>OU342801.1:2728427-5128427 GCA_910591515.1 Cerceris rybyensis | reverse complement strand
ATTAATGTTATTAAGCTATGAACATTACTCGATAATAGGTACAATGATGGCAGTCGGTTGTGGGGACGGTTCAGTTCGATTGTTCGATAGAAGATTACCCCCATTAGAAGCAAGAGTCATGATTTGGAGAGAGCACACAGCATGGGTTTTGGGAACGTCTTTAAGGAAATCTGAAAGATATGCTCCTCAGTTATTCACTGGATCTTCTTCCGGCGATATTAGAATATTTGACCTTAGAAAAAATTCTTCCGTAAGCACTGTACAGATCACGCAGGGAATTACAGCACTCGCAGCTCATGAAACTGCTGATATTTTTGCTTGGTAAATCTTTCACATTATATTATACACCTTAATTGTATCCATATCTCCAATGTTAACATTAAATAATATTAGCTCCTCTTTAAGTAACGTAATATTTATTTATTAATTAATGATTTTTCATAACAGTATGTAAGGGAAGCTGAAATCACATTTTGATACTAGAGATTTGTATTGGGTCGGCAAGAAAGTAATTTCGGTTTTTGACGAGAACCAGCGTTACGTTTGTTCTCAATGATTTCTGACAATGTCATGATTTTTCTCTTTTAACAATTGAAAGTTGTCACTTTTGGCTTGGCATATAATTAAATCATATAATTAAAATAGAATTAAAATTAAAATAGATGATAAATAAAATTGACGATGTAAAAAACGTGGACAAATTTTCATATTTTTCAGTGGATCAACAAATCATTGTATAAGCGTTTACAATACAGTAGGTCAACATTTGAACACGATAAAGTTTCATGAAGGATTCATGGCGACTCGTATAAGTCCTGTGAGTTGCTTGAGTTTCCATCCACATCGGGTGACATTGGCAGCTGGATGCGTAGACAGCACTATCACAGCGTACGCTTCCGAACCACGTAGATGACTAACAGAGATGGAACTTCTGTAAAGTTATATCCTTAAATATTTATAAACGATAGTACTTTGTATTCTCAGCGATTTTAGCAACCTTAAGATTAGCAATTGAAGGGAAAAGAAGAGTGCTGACATTAAGGTGCCGAATTCATCTTGGAAGCTGAGGGTTGAATCTTTATATTTATCTTTTACCCAATTTCCAGCTTCTATCTCTTTTGTTTGCAATCGGGCTATTCTATGCTGTTATTTTAATCGGAGAAACTCCTTAGGATTATCGTGATGAAAAAAATCTGTGAATGGAGCACCCAAAGTCTCTCGAGACGACCAAAGAACAGTTTGATAATATATATCTACTGTATATAATATAGAGATAATGTGATTTTTTTAAGCATGGTTGAAAGAGTTTCGGTGCTCTTAAAAAATTATGATATACATATATATATAACATGTATAGATGTGATACAGTAACAAAGAGTTACGAATGTTTGTATGAGTGTTTAATATTTAATACAGCTTGTGAATCGTGCAAGTAACTGTGCCATGAAATAATGGCTTTGACTAGAACAGTGTTTCTCAAACTGGAGTCTGCGATTAATCTGACAAACTGTAAAGAGATCGTGACGCAAGAAATTAAGTTTGAGAACCATTGGACTGGAATAATTAATGCTGGAGTTCACATGAATTCTACTATATTTCCAGTTTTTTTCATTAGACAGAAGTTCACATTCTTCGTCGAGTTGTTTAATGATTTCTTTCTTTGACTCCTTATTTGTCGTATATTCCTGGTTAGATATGAAAATGTGTATACATGTATTCCCTATATACACAAAGATGTAAAAATCCTGATAAATTATTTTGAACGTTCTTTTCATTCGTGAAAAGTATCGTAGAATGAAATTAATTAAAACAAGGTAGAGGATAACGACTATGAATATTTTAAACTATATTATTTTACCTTATGATTTAGTGCAATAAATGATATTAAACAAATTATCGATAGATGGGAATTTGGATAATTTAAAATGAAGATTGCAATTGCAACAGACATATTGTTTCTCCGACATAGATTTCTTTGTAAATACCGTTCGCTATATATCTATTTTTATTTACTGCTACGTATTGTTCAAGCTTTTGATTATGGTGTTCGGGGTAATTCTCTTGTGTAAATACCATATATTATATATTTAACAATGGTAAAATCCCAATGAAATTGCTAGTTCGAGGTGATACAAAATTTGCAAGTCTCTTTCTAAAATCATGCGGATACTTTCTGACTTTATTGCACTTCGATGTAAAAGTTCATTCAAGGGATGACTTCCTTTAATGGATAATTTCAAAAATATTAATCGTATATGTGTAATTCGTATTCAATTATTAAGTCATGTAATTAGAGGTAATAACAATGATAGGTCAATATTGATGTATATGGATGCAGAGTTATCAGAGTCATGGCATACATAAGTGAAATCAAGTTAAGTTAAGCCACAATCACATTCACAGCCACAATATTCAGCTACGATAATTCAAGAAAATGTCTGTAATCGATTTCATAATGAGGGTGTAAATACATATACATAATGAAGTAACGAATACAAACGTTAAAAGCCACCATAATGTGCAGATAAATCTATCTTCTTATATTATACAATAGTTTTGTTATTGACGCTGACGTTTGAAGTTGCGATAAAACGATGGGGATTAATGTGCTCGGGACATAACGAAACAAAGCTGTTCATCCAGCAATGTATACGATGTGGCTCCGAAGTTAAGTTACTTGTTTCATAGAGAAAATATTATTTACTATGCCTCAACAAACAATCTTCTTAATTTCATTTGAGTTTCGCTACAGTATCGAATGTTGCTTTACATACAAATGCAATGAAACCAACAAAGTATTCTACACAATTGTTACATCACATTATTGATATTATTACTTGAATCAAAAGATTAGTCGATTTCACTTCTTCGTATTAAACAACATATATTAGTATAAATACATTGATTATATTTTTATCTAAATGTGTTATTGAAATCAAATATATTTTACATAAGAACATTTTGTATTTCAAGAGAAATAGTTGGTTTTTTAAATCAAAGACATAATAGTTCATAATTGTTCATTTTAAGTGAACATATTTGTTTTATTTTCCCATAACTATTCTCCTACGAGATACAGCACTCTGAGGACACGATATTTTGTTTTTATTAAGAGTTGTATGTATGCTTATTATATACAAGTGGATTATATGAATAAATAAATGATAAACTTTTGAGACACACCGTGTACATGGACATTTAAATAAGATTGCCATATATACGTATGTAATGAAGCGTCGGAATCGGCATTAACTGTTAAAACGTAGATTTTGGGTATAATTAGATTATCGACACGCTTAGAATAACTGCCGTGTGTCTTGTATACAATTTATTGCCGTTGCTATTGTTAGCAATAATTGTCAGGAACGCCAGATGTTAGGAATCGATGCGAGAGAGGCAAATCTGATATTATTTTGCACTATAGCCGCCATTGTACATAATTGCCTGATAATAAATATGATATAATCATGTTACTCAAATTTCGATTTGTAATTAACATGCTAATTATTATGGACAAGGAATTTTCGTCATTTTTTTGTAATATTTTCCCAAGTAAACTGGCCTTCACAAGGGTTTTATTGGAAAGAACTTTTTTTTAATTTATATATAGAATTGTGTCGAATTTACTGTACAATTAGTTTATAGTGGCTTAAATTAGATTATTTATTAGTTATATCGTAATTATTCTGACTATATGCATTTGTAAAATATTTTTGTTAATTGTATATCATTAGTAGGTCTGATGATTAAATTAATTAAAATTTATTATGATAAAGAGCCTTAAGTATTAGAAATTAAGTGAATTATAACAAAGTTATTTAATGTGCCTTGGAAAGAATAATTAATTTTTATCACATAGTCGCAAAGTATTTAAAAGGAAGATGAAAAATTGCAATAATTATGTGCGATATGATCTCTTGCTCTTCCGCTTTTAAAGAGAAATTAGCACTTCAAGATAAGAAGGACAAATATTGTCTTCATAACTTTTAACGAATTCCTTTTAACATCTTTTTCACCTTAGAGCAAGTGAATTTACGTGTTTTCTGCGATTATTCAGTTGTATAAAGACGGAAATGTTGAGTACCTTGGTATAGCTATTTTCGGTAAAAAGATGTCTATAATCTCTTAAGTTTTCATCTGAAAACAACTGCTGGATTTTCCCGTTTATCTCTCATGGCATTCTGTCCTCTTGTTTGCACGAGACGCGCAATTTGATCAGGTAGCTGGATGCAGAGGGTAATATAACGCGTGCCCGTTGTACAATATTTACCTTTACTTCCATATTTTTCATAATCTTATCACATTTTACAGAATATCCGGGCTATTCCTACATGAATGTTATGTCTATTAACAAAGAGAGTTGCTAGATAACGATAGTTCAGTGCAATGACCTTATTTTGAGGCGTAATAAATTCAATGTCACCCTTACAATTTTCAAATCAAACAGACTCCTACTGAGTGTACAGTCATCATTACAATGATCTTTTGAAAGCAGGCGGTTCATTAAATTAATCCATGTAGCTGAAATTACGAGTTAAAATCATATTACCTGTCTTATTTTTTAATTTAAATGTGCACTTGCTAGACACATTTTTTTATTGTTTTCCATTTTTTTTAGTCTTCAACTGCTGTGATCATTTAGATCATTGTTAGAACCCAGTGTATCAGGTGGTTTTTGAACTTATGTACTATATAAGATGTATTGTCTCAGATTACTTTTGAATTACTGTGATCATTTATCTAGGATCTATTCTCTTAGGTGACATTCAAATTACTTTGATCACTTACCTGGAATCTACTGTCTTAGGTGATTTTAGAATTACTGTGATGATTTTATAGTAGTGTAACCATTAGAATCTATTGTCTTAGAGGATTTTCGAATTAGTTTGATCATTTAATTAGGATGTATTGTCTTAAATGACTTTCGAACTAGTTTGATCATTTACCTAGGATCTATTGTCTTAAATGATTTTCAAATTCCTATGATCATTTATCTAGGATTTACTGTTCTAACTAATTTTCAAGTTACTGTGATCATTTATCTAGGATCTATTGTCTCATGTAACATTCAAATTGCTTTGATGACTTACCTGAAATTTACTGTCTTAGGTGACTTTTGAATTACTGTGATAATTCAACTAGGATCTATTGTCTTAGATGACTTTTAAATTACTGTGATCATTTAACTGGGATCTATTGTCTTAGAAGACTTTCGAATTACGTTGATCATTTAATTAGGATGTATTGTTTTAGATGACTTTCGAATTACTTTGATCATTTAACTAGGATCTATTGTCTTAGATTACTTTCGAATTACTTCCATCATTTAACTAGGATCTACTATTTAAGTGACTTCCGAATTGCTACGATCATTTATCTAGAACTTACTGTTTTAGCTAACTTTCAAATCACTGTGATCATTTATTTAGGATCTATTGTCTCAGATTACTTTCCAATTATATTGATCATTTAACTGGCATCCACTGTTTTAACTGATTTCTGCATTACTATGATCCTTTACCAAGTATTTACAGTTTTAGGTGACTTTCGAATTACTTTGATCATTTATTTAGGATTTATTGTCTCAGATTACTTTCCAATTATATTGATCATTTAACTGGCATCTACTGTTTTAATTGATTTCTGCATTACTATGATCCTTTACCAAGGATTTACAGTTTTAGGTGACTTTCGAACTCCTCTCATCATTTAATGTAGAACCTATTGTTTTAAATGGATTCAAAAACGTCGATAGAAGTTGAAAATCCATCGAAAACTGAAGTGATATACGTAGCCAAAATTTTTCTGCGTTGTCGGGACAATTCGGCCTTTGCGGTCACTGACCACCGTCGCCTTTGTACCCACCTGTCTCTGCTCTTCCAGGAATTTGTATTTGTTATGATTTTGTGTTGACATTCCGCAATGAATCGGAGACCCTACACTTCGAAGGAATTTTAAGGAGTAAGACGTGCTTAACGACTCTGTAGATCTTTATTTCCACCTACAATTTTTCCATTACGCAAGCCACTTTTGCAATACTTTAAAAAATACATTTTTTTACAGGGAAAATACATCATAATAATTCTGTTAATATTACGAAAGTACGTGTTTTGCAGTGTGATTTACTGAATCGGATTATTAGCGAGAATTATGATTTAGTAGTAATTTCGCTCGTGCTATTATCGCATGTACTATATAGTGTGTTTGTACCATTCTGATTGTACAATATGTAAAGTGCATCAGGGTCCTCTTCGTGACACAATTAACAATTTATAGTTTAGTTTAGGAAAAGCATTGCTGTTTATGTAACAAAAAGTTTCCACATGCCAGTAAGAAAACACGATTGCATTGTTTTCTGCCTCATTTAATTATCTTGCATCTAATCATTCCCAATTTAGACTAATTCTCTGCAGATTTAACTTAACAATCTTAATTATTGCTCAATTTCAATGTCCGTATGTTACAAACAATTTTCGTAATATCAAATCAAGTCAATTTTTATAACTTCCTATCTGCAACATTTATTGTTAAGCAATAATTATTGAAGGACACAATCCCAACATCTATCCATACCCTAGGGTTATCAATGCTCTACGTCTATTAATTGCTACATAACGTTTGATTTCTTAATAACAAACTAATTAAACTTATTTGTATTACAATATTATTGAAGTATCACTCTGTTTTGTGTTATATTGTAAGAAATAATTGAATTATTATTATAGTAGCCACTTCCTAAGGTTATCAATGCCCTTCACTAATTACTCCATACCGTAGAATTTCTTAATTACAAGCCAATTAAGTTTATTCGCACTTCAATACTATTCAGGCTTCTCACTATTTTGTGTTACAACGAGAGAAACTATTACGATTAAATTACTATTACTATCAGCAATACTATTATAATTTACTATTACTAAAACACTATTTATACTATTGTTATAAATGCCCTCCATTAATTGCTCTATACCCTGCAATTTCTTAATAAAAAATCAATCTAACATATTTAAAATTCAATATTATTAATTCTTCACAAAGAGGGAAACTATTACAACTAAATTAATATTACTACTATCTACCCTAGCATAAACTAATTCACCAATAGATACTATTACTAATACTAATATAACTAACTATATCAATGTAACATATTTACTACTCAATATTATTAATTCTTCACGAAGAGGGAAACTATTACAACTAAATTAATATTACTACTATCAACACTAACATAAACTAATTCACCAATACATACTATTACAATTCCTAATACATATAAGCTACCATACTAATATATTTAATTTCTACTACTACATATTAATTAATATACCAATATATAACATTCCAATTAATAATATACCAATCGATACTATTACTAACACTAATATATATGACTATATCAATACCCCCACTTCAAAGTTACAAAAATACACTCCCCACAATTCCTTAATAGACATAAAACAATGAAATCCATTTCCATTTCAATATTATTGAATCTCCATTCGATTTCGTGTCATAATGAGAGAAACTGTTACGATTAAATTACGTATTGCGATTTAGAGCGGGCAGGCACGTGCGCAGTGTGCGCAGACGGGAGAACGCGATTAGGCGCAGCCGCAGTCGTCGCCCGGATCTCGATCGGAGCGGTTGTGTGCTCCGTAGCTAGTGAATTCGCGAGTAGTGAGCAAGCGTCGTTCAGTCCACTCCGAGCCGTCAGTCGGAGTGGTTTTTCATTTCATTTTTTTTTACACAACGAGACGACACCATTGTCGTTTTTCTACGTTCTCATATTTAATCGTCAGACAGTTATCATCGGCTGTTTCAATCCGAAGTAAAGTTCAACATCGATACAGTGCGACATAAATCATCATGGATCGGTCATCGAAGATACTTCTACGGAAAATCATCACGGACTTCGTGTGTCTTCTTATTGGTAAGTCGTATACATTCTCTTCTTTGCTTATATCGCGTACAGTGTACGATACGATTAGCAAAGAATTTTCTTTTGGATTCGTGACGAGTGTTAAACGACTACGTTAACGAGAGATTTCTTCGTGCCCATTATACGAGGGTGCGATGAACGATGATTACGTTATATCGGCCTGTCAGATTGACAGTCGAGGCGCCGCACGCGGCTTATTTGATGTTAAAGTGGACTTAACCTTTAAATTGCCAGGTGTTTCTAACATCGAAAATTTTATTAAGAAGTAATACATTGTTATTAGGTAGTTACATGGTTTTACACTTTAAGTCAATTAATAGAATGCTTTGTTCGATACGTTTTCACTGTCAGTTACGATTTTATATTCACAAATAAATATTATTCTCGTTTTTTCTTTGTTAAATGTAGTTTGCCATCTTTTGGAATTTCGTTAAAATATTTCATATAAATTCATTGGAATTTTAAATAAATGATTTTCTTTTTTAAATTCTTATTGATCATTTTTTTTGGAGTAATTAATATGAACAATTTTGAAATGTTAAATTTGAATGAGTTTTCAATATTTGTAGGATAGTGTCTTTGGTATGAAGTTTTCCGGCATTTGAATGTTCTGTTTGGAATTTCGGACGAATAGATGAATAGTTGTTATGTAACAGATCTTTTTTCTTAGACAACGTAATCGCGTTATGCGGGATTTATTTTAAACGATACTGCGAACAGGACAAGATAGCAACACCCTTTGCTTCAATCGATTTAATCTCAGAAGTAGTGACACAGTTTCATTTAACAGACTATCTGGTGTACCGTACTTATTCGATATTCTCAGAAACGTTCCAAATTTTCTCTTTAATCCACACACTTTTGCAATATCTTTCCGTAAATTGTTATATTCAGAAACAAAATTGTGGAAGAGACTAAAGGTTGCACGAGATGGAGAAAGGAATTCGACAATTCCATATGAAAAAGTAATTAGGTCGTTTCAATTAGCTATTTTTATTTCTCTCATTCAGAAAGTTATTTTATACAATATTTGTAACAGAGATACAATAACAAATAAAATTATTTAAGTAGAATTGTAACCTGTGGACAACAGAGATTTATAATTATGTGGAAAAATGTATTGTAGTAAAATACTTGCCTTTGTTAACAATTATTACGTAGTACATCTCGTAAAACATTAATTATTAAACCGATCATCTTTTCCACCTTTTGATTCCTCCTTTCCCATAGTAATTAATTAACATATTGAAATTACCCGGTGGCTAACTGAATATAATATATTAGGTGTACCGAAAAGTAACCAAATTTTTTTTCCTAGCGAAAAACATTTATTTATTAAAGAAATCTTAAATACCAATTAACAAAATAATTCCTACAATTTTCGAAAACCTTTTGCCAGCGTAAAAGTAGTTTGATTCCCACTTTTAAAAAAGTTCTTTGATTTTTTGTTGAAAAACGGTTCCAGTCAAGTTTTCACTTCTCCAATTTTGATTGCTTTTCGGTACCCCTAATAAATATCATAATTTATATGTATAAGTATTACATTCTACTAAATATACTACTGCACTGAATATAATATATATCATAATTTGTATGTATCTTATATTTTATTGAATATACCACTGTACTGAATGTAATATATATTATAATTTATATATATTGTTACGAGTCGAATCAATTGCAAAGTCTCGTTTCCCAGTAACATTTAATCTACTGAATATTATTTTACTAAATATTCTATTCTATTGAATATAATATATATTATAATTTATATATACATTATTTGAGATATCCATTAACCTGTTAACCGGGCGTGACGAAAAATTTCGTCATATCTGAAAGAAAACTCTAGTAAGCTTGTCGATTTTTTCTTCCCTAAAATTTATAAACGTAATATGTTGAACGCATTACATTTTATGTCGTTCGTATCCGTTTAATCCTGACGTGGTACTTTAGATGTAATGATATTACTTCTCACTGTAAAAAAAAAATTCCATTTTGGAACAAGTTGAACAAAAATTAATTCCCTGGTTAACAGGTTAAGATTTAATGTCAGTAGTTGTAGTACGTAGTACAATAAACTTAAAGTGACAATCCTAGTATTACGATAGCGACACACCTGTTCCTAGCCGTGTTTTTGTTTTTATCCTTGACTCTGAAAGTTAAACTCTGCCGAAGTCTCTCAAATTCTCCTTATTGTATTGTTACATTCAAGTACACTACGTAATACGGTAGAGTTAGAAGAAACGAGAACATCTTCTTACGCGAACTTACTCCAAAAGTATTTAACTACTGTTCCTATACTACCGCTAGTATTTAAACTTACTTAGTATTTTAGTTAGCATTAAAGGTCTTTAATTGGCCTTTGTAATATGTATTGTGAAATTTATATTGTACATAATTCTATAAAATTTTAACTGCCATAGAAACATTTCAAGTGATTCAGGTGACCGGCGCTGTTGAATTCAATAAAATTCCACGTAACTTTTCAAAATTGCATTATTTATGAATTTTCGGACATATTAAAAATTCTAATATTGTCGTTAAAAAGATAAACGTCTATCGAGTATTTATCTATCTGTATTTTTTAAGTTTCTGCTTTACAAAAATGTGAATTTCATAGAGAAAGTTTCATTTCGGTGAAATTTCATTTCGGTAGAAATATACTAATTAGGTAAAGCTCTATTAGATAAAACTAGTAGAACTAATGGTGGCCTTCAACGTGTTTCACGATTCAGATTAGAACACGTAATACTAAAGAACTAGCTGAAAAGAGTATGAAGTTATTTGTTACGGAAAATAATAGAACTTACTTAGTTTTATCTTTAGATTATGACTCATTCGATGGAAACATCGTTTATTAATAGATCATGATTTTGTATGAACAGGTTTAAGATTATTGATGTAACATTTATTCACGTTAAATTAAAGTATTACTCAGAGAAGTAAACAAATATAGGTCGACAATGTACTTGTGCCTTTGAAAACGACCTACAGGTGTCCAACTGATATTCCTTTAGTGTCTGCTTATTTTGAGTTTGAACTGCGAACGTAATCGCGATTAGTCACTTGATGTATACATGTAGAGGCTTGTATTATTCAATAGACTCTGTTATCTCGAAGTCATTGGAGAGTAATGTGTAGCTTTGACATCCTACACCTTCAGTTGATCGCACCTGCTCGTAGTAATTTATTATCTTACGTCATTATCTGTTATTTCATTTATATCTAATTCTAGATTATTGAGTTGAATGAAATTATTGGAAGTAGAAGTTCTTTTGAAATTGCAAAGTTGGTTAGGGATTTTTCTTTATACTTGTGAGGCTTTTTTTATCTTTTTGTTTCTGTATTTTTGCGAATTTAATTGCTGCAGTTATTTGACTGGAAAGTTACTGTGTTTGAAGAGTTGCAGAGGCTATATGTTAAATAAATGTTTACGAAAAATTTCTAAGAGCCGAGTGGAGAGGTTTTGAACTTGGGCCAATTAATTGCTATGCTGAGGCTTTAGTTTTGTACGCCAAAACGGCTTGCTTTGAGGATCGTTCTTTTTATTTATTTAGAATTATTTGATGTGGAATTTGTTACTGTTGAGACTATCATATATTAAATAATAATTTAGAAAAATCTCCGAGAGTTGAGTGGAGAGAACTTGGGTCAATTAATTGCAATGGCGAGCCTTTAGTTATTATGCTCCAAAACGAGTACCTTTGAGGATCGTTCTTTTTATTTATTTAGAATTATTTTATATATAATTTATCACTATTGAGACTATCACACATTAAATAATAATTTAGAAAAATCTCCAAGAGTTGAGTGGACGGAACTTGGGTCAATTAATTGCAATGGCGAGCCTTTAGTTGTTCTGCTCCAAAACGACTACCTGTGAGGACCGTCCTTTTTATTTATTTAGAATTATTTGATATTTAATTTATCACTTTTGAGATTATTATATAGTAAATAATAACTTAGAAAAATCTTTAAGAGCTAGGTCAATTAATTGCAATGTCGAACCTTTAGTTTTCTGCTCCAAAACGAGTAGCTTTGAGGATCGTTCTTTTTATTTATTTAGAATTATTCCATATGTAATTCCTCACTGTTGAGACTATCATATATTAAATAATAATATAGAAAAATTTCCAAGAGCTGAGAGGAGAGAACTTGAATGAATTGATTGCAATGGCGAGCCTTTAGTTTTACTTTAGTTTCTTTTTATTTATTTAAAATTTAAATCATATGTAATTTCTCACTGTTGAAACTATCATACATTAAATAATAATTTAGAAAAATTTCCAAAAGCTGAGTATTTAGAATTATTCGATATGTAATTTACCACTACTGAGGCTATGTTATATTAAATAACAATTTAGAAAAATAATCGAGCAACTGTAAAAAGAATATCCTTTCCGTTACAATTACATAGATTTATTTAGATATATTCTAACATACTTCTTTTAATATAATCGTATCTTTATGATTCGTAAGCAACGCCTAATCGAAACACACAAGTGGCAATTTTGTAATTCACCAAGGTCATTCGCACGTACGAATTACTTTAGAAGGATCTTTCAGCGGTGCTCTTTGATTTGCTATTTCACTTAAGTTTGTCATTATCCGATCATTCTGACTGTAACTGGCGTTATACCGGTGCCAGTCTTTCACGATTCTGTCCAATAACCGGACCCTTTCAAACTTCGTTAAGGGAAATAAACTGGCCGAACTCGTTGGAAGCCAATTTTGTCGGAACCTGTGACACTACTTATAAACACTTGCAGAGAATACTCCAATATCTTCACTTCTTCACTCTAAAATATTATTTTTCTCACGCAATTTATAATTTTAATTAAATTCTTTCATAATTCGATAGATATTTGCAGGTGCAAATTATTATAATATATGCAAGTTACACCTCGTATTCCTACGAAAATTGTTCAAGTATATTTACATATATTTACACCTTCGCACTTGTTAAAGGTGTAATAAATAAAGAAGAGGGGCATTTGCATAGTTATAGAAACCAGTACCTCCTCGTTCATTTTTTCTTTTGTCGAGTAAACAATTCGACAAACAATAATGATTTCACAATGTGCATGTTGAATATTGCGGTTCACTTAACATTTTCGATTTAACGGTGTCAATACTGCATTAATGATCGGTCATTATCCCTGATCTGTAAGTATTTATTGCGAGATATTGCATGGATCACGGGAGGCGAGGGCCGAAAGTGAAAACTCGCTTTCTTATTGTGTTCTATAGTTTCTCTTTTTTTTTTCTTCATTAGACATCGAAGATTTCTCAATTCTAGATAATAAAAGTACCATTATTCTACCTAATGAACTGCTCGTTTGTTTGCAAATGAGCTGTGAATTGTATCTGTGTGAAAGAGGAATTAGAAGTGAAAAGGAACTTTTTCAGTAATTAAAATAATAACTTTATTGACATAAAATATATAAATTACAACTTGTACAGAGCATTTACACATTTTCAAACAGAAACAGTTCATGTAACGTGGCAATAGAAATTTTCGAGTTAGTATTCTTAACTTAGAATTAAATTAAACTGACTTGGAAAAAAAAAATTAATTAAAATAACTGGTACTGAATTCTTTAAAAATCTTGTTAAAATATTTAGGTTTGTAACATGCTTAATTTTCTATATCTAGCTTGTAGAACGTGTGAAATGAAATCAATTTAATTAATTAAGTTTAGAATTAAATGTCAGTAGTTTCTACAATTTAAAAAATTAGAAAGAGCAAACCTTGAGAAAATATTTAGGGCTGCACCATGCTTAATTTTCTATATCTACTTTGTAAAACGTTAGAAATTAAATCAATTTAATTATTAATAGTTAAGTTTAGAATTAATTGTCGATAGTTCTAGTGTTAAGGTGCAATTCAAAAAATCGTAAAGTGCAACAGTTTGAGAAAATATTTACGGCTGTACCATGCTTAATTTTGTATATCTAGCTTGTAAAATGTGAGAAATAAAATCAATTTAATTATTAATAGTTAAGTTTAGAATTAATTGTCGATAGTTCTAGTATTAAGGTGCAATTCAAAAAATTGTAAAGAGCAAAAGCTTGGGAAAATATTTAGGGCTGTACCATGCTTAATTTTCTATATCTACCTTGTAAAATGTGAGAAATAAAATCAATTTACTTATTAATAGTTAAGTTTAGAATTAATTGTCGATAGTTCTAGTATTAAGGTACAATTGAAAAAATTACAGGGAGCAAAAGTTTGAGAGCCACTGTTATTCACAGAATTCCAGTAAACATATTTTCATTTATAGTCACAAATGTTGATAATAGTTCGTTAATTAAAGAGAATTTTCAATATCACTGTAGCTTTCCATCGAAAGTTTTTCTTACAATTAGCTTTTAGCAGACACCGAACCGTGAGCTATGAAGGTGAAGATCGAGCTGATGTAAATCTCATTGCTTCGAAACCGTTATAAAGCGACTAAGTGTGCCTCGTTTGCAAAGGTCGTTAAAACTTCCAAGAAGAAAGTCAGATCCGATCTATTATCATGACCTCCTCCTATAGGCAGACGTATTATTGCCATCACACCGCCTCTGTTTCCGTCTTGAATTTCACAATATTTAAACATTCTTCTAATAGACATTTCCACAAATGCTTTAAAAATTGCTCATTTTCAACACGTCGAGCGCCACTGATATTTCGTTCATTTTATTATTTCCCCGAAGTGATTATTTTCCTATTAAAATCCCCTCTTTGTAGAGTAGAAACTTTGAAGACGCACATAGAAATATATTCAGCAGAATTTTATCTTTTAAACGCTAGTATTTAGCCCTTTTAGTGCCGATCCAAAAAATGGATTGAATTAATAATAAATATAGTTGCAAACAAAGAGAATTGTCATTTGACGATAACTTCATATAGAATACGCAACATAAAGCAAAAACAGTGTATTTACAATTATCTGTTATATAATTACTGACATCGCATTGGAAACTAAATATTAACCCCTTCGATGTCCAGTGTTAGCACTATTGTTAAAGATATATCGTCGTCCGGCACTAAAACGGTTAAATACTGAATGTGTTAGAAAATTCGTAAATATTACAATTGAAAAGTCATATGAAATTTTATTGAATTCAATAGCGCCGGTCCCTGGTGACCACCATGGTAATCAACGAGTTAATAATTGTTTTTCCTCTAGTTTATCAAGTCTTTTGATGTAACTGTGTTGAAATACTTGTACTAAAATGTAACGAGAGGATGACCGAGGTAAACCGCGATATTGTTCGCGATTTCACTTTGTATTTCAAAGACGAGATGATTTTGCGCATGTAGGATATCCTTTTACGGTTTTGCACCGCTTTCCGCTTTCTTCTCCGGATCTCGAATATCCTCCTGTAAAGAAAACTTATCGAACTCTTCTTGAAATGCTTATAATACAGAAACAATTTTTTCTTTAAATATTTAATGTTACCAAAAGAAAATGTAGCTAATGGAAAAATAATGAATGTCAATCTACAGCTGATAATTGGATATATTTATTGATTATTTCTTCATATCTTCTTCTGTTCTTTTAAAGTTAAAATATTCATTGAAATAGTTGTCGTAAGGGTGCATACAATCGTTTGATAATTAAGACAGCAGTATTGGGATGATTTATTCTAATATCGCGTGGGATTACGTTTATTTTACATATGGACGAGCTAACGGGAATGCCAGAGAAGCTTAGTATCTCCATCGGTAGACCATTTCTCAAAGACGTCCGTCTAATAGCGTCTTTAATTCACAGATATCTCACAGTTTTAGTAATTATACCTCTATTTCAATGTTTGATAATAACATCCAAGACACACCCACGCGTGGCGATGAATCCTTGAAGGTTTAAGTGGAATCAGTTACTTTAACTGCCTTGGTATATAGTTCTAGTGTTAAGGATAAAGATTTAACCACTTGCCGTACAATAACGAGTACCACTCGTGATAAATATAATAGAATAGTCAATTTTGAAGTGGTCCAAATATTATTGAATCAAAAGTATCAGTGGGTTATGATAAAATAAAATTAATTCTATTTTATAACAGTATTGCGTTAAGTCGCGTGGTGTAAATTAGGGATGGATTGTAATTCCAGAAATTAATTCAAAGTTATTGCACATTCAATCACAAAAGAAATGATACGGCAAGGGGTTAAAAGAATGACTTGAACTTTAAGTCACAATTAAAGTTGAAGTCATTAAAGTTTAACCCTTTGACCTACGATTTCTTTTCTGCCGGGGCGTGCAAAGACTCAAAATTAATTCCTGGAATCGAAAGGTTTCACTGATTTCTGATATTTCGTACAATTGAACGTGATATCAATAGTAAAAAAATATTGTCAATTTAGTAGTTTTTGGAAGACTTCAAAATTTCCTATTCCATTTCCCGCGCCAGAAGTCTCACGTGGTTGTAGGCTAAAGGGTTAAGTCATACCTTTAATCTATATCACACAAAGACAGTGAAAATGGCTGGCTCTACTCTACGTCCATCTTATAAAATATAATTTACTAAATTAACCATATTTCGCTAGTTCCACTGTTTCTACTAAAGCGAAATTTTTTCTCTTAAATTCACATCTTTATAGAACAGAAAATTTAAAGATACAAGTAGATAAGTATTCGGCAGATCTTTATCTTTTAGACACCAATATTTAAATATACAGTATGCCTGAAAATTCATAAATATTGCAATTTCAAAGTGACAAAATTTCATTGAATTCAATGAAATCACCACAGCAGTCAACGTGTTAATCATCATTTCCACCTTCAGATTCCTCTTCCTCTAAAACACCTATTTCACATATTTGTACATAATAAATTTACATCTAGCCTTAATTATAGGAAAAAATAAGATCCTTTTTACCATCTCTTTGTATTAATTTTACTTAGAATAATACGCGTAAAATTTTCTCTAAATTAAGTATCGATTTGAGTATAAAATTACTTCAGGGACGTTAAAAGTTAACGCAATTCTAAACACGTTAGAATTGTCAACCCTCTGCGCTCATACGTCACGCTAGGTGACAACGCATTGAATACAAATCGAGTGCAAAAGGTTAAAAAAAGAAAGTAATTTATCTTCTCGACAATGGTCACGAAGTGACATAAAATATTTCGCATAGTTGTCCTCTGTCTTTTCATTCACCACGCGATTTCGATGTAGGGGCGTAACGCATAGTAACACGCAGGCATCATATGCCGATAATACATAGGTGACGATGCGTGAGCGGAGGAAAAGGTGGGGCCTTCGGCTAACAGCTTCGTCAAACTGTTTCCTTGCGTAGGATTAGTCATCGGGCATTAGCAGAAATTCGTAACGGTGACGAGCACAGGTATATATGGCTAGAAGCCTTTATATCCCCCCTCCTGTCTGCAAAACTTCCAATTTATCATTTAACACATCGTAGATTCAATAGTTTATAATCCACTTAACACTAGAACGACGAAGCAAGTCAAAATGACTTGTTTACATTATTTTCAAAAAATTCCCTAAGTTTGGAGGAGAGTCCTAGACTAGAAATTCTAAGTTGATCTTATAAAACACAGATTACCAAACCGATCATATTTTCCACCCCTTGATTCCTCTTCTTCCAAAGTTCTTATTTAATATATTTAAATGTAATGAATTTAATGTCAGTCGTTCTAGTGTTAAAATAGTAGGTTCTAGGCAAATTACTGTACACTTAGAATTAATGAAGTAGAAGAGAGACAAGGTTAGTTAATAAAGTAGAAAGACTATATAAGTTTAGTGAGGGCACCAAGAAAGTTTCATGCACTACTATGATTGGGCATGCAATCAGTGGAGCCTAGGTGAAATTTCTTGTCAAATTTGAACAATTTTTCTTGGATTATTCTTTAATACACTAATCCACATAAAATAGTAGGTCCTAGACAACTAATCATAGCAGTTAGAATTAATGAAGTCGAGAAAAAATAAGGGTGCTATAGTGAGTAGAATAAGACATGGCCCATTCTTATTTCATTCTTTAATACATCAATCCACCTAAAATAGTAGGTCCTAGACAACTAATCATAGCAGTTAGAATTAATGAACTCGAGAAAAATAAGGGTGCTACGGTGAGTAGAAGAAGACACGACCCAGACTTTAAATCAGTGGATTCTAGTCTAAATTCCTCGTCAGATTTTAACATTATTTCTTATTTTATTCTTTAATACATCAATCCACCTAAAATAGTAGGTCCTAGACAACTAATCATAGCATTTAAAGTTAATGAAGACAAGAAAAATAAGGGTGCTACGGTAAGTAGAAGAAGACACGACCCAGACTTCCAATCAGTGCATCCTACTTCAAATTCCTCGTCAAATTCGAACACTATTTCTTATTGTATCCTTTAAAACATCAATCCACCTAAAATAGTAGACCCTAGACAAATAACTACAGCAGCCAAAATTAATAAAATACAAGATAAATAAGCGTACTATGTAGTATAAGGAGGCAAAAGAGGCTTCTCATCAGCAGTGAGAACTTTTTTCTTATTTATTATTTAACACTAGAACTATCAAACCAGTCAAAATGACTATTTCTGCCAAAAATTTTCCAAGTTCAACGAAGAGCCATAGAGCAAAAATTCTGCGTCCATCACAAAAGACATAAATCACCGAATTGATCATCCTTTCTGCTATTCGGTTCCTTCTTTTTCAAAGTACTTATTTAATATATTGAAATATGATAGATTTAACGCCGGTAGTTCTAGTGTTAATACATCATAGACTCAGTAATTTGGAGTCCACCAAAAGCAGTAGGTCCCAGTTCAAGTAACTACAGCAGTTAAAATGACTAAAGGAGAAAAGAAAGTTCTTCCAATCGATTTCTAGGGGTACGTAATAACAGTCCAAATGAAGTCGCGTTGACCCTTTGGCATTGAACGTAAGTATATATAGGGTGCCGCATCAAATATGGCTAGGGGTACCGTTGAAACGGTCGATGACTTGATAGAATGTTATAAGGTGAAGTTAAATAGCATTGGGGGGCTTCGATTTACTATAGGGGCTACGCTTAGCAATAGGATAGAGTCTTGGGGCCCCTTAATACAGACTTGTGTTCGAATCTCTGTTCTCCAATTGAATAGGAATTTTTCCCACGTGATATATATATATCTTAAGTCACAAAGTATGGGAAGGTTACCAAGGTTGCAGATCCTTGATGCAACGACTGTAGCAATCGAAGCTGAAGGTATAAAAGAAATCGCAATAATAATAATTTTCTATGGTTGCATTCTAAGATAATGGATGTGCAATTTGCAATGTAACAGATGGGGAGTTGCAGCTCGCGCAGAAATGGATCTTTGGATATTTAAATGCTAATGTTATTGCAACTTCTTAATTTATGTGAGACAGCTTAGAATCTTTTCGTAATTAATGCAACCATTAGTTATCGGATTAGCGAGTAAATTACTTATACGTTAGAATTTTGCAATTTAGAATATACCTAAGGTGTAGTTGTAGCTTTAGTAGAAATGGGTCTTTAGATTTTTGAATGTTAACGGTAATCTAACTTCTTGGTTTGTAAGAGAAACCTCAGAATATTTTCGCCTTAATGTAGCAATTAGTTATAAGATAATTGAGTAAGTTAGTTATATGTTAGGACGTGCAATTTGCAATATATCTAAGGTGCAGCTACAGTTCTTGCGAAAATGGATCTCCAGATTTTTTAATGTTAATATTGATGCAACTTTTGAGCTTCTATGAGACAGCTTAGAACATTTCCGTAATTAATGCAACCATTAGTTATCGGACTAGCGAGTAAATTACTTATATGTTAGAATTTTGTAATTTAGAATATACCTAAGGTGCAGTTGTAGCTTTAGTAGAAATAAATTTCTAGATTTTTTAATGTTAACGCTAATCTAACTTCTTGGTTTGTAAGAAAAACCGTAGAATATTTTCGCCTTAATGTAACAATTAGTTATAGGATAATTGAGTAAGGTAGTTATATGTTAGGACGTGCAATTTGCAATATATCTAAGATGCAGCTACAATTCTTGCAAAAAAGGATCTCCAGATTTTTTAATGTTAATATTGACGCATCTTTTTACCTTCTATGAAACCGCTTAGAAAATTTCCGTAATTAATGCAACTATTAATTAACAGACTAGTCAGTAAATTACTTATACGTTAGAATTTCCAATTTACAATATACCTAAAGTACAATCACAATTCTTTTACATAAAAATTTCCCTATTTTCATTGCCAGCAAGTTCAGAATATTTCTATTATACACACTCCTAATATATTAAATAATTTAAAACAAATTTCTCCGCGACGAAGAATTTCAACTTTACTCCACCGATGGAAAGTTCGCCTTTTTATCTCCTTACTCACCATAGGTTCCTTTAAGTTTCGTAAATTCCTATCAAACTTGGCTCCATCACTACACCGTAACAATTTTTGTATTCAGGTGAATGGATGTCAAGGTGGATCTAAATCCGTTACGTTTAGATTGCACGCTATCGTACGTTGCATTGGCAATCGCAAGAATTGTACGCGCATTGTGTTCATTATCAGCCGTTGCATAACATTCGTACGATATGCAATGGGTTTGAGAGTTGGGTGCATACCAACCTGTCGATTGTACGAGGAAGTTTCTCCATGGGGATATTGTCACTATTTTTTCTCACGTAGATTAATCGCGTATGTGGCATGCACTGGAAAGATTAGAATTATTGTCGTGATTATACTTTGGCATGACACTATTCCGATTATTAATGTTTATTGGACAAATGTGATTAACTCTCAGCGCTAATTTAAGTTCCGAGGAGGTCGAAACGCTCAGCTGTGTCAGAGAAGCTTGAGTATTGATGGGAATAAATGAATGTACAATTGGGTGGAATTAATTCTATGTTACTTTAAGATAAGACGGCACGCATCTGTCCTTCTAATCTTTGTTAACTCTTTATACTACGGTAATTAGTAATTCTGGTGTCACAGAGAACAAAGAAAGCGAAGTTAACTCTCTATAGTCCTAATTTTTTGTGGTTTCCGAAGATCAGATTTACCATAGTGCAATTAAAAAGTGATAAAAGTACTATTTTAGATAATTAATTAAATCTGGATTTTAAATATTGAATTGCAAAGAATTTCATGATTTTCACGAGCTAAATGATAATATTTGGCAAAGTTAACAATTTGACTTTGAAGAATAGAACCATAAGTTACCACAAAGTCACGGGGCTCTATAGAGGGTTAAGATTTTCTAAAAATTGTCAAGTTGAAAAAGATCGATGGAACTGCTAATTAGAATAATATATTTATTGTATAAATTTTACTTTTAATTTTATGTTAATCGTTAGAAAAATTCTTGGTAAATTTCTGTTTCAATAATTTAATTATTATCTGTGGTTTGTGCAGTTGGAAAAGAAATTGTTGGACAAAGGGTTAAAAGACTTTAAAGTTACTTGATTACGTGTATATGGTAAAAGATTCATTGTACTTGTTCGTTTGTAATATAATTGGAGAGTTTCGACTTCGTGGACTATCTGAAACTAGAGTTGCGAGAATTTACTTGATAATAAAGTCACCGCCCACTGCGAGAGAATGCCTTTGCAATTATTCTAAATTAATTAGCATTAATTCTGTTCAAAACGTTCTTTCTTAATCACGATCGCAAACAGTCTCTCAACGAGCGGATGTTGCAACATGTTTTTCAGTAGTTCTTGGATAAACATGCAACAAAACTACAAGTATAACGTGCAGAATGTGATAACGTGTACTAATTATCGATACCCGTCGGACTAATGTATCATTAACACCCCATAAAATTACTATGATTAAGCATATTCCTGAAACAAGTTCTGCTACTTTCGCTCCTCGATTTTCCCGCGCGTTTTACACGCTCATTTCCATGAAAGTTAAGTTATTCAAGGAATTCCGCTATCGTTTGCACTCATTTTTGTAGAGTTAATAATGTTGGAATTTTTTTTCTCCTTTCTATTTTCTCAACTATGGTGGTCATTTCACTTAGGACTTTGCCTTTAATTATGGCTTTGTATTAGAAGTAATGAAAGCGGCTCTAATTAATAGTCTGTCTGAGATTGTACTTCTTAGCCATCATAGCTCCGATTAGCGATTTTTACTTATTAATAATTATTTGATATAGAATTTATAATTACGGGAATTATTATATATTAAATACTAATTTAGCATAAGTTTCTCAAAGGCCCACTGATTAAGAGTTCACTGTAGCTCCCATCAGTGAGGGTTTTTTTATTTATTAATAATTACTTAGTATAGAGTCTATAACCGTTGAAATTATAATGTATTACATAATAATTTAGCATAAGTTTCTCAAAGGCAACGGAGGATTTGAACTCCGACCCACTGATTACGAGTCTAATTGCAAGTCTTACCCCCTTTACTCATTACAGCTGCACCTACCCATCGTTCCTCTTATTACCAACCATCTAATAAATAATCTAAATCATTATTACAATAATTTTAATAACTATTTACAAAAAATCCAACCCAGAAACAATAAAGAATTTAAACTTCCACCAACTCCTAGCAAGTGTGATCCCTCACCATAACTTCCTTCAATTTTGAAATCTTCGATCAGTTATTCGCTCGAAAACAGTAAAATGTCTAATATTTCAACCTTAACAACCTAACAGAATAATACTATAAGTTGCGGTCAAATATTTTAATTTAAAAAAACCGCAAACGTTCAGGTATACATCATCGTAAGGTTTTCCTCTTCCTATTCTGCATAAAAAAGAGAAAAGAAAGCCCGAAGTATCATCATCTTAAAGGCAGTAAATATTATTTATAACATTGACTCGACTCGTATTACAGAATATCGTGTGCCGCACGGTTTGTAAGTTAGGTAACTATAAATTTCAGGTACACTTAAGGGCGAATTATCGTAGAAGTTTAACCAGTCTGCAAAATATATGCAGGGAAAGGTCGTACGTAGCAAGAGACATAAATAATGGCTACGTGTGATCACACGAGTCGTTACAACCTGCTCGGTTCTCCATGCCTCGTTTTATTCCATGCGAAGTCACAATTATCTTAATAGCTGACTCGATCGAACGATTTCCAGGTAGCGTGGCTGAATATTGGAAGAATTTTCATAAATAAATTGGAACGAATAGGTTGTTCCTTGGTGCACCATAATTTTCCACGGTTATTGGAGCTCTTTCTCCTACGATACATCGTATCTGATAAATCTGACGATAGAAGATAGCGATTATCGAAAGTCACGATAAAGACTGGGCATGCTGAAAGCAATTTTTTTGTATTTGCCAATTTTTCGCGCTTTTTTTCTCTTCCTTTCATTTTGTCGGTACTCTGTATTTACGTTAGTTATCGACGATGTGATTAAATGGAAATCATAATTGAGGGATAATTTAAATTACGAAGTTGATAATGTTCTTGAAGTTGTTACGGTAGTGTGTGAGAATATTTATTATAATATGGACATAAATAATGATAAGGGTAGTCGAAAAGTTTTTGGACCATTTTAGATTATATTCTTTTCCTTTTTAAATTAAAATTCAAATAGTTTGCCATTTGAAGGGTGTAATTTAAGAAACTAATTAAAAATAAATTTCAAGAAGTGTATTTATATTGTTTATGAAAGTATAAAGGTGGATTTTGAATATAAGATAGAGTTATTTTATTTTTATATGGTCTAATGATTTTTCGAACAAGATGGAGATTAAAAGGATTTTGTTTGTGGTATTATTTTGTTGTTATGACATAAAGCGATCATTTGCGAAGAGAAATTAGTTGTAGAATTCGTTGCTCTTGAACTGTTTTCAAATTTATAGTCAATTACGCGAAGCATTAGCAGATTTGCTGATAAAATAATAATGCAGATGCATAGCGAACTCTATAAATAGCCTGTACCCACTCCACGTGGCCCAGATGCCACTGTCAAGTGTGATTGCTAGTGATGGGATTAAGTTTAATATTCACTTAAGGAACCCAATCAATTGCATTTCTAATTAGAAACATTACAATTACACGTTGCAAAGTAGAAAAGATTCATTTTCAAGAAAAAAAGTATCATAAATAAATATTAAAAACTGACCAATATGTACATTTCAATATCGTGAAATATCTATAAAAAATCAAACCACAATATAGCTATCAGTTGAAATAAATAAAGAAAATCATACAATTCTCTCTTAACTCTTTGAGGCATGGGATTTCAGAAAATAAAATGACCCATTTTGCACAGATCATTTCTCTTTTTTTTTTTTAGTTGAACAAAGTTGGTTTACTTTTATTAACGCGGTTACCAAATAATATGAATTTTCGAGGTGGGAGAGAAAATGTCCCACCATGCATTTTTAGGTTTCAAATAGGTAGGACACATTTAATCCCGCTGTGTCTCAAAGAGTTAAAGTATTGACTATTTAGAAAATTGAAAAATAAGTCACTCAATTTTTCATTACACTCCAACTTTTTAAAACGCTCAATTAGTACTCAAATATATTCTATGCTGGTTACATTTTTTATATAGAAACAACGAAGACAATGAAAATAACCAAGTTTCAAATTTTTTCCAAAAAATTGCAAAATGTATAAGTGAGCGTTTAATTTAAATTACTAAATTATTCATCCCTTTCACCTCTTGATTCCTCTTTTTCCAAAGTACCTACACAGTATATTTAAATACAATAGATATAACTACGGTAATTCTAGTGGTAAAGTTTTGCGATATACAAAGTACACCTATTATTCATTGATGTCACTTGCAATGCATTTCATTCCATCGCTAGCAGTGACGTTTGAATGCGTGCAGAAAAGCAGCACCGCAACCACTCGAAGAGGCCAAGTGCCTATAATTCTACCAACTATTTTTATTTTCCCATTAAACCACCTTCATACCGAGAACCACAATACCACCGAGATGGAATATGTAAATCTCAAGTTATCCTCCGAGCAATCTCACGTTATCCTAAATTACATAATCAAATGATTCAATGAGCCAAAGAAATCCCAACGGTCAGATAAGATTTGTCCCAGAGGCTATGGTGCAGATCCAAAAGGAGTGGTCTAAAGACTTGGACTTGCAATCAGTAGTGGTCCCAGTTCAAGTCTTTAATTTCACTCCAAAGAAGCCAAAAGTACAAAAATTAACTGCTTAGGACTATGGCAGAGGTTTTACTCGTAATCAATGGTCTCAGTTCATATTTTCATTTACAGGGGATGCAGTGATTCTAATTTAAATAATACAGTGCATCCTAATTTAAATAACCATACGCGTTGAAGTCAAAAAAATTCAAAACTACAAAATTAACTACTTTGGACTACGGTAAATGTTTTACTCGTAATCAGTGGTCTCTGTTCAAATCTTTCATTTCATCCTAAATTATTATTTAAATATTCTTCAGTATCGATAATTCGGGACTCACTACATACAGTGGATCCTAATTTAAATAACCATACGCGTCGAAGCCAAAAAAATACAAAAATTAACTACTTAGGATTATGGTAAATGTTCTACTCGTAATCAGTGGTCTCTGTTCAAATCTTTCATTTCAACCTAAATTATTATTTAAATATACTTCAGTATCGATAATTCGGGACTCACTTGATAGAAGTGGATCCTAATTTAAACAACCATACGCGTTGGAGTCAAAAAAATACAAAATTACTAAATTAACTAGTTAGGACTATGGTAAATGTTCTACTCGTAATCAGTGGTCCCAATTCAGATCTTTCATTTCACCCTAAAGTACTATTTAAATATACTCGATTATTGCTAATTCTGGACCCAATTGATAGGTATAGTAGATCCTAATTTAAATAGACATGGGTGTTGAAACCAAAAGTGTGCAAAACTGCAAAAATTAGTCACTGAGGACTATGGTAGATGATAGCGATTCGAACTCGTAATCATTGGTACCGAGTTCAATTCTTCGACACTTATGAAAATGTTTGCCTATGGTGATGTGTCTATCATTTGCAATTATGGGAGTTCAAGTTGTAAAAGCTTGAATTCGTAATTAGTAAGCGTTCGAGTGACCTCTACGACTATCCTATATTAGAACCTACTTAACACTAAATTATAGTTAAAAATGTTTAATAAGTACTCTAAAAAACAAAAGTTCAATTACCAAAGAATATGATCTTTATAACTCTTTGAAACATAAGAATTCAGAAAATAAAATGACCGATGTTGCACCGCATTTACTTTTTTAAATTGAATAAAAATGATTTTTATTTATTACAAAAGTTACATAATAATATAAGTTTCAATCTCGCCGTGTCTCAAAGAGTTAAACAATTTATCTATGACAACATCTGAAACATCAACTTCACCGCTTCCCTACAAATCTAAGAACAGTTTATAAAAAACAAGAATCTATCAATTTGACTATTTCCGTA
Source organism: Cerceris rybyensis (assembly GCA_910591515.1). Lineage (NCBI taxonomy): Eukaryota > Metazoa > Arthropoda > Insecta > Hymenoptera > Crabronidae > Cerceris > Cerceris rybyensis. Next base: position 5,102,117 of record OU342801.1, on the reverse strand, counting down.
TATGTAGTATTAAAACAGCAAGTCCTGAACGAAATGACCACAGACGAAGAGACAAAGACACAAAAGAACGTAAGATAGCAAGGTATCCATGGCATCTTGATGAGTCGTTTCGAAAAATCCATTCGCAATCAGATTCGGTATGCGTTTGTGTGTAGGAATGAAATAAATTCGCAGAGTGACATACGTTATCACAGTGGAACTCGACGTATCGTTTATACCATGCAACGTCTACGGTATATTATACTTTCCATCAAGCCTCATAAATCCCTGTCTCACCACGTGTCGATCTACGATCTACAGATTTAATTAAAATACATGCGCAACCCGATTAAAATTCTTGTCTCCTCTTGTCTTTTTCAGTGGGATTAGCTGTACTGGCGTTATTCCTATTCGGCAAGCCTTACAAACGTGGTTTCTTCTGCAACGATGAATCAATAAGTCATCCGTATCATTCGTCAACGGTAACCAGTGCGATGTTGTACGTCATTGGAGTTTGCCTTCCTATATGCTCGGTGAGTCATGCGAGTTGCGATTTTCTCCCGATAATGCGAAACGATCATGGTATACGATACGCGTAGGTTAACACCTTCTTCTACCATTTCTTTTATGACTGTACAGGAAATCATTCAGAATTGAATTGTTGAGAGAAAAATTCATCTGTCGGTTTGCGACGTATCGTATATTTCAACAGTAGAGCTACCGAGTCGAAAAGTCCAGCCTAAAAAGAAACTTCAAATCCTAGATTCTTTTGATTTCTCATTTGCCGCTTAATTATGTATACCATTTTGAACCTCAAAATCCTCAATTAGTGTGTCTACGCGCCTCAAAGTCCTGTAAATATGATTTTTAGGAGTTATATGGACTGATCAGGTAAAATTTTTATTCTGATTTAATCTGACATCTTCCTAAAAATATTTCAGAAGTTCCAAGTCTGTCGACTCGTATTCGAAAAATAGGGCTTTCAGGAGCAAGTAGGAATTAAATTATCATTTTATTCCATATAAATTCTAAATCTCCTAAAATCAAATTAATTTTTAGTATATTGAGAATTTTTTTGGACCTATATCATTCCACTCCAATTCCAATCCAATTCTAAAACTCCTCATTATAGAATTCTGAGGATTATTTTGGGCTGTATGAAGCCTAAATTGCTCCTAAACTAGGTAAAAGTGGCAAAAAGTAACAAGTGTAGGGCGGTTGTGGAATTAAAATTTGCATTCTTTTGTATGTAACATATTTTTCCATATTTAGCCTAAATATCCTAAGTTATTTGGTAATTTAGGAGGATTTTTGGGCTGAAATTTTCGACTCGGGATGTTGATGTATAGTCTGCCAATTGAAAGATGGCTAGGGAGCGCTGGAGCCTCTCGTTTTCAACCGTCTTTTTTGGTATTCCACTGGTATCGAATTTTTGGTATTTTTAATTTAATAATTGTGTAACTTTGATTTCCCATGCCATTTATCCCATCACGAGTGTCACTTCTCATCGTAGAATTGATTTTAATTGTAGACGAAATGAATTCTATCATAGTTTGCGTATTGACGGCTATTAAAATTTTTTTTTAAATATTTTTGTCATTGGGTTTAATTTTGCCGAGGCGCCGTCTGATAAGAGGAAAATAGAGAAGGAATTTTCTTCCTTATCGTTATCTCACCTCATATCGATTTTAATTGGACGTTATCATTACGAATGAGGTGGAATTGCGTCTAGCAAATGTGTCTTAGGATTAGCGCGATTTCAGTGCCATGAAGAGAACGTGGAGATATTATAAAGAGCTACTGTAAAGAGATATATTGAAATAATGATCGTTACGACGATAAAATTGGAAATATATTTACGTAATTGTTTAATTAATTATACAGCTAAAGAATGCCACGTTGTACGCTGACAAAGATGATATAACGTTAATGAATTATTTCCTCATTTTCCGAGCTTTGATTCATATTTCTTTCTACCACTAATCACATGTGCGTTGATGCAACCGAGGTTGGATAATAATTGCCTATAATTACTAAAGCCATTAACGATTTAATTAAAGTACAATAAAACGGAGTAAACTTTTAGTTCCGGCTGCTCCTTGCACTGATATTTAGATATGACAATCACTTCAATTATCCACTTTGAAATAATTAATTCACATCTCGATATAAGCAAACACATCGAACAATTAATAATCTGTATTTCAATCCTCCTAAATACACCTCACTCAAAACTTTGCTTCCTCTCCAAATTCTCCACAATCTCATGTGCAATAATTTTAACACTAGAACTACCAAACCAGTGAAAATGACTGGTACACAATTTTTCAAAAAATTCTCAAAGTCATAGAATAAATCAATCAATAAACATAAATCACTCAATCGATCAAATTTCCCGCCACTTGATTCCCCCTTTTTAGATCTACGGCAGCCGTCAAATTGACGGGTTCCTACTTTTCACAATTTTTTTTCAAATCGATAGAGAAGCAGTACAGAAAATATTTCGCGTGCATATTATAATATACAAGTTACTTAACTGACCATATTTTTTGCAGTTTGATCCAACTTTTTTCAAAGTACTTATTTAGTATATTGAAATATGCCAGATTTAGCGGCCGTAAATCTAGTGTTAATCTATTAAAATATGTTGGATTTGACGCCGCTATTTCTAATGTTAATTCAATTTCAAAAATCTCATTTGCAATAAACAATTCCATCAATCAATACCAAACCAATACACAATTCTATAACAAACATATTACTATCGCGCATTCGAATACTCCCAAAGAAAATAAAGTCCTTACAACAAAAAGAAATCAATGAAATTCCCTCAAGATCCATTTCGCAGGGAATTATCATTAGAAATAATGACCACACTAAATCTCAATGACACGAAACTATTTTCCAACCATCTCAATTCCCCTAGCCAACTTCGCGATCATCGTCTCCCCAACATCATCAATTTCCTCCGCATTCTGTTTCCTGGCGCCACTCGGTTTGACCTGACGACAAGCTTTCAAGTCGACATAGTCCTACGAATGATTTTTCAAACGATCAGAAACAGAGAACAGAATCTTAATGATTCTCCTACTCGTGTAGCGACTACCGAGAAGGTGATTCCATAAGGTCATAGGTATAGGCATGTCTCTGCACATATGGGATGCAACAGCGAATGGAGAACACTCGTTAAGTTTCGGTAGTCGTGGGAATCGATTTACGGTATCTGGAAGTGGTGCACGTGCACGACGAAGTATTTTTGCTGAGCGTGAAGGCAGAAGAGACTGTATCCTCTATTTGCATCCTCGAAAACTGCACTCCGACAGGGTCGGACCAAAGGGTCGTTAGCCACTAAAGGAAACTTAACACATGTACCATCCATCTTGCTCGTGGAATATTTTTATATTCGTTCGCCATGTGCTCGATACATGGAACTTGGAGAAAATCGTTCGAATTCCGTAAATAGTGGCCCCTCTTACCTTCTCATCGATATTTATAGATCGTGAACGATCGACCTGACGATATTGCTTGGTTGAGGATTCTACGTTAATACGAGATATCCGAATTTTGAGTGGTGGACAGAATTTTTTGGACGTTTTTCTGCGTCAGGTGATAATTAGCTGGTGATGTTATGGTGGGATGTACTTTGGAGTTGTTTTATCATGGAGATATGTATCGTTTGATGGTAGGAGTATCAAGTTTGATTTGTCATTTTTGATAAAAATTCACCGAGTTTATAGGGCAGATTATTTATGAAATGTATTAGAGGTACCGAAAAGTAATCATTTTTTTTTACTGGCGAAAAACATTTATTTGTTAGAGAAATCTTAAATAATAATTAATAAAATAATTTCTCTAATTTTCTAACATTTTTTGCCAGCGTAAAAGTAGTTCGATTCCCATTTTTAGAAAAGTCCCTCGATTTTTTGTTGAAAAAGGTTTCCAATTACGTTTTCACTTCTCCAGTTTTGATTACATTTCGGTACTCTTAATAAATCGATGAATTAATCATCATTTTCATATTTGCAATTGTTTTTTTGTAAAATACTTATTTAACACGTTGAACGCCACCGTTAATTTCATTATTTTTCTCATTTCTACTGAAGTGAAACTTTTTCTATTAAATTCACATTTTTATAAGGCGGAAACATTAAAGATAGAGATAGATAGATATTAGGCAAACCTTTGTCTTTTTAGCGGCAAAATTTAAATGTTCAGTGTGTCCGAAATTTCATAATCGTTGCAATTTAAATGTCAGATGAAATTTCATTGAATTGAGTGTCAATAAAAGGTGTTAATAGATGTTATTAGATGGACCGGTGTTAATAGATTTAAGTGCAATAGATTTAACAGTGGTAGTCCTACTGTTAATTAGATTTAACAAAGCCCTCAAACTGTTGAATGTCTCCTATTATTTTTTCTGAAGAGAGATGATTTTACCACTTAAAAGTGGAAAGTACGACAATTTCATTCATCTTTAGATAATTGAGGGTGTGTTCCTAATCTTTCTATTTCTGGGAAACTGACTTTAAGGCCATATGTTTCATCCCGCTAATGACCCGTCGATGCGATACTGGACTTTATAAAAAAAACCATGAGTCGCACGTGTAACAAATTACCCCCTGCCCTACGATTTCCCTTGTGGTTTCATAAGCCACAATTTAACCCCTTGCGGTCCGAATTATTTCCTTAATTTTGTACTGAGCTAAATAAAAGTAATTTTACACTTTCTATCACTGGTCATTCATTTCTTTCATTGGTGTCAATAGTTATAGATACTGACTGACATTTAAGTGATATTACGAAATCATTGTGAAATCAGAAAGTTGATATTAAATTGTTAGAAAATAAAATAAAAACGACCGCAAAGGGTTAAAATAAAATTTCTAAAATAAAAATTTTGAACTCCCACACGTTACTGTACATAAAGGCTTTGCCAAAGTCAATCGATGCGAAACCATAGACTTAAAAAAATTTCCAATTTAAATATACATTAACCCTTTGAGGACTAGCGACGCATATATGCGGTTTGAGAAAAAAATTTGATTATATCCTATCGCTGCATGTATGCGTGATTGAGGTTTAGAAATTGAAGTACAACCGTTGAAATATGATTACACAAATAGTAATTTATAATTTCTACAAATTAATATTCTAACTTTTTACTTGAACAGCGATTTTGAATCGCCAATTGAATGATTATCTCCCAATACTCAAAAATATACGAAATATTCAACAAATATAATATGTGGCCTGAGAAAAAATTCAATTAGAATCTATTGTCGCATTATGCCCGATTGAAGTTTAAAAATTGAAATATGATTACACAAATAGTAATTTACAATTTCTACATAATTTATCATTTCTATGCATTCATATACTAACTTTCCAATTGAAAAGCGGTTTTGAAGTGTCAAATAAATGATTTCCTCTCAATATTGAAAAATGTCTCCGTCCGCAAAGGGTTAAGGTAGTTCTAGCTGGATTCAGAACTAAATATTTCTTTTTTCATTAGAACTCGTTGAGATTCCGGTTATAATTATAAAATATCATGAAGAATATATTTTCAAAATTTGAAGGAAATCTATCGAAAAATGATAAGTGCCTAGAATTACCTTAATACTAGAACTACCAAACCAGTCAAAATGACTGGTACACAATTTTTTCCAAAAATTCTCCAAGTTTACATAAGAGTCATAGAATAAATATTCTACGTCTATATCAATAAATATAAATCACCCAATCGATCAAATTTTCTGCCGCTTGATTCCACCTCTTTCAAAGTACTTATTTAATTTATTAAAATATGATAGATTTGAGGCCGGTAGTTCTAATGTTAACAGGTTGAATGCCACCGATGTTTCCCTTATTTCGTCATTTCTACTAAAGTGAAATTTTTCTTATGAGAATCACATATTCATAAAACAGAAATTTTAACCCTTTTAGTGCCGACCGAAAAAATTGATTGAATTAATAACAAATGTAGTTGCGAATAAAAAGAATTTTCATTTGGCAATAGTGTCATATAGAATACGCAATATGGAGTATAAATTGTGTATTTACAATTATATGTCATAAAATTACTGATATCGTATTGGAAACTGAATATTAACCCTTCGATGTCCAGTGTTAGCAATTTTGCTAACGACGATATATCGTCGTCCGGCAAATCTTCATCTTCTTAACGCCAAAATTTAAACATTCAATATGTTAGAAAATTCATAAATATTGCAATTTAAACGTAACATCAAATTTCATTCAATTCAACAGCACTCAACCTGTTAAAGCAATATTTTCACGGGTAATCCAATAGAGAAAGAAACAAATCCGTGTTTCCACTTCGAGGATAGCAAGTACGGATGCGAAAGTACCTTTCGCAGAGCGGAGATTATTTCTGCAATCTCAGCCGTGGTATTCGCAATGGCTAACACCCTTCACCTCCGTGTATAAGCCTGTTCGCAAATTTCCGTCTTGGAATCAGTCCCTGCAGGCTGTTCTTCAAATGTCAGACCCTATTTCGCTTTTGCTCTCTCATCTCTCGGTTGCACGATGTTCGAATTAACGCTGTCACCGCGGGCCATCAGCGGTGGATAGCGAAAAGCCAGGGGATGCAGAATTCTTCGTGGATGAAAATTGCATGCCGTGCGTTCAACCGTGGTACCAGGAGAGTTTTACGCTTGCTAAGATGTAATCACGCCACGGAGGGTTTCTATTATAATGTAATGGGGAAGATTAAAGGGTGTCGGGTTTCGACTCGGAGCCACCAGTGGATGCTGAGAAAAGCAAACACTCTGCTTCGTAATGGAGAACGATTCACGCGAGTGTTTCTTTTTGTAGGCGCCTTTTTTTTGGTTTTTACTGACATGGTGATTTTACATAGGAATTTATGTTTATGGTGATTTTATGATCATTGGGGGATAGCGTGTATTAAACGTTTGCAGTAAGGAATGATATTCGGGGGGTGGTAGTAATTTGGATGTTTTTTGAAAAGGGGTGGATTGGAAATATCGGATGGTTGAATTATTTATAAGATATTGATATGTCGTGGGAGAAATTGTAGGGGTTGAGTAGGAAATTGAGGTGAATTTTGGGGATGTAATGAGGATTTGAAATTGAAGCTATTTTTTTGGGGTGTAAGACTTTCTTTTCTTAGCTGCTGTAGTTTGAAATGAATGGTTCGTTTTATTTGTTAAAAATTACTTGATACTAGAACGGTCTATGATCATTAATAGTATTGTGTGTTAAGTAGTGAATTAATAAAAATTTTGCAAAGGTAATGGGAATTTGAAGTCCGACCAACTGATTGCAAGTTCAACCCCTCTTTTTTTAGCTGCTATAGCTCAAAATGAATGGTTCTTTTTATCTATTAAAAATTATCAGATACTAAAATTATCTATGATCATTAATAGTCTTATGTATTAAGTAGTAAATTAATAAAAATTTCACAAAGGTGTTAGGTTTGAAGCCTGGCCAACTGATTGCATGTTCAAGCCCTCTTTTCTTATCTACCATGGCTGGCTTTGGATTTATTTAATTAAAAATTATCAGATACTAAAATAATCTATAATCATAAAGATTATTATATATTATGTAGTAAAGACAAAGATGATGGAGGGTTTCGATTTGGATCCACTGATTGTGATTTCGTGGTTTCACCTTTATTTACTTACCGTAACTTGTTATTTATTTTCAAACCCGGATTTCAATTCGAGGACCTGTAGCCTTATTTTCATTTACTGTTATTGTAATTGAACATTGTTATTGGAGTTTATTGGGCATCAGGAATTGCAAGTATCGAAGGATAGTTTGGACACGAGTACAACATAGTACGGAGGAAACATCCGGTGGAGGTTTATTTTAACTTACAATTAGAAACAGGCAATGGCACATGTATAGTTAATTCGAAACGGGAGATTCTACAGACTAAGTTTGCACGTGGCGGACGTACATATTTAGCCGTGCAAGAATTGCGATTTTATCAATAGAGGCTGCAATTTTTTTCTCATTTTCTACCTGCTTACGTATATCGAGATTGCGACTGATAACACAATAATAGAGTACAGTATTCGTAACGATCGACCTCTATAGTTAAAATTTATTTTCTGAAAGATTATCTGTAAAAATTTAGCTTTATAACATATATTTACAATGCCTCAAATTACATTCCTACTTCACGATCTAAAATTAATTACACTACTATATCCTCCAGTTCATAATTCATATCTCTCTGATAAAATTAACTAAAAATACAAAATCATCGATCAAACGTACCAAATATCTATCATTCTACAAAGATGTTTATCAATCATCAATTAATCCACATAGAAAGATAACTTAATATCATTTCACGCTGCCAAAAACAAATCCCAATTAAGGTAGTTCCAGCTGGATTCAGAACTAAAAGTTTCTTTTTTCATTAGAAATGAAAAAAATTGCGTAAGAATTAATGCAGAGGCTAACTTCACAGAGGTCATTTCATTCACTTTTTATACATTAAAAAACATCTTTCTCTATAACTATGAAGTAAAAAATTATGAAAAAATTCAATAATATTCCAAAAGCATAAAATAATACATTGCTAATTTTTTATTAGAATCCACCGACTCGTTTTTCCATTAGAAAAATAAAAAAAGATTTTACGGACTCAGCAAACATTTTTTTCCATAAGGCTCATGTTAAATATGTTATTTTTAAACACGATTTATTCATAAACCGTGTGGACGAACTCGTTGAGATTCCGGTTATAATTATAAAATATCACGAAGAATATATTTTCAAAATTTTAAGGAAATCTATCGAAAAATGATAAGTGCCTAGAACTACCTTAAAAAACATCTTTCTCTATAACTATGAAGTAAAAAATTATGAAAAAATTCAATAATATTTCAAAAGCATAAAATAATACATTGCTAATTTTTTATTAGAATCCACCGACTCGTTTTTCCATTAGAAAAATAAAAAAAGATTTTACGGACTCAGGAAAAATTTTTTTCCATAAGGTCCATGTTAAATATGTTATTTTTAAACACAATTTATTCATAAACACATTAAATGAACAAACATCAGCCTATATTTTAAAATTGAACAACAATAAATCCATTAAAAATCATCTTTCAGCGAATGAAAAAAAAATCAACGATAAATTTTATCTACAAATCGTCCTGATTTCTCGCATTCAACAATCAAAGAGTATCGTTGTTTATTTTCCAATGATCCCAGCACCGTGTGACTTATCTGCAAAAGTATATAGTAGCACTTGAGATAATAAGCGGATCCTTGTTAGCAACGATCCGTCTCGGCTCTTTCATTCACGAAAATTTCATCTTAGGTCTTGTTGTTTGCACCTTCTTCTTCTTCTTCGGCGTCAAACCACTTTAGTGGCGCACGAAATTTTCTACCTGTGGCTTCGTAGGAATCCAAGAAGGGTTCAGCGTCCCTCGAGGCTCGGAGATTCATGGTCGGGCTTTATTTTCCTTTTCGTTAGGCACAAAAAGAACCGAGAATATAGGGGCTGGTTGCGCATCATCGAAACACTATGATATTTTTGTATTTTTCTTCTTCGTCCTGCATCTTAAAACTGAAACGGGGATTTGCACCGTAACGTTAAAGACACTTTTCTGTTCTTCGATGTGAAAGGAACAATAGGAATAGTGATATTTAAAAATGCCAGATAGACAAATCGATTATATTTAAATATATTAACACTGAATTTACCGAGGTGATTAAAATGATTTGTTCTGAATTTTTTGAAAATTCTAACGCTGATTTTGTTACAATTTTCTACGCTTTGAAGGCGAGCGAGTTTTTTGCCCCCTTTTTTTATGGGGACATATTTATTTGGAAATGTTAAATGTGTTGAATGTATCGAATCATCGGTAGATCTAATGTTAAATAAATACTTTGGTGAAAGAGAAATTAGTTGATGAAAAAAGATAGCTCCATTCGGTTGTTTATTTTTAAAAACACAGGTGTGGAATAGCTCCTCTATGAATTTGGAGAATTTAAAAAAAAAATTAGGAACCAATTACTTCAATTGCCTAAGAATCTAGAATTTTTTTAAGTTCTTTCAAAATTAAGTAAGCAGCCCCTCCTTAATGCAGTCATCTTCCCAATTTTTATAAAAACAGCACATAGAGAAATAATAGTAAATATTCCACTTCTATTTTTTAAAACCTAAATTACCTAATACACAATTTTCCTCCTCACTTAATTTTCCTGCTTCCACAGTTTTTCCAAAATTAAACAGGCAGTCCTAACTTCAATAGTCATCTTCACAATTTTGATAAAAACAGCAAATAGAAAAATAATAGTAAATATTCCACTTCTATTTTATAAAATCTAAATTACCTAATTCTTCATTTTTCTCCTCACTTAATTTCCCCGCTTCCATAATTTTTTCAAAATTAGATAGACAGCCCCAACTTCAATACATCCACATACTTCCATCTCATAAAGCCTAAATTATTATCTATCTTATTAATTACCTTAACACGTTGACTGCCATGGGGGTCACTATTGACCAGCGCTATTGAATTCAATGAAATTGCCAGTAAGTAACTGTAAAATAGCAACATTTATGAATTTTCTTAGCTGAATTTTCTGCTTTATAAAAGTGTGAATTTAACACTAAAACTACCGACGTTATATCTACTAAAATTTAAATTTATTGAACAAGCACTTCGAAAAAAGATAAATCAAGACGTGAAAGGATTAGTTAATTAACTAATTTAGGCTTCATATGGTAGAAGTAGAATTTTTACTTCACGGTTCCCCTATCAATTTAGGTAGTTTTTTGAAAAAATTGCGAAGCAATCATTATGACCGCATTGGTAGGTTTAGTGTTAATATAAAAAGTTTCACTTCAGCAGAAGTGATAAAACTAGCGAAATACCGATGGCGTTCAACGTGTTAACCCTTTGCGCTCCGAATTATTTTATTAACTTTTTGTCAGATAAGCAAATATAATCTCAGAAAATTGTCTACTGTTGATTATTCGTTTTCATTTAATACTAGGAACAATTGTAGATACTGCGGTGTATTCCTGTTAAAATGCAAAATTATTGTTGATTTCGAAAAGTCGATAATTAGCATATGAAATATTAAGTGTCACAGAAAGCTGTGTCGAGTGTAGCTCGACATAGAAGTGCAAAGGGTTAATTATCTTATTACTAATTTATTATCTCTTCCCCCACTTAATTTCTCTTCTCCCATAACTACACATTTAATAAATTTAAATAGAACCCGGCGACTCAAGCGTCGAATTCCCACAAAATGAATTCCTATTCAAAGAGCACAAATATCCGAAAGCAAATCGAGAAAATACACAACAGCAGCTTACTCGAAATCACGTTCTCATACCTCGGAAGAGAAGGAAGATAGAAGGGAACAGGTAAAAGCGGCCGAACCTGCAGTCGTGTTTCATTCATCCATACCTCTTGATCGTACATCACCTGGCGACCTTTATCTGGAATCTGGCCGGTTAACCCACTTTTGTCAGGGCCATGACAGATCGGTAGAACTCCAAGAGATTACTGACTTTGGGTCTCTTGAGAATTTTTCGTGTCTTCGGCTCCTTCTTAGCTTTTATACGTGGATTATGGTCAAAGTAACGACGCCCTTGGCATGCAGCCACAGATTTTAATTCTCCAGTTGAAGCCGGCTTCAGGAGGATACAAGATACGGATCAACGTTTTATGATGTCTAGAACCGAGATACCGTCTTTCAGGGGAAATGTGTTTGATCATACTCATAATCATATATTCTTACTTGCTGTGGTGTTAAAGTCTTTGCCTTGTTTGTCAATGTATGAGGATTAGGTTGCAAAGTGGAAATTTCTTTGAATTATCGCGAATACTTGGCTCCATTTTGCCTCTTTTTTGGTACAGTCCATTTTTGAATTAGAAAATCATTTTTACAATATTAGTATTACGTTAAATTATGCGGTATGTTAAGGATCTATGGTGAACTTTTATTGTACCACTTTAGTTTTGCTTTTTTTTTGGTACATTTTAGTTTTTAATTATATAATTATTTGTATAATATCAATTTTATGTTAGATTGTGCGGTTTATTAAGGATCAGTGTTGAACTTTTATTATACCAATTTAAATTTACCTTTTTTCGGTAGATTTTCTTTTTTAGTTATAAAATTATTTGTATAATATTAATTTTACGTTAGATTGTACGGTTTATTAAGGATCTATGTTCAACTTTTATTGTACCAATTTAAATTTACCTTTTTTCGGTACATTTTATTTTTCAATTATAACATTATTTGTATAATATTAATTTTACGTTAGATTGTACAATGTATTAAGGATCTATGGTGAACTTTTATTGTAACAATTCAATTCTGCTCCTTTTTGATATATTCTATTTTTAAATTATAAAAGTATTTCTATAATATTAATACTATGTTAAATTATACGGTATATTAAGGATGTATGATGAATTTTTAATGTACCAATTTAATTCTGAATTATTGCGGAGGCAGTCATGAAAGAACACGTAAGGCAAGAGGTAAAGGAATAACATCCCATTGCTAGACATTTAGTTTTTATTTAATAACAATTGCAAATGCTTACTTGAATTTTGCCTTTTTTGGTCTACTTTATTTTTAAATTATAAAATTATTTCTATGTTAATAATATTACGTTAAAATTATATGATGTATTAAGGATCTAAGTACGGTGAATTTTTATTGTACCAATTTAACATTTTTATTGTACAATTTAATTCTGAATTATTGCGGAGGCAGTCATGAAAGAACACGTACAGGAAGGGGTTAAGGAATAACATCCCGCTGTTAGACACTTATAAATCGCTATAATGTAAAGGGATACCTTGATAATTTGTAGCAGCGTTATAACCTGGAGAATATGTACGCTATAGAATGTTATGGACGTCATTAACGTTCATAAATTTTGTTGCAGATGATTGTAGGCGAGTATTTTTACGCACTTCATACCGCAGCAGATACAACAAAGATGTTTTTCGGATACAACGTACCCATATGGATCTGGAATGCGTATGAGAAGGTAGATCGTACCGAGAATTTCTAGTTTGTAAGAAAACAACTTAAATCTTTCCTTAAACTTTCCCTGTTTGCTCTGACGTCCAAGTGATGATCCTAAGAAAACATTATTTAAATTGAATTACCTTGTAACAAAATTAAACAAATCTTTATTCTACACATTTTCCACACCTTTTCTCTATTCGGAACTTTTCAGTTTTATTTTATGTAAAAACTATTTTAGAAAATTAAACACATCTTCATTCTACGTGTTTCTCACACCTTTTCTCTATTCGGAACTTTACAGTTTTATTTTATATAAATTCTATTTTACAAAATTAAACACATCTTCAATTTACGTGTTTCTCACACCTTTTCGCTATTCGGAACTTTCCAGTTTTATTTGATGTAAAAACTACTTTACAAAATAAAACACATCTTCATTCTACACCTTTTCTCTATTCGGAACTTTACAGTTTTATTTTATATAAATTCTATTTTACAAAATTAGACACATCTTCATTCTACGAGTTTTCCATACCTTTTCTCTATTCGGAAATTTACAGTTTTATTTTATGTAAAATCTACTTTACAAAATTAAACACATCTTCGTTCTACGTGTTTCTCACACCTTTTCTCTATTCGGAACTTTTCAGTTTTATTTTATATAAATTCTATTTTACAAAATTATACACATCTTCATTCTACACCTTTTCTCTATTCGGAATCATCCAGTTTTATTTTATATAAATTCTATTTTACAAAATTAAACACATCTTTATTCTTCGTGTTTCCCATACCTTTTCTCTATTCGTAAGTTTTATGTAAAATAGATTTTACATGAAAGAAATCATCTATTTTTTGCAGATCGGTGTCTTCGGCTTTGGTGCAGGTACCACGGTCATGATTACGGACACAGCAAAGTACACGATCGGTCGTCTGAGGCCACATTTCATGTCACTTTGCGTGCCTAATGTTAACTGTAGTCTGATTGAAAATCAGCACAGATACATCGAAAATTACGTTTGTACTTCGAACATGTCAGCGAGGCTCCTAAAGGAAGTCAGGTTAGTATAAAACTTTTTGAAATTAAAAAAAGAAAGTATCCTTTGAGTCATTCTTAATAGTTAACAAGTAGATGTTATCCATCAGATATCACTAATTAATACAAGATTACATTTATTTACTCATTTCATTGAATATTCACGAATTTCTGCCAAAGTCTACTAAGAAAAATCAATCTTTGCCCATTACATATATTTTATTTAATTATATTAAATAAGATATTAGGAAAAGGGCGAATTAAGAGGAGAAAATGACCAATTGATACTTTGAAACGCACTAAATTAAAAAGTTTCGAACCTTTTTATGTGTACACAGTTCTACATCTCATAACTCATAACTTATCTCAACGCAGGGAATTAATTAATTGAAATTATCTTGAAAAATTAATGCGAGAATAAAAATCTAATTCGATCCTCGAGGAGTTCAGTAATTTCTATTTTATGAAATCTCGTGAAAATTTGAGAAATTTAAAACACAATTAACCAGAATTTAATTAATTGGGAAAAATTAGTCTTAATAGTTAATTCCCTGTAACATATGTATGAGCGAAAAGCATTCACCGTGCTAATAAAAGACACGGGATTTATGAATGAGTCAGAGGCGAGCAATTGTTTTTTTTTCCGTCGTGATTGCACTATCAGAGCGTAAGATATCAGCATGGTCAATTAAAAATTTGCAATACACGGATACAACACGATAAACTGGAACTAAAGTAATTTTTACGTAAAATGATTTGTACCGATGAGATTTAAATTATCAAGTGAAATTTATTACCGTTATTTGTCACAGAAATTAATACTACGACTTTAATTGAGTTAGATACAATCTCCGATTATACTTACAGCCGTAAAGCGGTTATTAATTAACACACGGCTAACAAACGATGTAATACCAATCCACGCGACATATTTACCACGATAATAAATTACACGTGACATTACAAAGTGTAATTTACAACTCAAGACAATATATTTTAATCTCTTCCTAGTTTTCTCGCGCCTCAATTAATTTATAGAATGTTCAAAATTCATAATTACAATATTTTCTATTACAGTAACGTCAAAGATGACTCTCATAGTTAAGTTTGCCCTATTAATTATATAATTTTAAGTTCAATCACCTGCTGCTATATTTCTTTTTGCTACAAAATGATTGAATTTAAAGCAAAGAAATTTCTTCAATTTTCTAATTGATCCAATTAACTTGATTTTTTTCCTTCCGTCATTTCCTCTTCCTCGGAAGCATTTATCCATAATTATACATCAGAAAATAGTTGCGTTAACACTAGATTTACGTAAGACGTCAATTTGACGGGTTTCTACATTTTTTATAAAAATTTCTAAAGTTTACAGGGAAGAAATACAGTTGATATTTTACGTGCATTTTATAATGCAAAAGTTACTTAACGAATTATCATTTTTGCAGTCTAGTCCTTCTATTTTGAAAATTCTTAATTAACACTAGATTTACGCCTGTATTTAACAAAAGGTTTCCAATTACGTTTTCACTTCTCCAATTTTGATTACTTTTCGGTACTCTTAATAAATCGATGAATTAATCAACGTTTTCATATTTGCAATTGTCTGTTTGTAAAGTAGTTATTTAACACGTTGAACGTCACCGTTAATTTTATTATTTTTCTCATTTCTACTGAAGTTAGAAAAAACTAAACTTAGACTTTTACTATTAAAAACTTAAACTTTTTCTATTAAATTCACATTTTTATAAGGCGGAAACATTAAAGATAGAGATAGATAGATATTAGGCAGACCTTTATCTTTTTAGCGGCAAAATTTAAATATTCAGTGTGTTCGAAAATTCATAATTGTTGCAATTTAAATGTTGGATGGAATTTCATTGAATTCACAGTTGGCTCATTCAAAATTTGATTACTACATATATAATATATTGGTTGGTTCATTTTTTAATAATAAATCTTACATTTAAATTGATTTGGAACTATTTTCTTTACAAAAGACTTCAATTTTCTTGTATGAGTAAAATTGGCTCACTTCAGAAAAATAGTTGTATCAACACCCGTAAATTTAGTGTTAATGTATTGCAGTGAAATAGATTTTATTCTCGTAAATTTATTGTTAAGAGTCATAGCTGTAGGATTAAAGGAAAGAAGAATAATTTCAATTAATCGGCGTATCTCTCGTAACTTTCTCTCAGCATGTTTTACGCGCGATAAAAAATGTAGTAATTACTCTGGACGCTAATTCACGATGAGTCATTTTACATATCTCACTTCGCAAGATACAAATTTCTTTATTGCCATGCTGAAACGATAACGCACCCGAACGTTTCCTTTCATCGACTTTCAATTCTGCGTTATTCGTTTTACAATTGCGTCTATAGAACTGTCAACGTCACGCGATCGTTCGCAGCCACGATATCAAAGGGTATTGCCCTTAATATTCTCGTTTCAAGATCGTCAATCGTGTGTATCACCATCAGATTTCAACCGCGAAAACTATCCGTGTCGAAGTTGTAATTCGATGCAGAAATAATTTGAATCGTCACGTTTTAAAGGTATTTATACAACTTTCGAATCATGTAAGGCTTCGTATTATTTCTGCATCCAATTGCAACTTCGCCTTGGGCAGTTTTTGCGATTAAATTCAAATTATAAAAGTGAGAATCATTGTTTGGTAATTTATTCGAGAGACTGTAGAAATTGGCATGGCAATGTAGACTTAGAGAATTAAAAAAAAAAATAGTAATTTTTGAGGAAAGATAGAAACAAGTTGGCTATATTAAAGGGTTTCTTCTGATATTTCTTTAAAATATTTCGTTGCCAATTTATTTGAGAAATTCTAAACATTGGTATGGCAATGTAGACTTAAAAAATTGAAAAAAAAATATAGTAATTTTTGAGGAGAGATAGAAACAAGTTGGCTAAATTGAAGGCTTTCTTCTGATACTTCTTTACAATATTTCGTTGCCAATTTATTTGAGAAATTCTAAACATTGGTATGGCAATGTAGACTTAGAAAATTAAAAAAAAAAATAGTAATTTTTGAGGAAAGATAGAAACAAGTTGGCTAAATTGAAGGCTTTCTTCTGATACTCCTTTAAAATATTTTGTTGCCAATTTATTTGAGAAATTCTAAAAATTGGTATGGCAATGTAGACTTAGAAAATTAAAAAAAAATAGTAACTTTTGAGGAAAGATAGAAACAAGTTAGATAACTGCAAGGCTTTCTTCTAATATTTCTTTAAAATATTGCGTTGCCAATTTATTTGAGAAATTATAAAAATTGGCATAGCAATGTAGACTTAGAAAATTTAAAAAAAAATAGTAATTTTTGAGGAAAGATAGAAACAAATTGGTTACCTTCAAGGCTTTCTTCTGATATTTCTTTACAATATTTCGTTGCTAATTTATTCGAGAAATTCTAAAAATTGGTATGCTAACATAAATGTAGAAAATTTACAAAATATCGGAGGTATAAATATAGTAATTTTTTGAGAAAGGAATCAGTTAGCCAACTTCAAGGTTTTCTTCTGACATTTCTTTACAACGAAATATTGCAACATTAATTTTGAAAGTTCTTCAAACAGGTAAAGCCTTGAGGACGTCATTCCGAATTCTTCGTGCGTTTTATTACACTCTGTTTTACATACTACGATATTATCACTTGCCTTTTTCCTGCTTGAACAGCAAGTTCGAATCATGTACACCATACGGGGAAGTACATGTGCTCAGGCATTATCTTCAACACGACTGAAACTGAATGTGATTATTATCACGATAACGTACATAAATCATATTGTAAATGATTAATTCTCCAAACATACTGAAATAGATTAAACGTAATTTCTTGGTAAATACATTCCAACTCAAGCCAAAAGAAGAACTTAAAAATTTCTCTTATCTTAGTCTCGCCATTTCCAATTCAATTTCCAATAAATATTTCACCACATAGATCTGATTAATTGCTCACATTTACTTCTAGAAATTGCTAAATGATTCGCAGAAATGTAACAAACAAGATAATTTGAATCATCTACTCTTCCAGTAATTAACAGATACAAATTTCAATTTTTATATCTCATCAAAAATAATTAAAATAAAAATAATTAACAGATACAAATGCAAATACACAACTAGCTATAAAATAGAGTACCATCAAATTAACCCCTTGCCCTACTATTTGTTTTGTCACTGTCTTCACTATAGTTTGGAATTTAATTACTAAAAAAGAATTGATCAGTGATATTTGATATACCGCATAATTTAACGTAACATTAATGTTTGAATAATAATATTATCCCGTCGCGTTTCATTAATATTTCCAATTTAACCCTTCATGTACCGAATTTTCTGTAATATCTGAATATTACTTGCACCATAGCACATTAGAAAATAATAAAAGTACTAAAATAAACAATAAATTTTTCTTAATTTTGGAACATTGGATTGTAAAGAATTCCATGGTTTTCAAGCGCGAACTTGTAATATTTGAGTAAGTTAAAAAATCGATTTGGAAAAATAAAAACATAAATTTGTTTAGTGTTACTTTAAAGTTACTAGGACCCACAGAGGGTTAATAGGTTTTCGAAAACTTGAAAATTTCCTATCTCATTTACCTCACGACGAGTGTCACTCGTCATTGTATGGCAAGGGGTTAATTAATATTCTCATTCCAATTCAAATATAAATAACCATAACATTAAATACCATCAAATCGACTCAATTTCAATTAATATTCCTAATTCAAAACTTATATTTCCAACACCGTATTAGTCACAAGTTATTATCTACATTTTCATTTGTGAAATTCTCAAAAGTTCAATTATCCAATGTTGGCTTGTTTCATTCGTGATTTCCTTGCAACGGAATTTCGCCGGTTTTTTGTCGGGGCAGTACCTCGGGGCCGGTTTTAACGGATACGAGCAAAAAGGCCCGCCGGTAGCAAATGACAATGAGGAGAGGCCCCAAGCACTGGCGATTCGCATGACTGAGATTCGATCCAAATCGAGGTGCTCCCCTGGCAACGGAAACATCGTTTCATGGGCGAATTATCATCCTCAGGATTTTACTATTATTATCATTCCATCTACAACAATACATCGGGTGTTAACCGTTCCTAGTTTTCACCCTTGGGTTCATTCGGTGCATTTAATACGGCCATTTTCACAAATAGGTGCGAGATTTAACGTATGCCATTTAAAAGGTTCCCTTTGTACTTCGAGTCATTGTGTCTTTCTACTGGAATTTATTTAACGACAGTGTGGTTCGATTTGTCACGAGTTTCAAAATGTTGTGGCAGCCATTGAATTATAGATCGATTTGCAGATCAATAAAGTAGGTGTGTGATTTTGTTACATGAATCGTAATCAAATGATTGAAATTTAGCGATGCATGAAAAATTGCGGATGGAGATTTGCAATTAGAGAAGATTGAAAAGTTGATTTGAAAGTTTCTAGTCTAGTTTTTAATGTGTTTAATTTTTCATAGTTACTTGCATATGGATGTATGAATTTTAAACTTGAATTAGTAGAATTTTTTACAATTTATAGTGCCGTGATAAATGGAATAGTCAATTTTGAAACATTCTATATTACGAAATTAAAAATGTCAGTGGATCACGATAAAATGAAATTAATTCTATGCTGTTTTATATTACGTTAAGTCATACGCCATGTCAGAGATAGATTGTTACTTTTGCAATTCAGAATTACTGTCCATTCAGTTACAAAAGAAATGGTACAGCAAATATTAAATCTACCGAATAAATACTTTGAAAATATAGAAATAAAAAGTTGTAAAGGACAATCAATTAGGTAATTTGGATTTTATAAGACACAAAAGGAATATTTAATATACAAGTCCCCTATTAATTTGAAAAAATGGAAACCAGTCACTTTAACGCTAGATTTCGAGCCCATTTGACTCATACAAGAAATTTAAGCTTTCTGCAAAGAAAATAGTCCCAAATCAATTTGAATGAAAGATTCGTTACTAACACGTCGAACGCCAACGGTATTTCGCTAGTTTCATTATTTCTACCGAAGTGATACTTTTTCTATTAAATTTACATCTTTATGAAGCAGATACTTTAACGCTAGAACGACCGACGTTAAATTTATTACATTTAAATATATTAAATAAAAACTTTGGAAGAAAAGGAATCAAGGGGTGGAAAGTATGATCGGTTTGGCAATCTGTGTTTTATAAGATTAACTTAGAATTTCTAGTCTAGGACTCTTCTGTAAACTTAGGGAGTTTTTGGAAAAAAATGTAAAAAAGTCATTTTGACTTGCTCGGTCGTTCTAGTGTTAAAGATACAGATAGATAGATATTCGACAGACATTTATCTTTTTAACGCCTATATTGACATATTCAGTGTGTCCGAAAATTCATAAATATTGTTATTTAAAAGTTACATGAAATTTCATTAGAATTCAAAAACGCCGGTCACCGATGATGGCAGTCAACGTGTTAAAAAATTAACCATATAAAATAAAAAGAAGTTTTGTAAAAATATAGAATTTAAGAATCTAATGAGATAATTTCAAAAAATTAAATTTACTGAAACTATTTCGTTAAATTTAAATTCTATCTTTTTAAAAAACTTCCTTTTATTTTATATATTCCATTATCGTAACGAAATTGTCTCCCCTATATTTCATATCGATTACGAGAATGTTAACAACGAATTGCAAATGTTTAGATATTGATTTAATGTTGTGAATAGAGTTGTCTTTGTGCTAGAAGTTTGGATTCACTAAATTAGACACGTTATTTTATAATATCTGTGTTATTTAATTACGAAGCGCAGTTACAATATATAATGTATTGGTTGGTTAATTTTGTAACACGTTGACTGCCAACACCGGTGACCGGCGTTTTTCAATTCAATGAAATTTCATGTAACTTTTAAATAACAATATTTATGAACGGGCACACTGAATATATATATATGTAGATAGTAATAGAATTTTGAGTGAGTCAAATTGGCTCCGTAAATCTACTGTTAAGGGTCCTAATAGTTTCACTCTTAAGTACGAAACGAAACCAAAGCTCTTCCCGCAATACTTTATTCCCCACGCTGAATATAATGCTAGTGGATCTTTAATAGAACGCTCGAAAAAGCCCAACGGGCGTTAAACTGTTCTTTTAGCAGCACACAGTTTTAGGAACGGCGCATCAAAAGACCCCGACTTGAAAGGAGACGAAAAACCGCGCGTTCCTTCGTTTCCGGGGAGTTTCAATTACAGAGCCGACAGAACAAAACGAAAATGACAACGTTCCCGCTTACGTCAGGAGTTATTTTTTTCATTCTACGTTCGTTCTGAATATGGCACTGCCATGTGTTATCTTATATAAGTAGCAAAAAAAAAGAGGGGGGACATTGCTGTTACGAGTAACTCCTTTGGCTAGTACGTATGCACATATTGAAGCGTACTCGAGCATATCGCGGGTCATCCGCCCTTTTCAGAGCCAGGGACAGTTTTATGTAGGGAAAGATTTGAGGAATCGACGATAAAAGCTCACAGAGAATTCATTCATTTATCCCTACCTCTCATTTTGTTAGTGTTGGAAAGGGGACTCATAGACTAGGGTTTCCCAATCTTCCGGACTTCTGCGGACCACTTCGGTTGCCCTTTGAAATTCAGCGAATCTGACCAACAGTTGTGGTTACAGTTCGGCAAGAAACACTGCTAATTGTCTGGAAATCCTTGTAGGACAATAGCATGTATTGACAAAGATATCAAATTACGGAGACTCGACTTTTTGAAGTTCTGGGGAAGAATGTTTCTTGGTAGGGTGTCAGGTGAAGTTGTAAATTATAAATATCTGTGATTTGTTTCTGTAGTATGGATATAGTTGGGAGGTAAAATGATTTAGTTTGTGGAGAATTGAAGATGGAGAAGTAATTAGAAATTTAAGTTTTTGATAGTGAAGTTACCGATAATTAATTTGGTAGAGATTAATGAGTTTTCAGCTGAGGTTTTTTTACGACAATTTTTCCTCTATAATTGTATGTTATTATTATATATTTATTATATTATAATTATAGAGGATATAATTAGTCTTTAAGTACTCCGTTGTGTTTGAATGTTAGACAAACCTATCGGTTTAAGTCTTTGAGGCACAGTGGGATGAAAAGTGTCCCATTTCTTTGATGCGCGAAGATGCGTGGTGGGACATTTTCGCTCCCACCTCGAAAATTTATATTATTATATAACTTTATCAATAAATATAAACCAACTTTATTCAATCAAAAGAAGAAAAAAATGCATGTGCAACATGAGTCTTTTTATTTTCGGAATTCCTTGTGCCTTAAAGAGTTAAAATATTTGGTCTATTTTTTTCTGTCAACTGTATTTCTTTGCAATAAAGGTTATTATTATTAATATGTTTGGTGAGTGTGTTGTCAAAGGGGCAAAATAGTTTAATTAAGTCTTTATGTTTTATAAAGTGAATATGCTATATTGAAGAGAAAAGTGGAGTTAGTGAGGAGAGAGTTAGAGTGGAAAATCAAAGTTTCGAGAAGAATTAGATGGTTGAAATTACTTGTCCTACATTTTTTCTAAGTTTGTGAAACATTTTTGTCTTTTTTAAATTTAAGGATCTGTGTTGTGGAACGTAGGTTATTAAGTTCATTAAGTTTATTTCGTTTCTTTGCTTTAAAAATATTTATGTAGCATTTCCAAGTTAATTGTGTGAAAGTTTATTATTACTTGACAGTTCTGATGTTATCAAACGACTTTATATGTTTGACACGCAAAATTTAATAGACCGATGACAGGCAGCTCGACTACAAATTATTTTTTTTTACCGACTTGATTATCTTGTTTGTCCTTATTCTTATAGTAACAATGACTTTTAACACGTTGCCATGGGGGTCGCCGGTGACCGGCGCTATTGAATTTAATGGAATTTCGTGTAACTTTTAAATTGCAATATTTATGAATTTTCAGACATATTAAATATTTAAATATTGACGTTAGAAAGATAAAGGTCTGTTGAATATCTACCTCCCAGTATCTTTAAAGTTTTTGCTCTGTAAAGATGTGATTTTAATAGAAGAAGTTTTGCTTCGGTAGAAATGACGAAACGAGCAAAATACCGGTGGTGTTCAAAGTGTTAATCGATCCAATAAATTTCTAATAGAAATTAATAGTGATAGTGCACAGCTGATAACATAGACAAATAAGATTCACTTATAATTGCAAATTTGACAATTTTCACCGATTAGTTGCGTTAAAAATTGCATTAAAATCCTTCTAATTACTAAACCCCAAACGTAACCCTTTTAAAGTATTACATAAACATCCTCTCTTATTCTAAGAAAATAAATTAAGCAAATCACAAAGTACATCCCGCTCGAATAATAATTTGTAAACATCATAAATTGGGATGTGGCAGTAACAGTAGAAAAAAAACGACAGAGCAAAATTTGATTAAAGGCGCGGGTTTTCGGTGGCCAATTATTCGAAGTGGAAGGAACCACAGTCGACTCCGCCTCTCTTACCCCTTTTTTTCTCCTTCTTCATCGTTAATTCACGTCGGGGAATCTTCCGTTGATTCTTCTTTATGGGCAACCCTACGGGGTGTATGTACGTCGATTGTAATCGCCACGATGCAACGCCCTAGAATTAATCGTGATAAAATTAATAGGGTCCCATTATGGCCATCTTGTATACACGTATGACGATCGTGAGCCGTGATTGTAAGAAAAAATAAATAGACTTCCGTATATGAACGATCGACGAATGAGATTTATTTGACAAGGTACAATCTATCGTTTCAGATTATCTTTTCCCTCCGGACATGCGGCATTCTCGGCTTACACGATGCTGTATCTTGCGGTAAGTTTCTTCTACGTTCGTCAATTTATGAACCGTCGAATTTATACTTTCTTAACCCGACAACCTGATCCTTAGTTGTTTTCTTGTTTTATTATCTTGTTCTTAAGTTTATCACATTGGAATTGTTCAAATAAAAGCTCGTGGAGTTCGAAAATATTCAGTTTCTTGCAGTGCTGATCTGCGATATGATGAAAGTAACGTTTATGATGATTCATGAAGGGTAATTTTAAGCAATCTAGATTGTAATTGAGATACAATTTTGAAATTAATGTAAATTTATGAAGGAGAATTTTTGGGTAAAATCTGGAGGGTTTTGATGAGTAAGGAATTAAAAGTTGGAACTGGTGATTAAGTTAAAGTTTCAAATTCAGCGGTAACTTTGAAAAATGTTTCTCAAGTCGTTATTTAATGATCGTAAAAGATTCTTATAGTTGGAGTTTGATAAATATTAGAAAAGGAGGATCCGATAAAGATCAATATCAGCTTGTTAAGCGGGATTTTTTCTTGTTTCTCGATCTAAGTTAAATTCTTTCACCTTTTTAGCTCTATATACAGCTGAGAATGAGATGGAAAGGCAGTAAGTTGTTGAAACACTTCCTTCAACTTATTTGCATCCTGATGGCTTGGTTCACATCAATGTCACGAATTTCTGATTATAAACACCACTGGAGCGACGTTCTAGCGGGAATGCTAATTGGTTACAGCGTGTCACTTGTCGTAGTAAGTGCTATTTTGCAAGGTTGACCTATTATCTGCTTTAAGAATCACGTACCACGTACATTACAGTTTGCATTGGCATTTCTCTGACCATCATTGACCTTTTTCAATCGTGTCAAAAAGAACTAATGCGTTTGCATGATGAGCAAAGAGAGATATAGGCTCGAAATCTCAAATAGCAGGCTAAATTTCAAATCCTTCACGATGTGCGTTATATTTCCGCATTCCTTGAGTTATTAGCTTTCGATCGACGCCAATAAAATCGTCCTACAATGGTTAGTTCTTGTATGAGGTTCTCCAGAAGGTACAGTAGGCTACCGCGTTTGAACAAATGAAGACAGAAAATTATGACTTATAGCACGTTAAAGTACACTCTTTTCCGATTAGAACGAGCTAAAGTTCATCCTCCTACGACCTCCAGAAGCCGAGGGACGTAAATTCAAAGTGAACCCTGCACCTTTTCCCTGGCCGCTCAGTCCCCTCGCTAAGGCTCCCCCCAAAAATCGGACCCCGTTGGCTTTAAAATTAAATATCTTGGCTATTTCTTGACCGATCGTCATGAAACTTTTTTCATTCTCTTTCTAAGACTTCAGGCTTTCAAAGTACGCAAATAAAATTATTCTGCAACGGTTAGTTTTTATTTGAGACTCCCGAGAAGAAATAAGAGCATCTCACTATTAAACGAATAAAGATAAAAAATCTTGCGTGCTGCCACGTTAAAAGACACTCTTTCCCGATTAAAATGAGCTAAAGTTCATCCTCCTACGACCCCCAGAAGCCGAGGAACGTAAATTCGTAGTGAACCCTGCACCTTTCCCTTGGCCGCTCAGCCCCCTCGCCGAGGGCCCCCTAAAAATCGGACACCATTGGCTTTAAAATTAAATATCTTGGCTATTTCTAGACCAATCGTCATGAAACTTTTTTCCTTCTCTTCCTAAGACTTCAGACTTTCAAAATACGCAAATAAAATTATTTTGCAACTGTTAGTTTTAATTTGAGACTCCCGAGAAGAAATAAGAGCATCTCACTATTAAACGAATAAAAATAAAAAATCTTGCGTATTACCACGTTGAAGTACACTCTTTTCCGATTAAAACGAGCTAAAGTTCATCCTCCTACGACCTCCAGAAGCCGACAGACGTAAATTCAAAGTGAACCCTGCACCTTTCCCTTGGCCTCTCAGCCCCCTCGCCGAGGGCCCCCTAAAAATCGGACACCATTGGCTTTAAAATTAAATATCTTGGCTATTTCTAGACCGATCGTCATGAAACTTTTTTCCTTGTCTTCCTAAGACTTCAGACTTTCAAAATACTCAAATAAAATTATTCTGCAACTGTTAGTTTTTATTTGAGACTTCCGAGAAGAAATAAGAGCATCTCCCTATTAAACGAATAAAGATAAAAAATCTTGCGTATTACCACGTTAAAGTACACTCTTTCCCGATTAAAATGAGCTAAAGTTCATCCTCCTACGACCTCCAGAAGCCGACGGACGTAAATTCAAAGTGAACCCTGCTTAAAACCGACTGTTCGTCAACGACCCTCCCTTTGCCTCCCAAAATTGAGACACCCTCGCCTTGAAAATTGCCCGCAAGAAGTTTTCATCTTATCGGATTAATTCGCCTCATAATATTCTCCATATTTTCCCTACACTTTACAAAATATACAGCATTCAAATATTTTGTAATCCCGAAGACTTCCACAGAGCGCTGACCTTATCTCTGATCATCTTGCATCTTACATAGTAACTTTCATCTTACCACCAGCGGAATCATTGTTTCAAGGACAATTTTATATTATTCTCAACAGGCGAACTTCATAGCGGACCTTTTCAAAGAGCTAAGGCACCGTTCGATAGACGAGAAACATCGTGCATCCGATTACGAAGCGGGAGGCGGTACACAGGTGAATAATGGCACTACTAATCGCAACTGTTGACCTAACGAGCTCGCTCTTCGCTTGCTGACCGCAACAAGGCCATGACTGTCTTCTAGTTGTCTATTGGAAGCTAATCTGGTCTCAGGGAACAAAACTGGGCGCTTGGAATCAACACTAATGGTGTATCCCAGTTCGTCATGAATTTTCGAATTCGACAGCAACCTGCCTTATGTTTGGGGACTGCTCGTCACGCGACGTCTTCACAGCGTTTCTTCTAGACATTGCCGATACGTGATCGTCATCATGGGATGTGCATTTATCGAGATTAATCGCTGGATAATTCTATCTTCTAGATACATCCCCATCGGTTGCATCGGAGCTCGTCAAATTTCAAGCTTTTTATCTATCATTGTTTCAAGCGAGCTTATTGTGATCGGTGCAATTGTCATAGTTTAATGGCGAGTTTCACGTAGGTATGTGCAGATTTTATGTAGCGAAGAGCGACCATTTTTTTTTTTTGCGGTATTTGCCTAAGCTTTTGACATTGTTTCAAGCGGTAGTTGTGTGCCTATGCTGTCATTGCTCCCGTCTGTAATTTGTTAAAGAAAATTCGGACCTATCATAGGTCTGAATTTTATTTTCTACGTTACTTGAAAGAGAGATACTTTTTTTTATTGTGTCGTATGACATATGAAATTGTCGTTTATCTCGTTGACGTTGATTATAAACGAGAGGGATTATTTTTAAACTTTAACCATCGTATTCGGTATAGACAGAGACGCGTTTGCAATATTCAATGTAGACGCTATTTATTTCTTGTTGAACTTTATTTATTTAGATGCCAAAACGTGAAAAGAAATACGTAGGGATTTTTTTTTCTCGATACTTTTGAGGGCGAAGGTATCGTTAGCTGCGTGAAAATTATTGGTGAATTCCTGCGAATGAAAAGAACGCGAGAACATTATTGTTTCGATTATTTTCGAAACGGTATTCCGTTGACTTTTCGTCGTTATCTTTCGTACTTTGCTCGAATAAAGTAGCCTAAAGCGCATAGATATATTAATAGGAACTAATTCTACTCGGTATCTTTGCAAGATGAATTTAGAGCTTCATTAGGATGCTCGTCTATGTAATTAACACATTGAATGCAATCCACATTTTGCAAGATTTATCATTTTTTCCTACCATCAATATTCCGATATTCTATATATTAACAAATTCGTGAATATTTTCATTTAAAAATCACTGGAATTTTTATTCAATTCAATGACACGGGTCACCGGTGACCTTTGTGGCATTCAAGGTGTCAATGTCGAACTCTTTCAAACACCCAGATATTATAAATTCAACAAAATTCCTAGAAACATCCATTCGTGTTGCATTATTCACAATTAATTAGAAATCTCCATGCATTTTGAAATTTTGCAGTTTTAGTATTATTTGCATAGGAATGGATTTCTTTACAGTTTGCAACTCTTCTCGAGGGCGCATTTAGATGTGCGGTTTAAAACTCAATGTCCTCGCCAAAAAGGGTGTTAAAAATTGAGAAAGTTTCTAGAAAAGATCACGTAGGATGTCGAAATATGGGAAAGTATTTCGTAGTCGTATGGGATCTCGTAGGCGATACTTTGAATTAAAGTAGAGAATTATTATAACGAAGCAATAAATTCATTGCTCGGCAGGAACGCATAATAATACAAAAGTATTATGATAGTTATCGTTGTTTAAACGATTAGGGGAAACACTATGGTAACCTCACGAAGGTTAATAATCTTATTTAAACGAACGATAGGTTGCGATACTACTTCTAAAACGATTGTATATACTCAAGCGCTAAGAAACATAAATAACTTACATTTAAAATACCAACGGACACTCAATCGTCCTTCTAAATTCACTTTTTTTATCTAACTTTTTACATAATTACCTTGAAGACGCGTAACTAGGTACGCTGATATACCATAATTCGAAATTCTATCGGATAATTAGAGGTAGTATATGATTACGTATACGTAAATCTATAGTTATGTACAATGCAGTGCTGAAAAGAAGTCCCATGAAAGTAGTCTTTAAAAAACTCGGTTAAACAAAGTGCAAAAAATACTACTAAACACTTATTTCATCTCATTTCTATTTCTCATTGCACAATTTCCAAAATAACGCTCGATCGAAGTTGCAATCAGCTCAGATCCTCGTCACCTCTGAAATAATTTATCCTAAATTAATAAATATATTTAAAAGAAGCCCCATGAAAGTAGTCTTAAAAAAAACTCGGTTAAACAAAGTGCAAAAAACACTACTAAACACTTATTTCATCTCATTTCTATTTCTCATTGCAAAATTTCCAAAATAACGCTCGATCGAAGTTGCAATCAGCTCAGATCCTCGTCACCTCTGAAATAATTTATCCTAAATTAATAAATATATTTACAAGAATTCTCATGAAAGTAGTCTTAAAAAAAACTCGGTTAAACAAAGTGCAAAAAACACTACTAAACACTTATTTTATCTCATTTCTATTTCTTATTGCAAAATTTCCAAAATAACGCTCGATCAAAGTTGCAATCAGCTCAAATCCCCGTCACCTCTAAAATAATTTATCCTAAATTAATAAATATATTTAAAACAATAGAATCTAAACTAAATCAGCACATCAAGACTTCGAAATTCTTGTGGTCTCCAAAGTTCAGTTTCACGATAGCACAATTAGAAAATGATAAAAATGATATTCTAAATTCTAATTTCTAAATGATATTCTAATTGAATTGCAACGAATTTCGTGATTTTTCGAGCTAAATTTTATTATTTGGTAAAATGAGCAATTTGAAGAATAGAAGCTTAAATGTGTTTTTCGTTACCTCAAAGTCACAGGGGCACATAGAGGATTAAGTGATTCGCAGCCATCGTTAACTGAAAACGGTCTAGAATCTCCAAGTAAGTCGCATTAAGAGTTACAAAACTTCCAGCATCTCGCTAGCAGTGTAATTAAGTTCGATTTAATGAAGTTTTGCAATTCTGAACTCGGTATAAACCCGGATAAAACCACTGTTGCAATCGCAAGCGAAAAAAAGTGGAGAGGAAAGAGAAGGAATGCGAGTTTGATCGAAGGGAATCTTCACAATGCGTGAGAAATAAATCATATATGTTGGGCCTCATGGGACTTCTCTTCAGTGCTGCATGATATGTATATATGGTGCTTGAAATTTCGTAAGAAAACATACGGCAGTGCTGTATGATCAACTCGAAGTACGTTCTGTACCTGTACACATTCGCAGAAGTAAGTGTGTACGCTTATACGTTAAGTTAGAGATGTTTATTTATTTTATAAATGATATATCGTTATACATAGATCCGTACGAAGAAGGTGTCTCAAAAGACAGGCTCAGTGTTTCTCAAACTTCTCTTTCCATTGAATGAAACATATATTTTTGATCATTTAATCGATCAAATTTGAAGAATACTTAATTGATAATTATTGATTAGTTTGGTAAAATTCTAGAATATTCATATTTTTCAGTGTTGGAACGTGTAGAAAGCAACGGAGTTTGAGAAGCTTGGATTGTTGTAATGGTTCATGACCTTTGTTAAGACATATTCTGCCACATGGCGTTCCTATGGCGTAATACAGAATATATGAATATACAGGGTGGAGCTGCTAAAAGTATCGCTTAAAATGTTTCCTCTGTTTGCAAGTGAAAGACGATTTTTAAGTGACGAAACTTCTTTAAGAATCAATGGTGAACATTCAATTCCCTCTTTTCCTATTCTTTTCGTTAATGATGCCTTGAGTCATCAAATTACTTCCTGTACTTTGATTGATGAACTATTTTTATCATTTCAGGTATCCCCATTTACCTCGAACTTTTATTATTTAGAATTTGGTTGACAATTGCCAAAATTTGCAATTCTAACGGCAAGGAATGATTACTTGATAATATTTGCCCGATTAGATTTGATTTCATTCAGTATATTGTTTATAAAAATAATATTTATTATGTCATGGAATATTTCAGAAATTACAAGGCGACACATTGTTTAGAATCATTTGATAGAACTTTTAATTAATCTTATCATAGAATGGAGAAAAATTTCGGACAAAAATTCTAAAATAAGCAATAATTTAAATCGTAGGATGTTTCGTAAGCTTAATTAAGAATATTTAATTAAGAAATACCTTCAGTTGCAAATAGCAGAGATATCTTGAGCAAAGCGATTATGTCTCACCCCATAGATGGAATTATAGAAAGAGTATGTTATGGCGAAGTATCAGGAATACTCAACGAAGATACATTAAAGTTGATGGCATATTTTGCATACTTATATTTATGGTGTTCCTGCATAAACGGCTACTGCCAACAAGATTTCAAAATATTTTAACTGTCAATTGACAATGTCCTTTGCTAGATGAGAAAGACGGAAAATCCTTTGGGATCATTTGATGCACGTGATCTCACGTAGAACGATTCTTCCATTAGAATTTTGATTTATAAATGTAATTTATAAATCGACTCATTTTACAATTATGTTTTTATTTCAGTTATTAAAAACTAGGAGTTATAACGTTTTAATGAAACTTTAGAGATGAAAAGTTTCCATTTAATATTAAATTGTTTCAAATAATTCATAAGTTTTATCGAATCTTTCGTCCATGTCGAATTAAATAATTGTTTTATTTCAATTCGTTGATTGTAGCATACCGAATTTTATGGTGAACAAGTTTTTTGGCTTTTTTTCTTTTTTAAATAATTTATAAAGTTGCTTACACGAAATAACATTCCCGAAATAGCAAGAAATATTCTACACTTTTGGGATACCATTTCTTTCATATTTTATATCCGTGAGAATTGGATGTATGTAAAATTCTAAAACGAAGCTTTAAATTTTTTAAATCTTTTTTTATTTGTATATTACTGTTATTCTCCCAGTTACAAAGTACTATTTCTTATTTTACGAATGGTGTTTCAATGAGAAACGTAATTATAATACGTTTAATTGTATTCTTTTTTCTTTTAGAAAGGAAATTTCATTAATTCCTTTTAATGCAGAAATGATAAAATAATTGTTATTAATATTTTATTTGCGAAAATTTCATTGAACTCTAATACATTCTAGGATGTAAAAAGCAATCGAACGTTATATTATAAGTCTACAATAATTATACAATTTTTTAATATTTATTTATTACTATAATACACAGTTTACTTTAAAACTAATATGTGTACATTTAATTTATGTATTCGCGTTGGAAACGGCTAATTAAAAAAATATTCATTTCACTTTCAATCGATCCAAAGTATAAAACACTATTATTTTCAGAATGTCTTTGAATCGAGGCATTAGAAACAGGTTTCTATCTAGAAAACCACTCAGAAAAAATTGTTTCACTTATCCAGACTTATTTTTAAAAAAATAATAGGATCTCCCAGCGAAACATGTATTTCTGACGATTTTATTCGTACTTCTATTCGAAGACACAATAAGGAAAGTAAATAACAAGGTAAACATATTATCGCTATTAAATATTACTATGTATACATATATATACAATATATTGAGATAAAGTCGAGGTGAAATTTGCAAATTTTTAACCCTTTCGTTACGACGTTATTTTCAAAATTATCACCGATAAAATTCTAATGAGTAAGAATTCGTTCCAACAAAATAAAAAAAACGTGGTTTCTCTTATTAATCAGTAACTTTCTTTTAGTAAATAATAATTTGTTTGAAAATTTAAATACTACTTGTTGTACTACATTTTGCTCGGAGTATATGTTTAAATTAGTAACGAAAGGGTTAACAGAAACGTTCCAGACGTTAAGAACGTGTTCCGTATAGAGTCATAAAGTAGACTTTTAGGACCAATAAATTTATCGACCCTTAATTATCCTTAACGACCCTTAAATATGCGATAATTCGAATTCCGATTTCACGAATGAAGTAACGGATCTAATTCTGCGCTAAGGGAAACCTATTATTGTACGTATAATGCATAATAATAACAATCAGTTTTATATTAATAATATAGGTAATTAATCATGGATAATTAACACTAGATCTACCTACAATTCATCCATAGAATTTCAAAATACCAAGTACTAAAACAGGCGTAGAAAATTGAGGAAGAAACTACGTTAGAAATTTCAAAAGTATTTCAAAAAATCAGAAAAGGTGATTTTTAATTAGATCTTGGTAGACCTAGCGTTAAGTCTTGATAATAGTTACGTTATACGTTGATTAACAATTGTCTCTTGCATATGTACACTAACACGGTCCCCTAAGAAAGTAATCATCAAAGTAATCAATGATAAACTAATTCCTGCGGAATTTCAGCTCAATCGAATAACGGAAAGGAGCAGAAATATAGTTAAAATATAACTCTTGTAAACTCAGTCTAAAAAAGTGTAGAACTATGATAAGAAATTAGTCTTAAATTATTATCTAACACTTTAAACTACTTAAAACCGTAGGTCTTTAAAAATTACCATAGCACTTAAAATTTTCAAAATACAAAGAGAAAGTCCTAACGTTTAAGCTTAGAATAGAAAACTATTTACAATATAGGTATTCTTAAACTAAAATTAATACTTATTAACAATATTTCCTTTATCTTGGGTAAATCACCGATTTCCTTGAGCATGAAATTTTCTTTCCACGAGTAAATCTTGCCTGGCAAAGATATTGCTATGTGTACAAGTGAAACAGTCCGATAAGGACGAGACCATAAAACTTGCATGTTTGGAAACCATGGTTGAAGGGTATCTAATCCGTAGCTTGTTATTTGACCTGGCTGTAAATACACAGGTAGCTCTTGCGGCATGGGGGTACTGTGAGAGTGGTTTTTTATAGCACCATACAATCTTTAAATTATTCTCATTGTCTCGACAACCCTTATTGGGAACAAAGGCTCATTGACAGTTAGCATTGTTCAAGTAACGACTTCTAATTAGAATTCGTCTATGGCGTAAGCGTTTAATGGATCGGAGGTATGCATTACAACTTGTAGGAAGTGAGTTCTGGTTTGTGCAACAGATATATGCAAAAAGAGTGGTGAGTAAGAAGGAAACGGAGGAGGTTTCCTAATTGGAGGGTGCTAATTTCATTCTCATTGCTTGTGAGAAATGTATCTTAATTATTGTAAATATTTATTATTGTCTCTGTGATTCAGAGGTCACGCTAGATGTTTTTACAGGTCAAGTCCCTAATAAAGTGTAGGAAATTCGTTCTAAATTATTAATTATGTCATAGCCTCAGTGGTTCATAATCTATCTAGGATAATAGCTTCGATGACTGCAATTTCCTTTATCCAATTGAAACGAAATTCTTGCTGCATTAAAAAATGGAGGTCCAAGTGAAAAGACGACTTCAGCGCGCACAACTCTTTCCTCGGCCTAGATATTTAAGATGGGCAAGAATTTGTAAACGCATCCTCGTTATATAACAATAGAACAATTCTAATTTATATAGCAGTTAAAATACGGATCGAACTGAGCTACGATTTTTGTAAAAATGTCAATTATACCAAACTCCAAATCTGTGCTTGTATAGGACTCAACTTATGTGAAAAGTAGTCGAATTACGAAGGTATTTTCACCCTTAAAAATCAAAAGGTTTCATTATAGAGACTTAATATTTGTATTATGGGAAATCGTTGACCTTTAAGGGTTGTTAAACGTTAAGGGTTAAATTAGTAATAATAGATTATACTTAATCGTAGTTTCATTGTAGAATAGTATCTATCTAGTTTTGTATATTGCGATCTAATTTTATTGTGAGTTTCTTTTCAACTCATTAAACGCAATCTGATCGATTTACTACCCCACTGAAGTGGCCAATCTTTAACGATAAGTAAAATAGCTAATTAAGAACGTATATTAATTATAGATTAATAAAATAATCTTTTAGAAATCGCAACAAATGAAAAGTACAGACTATCGTTGAAGTAAATTAGTGATAATCGAAAGTTACAATGATCGTAGATAATTACCAAGAAAAAAAAAGAAATATATTAACTCTACAATTTGTTT
This sequence comes from Cerceris rybyensis, assembly GCA_910591515.1. Taxonomy (NCBI): domain Eukaryota; kingdom Metazoa; phylum Arthropoda; class Insecta; order Hymenoptera; family Crabronidae; genus Cerceris; species Cerceris rybyensis. Next base: position 5,067,619 of record OU342801.1, on the reverse strand, counting down.
GGAAGATCTACTATTATTGTTAGTTTAATTTCAACTCATTAAACGCAATCTGATCGATTTGCCACCCCACTGAAGTGGCCAATCTTTAACGATAAGTAAAATAGCTAATTAAGAACGTATATTAATTATAAATTAATAAAAGAACCTTTTAGAAATCACAACAAATGAAAAGTACAGACTATCGTTGAAATAAATTAGTGATAATCGAACGTTACAATGATCGTAGATAATTATCAAGAAAAAAAAGAAATGTATTAACTCTACAATTTGTTTGGAAGATCTACTATTATTGTTAGCTTAATTTCAACTCATTAAACGCAATCTGATCGATTTGCCACCCCACTGAAGTGGCCAATCTTTAACGATAAATAAAATAGCTAATTAAGAATCCATATTAATTTTAAATTAATAAGAAACCCTTTAAAACGAAACGTACAGGCTGTCGTTGAAGTAAATTGGTGTTAATCGAACGTTTCAACGAGCGTAGACAATTAGCAAGGAAAGAAAGGAATGTTGTATGAATTGTACAATTTATTTGAAAAAAATATACAGTATTTAGTACTGCCTTTAACGTCAGAAGAAGATTCCATGGTGAGCATGAGCATCATAAATTGTCGAAGCGATTTAACAAGAGACGCACCAAGACCCGTTCAAGTCGTTTAATCCATCTGATTCATACGAATATAAATGGCTATGTTTTCTCCGTATGCGGGCTTGAATGTTATTCATTAGGATTTAAATATCCATACAGGTTTTAACTGCTATGACGATAAAGGAACGTCTCTAATCTTCCTTTACCACGTTCCTAGAATAAGATGTTAGATAATGTTTAGTCTTATCATCATTAATAATACTGATAAATCTTTCGGTGTCATAATAAATTTGCATCGTTATAAAAATATACTGTGCTCAATGATAATAATTATGTGTTTGATTTTTTTTTACAGTAAAATGAACTATCTTTGTTTTTTAATCCTTTACGGTATAAATTATATTTAAATCTTTTCTTTTCGTCAGCTAAGTGAAACTTAAAGTTGACAAGTTGTTTAATGATTTAATTACCGTTGATTATCTTTCTGAAAATGGAAATGAAGTGGAATGTGAAGCTGTGGTGGTTCGGAGTCTACGTTAAACAGTAGGTTCTGTGGGGCCTATGGTGTATGAGGTGAAATTCACTAATTGTTAGATTAATAGATAAAATTGTTTCAATTTCAGGATGAATTGACATCACTTCGAAGAGAGGTGATATCTTATAGTGGGATTACAACAAATGCAGAGGATAACCAATAAAGAATTGTAAAATGTATGGATGTTTCAAAATTTGTCACGATTGTTCGCGTAATAATTAAGTTATTTTGTATCTTAAGTTAGGACTGTAGATATTTTATATTCGTACAAAGTATTAATAAATGTTACAATTAGATTTGAACAATTAATGAGATTCTGGTTTTATTTTCCAGCATTAATCGCCTACAATAATATGATGCGTAATGTAATCTTAATTAATTATATATGTAAAGACTTACACATCCACAAAGTAAATCTTATTAATTCCTAATTCCGTAAAAGTGAAATTTTAATCGTTATTTCTATCAAGTTTGTTTGTTTTTAATTTACGTTACTCTACATAAATTAATATATCTAATATATACAATATATTAATATTAATTAATGTATTTAAGATATCTAAAATAATTCAGTAATACTTTCTATCGTTTTCTTACATTTCAGTCCCCAAATATTATTAAAGAATGCTTAAATAATCATCGAAACTAGTCGAAAGTATATAATTAATTAATAAAATAAATTGTTATATAAAAAATCAAATATTTATAAGCATTGAAAAGTAAATCGTCAATTATAAATCAACGTAACTTCTTTCCTATAACTTTTATCCATCGTAAAATTTATTAAAATTAAGAAAAAACACGTCACTACATAATAATTTAATTTATAACAAATAATTATTGATGAAAATTGTTGTAATAATTGAAATTTGCAATAATATCCACGGAGAACAGTGATCTCACTGAATCGCGACGTCGGGGTATACTGCGCATGCGTCGCGTTACGCGAGCCGCCTCAGTGAGCCAGTGCGGCGCAGTATGGATTCAGCCGTCGAACGGGTCGTGTCATTTGACGCAACGACTCATACGTGTACATTTCGACTTATCTATCATTATCTAATCGTTTTTTATCGTGATTAACGAATACTAGTGCACGTGTGCTATAATAATAAAGTACTTAAACAATAAATTTTTAAATAATTTTAACAATTAAATACAATGATTTGTGGAAGTGCTAGTGACATAAAGTGACAGTGTTGTGCATGTTATTTTAAATTATTTCGACAATGAAACACAATGTTTTGTAGAAGTGTTTGTGGTATAAAGTGACAGTTACCTACAAGTAATAATAAATAAGTTTAACAATTAAATACAATGATTTGTGGAAGTGCTAGTGACATAAAGTGACAGTGTTGTGGATGTTATTTTAAATTATTTCGACAATGAAACACAATGTTTTGTGGAAGTGTTTGTGGTATAAAGTGACAGTTACCTACAAGTAATAGTAAATAAGTTTAACAATTAAATACAATGATTTGTGGAAGTGCTAGTGACATAAAGTGACAGTGTTGTGCATGTTATTTTAAATTATTTCGACAATGAAACACAATGTTTTGTGGAAGTGTTTGTGGTATAAAGTGACAGTTACCTACAAGTAATAATAAATAAGTTTAACAATTAAATACAATGATTTGTGGAAGTGCTAGTGACACAAAGTGACAGTGTTGTGCATGTTATTTTAAATTATTTCGACAATGAAACACAATGTTTTGTGGAAGTGTTTGTGGTATAAAGTGACAGTTACCTACAAGTAATAATAAATAAGTTTAACAATTAAATACAATGATTTGTGGAAGTGCTAGTGACACAAAGTGACAGTGTTGTGCATGTTATTTTAAATTATTTCGACAATGAAACACAATGTTTTGTGGAAGTGTTTGTGGTATAAAGTGACAGTTACCTACAAGTAATAATAAATAAGTTTAACAATTAAATACAATGATTTGTGGAAGTGCTAGTGACATAAAGTGACAGTGTTGTGAATGTTATTTTAAATTATTTCGACAATGAAACACAATGTTTTGTGGAAGTGTTTGTGGTATAAAGTGACAGTTACCTACAAGTAATAGTAAATAAGTTTAACAATTAAATACAATGATTTGTGGAAGTGCTAGTGACATAAAGTGACAGTGTTGTGCATGTTATTTTAAATTATTTCGACAATGAAATACAATGTTTTGTGGAAGTGTTAATGACTTAAAGTGACAGACACCTGTGAGTGTTTTTAAATTATTTCAACGAGTAAGTACAACGTTTTGTGCAAGTACCAGTGACCTGAAGTGACAGTTTACTGTAAGTATTTTCAAATAATTTTAACAATTATATATAACGTTAAATAAAAGTATCAGTGACATAAAGTGGTAGTTATCTGCAAATTATAAGTTTTATATCAAAGTGTTGTGTTTAAATTTATGGGTCCTTACTCGTGGCAACCTCCTCGCGGTGGGACCTGGGTCGATATCATTTACTATCATTTGAAATTTTCGTATATGTGCTTGAAGCACGATATTTTATTAAATCGTAATGTTGAATAGTAAATGGTATCGAGCGAATGGCCACGAAATCCGAATAGTCAGTAGTTAGGACTGGTATTCGGATTCCTAGTTTAAGTTACATCTGAGATTTTGTGATTAAGTAGAATATGTATTCTACATAGTATCTATTAAGTAGAATTCCCTTCTTCATAATACTGGTCCAAATTTTTGTATTTAATGACCATTTTAATAATATTCGCGTTCGAATCCCTTATTGCTATGTTTGTTTAAAATTAATACAAACAAATATCTGTTCGAAATTCTCAAAATATCCCGGTTGCTGCGCACAAGAGGATAGGGCGCGTACCACGTGATATAAATTCGTATTTCGATTGGTCCGCCATCCCCCCCACCAAGCTCGCTGTTTCTATTCAAACTTATGTATATGAAAGACTTTAAAATAACCGTTTGATAATTTTGTTATTAAATTGTTGCTATAATATACAATATTTCAGCTATTTTGAAGCTGACGTTTTGGTGAACATATCCTGAACTTACCATGAATAATTACGGCTATAGCCATTATTACCATACATTTTCTGTATTTTCTCTGGCGGGAATTAAACCTTTAATAAAAGACAAATACTTAAACACTAATATTTCTCTTATTCCTTTACCGATTTACATACAGTTAGTTTCAGCATCTTAATTAGGCTTCGAACTATCGGTCTATCAATGGAAAACATTTAAACCCTACTCGTTTGGTCGCTGTAAGTATGTAAATAACTCCCAAAATTAACATTTTGTTTTTAAGAGGCGTACAATTTTATGTCGCATATCATCTGAAAGGGCGCGAAAATCTGCATTAAACTAAAAAGAGATTATCTCTCTAGCTTACGTAGAAGCCGAGAAAAGTGGAAAAATATATTCGATGTATTTTCAAGTTAAGCCATAAACTATGCGACTACTAAAAGAGAGGAAAGTCGATGTTTTCAATGTGTTCCGGCGCCACTGCTTTCAGCGCCATCTAGCTTCTGTAAATTTTCGGAAAATTTCTGGCGCGAACTAACCTCTCGTTAAAAGACTGAAATATTTAAACACTAATATCTCGCTTATTTCTTGACCGGTTTAGATGCGGTTTGTTTAAGAATGTTTTTTAGAGTCTAAACTATCGATATACTAATGGGAAACACTTAAATTCTATTCGTTTAGTTGCTATAAGTAAGCGAACGGTAGCGAAACATGAAATATTTTTTTTAAGACGCCTGCAACTTTGTATCGTATACCATCTGAAAGAGCGTGAAAATCTGCATTAAACTAAAAAAAGATTATCTCTCTAGCTTACGTAGAAGCCGAGAAAAGTGTAAAAATATATTCGATGTATTTTCAAGTTAAGCCATAAACTATGCGAGTACTAAAAGAGAGGAAAGTCGATGTTTTCAAGGTGTTCCGGCGCCACTGCTTTCAGCGCCATCTAGCTTCTGTAAATTTTCGGAAAATTTCTGGCGCGAACTAACCTCTCGTTAAAAGACTGAAATATTTAAACACTAATATCTCGCTTATTTCTTGACCGGTTTAGATGCGGTTTGTTTAAGAATGTGTTTTAGAGTCTAAACTATCGATATACTAATGGGAAACACTTAAATTCTATTCGTTTAGTTGCTATAAGTAAGCGAACTGTAGCAAAACATAAAATATTTTTTTTAAGAGGCCTGCAACTTTGTATCGTATACCATCTGAAAGGGCGTGAAAATCTGCATTAAACTAAAAAAAGATCATCTCTCTAGCTTATACAGAAGCCGAGAAAAGTTCGAAAACATGTTCAATGTATTTTCAAGTTAAGTCATAAACTATACGCACACCGGAAGAGTGGAAACTCATTTATTTGAAGGTGTTCTCGAGCCACTGATTGCAGTGCCATCTGTCGGATTGCATTTTCCGAAACTCGGGAAACTTTATTTTTGTTTTTCTCAGCTTCTACAAATGCTAAAGAGATGATATTTTTACAGTTTAACGCAGTTTTTCACGCCCTTTCAGACGATATATGACACAATGTTGCTGGTCTCTTAAATAAAGATGTTATTATTCCGAATAACTTACTTATTTATAGGAAGAAAACGAGTAGAAATTCAGTGTTCTATATCAGTACATCGATAGTTTAGACTCTTACTAAGACGCTAAAACAAATTGCATCAAAATTGATCAAGAAATAAGCGAGATATTAGTGTTTTAATATTTCAGTCTTTCAACGAGAGGTTACTTCGCGCCAGAAAATTTCCGAAAATTTACAGAAACTAGATGGCGTTGAAAGCAGTGGCGCCAGAACACCTTTGAAACATGGAGTTTCCAATCTTTTCATATTCATATAGTTTATGGCTTAAAAGTAACTCTGTGGCCTATATGACCAGATTAAAACTAATTTTGTATGCCCAACTTTTATATCCTCTCACTTATCAGAGACTTATATCTTATTAATCTATTTTTAATTACAAATACTCGTAATTATCATTCATTGTTCAGATATTTATAAGAGATATGATATCTCAGATATCGAATTATATGAGTGGAACAGGGGTAGTGCTTAAAAAAGTTGTCAGGGGTTTCGACACAATAAATTCTTTATTTAACTAAAACATATGAGATATAATATTCATACAATACAATTGCGTGTTTCTAGTAATATAAGTTATTTATTTAATTAACGACTATAGAATTACTATATTCTCTGCGACGTTGGCATTAACAGGAAGCCTCTTCCAACCACCTAACATTAAGACGAAATATTTCTCAAAACTTGAGTACAGCTTCTACCAATTAAGCTTAGGCTTACAGATAATTAAGTCTTTGATATATATCGATAACATCGATACGATATCAGTTATACGTCTATGTTTACCTAGCCTAATCACTTTCTCATTTTAAATTGGCACACACACACACACACCAGCATCCCTATTACTATATAATTTGTTCGCAATTAGTCGTCAATTTAAAGTCGATAGTTATTGTAATATCGTTTTCGAACAGACGTGATTTGAATTCAAACGAAATTTCAAATTTGTTTAATACAATGTGAATCCATTAAAGTAAACAATAACTTTGTTAATCTCAACTCCATGTCATATTTGTATCATTTGAATTTTTTCCCTCGGTAACATAACCTCAGTCTACGTAATGCTTGTTTTACGTGGCCTTCAAAATACAAATTTACTCGTTATACTCGGCGGCCTTTTGTTCTGTCTTGTGTTTATGATACAAGTCAAGCAGATTTATAACAATAATCAAAAATACAACAGATACATAGGATACAAAGAATATGTAAGGTTTCAACAGTATACTTTAACAATCCACCTTTTTTTTTAATATTAATCGATTGATGTGTACATTTAGATGAATGAAATATCAACGGAGTTGAAGGCAGTAGAAAAGACGGCAAATAAATCTTCGGTTTACGTTCGTCAATTAAATGAGATACTGTCAAAACATCGCGAAAAGGATACCAGAAATCTTTCTTTGCCACACATTACTCTACCACTATAATTCATTATGGCAAGTATATTTTTTCCTTGGAAAAAAGTTTATTAATACCGCATACATAAATAATTCACAAATACTGCATTAAATTACAGTACAGTTAACAATAGAAAATCCAAAATCCCTTATAAAGTGAATATAACAATATCTTGTTAATAATTATCCGTATATAAATGAGTATTTTTCCGAGATCTCATGGTAGAAATTAAAAGTGTTAACTCTTAATTCATATATTTTCTAGTGGCATACATTGGGGATTATTCTTGTCCCCAATGTTTTCAAGAATACCTCTTGGCGCGCAAAGCCAAGGATCTTCTGTAATTTCTTGCCATTTGGATAATCTCTTTTGTAAATTAAGAAATATTTCCTGTAAAAGAATTTTAATTTTAGAACATATTCAATATGAAACATATATGTCTTTTAAGTAGATTTTGCATTCACCTTTGATGATGGTTTAAGTGCAATATTATTTCTTTCCTCTGGATCATACTTTAGGTCGTACAATTCCCATTCTGGTCTTTCATAATATGCTTGTAAAGTTTTATACCACCTAAGTGGTTGATTATTTCGTGTTCTATTCAAAAGATCCTTAAAAAATAAATAATACGTATATATAATTATCACTATAGGTATTAACAATATTGTACGAAATATGTTAATAGATACAAATGTTTCTCAGGTTACCTGAAACGTTGGAGATATGTAAAAATCTTGATCAATGGGGAATGGCATCTTGTAATTAAGATTATGAATAAGCTTGTGGCGTTTAGTTCTAATTACACGCATGGGATAGTACATAGTAATCTCATGATGTGTTTGACTAGCAAAAATAGCTGAGTTATTGTCCTTCGGTTCTGCACATAAAAACGCACACAGACAAGTTTGTAAAAAACGATATTTAACACACTTTCAAAATCAGTTATCAATTTACCCGTGACAAGAAGAGGAAGGAGACTTTTGCCGGTCAATCGCGGTGTAGAGACCTCGTTCGTATTGGAGACTTGATCAGAATAAGGTATGTTAAACCAATCTAACAAAGTTGGTACAATGTCCAATAAGGATGTTAGGCTGTACGTTACACTGTTCCTTCTGTGACCAGCAACAGGTGACCTAATTATCATAGGTTCTGCCATGCCTGATATAGAAGTATATAAATTAATGAACAAAATAATAACGTATAATGTAGGAATTAAATTCTCCGTTATAGGTGGAAATATTTTTTACAATTGCTTCGAAAATTCGTAGATTATTAAAAATACCTGGATCATATAAATTTGTACGTCCATTTGGAAACGGTATTCCATTGTCTGATGTATAGATTACTAAAGTATTATCTTTAAATCCAGTGTTCTCCAATTCCTTTAGAACTAATCCAACACCTATGAGATTTAAATTTTTACGTTTGTATAATTATATTTCGTACCTTGTAGAAAAATGACTTTGTTATCTGAACATTCGTAAATTATATTGCATTACTTACCTTGATCTAATCGAGAAATAGTAGTATATTGAGCAGATATATCTCGTCTAGCAGCTTCAGTATCTTGAACGAAATATGGAACTTTCACTTGGTCCCATTGATAGTATATTGGTTGCCAATCAGGAATAGAACCCATACCAACGTCCCCATTACCAAATTTTTCACAAAAATTGCCATATTCGGGATGGCTATGACCGCATCGATGAGGGTCATGAAAGGCAATATACAAAAAGAAAGGCCTGAAAGCATGTTCCATTGCTGATACATGTCGTAATAATGGTAGAATAGTTTTGTTCTAAATTAACATATCGCATGCCGGCTAAACATCAGCTGCTGAACGCCTGACTGCTGGTCTTACATTTTTTAAACGAATATCAAATTTAAGCTCGCTAAGTAATGTATAAATTAAACGAATTAGTACTGCTTCTTTCGTCTACTTTATCGGTTTCCTTAAGTTAGAATAATATAACAGATATCGATCTATTAAATGTACAATCATATATTTGAAATTTCGCATTAACGCGAGACCGGCGTGCAATGTGTTAATTCAAAACCATGCGCTAGTGGAATGCGTGAATACATAATATTAGAATATTCATACTCTGTTTTCTGCTGGGATAAAAATTCTCTGACTAAAAGCTTGATATTAGTAATATTACGACCGACTTGAAGGATAGAATTATTTTCTTCAGTTTGTGAAAAGTCAAATGGATAAACATCGCTTGGCCCTACATGCTTTTTGCCTATAATACCTGAAAAAATGATTCATATAAAATACTTGAATGTAGATATATAGATAGATAGACATATGAAATTTATATTTACCTGTTCGTATTTTATTATTTTTTAATATTTTTGGTAAACTCTGAACATTATCAAATGAATTAAAATGATGTATTCCATGATGGAGACCATACATTCCATTTTGATGACTTGGCAAACCAGTGAGTAAAGAGGACCGGCTAAAATTCAAAGATTTTTCACATTTAATAAATGAATATTATGTCTGAAGTATACAAAGATTAGTTGCTTAAAATGTGCATATTATTTGTACCTTGGTGAACAACTGCTGACTGAAGAATATGCATTGTTAAATAATAAACTTTCCTTTGCCAACTTATCTAAATTTGGTGTTTGGCAAATTTTATTCAAGTAGGATCGCATTTCAAATCCTCCATCATCGGCTAGAAAATATTTATATCTTTAAATATCAATTAAATAATCAAAGCAGAGCTCGTTTTTAATGTGTCTCAAATGCAAATTTCAGCACGTTGAAAGTAGAATTGAAAACTATATAGCAAACGAAGTAAGAAATGATTTTACGAAAATATATGAATTTCATAATTTTCAATAATTATTTTATATATTATGGCCTGAAAAAAGCTTTTGAAACGCATATCATACGAATTACGCGTTCATAAAAATCAAATGATAAGTTTAACTTATCGATTCTGGAAACAGATTTCCGAAATATCGCTGATAAGGTAACGCTTGCAGATCGTTACCTAAAAGTAAAACAGCATTTTTTCGTGGGGCGTTGTTTGCATATAAATTACGCAAGCCTAATAAGATAAAGTAGAAACAGCAGAGTAATTTATTCAGCCTGTCTCGTTCTAACATTGTGCTCGTGACAGAAGAGGAACGTTTTAACTGCCGTCGTACGTAACAAGACACGTCAAAGTAGCCACGTATACAAACTTATAATCATCGATATTTTTTTTAAATTTTTGTGTAAACTAATGAATTTTATTTGGAATGAAAGAAAATAAATTGAATGAAATATGCATAGGAAAAAGGGAACATTAATATATCAATTTATTTCTGCTTGAAATTTCGGTACAATCGCCCTAATCAGGTTATACGTTCTCCTTTGCACCTCGAATAAAAAATGACTGAAGCCGGTTAACTTAAGAAATTTCATCATTGAAATTCTTTTCTCATTGATTAAATAATTATGATTTTATACGAAAATAAATTAATTCATAAATTTTACTCTCGTAAAAATAAAAGGAGCTCGAATGCGAACGTTATTTCCGTACGCTTAGAATTAATTTTCCCTTAGCTACATTTATTTCGGTCTTGAATGGTATCGAATATTATTCAAGTATAAAGATGAATAGATAATTTTGATATTACTTTCGACCGATGCTTTAAAGATTCAAATAATTTGTGCTATATTTGGAAAAGTAATTGCATGTAAAAGATAAAATGAAAATTTGAATTTTAGATTGCAGAAATAATATAATAACAGTTTACTATGTCTAAGAAGATAATATGTTTGTTTGATATTGATGGAACACTCACTGATCCTAGACAGGTATATTGTACTTATATATATATGCTGTAAAATTGTAATTTATCTTGTTACAATTTTTTTTTTCTTTTAGCCTGTTAAACCACACGTTGAAAAATTCCTTTTGGAAACTGTGAAGAAGGAATTTGACATAGCTGTGGTTGGGGGATCAGATTTAAATAAACTCAAGGAACAATTGGGTGATGAAAGCATATTTGAGAAATATAAATATGTTTTTGCGGAAAATGGACTCATTGCTTTTAAGAATGGCAAACAGTTACCCTTAGAAGTAAGAAATAGAAGTAGACATTAAAATGCTTTAAGTAGAAATATCTTAAATTATATTTTATATGAATGATATGAACTATTTTAGACAATACAAAGTGTTATTGGAGAGGATGCATTGCAAAAGTTAATCGATTTCTGTTTGAAATATATCTCAAAGTTGAAGTTACCATTTAAACGTGGAACTTTTATAGAATTTAGAACAGGAATGATCAATGTTTCACCGGTTGGTCGTAACTGTACTAAAGAAGAGCGTAATCAATTTTATGAATATGATATAGAGCATAAAATTCGAGAAAAATTTATTCAGGCTATTAAGGAAGAATTTCCAGACCTTGCTCTAACTTATAGCATTGGTAAGCAGATTTATAGTAACTTTATTTTTATGAATTTACCTATATGTATTTGTGTGTGTGTGAGATTCTAAAGATAATTCTTTGTTCATATACAAAGGAGGCCAAATATCCTTTGATGTTTTCCCTGTTGGCTGGGACAAAACTTATTGTTTGAGACACATTGAAGGATATGATGAGATACATTTCTTTGGTGATAAAACAAAAGAAGGTGGTAATGATTATGAGATTTATGAAAGTGATCTAACTATTGGACATAGGGTGACTAATCCTGAAGATACTATTAATCAACTTAATGTCCTGATGACATTCGAGAAAGAGAACAAAAAGAAGGCACAATTCACTGTCCCAATGGACTGTGCATAAGAAAGTGTACGGTATTATTTGTTATATCAATTTTATTTCAATACTTTATTTCTTTTACTTTCAAAGTTATATATGTTTAAGTAATTTTACAACACTATTTAGTGTTATTACTCGAGAAGGACACAATAAAGGTGCAAGCTTTTTTATGACTGCTTTATTATCGATTGGGTGTACAGAAGGTAGAACAAACTCAGTATTATAAATATAGCAATTTTATTTTTGGAAAATAAGCGTTTGTGCAATATGTATATACATTAACAATAACAATATCGTTGTAACAAATCTATGATATCTTTTGGAAGACAAAATGACGTAGATTTATTTCCAATAGAATGAGCAAAGTCGATTATGCCCCCCCTACCACATTATCATATGTAAATATAAGCGTGTACGGGGTTAAAGTACATTATAACACTATGTGTTGTTATATAAAATATATATATATCTTTTTTTTTCTTTTTCTAAATTTGGTTGATATCTTTGTTTAAATGCAATCACTGTAGTAAATCGTAAACATACGTATAACAAAGGTAGATACTCTATAACATCATATAATAAAAAAATGATATGTCACAAAATTTATATCAGTATAAAAATCGTTTCTTTCGTATTCTAACTAAGTGTATTGGAAGTCGATCGTATGTAAATGTACACGTTGATTTTACATGTTCATACCCCTCTATAAATGGGCACACGTTTGGCCAAAAAAGCCATAAGGCCCTCAATTCTATCTTCAGTGTCCACAATTTGGCGATAGCATTCTTTCTCGATTTCAAGGCCATTTTCGATTGGTACTTCGTATCCTTTTGATATCGCTATTTTCGCAACCCTGTAAAATAAATATATAACAAAGCTGTAATATTTAAAAAATAAAAAGAGAACAAGTACTCTTCAGCTGTATATAGCAAGTCAAAGTATATATAAAGCCAAACACATAACGCGATTAACTATGCTTAATACTTACTTCACACCAATTGGACCATTTGGTAGTATTTCCCGGGCAATAGACAGGGCAGCCTGATAAGCGGCATCACCGTTTTTATTCTGTGGTACAGATTGATTTACAAGACCAATGTCCATTGCTTGATCTCCATCAAGAATGCGTGCTGTGTAAATAAGTTCTTTTGCTTTGGCAGGGCCAATTATTCTTGGCAATCTTTGTGTACCACCACCGCCTGGTATAATAGCTAGTTTAGTTTCTACAAGGCCCATTTTAGCTTCTGAAGCTGCAACTCTAATATCTGTAGCCAATGCAAGTTCCAATCCCCCACCTACAGCTGTACCATCTATGGCAGATATTACAGGTGTAGGTAGTGTTTCTATGTCATTAATCATTCTCCTTAGGGATGAAACAAATTGTGGTACTTCTGAAGCTTCCATCTTCAGTCTTTCTCGTAAGTCTGCTCCAGCACAAAAGATTTTTGGTACAAAACTACGGATAATTAATACCCGTAATTTATTGTCTTCCCTGACAGTTGAAATAGCCTCATTTAATTGAGCTATTAAATTCTTTCCGAATGCATTGCGAGCATTTGGCCTGTTGAATCCTAATACAGCTATTCCATTGTCCTTCCCATCTAGGTATTTAAGTATTATTTCTCTCACTTCATCCTTTGGGTTTAACATTACATTTGTAGACATTGCTCTAGTGGCAATTGTACAAAAAGATTGAAGAGTACCCGTGACTCTGATGCTTTTCATTAGTGAAGCCATGGAGAGAAATTAGTGTTTGAACTTTCACTAAACTATTACATCCACCTGTATAACATAAACAGTAACTTTTTCACCAGAATGACATGACAAAAATCTTACCTCAATTTAATACTTCAATTTTGGAGCTTCTACAATATACACTTTAGAGTAAGCAAGAAAGGGTGTAGTCATTAAAAAAAAACATGATGTTGTAACAAATTATCTTCTTCCTACTCTTACACAATCTTATCTAAGAGATATGTATATCAACACTTAAAAATAATGATTACACTGGCACACAGTATTACTTCAAATTAAAAATACCTTTATTTATAACTATTATTCTCTCTCTAAATATTAGAGAAGATTTCAATACAAATATAAAATCTTATAGTTAATGAGACACAATGTACATCAGTGTTTTAAAATTAGAATGAAATAGTTATAAATAAGCTTAAAATTTGAAGCATAGAAGCTCGTTTATTCGAAAACGTAAATACCGTAGCTCTTTGAAGTCGTGTAGGAATGTCACAGGCGACTCCTTGGACTTTATGCACCGTTGCGTTTCGCCAATAACAACATCACAACATTACACACGATGGAAGGGAGAAACGAAGGAAAGTTCAAACAGAACGTCGTAACCCCAACCTAACCTGCAGTACCACCGCGGCGATGTCGCGGACGCAACTGGTCGTTCAAGAATTGCAGAGAATGAAAGTAAACTCTATACATCGCGACCTAATAGAATAGTGTACGTACATGTGTGTATGTACTTTGCCTATGTAAAAGTATTTGCACATGTAAATAGGTACATCTGTATATCGCACACGTACAAAGATCACGATGTGATAAAGTTTCACAATACTACGTTTCTTTCCATAGAAATTGTATAGTTGTATAACGTGCGATCGAACGATTATGATAACGTTAATAAGTAATAATGACAAAGATAGTGTTTAATTTCTTTTTTGCCATATCACGTTACAATATTTCAAGCACACGACGATTTTAATACATCAGATATTTCTGTACTAAAATGTATTCATGTAATGCAGATTTATTTTCTGCAGTATTCAAATCAATGCAAATTAATGTTACTGTATTTTTTAATAGAATGTAACAAAGAGTAAGATAGGTAAAAATGCTAAACTGGTAAAATATGGTAATATGATTATCGACTGCGATTGAGGTCGCATTACAACAGGTATCTACACATGCTATTTTTGAAGGTCACTGGAGTAAACTGCGCATAGATGATTTCTCGTTAAATCAGGAATCTTATTAAATAGAATTAACCATTGTTTAATTGCGAAACCTTGCAGGAGTTAAATTTTACATATTTTTCATACGTTTTTATTTACATTACGAATCTTTGTTTAAGAGTAGAACTGCCGGCGTTGAAACTACTGAATTTTAATATATTAAATAAGAACTTTAGAAAAAAAGAAGTATAAAAGGTGAAAATACTGAATAATACAGTAATTTATGGTTTATAAGCTGGAGGTAGTCTATAAACTTCGTGATTTTTTAGAAAAAAATGAGAAATCAGTTTGAATGTGTCGGTTGTTCTGGCGTTAAGTACGAAATCTCCAAGAGTTAAAACAGTAGGGATAATTTCGAGTTTTTGATCTTTCCTATATGTTTTTCTATGAATTAATGTTAATATATCACTGCGAAAATTCGAGAAAGTCGTATAATATAAACAAATTTTGAGGATACACCAATCGTTGTAATATTCAGCAAATTAAATCTCTACTTCGTTTCGTCTTTCTCAGCTGCGTATAATCAGCCTTGAAATTTGCATGAACATCCGCAGCGTAATTTTGCATTACCAATTCTGTGGTATTCAATGAATAAATTGAAAAGCCCTTATTCAAGTTATGATAAATCTTCTTGCGGAAATGCTGCTTCTGAAATATATATGATATTACGAAAAGTTGAGTCTGACATTTAAAGTACGTCAAAAACATGATTATACAGTCATCGAATTGATGAATTCTCGAATTGTGATTCTCAAATAATAAAGTACGACAGGTGGAAGCTAAAAATAGAATCCGGTTTAATAATACAGTCAGAAAATAGTGCTCAACTGCGTATTTTCTGTTATTAAATCATTCCCATTGAAACTTCCAGTGGATTATCGCGATTACCGCTAAATTACTTTATCTTCACCTTTCACCTTACCTTCGTTACGTAATTTTCTCTAAATCATGCTGCCTCGCGTGTATATAAATAACTCTGTATAAATTAACAACCATAAATGGAAATTGACTGTGTCTTCATCGATATAACGATACTTTGCCACGTAATGTTCATTTCCTCTATGTATAACAAATATTTTTATACCTACCTTTTAATGCATCACTTCAATTTTAATTATCAAATTAACAAATTAATGAATTTTCCGGCAATTCTGTAGACTGGAAAAGAAATAATTAGTATTTATAACGTTATCAACATAATTTGTACTTTTGCCTTTGTTCATCTAAAGTTTAATCATCGAGAAAACAATAAACTTTGATATTATTATGTTTGTAGTGTCTTTGTGATTTGAAAATTCAAATTATTTGCTCGAAATATTGTAAGCCTTGCAATGAGCTGTAAATTTGACTATCTACTGCGTGAATTTAAAGTATTATCTATTTTAGCTTCTACTTGTTTATAACAAAACGGTATTTTAAGTTTGTTCTTCTATTTAGCTTTAGCAATTTAAATTCGTCGAGGAGGAAGAAAATTACCACATGGTAAAAAGGAATAATATCGTGGTAAAATAAACTACTCGAGTTTATTCTCCATTTTGTTTTTAATTATAAGCTCAATTATTGTGAGAACACGTTACATAAAGATAATTAAAGTACAATATTAAATCTATATAAAATAATCGTAGCTTAGAACGAATCTCAGACTTTCCGAAGGATCAGTACGAAACTAATAGAAAATAAATAAATAAATAAACTGAATTCGTGAAGATACATTGATCCATAATGAAACCACATAAGTTATTGCTTACTTCGTTTACCCTATCTTCTAGAATCATCCCTTATTCTCCTATTTAATTAAACCAATGCAATGCACAGCACCATTGCATTCTCTAAAGTAGATAATTTACTCATTGTATTACTTTTTTCATACAATCCCTTAGCTATAACTAATTAGAATCAATTTGTACGATTCTTAATTAATCAGTAGGTACCATAAAATGGAGAATTTCCTTTTAAACCTTTGCAACCTTGGATTTATTCCTTTTCTATATTTTCTTTAACGATATATGTTATATTTATTTGAGTTTAATGTGAAATTTAACTTCGACACTCCTGATACCATTAATTTACACTATAAATCTGTAAATGTTAATTAAACTTATTAAATGTGAAGTATGAAATATCAATAATTCAATTGCAAAGGATTAAATGACATTATTAATGTGACTCCATTGTTATGGTAACTTTTACGTGGTTTCATTAGGATCAATTTTATTATGTAATAAATAATTTAAGCAGCGTTAGCTACTTCAGGAGGTGGTTGGAGCATCGACCTCGTCGCTGAGGATAATTTCTGCGAAACCAAATGGGCGATGTGCGATGACCTCTTCCATACGAATTCTCGTGTTCTATCGTGATCATCCGCACTTTCTACTCGTACCTAATTATAAAGCAATTAATTAGTAATAATTAAGGATAACTTTCAATCAAGTTAAGTTACAACTATTGTAGAAAATCGTTGAAACAATCATTTGCTTCTTATGCAAAGTGTTAACCATTTTGATTCTTCGAACATAGAGGAGCTTTTATTTTCATTCTTCCATAATTTTTAATAATTTCTCACATTATTGTTAATGTAATTAGACATTCTGCTTCAGAACTTCCATTTGATACACTTTGCAAGGAATAGAATGATTTAAATGTCTTTAAAGTGTAATGTAATTAATAGAATAGAAAAGTAATAGAAAAATAATCATTGATATATTCTACTAATTATATTTCAATTAATGTACCCCCAGAGTCCCATATATTTTCTAGTTTCCTCCTCTGGGGGAGCAGTGAATGAAAATATAATTAGTGGAATATTTTGAAGATTATTTTTCTGTGGTATAAGTGTAATGAAAAATTCAAAAGAGGAAAAGGAATTATAGGTAGATTTACGACGTACTTGCTTCGGTTGAAGGACTCTGATCGAATTAAGGGTCGCTGCACCACCATGGAGAACACGAAGACTCAATTTTCCGGACATTTCAGCTGTGGTGGCAGTTGCACTTCTCAGTTCTCTTTTAGCAGCTCTGCCGAATTCTTTTTCGACCTTAAGGACGAGAGGTCCAAGGGTGAATTTTGTTTTGATCGTTGTATGATCGCTCATCATGTTCACCGAGACATTTCCTGACCTTTGGAGAGTCGCGAGACCATAAAGTGTAGCTCTAGCTTTCGGCTTGCTCCTCGATTTTTTCTGAAAAGTAATTAAAAATTTTTCAATTGATTTATATCACTTTTCTCTTCTAATATTTATAAACTTGTTTTGTTTTTTTTTTTTTTATTTATATCGTAAGAAGGAAGGGTTGAAGTTTCACTTTAAAAAATCACCTTGTTCTTATTATTTGTGCCAGTTTGGGTTTTAGTTTTGTTCTTGGAACCATTACGATTTTTATTTGATTTCTTATTCGTCCCTGCTTTTTGTCTGTTTCCAGTTTTTGTAACATCAGTGGAAGATCTGCTTTCTACCATTTCCGAAGTGGTTGGCACCTGTTCCATGGGGGTTGCTGACACATTCATGTTGTCAGTGGATTCCATTATTTTCTGAAAATTGCGGTAATAAACTAATTACAATTTGCATTCGTATTAGACCAATATTCAGGTGTCAGACAAAGCAGTAAGGGAAAAATTGGATTAATCCGCGGACAAATATTTGCAGAGCTTTGCGTTGAACATTTTATCGCAAACACCGTATATTAAATTCCTCTGCAAGGAGGAAAATAATCATATTAGTTCACAAACATCGATTTATCTGTCGTATAAACGAATTTTTATTTGTGATAAATTTATGACACCCCTGTTAGTACAAATTCAAATACGTATTATCACTTTGTTTGACGGAATTCACGATATCCACGACATTTTTCAGCATGTTTTTCTCAAAGTCCATTGTAAATGAAAGATATTTGAAATTCAGAGAGAAAACGTTAGCAAGCAGCTTTTCGTATGATTCATTGTCAATGTTGCAGCAAGAAGTGGAGGTAAATTGTTGATAGTTTTAACTCCTTGTCGTATAATAGTGACTTTAATATGAAAATTATTTGACTCGAATAATAAATCTTGAAAAAAATGTTCATATTTTGAGAAAATCACACTTGTGATACAGTAAATTTGATAGACACATTTCCAAGTTTAGTAAAATCTAACAAATTGAACATTTCTATCATATTAACACTTTACCTACCGGTAGCCGATTAATCGGCTTTTCGGGCCCAACACTTTTGGAGTTTTAACTCCTTAATTAGTAGCTACGGCAATTAATAAATTATTATTTTTCATTGCGATTGACTGTGCCAAGGACTCAGTGAAGAAACTTTGCAATTTTCGTAGGATGTTAAAAAATACCGGTCGGTAAAGTGTTAATATTGAAATGAAATTCTACAATGTATCAAGGATCACTGAGAAATATTCATTTCACTAATTTAATTCTCAATTACGGTGGTAATCACAAAAGAAATTACAAATTAAAGGGTTAACACTAGATCTACCGGCTTTACATTTATTATATTTAAACGAGATTTGATGATAGTACCTCGACAGTTTCTGAATTTCCTTGATTGAGTTTTTCAACGGTGACTGATGTTGATTCTACGGCTGTCCTCTTGGATCCTTTCTTGTTACTCTTCCTCTTTGATTTATTCTTGCTCTTATTCTTGCTTACTTTCGAACTCGAATTTGGATTAGTCAGTTTTACCGTGACAGGGTCGTAATTAGTGCGCAAAATTTTATTGATTCTGCCGAGAATGTTGTCTACGAAACGATTATACTTTGCTACGTATATCGCCGGTACGTGATTGCTTGGCTCGGAATCCATGGCACCTGAAATATATTTTTTTTTCTATCACGAAATTTATTATAGAAATTGCAGATTAAACTTTGAACATTTGAGATTTTTCTTTCTTTTTTTGCGTATTCTTTTGAGTTGAAGTGGTATGTTCATTTTAATTAAAAATTGCAACTTTCGCTTTTGAATCAACAAAGCTATAGTATATACTATGCAGGAAAGTTCGAATATTTTTCAAACTGAATATAAATGTATATTCATAAATGTGAAGCTGGAAAAAGGAGAGTATTTGACCTCGTTTCGACGCGGAATAAAGTCAGAAAAGCAAACGAAAGATCAAAGAAAGTTGTTTAACACTTTGACTGCCATGGGGGTCACTGCTGACCGGCGTTATTGAATTTACAAAAATTTCATGTAACTTTTACTTAAATTGTAATATTTTGGAATTCTCAGGCATATTTAAACGTTGATGTTAAAAAAATGAAAGTCTATTCTGTATCGTTAAACTTTCTGCTTTGTGAAGATGTGAATTTAAAAAAATGGTTTCTCTTCAGTAGAAATGATGAAAGTAGTGAAATATCGGTGGCGTTCAAAGTGTTAACACTAGAACTACCGGCGTCAAATTCAACATATTTTAATAAATTAAATAAGTACTTTGAAAAAGGGGGAATCAAGCGACGGAAAATTTGATCAATTGAGTGATTTATGTTTATTGATATAGACTTAGAATATTTATTCTATGACTCTTACGTAAACCTGGAGAATTTTTTGAAAAAATTGTGTACCAGTCATTTTGACTGGTTTGGTAGTTCTAGTGTTAATTATGGAAATGAGTTTGACAATTAATTATGGTGATTGAGTAGCAAGTAAGTTTTTAATTTTTTAACGAACTAAAATCGATATTACTTGTCGAAAAAAATAGAAAAATAGAAAGGAGTTGCCCTAGAGAGGACCATAATGGCGTCCTTGGCCGCATTTCTCAAGAGGTCTTTCTTGAGAATGTCTTCCAGGTCATCGACCAGGAAGAGACATTTGTCGGTGAAACGTATCACCTCTTCTATTCATTCTTGATGTATTAATGAAGGGAAACGTTTGCACGTTCGTTGATTAAATGCAACGCTCATTTTCTAATTGACATCCGAATAATTCATTTACCATTTCATTTACATTCTCTGTCGTCAGGTGTAACCATTTTGAACAATCTAATTATTGAAGTATTTCATGGGGTCACGGTGAATAAGAAAGTAAAGAAATCACAGTCATTAGATCGGATTTTAAATACGCTTTTTAAATACTGTCATCACCGAGAAACTTGTCTTATCAATTTAAAACACTATACGCGATTGCATCGATAAAATTTTTGCCCCACGCATTTCTTTCATCGAGGCATATTTACTAAACAATTTTAAATATATTGAATTAACACTAGAACTACCGAACCAGTCAAAATGACTGGTACACAGTTTTTTCCAAAAATTCTTCAAGACCACAGAAGTGTCATGGAATAAATATTCTACGTCAATCTAGAAAAACATAGATCACCGTATCCATTTTTTTTTCGGTCTCTTGATTTTTCTGTTTTCAAAGTACTTATTAAATATATTGAAATTTAATAGAATTAACGCCGGTAGTTCTAGTGTTAATCATCAATAGATCTACTCTTAAATATACCATAGCCTCCATAATTTCAAACTCATCTAAAACACTACGTCCCAATTAAATTAACCATAGCATTTGAAACCAAAAAACAATTCCATCACACCTGAAGTCACCTTGAAAAAATAGCACAACTCAAAATATTATATTTGAGCCATGCAATTTTCATAATATACTTTCTAGTTTCACTATCCTCCTATGTTAATACAATTATACAACCCCCCCTAAACATTTACATACCATTCCCTCTCACTCCAATAAAAGAAAAAAATCCATTATATACAATTTTTACAAATCCATTTCTACTGCATTTCAATCAAACAATTGAAAAGCATGCTAGAATAAGTAATCAAGTAACAGAGCCTCTAGAAAGACCTTTCACCAAATTAAATCTCCCTCGTTAGTGCACATTTAAGTTCACTCCGTGCTCAATTGAAGCCGACGAATCGACGGGACAGTAAACTTCCGTGAGACGACCCAAATGAATCGAGTTTGTAAGAAGAAACGAAAATGTTAACGGTATATCGGAATCCTTCGGTGAGGCCAAACTGGTCTTTGATCTGGGACACGACCTACTTCCCGTTCACCGGTAGACCCCATAGGTGTAACTACACGTATATACTTGCAGACAATCTTTCGTTCGACTACTTAAAAACTCTCCCCGGTCGTTGATCCTACATAAGCCACTTTCTTCGCACTCCTCGATGTCCGTGAGTTCGACAATGAATTGACAATTCCATCCGAACTCATTATCAAGGTCGTTCTAACATCTGGTGAGGACAAATCACTCCTAAAGATATTTCAACCCCTTTGTCTCACAATTTCTTTTGCTATTGAACTCAAATTTAATTGGTGAAATAAACATTTATTATAGATTTCTGATATTTCATATTATTGAACGCAATGTTGATAGTATAGAAGTAATTTAGTAGTATGGAATAATTTAACTCTGACATTTTCAATTTAATAGTTTTTGGAAAACTTCAAAATTTCTATTTACCGTATCTCGAGTGTCACAGGGCAAGGGGTTAATTTTGCGAAAGTTTAACCCTCTAGTCTCCAACAACCTGAGGCGAAAAATAGAACAAAGTTTTGAAGTGTTTCAAAAACTATTAAACTGAAAATATCAACCAGTCGCAAAATGGTTTCATTATTTCTATACTATTAATATTACGTTCAGTCATTGGAAATATCAGAACTCATTGAGAACTTTTGAGTTTAAGAATTAATTTTGAGTGATTCAGTCAGAACAGAGATCGTAAGTTGAACTATCCAAGACAGTCAAAGTGACTAATTTTTTTAGAATAATTCTAATAAGAGGTGCTACATAGTTGATATTCTATATTTATACCGTAGTATAAATTACTCAATGATACTCTCTCTGCTTCAAATCAATTTAAAATTCCAATCTGATTTTTTTATCCAAAAGAAAACGAGTCCCAAAATAGGATCGAAAGTTTGCGGTTGTAATTGATCATTCCCAAATGACTCCAACGTGAAAGAAACTTGATCACGTGTCGAGAAAATGAGAACGAAGCACGCCATGACTTTGGCTCTGGGTCAGGGTCGTGGACGAGAGCTCTTTCGTATCCCTCTGTCCTTGGATTTGTGCTCCGGGTCAGCGGCCTCGTTCCGTTTTCGACGAGCTGCTCGGTGAAAGCCGGGAAAAAATTTCAACCGAGTCGCACCTTTGTTGGATCTGGTTTTGAGCTCACGTAGAAAGTTAATTGGAAGGCTTGACAGTCGATTAAGAATCCCGATGGGATTAAAACGCGTGATCTTCCTTCGATCAGCCCATCTTTGATGCTTCACGAGACTCGAGAGTTTTCTAATTCTCTTTTCTTCTGTATTTTTTCGTCTTTAATTAGTATCGTTGTTGAATTTAGAATTTGTTGGGTGAGATGAGGTTTAAATCTGGTGATATGATGTATTAAATGATAATTTAGAAGCTTAGATGTGGAGGAGGCTTTGAATTTGAATGTGTTTATTGGGAGTATGTGAATTTACTTTCTGATTGTAGCATCTTTTTTTATTTTTTTTTGTTCTGTGCCTTTTTTGTTTTAAGTGAGCAATTATTGAAATAAAATGGAAAAGGAGAATTTGTTTTTGAATAATTTTGTACTTTCTATCTTAGGGGTAAGGGATAATTTTGGTATTGTAATGTAGATAAAGTTTGGTTTTTTGTATTTGTAAAATAGATGGAATGCAACCGTTGTAATTTAAATTTTGGTAACTTGTGAGGAAGGAAGGTCGCGTGATCTAAAAAATCTTTTTATGCAATCCTTATCACTGTTTCGCAGTGGCGTGATACATTTTTATCGGACGCCTGCTAAATTTAAATGCTGATAAATTAATTTCACGACAGTTTTTAAGATGAAGCGAGCTTTTCCAAAAGACATGTGTTTAGAATAATATTACTGATACTTTGATTACTGATATTACGTTTTACATAGAAAAATTTCCCCATAGATGATATGTGACTTGTTTCATAGATAAAAAGTGCCTTGAATTTGACCTCTAAGGTGGTAAATCCAAACTTTTACCTTCGTATCTACCGTAACACCAAGATATACTAATTAAGGGGGTTCCAAGCCACCAAGGGTATAATAAATGGTAAATAACACATAGAAAAAAATTCCCATAGCTAAAAAATGCCTTGAACTCAACCTCTAAGATGGTAAATCCAAACTTTTACCGTCGTATCCACCGTAACGTCAAGATCTACTAATTAAAGGGGGTTCTGAGCCATCAAGGCTACAATATATGGTACATAACACATAGAAAAAATTCCCATAACAAAAATTGCCTTGAACTCGACCTCTAAGACGGCAAATCCAAGTCTTTACTTTCGTACCCACCGTAACACTAAGATCTACCAATTAAGGGGGGTTCCAAGCCACCAAATCTATAGTATATGGTAAATAACACATAGAAAAAAATTCCCATAGCTAAAAAATGCCATGAACTCGACCTCTAAGACGGCCAATCCAAATCTTTACCTTCATACCCACCGTAACACCAAGATCTACCAATTAAGGGGAGTTCCAATCCACCAAGGCTATAATATAAGGTACATAACACATAGAAAAAAATTCCCATAGGTGAAAGATGCCTTGAACTCGAGTCCACTGATGGTAAATCCAAACCATTACCTCCTTACTGACCATAGTACCCTTATTCAGTCTTAATGTCTAGTTGTAATGTACATTCAGGATTAAGGAACATAAAAGGCAGAGATTATCGTACTACTGTCCAGTTACACGTTGTTACTGTCAATTGTCGTAAAAACCGTCCACCAAACACGTGCATTTACTTGCCAAAGAAAAGGCAGAGAAATAACAAGCAAGGGCTACACTACTGGCTCTACCAACGAGTGACAAGGCAAGCAAAAGATTACAAAGTACAAGGAAAGGATTTCGTGAACGATCGTCAACCCTTTGTAGCAGTAATTCCGAATATAATTCAAATAACATCGATCTTTTTCAATTTTCAATAATATCGTATACTTAAGTGTATATTTTCAAAAAGAAAGTAGCAAAGGCAAAGTGTAAGAAATAATTAAATGAAAAATCGCTACAAAGGGTCAAATTAGCTAAGTGACACAACACATCACGCATTAAATAATGGAAATATACTTGAAAATATTAAAATAAAAATCCAAAAGATACTATAATAACAATTTGAAAAATCAAATATCTCGTGGGTGTCACGAGAAGACAAGGAAAGACAACTTATCCTCTGGATCACGCGTAACGCCGAGTACCTGGACAATTGAATGGAATCGGTGATAAACAATAACGGAATATGGTGATAGAAATAAAAAGGCAAGACACAATTTTCGTAAAAACAATAAGTTATGTGTATTTTGCAATCCAGAACGGACAGTGTCTCTATACAAGATTCTCTTCAAATAGAAAGAAAAAAGAAATATTACAATCATACGCGATAAGCGATTCCATCGTCGACACAGTTCTCTAACGAAGCGTTTGATCGTTCTTTCATTTCTTTTATCGTAGATCGAAACAACACGACAACGTCTAACGATGAATTTAATCCTTTGTTCTATCGATCCGCTTTCTCCGAACACTCCATTATCTTTCTCAACGTTTCTTCGAACGTATTATAATATTACTTTTAATTAATTATTATTATTGAGCAACATTATCATCGTATAATTAAATCCACGAGCGCAAAGGATTAAAAGAAGAGTGAAAAGAGAAGGGTGGAAAATCTATAGTTCCCTTTTGATAAGATTTCACATCGAATGGTCAACTGGTATCGCTTATCCTGCAAATAAATGATAGCGTTCGATCTATGGCTCTCTTTCTCTCATTCTTACGTACAAACACACGGAATCTCTTTGCTTCTCGTTCGTTCGACGATCGGTCGACAAAGTGGATCGACAAGAAAAAGAAAATACGTGACGTGAGGTCACTAAGCCCAAGCATCGAAATATTACCTGCTTCTCTTTTTTTTTATCTTTTCGTTTCTTTCTTCGATTGTCACAGCACCTTTTTTCCCTTCACTTTACGTGAAAATGCAAAGTACCTGTTCGAACTGTCAACGAATGTGTCAAATATTATATTTTGTGTAAATCATACAATTCAAAGTTTCGAGTTTTTATCTAGGTGGACGATTTGTAGTTGTAATTCGAGATATCAAATTAATTAAAGAATAATCGCATTTCTATATCAAGTTCTCTAAAGTATTTTGAAATAGTGAATTGAAAAAATTGTTCCTTTCATACTCAAAGACACTTTTAAACAAATTAACCAATTCTCGTCAGAAATTTAATAAACTCTTTGCAACTAACACAAAATTCAGCTTTCAATTACTCGAACGGATTCGGTATTAATTATTCTCTCATTTAAACTTGAAAGTTAAATAAATTTCACAAAACTGGCATAAAAAATAAACTGATGACAAGAAATACAATATTCAACTTCTAATTACACAAAGTAATTCTCCATAAATTATTCCCTTCATTAAAAGCTAATTCAGCCAGTTCTTCATCATAAAGTGGTTGCAACAAAGACAAAATTCAACTTCGAATTACACAAAACAATTCTCCACAAATTATTCCCTCCATAGAAAGCTAATTCAGCCAGTTCTTCATCATCAAATGGTTGCAACAAACACAAAATTCAACTTCGAATTACACAAAACAATTCTCCATAAATGATTCCCTCCATCGAAAGCTAATTCAGCCAGTTCTTCATCATCAAATGGTTGCAACAAAGACAAAATTCAACTTCGAATTACAAAAAATAATTCTCCACAAATTATTCCTTCCATTGAAAGCTGATTCAGCCAGTTCTTCATCATAAAGTAGTTGCAACAAACACAAAATTCAAATTCGAATTACACAAAATACTTCTACATAAATTATTCCTTCCAGCGAAAGCTGAATCAGCCAGTTCTTCATCATCAAATGGTTGCAACAAACACAAAATTCAACTTCGAATTACACAAAATACTTCTACATAAATTATTCCTTCCAGCGAAAGCTGAATCAGCCAGTTCTTCATCATCAAATGGTTGCAACAAAGACAAAATTCAACTTCGAATTACACAAAATAATCCCTCCATTGAAAGCATGTCCTTGAGATTAAAGCAGAGGTGTCCCGCGCAAGTTCAAAAAGGTACTTTGAATTCGTCGTTCCGTTCCTTTCCTCCTACCTTTTTTGCATTCAACGGCACTTACACGAGTTTCAAATACTTTAGCTATATATACAGTCACCCTCTTGTAATTCAATGCGATGTTCGAACAACAGTTACAGTGCCGTAGTTGGAAATCGTGCAAGCCCCATTGAAACGATAAAGGACACGTAGTGGAAGTTACAAGGAGATGTCGAGCGTGCCAATTTACCATGGTGTTCGACGTGCGAATGACTTCAAGTAGAGGTACCGAAGTTAATAAATAGAATAAATACTATTACTACTGCTACTGCTACTACTACTGCTACTTCTACTTCTACTACCTACTACCACTACTGCGAATCTAAAGAGAACACATTGAGACAACGAGTTTGCCGAAAAAGATAGGAAATCTTTCTTCCTTTTTCTTCATTTAACACTACATTTTAACACTAGAACTACCGACGATGAAGGACAATTTATTGAAACGTATTGGAGAAAAGGAAGAGGAGGAATTATGAAGGAAGGATTTTATTTTTCAAGATAGGAAGAGAGAAGTTGGATATTTTTCAACATCTTGGTAGATCTAGTGTTAATTTCAACCTTACGCGGGCAATGATCTCCTTAATGATACTTTCAATGATTAAGTATGATCTTAGAAGCCTCGTGTATCGCAAGAAAATTTGTATCTTTTGAGACGTAATCCGTGAATGGAATGCGAAATGCTTGTGTCGAACATCACTATCCGATGTGACCGGTGAGATTCTTAAATAACGATCAAATTCACGCAAGATCTTTGCGATTTTTGTTCTCCAAACGAGTGGACAAGTTTCACGAGTCGCCAGAGTTTCACCTGTTGCCCGGAAATTTTATCAACAATACACAATTCCAATTATAACAAAACGTAACTACTACTTTCTCATTATGAAGACAATAATTAACATAGAAGAATTAAAAACAAACAATCTATCTACTATAGAATTCTTTAACTCACAAATCAAAGTAAATACCGAAGCTAACTTCGTCACATTTAAAATTGTCAACTAATTACTCCCTTCTTCCTCTCAAATTAGAAATTTCAAAATCATCTACTCATCAGCGACCACAGCAAAAGGTCATTCTCTGGACGACAATACTCGACATCGGCTCTACCACGAGGTAGCCAATAAAGTTTAAGACATCATCAGAAACCTCACGTTGCTACTTGTCACTCGTTTCTACTATTCTCAGCTACTAAACGGTCTTCGAGGAAGAAGTAGAAGAAGAGGAAGATGCGACACGCGTGCGAGATTTACGCGCGTGCTTACGCCCCATATTGTGTTTCTTGCTCTTTCCCTTGAACTCACGTGCACGCCTGGCGTCAGCGATGTCAGCAATGGCATCGTCCTCGTCGTCATCGTCATCCTCGTCATCATCGTCCTCATCATCGTCATCGTCGTCATCATCGTCACCGGTATAAACGATATCGACGTCATCCTCATCATCGTCATCGTCGTCGTCGCTTTCATTCGTTGCCACTTGACTGTGGACAACTGGATTCGCGACGGATTCTGCACCTTCGATCGTTTCATGGATTCCTGAAGCTGCTTGTCCTTCTATCACTGATCCATCATCCTCGAGTGCCTGTCCATCAGCGGAGGAAGCTCCTTCAGCTGTTTCTGCAGCTGCTTCCGCTGCTTCCTCGGTTAAATCTGATGCTACTCCTGCTGGTATCGAGGATGATGGGGATTGGGGTGGAATTGGTGCAGCTTCTATAGGTCGTTGGTCCTCAGCTTCGTCGTCGTCGTCGTCGTCATCCTCTGAAAGTTGTAAAATCATTTTTGTTAAGTGGTGAATTCCTGGGGGAGATTGGGGTGTAATGGGATTGGAGACTTTTTGATTTGATTTTTTTCTGAACGTGAATTTTTTTCTATGTGAGGCTATAGGGTCAGAGGATTTGGAGGTTGAGGAGGGAGAAGGAGAGTATTTGAAGGGTTGTAAATGTTGTATGGGTTGAACTGTTTTGTATTGGAGATTTTGATGCCATTTATTTAGAATGTGAGGGTCAGAGGAAGTTGGTAGAATTCTATGTTTTATTATTAAGAATATGTTGTTTGATTTAATATTTGTAGAGTTGGGTTGGTTACTGTGAACTTAGAGAATTTTTAATTGTTTATTGAGTAAGAGTGCTTTTTGATTTTTAATTATTGTGAATGTAAAGAGGTCAGTTGGACGGCATGAAGAATTACGTAGATCAGTTGGAGTTTTATCATTTTGTCAGTTAGGTTTGTTAGTGTGTTATTTTAGGAGATTATATGTCGATAAATGGATTTAATAATAAATAGAACAATGTTCCACTGCCACGATATAGTGGGAGAATGGCAGGTTTACCGTTCATCTTTTACAATCTAGGTCAATATAAAAGAAGTAGCGCGTAGAAATACTTTCCGAATTGGGATCGCCGTCGATTTATGTTAATTTGGACGAGTTTGAAGTACTCTATACCGTTACAGCTACGTAAAGGCGTAAGTGGCTTCATCGAACGTGTTGTTCGCACGATCTTCACTGTTTGCATAACGGTGTATGTTGATTTACGATCGTTGCCATTGTTCAATTCATTGGAATGTATAAATGAAGCGTGCCTTTGATAATGATACGTAGTAATTAAGAGGTACTTTAACATCAAACCTATCAAGCTGGTCAAAATGACTGATTTTTTTTTAAATTTCCTAAATTGATAGA
The DNA here is from genome assembly GCA_910591515.1 of Cerceris rybyensis. Classification (NCBI taxonomy): domain Eukaryota; kingdom Metazoa; phylum Arthropoda; class Insecta; order Hymenoptera; family Crabronidae; genus Cerceris; species Cerceris rybyensis. Next base: position 5,037,974 of record OU342801.1, on the reverse strand, counting down.
GGGACCATGAAGAGAATATTCCACTTCTATCATATAAATTAATTAATGATATTTTTTTCAAAGTACTTGTTCATCTCATTCAAATGTAATATTTAATATTAAGCCAAGACGTTGAAAATGACTGATTCTCAATTTCTTTGAAAAATTACCCATAGTTGTAGGGGAACCATGAAGTGAATATTCCACTTCTATCATATAAAACTGATATTAATTAATTAATGATACTTTTTTCAAAGTACTTGTTCATCTCATTCAAATGTAATATTTAATATTAAACCAAGACGTGAAAAATGACCGGTTGTCAATTTTTTTGAAAAATTACCCATAGTTGTAGAGGAACCATGAAGTGAATATTCCACTTCTATCATATAAAACTCATATTAATTAATTAATGGTAATTTTTTTCAAAGTACTTGTTCATCTCATTCAAATGTAATATTTAACATTAAGCCAAGACGTGAAAAATGACCGGTTGTCAATTTTTTTGAAAAATTACCCTTAGTTATAGGGGAACCATGAAGTGAATATTCCCTTTCTATCATATAAAACTCATATTAATTAATTAATGGTAATTTTTTTCAAAGTTCTTGTTCATTTCATTCAAATGTAATATTTAATATTAAGCCAAGACGATAAAAATGACCGGTTGTCAATTTTTTTGAAAAATTACCCATATTTGTAGGGGAACCATGAAGTGAATATTTCACTTTTATCTTATAAAACGTGAATTAGTTAATTAATGGTCTTTTTCACCTCTCGATTTCTTTTCTCCAGAAAATTCAGTGTAATTAAATTTTAGTAGATGTGACATTGGCGGTTTTAGTGTTAATATTGAATCACATTATTGTTTTTAATAAATAATTAAATAAATTTAACGAGGAGGGACATTACTATGTTGCACTATACTGCATAATTGTATTATTTCTTTTCAAATCTGCATATAGAAGAACTCGAGTTGGCTTTAATCCGTTATAAAGACGTTCACGTTTCTTTGCAAAAGTAATTAGCTACTGTTAACACCCAATCTACGTTCCATTTCTTTAACGGTTTTTCAGGAAAAAGATCATCGACTAAGTTATTTATATTTTACAAGACACACGTGACAAATCAACTCTATGGTTTCCCTATCAATTAAGAAAAATTTTCAAAAAATCAGTCGTTTTGATTGTCTTGGGAATTTCAATGTCAATCGATAATGCGAAGAATTCAGAATTCTACCAGAGAATTACAACTACAGGAAATTAAAAAACTTTAATAGAATTTAAATAATTAAAAGTTTTGTCAAAGTCCCTCATTTATTACTTTCTACTTGAATTTTCAAACTCACCCCCAAGTATATCGTCGATGAAACGTTCCAAATAATCGTCTTCATCATCATCGTCGTCGTCGTCGTCATCGTCGTCGTCATCATCGTCATCACCCGTTATGTCGAAGTCAACGTCGTCATCGTCGTCATCATCGTCGTCATCGTCCTCGTTAATTGCAGGTGGCTGAGCCGCTTGCCTTCCGGTCGCAGCAACATTTTGAATCGATGCTTTCTCGTCGATTTTTGGTACCGGCGATGAAAATGCTCCGATTGCTAGGCAGCACAGCACTGCCAATGCTATCACTAACTTCATGATTCTGTAAAAAACAATAAGAAACTTTTTTAACTTATAAAAAATATCGGAGAACAACTTTCTTTCTTTGTAAAAGAAAAAGATACTGTTAAAGCAACTTTCTTCCTTTTCTCTAATTATTCTTACATTTTTGGGACTATCTTCGAACGATGATTGTTATAAAATATTTATTACATTTTTATCAAAGTTCAAATAGTATTTTAATATTAGTATATTCTACTCTGTTAATTTTTTTAAATGATGAACTATATTTATTAACGTTGTATCGTTTGGTTATTAATATTTGTAGTAATTCAGTGTTATGTTAACATTATTTTATACTGTACGTGTTATAAATTCAAACAATTAGTAGAAAAATATTTTAGACACCTGAAAGAGATTTTTTAAATGAAATTTACAAATTATAAAGTACTTTTCTACGTTACTTGAGAAAATATATCTCGTGTTATGCATGGAAGTTGTAAGTTATAAAATTAAATGGTAACAATGATACGGAATTCATAAGAAGTAGTTTTCCCATGGAACTACTTCCTATGACACGCAGGCAGCATGGTAACCTTTGACGAGCAACATCAGAATTCTCATGGCAACACATTCTCACAAACGTATTTGGTATCCTATACAAGTAACGGTAAATAAATAAACGTTACTTGGCTATTTTCCAATGGCTAATATCCCACATTTCCGCAAATAAAACTATCCATTCCCATACAAACAAAAATCCACAATCAACGTCCATATAACACTGACTCTCCAACTACCAAAATTCTCCCTTGATTCAAACCCCTTCAACTTCATCTTCTCCCCAAAAAACTAAATACCTCCAACTTTCTCCTCTCTACATAATCAAATACAATCAATTCAAATTCTCACTGACTCATCAGCCCCAACGTACAACTACCTTATCCCACATTCTTTCAAATCTCAAAACATCTATCTCCCCCAAAACTCCATCACCATAAGACTCATACTTTCTTTTCTCTTGAAACTCAAATCCAATCTTCACAATATCTCAAAAGTACAACACACGAATCGATTCAGCTACCTCACTGTCGTCGCACACAGCATCACTAAATCTCAATTGAACTAATCGTTTCGGTTGTTATGTTACAGGACACGCCGTTGACTCATATATCCATCGTCGTCATTAAATCCTCAATTGCTGAAGAAGGGTACTGCTTGCCGATCCAATCAAACGACGATTATCCACAATGGGGATGAATAACGAGGCGCGCCAGTGTCAAGGTCACTTGGACTCACCTCTCTCTTTCTCTTCCTATATCCTCTCACGATGCGAAAACCGTGTCTAAGTTGATCAGGGCGATATCGACGACGAGGATGATCCACCGTGCGACCCGGTGAGAGTGTTAAAACAGACGTGGCGTCTTCGTACGACCCTTTTATACCGAGCTACCTCCACCTCCTTCGTTCTCGTTCGTCGTCCTCTTTCCTGATGAAGCATACTACACCTTCTTCGTGTTATCCACGTGGCTCATTGCGTTTTCTCTCTTTCTTGAGAAGGTGCAGTCCACTTTGAGAAGCTTAGCAATGGTGCAATGAGATCAGTTTTACTGGTTGGATTTTTATCAATTGTTTTGTCCTCAGAGTATACATTTAACACTAAACCTACCAAGGCGGTCACCGATTCCAAAATATTTTCTAAAAATTATCTAAATTCATAGAGTAGCGATGAAGTAAATATTCCACTTCTATCTTACAAAAGCAAAATGAGTTAATTAATTATCTTCTTTATCTCGCCACTTCTCTTTGTGTAAGGTCGTTATTGAGTATATTTAGATTTTGGTAGATATAACGTCGGTAGGTTTAGTGTTAAGGGTGAAAGCGTTGTATTATGAGGAATTGAGGTAATTAACACTAGATTTACGGATATTGATATACCTATTTTTCTGAACTGAGCCAATTTGAATCGTACAAGAAAATTGGAGGTTTTTGCATAGAAAGTAGTTCCAAATCAATTGAAATGAAAGATTTATTGTTAAAAAATTAACCAATCAATATATTATATATGTAGTAATCAAATTTTGCATGAGCCAAATTGGCTCCTTAAATTTAGTGTTAATGAGATAACTGGTGGAGATGTAATTGATATTGGGGGTAAATGTATTATTTTTAATGTTAGAAGTACCGGTGGTTTAAATATTCTAAATAGTGTAGATGAAGAGGGATGAAAAGAGGAAAGAGTGTGATTTATTAATTAATTGATGGCTTATGAGATGGAGGTAGAATTGTTACTACTGATTTTTTATGGATTTGAGGGAGTTTTTAGAAAAATTAGGGGGCTGATGGTTTGAATGATTTGGTAGTTGTAGTGGTAGATTGATGGAGTGAGTAGATTGAGAATAGGGGAATTGATAAATGAAAGAAATAACTAATTAAGTAGTTTGTAAATTACTAAGTAGACGGGTAGTAGTTGTTGCATGGTTAAGTTAGATGCTTGGAGGATTTTTTAAATGTATTGGGGACCAGTTATTTTTGAATGGCTTGGTAATTAAATCTGAGATGGCACACTTTGATATTAGACTTCACACGATTTTAATTACGCAATTGTGTACTTTAATATTTTCATATTACATTTATATTATTTCTGGCAGTAGAAATTAATTTTTTCACACTTCACTGTGCTGAAGCAATGAAAATAAATTTCCATCAATTACATTTCTTAAAGTCTCCTCAATGTATACTTCTCACCCTAATTTTTTAAGGATTTCTCCACTTAATACATCATTAATTATGCTACCTAATCACTTCTGTATAATTATATACCTCCCTTATATTATTTTAACTGCAACATTCCCTACTTGTAATAAAATGCCTATAATCAAAAAATTCATTTAAATTCTAATCAAAGTCCCAGTTGCAAAGTTAACAAGTTAAAGTTAACAAATTAATTCCATGAAGTCAAATGACTCCAATCATCAATGTAATTTTTAAAAAAGAAAAACGGTGAAGCACGAGTCCTCTTGCATTCCAGTTCGTTTGAATTTGTCGGTCGTGCGGAATGTTTTATTTAAATCGACAGTGCGCAATGGAATGTAATATGTCGCGATCTAAGTCGCACAAAAATCCGGAATTCTGTTTGAGGACGAGGAGCGAAAGCAACGCGTGATTGCTGGAGCGATCGTCTAACTGTAAATACTGGGCAGCTTCCTCCTTGGTCTAGCTACTGATAGATCATACTCCTCTCGCATCCGGTGGATTTAATGCTCGAAGTGGGTAGATTTTTGTGCGACACATTCTACTTTATTCGTCGCTTTCATTCTACGATTTTACTTCATTTGCTTCATACAAATTATCGGCTTTATTTCTAACCAAGTCGTTGTATTTTTTAGGTGCCGCTGCTATGGCTGTTTCGTCTGAGGTGTAATTCTTTAAGTGGATACTTGGGCATCGATAATTATTTGTTTTTCAATTATATACATATTGGGGAGTTATTTAATTATATTCTACTTCGATGTCTTCTTGCATTGAGCTCGTATGTATGGATGTACGAAATGTCAGCGAGAAGAAACGATGAAGATGGAAAGTAAATCGAACGATTTAGTCATTTACATATTGAGATGTAAGTTGGTAAAAGTCTTTGTTAAGTTGGACGTTGTAACGGTGGAAAATGTTTGGAGAAAATTGGAAAACTTTAGTTCTGATTTGCTTGGTAGTTTTAGTGTTAATATTGATATTGATACCAGGATAGTCAAATGACTGGTTCCTAATTTTTTATAAAAATTCTCAAAGTCTAGAGAGTAACTCCACCGTTGCTGTATAAAGCATAATTTACAGAATTGATCATCTCTTTCATCTCTTAATTACCAATTTTCTATTTTTCTAATTTCAATGTTTCCCATAAAGATCTTAATTTTCTATAAATCCTACTTCAGAAATTACTTCACGAAAAGGTGAAGAAGATGATCACTTTAGTAATTTTATAAAATCTAAATCAATCAGTTTATTAATTCCCTTTTCTTCAAAGTATAAATCGAATATATTTCAATCTATCAAACTTAATGCCACCAGTTCCAATGTTAATAGTTACAAATTTCTGTTGCTTTACCTACTACAAACTATACTTAAGAAATTGCCTTAAAAAATGAAGAAATAAGTGAAGAAGATGATCACTTTAGTAATTTTATAAAATCTGAATTAATCAGTTTATTAATTCCCCTTTTTTCAAACTATAAATTGAATATATTTCAATCCAATAAACTTAATGACACCAATTCCAATATTAATAGTTACAAATTTCTGTTGCTATTACCTATTACAAACCATAGTTCAGAAATTGCCTATAAACTGAAGAAATAAGTGAAGAAGATGATCACTTAAATAATTTTATAAAATTTAAACTAATCGGTTTATTAATTCCCCTTTTTTCAAAGTATAAATCGAATATAGTTCAATCCAATAAACTTAATGCCACCAGTTCCAATATTAATAGTTACAAATTCCTGTTGCTATTACCTATTACAAACCATACTTCAGAAATTGCCTTAAAAAATGAAGAAGTAAGTGAAGAAGATAATCACTTAAGTAATTTTATAAAATTTAAATTAATCAGTTTATTAATTCTCCTTTTTTCAAAGTATAAATCAAAGATATTTCAATCTATCAAACTTAACGCCACCAGTTGCGCTGTTAATAGTTCCATTATAAATTTCTATTGTTATTAGCTATTCCTCGAGACAAATTTCGAAGTAACTAGTAACTTTTTCAATTACTTTTTCAGTAATTGTAAGTCTCGCGATTGCTCGGCATTTTATGCGATCCGCGAGTTCGCAAAGGATCAGCGCGTCCGTCTCGACTCTCCATTCGACTGGAATATGGGATTTGGTGTCACAACGCGTCAAGGAAGTAGTCCGCGGCTTCGTGAATTAGTAATCAGGATGTGTGGCTCTTGGCTGACGAACACATTTTCGTATAGACTCTTCAGAGAGAGGGGGTTGACATTGTAAGAAAAACTTTTAAACGGAGATACAAGAGTGTACAAGGGAAAAGAGAAAGAAAGGAAGAGTAAAAGATGAAAAGAAGTTCGATACTGTAAATGTGAGTGATCAAAAGAAAGTTGATGATAAAAATAAATGTAATATTGTTTATCTCGTGATGTAAAAAATGTTTCATTCAGAAATCACTCAGTAATGATTCTTACAAAATTCACATTTATTCTTCTACACTTAGTACACTTGGTAGAAATTATTTTTAATTATTTCTAAACAGTTCAGTGATTTTTCTTCTGCCTTGAATTATAAAAAATAGATTTCCTCCTAGATACATTCTTTAAGAGAGGATCCACATGAATAATTAACCCTTTATAATTCAAATTATTCCTCTATTTTAAACCAAAGACATTATGATAGCAAAAGAAAGGGGCAATAGAGTAGCATGTGCTGTGTGCTGGAGTGTAAATAGTGATAATGAAATTAATTAAGTTAGCTATTGTAAACCGAGATCCTTTTTGTGGCCGGGAGGCTAAAAATAAACGATTATCTATCTATCTATTCCTCTAGTTTTTTTCAGTTAAGTGGTTCACATTTATAACAATTTTCTACCCCTTTTTATTAAATTTTGTCGATGGTAACGCTCACTAGAATTACCAAAGGATATTTGGTTGAAGCTATGGATTAAAAATCTGAAAATGAATTTCCATCCCTTTACTGTGTCTCAAAAATTATGATTGAGCTTGAAAAAGAAGATGAGAAGTATGAAACGAGTTTAAAAAGGAAAGAACGGAGAAAAGAGAAATGGGAGTAGCAACGTAGGATGGAAAGTTAAGAAGATAAGGGGAGGGACTACATACAGAGAGGGAAAAAGGAAGACGGTAAAAGCCGATATGTGTGAATTGATCCGCAGTTTAAGGTTCATACAGACATTCTTCGCTGTGTCATTCGCCTCGGGGCTGTCATTCATTATTCATCGAATGAGCGAGAATGCGGTGCCCCCAAATTCTCTTCGTTCAACATTCGAGCTTGATATCTCTCAGATTCGGATAAAAGGATATACTTGATACCGATCTTTTTATTCTTATTATATAACTTTGAACGGTGATATAATAATTGTTCTATGTTAATGATGTATTAATGGTACTTTCTTTTTTTATGATACACATAGAATTTTTATGGATATAATAAATTTAAGGTCTGTATGTAGTTTCACTTTCGTTGTTGTACGCGTTGTGAACTACTTGAATGTTTCTTTGATTAATATTCATTTAGAATTAATATTAATATGTGAAAGTAGACGTTAATTAGTGTTGTTTATATTTGTAGGAATTGCTCAGTTTAAAATTTGAAATTTTATCAAATTCTTCTTATCATCTGCACTGAATGTTTCGGTGGTAGGCAAAGTAGGGGCCGCTGCAGATTTTTAAATAATAATACAGAAATCTTCAATTTCTGGGCTTAAGAAAAATTTGTTTAAAGGTGTGTTCCCTTTTTTGCAAAATTTTACATAGGATTGAAATATTTAATGAATAATATTAGCATCGCAAAATTCTTTTCTCTGGTCCGGTTGTAAAAAGGCTTGCTCACCGCTGGTGTTTCGTAATTTATTTTATTTTATAATTTATGAATTTAAACATATTTATAGATGCAGTTTACATATCTTTTCGTAATCTAAATTTATTTCTTGAATGTTCCAATTTTTCTGTGACCTTCATTATTGATTAATTGATAATAAAGCCATAAGTTCAAATATTAACTTTAATATCCACTCGCATTCTGATTCTGACGCGAAGGCATTTCACTGGAAGCGATCGACGACTCATCGTTGCTTAAAATATATTTATAAATTAATTCTGGAACTGAATTTCAAGCTGGAAAAACGCAAGTTTCTATCAAAGCTTTGTTTAAAATTAAATTTCACCGCGCGCAATTCTTTCGCCCAACGAACTTTTTATATTTTTGACAGCCGGCCAAATTCGTATTCTACGTCGTTCGACTTAACCTCCTTACTCCGTTTTATTTAAAATATGTAGAAAAATTAGAAGCACAATTTACCACAAACTAGTTTCATTAACATTTCATTCATCGAAACACGTTTCATTATTAATCTTGTAAAATGGAACATTATTATGATATATTACAAGAAGCCACGTAATCAAAGAAATGTCAAATTGTAATATTCATTTTCGGATTTTACGTCATAATTCTCCGGATAATAACAATCATTTCATTCGACGTAACTGAAAATAAAAACTGCATTATTACATCATCTCATACAATCCGCCGGTTTTTACTTAAATAATAAATAATGTTTATCACAATGTTCACAGGTGATGACACGTTTATCGTCTCATATTTAAATCTATCTTATAATTATTCGACGTAAGAATACTTCGTTGAGTTACTTAAATGTGTTATTTTATTTTTCAGTATTAATTCTAATCCTTGTAATTATTGCAATGGCTCAGTCAACCCCTGAGATGTCTTTAAGTGAAGGAAGAAATACGCATAAAAGCCTATCTGGTGCTTGCAATGATTTTGCAAATGCATTTTACAAAGTAAACTAAATTATATATCATAGTTTTCATGCCAAATTTACCCTTTCAATTGTAACATACGAATTACTAAAAGTATACCTTTCAATTGTAATTCAAAATAATTAAAATTTCTAATAATTGCCATTTCATTACCATTAACTATTATTAGTTTATGGTGTATGAACAATAAGAAAAACTTAGTGGGCTGCTCAATGAATTCACTGTTCTTAAGAATTGAAATAAATCTTATAATTGTGTTACTGAAGTAATTAATAGAATTGTAAGATCATTTATAATAGTTTTATTCAACGAGTTAATTGTATGAAATACTTTTAAATGGTATGAATATATACATTTATTAACACAGCATATATTTTTTAGGAAGTATCATTAATGGAAAATGGGAATATTATTAGTTCTCCACTGAGTATACATATGATACTGTCTTTGCTCTCCCATGGAGCAGAGGCTGAGACTTTAAATGAACTCACAGCTTGCCTTTATCATGACAATGTACATTCCATAAAAGAAGAGTATAAAGGTTTACTATCTTCATTAAATGTAAGCCTATTGATATTCTACTGAACGTATAAAATGGTATAGCAATTGAAAACGTGAAATTTACATCTAACAGAACATGAAAGATATCAAACTTTATATCGCAAATGGTATATTTATCCAAGATGGAACTGACTTGGTACCAGAATTTTCACTGATCAGTACAAATATGTATAAGTCTTTAATTATGAGCCTGAATTTTAAAAATAATGCTGATGCAGCTGAAAAAATTAATACATGGGTTAAGAAAGTTACAATGGATAAAATATCTGATCTTGTGTCCGCAGGTAAATTATTTTTGATAATCTATGTAATGCTAAAAGAATGACGAATTGAAATTTATAATTTTATTTAGATGATTTTGACGAATTTACGAAAATGGTGCTGGTAAATGGGATTTATTTTCATGGACATTGGTTACATGCATTCAACGCGAAGGATACACATAAGAAAGCGTTTCATCTTACAAAAACAGAGAAGAAATTTGTTCCAATGATGTTTAAGAAGTCCAAATATAATTACGGAGAAATGTCGAATTTGAATGCAAAATTTATTGAAATACCATACATGGCAAGTACAAAACCCATAATATTCGTATAAATAATATTAATGTATTAAAAGTTTATATAAACGATTAAGAAACAATTCCGCAGAATGAAGATATCGTAATGACGGTAATTTTACCAAACGAAATAGATGGTTTACAATTTTTACATACTAACTTTAACTGGGAAATACTTGCAAAAGCAAATCGTTCGATGAATGAAATTGAATTGTATCTTCCGAAGTTCAAATTTGAATATACAATGAATCTGGAAAATATTTTACGTAAGGTACAATCATTGATTTATTATTTCATATTAAATAAAACGAAAAGATATGTTGTTTTTGTTATACAATGTGAACTAATTTACTTATAAAAATATACATCATACTTCATTTTAATTACGCAAAGTAGATATACAAAAAATTCTTTTCGCTTTATTTAATATATACAATACTTCACGTGTTACGGATCGTTAAAAGAATTCTTAAAAATTATCTTGCCGAACTTTAGATCGGCGCGAATGCAATGTTCGAAGACAAAGCAAATTTTAATCGCATGTCTGAAATTCCATTAAAAGTGAGCAAAGTTTTGCACAAAGCAATCATAGAAGTCAATGAAGAAGGCACTGAAGCTGCTGCTGCAACAGGTGAATACGATTTTAAAAGATGATATGTTATTGAAATAATTATTTAAAATTAATATACATACGTTTCTCGCAGCTGTTCACATGAGACTAAGAAGAATGATAACTTTACCGCAACAGTTTTCCGTTGACAGACCTTTCATGTTTATAATTGAGCACAAACCAAGCGGTTTGCCCCTTTTTGTTGGAAGTGTAAAAGATATTGAAATTCCTCCTGAGAGAGATGAGCTATAACATATCTTCATATCAACGTAATAATTAACGTATGATAACACGTTGACAAAAATGCACAAATTTTATCAATGTACATAAGTATTGTTCTTTTTATATATATATATATATAAATCAACAAAGCTATTTCTATTATAAATGTTAAAGATTTCAAAAGAAATATAATTTATTATAATAAATTATTTTTTATTAAAATTCTAGGTCACGTTGTAATGCTCTTTAAGTTTTTTAATTAATTCTTCTTTCTTCCCAGACGTTCTCAAGCCGACAGTTTTCAACATGTTTTTTAATTGTTGTACAGTGCAGCTGTCCACCTTTTGGAAACACGTTCATATAATTAAATTTGCAAAATGTAGAAGGATTAAGAAATTTTATCTCACATACTTTTCCTTGTGTCACCAATTTACGAATTGACTCCTCATCTTCTAACGCAACAGGTGTGTCATTATTTGGTTTATGTTTTTTTCTCGATGAAGTCGTACTCTCACAATCCTCTTCGTTTTTAAACCTATCTTTATATTGTTCTAATAAATCCTTCACTATTGGGTACATCGTCCCATTGTCTGGAACTGGAATCAAAATCAAATATGTATTATAGTCAATTTTAATGTTACTTAGTTTTATAATTTTTTTCAAACTTACGAGTATCATCGGGTGGAGGTGTTTGCGGTTCTAAATCCAAACCCAAAGTTTCTATGGTCTGTAGTTGAACTTGTAGTTTAGGATTTGAAAATAAATCTGGATCATACTGAATTCGTAATTTTTTAATGATTCTCGTGAGTAAAAGAACATCTTCAGGGTTCGTTGGAGGCTTTTTATTCTCATTGTCGTAAATAAATTCTGTTAAATGTGAGCTGAGATCTCGTACGTCTTCTGTATAAATTTTACATTAATTAGTTATTTTAAATTTCATATATCTTTTCATACTGACCTTTAAATGGAATTTTATGCAGATAAAATCCACCATTCTTTGCACTTGGTATCATATTATATAAATTAGGTGCAGAACGTTTCCTTATTGTCACTGCACACACTATCATAAGCTCTCTCGAGTCACACTTATCAAGTATAGCACCAAACAATAATTTATTATCTATAACAAACGAAATGCTAGTAGAAAATTTCTATAAATTTAACAATGCAATTCATTTCAAATTGCTACAACCTTTACGATAACTTTTACTTGGTGTAACGAAATACGGCGCTACATAATGATTTATAGGATGATAATTCATAGGTTTTATGCAAAGTATATCGATCCCTGGTTCTGATATTGCGGACAATGTTTTCACTTCTGCCTCAGTGAAACATATTTTTCTACCACCGAATTCTTGATATTTCTGTATCTCTGTTTCCAAAACTGGTGTAGCTGGCCTTTGACTTTCTGAGTACTGCTCGTCTTCCTTAAAAATACATATGAAAAAAGATATTATCACTTTCTCATAATAAAGCACAAATATAACAAATAATATTACATTATTTTCACCAGCTATCTTCAACGATGTGTGAGTAATTAATGGGGTGTTAGACTCCTTGCTTAATATTACTTTCTTTAGATACTGTGATTTACTGTAAATGAGATAGATTAGTTGAAATAAGCATTACGTATTGGATATAGATAAGAATCTACTTAGTCCAACTATTTATTTTTCCTTACACACACAAATTGCGAATAGATACGTCTAAAGTAACATTTTCGCCAAGCCTCCATGGTAATTTTGCCATATTTCTAGATGGCAATTTTACTTGTTTTACCAAATCTTGTAGAGACGTTCTTTGATAATCCTCAGTGTCAATTTTTTGCGATAACATCTCAAGATCCTTGTAGAAGCAATCATGATTCCAATCTTCACCCAAACCAATAACAGATAATTGTATTCCTATGTCGTTGTAACTCATTGCCTTTACTCGAATTCGATGTTTTTCATTTTCATCCGTCATTGGTGGATTACTTTGGCATGTAAAGAGAAGTACTCTCTTCATTGGCATTGTTATTTTTATAGAAGAGAATGCTTGTGCAGCATGCCACAGTACATCGTGCAATGGATAGGCCGTGGAGGATGCAATATCTCTGTAGTATTTCCATTTTTCTTTGTCTAAACATCAAAACCAATAGAAACAACATAATAATACGAGTTATTTTTGCATTATGACGAACAAATATTTCTATCGAGCAGTAACAAAGTACTTTGAAAAAAAGGAATTAATAGGCGGAAAAGATTATCAATTCGGTGATTTATGTTTTTTTTTGCGTCGAACGTAGAATATTAATTCTTTGACTCTTCTATAAACATGGAAAATTTTTCGAAAAAATTGTGTACCAGTCATTTTTACTGGTTTCTTAGTTCTAGTGTTAAATTAGAAGTCCAAGCCTTTAACTCCATATCAACCATAGCATTTTTGCTTTCCTCTTTTATATATATCATAAATCTTTGATAAAAATCATACTTATTTCCATTATTTCCTTCAATCCCTCTACTGAAACATGGTTTAACTTCTGTAAAGTTAAAATATTTTTTGTTACAGGATCCATATCCCACTTTTCAGTTCCAAATAGTAGTAAGCCCATCCAATCCTGGCTGTTCCAAACTACTTTCTGCTTGATGATCTCCTCAAATTTCTAAAACAAAGACTTTTTAAAGTGGTTGCAAGGATTCAATGCTGCTTACATAGCATCATATAAAAATGGATAATTCTCATGGTATAAAATTTACATAAAAAATACCTGAGTGCACTGTACAAAATACGGATACTCTTCATTTGGTTTTATCTCAAACATTGGAGCTGTTGCATCTATCACAAAAAGTGTACCATCTCTGATACCATACAGTTCCTTTGGATCCTCTTCGGTACCTTCATCCTCTAAGTCACTCTCCATTAATGACATTTTCTAATTGAAAAAAAATATTGGATTTAATAACGTGACAGTGTTGTTACAAAATTACAATGATATTGTCCAGCCTTGAAAAAATGCTTCCAGTTTATTACCTCTTTGAGTATAGAATGCTAGAGCAAATTGCTAACTTACTTTTAAACGTTTCTTTTTCTCACAGTCGGCGCAGCCGATAAATGCAGAGAGATATGTTTATATACGTAGTATAATGGAGCCTTTCTTTATTCTGTGAACGAAAGTAATAGTAATTATAAATGAACGTCACTCATTTTTATAATTTCTGTAAACGTATGTATACATACTTTATTATATTTGCTGTTTATCTACGCTGGAACTATGAATTGATAAAAGCTATAAACGGTTTTCCCAGTCTTTCATAATCTGTAGTCACATCTGTCATTCAAAGGTGGCGACACGAGCCCAAGAAAACGCAAAAAACTATTTAGCCTAAACAGAAAGCGTTTCATTGAAAGCAACGATATTTCATAAACATCTATTTATTGTCACGAAGAGAAACATTTGCTCTAAAATTTAAAAAATGTATTACCAATGAGGTGATAAACTTTCTATTACAATTAACAAGGAGTAAAACGTGATTGATAATTCTATTCATACAAGCCATCACGTGTCATGTTAAGTTAGAATTGTTGGCGTCACACAAGTAGTACTTGGTAACAGCTGATCATATATTCCCATTGAAAAGACACAACAGTTGTAATTGAACATAACCATAACACTTACAGTAACAATAGGCTGATACAATTGCCCTGTATGAGTATCTTATAATGTGGAATACCATTTCTTCCTATACTTAATTATACTATTGTGAAACCTATAGAATAAGCCATTGAAGCATATAGGAAAGCTGACATAATGTCAGCCGAAACAGATATCTTTGAGAATGAAGTACAATTACCTCAGGATCTTGGTGATGATATTGTGCAAGAAGTTTTAAAAAGTGGAACAGATTTACGCCAGTATTCTAGACAAATTGAAAAAGAATTGAAAGAGGTTGAAAATAAGTCTATTCAAGATTACATCAAGGAGAGTGAAAACATAGCAAGTCTTCATAATCAAATTTCTGCATGTGACAATATCTTGGAAGTTAGTATCTTAATTTACTTAATATGTGGAAAATGTAACAGTATTTTGTCACAAGATATTATGATCTAAATATATATGCTATTTCCCTTGTTAATACAATTAAATTATTTTCAGAAAATGGAGTCAATGCTAATGAGTTTCCAGTTAGATTTAGGAAACATTAGCTCAGAAATCCTTCATCTCCAACGTAAATCTGTGGCAATGAGCCAGCAGTTGGCTAATAGGCAAATAATCCGTGCGCCCCTTAGTCAATTTATAGAGGATATGACTGTATCAGAGGCCCTCATTGCGTAAGATTTATTACATATGTTATTTCATAGTATTTCTTTGTAAGGATAATATTTAATAGGTAATATTTTTCTTACAGTGGAATTTTGGATTGTCCTGTAACAGAAAAAGAATTTCTTACTCTATTGCAAACATTAAATCACAAAATAAACTTTGTAAAAGAACAAAGTTTCAAAGAGGCAAAGTCATGTGCAGATGTGAAAGATATATTAGAGAAATTGAAAGTTAATGCAATGGCAAAAATTCGAACGTATTTGTTAGAGCAGATTCATAAATTTAGAAAGCCAATGACCAATTATCAGGT
This sequence comes from Cerceris rybyensis, assembly GCA_910591515.1. Classification (NCBI taxonomy): domain Eukaryota; kingdom Metazoa; phylum Arthropoda; class Insecta; order Hymenoptera; family Crabronidae; genus Cerceris; species Cerceris rybyensis. The sequence continues at coordinate 5,022,301 of OU342801.1, read as the reverse complement.
GCCGCAAAATAATATGTTAAAATATAAATTTTTCTTCGAATTTATCATGGCGAATGAACGAAATGTCGCGAAGGAAATTCGCGAAGAATACATCGATACAATGAGCAAAATTTATTACTCCTACTTTAAAGAATATTCGTCGAGATTAATGAAATTGCAGGTAATAAAAATATTAATGAATGTTAGTAATTAGACAAAATATCGTCCGAGTTTCATTAAAATGAATCGATTTTTAATATACTCGTTAGTTTGAAGAAGGAGCTTCGAAAGATGACTTAATGGGAGTTGAAGATACAGCAGGACGAAGTATTTTTCATAAAACCACGTTGAAACACAAGGGAACTGTGTTTTCTATAGGTGCTAGGGGTGAAGTATTAACTTCCCTATTAGAAGCACCCATTATTGTACCTCATACCGCATCAAAAACGAGAGTGAGTGTTTTTCACCAATAAATGAAGGTATACAATGTAACAGATTTTTAAATAATTAGTAAACTGCCATTAAATCTATACATATACTAACATGAATTTCTTATCTTTACAGTATCACTATGAAGCTCTATTCAGAAGTGCACAATATGCTCTCGTCGATAATGCTTGTCGTGAATATTTATTTCTAACGGAATTTTTCAGAGTACGTGATACTCAATCATTGGACATTTTTAACCAGGTTAGCTCGAATGGTAGTTTATGATTTTACTGGTTATTTACAAAAGTCATATTTAAACTAGCTATTGAATGTTTCGAATAGGTAATGGGAAAAACGTTGAATCTTATGGTGAAGAATTTACAGTCTTTTGTGAATGACTGCTACGACACAATTGCTTTGTTTCTTTGTCTGCACTTAGTGATACGTTATCAATTAACGTGTCATAAAAGAGCAGTACCAGCTTTAGACAAATATTGGGAAAATTTGACTGAAGTCATTTGGCCCAGGTATATACACCTTTGTAATTATATTTAATACATTGTTTAATAATAATTTTATACATCGTTCATATGTATTTTAGGTTCGAGTATGTCTTCCAGCTGAATATTCAAAGCATCAAAGATTGTGATCCACTGAAACTGAGTAAAGAAACTGGTCCACATTACGTAAGATCAGTTAATATTAATAAATTAGTTCTCCAAAATGTTAGAAGTCTGTATACGAATTTTATTTTCAGATTACTAGAAGATACGCTGAATTTAATGCAGCTATGGTTAGTGTAGTGGAAGGATTTCCTTGCGAAGGAGCAACGCAGTTATTAGCCGAATTGCGAGAAGCTGTACAACGTTTCCTTTTAAGAATGGCAGCTATATTTCCTAATAAAACTCAACAATTAGTCTTTCTAATCAACAATTACGATTTAGTTCTTGGCGTGTTGATGGTATGAAACAAAATTTCGCTAATTATATCAAATTTGCAATTTCAAACATTAGTATTAAGTATTTGTCTTTATATTTTACATTTCTTTTGTAGAAACGAACTCGAGATAACTCGAAGGAAGCTGAAAGTTTTCGGGATCAATTAAATGCTAGGTCTTCAGAGTATGTCGAAGAGGTTCTAAGTCCACATTTCGGTGGTATCATACAGTTAGTTAAAGAATCGGAAGTGTTAATTGCAAAAGGTCAGGCAGATGATTTGAAGAGACAGGAAGGAAAGGCTTTAGCTCTTGTGCAATCATTTACTAATAATTGGAAACGGGCGTTGGAAGAAATTAATCGCGAAGTGTTAAGATCATTTCCAAGTTTAGAGCTTGGAAATGCATTAGTACAGCGTGCAATGACGCAACTGGTGCAATATTACAATAGACTGCATAAAATTTTGGCACCAAATGCACGCACCCAATTGACAAATATTCATCACATAATGGTTGAAATGAAGAAATACAAAATGAATTATTAGAAATGAAAGTCGATTTTCTATGTAAATCAGAAAGATATAAAATATAATAATAGTATACGTAATTATCGTGATGACATAAAAGTAACTGATATATAAATATTGTTGATCGAAAATAAATGATAAATATCACATACCAGCAATTTAGGTAATACTACAGTCGTCATTAATATATTAGGGGTATCGAAAAGTAATCAAAATTGGAGAAGTGAAAACGTAATTGGAAACGTTTTTCAATAAAAAACAACTACCTTTACGCTGTCAAAGAGTATTAGAAAATTATGTAAATTATTTTGTCGATTAGTATTTAAGATTTCTTTAATAAATAAATTTTGATTACTTTTCGGTACTCCGTATAAAAAAATATAGAAGATTCATTTAATACAGAAAATCTTTTGATATTTTTTTAAATGTAGGGTGCAGAATGTAAATACTTTATTTTCGATTTGACGATTCTGAATCGATAAAGGATAAAAATAAAATAAATATGAGTTGTGAGAATGACATAAAAAATGTTGGGAAGCATAATGTGTGAAAAATATTCTGTACATTTATTTATAAAATAATATATGCTATAATAATACTAATTATGGTATTGTGTTATCACTCTATACAATAATGGTTGGTCCATCGCTTATATGCCAATTGTGCACGCATACATGAAATACATCTATTTTATATATATAAATTAGTATGAATAATAGTTTACACTAAAATTGTTCACATTAATTTTTCTTTCGTCGAATTTCGTAACAGGTATGGCAAATAATATCTATAGATTTGTTTATCGCATTAATTCTTTTTTTTTGCTATTCATATGTACAGTGTTCTAAAAGTACTGGCATTTTTTTCTTTTTATTAACATTTAAATATGTTTGAAGTAAGTTTTAAATAATTTCTCTTCCTTATTGTCATTTGAATACCGCAACTACCAGAGTCAAATCTATTACATTTAAATGCATTAAATAAAAACTTAGAAAGCATAAGAATTAAGAAGTGGAAAGGACAATCAGCTTGAAAATTTATATTTTATTAAATAAACGTAGAATATTTATTTTTCTAGTCTTTTACAAACTTTGAGAATTTTCCAAAAAAATAATATGTCAGTCATTTTGACTATTGCAGTAGTTCCGGTGTTACAGTCGAAAGGACGCTTACATTGGAAGTGCATCGTTCGATCAGTGTGCATAGATTCAAACTAAAAAGGTATTCAAACGTTAATAACAATGTATATTATTAACAAATTCAATATACTTTAAATTCAAGAACAATATTCTTAAACAAATAAGACTGTCAATTCGCCAGACTGTTAGAACACTTTTACACGCATCATATGCCCAGTAGAACGATTACATTTTCCACAATCGATTTCTTAAATAATTCGTGATTCGTTCTATTCATAAAACATTCATTAACTACAGATTTTACAATTTCACTAATCCCCATGCATTCTTTAGAAATCTTTTGACGTTCCCGCATCAACAGTGCGAAAAAAGTTTATTGCATTCGGGGACCAAGTGAATGGAAACTAAGAAGAAAGAATTACATCGTAGAAAGAATTACATTCAGAAAGAACAATAAGGTACATGGAATAGCTTTCAATCGAATTATTCGTTAAATTGTACAATATTTTGGAATGGGTCATTCGAATCATCGCATCTTTTACAGAACCCCATCGATCGCGTGCAGGACACCATTCGTTGCTGGTACGTTATGCGTTACGACATGTGCCTCGTTTACTTTTACTCGACCTGGAATATAATGGAAAGTGTTTTACTATTTTGTAAGTAAGAAATTCTTCATTCGCCACTGCATGTTTTATTATAATATAACATGTTACATTTACCGCAACGGTGGTGGGAGCTTTCACATTATGATACGCATGCGTAGGGGGTGCGAGGTTTTCGGTATTGAAGGTTATTTTACTTGGATATTATATATTTTTATATAACATAATTTTAATATTTTCATAACGTGTGATATTAACTTTTTTGGGCATTTATGTCTTTACTAATAATATCCAAGTATTTTATACCGGTTTATTATCAGAAAACACGACTTAACCTCTTACCCTATGACTTTTTTCGACTGTGTGGGTAAGAATTAAGAATTAAATTGATGAAATGCAAATTTATTAATCGTTCACGGTATATTGTGTGGTCTAATATAACATTCTAAAAGTATTCTTTTATATTTTAAGAAAATTTTGAATTTATCTTTTCCATTTTCGCGCCACCATCGTCAGTCGTTAATGTAGTGCAATTCGCGCGTGATTTAAAGTTTTTAACGAAACAATAAGTTTTACATATTAAAATCGTAAATATAAATTGTCGTGATTAAAATTACTTTGAATAATTTTCTATTGGAAATATTTCAAACTTTAGTTTTCAATTTTGTAGAGAATTTATAAATTAAATAGAAATATAGAGAAGTTCTTTCAAGTACTACTAGTAGTAGGATTTGTTCACTGTAAATAACTCGTGTTCCTTGAGGCGGGAAAAAATACATATTTATGAATATAGCACGTTGCGAAAGGGAGCGTTAATTCCAAAGAGAGGGAGTCACTATTTAACGAGCAAGTAGGTCATTAGAGCACCGATGCGCCGTGTTTCACGTGCTAATCTGCAGTTTTTGCAAAAAAAAAGGAAACACTGATAATTTTTCCTACTTGTAGACTCCTCCCTGAACCTTAGGAACACTCGCAAAGAGAAATCGCAAAGTTTTTTCACTATACCGAATATTTCTATTTTGCAGGCTCATAGAACTTTGTTATATTTTGAATTTTCTAAATACTATTCAAATTTCGACTCATAGTTCTTGATAACTTTGAAATTATTAATTTAAACACCATTATCCTAGTATTTCAGAAGGTTTCTCAGTTTTTATTTTTTAAACACACTGGTTATTGTAGTTTGAAATATTTCTCATATTAAATTTGGTAGCTGTGGTAGCAGTATGATAATTAAATTGAAAATAGATTGAAAATTAAACTTACCACCATTTTTGTGAATGTGAACCGGTGATTGAGGGCGTAGAGTGTCCTTCTGCAAATAATACCTCATTCCTGCTGTGTAGAGAGTATTTGGTAGAATATGCCTCGAAATAATTGTTTTCGCAGCTTCTGCACCATCTCCTTCAGACCAAACGGGTGCTCCGTCTTTCGAGGTCGCCGCATCGAAAGCGGAATCCGTTGGGGCAAAAATAGTGAAGGTTTTTGGCCCTGTAAATTCATTTTATTATTATTCAAATACTCCAAAAATGTTTTTCATAATATCAGCATAGTACAGAGCAAAAATAGATGTTGCAACAGACGTGCAAAGCAAAAAATACACAATTGTTTTCATAAAGTTAATCATAGTTAGGGAGATAATTTGTTATCATTTTTAAACCTTTGATAATTCGATTGATCATATCATTTTTTAATTACCTGCGAGAGTTTCCTCTAAACCGGACACGTGCAACAGTCTTAAGAATGTAGAGAATCTTCTTTCGCGATCAGCTTGCAATGTTTGCACCAAATCACCCACCGGAAGTGGAAACATCACCCTATCTATCATATGAGCAATTCCTTGAGGGATCTCGATGTCGCGTTTATTCGGCGTTACTCTTGCGCCGTTTATAGTTGTCACCTGCTTGGAAGGACGAGAATAGAAGAATAAAATGTAGAACGTTTCGATACAACTTAAATTTTCAATTAAAAAAAGAAATTTTACAATTCAGAAAGCAGATTTTAGAATGAAAGAAATGGCAAGTTTCTTTAACCCAAAAAAGTTTGTGATTCATTAAAAAAGATTTTTGCTTAAAGAAAATGAAAGATATTTTAAAGTTAGGTTGTAGTAGGCTGGGAGAAATTCGTCAATTAGTTAGGATTTCTTCTAGAAACTTGGAAAAGTTGTTGAATAAAAAGCAAATTTCATTAATCATTTCACTGATATTGAGTCACACATTCCCGTCGAGCGAATGGAATGCTTCCAGCGCAATCTTGAAGGTCAATAAACTGGATCAATGAAAAACGAATAAAGCGTAGATGCATGCAATACGGATAACATAACATAAAGATTTATTATGAAGGTGGAATAACAATGGAAAAATTCTTAGTTAGATCGAGCAATTTAACTGAATCGTTCCATCTCGAAGAGCGAAAGGAATGAGAACAATGACATATTTTCCAATGCTTTAAATTATGAAAAATTCTATCTAAATTGATAATAAAACTGACAATTTCTAAATAACACCTATAAAGTGTGTCATTAAATTACAAACAATAGGAGAAAGAAAAATACTAGAAACATCAGTGATCCCCAGTTCAGAATTTCCACCCTCTTTAGGAAATTGGCCCCAAATTCTATTCAAAATATCATATATTTATTAATTACAGCCTCAGCAATTCCAAAGTGACTTAAAACCATAGATAAAATAACCATAGAAACAGACATGTATCTTAAAACCAAAAGATATAAATATGTAAAAATAATTTGTACCTCAGAAGATAAATTTAGTAACACAATTTGACAATCAAACGAATGATTTAAAAAACTGTTAATTTAAACAAAGTCTTTGTAAAAAGATTATACCTTTATATCGTTCCATTCGTGATCGTGCATCGCGTAATCATTCACCCTCAATTGCGTTCCTGCAAGACTGACCCCAGTCATTTCGTCTTGCAAAGAATCAATTCTAAATGCTCCCGGTATCACATGATGAAGAAGTAGCTGTTATAAGTAGAAAAAAATGAAACATAGATTAATTATTCTAATAAATAATAAAGCTCATTGAACCTACCCCACTGAGGAGTCTTGGATTATCACGGAATTTCTGTTCTGCTTTTTCTGGTCCGCCAAGTTGGACCATCAAAGTTCTGAATGCCTTGTCCGATGGGACGAATATCGTGTACGGACCTGGAAATTGATAATTCAATTATAATTGCACTATTATAAACTATCAAACCGGATAAAAACTAGTTCCTATTTTTTTTTTAAATTGCACAGATCGATAGAGAAACCTCGAGATAGAAATTCAACTTCTATAGTTACAAATTTTAATCAATTGATTTATTATCTTTTTCACCAACCTGGATTACTTAGGTAATAATTATATTAGTAATTTTAACTAATTCGATGGGTTTAACTCCTTGCCGTGCCATTTGTTTTGTGATTAAATATGCAATAACTCTAAATTAATTACTAAAATAATAACTTACCCCCTAATTTCGGATATAGTAAATGACTTAATGTAAATATTGAATATCATAGAATTAACTCTCTATGGGCCGAATTTTCTGTGATATCTAAAAATTAGTTGCACGATAGAACATTAGAAAATAATAAAAGTACTATTAAAAATAATAAATTTTACTTGATTTTGAAACGTCAGATTGTAAAAAATTCCATAGTTTTGAAGAGCTAAATTGTAATATTTGAGAAAGTTTAAAAATCGATATTGAAAAATAAAGGCTTAGATTTTTTTGTGTTCAAAGTTACAAGGTCCCATAGAGGGTTAATCTGATTTAATCAGGACCCACTGATAATTTTGATAAAATCATTTTTTGGAGCACTGCAAAAATTCACTATTCCATTTATCGTGTCACGAGTAGCACTCGTTATTGTACGGCAAGGGGTTAATTTGAAAACAAGGGAATTTGAAATGTGTCGTAAAATTGTTGCAATTTTTCTCAATCACGACCATAGTTATCATCCGGTCATTCTTCGTTGAACATGAACGGATACTTAGTTACGCTTCCCTGCCATTTAATTGGCGGAAACGAATACTTCCAGCATTTAATATCGTTGCGGATAATTACAATTTGCACCAGCACAGTCTCCTTTCGTGTGATTCTTTAATTACACCGGCAATGCCTTACATGTCTCCTTCTAATTATTAGGAAAGTGACAGAATGCGGTTGAAACCTCTCGATATTACACAATAGACAGATTGTACTCAATAAGTCCAATATGGATTGTTAGAATTGGAACGATCGTGGATAGATGAAAGTCATTGTGTTTCTAATTGTTAGGATCATCTTGTACAAGAGATTAGTGGCATTAATCACTTAGATTTGAAAAGTCAAGTGAATTTTCGATTTTTACAGAGTAAACAGTTCCTAACGTATACTAATTTCTGTAAAAATAAAATTCTTGCTTTTTCAACATGTTTCTTGGTTCACTTTTAATGAGGCAGTGCAAAACACTCGCATGTAATGTGTTAAATAATTTATTTTCATAATTATGATAGTTTTACCGGGAATCTATGATTCTAGGTGGATTCCAAATCATTAAAGTTGAAATATATTAAATGATAAATAATTAAACATTGCCGAGATAGGATGACTTGATTAATTTTAATTTCTATTTGTACCTCATTCTTTATCGTGGCATTGTTCCAATTACAATCGATGGAATAAAGTATTTACACCAATTAAGCTGTAGGATCAAAGTAATAAAAGTTATAGACTTGCTTCTAAATTAGAAAAAAAAGTAACGTCACATCGAATCAATGAATTATCCGGGTCAATTGACGAGACAATTGAGGACGTATAGTAACATCTGTAATTATAAATTGCAATTAAAGCATCTGTGCAATTTAAGGATCCAAATAACAAGTGCTGGTGCCATTGTTACGAAGAGTCAACCGTGTCGAAACGATCATCTAACCGTGAGAAAATTTTTTCCGACTAATGTTGCATGACTAAATCCGGCCGATGGAAAGGAGAGAGATATTGTGCAAAGAATATCATTATCTGACCCAGTCATCGTCACAAATCCACCATATTACCTTTTCGAATCATTCTTATCTTCTTCTTTCTAATCCATCCCCATCTATGGGGTATATTTATTCCCCAAGTCCTTCTATTCTTACATTGAAATGATTCAGAGCTCGCAAAAAATCTTTCATATTATAATATATCAAGAATTTAAACTTTTCTAACAAAATCCCGAAGATATTTCATTCTACTTACTCTAACATTTTCAAAAATGGACTTGTGCTACTTAAAAAAAAAACTAGCAAAATACCTTCTATACGAATTTAATTTCATACCACTTACTCTGCTATTTTCAAAAAGGGACTTGTACTACTTTCAAAAATAACTCACAAAAAAGCTTCTATACGAATTTAACTTCATATCACGTATTCTACTATTTTAAAAAATGAACTTGTAGTACTATTCAAAATAACTCGCGAAACGCCTCTCATATTATAATATTTTACATTTGAACCTTTTCGAACAAAATCATGAAGATATTTCACTTCACTTACTCTAACATTTTCAAAAATGGACTTATACTAGTTTAAAAAATAGCTCGCAAAAAACCTTCTATACGAATTTAACTTCATACCACTTACTCTGCTATTTTCAAAAATGGACTTGTACTACTTTTCAAAATAGCTCACGAGAAATCTTCCACACCAATTTAATTTCATTCTACTTTAACATTTTCAAAAGTGGACTTGCACTACATTGAAAAATAACTTTCAAAAAATCTTTCATACGAAGTTAACTTCATACCACTTACTCTGCTATTTTCAAAAATGTACTTGTACTACATTCAAAAATAACTTTCAAAAAATCTTTTATTCCAAGTTAACTTCATACCACTTACTCTGCTATTTTCAAAAATGTACTTGTACTACTATTCAAAGTAACTAGCGAAAAGTCTCTCATATTATAAAATTTAAATTTGAACCTTTTCCAACAATCAATAGACAATCAATAGAAAATCAATAGACACTCAATATAATAGACAAAATAAAATAAATAAACTACAATAGACTTGTACCACTTTAAAAAATAACAATACAAATTTTCCCCAAGCCACAATAAAAAGATCATCATAATTCTCCACTCACACCAACAATCTACCACCATAAACTCACCAGTTTCGTTTAGCACCCCATCAAGACCGGACAGCCTCAGGTATTTAGCCATAGCAAAAAGTCCTTCCCTCTTCAGCAATCCATTCAAGTTATCCTGACTCTGCGAAGGTAATTCCGTAGGCGACAGAGTAGTTCTTTCGAAGCTCTCCTGATAAATTACATTATCATTTTGCAAACTCGTGGCTGCCCTCGTAGTGCTAGAAATCGATCTGGGTGTCGGTGAAGTTTCTGGTTGCTTAATGCTAAAGTGGACATAGGAATTGGTCGATTGATGAGAATAAGTCGTTGGTATCGATGACGGTGTCGTCGTTATAATCTCATTAACAGGTGCCATTGTTGGGATAAAGTGACTTCTTGTAGATGTTGGATATTTCGTTGTTATCCGGGAATCTTGACTCCCTGAAGTTAATTTTGGAGTAGTGTTTGAAGTACTCAATGAATTGTAAACGTGACTCGTAACACTTGAAGCAGACGTGACGTATTTATCCGTCGTTGATACCGAGTTCGGTGAGATTGTTACTTGAGGGAAGTATTCTGCTGTTGGTCTACTGTAAAAATATAATTGTACGGTGGTTTATCTATTCTCTTGGTGTAATTTTAAAACCATACGGTGTTATATTACACAAGAATTTGGAATTCATTTCTATCCTTTTATTTTCTTCATACTTTCTAATTGCATCACTCGAATTCTTCGCAGTTGTAGCGCGAGGAACGTGCGAATTCGTTTTATAGGGAATTGTAGGGTTCTTGTGACGATGGAATTTCACCATCGTCGAATTAACTTGGAAAATTGTAGACGGTTGAAATTTATTGTTAAATGAGATCAGAAAAACCACGAATTGTCTAAAAAAAAGTCTCAAGAAAATTGACTATTATATACATTCTTCTTAGAAACGCGGAAATTAATCGTTTAGAAGTAATTTACTGCAAATTTGAAATACCTTTAGAAGATAATCGTTCTAAAATGTTTTTCATTTCTCTAATTAGGACTCAGGACGTGTTTAAATCACCTAACGATCCTTTATATAGTACGACAACCATCACTAATTTCCACTACACCGATATAAGTTAACAGAATATTAATAGCACAACTAATTTCAACGTCTCCTGCCCTACTGATATTTTCAATTTAAGTTTTTCAAAAACACACAATTTTTCTTACCACGTCACGTGTGCCACACGTGGCTGTAAGGCAAGGGATTAATTATGTCATAAAAAAAGGGTTAAGCATCATAATTCTAAGATTAACCCTTTTAGTGCCGGACGACGATATATCGTCGTTAGCAGACGTGCTAACACTGGGAATCGAAGGGTTAATATTTAGTTTCTAATACGATATCAGTAATTTTATCGTAGATAGGGGGGGGGGGGGCAAAGTGGGCCCCTTAAAATTTTGGAGCCCAAAAAAATTTGGGGGCAAAGTAGTATAACGAATAAAAAAAAATAAAGATATGACTATTTTTTGCTGAAGGGGCCCACTTTGCCCCCCCCCCCCCCCTCCCCTAATTGTAAATGCACTGTTTATGCTGTATATTGCGTGTTCTATCTACACTATTGCCAAATGACAATTCTTTTTATTCGCAATTACATTTGTCATTAATTCAATCAATTTTTTCGGTCGGCACTAAAAGGGTTAAAAAGCTACCAACGTTCATCACGAGTCCAATGACTCTACTTTCATCGTCTCCCTTACCTTTCGCTGTATCTCGTCGAAGCCGAAGTAGATCTAATAGTCGTAGGTCTAAACGTCGTAGAAACAGTAGTCTGAGGTGAAGATTGTCTCGTTGGCAACAACTCAGGCTCACTATTCGATGCCAAAGTGTGAATAGAAGATTCAGTAGTACCACTCAAAGAGCTCGGTGGTAATTTGAGTTCTCCTTTTTTAATTTTCTCCACAATAGAATCAATATCACTTCCTTCCTTCTCCCCGTTTCCTTTTACTCCTTGCACCTTGTAACTACCATCCGGTTGTTCCTCCAGCACGACAAACGTAACTTTTTTCGGTGGCAAACTCTGAATCGGTGCTGTTCCAATTTCCTCAAGCTTTCCATCACTCTTCTGTCTAATAACTTCAAAATTCGCACCCGGAGGAAGTACACCCTTGGTCAACTCATCAAAAATGGCTTTCGGTGGTTTAATAGTAGTCGTCGTCGTTGATAACGATAAGGTTGATGTCTGAACGCTGGAACTATCAGTTGGAACGATAGATGATAAATTTGGAGCATCGATAAATTGTACTTTCTTTCCATTAGGTAAAACAATGTCTCTCGTGCTAACATTTCTAATGTCATCATCAGCAGATTGTGCTAAAGCTAACTTAAGCTGTTTTAATAAAACATCCCTTTCTGTGTTCGCCGAAGTACTTCTACTTTTGCTCGTTGTTCTGGTTGTCTCTGGCTTTTCAGTCTGATAGATAATCTTAATCTGAGGTTTTGGTTTGCCTTGTTGAACAAATTGATTTTCCTGCTCTCTTATGAGACTCAGAATGTTTTCTGGTAGATTGGAAGTTAGTTTATCTTGATATGTTTTGGGTGTGACTGTTGCAACCGTAGTTGGTTTGCTGGTCGTCGTTGTTGTCGTTGTTGTTGACGTTGTCGTTGAGAATTTCTTTTGATGAGTGGCAATTGCTTTGAGAAAGAGATCAGTTTCTGATGGAGTGATCTTCCTGGCTGTTGGCAAAGATACGAGTAGTGGTGATGACGTTGTGCTGATGACAGTGGGACTTGTGAGAGTTGTAGGCAGAGGTAGGGGTGTCGTTGAAGTTAGTTGTTGAAGTTGTTGAATTCTAAGTAATTCTTGCTGTCTTTTGACTTCTTGTTGCTCCAGCAACAATTGTTGCCTTTGCTTTTGCAATAATTCCAATTCTCGTTGTTTTTCGAGGTATTCTTGTAATTGGACGGTTTGTTGATCGCTGAAGAGTGGTTGAGAGAGATCCTGTTGAAGATTTTGGAATTGGTTGTATTGATTGTTGTATTGTTGCTGTTTAGGGGGTTGAGATTGAGGGAAGGAGGTTTGTTGATTGTTTGAGAAAGTTGGTCCAAGTTGTTGAGCTATTTTTTGCTGTTGTTGCTGAATCAGCTGTTGAACTTGTTGTTGCTGTTGGAGTAATTGTTGGATTTGTTGTTGCTTCGTTCGGTCTACTTTGTACTTTGCCAAGGATGGATAGGGTGTTGTATTTTGTTGTGGTCGACGATAACGTTGCTGGTGTTGCTGGACATCGCTTAGAATCTGAGCTTGCTGAGAGGCTGAGAGACGTGGTCGTGGATCGTGCGGCACCCGGCCCTGAAAAGTATAAGAAAAAATTATAAATATATAATATAACACGTCAATTATAAATTACATATTGAGCAATTAAAAATTGTAATAGTAAAGTTATAATGTATGACATTTTCTTAGAAAGAAATGATTTGTAGTTTTTTCACTTTACCGACCGATATTTTTTTAATGTGCTACTCACTTCTGACCGGTCACTTGACCGCAGATTCTTCTCTGACACCGATATATCTTTGAAAATTACAAATTCTGGTCACTGAGTCCTTGGCACAGTTAATTGTTATGATAAATAAGAATTTATTAATTGCTGTGGCAATCGATTAATTAGTTAGAAGTCCATTAATGGGCTACCGGTCGGTAAAGTTTTAATTAATACTTTGAGCTCCACTGATATTTCGCACATTTTCTCATTTCAACTAAAGTACTACTTTTTTTTATTAAAATCCTATCTCTGCACAGCAGAATCTTTAACCCTTTTAAATGACAATTCTTTTTATTCGCCACTACATTTGTCATTAATTAAATCCAGTTTTTCGATCGGCACTAAAAGGGTTAACGGTACAAATAGATATATATTCAGTAGGATTTTATCTTTGGAACGCCAGTATTGAAATGCTGAATGTGTTAGAAAATTTGAAATTATTGCAATTATAAAGTTATGTGAAATTTCGTTGAACTCAATAGCTCCGGTTGCCGGTGTCTCCCATGGCAGTCAACGTGTTAATAGTAGAATTATGGGGGTTAACTCTAGATTTACGGAGATAATTTGGCTAATTAAAAATTTGATTACTATATATATTGGTTGGTTAATTTTTTTATAATAAATCTATTTTCATTTCGGAATTATTTTCTTGCAAAAAAGTTTCAATTTTCTTGGACAAGTCAAATTGGCTCACTTCAGAAAAAAAGATATATCAATATGAGTAAATCTAGTATTAACACTAGATTTACGGGCGAGAAATCTGTTACGCTACAAAATATTGAACAAGAACTTTGGAAAAAGAGAAACAAACGGGTAGAAATGATAATTCGTTAAGTAGTTTCTGTATTATAAAATACGCATAAAAAAATATACTGAATTGCTTTCTTCTAAATTTGAGAAATGTCTATAAAGAAAGTAGAGACCCGTCAATTTGACGGCTTCCGTAAATCTAGTGTTAAATGTCCCCAAAATGTATCAAATAACGAGTTGGAAATTATTTTGAAAATTTTTCCAGGTGTGAAAAAAGTGTGTCTAGAAGATTAGGGTGAAATGTCTCTGTTTAAATTATTTATCGGCATTTATAGATAGGATAATCGAAACAAGACGTTGAACGTTGACTCCGATCGCAACTCGGTAATTAGCTTTGTTCCCGAAAGAAAGAACGACTCATACAATTAAAATGGTCGTAATTAACCGAGGCATTGTTTTCTCTTCGTTCTCTGTCGCGAGTTCACCGAGGCTGTGAGACAATCTCCTCCGGCCCCGAGAAAGTATAACTCGTTGTGGTTTTCATTTCGCGGCACATTCGTGTAATAGTTCGTTCGACAATCAAGAATTTCAATTAAAACTTCTCACTGTTAGCTTCGAGCGACCTCGTTTCAATTTTTCCGCAATTTTCTACTCATACGTTTTAGCGAGCTGTGATTCTCCTGGGTGCAGGGCTACTTTGCTCTTGCTGAGGGCTCTGACAAATTTAGACTTTATTCTAAATTATTATTCAGAATATTATTCAATCAGATTGCAAAAAATATATCGTTCTTTAATCGTCGATGAATAAAATAAATGAAGCTAGAGAGTTTATTATAGAAATAATTCATTGTAAATGACAAAATCTTCCATCGTCTCTACAAAATTTCTTCTAAATTATTATTTAGATTATTATTCAATCAGATTGAAAAAAATGTATCGTTCTGTAGTCGTCGATGAATAAAATAAATAAAGCCAGAGAGTTTATTAGAGAAATAATTAATTGCAAATGACAAAATCTTCCATCAACAAAATTTCTTCTAAATTATTATTTAGAATATTATTCAATCAGATTCCAAAAAGCTATTGTTCTTTAGTCGTCGATGAATAAAATAAATTAAGCTAGAGAGTTTATTATAGAAATAATTAATTGTAAATGACAAAATCTTCAATCGTCTCTACAAAATTTATTCTAAATTATTATTTACAATTTCAGTCAGATTAAAAATTCCTGTTTCAATAAAAGAAGGAAAAAGTCCTCAATAGAAGGATAATTGGCAACCAATTATTTGCAATCAGTAGACCTTTGATAAAATCCCCTATTACCTTTCAAAAATTCACTCTGGATTATTATTATTTGTAAAATCGCCTCGGTGGTCCAATTGTATCAATAATTAATTCAATATATTTTCAAGTACTAAATAAACACATTAAAATTGTATTAATGTAGAAGACAAAAAGCTTGGTCTACGTAATCACCTTCAGTCTACACAACAATAAAATTAATGAAAAAATTGAGTTAGAAACTTTTAAATCATTTGCATAAAAATTCAGAACAACACAGGTTTGTCAACTTTGTTGATCTGCTGTTAAAACAGCGATTCTGTATGAACTGAGTGTAATTAAAATAGAAAAAAAATGCATTGAAACAAGTTTGATTAGCATGTATCAAGTAACCCTGGTATTGACATTAACATTTCGAAATGTAGCTCAGTCGAGCGGGAAGTTCGGATAATTGCTGATTTAAGGATTTCTATTGAAATACCGGTTTTTTGGTCAACGATCAGAGTGATTCAGTAATTATACTAAATTCTCCATTGATCGGAAAGAAGGGAACTTGAAATGCACGGTTGAAAAGTAACCGAGAAGTTGCCGAGATCAAATGTCAACTTCGCATTTGCCATATCGAGTAAAACCGCTATTACAGTCACGTCTGGTGTAACTAATGACACTGTTCATCGTTTAATTCTCTTTAAATGAGAAATAATGACTGTAGACACGTGCTCGCTGAATGAATGTTCACAATTACAACGGAAAATGAACGTTTCCTGCATTTTTATTTGTTTCATCATGTACTATCCCGTTGATAACTGACTGATTAACCCCTCGACGTGACATTTACTTTGTGACTGCCTCCACAATAATTCTGAATTAAATTAGTAAAATAAACATTGGTCAGTGATTTTTTACATATAGTATAACTTAACGTAATATTAATATTATAGAAATAATTTTATTGTGTCGCATCTCATTGATATTTTCAATTTAATAGGTTTTATAAAACTTGAAAATTTCCTTTTCAATTTTTTTTATTTACATAAAAAATATTAGCCATAGTAATATATTTGATATCCTATATTTATTAATATTTTATGTCTAACTTGCTGAAAGTTCCCGTGCTTCGCTACGGTTTAATATCATTAGGATTAAGGACTACTTAAATTAGTAAAAGTTAAGTTGATACCCTAGAAGGAACGCTTATGCAAAATTTCAAGTTTCTAGGTCAAGTAGTTTTGGCTCTGCGTTGATGAGATTGGCCCATACATTAACCCCCCCCCCCCCCCCAAAATGCCCCCTAAAATTTCGAATTTTTCAAAACCCTTTCTTAGTGAGCACCTAAGACCCAAGGGGAAGGTATGTTCCAAATTTCATTGCAATCCGTTCTGTGGTTTTTGAGATTTCGTGATGAGTGAGTGAGTGAGTGAGTAAGTCAGTCAGTCAATCAGTCAGTCAGTCAGTCAATGGTATTTAAGCTTTATATATATATAGATATTTTATGTCTAATTAATATGTAAGTACTTGTTCATTAATTGATCTCTAAATAATATTAGATGTTCTTTTGAAGAGATCACCAAAGTTTTAAAAATTCCTGACAATTATAAATACATGTTTGGAGCAAAGTTGAAAGAAGTGATTTCTTTTTTTTTCCTGCAAAAATCAATCTATATTTTCTGCGTGAGGGAAAAATGTCGTAATGTCTATTTTTCTCATGTTGCGAGGAAACGTTCAGCCTCCGTTCGAGGATAATTGAGGCCTAGAAAGTGAAGATCGTAGAGAAACTTTATACAACTGTACCAACAACCATATTTGTTTAACTCTACCCACGCAACACCGTCATTCTCGATAATTAATTCCTCCACAATTACAATATAAATAATCTCACCAATAAAAACTTCCATCAAGTTAAAATAACTTCTTAAATATCAACGATACGATTTTCACAAATTTTTTAATGAAAAGTATCATTAAGGACATAAAGAAAATTTCACATTTACGATAACATTGTAACACGTTTCACCCGTAACCTTACGATTACGTTAATTAATCACAATTAATCGGAGAAACGTTGGGAATTGAGTCATTAAGACCGAGCGGGACATCAGACTTCACCGTGACATCTGCAACCTCATTGATTGCATCCACTGACGTAATTAAACCGCGCTTCGTGATTGCAGTTCAGAGTTGCAGTCCAGCATGCAGTTTGTGCAGTCCAGTGGCCGTTATTTTCCCACAACTCCAGCGAAACAGTTTGCGCACATTCTGGGCGCGGCTTCTTACATTTTTTCCTTTTATTTTAACGACTCGTGATATCGTGATACACGAGGCCTATTCACCCTTGCTTGAAAGTCATTGGACACCGAATATAGTTTCGCAGATACAAAATCTAGCTTTCCGCTATTATCCATTTAAATCTATCTCACTGCTGGAGAAAACAAGCGTAGGATGTATTTAACACTAGATTTACCAGCGTTAAATCTATTATATTTAAATATGTTAAACATGTACCTTAAAGCAAGGAAAATTAAGACGTGGAAAAGATGATAGATTCGGTAATTTATGTTTTATACGATGGACGAAGAATATTTATTCTGCAGCTCTCTCATAAATCCGTAGAATTTTTGGAAAAATTTCTGTACCAGTCATTTTGACTGGCTTGGTAAATCTAGTGTTAAATGTGGTAGTTCTTGCGTTAAAGTCGAAAGTGTGAAAGGAAAACGTGTAAGGGTGATAATTAAAAGTATTATTTAAAAGTCTGAAGCTGCATGCAACAACAGATTGTTTGCTAATAATTCGATTTTTTTTAAAGAATTGCACGAGCGTTGCAACGTCTTTAACGAGTTAATTAGAAAGTTTGTACTGTTTCATTTTACTGTATGCCTAATACGGATATCGTTATATTAATCCTTAGTGTCTGGCTGTAGCCAACCGGCGTGGCTATCCGCTACATTTATTTACACGTAAGAAATGCTCATTTAAATTCTTCGCTCGTAGGCTTGTCGCGTGGTTTACGAACTCGTGCGGATTTCTTTATTTGCAAGTGCTGTTACGATGTAGACATTTGTGTCAGTACAGGTATTAATGATTGAACTTTTTCTTCTGGTTCGTTTTGCACTTTTCCGGCTTTAAGTGGTACGATCATTTTATCTATGACCTCTTGGCTTAGGTGGGTTTTGAGTTAATGAGACTTTGGTATGTTAAATAATTTATTTCAGGAATTATGATAGTTCAGTTGGGGACTCAATGCTTTATGGGGGTCCAAAGCATTGAGATTCTGATATATTAAATAATTTATCTTAGTAACTGTGATAGTTTTGCCTAGAACCTATCATTTGAGGTGGGTTACAAATCATGGAGTCAATGTTATGTTAAATAAATTATTTTAGTAACTTTGATAGTTTAGTCGAGGGCCCACTGTTTTAGGTGGGTCCAAAGCATTGAGATTCTGATATATTAAATAATTTACTTTAATAACTGTGATAGTTTTGCCTAGAACCTACCATTTCAGATGGGTTTCAAATCACCGAGGCAATGTTATGTTAAATAAATTATTTTAGTAACTGTGATAGTTTAGTCGAGGGCCCACTGTTTTAGGTGGGTCCAAAGCATTGAGATTCTGATACATTAAATAATTTACTTCAATAACTGTGATAGTTTTGCCTAGGACCTATCATTTTAGGTAAGCTCCAAATCACAGAGGAATATTATATTAAATAATTTATTTCAGTAACTATGACAATTCAGTTGAGGACCCAATGTTTTAGGTGGGTCCAAACGATTGAGATTCTGATATATTAAATAATTTACTTCAATAACTGTGATAGTTTTGCCTCGAATCTACCATTTTAGGTGGGTTCCAAAGTTATGTTAAATAAATTATTTTAGTAACTGTGATAGTTTAGTCGAGGGCCCACTATTTCAGGTGGGCCCAAAGCATTGAGATTCTGATACATTAAATAATTTACTTCAATAACTGTGATAGTTTTGCCTAGAACCTATCATTTTAGGTGGGTTCCTAATCACCGAAGCAATGTTATGTTAAATAAATTATTTTAGTAACTTTGATAGTTCAGTCGAGAGCCCACTATTTCAGGTGGATCCAAAGCATTGAGATTCTGATATATTAAATAATTTACTTCAATAACTGTGATAGTTTACCTCGAATCTACCATTTTAGGTGGGTTCCAAATCCCCTAAACAATGATATATTAAACAACTTATTTCAATAGCTATGATAGTTCACCCCAAATCATTGAAATTCTGATTTATTTAATAACTTTTATTTCAGTAATTATGATAGTTTCATCTGGGACTTATTATTTTAATTGGGTTTCAAGCCACCGTGGGAATAATGTATTGAATAATAAATTAGAAAAAAAAACTTAGTTGAAATCCCGCAAGATCCGTGGACATAGATACACTTTCCACGCATAGCTTCAAAGGAAGGCCATAAGTGTTTGCAAATCGCAATCGATTCTCGGCATGAGAGTGAATGGTTTCTTTTAAATCCAAAGTATAATGCGAGTTAAAAGTACGGTCGATGTAATCGGTTGCGGGAAAGTCATAGATGAAATACCAAGGAAGCAGCGCGAATATTAATGCTTTAAGCAATTAACGCGCTTCGAGACTTTTTCAAATTGTAATTGCACAAAGGATATTGCACGGATTGCATGAATTGCACGATGTCAATTTCGTACGGGAGAAGAAAGAGATCTGGGATGTCGTAAGAGTAAATTAAGAGAGAGTCATTCGCAATAATTGCTTCAACCCTTTCGCTACCGTGAAGGGAAGAAACTCAATTGATTTTAATTTAGATCTTAACGAGTTGTTGTGAAGTACTTGTCCTTTCTGATGATGATGGACATGTACTTTCCACTGGCGATAATTCACCATTCATCCCATGATGAATTGTCCGATAATGTCCATTTTTAATTCACTCCTGATCCAAGCAATCACCATAGTTTTTTATTTTAATAAATTTCCTGTGGACGTAGTTTCGGTTTTAAACTTTGAAAATAGTCTTTTGTCATTAAAATATTCTTTATCGTTACTAATTGAGAAACTAATTGGAGGGAATTTTACGAAATGAATTTCTAACCAGTGATGAACAAAAACAAAACTAATTTCAATTGCAAACAATTAGAATATTTCTCGAAGACAGTCAAAATGGCTGATTCCCAATATTTTCTCTAAATTCCTCAAATTAATAGAAGAGCCCTGTAATTAATATTCCACCTCTCTCTTATAAAATCTAAGTTACTTAATTAATCAACATTTTGCCTCACCATTTCTCTTTTTCCAAACTACTTATTCAGTATATTTAAATATAATAAATAGAACAGCAGAAATTCCAATTGGTTAAAATATTTCTTACGATTTTCTTATCATTATATAATAATTACTTACTTCCATGTTGCAATTAATAATCATAGTTGCTCACATTGTTGCGATTACAAAACTTTAATCAAAATCCAATCGCAATTCTTCATCCAATATCTGTACGAAATCTCCCGCGAACTTCCAAGAAGTACAGAGTGCTATCGTTTTTCCTCATTTTTCCAAGGAAACCACTTTAATCTACTTTCTAACAGCATTTACGAATGGATTCTTCCGCGTTACATTTTTTTTTCTTTATTTAGCAGCGAACATCGATGCATCCGTGGAGAACGTGGATGGTCAGTGCGCTACCCTTATTACGCTCAGAGTTGCATAATTGACTGGTATGCACGATCAAACGCGTGCATTCTCTTTGAGCTGCATACTGCAGTACGTAGTCCCGTTATATAACGGGCGTTCCTTCACTTTTACACTTGTTAGAATGTGGAGCTTACATCTCGTGATCATTTTTGCGAACTTTCGCTTTCTTTTACGTTATGCGAAAATTATTTCACGTGGCGCGAAGCACGGATTTTAACGCTGGAACGATTCAAACCAGTCAAAATGACTGGTGTACGATTTTTTTTTTTATATTCAATAGAAGTTCATTATTACGTCAAATGAGATCCAGTAACATTTACCAAAGTAGTGAAAATGACTAGTACTCAATTTTTTTCAAAAATTCTTTTGAAATGCAATAGAGATTCTCGTTGATTATTTTGTCAATTGAAACCTTTTAAGTAATTTTAGATCTACCAAACCAGTCAAAATTACTGGTATGCTATTTTTTTCAAACCATTTTTTTTTAAATTCAATAGAAGTTCATTATTACGTCAAATGAAATTCACTAACATTCTCCAAAGTAGTGAAAATGACTAGTACTTACTCAATTTTTTTCCAAAATTCTTTTTAGACCCATTAGAGATTCTCATTCATTATTTCATCAATTGAAACCTCCTAATTTTAGATCTACCAAACCAGTCAAAATGACTAGTATGTAATTTTTTTCAAAACCTTTTTTTTTTAATTCAGTAGAAGTTTATTGATCATTATATCAAATGAAACTTACTAACATTAGATTTACCAAAGCAGTGAAAATGACTAGTACTCAATTTTTTTCAAAAATCCATTTTAAATCCAATAGAGATTCTCATTGATTAATTCGTCAATTGGAATTCTTTAATTTTAATTTTTTTTTCCAAAATTCTTTTTAAATTCAATAGAGATTCTCATTGATTATTTTGTCAATTGAAACTCTTCAATACTTGATCTACCAAACCAGTGAAAATTTCTATTTCTAGACTGCGAGAGTTTAAATTGATTTACCTTTTCCCCCTGCAATTATTTTCTTCTAACATACTCATCTTACAAATTTAAATACATTGAATTAATCACTGACAGTGTTAACCCTTTGCGTACGAAGGCATTTTTGAATATCGAGAAACAATCAATTACTTAACGATGAAAAAACACTTTTTCATCGGAAAGACAGTCTGTTAATGTATACAAGTTGAAATTTACTCTTTGTAAAATAATATTTCAACAATCATATATTAATTTTTCAACTCTAACCGTTTATATATGCACCGACCAACTATAACCAATTTTTTTCTCAGGGCGAATATATACGCCCGTCGTCCTCAAAGGGTTAAAATTCAAAGGAAAACCTCTCGATTTCTGAATAACATTAATCTCCACCACAAACGGTTAAAACTATTCGCACAGTTCTTTTCATTTCGATTTCACATCTTTCATACTGCGCTTTCGCAAAATCTCCCGTCTTCATAGAAATTCGATCAGGGGATAACAGAGAAAACTCGATCGTGAAGAGAATTCTTGGCAATTTTTGCCTGGAAAATTGCCGACTTAATACCCGCTGCAATCTTCGATTTCGAATCGAGACAACATATATGCATAATTCAAGAAGAAACCTGTCGATTTTATTAGCAAAAAAAAAAGCAAGAAATGTGACCGATCGCTTCTAGGAAAGTATCGTTCGTGTGCAAATTTCTTCCAGCTCCGCCTGAAAGGTTGAAGTGAATTCGCGAAACTTATGACTCCTTGAATTATGTACGACGATGAGGTGTTTTCGACGACACGAAGAATAACGAGAGACCATTAATGTGCAGAGAAAGTCGGTAATATTTTTTAAATGAAACGATCTATCCTTCTTCCCACGACTTTCGAAACTGGCATCGCTTCCTGATTGGTATCGAATCGCAAACGAGGAATCGCAAAATTTTAATATCATTTTTTTTTTCGCTTTAATGACCGCCGGATTTAATTGTTCCTCGATGTTCGAAAAGAAAATGGAAATTCTTTCACAATCTGGAGAAGAATGTAGCGAAAGGTTTGAAGTAAAAGTGACTCTTTTATGTTGTATCTATCATATTTAAATGTAGGGAATAAGTACTTTGAAAAAAGAGAAATTAATTAAAATAATTTAAGTTTGATAAGACAGAAGTCGAATATTGTCTGCATGGCTCTTCTATCAATTTGAGAAACTTTTTCAAAAATTGGGAACCAGTCATTTTGATAGTTTCGACGATACAATTATTGCTTAATTCTGCACAGATAAAAGGTCTCCATTTTGACAATTCAGTGAGTTATCTTCTATCCACATTTTGTGTTAATAATTGTAGATTTTTGGAGCATTTAAACATCCAAACGATTTGTATTTTAATAATTTTCTAAGTCTTTTCATATTAAGAACGTAAATATACAACACTTAGAAAACCAGGCACACTGTGCATATTTTTGGCGGGAATTTCTTTCAGCGACGATATTTCGACACACAGGACTGCCATAGCGAAAGGGTTAAATTGAATTAGCATTATAAAATAGGATTAGCATGATTAACGTTCATACTTTCGCTTTTAATCCTCTTGAAATTTGTCCAGTCATTGAATTAGAAATGAAATAAAATCAGCGAGTAACAATGACAAGTAGAAAAAAAAAAACGCTCAAAATTGAAAGTGTATCTTCGTAACTTTATCCTTTGTATATCGTAGAAAGCATTTTGCCAGTCGATCGCTTTTACTTTCGATCGTACAGGAGATCATCCGGTTTCAGTGAAAGGATGACCCAGACTATAAAACTTTATCTGGATTCTTCCATGTCGTGATGAATTTCGATGATCACGCGCACGATTGATCAGATGAACCGATTATCTATGATGGAATCGTGAGGAAACGTTTGCAACTTCGTGTCATAAATGATTTCACAATTAGGGAATGAGGGTGCATTTATGAGAAGTTGTAATGCTGGATTGCGTTTACAGAAAGTTGCGGAATTTCGTTAATTAGGAATTTTTTCAAATTAGTTCCAATGAAAATAATTATGAGCAATTGTGAATTGTAATTGAAACTTAAGAGTAGATGTTATTTTATAAAATAATTCTTTGTTTATGCAACAATGTGTCAATTAATGTCATCCCCTGTGATGTAAAACTTTCACGGAACCAATTAATCGTGTTCTGTAAGAATTACGAGTGTACACGAGTATTATATAAATATTTATTACCATAAATAGTGCTCTACAAATCCTTACGCATCTCATCGATATTCAGAGCCAGTTTTTTTCACGTGAAAACCTTGTTTGACACCGAAATTCTTATGTAAGGAGAATTACTTCCCTTTCGATTACGCTACAAATTACGAAGCACCTTATATAAAGTACCAATGTCATGAGTGATACAATATGCGATGTGTCATGTAACATGTAACACGTCGTCTAATTAAATTGGACCAGTGCTTATCGGTAAGCTGCATTCCTTCTGAAGGGAGTCTTTGAAATAATTAGTTGAACATCAGGACGTCGATCTAACTATAAACAATTTCTTAAGGTGTTCAAAGTCATTAGTTTCCAATTTTTCTCATAATTTTCCAAATTGACACGGGAGCCATACAGTAAATATTTTATTTCATCTGGTAAAACCTAAATTTCTAATTCAAAATATATAAATATAATTGAGACAATGGCAGTAATTCTTTTAGTAATACTAAAAATACCGAGGTGGTCGAAATAACTGGTTCCCCATTTTTCTCAAAGTTTCTGAAATTGACTGGGAAGCCATATAGAAAATATATAATTTCATCTGGCAAACCTAAATTTCTAATTCAAAATATATAAATATAATTGACAGAATGGCAGTAATTCTCTTATTAACACTAAAAATACCAAGGCGGTCGAAATAACTGGTTCCCCATTTTTCTAAAAATTTCCGAAATTGACAGGGAAGTCATATAGTAAATATTTCACTTCATCTTGCAAACCTAAATTTCTAATTCAAAATATATAAATATAATTGACAGAATGGCAGTAATTCTCTTATTAACACTAAAATTACCGAGGTGGTCGAAATAACTGGTTCCCCATTTTTCTAAAAATTTCCGAAATTGACAGGGAAGCCATATAGTAAATATTTCACTTCATCTTGCAAACCTAAATTTCTAATTCAAAATATATAAATATAATTGACAGAATGGCAGTAATTCTCTTATTAACACTAAAATTACCGAGCTGGTCGAAATAACTGGTTCCCCATTTTTCTCAAAATTTCCCAAATTGACAGGGGAGCTATACAGTAAATATTTCATTTCCATATTGCAAAACCTAAATTTTTAGTTTAAAATATATAAATATAATTGACAGAATGACAGTAATTCTCTTATTAACACTAAAATTACCGAGGTGGTCGAAATAACTGGTTCCCCATTTTCCTCAAAACTTCCGAAATTGATAGAAAAGCCATACAGTAAATACTTCATTTCTATCTTGCAAAACCTGAATTTCTGATTTGTGTTAAAAAATTCCTAATATAAAAATTCGTCCACGACGTTAAGGCGCTAAGAGAAAGGAACCCTCTAACTGACGTTTGACGACCATCAAGGCATTCATTCCCCTTTTTTCTCGATGGAATTCGTCTCGGAAGAATTTTTTTCCATCCAGACTATTCCTTTTTTCCACGGATGAATGCGCATGAAAATTTCTCTCCGAACGAACCCGAGTTCTATTCGTCTCGCTGCCGGGAGAGAAACTTCACCCGTGGGGTCATATAGAAGTCACACTTTCGGTTTCACTGTCGTTGAAACGTGGAGCTTCTTGTCCCTCCTCCATCTGTGAATTTCCTCGTACTCAAACCAGTATCGAAAGTGCTGCAAGGGTGCCTTGAAAGCAATTAAACGCTCTTCCTTAATGTTACATGAAGAAACGAGGAAATGTCTAGGATGTTTCTTAGTATTACAATCTTGTTAGATGGAATTTAAATGCAAATTTTTGAAATTTTTATGCAATTTTCAACACGTTTAATGCTAGAACTACCGACATTACGTCCACTAGATATATCTTATAAATTAGTGTATCTTAATTAAATATATTTAGATATACTAAATAAGTGCTTTGGAGAAAGAGGAAGCAAGGGGTGAATTTATTAATATAGGTTTTGTCGTATAGCAGTGGATTTTTTGCTAAACAGTTTCTCAATTAAAAATTCTTGTAAAAATTAGGAACCAGCAATTATAACCGTCCTTATAGTTCTAGTTTTCATGGATCACGTTGTTTCATAATTATTATTATTAAATTTTTGGAATTTTTGTATAATTTTTAACTCGTTTAACGCTAGAACTACCGACATTATGTCCACTAGATATATCTTATAAATTAATGTATCTTAATCAAGTATATTTAGATATACTAAATAAGTGCTTTGGAGAAAGAGATGGAAAGGGTTGAAAAATATGGTGAATTTATTAATTTAGGTTTGTCACGTAAAAGTTGCTTTCTTGTTAAACAGTTTCTCAATTAAAAATTCTTGTAGAAATTAGGAACTAGAAGTTTTAAGTACCCTTGCAGTTTTGGCATTAATTGATCACGTTGTTTTATAATTATTATTACTTGATAGTTTTCAATTTACAATTGTATTGCATTCTAGAATTAATTGCTGAGAATAATAAGTTTGAGAGAATGTTTCGAATTATTAATAAAAAAGAAATCTTTAACTACTGCGACGCAGTCTATAACAATAAAGCAGTTAATTAGTTTGGAGAAAGTTCCATTTCACAAAATAAAATCGCGATAATCAATATATTGCAATGTCTTGCGAGAAATGTATTATTACTTTTAATTACATCGAATCGCCTTATCGATGATCAGCTGCCGGTCCCGAGAATGCAACGTGTGATTGCAACACTGTGAAATGAAACTGTCCTAGGCTTAAAGATTCGTGTGAAAATTATAAAACAACGTTAGAAAGAAGAACAAGAATTATAATTTATAAAAAGACCTGACGTAAATTAGCATCGTGGTTTTTTACTTTCGCGAATAACACCGTTTAATTCGTCGGCCTCTTGGCACTGCATAAAATTTAGTTTTAGTGGATGTTGACATTTGTACAGTTGCAAACAGCATCGTGACATAGTTCTACTTAAAAATTTCATCATTACGTTGCATAAGTATAATTGTGCCGTTGGCACCGTCCCGTAAAAGTTGATACTTAAATCTTTCTTAACTCGCGACTCATCAAAAATGAACATTTTGAAAAATCATTGATTGACATTAAACGTCTTCATCTTATAAGACGAATTACCTTTCACATAATTATTTAACCGTGTTAAGTAAGAGGATTGAGGCTATTCAGAGAAATTTTGTTATTTCAATCGAAGTTTTATTACATGAATTTTTATTATGAAAAGATCCCTGAAAGAGAACAAGTAAGAATGCAAAATGAGAGTTAATAATTTAGAGAAAAGAAACGGTGGAATATGATAAAATATAAATATTAAAATTACTAAAATTACTGAAATACTAAAATTACTGGTGTTAAATTAATTTAAATTAACTTAAATCTCTTCAATACTTCTAGTATTCCCAGTTTAACAGTTAAATTACAAATAAAACAAATGTATTTTTATTATGAAAAGGTCCCTGAAAGAGAAAAAGTGACAATGCAGAAAAACTGAGGACCGGTGGAATATGATAAAATATAAATATTAAAATTACTAAAATTACTGGTGTTAAATTAATTTCAATTAACTTGAATCTCTTCAATACTTCTAGTATTCACATTTTAACAATTATATTACAAATAAAACAAATGCCTACCAGTGAAATTGATAACATTGCAAAATCGACAAAAATTGATACTTCAATGTTCCAAAAAATGTATATTATTCTTAAAAAAGAGTAAAGTCATCAGCATAAAAAATACAATAGCCTACAATTAATACATAGTCAAGTAATCCCCAACTAAAGTATCGTTCTCTGCAACGCAAGAATAAAGAAAATCTCAAGTTCTCCAAAAAAACTGTCGCCCCTTTTCAATCATTTCATCATACACCGAGACTAAGCCAAGTCCAAAGTATTTTTCGAAATCCCTTAATTACAGATAGCTTATTATTTATCATCGTTTACAAAGGAAGTCTCGCTTTTATTCAATCCTCGCCCGATGATCCTCGTATCTTGCGAAAAGGTTTGCATCAGAAGTTTCTCAACTCTGAGCAATTAAGTATCAAACCTACACCTTGTACTATTTTTTCTTTTTTATTTCCCCGAATGGAGACTTTTTCTAATCACAAACCATGACGGGAAGGTTTCAGGTAGGAATCTCCTTGGTGGAATTGTTCCCGGAGAAAGTGACACGTAGCATCCTTCACCTTCGCGTTTATTGTCCCGTATATATTCTCCTTGGTCTCACCTTGTGCCCTCGTGAAAACTGGATCGAATTCAGGATCTAACCAGTTGATAATTAGGGCTTGAGATAATTCTACGGGATTTTGTAGATTTTCTACCCGCTTAAGAGTTCTGTGGGGTTACGTGAAATTAAGGCCTTGACCTACGATTTCTTTTCTTTCTTCTCTTCCTTGGATTTAATTGGTTTGGCCCTTTCCTTTAGAAACTACTGTTTTAGATGGGGTTTGGACCACACAAGGTGTGGTATATTTAATACAAAATTTAGGTCGAGTTTCTTAGAGGGGATGATTTTAATTTGGACCTGCTAATTAGGAGTGTGAGACTTTTAATGCTAGAAGTGGGAAATAAGTAAAATAACAGGTACTTTTCTTTTCTTCTCCAAGTTTATTAGAGGAATGGAGTAGATCCATCTCTCTGTTCCCTTTTTCTCAAAATACTTATTTAATATTAACTTTTTATTTAACGTAGCCCTCTGTTTTTTGTACTTTCACTTGTTTTTTGTTTTGTTTTTATTTAATTGCTACGGTTATATCGTCTAAGGTAGTGCTATTTTAGATAGCCACTTTTGGGTAGAAGAGTCTTTGTAGTTTTAATGTTAATTCCTTGTCTTTCTTAGAGGGGATGATTTTAATTTGGACCTGCTAATTAGGAGTCTAAAGACTTTTAATGCTAGAAGTGGGAAACAATTAAAATAACAGGTACTTTTCTTTTGTTTTCCAAATTTATTAGAGGGCTATGTAATAGATCCACCTCTTAATCCCCTTTTCTCAAAATACTTATTTAAAATTAACTTTTTATTTAACGTAGACCTCTGCTTTTTTGTACTTTCTCTTGTTTTTTGTTTATTTTTTTTTATTTAATTGCTATGGTTATATCGTCTAAGATAGTGCTATTTTAAATAGCTTCTTTTAGGTAGAAGAGTCTTTGTAGTTTTAATGATAATTCCTTGTCTTTCTTAGAGGGGATGATTTGAATTTGGACCTGCTAATTAGGAGTCTGAGACTTTAATGCTAGAAGTGTGAAACAAGTTTATTAGAGGGCTATGTATTCACCTCTTAATCCCCTTTTGTAAAAATATTTCATATTAATTTTTTATTTAACGTAGCCCCCTGTTTCTTTGAACTTTCTCTTGTTTTTTGTTTATTTTTTATTTTTTATTTAATCGATATGGTTATACCGTCTAAGGTAGTGCTATTTTAGATAGTTTCTTTTAGGTAGAAGAGTCTTTGTAGTTTTAATGTGAAATCCTTGTCCATCTTAGCCTCAATATTGAATGTAATCTCTAGAAAGGACAGATGTAGGACAGGCAAACGAGGATTGCCATTTATTCGGATAAACAAGTAAGATTTATTCGACTAAACAATGTGGGGAAATTTTTTTTATGTCCATTTTAAAGTCATACGTCATCCAGTTGATCGTAATACCGCTTGAAAGTCGATTTCTAATGCTCGCCTCAAAATCGTTGAAAAAAAAAGTAGTAAAGTGTTCCTCGTACACTCACGTAATTACAGTTCTGTGAAATCGTGTCGGCTGCTAACTCGCACATCTTTTGCAATAAAGTACCTTCTTTACGATATATTTATTATTTATGCTCCATTATACATTTACTTATTGCGGATTTCATCGTCAGACGAGTAAAAACTCATATTGTTGCTGCAAAATTGATGAACACGATTAAAAAACTTTCGTCGGTGAATTTTAATGATTTTTCTTGCTACTTTTTTTCGTAATCATCGTTAATTTTCCGTTGTTATTTATAGTTTGTGCATTAAGTGCACGTTAGGAGTTGATAACTTCTTATTAGACTCGATATTGGTCGCTGGATATTGACTGGAAAGTTAAGTGTGCCTAGCAGTTTTCTTATCGAAATTATTAACACTAGAAGTACCAAACCAGTCAAAATGACTGGTACACAAATTTTTCAAAAAATTCTCCAAGTTTACATAAGAGTCATAGGATAAATATTCTACGTCTATATCAATAAACATAAATCACCTAATCGATCAAATTACCCCTTTTTCAAAGTATTTATTTAATTTATTAAAATATGTTAGATTTGTGGCCGGTAGTTCTAGTGTTAAGTTTTTTTTTTTTAATTAGTTAAGAAGATATTATATACAGTGTGCTGTTATTCGCGAAGTTAAGAGTCAAAAATGTAAAATAAAATTGTTTAGTGTAGACCTATTGAAACTCAAAATGAACACTTTACCGACCAGTAGTCGATTAATTGACTTTTCGGGCCCTTTTGGACTTCTAACTTATTAATTGGTCTAAATAAATAATTATTTTTCATTGCGATTAACTGTGCCAAGGAATCAGTGAAGAAATTTTGCAATTTTCGAAGAGGTATCAGTATCAGGGAAATATTTGCATGCAAATGACTGATCCTAAGTGGGTAGGATGTTAAAAAGTACCGGTCCGTAAAGTGTTAATATAAATTTGGAATAATTTATTAATCAAACATAATATAATTCAATATAACAAATGACGTTTGTCATATTACATTTCCGTAGTTATAACAAAAAACAATACACATGAATATTTGGGATTACCAGGCTGTATCCTCAACACTTTCATTTTGAATTTCCCTCGTACCTATTTATCCAAATTCAGTCTTTCACAATTTTAAAAATTTGAAACTAATTTATCATCAATAAAACTATCATTTATTTCATTTTACGATATCCCATAGAAAAATTAAAATAATTACTTTAAATCACGATCCATTTCCGCAAATTAAATATTGAATTAATTTTGCCTCACCAACAATATTCATTTATTTATTTTCTTATACACGGATAAGCCATTTAATATAGATAACAATATAAAATAAATTTATTTTAGCATACTTTAAACTCAGAAATCGTTATTTACATCAGCCTCTTGTATACTTTCGAGGACATTGTCCTTCTACGTTAAATGATCAAGTGAGAACTGTAGTTTCAAACAGTTTCTCTTCTAACAGTGTTTTTTATCGACGAATCGTGAACATCCGCAAAATCGAAAGTTTACCTACCATACATATCGTGTAAAAGGAGGCGAAACCGGAAACCACACCGATTGGATGGTCCCTGATACTTCCTCTTGCACGCACGGAATATTCTTCCTACCGAATACGGTAGCCAGTCTTTCTTTCTTTTCAAGAAAACGAGAGTGAAAGGATCAATGATTGACTTGCCACAGTTTTCTTAATCGTTCGTATCGACCTCGACTGTATCCTTTATTGGCGATTATTGCGAGGGGGATTGCTGAAGTAACAGGTTCACTTTGAAGCTAGAATTCTTCTTAAAATTATATAACTAATTGCCTAGAATTTATATATTGTTCAATTTTATTTAATCTTAGATTCCATCAATGATTGATTAAGTATATGTTTGTTACTGGAACTATCGAATTAAATCTGTGAGAATTAAATTTATTAAATGACTACTTTGATAAATAGAAAGATACATCAGTGGGTTAAAAAACCTGATCAATTAATTAACGGTAGAAGTATAAAAGCAGTGAGTATGACTAGTTGCTAATTTTTACAAAAAAGTTCAAAATTTAAAGGGACATTGTACAGTAGATACTCCACTATTTTATAAAATATAAATTACAGTATTAACCCATTCAATGCCAGAAAAACTAAGTAAATGTTAGGCTAGAATTCTTCTTAAAATTATATAACTAATTGCCCAGGATTTATATATTGTTCAATTTTATTTAATCTTAGATTCCATCAATGATTAATTAAGTATATGTTTGGTACTGGAACTATCGAATTAAATCTGTGAGAATTAAATTTATTAAATGACTACTTTGATAGATAGAAAGATACATCAGTGGATTAAAAAACCCGATCAATTAATTAACGGTAGAAGTATGAAAGCAGTGAGAATGACTAGTTGCTAATTTTTACAAGAAAGTTCAAAATTTAAAGGGACATTGTACAGTAGATACTCTACTATTTTATAAAATATAAATTACAGTATTAACCCATTCAATGCCAGAGAAACTAAGTAAATGTTATCTTACGTGATAAAATTTAAGAAGTAGACAATAAGTTTTTAAAACATTAATTTAATTATTCAGAAATACAATTTCAACATTTGTAATGATACCAAGAACATTTTTGTTTAAAAAATGCTGTACACGTTCAGGTGTTATTGCCAATTTATTGATTGAAACTTATAATGCAACCACGAGATATCTCGTAGTTGGCAGTGAATGGATTAATAATCTTTTTCACGCGGTGGTTTCCGTTTTTCCAATGTATTTATTTAATCTATTTGTATTTAATAATTTTTTCCACCTGTTGATCCTTCTTTTTCCAATGTACTTATTTAACACTAGAACTACCAAACCAGTAAAAATAACTGGTACACAATTTTTCCCAAAAATTCTCCAAGTTCATAGAGTGCCCATGGAACAAAAATTCTACGTCCATCACAAAAGACATAAATCACAGAAATGATATTTCTCTCCGCCACTCGATTCCTCCTTTTTTAAAGTACTTAATTAATATATTGAAATATGATAGATTTAACGTCGGTAGTTCTAGTGTTAATTGATTTGAATTTGATTCGGTGGATACATATAATTTATATAAAATCTGCAGGTAGTTAAATTTAGTTACGAATCATATTGAAATAAATCAACATTGAAAAATGAGGACAATTTGAAGTACACAAGGAGAGAACAAAGGAAAATCGTCGATCTAGTGTTTTCGAGAGTGTATTCAATTCCTTTAGACACGCAAGGTAGGAAAATCGCGAAAGAGGAGGACTAATAGCATACGAAAGTAGAACCAAGATGTTCACCCACTAACAGAGTGACTTCTGACCCCTCTCTCTACAGTATTCCATACATTTCTCTCTTGTCGACGTTTCTCCGTGTCTTTGTCTCTTCTAATATCAATTTTACATATCCTCCTTCTGGTGTATCATTCCAATTACCAGATTTCTCTTTAGGACGGAGTAAATGGCTGTATCGAGTATTCAACAATCGGACAACAAACTATCTTTAGTTTTATCTGTTTTACTCGAATAGAAATTCCTTGCTATGGTCACGGAAGAAAGTTTAACTTTGTGTAATGTCAAACAAAGTGTTTAAAATTTTTGTTTGCCATTTGGAATATTGCTGCTTGCATATTTTTCAATGTTCATTGGAATTTATGAGTTACGAGACTTGTATGTTTTAGGAAGCGTTAATAAAATTATGCGTGCTTGAAATACGTGAGATTACTTTGTTATGTGAACGATAATAATCTTGAAAGTGGTGTAAGAATATGTAAATTTATTTTGTTATGGTGAAAGTACTGGTAACAAAATTCCTACGGTGTAAGTAGCAAGTGTAATTTATATTTGCAATGGGCGAAGTTATTTTATTTTGAATTATGAAACTTGTTTAAGTTGTAGCGTGTCTCGTAATGCTACTAGTAGAAAAGTAGTAGATACTGCTAGTAGTTGAAGTTTTGAAGTCACATCATAAAATATCATGTAGTTTTCGACTCTAAAATTATTCTACACGGGTTTTCATAAATTCAAAGTGCACCTGTGATGCAATATCATAATTTCTACAAATTTAATCTCTCGATATATCTTAACTTCACAATCGACATACAGAGATTAAATACAAACTGCATATAATTAATATTCATAAAAATTCATTGATATCTGCAGGGCAAGGTATCCTGTTTTCAGAGATACGGGCTTCAGATAGTCGCTCAGGGTGATTATCATTTCCATGCCCTGTACAGTCGGAAAATTGCAAATTGCTTGCAATATTCGTAAAAAAATTTATAGCAAAGAAAGTTCTATATTTGAAATGAAAAATGGACATTCAAAATATAAAAATTTCAGAGAGGAAGCTGAGGTGGCTAAGGAATTAAAGTCTTGGACTCAATCAGCCTAAAACCCACCTAAAACAATAAAACCTAAAATGAAAGAAAGTCTGACCAGCTTCGTTGAAAAACTGATTTTAAACGTACACTAAGCACGCATAATTCCAGTGTTAACAAAGAACATGAAGTTATGAAAAAAATAGCTGATGCATCGTACATTTCACTTAGTACCTTGAAATTATTGTTGGAAAGTTTCTTCCCAGAATATGTGCTGTACCAGTTTAAAGTTGTGAAGTCCGGTGAATCACCCTTTACGTTAAACAACTCTGACCGACAACACATGCTCTCGTTTGCAAGTTGAAACAAAGGTGCATGAAATATCAATGATCTGCATTGAATTCGCCTTATCAGCGGAAGTTTAATTCAAACAATACTTCCACGTCTACCCAAGACTTAAAACAGTAACTACTAAGCAAAATGACCAAAGCACTTGAATTAAAAAAAAGTACAAATGAAAACCAACACTCTCAATCCACCTATCGAGGAAATACAAAATGCTGATCATGATTGACAATACATTTTACGAAATAATCCAATTATATGTTGGATAAAAGGGACTCGATGGCCCGTGACAAGTGTTTTGCTCGCGCCTTTTATTAACACTAGATTTGCGGAGTCAATTTGGCTCATTAACACTAGAACTACCGGCCTCAAATCTAACATATTTTAATAAATTAAATAAGTACTTTGAAAAAGGTGGAATCAAGGGGCGGAAAATGTGATCAATTGGTTGATTTATGTTTATTGATATAAACGTAGAATATTTATCCCATGACTCTTATGTAAACTTGGAGAATTTTTGGAAAAAATTGTGTACCAGTCATTTTGACTGGTTTGGTAGTTCTAGTGTTAATAATTTGATTACTAAATATATAATATATTGATTGGTTAATTTTTTAATAATAAATCTTTCATTTAAATCGAATTGGAACTATTTTCTTTGCAAAAAACTTCAATTTTCTTGTATTGGTCAAATTAGTTTACTTCAGAAAA
Source organism: Cerceris rybyensis (assembly GCA_910591515.1). Classification (NCBI taxonomy): domain Eukaryota; kingdom Metazoa; phylum Arthropoda; class Insecta; order Hymenoptera; family Crabronidae; genus Cerceris; species Cerceris rybyensis. Next base: position 4,987,103 of record OU342801.1, on the reverse strand, counting down.
ATAGGTATATCAACATCCGTAAATTTAGTGTTAAAAAAGCTTCTTTTGTGGTTCACAGCACAATGTAACGAATATACGACTTTTTTGATTGGTAAAAAATTAGAAACAAATTTTCCACAGTCCATTAAGTCGTTTGCATGAGTAGATAGTCTTGTTTCAAGTCTAAAATACGATGTAACGATGATCAGCGTTTACTCCTAAATTGTTCAAATCGGAAGCGGAAGAACGAAGCAACCAAAGCTGTTTCCTTTCACATCGACGAGTCGAATCAAGACCAGTGTTTGAAGTGTTAAAAAAGCTGCCTCCTTAGCAGTGAAATCTCAGTTTGATCACCGGAATAGATAACGAATCTTAAATTGCACTGATTGCGTCAGGGGCGAGAGTACGCAGAGCAATTTCATCGGATCTGCATACCTCTTGCAAATACCTGCTTCGAGCGATCCTTAGACGTTCAATCATGGCTTTGGAGAAATCTAGAAACAGATCTAATTGCAGACCGGAACACGCTACACGGAAATTCTTTCGAAATCCTACTCGATATGTAATTCTTTCGTACGTCTCCTTTGAATTGTCGTGATAATGATTGGATGGAAGGAAATTTCACGTGAAATTGCGGAAATTGACGTTTGACTGCGAGTAAATGGATGATTAGGTTTATCTTCTATAATCATCTTCTGTTGTGATAAGAAGGATGAAGAAATTTAATCTCCCCTTGGAAGAACCAAAAGAAGAAACCTTAATTAGACAGGTAACCACTTGCTGTATTAGAACGAGTGATACTCGTGATGCTATAAATTGGAAAGGAAATTTTCAAGTTTTACAAAACCTATTGAATTGAAAATATCAGTGAGATGCGACACAATAAAATTATTGTCTACTGAACTTGTCTAAGGAACATCTAATATTAATTACAGATCAACTAATGAACAAGTACATATTAATTGGACATAAAATATTAATACATATAGGATTTCAAGTATATTATTGTGGCTAATATTTTTTATGTAAATGTATGAAGTTTGAGGTATTAACCCCTTGTCGTATCATAACGAGGGATACTCGTGATGCTATAAATTAGAGAGGATATTTTCAAGTTCTACAAAACCTATTGAATTGAAAATATCAGTAAGATGGGACACGATAAAATTATTTCTATAACATTAATATTACGTTAACACTTTGGACGCCAAAGGTATTTTGTAATTTCATCATTTCTACTAGAGTGAAACTATTTCTATCAAATTCACATCTTTATGCAGCAGAAACTTTAAAGATACAGATTCGTAAATATTTGGTAGACCTTTGTTTTCTTAATGCCAATATTTAAATATTCAATATGTTAGAGAATTCATAAAAATTGCAATTGAAAGGTAATATGGAATTTTATTGAATACAATAACGCCGGTCACCGGTGACCCCCATGGCAATCGACGTGTTAAGTTATACTATATGTCTCGAATCACTGATCAACGTTTATTTTACTAATTTAATTCTGAATTATTGTGGAAGCAGTCACAAAAAATGGCACAGCAAGGGGTTAAGTATCTTCACGGTTGTCGTATCTATTTGGAAAATTTGAAAAATTAGAAACACCCAGAATTTTTAACTGAGAACTGTAAACGTGAGCATTTGAGACCAGGGTTTTTGAGTTGATCCTGACTAGCTAAAAGTTTAGAGGTCACCACAATGTTGGATTTTTCAGGTGCAAATTGTAATTATTGCACATCTTCAACTTGTACCTTTTTTAACACTAGATTTATTCAATTTGAATCATACTAGAAAATTGAAAGTTTTTGCAAAGAAAATAATTCCAAATCAATCGAAATAAAAGATTTATTATAAAAAAAATTAACTAACCAATATATTATATATATAGTGATCAAATTTTGAATGAGCCAAATTGGCTCCGTAAATCTAGTGGTAAACGACAGGAAACAATTTTATCTATTGCTAGTTTTTATTACCAAAATTACAAACTTATCACCCCTTTGGTTAACAACTACATTACACACTTAATTAATCATAAACGAGATGAAGATGAGATAACAGAAAAATGACATAGAAATCAGAGAATGAGGGAAAAATGAAATAAAAAGAATTACTTGACCTACCTGTTGAAACTGGCCCAAATCAGTCCCCGAAAGAATCGCAGGATCAGCGTCAGCATCAACGAAGACATCAATCCTCAGGATTAGAGAGGTCCACAGGAAGCACAAGAAATTCCTTAGTCTCATCACGTCGTCGATTTTCTCCTCAAACCTTCAGTAAATGTTCACACTCAATGACGGAACACCTCTTGTCTTTTTTTCAAACTTCACCACCGGAACATCGAATAATCCTCCCTCGATCCTCTTCTCTTCGATAGCCTTACTTCCAAAATTTCTCCCTCAAAATTAATTAATCTAAATCTTCTCCTCAACAATAAAATTTTCAATAATCTCTACAAGAGAAAACAATTGTTCTCCTTAAATAACAAAGTAAATGAAGTTATTAACGTGTAACACAAGTTTAATCCAAAAGATTTCGTATATCTTCGAAAGTAGGCTTCGAGGAGGACGAAGATAAAGGAGCAGCGTCAGAAAGTTAATTGAATAGCAGCAAAAATGTAGGATGACAAGTTCGCACGTCGACGAGGACGAGTACGGAACTGTTGGAGATCGGAAAACGTCCGAGAGTTTTACTTCTCCGCTGAGGGAAGAGTTCCTCTATGAGAACAGGTGGGAGAGGAACAGGTAGGATATACGGTGAACGTTAATAAAGAACGTACCCACTTCTATCCTTTCTTTCTCCTTGCCCCTTTCAGATATCCACTGAAGAATACTCCTGCTGATAATCCTTACCAGAAGTATACTTGGAGAGATCATTTTTTACTTTCGTGACTCTTTGGACTCTTTGTAATCAGTGGTTGCAGCTTAGTAAGAATTGAATGGAGGAAGTGAAGTTTTAGACTTGAACGTTGAACTTTGGGGGAAAGTTAAATAATGTGTTATTGGAGAATCATAAAGTTTCATTGGTTGAAAGAAGGTAGGAAGAGTGTATGCAGTTTTATGTGGCTTTTCTTATGGGTTCTTTGGAGTATTTAATGAAGAGTGCTTCTGCTAGATGATAGTCATTGTGAGAAGTCATGAGAGTCATTGTGAGAAGTAGAATTGGAGGGATTATTTTTTAGATTTGATACTGACTCTTTGGATGTTTTGTAATTAGTGGTTGTAATTAATGAGAATTGAATAGAGGAGAGAATTTTAGGCATGAAAGTTGGTCTTTGATAATGAATTGATAAATTAACACTAAACCTACCAAGGCGGTCAAAAGACCGATACCAAAATATTTTCTAAAAATTATCTAAATTAATAAAGTAGCCATGAAGTAAATATTCCACTTCTATCTTACAAAAGCAAAATGAGTTAATTAATGATCTTCTTTATCTCGCCACTTCTCTTTGTGTAAGGTCGTTATTGAGTATATTTAGATTTTAGTGGATATAACGTCGGTAGGTTTAGTGTTAAAACATTTCTGAGCCACTTTGACTAAATTGTAATTTGGATCAATTCATTAGAAGTCGATTTTTCGGACACTTTGTAGCAAAGGGTTGAAGGCAATAACAATTGACGGAAGAAAATGAATTTTAGACTTGAATGTTGAACTTTGGGGGAAAGTTAAATAATGTGTTATTGGAGAATCATAAAGTTTCATTGGTTGAAAGAAGGTAGGAAGAGTGTATGCAGTTTTATGTGTCTTTTTTTATGGGTTCTTTGGAGTATTTAATGAAGAGTGCTTCTGCTGGATGATAGTCATTGTGAGAAGTAGGATTGGAGGGATTATTTTTTACATTTGATGTTGATTCTTTGAATGTTTTGTAATTAGTGGTTGTAACTAGTGAGAATTGAATGGAGGAGAGAATTTTAGGCATGGAAGTTGGTCCTTGATAATGAATTGATAAATTAAAAAATTTCTGTGCCACTTTGACTAAATTGAAATTTGGATCAATTCATCAGAAGTGGATTTTTCGGACACTTTGTAGCAAAGGGTTGTAGGCAATAACAATTGAAGGAATAAAATGAATTTTAGACTTGAAAGTTAAACTTTGTCGAAAAATAAAATAATAAGTTATTGAATTTATATCTAAGCTTCTATCTCGGTGCTTTAGAATTTCTAAGTTTTTGAATTTTTTATTAGGCGTATACTTTATAGAGAATATAAGTATTTACCGATAAATTGTCGTTTTACTTTCCACCGAAGTTCAACTTTCAAGTTTAAAATTGATTTCCACGGTTATTAGGATTTCCTGTTAAACGAAATGACTTTGCGAGAAAGTCCAAACGGATATTTATTTTACCATTTGCATCTACGCATGTAAACTTTTTCATCGTATTACACTTCTTTCCATTGATTTAGTAAACAATTAATGATAGTCTTCCATGCTAGACGTTATAATCACTGCGGAACTCATTTAGATTTAAAAAAAGGAGCAAGTTAACAAGCCGTCTGAATCGCGTAAAACTTTTTTCCTCGCAATTTCGACTCGTGTAATAGCATTAAAACGGATTACGCGACTTCGTTACCGAATAAATTCCGTTTCCTTGCAATCTAAAAATTCATTAGCTCACTTCTTCTCATAATTAATTAAAACAACTATCTTAAATACATACCCTCTTACCACCAACATTTAAAATAAATAGATCCAAAGAACAAACCTACACGACCATTAAATTTCACTTTTATTAAATAAAATGCAAACAATATAAATGCAAAGTTGCCAAAAATACTATTCCAAAAACATTCCAAGTATACAAGTTTAACACTAAAACTATCGACGTTATATCTACTAAAATCAAAATATACTTAATAACGACTTTATAAAAAGGGAAATGGAGAGATAAGGAAGATAATTAATAAACTAATTTTGATTTTATAACATAGAAGTGGAATATTTACTTCATGGCTACTCTATTAATTTAGATAATTTTTAGAAAATATTTTGGAATCGGTCTTTTGACCGCTTTGGTAGGTTTAGTGTTAACTGTTAAATCTAAATTAATGAAAAATTACCATAAATATTTCCTCAAACGAGACTTACAGTTGATACCATCAAATTTCGGATTTCCATGCAACTATGTGTTTTCAAACGGAAAAAAAGCAACGAGTTAACAAGCCTCACGGGTCGTGATAATCGGATAAAACTTTTTCTTTCATCTCGAGGCATGAAATCGCGATAAAAAGAGTTGCATGATCGAATTCGATGAATAGGTACCATGCTGGATAAATATTACTTAACACAGTGTTATGTAGAGATCAATCGTATCGCTCGAACGAGCATCGAACTGTTCGAGTTCCGCCCGAACGTTCCGGAGAACGCGTAAAAGCGCATCGTACCGTTTTAAAAGCACTTTCGACACTACTTCCGACAATAAAGCTTTTTTTTACTTATCATTTATCCAAGTCGCGGAAGTGTCTCGAACGATGGCCGCAGTTATGTTTGATTTTATCTACGAAACTAATAAATAACGTTAATAATTATTGATTTCTGATAAGCGTTCACTTTGCTATAGAAATTTCACTTTTATTCTCGAAGGAGAAAGATTCCGCCTGGAAATTTATGTTTCTCTGGTATCTTTCTTTTTTCAAAAATCAAGATTTGTGACGATCAGTTTTAATGAGAGGTAAAATGAGATTGATCGTAGATCCAAGCGATTAATTAAGGAAATGAACTGTTTATAATTCCATAGGGTACAATTAATGTTTAATTTACTCAATTTTCTAGCTTGGAATTTTGCCAATGATTTTTTCTCTCCGTATAAATATTCTCTGGTATCTGTATTTTTCTAAAATTATAAATTATAAAACATTTTTTTCAACACTCTTTTGAGGTTTGTTCACCACTGGATTTCTCTTTTTACAAAATAATTATTCAGTATATTTAAATATAACAGATTTAGCGACTGTAGTTTTATTTTTAAAAGTTGAGATACGCATTGGCTATACATCAATTGATAAATGCCTCGAGGTCGAAACAAAAACAGTAAAATTCAAATTTTCACTGTAGAATCGTATCGTGTTTCTCGTTTCATCTCGAAGTCGTACTTTCTGATCAAAGAGGAATCCTTTTCGAATAGCCCGAGGCGACGAAAACGCGCGGAACATTCGTCCTTTCTCCGCTCTCCATCGTAAGACGAAAACGAGTTTCATTCCTGTCCGATTATTCCCAACGAATGCGAATTTCCGAAGGAAAAAGTCCGTTGACTCGGGTATGTAGGCTGATGACTGTCATTGAAAAATGATCGATGTTGTAACGAATTATTTGAGACGTTCTGATAAGGAACGAAGAAAAAAATACTCTGAGACGATTGTCACTCCTTTTTTTCCTTTAACAGTAGATATACGGAGCCAATTTGGCTCATTCAAAATTTGATTACTATATATATTGTTTAGCTAATTTTTTTAATAATAAATCTTTCATTTAAATTGAGTTGGAACTATTATCTTTGCAAAAAACTTCAATTTTCTTGTGTGAGTCAAATTGGCTCACTTCAGAAAAATAGATGTAGTTAAATGATGACCCAATAACTCTGTTATTTACACCGAAAATGCAATATTTGCAACATTGAAGTAATTCTCAAAAAGAATTTAACACGTTGACTGTCACGGGGGTCACCGGTGACCGGCGCTATTAAATTCAATGAAATTCCATGTAACGTTTAAACTGCGAAATTTATGAATTTTCTAATATATTTAATATTTAAATAGTAGCATTAGAAAAATAAAGGTCTGCTGAGTATCCATATATCAGAATCTTTATAGTTTCTGCTTTATAAAAATGTGTTTTTGATAGGAAAAATTTCACTTCAGTAGAAGTGACGAAGTTAACGAAATACTTTCATTTAATTAACTGACTGGCAAAGATACGAAAATAAATTAATTGAAAATTCACCTAAAACAGTGGATCAAATTAAACTCGAAAGTAAAACAAAAAAGAACAGAACTAATTAGAACGGTGCAAATTCCATAATAAATCTGAATAATTCTCAGAATATGAATCGAAGAGTCAAACAGGTATTACCGTTCTTAAATCAAAGCTACGATAATTAATCAAGTTCTAATCAAGCAGCAATGAACCCCATAAGTGCATAGAATCCTAAACAATCATAAAAATATACAGATCAAGATCCTTACTATTCCTCAGCTCCTCGATTCAATTTATCACAAGCTCCATCGTCTATATTAATTAACCCTTTGCCACACAACTTTCCATTTTGACTTACACAAAAAATGATAACAGAAGAAAGAATACTATTTTGTCTAAAAGAATTTCACAAAGCTACAGCTAATGTTACATTACAATGAATCACTCTGTACCAACTCTGATCTACTGTGCAGTAAATGTTTAATTCTTTAATTCATTAATTACCATATCATTGATAATAGCCATTCAATCAAAAAAAGATATCCACAGAATACATCCGGTCCTTTGTACCTTCCGCTATCAGATACGAATCGCATGAAAACTAACGAAACTCTTGATCCAATTGTGAGAAGCGAATGGCAAGGGTTAAGATTACTTTCAATACGTGCAGATTAATTGTTGCGTCATCGTCGGCTATTCTTTCGTTCCGTGGTTTTCAAAGAAGTATGGGCAATGTGGATTACAATATTTCCCAGCGACCAGGATGCTCATTCTCGTGCGATATACAAGGAATAAACGGAGACTTTCTTCCTCGGTGTGGCGATGTATAGCCATTACTTTCTTCGTGGTGCGCAACTTCCGAGCAATCGTCCGCTCTCGATTCTTGGACAAAAAGAAACGGCTCACCTAGCCTGAGAAATAGAACCTTCACGGTGTATTAAAAGTGCTATAATATCGCAAATGACGAAATTCTTGAGGAGAGTGCAGGTAGAAGGAAGTTTCATCGGTCAATCGATCATTTAGAATCGAAATTAAGCTTCTTAACACTGAGAATCTGTCTGTGATTTGATAACTATTCTCCTTGTTTCTGTGAAAACAACAGATATTTCTGTTTCTTAACAGTGTAGAAATTACCCGAGTCGAAAATTTTAAGCCCAAAATCCTCCTAAATTACCAAATAACTTAGGATATTTAGGCTGAATATGGAAAAATATGTTACATATAAAAGAATGCAAATTTTAATTCTACAATCACCCTAAACTTGTTAATTTTTGCCAGTTTTGCCTAGTTTAGAATCAATTTAGGCTTCATATAGCCAAAAATAATCCTCAGCATTCTATAATGAGGAGTTTTAGAATTGGATTGGAATTGGAGTGGAATGATCTAGGTCAAAAAATTCTCAATATACTAAAAATTAATTTGATTTTAGGAGATTTAGAATTTATATGGAATAAAATGATAATTAAATTCCTACTTGCTCCTGAAAGCCCTATTTTTCGAATATGAGTCGACAGACTTGGAACTTCTGAAATATTTTTAGGGGATGTCAGATTAAATTGGAAGAAAAATTTTACCTGATCAGTCCATATAACTCCTAAAAATCATATTTACAGGAATTTGAGGCGCGTAGACACACTAGTTGAGGATTTTGAGGTTCAAAATGGTATACATAATTAAGCGGCAAATGAGAAATCAAAAGAATCTAGGATTTGAAGTTTCTTTTTAGGCTGGACTTTTCGACTCGGGGAAAGATACTTCTGTCTTGGAAGATACTTTATTTTATTTAATAGCGATTAATAATGTAAAAATTGAAGTACTTTAAGGAAACGTGGATTAACTAATAATTAATGTACGTTGCTTCGAGTTGATGGGAGATTTTCTAGTTGTATTGAGAGATATTATAAAAATTCAAATCGAAAGGACGATTGAAACTAGAAAGGGATTTCTTCTTTGAAATCTACGCTTTATTTTTATTCCGCAAATAAATGGCAACTTCCTGATGTCTCTGCAGAAATTAGATTGAAATTCTATATTAACTAATGTAAATTAGTTAATCTAACTAATGTAAATTAGTTAATCTAACTAATGTAAAGTCAGTAAAGATAGGAAACGTATATTAGCTGCTTCACATTTGTTTCAAATTGCTTCCAATTCCTTTAATTTGCAAGAAATCAATTAGTTATCACTAAAGATGAAACGAAGCGATACGAAGTATTTCAAGTGATCCATCGTTTCAAGCAAATTACAAATGAAAGTACGATGTAATTAAATTACAAGTTCCCATAGATCTGCTTCCATTCGCAATTACTCCGATACAAATCAAATCAATAGGAAAATAAACGAATTGCACTGACTCGATAATTTATCTTCGCGAAAGGCGATGCCTGCGGATCATCAAGCAGGGCCAATTAAAAAATTAACAAAGATTCGTTACATAAGAGAACGTAATGCCCGTATAGCTATCAGGAACGACACATCTTACACCTCACGTGAAAAGTATTGTGTCTACACGAACATCGGGTATGGGAAAAAAGGCTTTCCTTCGTACCACCATGGATCTCGTTATAAAGCGTTTCACCTGGACGAAAGGGAACGGAAGTGAATTTTAACGAGGCAACAATGCAATTGTCCAAATTTTAACACTGATCCAATGATATTTTCAATTGAGCAGTTCTCGGAGAACTTAAACATTTTTTATTCCTTTTACCACTTCACGAGTGCCACGGGTCGTTGAAGGTCAAGGGGTTAATTCGAAATTTAATCAGACGTGCCATTTTATTAACACTAAACCTACCAAGGCGGTCAAAATGACCGGCTTCCTATTTTTTCCAAAAATTACCTACATTGATAAGGTAGTCATGAAGTAAATATTTTACTTCTATCTTACAAAGCTTAAATTAATTAATTAATCGCCTTCATTATCTCTTGATTTCTCTTTTTCCAAAGTACTCATTTAGTACATTTGAGTTTCAGTAGACATAACGCCGGTAGTTTTAGTGTTAAGACAACTATAATAGAATTTATTAAGACTTTCGAATGACTGAACTTAATTCGAAAATCATCACAATACGATAAAGAATTAATTCATCAACTTGAAACAATTCCTTTAAATTATGTTCTTTTACCAAAACAATTAAGATGACTTCTACACAATTTTTAGCAAAAATTCTACAAGAGTTATAAAATAAATATTTCAAGTCTTTCTCAAAAACTACAAATTCATTACACTTTTCTCAATATACTTATTTAATTAATAGAAATATGATAGATTTAACGCCGCTAGTTCTAGTGTTACCACTTGTAAATTGGTGTTTGCACAATATATGAAGCTGTTGTTTTTTTCAAACGAAGAAATAAGCAGTTCCGAAGAGGGAAACCCACCTGAAACGATAATTTTCATGAGAACAAATAATAAGACACAGTGAAAGGCTTTCGGTCACATTTGCCTGCCGGCGAACGAGTCCCATGACATAATTTCCGTTGGATAATACAATTCCATCGGGTAGCAGGGCAGCATTTTTCCTTACACTCTGTTCCGCGAGTTTGCGAGCACCTTCTCGGGTTTTCTTCATCGGTCTGCAAAGTTAATTGGCCGTATAATTTGCCAGTACGTTAGTCGTGACTTCTTCGCGTCGCTCTAACTTTGCCAAGAAGCGCGAATCTCTAAAAACTTTCCAATTATCAAGGTGTCCGGGTGTAGACAGTTTAACTCGGAATAATAAATCAATCTCACCGGTTATTTTTACTAATTTTATTATAATAAAAATCTTTTATTATATTTACAAATTTTTTTACAATGAATTATCGATACATAATTACTTAGGTGAAATACTACACTGCAAATCCAAGTGTGTTATTTTAAAACCCATAAACGTATTATTTCCTTATAAGCACTTTTTAGACGTTTCCCGGTGTGTTATCATTTAACACAGTACATGTGTGTTATATTTATATTTTAAAATAGCACACATACATGCTTCAAAATAACACACATGTACTGTGTTAAATAATAAGACACCGGGAAACGTCTAAAAAATGACTACAAGGAAATAATACGTTTATGTGTTTTAAAATAACACACTTGGATTTGCAGTGTAGGTACTTGACTTTTTGGATTTTGTTTTTTTATTTGATACAGCGTAATTATTTGTAAGAAAGTTGCTATAAGTTTGACGATATGGAGGTCTGATTTTTATCGGTGTACAAAGCACCATAGAGATCTTTGCGAACTTGAGTACGATCAGGAAGAACACCAAGGGAAGTGTCTATAAGAACTTACGTAGAAACTTCCTGTATTAGTTGTAAACAAGCGGTGAAAGCGTACATGTGTATTCATTTAATTACGATGAGATAAAAAGTGACTTTAATAGTCACGATGCGTTCAGGTAGAAACGCGCATCTGAACACCATAAACCATACAGCACGGTTAAGGTTTAATACTTTCAATTAAGATTCTTAATCGTTTACTAACTAAAAATTAAGATTATCTTCGTCGAAAATTCGATGCTCGTCAAATTCGTTAATTTATGTTTAACGAGGTAAACTTATCTCTTGCTGGTCTTTCCTATAAAGATAAATTATTCTAAAAAAATCGTCAGATGTTTTGAGTTCTTCGATAGTTTTAATGTTAATATTATTATACTAAATGAAAGATATTTAACTTGAACGATTGCACTATCGACTGGAAATGGAAATACAATGTTTCTTTTTTAAGTATATATCTGAACGTTCGGTAAATCAACCGTCATTGTGGAAAATTGAAGTAATTTTCGAGCGATTCAGTCATAAAGACGAATTCGTCGCAGTCGTGGAAGCTTAATGACACCCTGACTGCATATTATGCAGAAATGATGTGCACGCTTCTAGCCAAGGTCTGAAACACCTCTGGCAGATGTAAAAATTCTTGATGAAACCGCAGTTGGCTTACTTTTCCTTTTCCTCGGATTCTTTCACAATTGTCTTAACGCTTATTCCGCATTAGTTGTTTCGCAGTTGCTAAATGACAGACTACTTTGCCCGCTCAAATATTTCATATCGTGATTCTATGCTGTTTGCAAGTGATAAATATATAAAGTGTAACGCATGTTTGATCAATAGAACAAATCTTAAATTTAACAAAATAGTAAGATTCTCTTTCTTTATCTTATAGTATTTATTAATGTGTACATTGTTTAAATCATATTGCAAATGTCTAATTCAACGCTATTTTTATTAACAAGAAGTTTAAACGTTCCCGCGATGAAAGCGCTCATTTGAAAACAGTCACGACTTCTGCCACAAGATGTCACCGTAATAGAGTGACGTTTTCATACGATAAATCGATTCTCGACGTTCGTTTCAACGTAGCCTTCATAAAGATACGAAATAATATAAATTCCCAGTGTTTTAATTATCCTCGACTAATAAAACTTGACCTATAAACGATCCATTACATTGATCGACGTGAAAAAATACAATGCTACCATCGGTTTGAAGATTTTCAATCTTTAACTTCCACGTTTGACATTACGCTCGAGATGATTCGATAGTATCGAGCTTTTTTGGCAGCTCGAAAGAAAGATGTCCCTCGATGGTAGATTAGAATGTTATTAGTCATCCGATCTCGTGTTTGTAAGTAAATATCAGCTGGATGTCCAGAGGAAAACTTACCGTGATTCTGTGATAGCGCGTAACAGATGTAACTGTCGAGCGTGTTTCCTTCAGATTTTACTGTGAAATGGGCCTCTTCCAGAATTCTTCGCCTTTCGACGCTGACGTCGGTGAGGAGTAGTCTTCTCCCTAGCCTTAATTTACTTATGACAATTACTTCGACTTAGATATTTTTTTCATATCCAAATAACATTCATTTTGACAGGCTATAGATCAACCTCGCCCATACTTCCTCGATTTTCCTCCCGAGAAATTCCGATTCATTGTTTAATGAGTACATTAAACGGTTGTTGACACTTGACCTCTAATTAAAATACCAGATTTTACGAATTACTTCATCTTCTTGGTACTATCGTTTCAAAATGTTCGCAATATCTTTAATGATGTGAAAATTCTTTGTTCCCCAATGCTTGGTAATATTTGTTAATAATACCATGGACTTACGGTAGGGAATTATTAAGGGTCTAAACAAATGTATGGAATGATTAGTGGAGAGTTCTTTTGTCAATGTACCATGTTGAAATGATGAAGTATAGCGAGGAAAGATTGTAATTGAAATTATATGACATGTTATTATTTCTTTGGTATTTTAGTCTTTGGATCTGTGAGAATGATGTTTTGCTGTTAATGTTACACTTTATTTTTTGTATTGTAAGGAATAATTTGAAGATAAATTAAAGTTATCATAATTTCTTATCATAGAGAAGGCAACCAACGAAACTAATACAACAGAAGAATGGGGAAAGATAATGGATATTTGTGACAAAGTAGGCAGTTCTCCTCAACATGCAAAGGATTGCTTACGTTCCATTGTTAAACGCCTATATTCTGCAGATCCACATATTGTAATGCAGGCAATAACAGTTAGTATCTTTATAATTGTGGAAAAAGAGAACCTATGACTTTACCAAACCCTTTCACTAACTCTATATTTTTTTTTAGTTGCTGGATGCCTGTGCTAGCAATTGTGGTAAACCGTTTCATTTGGAAATTGCATCGAGGGACTTTGAAAATGAATTAAGAAAGCTTGTTAATCATCCCCAAGTGAAGATTGCAGAGAAGATGAAGGCACTTTTAAAAAAGTGGGCCGAAGGTGATTTTAAGACTGATCCTCAATTAAATCTGATTCCAAGTTTATATAATAAACTTAAAAGCGATGGACTTGATTTTTCATCTTTGTCTGATACGGTAAGCTTCTTCTACTTCACAAAAAATATTTTATATTTAATTTTTATAATTTCATAATCATTGTTCACTTTTAGCCTAAAAGGACAAGTGTTCTAAGTAAAGATCCAAATGTAGTTACAAATTCCCAAGAAGAAGAAGATATTGCAAAAGGTAATTATTCAATTTTTGTCAAATTGTTTGCACAATGTTTGAAGCTCAGAAAAAAACAATATTTTATTCAACAGCCATTGAACTATCTCTGAAAGAAAGTAAAGCTCATAGTCAGGGATCTTCTTCGCATAGTTCTCCAGCATCTAAAAAAAGTACAAGCTTATACCCTAGTGTAAGCTCTGCGCTTAGTGCATCCAGCAGCTCTGAAGGCAGGAAGGTCCGTGCTCTCTATGATTTTGAGGCAGCAGAAGATAATGAATTAACATTTTTAGCAGGAGAAATAAGTATGCTATGAAACTTTTATTTTCAAACTCTACATAAGGAATTATTATTTTATCGTTTTCAAAATAGTATGTAGGGGAAATTTGAAGAAATAACAACATTGTTATTGTAAATCGTATTTTAGTTAACATATTGGACGACTCTGATCCAAATTGGTGGAAGGGCAGTAACCACAGAGGTGAAGGCCTCTTCCCCTCAAATTTCGTTACTGCAGATTTGTCTGTAGAGCCTGAGCAATTTACAAGTAAGTTGTACCTTAATGTATCGCTGATATATATTGCAATCGATATTTTAACCCTTTCCATACTACCAGTGAATAAGAAATCCTTCAGCATTGGCACACTCGCGGAAAAGCACTTCGTAGGGAAAGGGTTAAATTACAGAAAGTAATATTTACAAATTTCTACAGAGTTAGAACATAGTAACAAGAAAATGGTTCAATTTGCTGAAGAAGTCGAAGTGAAAACGGTAAAAACGGAGCCAGAAGTCATCGAAGTTGAAATAGACGAAAAGAAGATGGACAGACTTCTACATCTGTTACACGAAGCAGATCCACAATGTGATACATCTGATCCACAAGAGATGCTTGATTTAGAAGGTGAATATCAATACTTAATTACATTGTACTTAATTATAATATTACTCACGATGCTTAATCAAATTTTCCAGAGCAAGTTACCGCGATGGGACCTCTGATAGATGCAGCTTTAGAAAAAGTGGATAGGAGGCATGCACAGTTAACCCAATTAAGTTCTGATTTGGTGGATGCACTTAATTTATATCACACCCTCATGCGAGAACCTCCGCCTCCTACACCGTCTAGTTATACCTTACCTAAAATGCCTCCGCACGTGCATCCTTACCAGTTTCAAAATCAGGGACCACCACCATCACACGTGAGGAATATTCAATAATTGATATATGTTTACAAAGAATCTTGTTCTCATTCAAATAATATACTTAAATTTATTGACAGATATATAACGGGTTGCCTCCTCCACCCCAACAGCCACCTTTCTCTGTAAACAGTGGCCCACATGGGCCGTACAATACTAATATTCCAAGTAATGAGTACATGGGGCCTGCCAGTATGCCAAACATGACATTACCGCAACATTTTCATATGCAGGCAGGCTCTCACCAGCATCCCCCAGGACATCTTCAAGGTCCTCCACAGGTGCCAGATCAGACAAACCTTCCCTATCCTCATCAAGGGTATGTTGAATCGTGATATTTCTGTTATCTTTATTAATTTGCCCTTTACAAATTACATAAGCTTAACCCTTTTAGTGGCGACTGAAAAAATTGATTGAATTAATGACAAATGTTACGAATAAAAAGAATTGTCACTAAGCGATAGTTTGATATAGAATACCAATATAGAGCATAAACAGAGATTAATGCTTCAATGGCCACTGTTAGCACTATTGTTGATGACGATGTATTGCAGTCCGGCACTAAAAGTGTTACAATTACTTTTGAACATAGAAAAAAAAGGAATATCCCATAATAGCATGTATTTGCAGGAGTATTGTTCATAGTGCAATTAAAAGTTTATATATGATGAATAATTTTTACAATTTTTAGAATTACTGTTATCTTCAGATATTAATGCATTCGGGGCATTGCTAATTAAAAGAAAGTTTATAAGTGAACGTTTTATAATATTACACGACAGATTTCCACCACAAAGTGGTCCCATGCCAGGCCCCTATGGTCCACCAGGGCCGACAGGACCTCCGATAAACCGACAACCTGAATATGCACCGCCAAACGGGCAACATATGTAAAAGGGATGCCAGGCATTTCAAATTCACCGTGTACTCGAACTCAAATTGTACAATATCACTATATTATAATTATTTAAATAAACATACCCGAAGTAGCCAAAGATAATGGGGTTTTTCATGAAAGTTTTACGTTCGAAACTAACCGGCGTGAGCTTTTTATCGTAGAGATAAAAATACAAAATGAGAAGTGTAGTGAAAATTTGAATTTTACTTTATATTTGATATATTATTAGTCCGTAATACTTTAAAATCTTATTAAACGCAACCGTTTAAATTCAGTCGATACATTCCTTTGGCTCGATTGGTGTTTGATATTGTATTTAACGAATCATCCGCATATGAGTATCATTTTCAGACTAACGTTATCTGCACTCGGAGGAACATGATGAGACTAAACTGTAAAGAAAAGCGTTTGAATAGGAGCCCGATTTCATAATTGTCGGTATGTACTTTTGTTTAAGTTCGTGCCGTATTGTTACGCGATATTGTGTTACATATTTGTCATCGATTATATGTTTGTAATAAGTTGTAAAGATTGCAACGTCGACCGCATATATATTTAAGGCATTAAGAAGTCTCAAGATAAAGCGATGGAGATTGCACGATTATCTATTTTATAATTTTTTACTCTGCAATCGTTCGTAATCGAAACGGCTATAGAGAACTGTTGAAACAATGACTAGTAATAAAATATGAATTCTTTTTTTAAACGAAAACGGAAACATCTATTTGTGAAGCTTTTTAAAAGCTACTCGAGTATCGTTGATGAAATGAAAAACCGAGCAATTGCGATGAGACGTTTTGGAGTATTGTACTTTCGGCCACTGTGTATAATAAAAATAACTCTTATTAATAATTGCTTAACGAACAAGTTGCGAGGAGTCATTTATGAATTGTTAATGCATAATAGCTCGCATAATGAAGTTCGTGCTATCATGACGTAAACAGCCCTGTTTGCATCGAGAAAAAGTAAAAATGATAGTTGTCTTTTTGAAATGATAATTAATTTTACGCATCGAATTGTAAACGTTAATTACAACGTTTATGTGCGTACGAAGACTACATCTAATTTCATTATAAATGTTTATTAAAATAATTACTGCGAGGAATGGAAATTAGAATATTGAGTAGCTTTCGTAGAAACACGGTTCTCTGATGCAAATGGGGATGAAATCTAATCATAAATACTGCGCATTTACGATACGGATACGGTAGATAATGATGTAATGAGCCTGAAAGAGAAATTGATAAGTTGAATTTCAAGAGAACACAACCGATCATAATTTTCGTCGCCTATTTTAAAAGAACAGGGTGCGTCAATAGAATAGTCCAATATATCCAAATAACAAAAGGAGATCATAGGAGGAAATAATTCATGGAGACAATTGAAGAATTAGTAGGAAAATTAAAAATTGAAGTATCGCGTAGAGTTCATGTAAAGGGAATGCTGATAAAGAAACTGATAAGTTAGAATTGAAGGTTTATATTAACAATTAAATGACGAGAGATTCCAAACTCTGACGTTCTTTGTTTAAAGAAACTTGTGCCGTACTTTGTATGCGTATCTGATATGATAAGGGAGATTGATAGAAAGAAAGGAAAAAAAAAAGAGCGTGAGAACGATACGTCCTATTAAGAATAGATCATGTAATTTACATTGTATATGTTACGTTGCTATTAAACTGTCATTATTTACGTAATGCGGGCACCTCTGAATTATTTGCATTGTTGTAATAAATTTTGTATAAAGCCTGATGAAATAACGGGATTAAAGCACTCGTTGATGTAAGAGGTAAGTTCGAAAATTTACATTCTTCTATTACAATTTTAAAAAATACAAAAACAAAGTTTCTGCAGTAGGCAGTTACGGTGATTATAATTAAATTGATGATAAATAATATGTACGACGCGATAGGAAAGAAAATGATTCCATATTTTGTTATACCAATTAAATTGACTGAAAATTTGAATATAATTGAACTTTGAATTGTTATAATAAAATAATAAATGCAATGCTGATAGTAATTAATGTTTTATTTAATTCAAGAAGTAGAAATGTGTTTAGGCGGGACAATAAACTGATATATTTCAAATATTAAATTTCATTGAGTTTATTTTATTTATATAGAACATATATTTAAGAGATTTTAAACTTAAGCCATAAACTATATGAACCCAAGAAGAGTGGAAACTCGATGTTTTCAAGGTGTTCTGGCGCGACTGCTTTCAGCGCCATCTAGTTTTTGTAAATTTTCGGAAATTCTCTGGCGCGAACTAACCTCTCGTTAAAAGACTGAAATATTTAAATACTGATATCTCTCTTATTTCTTGATAGATTTAGATGCAGTTTGTTTGAGAATCTTTTTTAGAGTCTAAACTATAGATGTACTAATGGGAATCACGTAAAATGTACTAATTTAGTCGCTATAAGTAAGCGAACAGTAACGAAACATAAAACATTTTTTTTAAGAGGTCTGTAGCTTTGTGTCGTATACCATCTGAAAGGGCGTGAAAATCTGCGTTAAACAAAAGAAAGATTATCTCTCTAGCTTACGTAGAAGCCGAGAAAATTGGAAAAATATATTCAATGTATTTTCAAGTTAAGCCATAAACTATGCGACTACTAAAAGAGAGGAAAGTCGATGTTTTCAAGGTGTTCCGGCGCGACTGCTTTCAGCGCCATCTAGTTTCTGTAAATTTTCGGAAATTCTCTGGCGCGAATTAACCTCTCGTTAAAAGAGTGAAATATTTAAACACTAATATCTGGCTTATTTCTTGACCGATTTAGATGCGGTTTGTTGTAGTGTGCTTTTTAGAGTCTAAACTATTGATACACTAACGGGAAACCCGTAAATTGTACTCGTTTAGTTACTATAAGTAAGCGAACAGTAGCCAAACATAAAATAATTTTTTTAAGAGGCCTGCAATATTGTGTCGTATACTATTCGAAAGGGCGTGAAATTCTGCGTTAAACAAAAGAAAGATTATCTCTCTAGCTTACGTAGAAGCCGAGAAAAGTGGAAAAATATATTCAATGTATTTTCAAGTTAAGCCATAAACTATGCGACTACTAAAAGAGAGGAAAGTCGATGTTTTCAAGGTGTTCCGGCGCGACTGCTTTCAGCGCCATCTAGTTTCTGTAAATTTTCGGAAATTCTCTGGCGCGAATTAACCTCTCGTTAAAAGAGTGAAATATTTAAACACTAATATCTGGCTTATTTCTTGACCGATTTAGATGCGGTTTGTTGTAGTGTGCTTTTTAGAGTCTAAACTATTGATACACTAACGGGAAACCCTTAAATTGTACTCGTTTAGTCACTATAAGTAAGCGAACAGTAGCCAAACATAAAATAATTTTTTTAAGAGGCCTGCAATATTGTGTCGTATACCATTCGAAAGGGCGTGAAATTCTGCGTTAAACAAAAGAAAGATTATCTCTCTAGCAGCTATAGAAGCCGAGAAAAACGGGAAAATATATTCGATATATTTTCTGGTTAGGCCATAAACTGTGGGGGTATCAAAAGAGTGGAAACTCACAATTTTGGAGGTGTTCTGGAGCCACTGATTTCAGCGCCATCTATGGGATTGTCATCCCCGAAACTCGAAAAACTTTATTTTCATTTTTCTCGGCTTCTGGAAGGCCTAAAGGGATGATCTTTTTATAGTTTAACGCAGATTTTCACGCCCTTTCAGATGGTATACGACACAAAGTTGCAGGCTTCTTAAAAAAAATATTTTATGTTTCACTATTCTTCGCTTACTTATAGCAACTAAACGAATAGAATTTAAGTGTTTCCCATTAATATATCGATAGTTTGGACTCTAAAAAAGATTCTCAAACAAACGGCATCTAAATCTATCAAGAAATAAGCGAGATATTAATGTTTAAATATTTCAGTCTTTTAACGAGAGGTTAGTTCGCGCCAGAGAATTTCCGAAAATTTCCGAAAACTAGATGGCGCTGAAAGCAGTGGCGCCAGAACGCCTTGAAAACATCGAGTTTCCACTCTTTCAGCGTTCGCATAGTTTATGGTTAAACTTCAAAATGGGAAATATATTTGAATTCCATTATCGTTCACTGACTTATACTATTGGGAAATTTCTATTTCTCGTTTAAATCTTGACCGATTTGGATGCAGTTTTTTTTAACGTACTCTTTAAAGTCTAAAATATCTATCTGTCGACAAAAAAATATTTCGTCTCGACCTGTTTACCTACCAGAGATGAAAAACTGTAGGTTCATCTCTTCTTGACGCCAAATTCAATTTTCACAGAAAGCTGTTCCAGCAACCGAAAAAAAACGGGGAATATATCAGTTATTTTAGATTACGGACAGGAAAAGAATGAGATGAGGGGAAGAACTTCATTATTAAATAAAATAATAAAGCTTTTCCTCATAAAGGAGCGACGGGAGGGCTCAGTTTCCCAAAAGAAAGGATTTAAAAAAAAATATACACACAGCTATATAGATTTCAAGAAACGGTACACAGTTTAATTCAATTATTATTTACACCTTGTGTTTACGATTTATAGGCACGTATATAAGAAGGGCGGTTCAGACAAAGAGTTGACATCCCTTTAAAGTTGAAAATTGGTTCGAATGAACTATAGTTTTCTTGTTAGATATGTCTAATAAATATCTATGCATAGTTTCTTCACGATCAGAGTGTATCAGTTCCTTTGTTAATCTGTTTCTTGTTTATTAATTCATTTGTTGATCCTTCAGAGCCCCATGACTTCCAATAAATTTAGTCTCGAGGTAGCTGAAACCATAGTAAAATAATATAATTAATAAAACAGCTACTGACAATTTTCCGATTTAGTTTAATAACACCAGAACTGTATACTCACATTCCATCAATTCTGGAGAGCCAATTATCCTTTTTGGTATGATCTAGCATCCATTTCTTAATTCAATGATGCTAGTGCTCTTCACCGTTTCCTACTATCTCCAAATTCGATGACGGTACAATTTTCCACCGATTCCTAAAATCAGTTAATTCAATAACATCTCAAAAAGCGTTAAAAAATCGTTCCACAACTTATTCGTCATTCTTATCCTACAGAACATCAGTTTGAGAAACATTGATCCAAATGTAACACTTAAATCATAATTATTTTCATTGTAATCATTTACCAATCAAAGATTGTAAGTACATCCTTTGAATTTACGGTCGAACGCGTTGGTTTTCCCCATCCTTTTGAGGATCAACGTGTAAATTCATTATTCGCGACAAAGTGCTTATTAATTTTTTTTTATCCTTCATTTTATCGCAGATCGATGGTACGCCGGCCTTCCGATAGTTTCGTGTGCAAGACTCACCTCTTACAATAGTAACGTTTCCCAGGAATCATACGGAATCTCGTAATCTTCCCCAGTTATTCGTCGCCGTTCTCTCGAGCACGATTATTCGTAACGCAAGATTTATGGCCGCTGAAACAATGAATTAATCGTGAAAAAAAAAGACCGCACGATAGTACCGTTGTAAATTATTCCTCCTCTGACTTGTGCACGATAAATCTCTTATATTAGCTGGAATAACGATAAAAACAATAATCCTAGTAGGGCTGGAAGTATTTTTCGTTTGGAAGGAAGACTGGTACAGTTTCTTTTTACCACAATGTAAAACGATTCTTCTTCTACTTTTTGGGGTTCAATTGCTATGATTATTTAACGTGAGCTTATTGATTTTAATTTTTAGGCGAATGAACAACCACCGAGGCATGATATATTAAATAATAATTTAGGAAAAGCTTGCTAGAAATAATGGAGTGATTTAAATTAGGGCTGACTGATTGTGAGTCCCAGATTTTGCTTTTCTGTCAACCATAGCCCCCTATTTCCCCTATCACCATCATTTAATCTAGCATCTATTGTTTTATGTAGGTCTAGAACCACGGAGACTATAATATTGTAAATAATAATTCAACAGAAATTTGTCAGAAGTGCTTCCCTATCCACCATAGCCCCCTATTACCCCCTATCACCATAATTTCGCCTAGAATCTTCGAATTTAGGAGGGCCCTAAACTATAGAGGCTATGATACATTAGATAACAATATGGCAGAAATTTTCCAGAGATAGTAGGGGATTTAAATTTGGGCCTTCTCAGCTGAATTCCGGGGCTATAGTTGCACAAGACCTTTTGCAGAATAATCGCAAGCTAGTAATGAGTATATAATTGTATTAAAAAGTAACGATGTTCGTTATAAACATTTTCTGTGAAAGTATGCAGATACCCATGCAGATGAAACACAAAAGTGACTGAAAGTAGGAAAGAAGGTCATCCCGAACATACGTGCTTATGAACATTTTGTGCTCTTTTTCAATTCTGACCCGTTCTGCGTCACTATGTTATGAAAGAGTCTGCATATATGAATATAAATTAAATCTATTTTCATAAAATTCCATGGTATCTCTTCAAAATCGAGGATCGTATTGTAATTAATACCCTAATAATTCACGAAATTAACATACACCTAATTAAGAGAAAACAGATTCATCCAACTGCCCTAATTAAATGTTATAAAACTAGGAAACGTATCTTATTAAATATCCCCATAATTCAAGAAATTAACATACACCTAATTGAAAGAAAAGAAAATTTGTATCAGTAAGATTTATTCTATATAGTTTATTAGAAATAAGAAAAAAAAAAAAGAGAGATAATGAAACATAGAGAAGTAAGGCGTGGAGAACAAATCCGATTGCCTCGACGTATAAAAAGAATTAGATGGAATAATTATGCACTACGGTAAATCTTTTCTTCGTACAGTTAACATAATCGGCGAGCAAATAATGAATGGCAAAAACCAGTACTGTCTATTTTTTTTTTCAATGAAATAATCATTTAATGAATCACTATATGGAATGCAAATGCATCATTACGCAATCACGAACAATTTAATTGGCCGTTACTTCGTTCCGGCTATCGAATACTTCGAAATAAAATTCTTCGTACAAAAAATGAAAGTAATTATATGAAAACCAAAGTATCATCGTCTATGAAATAAAAAATAAAATTATACTTAATGTCACAAGTTATATTTTCTCGTTGTACGTTGAGCTATTAAATTACTCTCAAAATTGAAATTTGTAAAAGGAAAAAAAAACTGATAATAGATAACTGTTAAAGGAAAAAAATGAAGATCTAGTATTACGTAGGTGTTTATATAGAAAGGCTCGGTCGACAATGCGTTAACGGTGTTATGCAATTTTGCTTGAAATATAAGAGAATTCATTAATAATCGATCAATCGCAGCATCCTCATAACTGATCGACTGATAAAATCGTTAGAATAACGAGAGGATTTCCTTGGCAATGGCATCTGTTAGATAGACAATGGACCAAGCAGCCTTGGCATTAACATTTACACATCCTCCGGTTTCGTTTCCAGTCTTCGTAATTGTCGATATTACAAAATTACACAGAAATCGTTGCATCTCGTTAATGAAATTATCGGCAAAATACATTAAAATTTCCGAAATTATCCTCAAATACAAAATACAGTTCTGGTCTACTTCCATGTAGCAACCAATTGTCTAGAATTACCTTTGCCATAATTTTTAACGCCAACAATAATAATACTAATAATGTTACTATTAATAGATACATCATTTCAAAGTACTTTTAACAAAATTTCTGAATTATTCATAAAACTTCTTCGCATATCTGAATGAAAATTGAATTTCTTGTATCAAAATAGGAGAATAATAAAAAGTGTACATCTTACTAAGTCTCTCAAGGACGAATCAATAGGATTTATCGATCCTTTAATCGATCAGTGGATGTATTGTCAGTTTACCATTCTCTTGATATTATACTTCATATTTTCAACCTTTCGTAATATCCTCATAGTTCTTCCTACAACAACAACCGACTAGCAATCATATTGTAGAGTTCAAGAAGAAGCATTTGATATTTATACTCTTGCCGTCGCATACTATTTTGATTGAAATTTAATAGGCAATTGCGACATCCTGTACGAACTGGAAAGTGAAACTTAAAAGTAAATTCCCACATTGCTTTGTACGTATCGTGCGGTGCTGAAAAGAAGTCCCGGGGAAGGATTTAGAATTGCAATTAATTCACCCAAATTCTCTATTGTCTTCTCTAGGAATCGCGTTCTAAATTTTATTATTTAAAGTATGATAGCCTAGCTGGAATCTATCTATAATAATAGTCCATAAGTAACATAATATTATCACTTAAAATAGAAAAATTGGGGGGCCGTGGTGGATAGAGAAAGAAAGGCTTGGACTCACAAGTAGTGGTTTCGAGCTCAAGTCGTATTCATTACCTTTAGAAACTTTTTTTTTAATTAATCTTTAATGTATCATAGCTCTAATAATTCAAGACCCAGGTAAAACCAGTCGAAATGATGGTGTCACTTAACACTAAACCTACCAAGGCGGTCAAAAGACCGATTCCAAAATATTTTCTAAAAATTATCTAAATTAATAGAGTAGCCATGAAGTAAATATTCCACTTCTATCTTATAAAACCAAAATTAGTTTATTAGTTATCTTCCTTATCTCTCCATTTCCCTTTTTATAAAGTCGTTATTAAGTATATTTTGATCTTAGTAGATATAACGTTGGTAGTGTTAGTGTTAAAAAATAAAAGTTATGGTGAATAGAGAGGTGAAGACTATGGCTCGTTTTATCAATGAAACAAGTTTAGTTTAGTGAAATCTACAACTTCAGATGAAATAATCAAATATCTTTTCCATTATGTAAGAATAAATTGTAAGAAACAGTTTTTTTTTCTGAAAGATGACTTTAGATATGTAACTATTGCAAGATTCATGATCGTTATTTAATGGTCTTCTATATTTGACGTGTCCTGCTTTCGACTTGGTCGAAAGTTGCACAAAAAATTTCGATGAGGAAGTTAGAGTTCTTTGAACTAACAATAAATTTCACGAGAAATATTAGTATTCTTTCTGTATGTATAAATCAATATTCACAATTGGAATGAAGTTCTGTTGTAAATTTGATCAGAAACTATCCGTTTCATTGTTAATGAATTTACATAATGATATTTATTGTCGGAAATATTATTCGTTATGTAATAAATGAACGTGGAAGGAAAACGAAAAGTTATGTAATATCGAATTCGGGTCATGGTAGGTGGTATCAGTGATTTTACGATGAGCAATCGATTTTTCCCTTTGATTTTTTTTTAACATCTCTAAAAATATCTATTGATTGAGTGTAGGTATTTGGAATGTTAAAAATCTTTCCTTCTGCCGTTAATTTTCGAGAATTTCGTGGCAGATGCCCGCGCAAGGAATAGCAGATGATAAAGCGCACAACCTTTTAACAGCGGACGACCTTTCACGATCGTTCTATCCGCTAAAGATCCGCAAAAACTTGACCTTTTCGAGCGAAAATTGATTATACAAAAAGAGATCTTCTGGTTTAATTGCTCTCCTTCATTTTAATAATTCATCGCTCACCGATTAATTAGAGGAACGAGAACTAGTTTGAATTTTATTCGCAACACATTTAACACCTGATTTAATTACATGTGTATAGTACATATTTTACGTGTATCTTCTAATACATAAATTACTTAACTGATCATCTTCTTCGTAGCTTGATTCCTCTTGCTACAAATTATTTATTTTATATATTTAAATACAAACGATTTAACGCCGGTAACATTAATGTCAAGAAATTTATGTTTTATAAAGTTGTCGTAGAATATTTATTGTGGAGCTCCTCTATAAAGTTGGATCTCTTTGTTATAAAAATAGAGGTAGTGTTAAATTCATATTAGAGGTCAGTACTGCCAGAAACTTCTCTAACATTACCGAATAGAGATAACGTATTTCGTCATCGATTAACTAATCGTAGTTTCACCGTGTCGTCCGTCGTTTATCGAATCCGATTCGCATATTTCATCGATGGATAATATCAATAACTTTGATGTATGTACCGTACAGTACTGAAGAGATGTCTCAGGGGATTTGAAACGTCTCATTTAGTTCCTTCGTTGCGCGATTCTATCAGTGAAATGTGTCGTCCTTGTTTTATACTGTCTGCTTTAGCTATTGCGACTATTGGGCCTAGGGCCCACTATTTTAAACGAGTTTGAATCCACCGAGGCTCTGGTGCATTAGATAACAACTTGGTAGAAATTTTTCAGAGGTGGTTGAGAATTTTAATTCAACCCCACTAATTGTGAGACCCAATTTGTAGTTTCTTATCCACCATAGGCCCCTAATTTTTAGTTTTTAAATGATAAAATCATTTTGCATAGGACCCATTGTTTCAGATGGGCTCGGAATCACTGGGGTTCTGGTGCATTGGATAACAACTTGGTAGAAATTTTCCAAAGGTGATAGAAAGTTTGAATTCAGTCCCACTGATTGTGAGACCCAGTCTGTAGCTTCTCGTCCACTATAAGCCCCTAACTTTTGGCTTTTAAATGATAAAATCATTTTGCATAGGACCCATTGTTTTAGATGGGCTCGGAACCACAGAGGTTCTCGTGCATTAGATAGCAACTTGGTAGAAATTTTCCAGAGGTGATATAGAACTTGAATTCAGTCCCACTGATTGTGAGACCCAATTTGTAGTTTCTTATCCACCATAGGCCCCTAAGTTTTAGTTTTTAAATTATAACATCATTTTCCATAGGACCCATTGTTTCAAATGGGCTCGGAACCACCGAGGTTCTGGTGCATTAAATAACAACTTGATAGAAATTTTTCAAAGGTGATAGAAAATTTTAATTCGGTCCTACTGATTGTGAGTCCCAGTTTTCATTTTGTTATTAACTGTTGCCCTTTAATTGGCAGATTTTAACCCATTGACCTATTGTTTCAGATAGGTTCCAGACACTATGGTGGTTGCACAGTACTAATAATAATTTAGAAAGAATTTCCCATAATTGACGATGGAGAATTTTAACTCGGTCTGACCAATTGCAAGTCCCATTCTTTATCTCCTTATCCACCATAGTCCCATGTACTTCGTTATTCTTCGGTCACGTGAACAGGATACAGGATCAATTTACTATTTATAGTCCTGACGGATCTCAGGCCAGTTTGCATTACTTCACGGAGACCATCATCACCGACCAACGGCCCATTCAGATGTGGTTTTCGTAATAATTACCTTCGCCGTCCTCGTTGGTAGCATCTTCTATCCTGATATAGAGAACTCACGGTTAACAGTCGTGCACCACCTCTGGACCCATTTCTCGAGGTCGCTGTTACGAATACATCTAGTCCTTGTTAGAACATAAGGACTTTTTTTACATGATCCAGATTTAATTCAAAAATTGATATGTCTTGATGGTAGACGTGGCGGAAATGTAATGAAGTCTAACAGAGCTCCAAGACAATTGTTAATGAAATAAAGCCAAGGTGAATTGATAATGTTCAAAGTTAAGGAAATGGTATGTTTGCGATCGGAGGTAACGTTTAACATTAAAAATAGGAAAGGAACGACGATCGAAATGTAATTAAGTTTCATCGGTCTTCCGACACGAACCGGAAGTTACCTTCCTAAGGCTTCTATTTACTCAGTATTATACAAAGCCAGCTATTAACTTTCGCTCGATTGTAAATAACGACGCGGAAGTAAACTATAATTTTCATTGCTTTTGAGATTTTCATCCATTGCTGCGAATGGATTGTCCTTAAAATAACCTTCTTTCACGCTATAGATCTAAAATCAGTTATTTTATGTTATAGAAAGATTTCAAACCATCGAGACTGTAATAACGTAAATGATAGTTTATAAAAAATATTCAATAGGTGACGGGGGAGTATCTGAACTCCTCTCGAACTAATTAATTGCGATTTCGAGCTGCCTAACTCATTATCTACCGTAGCCCAACTACCTATTGGTTTAGAAAGATTCCTAATTACCCAGACTCTGATATATTAAATAATAATTTATGAAAAATTGTCAAAAGGTGACACGACAGTATTTAAACTCCTCTCGAACCAATTAATTGCGATTTCGAGCTCCCTAACTCATTATCTACCGTAGCCCAACTACCTATTGTTTTAGAAAGATTCCTAATTACCGAGACTCTGATATATTAAATAATAATTTATGAAAAATTGTCAAAAGGTGACACGAGAGTATATAAACTCTTCTCGAACCAATTAATTGCGATTTCGAGCTCCCTAATTCATTATCTACCGTAGCCCAAAAATCTACTGTTTTAAAAAGATTCTCAATTATCTAGACACTGATATATAAAATAATAATTTATGCAAAATTTTCAATAGGTGACGGGGGAGTATCTAAACTCCTCTCGACCCAATTAATTGCTACTTCAAGTTATCTACCTCATTATCTCCCGTAGCCTGAGGATCTACCGTTTGAAATAAGTTGTCAGAGGTCTCGATTGAAGATTAATTCTAATACAAGACCAATTAATTGCAAGTTTACCTCTTTAACCGTCGTAGAACTAGGTTCTACTGTTTTAAGCTCTAAGGTTGCAAATCACCAAGCCTACGATACGAATCCTTTACACGGAACGATCCAGAATTACGTAAAACCTTCGATCACGAGTTTTCAATATTTCCAATAGTAAAAGATCTTTAAGCTTTTAAACGAAGAATAGTCTACGAATGTGCTAACAAGAGTGCTCTTGATTTACGACGACGAAAGGCCTCTGTCGAAACTGCAACGATAGATAGACTTGCAAAACAGCATTTAGCATCGTTTTGCAACGTGGATGTGCAGGTGCGAAGATCGAAAGATTATACTACTGACCGATCTTAAACGGTTTTGAAAGGATCGTTAACCTTGCAAAAAGAAAAAATATCACTAGCTTTTTGTTTCTTCTTCATCGCTTTTTTATTTTCGATCCTGAAAGTACCATCGGTTTTATGTAATTTCAATCGGTATCTGAAAGTAGAGAATACTTTTTTCTTTTTAAGTCTTTTAGTGAAGAAACGAAAGTACTTGTTTCTTGGTACTTTAATTCGAAAATTTCTTATGTCGAAGATTGAATTTATGGAAATTGTAGTTCTGTAACGCAGGACAAGAAATTTGAAGGATTTTCGTAAGAAGGAAACGTAAGTAGTGTAAGATTTTCTAACAATGTACCAGCAGAACTATGCTATCAAGATACATAGTAATTGGCACCATTGTTACGAGAGAATGTTTATTGTTTAGGCTCGAGGTCTTGCTACACATTTCAGGCAGAGAAACACTTTCGACGTTAATCACAACGAGGCAATACGAAGTAGAGAATTTCTTCTTTGAAAGGACAGCTCAAATTGTGAAAAAAGAAAATATTCTAAATATAGAAATTTCTGATCAGAATTTTTTCTTTAAACTTCCGATTAAAAGTGCAATCACAATCATTATGAATGACTTTAAATATTAAATTCGATATATTGTAAAAATGCATTTCTAAAAGTTATATAAGAGAAATGTACTCGGACAAAGTAGACTTCCATTTTTGTAAGAAAAAGAAAAAGTTCTCCCTTCATTTTCATCACGTGGTTGACCAATCGGTACTTCTTTCATTGTACGAACCACAATTATAATAAGTTTGCACAACGCAAAATAAAACAAACCAGCCGATTCTTGAGATTTTTCATTCGCTTGGTATTATTCAAGCTAAATATCAATCCTCCTCTCGTTTCGAACAAACATTTCGTAAATGTACCCGTACAATGAAAGGTTCTCGACTTACATTCGAGTTTACACAGAAGATGTTTCTTTTCATTGTGCAAATTCACATAAAGGGTGTCCATATTTTCGAAAATTCACGAATTCATATTATATTCATAAAAAAATTGATAGAAATAACGGTGGACTTCAACTCGAATTCAGTGACTGCTGATTCAAATATTTAACTTTTTATCTACCACGTCTTAAGGAGCTACTGTTTTAAGCGAGTTCCATATTATCAAGTCTAATATATTAAATATATACTATACTAATTCGTAAAAAAATTTTAGGAACAACGGTGGACTTCAACTGGAGTTCAATGACTGCTGATTCAAATATTTAACTTTTTATCTACCACGTCTTAAGGAGCTACTCTTTTAAGCGAGTTCTATATTATCAAGTCTAATATATTAAATATATTCTATACTAATTCATAAACAAATTTTTAGAAACAACGGTGGACTTCAACTCGAGTTCACTACCTGCTGATTTGGAGATTCACGTTTTTATCTACCACGTCTTAAGGAGCTACTGTTTTAAGTGAGTTCCATACTACCAAGGCTAATATATTAAATATATACTATACTAATTCATAAACAAATTTTTAGAAACAACGGTGGACTTCAACTCGAGTTCACTACCTGCTGATTTGGAGATTCACGTTTTTATCTACCACGTCTTCAGGAGCTACTGTTTTTAGCGAGTTCCATATTATCAAGTCTAATATATTAAATCTGTACTATATTAATTTATAAAAAAAATTTTAGGAACAAGGGTAGACTTGAAATCGAGTTCACTAACTTCTGATTTGGAGATTCACCTTTTTATCTACCACGTCTTAAGAACCTACTCTTTGAAGTGAGTTCCATACTACCAAAACTAATATATTAAATATATATTATACTAATTCGTAAAAATATTTACAGGAGCAGCGGCGGATTTGAACTAGGGCTCGCTGATTGTAAGTTCGCACTTACCTGGTTTATCAGCATAACAGAAGGTACTATTTTAAATAAGTTTCGAACTATTGAGCTAATAATATGTTAAGCAATAGCATAAGATAAATTTTCCAATGACAATAGGGGATGATTTGAACACAAATTCACTGATTAGCCTGAAGATAATTTCGTACGAATCGCGAATTAAAAAACACCCTATAGGCGCGCAACTGGCGTTCATGTAATTCGGTAAAAAAAATAAATGATGCCACAAGAATAACACTTTAGTTTTGTCAACGAGCCGAGTGTTCAACAACTCCAAAACCAAAGGAACTTTCTCGTCGATGAATAATGATACGCATATAAAGGCCTGTTATTTTTCTCCAGGTGCTTGTTCCTTTTT
Source organism: Cerceris rybyensis (assembly GCA_910591515.1). NCBI lineage: Eukaryota > Metazoa > Arthropoda > Insecta > Hymenoptera > Crabronidae > Cerceris > Cerceris rybyensis. The sequence goes on along the minus strand of OU342801.1, from coordinate 4,956,149 downwards.
ATAAATGTGAGAGGTAAATCTATAATTAATATTGTTTTAAGTTTAACGTCATAAATATATTTATTAACATTTCCAAGCTCACCTAATATGGCAATCAGCTAACAAGTCAATATGGAACAAACATTTTTAACCCTAAAAAAAGATTCTACACAAAACATCTCGAAAATCACAGAAATAAAAATTCTCAAACTATCACCACACAAAGTATAAATACTAATTAGACATCCAACCATAATAATAACACTAGATCTACCAAGGTAAATAATTAATACAATTTTCTCAGAATTTTTTAGCCCTCAATTAATTTTCCACATCTATTTGATGATTTATTTTCAAATTGATCAAATTTCTTGTCCAATTCTTTTCCTTCGAAGTATTTATCTAGTGTCTTTAAATATATTACATTAATCTACGTTCATTCTGTTAAAATTAGCCAATTGAACCGCACCGTCCTATAATCTTTTCACCCACACCTTTTTTTCACTCTACCAAGCGAAGATTCCCAAGGAATCCTGCGAGACGACGAGTTTACATGGAGACCGCATTAAAACGATAAATATAAATTATCATATTAACAGAAATAAATCAAAAGCGTACACACGACCGGCACCGATAAGACACACCAGAACGCAATAAAGGATTTCTAATTTATTGCAGGCTGCATCGTCGTCAGGACCCCAAGTTATTTAAGCGCGTATGTCGCGATTGTCCATTAAAAGCATAAATTTTGTGCAGCAAGGACGTACCTTTACGAAAGGTTCCTGTCTCCTGGATGTACTTAATCCGAATGAAGTACCGGCGACATTTACCAGCACGAGGGACGAAAACAAATGCTCACTGGGACCTCTTACCCGATGACCTCTATGACCTTAAGTCCCGACATTCTCCTCTCTGACGATTGAGACGAAGATGTAGAGATGTTTACCGTCTTACGGTGCCGAATCGCTCGTTTGTCATAACTCAAAGCAGATAAAATATTCGGGAGACTAAAATTCCAGGATTGTTCGTTAATTATAATATCTCTTGCTTCTTTTGCTAGCGAGTTATATAAAACAGTTGCTATCGAGACTTATAGGGTCGTTATTGATTTCTTTTAAAGTGTAATTAATGAAATTTTATGTTTTCAATGAAACTTTTTCCTTGTGATTAATTGTTTTTATAATTTCGAAGATTCAAGATGAATTGAGATATATAATTGGGGGTTCACTGTGAATACTGTGCGTTTGAGAATTAATTTCATTTTTGTTGCCAAATTGAAATTGCTTTGGAAGTATTCCTATTTGATGGGCTTAGTTTAGTTTTTATTTGAGGATAAAAATAGAGCGGTGGAAGGACTTTCCATCTAGCAAGGGAATTTTTAGTGATCAGTCAGGTATATTTTAAACGTCATGGTTTGATATATTAGACGGAACTGAAGAAACGAAGGGTACAAGAATGAGAGTAATGAAGAATAAGAATTTATGTAAATATTCTGCAGTTTTAGGCCACGGACTGAATTTAATAAACTCCTACTATGCGTCATTAATGGAAAACACTGACTCACGTTGAAACAGTAAACGTGTCCTATTGCAAAACTATTTTTTGATAACACAAATTCCACCTATAGTAAAGAGAATATTTAAATAATGAAAATTATTATATCGGTTCTATTGTATTTTAAAAGGACACTTTTCTAATTTGTATTATAAGGATAATTTCGGTGACTTAGAACTTAAAATCGTCGGTTAATAAAGAACACCTTGAAAATTGTTAGAAGTCAATGATCGACAATGGAATTGAAGAGAATTTCCAACAAACTCAATGATACATTAATTAAAACGAGTCATCGTTGTAATATGACACATCAAACAATAATTCATCCGTGGATCCTCGTCGAATGATAATTTGTCCTCTTTAATTGGCAATCGTCAAAGCGTATCTCCTCGTTTACAATTTAATTAATTATTCAAACCTGCTTATACGTGTTTATATTTGAAATCTGGACGTCGACGTTGTGCATCTTTCGCAATTTTTTTCAAATAATATACATATCACGCAAAACGACGGGTTTTGCCTACTACTGAACGTTCACTATTCACAGAAACAAACCTTGAAGACTTCGAGGTCAACTTCGAAGATCCAAGGTCGCGCATTACCATCTTCCACGGTTTACCACGTGTTATCGTATCTTCCATAACTTACATAACTCTTTTTTTTCAATTCGGTACAGTAATCCTTTCTCCCCTCTTCATTTCTCTTTGAACTTTACCTTAAAAAGATGTCTGATTGATGATCTAAATGGCTACGTTGTCCGGGTGTCGATGAACCATAATTGACGGAGGATCAGAGAGCAAATCATTCATTAACTTTTCATCGTCTACAAGGAATGCACGGTGAAATCGGTTTTAAAAAAGACTCCCATTTTTAGCGAAAATATTCATTTGAATGGATTTAAGAAAAATATCTGAGGTATTGTGTCATAATTCTTTTTCTTTTGTACTTTTAATTGCACGGTCGTTTCATCTGGGGCTCACTGTTTTAGTAAATCTATCATATTTGAATAAATTAAATAAGTACTTTGAAAAGGGGGAATCAAGCGGCTGAAAATTTGATCGATTGAGTGATTTATGTTTATTGATATAAACGTAGAATATTTATTCTATGACTTTGAGAATTTTTTGAAAAATTGTGTTCCAGTCATTTTGACTGGTTTGGTAGTTCTAGTGTTAAATAACAATTTAGGGCTAATTTCTCAAAGGTGATGGGTCATTTAACACTAAAACTACTAAGACAGGAAAATGACTGTTTTCAATTTAAAAAAAAAAACTTTAAAAATTGATAAAGTAGTCAAGAAGAAATTATTCCACCTCTATCTTATGAAATCTAAATTTCTTAATTGATAATCTTTTTCATCCCTTGATATCTCTTGTTCTAAACTCCTTATTTGGTATATTTAAATATAATAGATGTGACGTCGGTAGTTCTGGAGTTAAATAAATTTTGAGGACATCATTTTATTTCGATTTCTAAATGAAAATGATTTATGGGAACCAATTGAAATATTTCTTTGAACAGGTCAACCTTAAGTTAGAATTCTTAACACTAGAACTACCGGCGTCAAATCCAACATATTTTAATAAATTAAGTAAGTACTTTGAAAAAGGGGGAATCAAGCGGCGGAAAATTTGATCGATTGGGTCATTTATGGTTATTGATATAGACGTAGAATATTTATTCTATGACTTGGAGAATTTTTTGAAAAAATTGTGTACCAGTCATTTTGACTGGTTTGGTAGTTCCAGTGTTAAAGTTTCACTGTCCTTTCTGTAGATAATCGTGAAATAATTCGCCGGTCGAAATAACGAATCAGGTAAACCTAGAATTTATTCGAGCAGGCCTTTGTTTCTGAGATATTTAATGGTAGAGTTTGAGGTATGAGATGTTGGATGCTGTGAGTCTTAAATAATGCTACCTTGTCCCAGCGAATGTTAGCAGAATGCCAGGAAGGCCGCTTCGCAATACGGTATTCGAATTAAAATCTCCGGATGGTAAAAATTGTTGTTCCTTTTTTCTCTCTTTCTTTCTTCTTTCCGAGATATTTAACCCTGAGAGCGAAGCTGTTTTATTTTCACACGAGAAAGGGAATCAAAATAACTTCTTTATTTTGAATTACATACAAAAAAGGACTTCACTCGGTATGATCTCCTTGTAACATTTTTTTTCTAGATATTTCAATCGTTGAATATAATTTTCAAGAGGTGAAAAATGTAATTAGTAGACTGCGGATTTTTATGCATTTATGACAAATTAAATACGGCTAAAATATACAAAAAGAACATAATATAAAAATATGTCTAAAATATCCAAAGTATGGTATTTGTTCTAATATTTATTAAGTGCAATAAATCCCTAGATAGGTTTTCCTGTCTCACCTGCATTTTTTAAACTCGAAATTTGCATAAACATCCGCAGTCTAGTAATTAGTAACTGTTCTTCGTCATACTTTTACAATTTAGTGAAAAGTAAGATCTTTTGTATATGAAACACTTGTTGTTATTTGTTTTCTGGTTAAAAAATATGTAACTTTTGAAATAACAAAATTTCTTCGGTTTACTCGTTGACTTCTAACGAGGAAAGTTTAATTCATTGGGTTTCCGCGTTCTTTGGAGTTTTAGCTCGTTTCTCAATAAGAATTAACGTGTTGTAATCTCTAATAGCACTTCGATAGAACTCCGAATCTGGACGCAATACCTACGCCGATATAAGTAGCTGCATACATCTTCCGGGAAGACATTTAGATCGTCGTAACTTTCCAATTTCCCAACCTTTCACTCTTGTATTTAGAAATTTGATTTATTTACAAAATTCTACCTAAAGGAAGGGATAGAAGTTTTAACGTTCATCTTATATTATTTAAGACTAGTCCTTTAATGAAGAAAGACCTAATTGATTAGTGAAATTTCAGTTGCATTTAGCCTAGGATAAAAGTGGAATATTTACTTCATGGTGTCCCTATCAATTTGGACATTTTTAGAAAAAACTGAGGACCAGTTATTTTGACCACCAAGAAACAATAGTAGATTTCAGTAGCTGTCGAACTTTCTATCCAAGATAGTTGTATTATTGTTATTTTAATCTAAATCTGTTATATTTATATCAGAGTAACTTATTTTTTTCAATTTAAAACGGGACTTTTCCGTCAATAGCGTATTCGATAGGCGCTACGTTATTGATTACATGCCACCTGTAATTGAATTCGTGTGTAAATAGAAAGTGGATAAGTTAGATTTTATAGAAGCATGCACGTTCAATATATTGCTCAATATAAATCCTCGGAGTGTTTAGAATTGCGAATTCTTTAGATAATTTACACATACTTATGCCTTCAAAAGCATTTTAATTCATTTCTGTGGAAACATTGTTCCAAATTAACATGGGAGGGACCCATACAATAAATATTCCACGTCTATCTTAGAAAATAAAAATACCTCGACTGATCATCCTCACAAAGTAAATTTTCAATCATAAAAAAAATATAACCGGAACCTCCATCCGTTCTCCAAAAAATATAGAAAAAGGCTGGACCAAAATGGCAGCTGTAGATATTTTAATTCCGATATTTGTTCTCTTTTAAATAAAAATATAAAATCTATTTAAACCGGATCCGAAGATTTTTCAAGCGTACATCAGCAGTTTGCAAAATGAACAATTTTCAGTTGTAAGAAAAAAACGTGGAACATTCCTTCGTTTTCCACGAAAGATAGAAAAGAGGATGGACCAAAATGGCCGCTGCAGCTCCCATGACACGTACTATTTTTATTAGAATATTTCTTTTATTTTAAATAAAGATATAAAATGCATTTAAATTAAAACCGAAGATTTTGCACGGGTACATCAGTAGTTTGCAAAATGAACAATTTTCAGTTGTAAGAAAAAAACGTGGAACCTTCCTTCGTTTTCCACGAAAGATAGAAAAGAGGATGGACCAAAATGGCCGCTGCAGCTCCCATGACACATACTATTTTAATTACAATATTTCTTCTCTTTTAAATAAAGATATAAAATGTATTTAAATTAAAACCGAATATTTTGCACGCGTACATTAGTAGTTTGCAAACTGAACAATTTTCAGTTGTAAGAAAAAAACGTGGAACCTTCCTTCGTTTTCCACGGAAGATAGAAAAGAGGATGGACCAAACTAGAAGCTGCAGCTCGAATGACATTGACTATCCTGTTCTCCGTCGACGTGTTCGGTTACCACGGTGAAAGTTAACGAGGCGCATCCTCAAGGTCATCCGTGGAGAACCGAGAAGCCGCAAAACGAACGGACGAGCAGGCGTTCCTTTATGAAATTCGGACGCCGTCGACCGAGACCGAAAGTGACCTTTTCCCTTTCATTTTCCAAAAGATCACGAGATATATTCACGAAATTATGGAAATTTGGCAATCTCCACGTTATTAATGATCTATTACAAATTTCTTGTTGCCTGTACGAGCTCCTATTATGATACACCTTTGGAGGATTCTGCAGTTTGCATTATAAGCTTGCATCAGAACGAAAGGAAGGATAATTAAGGTTACTTTGCATAAAAATTGATGAAATTCACGATGGAAATTAAAATCGTTCATTAAAACTAAAACTTGGAAGACGGTGAAAATGATAGGTCATAGCTTTTCTATAAAAATGTAAACTAATGGAGGCGCAGTATAGAAAATATTACTAAAAACATAAATTATTTAATTAATCTTCTGTTCTCATTCTTGATTCATGTTTCTATAAACTACTTATTTGATAAATTTAAAAAAAAAACGATTTAATGCAGATAGTTTTGATGTTAAGTTTGTGTTTTCACTGTGATGGAAATTTGTAATTGTAAAAGTTTCAGAATCACGGTAATTCTGATACATTTTTCTTTTTAATGATACAATTGCATCATTTTTCCATGCAGGAACGAGCTAGATGAAAGTTTACAATGATTCAATTATTACATTACTTCGAGCATCCTTAGTACTATTACATAAATTTTTTTTACTAATAAGATCGATGCGTTCGAACTTTCAAATCTTCATAGATACAGTTTTTTGCAATTGTAACACTAGATTTACGGAATCAATTTGGCTCATTCAAAATTTAATTACTATATGTATAATATATTGGTTGGTTAATTTTTTAATAATAAATCTTTTATTTCAATTGATTTGAAACTATTTTCTTTGCAAAAAATTTCAATTTTCTTGTATGATTCAAATTGGCTCAATTCAAAAAAATAGGTATATCAACATCCGTAAATCTAATGTTAACTGAGCATAAAACAATTGCAGGAAACAGGAAGTAAAGATATTTTTAAATATCTCTTTACTTCCGGGTTCATCAGAATTTTTCATATATAGTTGAGAAAAATGATGACTTTGATTTTTTATATTCACGTGAGACTCAAATTATTAACGTAAAAATATGAGATTCTTTCAAGGTGTGACGATATGATCGAAAAAATTGCAGAAATTTATAATTGTGAACGTATTAATATACATTAAGTGTTAAGTAATACGATGCAATCTCGATATCGATAAACCACTCGTATGATTTATTACGGAATTACCGACGTAACTCTCATTCGTGGATATTACATTTACTATCGTAAATAAAATATTTACGTTACCATTAACCTTTACCGTGAACCTTTCATTAATCCTAATAATAAAATCGCTTATTACCATTGTTCGTGCATCTTACCCAAGCAAATATCGTCCACTGATCATAATTCTTCATATTTCCCTTAATTATTACGTCTAATCCATTTTATAAATAATAAACAACATAATAATCAACTTAATAGATAAAATATGAAATATCTACACAAAGCAATTTTGCATCATTCAAATTAAATTAACATTTATCTATAAACATAAAAAAAATCAAAACAATTGTAACACTCAATTTCAAAGATATTTAACAAATTATACTTCATTTTCTTCCATTCACCCTGATAAAATTATTTCAATTATTCCATCAAATAGAATTCCTCATGCCATAGACTTATAGATTTTTTAATTAAACACAATTTTAACAAATACAACAATTTCAGAAATCGACTTCTCAATAATTTTACCCAATTAACATTATTGTATCGACAATATCCACCTGTTGCAAAATTTACATCCAACGTTTTCCATTTTTCACAGTGAAAAAAAAAAATAATGATTAACGAAATCCCATCGTCACTACGTCTTCTCCGTCTCATCGTCGTAAAATGATGTTCAATTTCACCATATCCCCTTTGCACCATTAGCCTACACTTTCTCACGTTTAGAAGAAAAATTTTGCTTACCTCCTACCTTTCTAGGTGGGTTCTAGGAATCAGAAGAAAAGGACGAAACATCTAGCAACGTATCACGGAGACACTGAAAAATAAGATCTCTAACCCCCAATTGTTGAGACTAATTAAGAATAAGGTCGAGCCGAGAAGCGTCTCCATGGGTCCTTGTAACTCAGGGTGGGATGAGCATACCGTCTGGTGGGGACCATTTCTATATAATCGACAGTGAAGGTGCCCGTCTCTCCATATCCTAACAGTGACCACGTTTCTTTAACCATCGACTCCTTCGTCCGTCTTATACATTTATACTTAATCAAAAATACAAACGAACAGGGACAAGTGCGACAAGGTGAGTGGCAGAACGCAGTGCGCGAAGATTTCTTTTCACTTGCCTACTTTTTTTTCTTGATAATCCATGCGATTGATAGAGATAATTCGATGAAGATAGAGGGATTTTAGAGTGTTGAGAAATTGAACAAAAAGTTACAATTCTCCTTAATCCTTTACCTTATGATAACGATTGGCACTTGTGATGCGAAATTGCAAGTTTTGCGAAATCTATGATATTGAAATTATCAGGGAGAATATCATAATATTATTTCTATGGTATTAACACTAGAACTATTGGCTTTAAATCTATAATATTTCAATATATTAAATAAGTACTTTGAAAAAGGACTAATCGAATGGCGGAAAGTATAATCAATTAGGTGATTTATGTCTTTTGTGATGGACGTAGCATTTTTCTTCTATGGCTGTTCTATGAACTTGGAAAATTTTTGAAAGAAACTATGTACAAGTTATTTGGACTGGTTTGGTAGTTCTAGTGTTAATGTTACGTTGAATTGTAGAGTATTCAAAGAATCACTGAGATATTTTTATTTTATTAACGCTAGATCCACCAAGGGGGTTGAATGACTTGTACCGAATTTTTAAAAATCTTGCTAAAGTTTGTAGGACTGTATCATGTATAATTTTCTATATTTTCTTTGAACAATGTGAGATATTAAATAAATTTAGTTTCTAGCGTATTTTGTTCCCTTTCTTCTCAATTATTATTTAGTATCTTTAAATATAATGAATTAATAGTCGGTAGTTCTAGTGTTAATTTAATTTTGAATTATTACGATGATCATAAAAGGAATTGTAGGGCAAGAGGTTAATTCCTTGAGGTTATAAGAATTATTTCAATGGTAGAAGTACTCTTTAGTTGAGTAATTAATTTAGCAAAATTCATTGCCGTGGAATATTCGCTAATATTGATAATTTAAGTAGGGATATTTCAATAAAAATGATGAAGTGAGATTAACTAGGTAGAATTTTAGCTTAAAAGGAAAATGTTTGTAGCAACACTCTAATGCAGTGTTTCCCAACGTGGGGCCCACGCCCCACAGGGGGGCAATTTGATTGTTAAGGGGGGCAATTCGAAAATGGACTCGACACGAGTTTAACCCTTTCGATCCGGGCCATTTAAATGCAATGTTAGATTTCGGTGCCCAAAACGAAAAAAGCAAATTCTTAAATAATTATTAGGTATAATTTGAGTTTCTTAAGCGAACAATTCAATTTTCTAATATTAAAAATTATGTATGTTACATAGGGGGGGCATAAGAATTTTAGAAAGGCTAAAATGGGGCATGGCACAAAAAAGGTTGAGAAACACTACTCTAATGCAAATGGTTATCAAAAGAAAAATGAATTCTCCTGGGTACTCGATGCGTAATAATATTATTTTTACCGATTAGTAATACTTCGTTGACCGGATGCGTATTAACTGGCTTTTCACTGGGAGCTTTGATAGCCTGAGAGTCTATTACTCGGCTTTTCATTGCCGGCGCTTATATTAATCGTCTTTGGCACTCTTCATTGAAATAGTTGATGTAGCGTCAAATAAAAAAAAAAGAAAGTTTTATATGCTTTGATCGAGAGGATACGCGTTACATGATGACATACGCTAATAGAGACATACCACGTATAACTTTAGCCTTGAGTGGCAGTAACGTTAATTTTGTGCTTTCTTAACAAGTTGAGTGTCTCATAATGCGCTCACGTTTTCTACGAAAAGCATCATCGCATTAAGGCACGATGTACAAATGACGTGAAATGACGGTGCGTTTAGATCTTCTTAGGGGGCTGGGGTTTATAATGAGGTAAAGACTCGGACTCGTCGTCAATGGGGACGAGTACAAATCATCTTTCATCACCTTGTGCATATCTTTTCGAAATTAATACTAGAACGACCAAGCAAGTCAAGACGACTTGTTAACATTTTTTTTCCAAAAGTCTCCTAAGTTTTGCAGGAGAGTCCTAGATTAGAAACTCTAAGTTGATCTTATAAAACACAGATTTACCAAACGGATCATATTTTCCACCCTTAGATTCTTCTTCTTCTAATGTTCTTATTTAATATATTTAAATATAATAAATTTAACGTCGGTCGTTCTAGTGTTAAATGACGAGTCCTAAATGATTCAGGCCCTTTAAAAACAGTAGGTTTTAGTCGATACGATGTTATCACTGTCCTATGAATCACAGACTCCTAAATTTCGATTTCAAGTGATAATATATCGACTAAAACCTACTGATTTGACAGGGCCCTGAATCATTTAGGACTAGTCATTTAATTTAGGAAAAATATGCAAAAGGTGATAGAAGATGACTGCCCTATCAATCACAGCCTCTTAAATTTCAATTTCAAGTAAGTCTGAGTTCAAATTAACTTCCATCACCTTTATCAAATTTTTCCTAAATTAATGTTTAATACATCGCAACTCTGGATGATTCAAAATTTACCTAAAACAGTAGTCGAAATGATGTTATCACTTGAAACAAAAAAGGTTAGAAAGCTGTGATGGACAGAGAAGTAAATCCAAGTTCAAGTCATTTTTCATAGCCTTCGGAAAATTGTTCTTAAATTAATCTTTGACACATCACAGATCAAATTTCCCGTTATAAAAAATTCTTTCAATCTGATAAATATATGATGAACAGGCCTGCATGAGAAGGTAAATGACTTCCGACCAGTGGGCCCAAGTTCAAATTCTGCTCTGTCATCTCCAGGAAACTTCTCTTAAATTATCATTTAATAGATTACAACACCGATGATTCAGAACGCCTATAATGTAATAATAAATAAACAGTAACTCCTAAAGTAACAGTATCAAAATTAAAGTACCAATTCAATTGACCTCGATATCACCAAAAACCGAGACTTCTGAAGAAAAAATGATTATTTATTCTCTGTGAATTATTTTTACATATTGAATTACCTTTTTTGACTCGATAGTGCACTATGCACAATTTATAATAATAAACATATATTAGGAAAAATAATGAAAATTGCGAGATATGCTATGTGTGGGTTTGTTGAAGAGAAATTGTAATAATTCATTTATTAGATTTGTTTATTTTAAATCGCACAGAGCAGCGTTCTTTGATTGTACCCTACCGCAGTTAAGAGACTGTACAATGACACTTACAGTGGTCATTACAGGTCACGAGTATAATTCGTGATTGTCGCATTTGGGCTATAATTTGTATCATGCGTGTGACTTGTCATTGTAAGACAAGAGGTTAATATGTTCATCCTGCCGCAAGACATTCGTCATAGTAGTTACAAGATTTTTAGTGCAATTTCTAAGAAAATAAGACAGCAGAAACGTGAATGAGTGTAGAGCAAATTAACAATACTTTCTCCTTGGTTTAAACTTTACATAAATATATAAAATATATAAAGTATCTTTATATAAATAATCTTCAGTAACTACATTTATTTCTACTATTAAATAAAAATAGATAATCAATAGGAGGAAATTCGTCAAAATTATTTTCTCTCAGCTTACGAAATATTCAAAACATATTTAATTTTGCCAATGATTACAATTAGTTATTCGAAGGGAAAGTAATTAATTTAGACCAGAGGTTCTCCATCTTTTTTTCAACTTTGCACATGAAGGTCACTTTACAATTTTTTAAATTTCTCACTGTCCCTTTAAAACATTTTTTCACAGTCAAGTATTTATACAGAAAATGATAATTCTTAGTCATTAATTGTACAGTCAATGAAACGTGCATCTACTTTGCCTAAACCACCCCAAAATTTCATTTAACCCCTTTGCAATCCCCAGTTTGAAAAACACTCATTTAGAGAGACAATACCAATCTCTCATATTAATAATTAATTAAAAAACGTCTGAAAAAGAATATAGAAAAGTACTGACCCACTAAATATTAGTAAATTATTGAGTTTTTTTTACGAATATCTCTTGAACAAGTCTCGGATCTCTCGAGAGCTCTTTCTTCATTAACGACTGTAACTTACGTATTCACACGTAAGCTATACTTCGATCTATTCGCAAAAAAAGTGCGTCGTCGTGCAATTTCATTACGTCGACACTCCCTAAGAGAAACTCTCTCGTTGACTTAAGGAAACTAAATGTATTCGTGGACAGGTACGATACTATCTGCACACCGGTCTTACCTTCGAAACTCTCACCGGCTTTGCTCGCGATATGTCAACCAAAATTGCGTATACATCACCGAAAGTCTTATTTCGGAATTTAAATCAACTTTCGACTCGTCCAACATCCGTGATTCTAGCCCCTGGTATTCGATGTTTCATCCAGATTACAAACGACTTCTGATCTGAACCTTATTTAAATAAGAAATCTTAATTGAATCGATAAGATCTTGGATAACTTATTAGTAGACTGCGGATGTTTATGGAAATTTCGAGTTTCACAAATGCAGGTGAGACAGGAAAACCTATCTAGGGATTTATTGCACTCAATAAATATTACAACAAATACTATACTTTGGATATTTTAAATATATTTTTATATTATGTTCTTTTTGTATATTTTAGCCGTATTTAATTTGTCATAAATGCATAAAAATCCGCAGTCTGCTTATTACACTGCAAATCCAAGTGTGTTATTTTAAAACACATAAACGTATTATTTCCTTGTAGTCACTTTTTAGACGTTTCCCGGTGTGTTATTATTTAACACAGTACATGTGTGTTATTTTGAAGCATGTAGGTCTGTTATTTTAAAATATAAATATAACACACATGTACTGTGTTAAATAATAACACACCGGGAAACGTCTAAAACGTGACTAGAAGGAAATAATACGTTTATGTGTTTTAAAATAACACACTTGGATTTGCAGTGTAAGGATACCGAAAAGTAATCAAAAATTTCTTTTTTGCTGGGGGAAAAACATTTATTTATTAAAGAAATCTTAAATACTTACTAATCAAGAAAATAATTTTCTAACACTTTTTGCCAGTGTAAAGGTAGTTTTTCGATTTCCTTTTTAAAAATATCCTTCGAGTTTTTGTTGAAAAACGTTTCCAATTACGTTTTCACTTCTCCAATTTTGATTACTTTTCGGTATACCTAATATGAGAAGATCGTAATGTAGAACATGTGATTTATTTGAATTATAATTGAAAATAATATAAGGTAATATCATCTTCTCTAAAAGTAATATTTGCTTAACATTGCCCACAGAAGAATGGAAAATCTATTCAATTATTTGTTGAATTCTTATGATGTGAAATTTCGAGAATCGCCATTTTCGCGAGCGTTGGTTACAGAGCGTCATGATGAAACACCGTTGCATGAGGTAGCGTTAGTCGAGGTCAATAGAAGAAGCAATTAGCACGTTAAATGTCAGGAGGCCAGTGACCAACGTTAGCAAATTCATTAAATCTTCTTAGAACTCTTATATAGCGATGTGCATTAGGTGTTCTCATTTTAATGTGTATCGTTTGATTGCTATCTTGCCATTTTTAACTGCTGTGGCCATTTTGACTAAGACTTATGATATATTAAACAAAAATTCTAACTTTGGAACCTAGTGATTTGGATGGAATCGAAACCACCTAGACACTGATATATTGAATGACAATTATGGGAAAAGGTCTCAGAGGAAATGGGGAATTAGAACTCCAATTGTAAAGTCTTAGTCGTTAGGTAGGTCCCAAAACACCGAGGTCACGATAAATCAAATAAAATTTAAGGGAAAGTTTCCTAAAGTTGAAGGAGAATTTAAACTCTAAATTTGAAACCTAGTAGTTTAGATAAATTCGAAACCCCCTAGACTCTGATATATTAAATGATAATTAAGGGAAAGGGCCCCAAAGGAAATGGGGGATTTTAACTCTAATTCTAAAGTCTAACTCGTTAGGTAGGTCCCAAAACACCGAGGTCACGATAAATCAAATAAAAATTAAGGGAATGTTTCTTAAAGTTGAAGGAGAATTTAAACTCTAAATTTGAAACCTAGCAGTTCAGATAGATTCGAAACCACCTACACTCTGATATATTAAATGACAATTATGGGAAAAGGTCTCACAAGAAATGGGGAATTAGAACTCCAATTCTAAAGTCTAACTCGTTAAGCAGGTCTCAAAACACCGAGGTCGCGATATATTAGATAAAATTGAAGGAAAAGTTCCTCAGAGGTGACAGGGTAGTAGAACTCGGAAACCGTAAGTCCCCTACTTATTGTTAGCAGAGGTCACAGTGTTTCTTCTTTAAAGTTTGTACAAAAGGTTTCACAGTTTCACTATGAGCATTATTGTTTTCATCTACAAAGGGAATCTAAGGAACGACTGAACTATAAAGATTAATGCATCGCCGACTGTTTAAGCGTTAAACAATGGCTAACCTACTTTCCAGATGATCACGGTGCCGCTGGCCGTGGTGCTCCTCGCGGCGTTGGTGAACGCCGAGCCTGCAATTAACGAAGCTCGACCGCACAGCAATCGACCAGGAAGATTCCTCTCCCTCCCCATACCGCAGAAGTGTTCGAATCGTGAGTACATTTTCATCGTGAAATTTTCATTGCAAAATTACGTCAGATGAATTTTCAACGCCCTCTTATTCATCCCTAGTCTTCTTTGTTTCTTTCATTAATAACTATTCGACGATAGAAACTACTTTGCAGTCTGTCTACATATTTAACACTAGAACTACCAAACCAGTCAAAATGACTGGTAGCTAGTATTTTCCAGAAATTTTCCAAGTTCATAGAAGAGTCATGGAACAAAAATTCTACGTCCATCGCAAAAGACATAAATCACCGAATTGATCATTCTTTCCGCCACTCGAGTTCTCCTTTTTCAAAATTATTATTTAATATATTGAAATATGATAGATTTAACGCCGGTAGTTCTAGTATTAATATCTTTCTAGCTAAATCTTTGTAAAAAGCGAACAAATAATGTTCATTAACACTAGATGCACGGTTGCTAAATATTTCAAATTGAAACGTATCAAGTAGGTGCATTGAAAAAAGGGGGATGAAGAGGATCACGCGATTTCAATTTAATTGTTCGTCAAAAATTAAGAAACCGATGATTTAACAGACTCAGTAAGTAGTTCTACTATTAATACAATAGATTTTTAATATACATTCAGTAAAAATCTGTTATCATCCCCTAAATGAGCGCGGTTGCAATTAAACCACCCTCTCCTTGCTATTCATTAGAAGAACTCCTGATTAAAAGAGATAAAATAAATATTATTCTTTCGTAAAAGAATGACTCTTCCTAGAAGAGGAGGATCTCATATCGAAATTTATATCGAGAAGGGGATAAAAAAAATGCAATTCTTTCATAAAACAATGATTCTTGCGAGAAGAGAAGCATCTTATATTTAAATTCGAACGAGATGGAGGTCAAGAAAAATTTAGTTTATTTCACAGAAGAATAACTCTTGCTAGAAGAGATGCAGTTTACATTAAAATTTATATTTGAGATTAAACGACAAGGAGATCAAGCAAAATGTAACTATTTTCATAGAAGAATGACTTTTGATAGAAGAGGAGCATTTTATGTTAAAATTTATATTTAAACTGGAACCAGAAGGAAGTCAAGAAAAAATATAATTGTTTCATAGAAAATTCACTCTTGCTAGAAGAAAAGCATTCTATATTAAAATTTATATTTAAGTTTGAACGAGGAGAAGATCAAGCAAAGTATAATTGTTTCGTAGAAAAATCACTTTTGCTAGAAGTGATGCATTTTATATTAAAATTTATATTTGAGTTTGAACGACAAGGAGATCAATCAAAATGTAATTGTTTCATAGAAAAATAACTCTTACTAGAAGTGATGCATATTACATTAAAATTTATATTTGACTTTGAACGACAAGGAGATCAATCAAAATGTAATTGTTTCATAGAAAAATGACTCTTGCTAGAAGTGATGCATTTTATATTAAAATTTATATATAAGTTTGAACGAGAAGGAGGCAAGAAAAATGTAATTGTTTCATAGAAGAGTGACTCTTGCTAGAAAAGGAGGATCTCCTACTAAAATCTATATTTATGTTACAACAAGAAGCGGATCAAGGAAATCTTAATACCAGGGCATTTAGATGCACCGACACGTTTGCTGCTAGTAGACAACAAAAAGGCACTCTCTCGTGATCTCACGATCGTGTTGTTTTAAAGTCATAGCAAGTCACTCGGCTATTGTGCAAGCATGCACCCAGGGTATTCACTTTTGACGGTGTTTGGTGCCGCTTGTCTTGCTCGTTGTTAACGAGTCGCGGACGCGACGGAGAATGCAAGAGTAGCTTCTCATTATTCTCATTCGATGCACTTTCTCACGACTAGAATGTAAAACCGCGAAACCGGAATTCTACTGGCGCAACTCTTAGTACGTGCTGATAATTAACGATAAAGAGGGATATAGATAATTCGCTTTTATTAAATCCTTACGGTGGGATAAATTAATTGGACGATGGCTTGCAAGGTGGTTTCTTCTATGGACTTTCCCTTGGAACGAAGACATTTCCTGAGAGTGTTTTAATTATTGCGTAAAGTGTATTGAAAAAAATATAGAAAATTATTTGCTTAATTTTTTAATGTAATCGAGGGAGGAAAAGTTTTTGAAACAGGTAGAAAGTATAAGTCGAATAGGAGAAAGAAATAATGAATTAGAATTATTTTGAATTCAAGAAACGGTTGTAACTTGTTTTAGAATTATTTTTATCGTATGGTGCATCATGTGCATCGTTGAGTGTACTTCTATAGAATTGTTTGTCTCCGTCGATTTGTCTAACAAATGAGACGTCGTAAATTAATATTCAATGATGCATCGATTAGAAAGAAAACAAGTCAATTATCACCGTTCGTCGAAGCCTGAAGATTATTGTATTAGACAAATTAATTCAATGAGACTTATGTTAATGACGTAACGGTAAGGATAATGATTACTCAACACTTACCTTCGTCGATTAACTGCATTATTGATGACTTTTAACGGCATCATCGTCGTTGTTGTTAACTGAATATCGTTATAAATATTGTTACTTTGAATCGCAAATTATTTATAAATATTTCACTGAAATTAAACCAAATAATGAAATATCGTGCAGCATCTTTTAACAGATATAAAATGAAATTTGATTTGATGAATATTCCATTAAAACTGTTTAGGCAAACACTGACTCAAACAATGCATTATGTTAGATAGATGATGATGATGACGCAAAGTAAGAGTAATTTAAAACCGATCTTATTTCCATGCTATTTAATATCGCGAGAGGTATGCAAAGACCGTGGGATTGAATCAGCTTCGTCGCAACATTGCAATATAATGATATTGGGGTATGACTACAATCATCTAACAACCTAATGACTGCATGCTGCTTCACTTGGAATGCTCGATCATCGAGCCTTCCAAGTTACTAAGAATGAGAGACATCGCGTGCACGATCGACTCATGTACTTGCGATTCTAAATTGCAATTTATCGTTTGTCGCTCTCTTACAACACGATTGTCTTCGAATCGTGCATCAGACACGAAAGTCAACCTTTGATGATTCAAAGTGATGAAATTTCGCGACGTTGATTAGATGATTGCAAATACACGGTTGCTAGTGTAAAAATTTACGTGTCATGGGATTTCTCTGTTGCGTAAAAAAACAAAATATGAGATTATTCAGCTTCCCTTTCTTTCTCTGCAACAAAAGCTGTGACATTTAGCTTTCTAAATACTGATTGATGTTTCAATTTGCGTGGGAAAAATGGAGATTCATTAAGAAGCAGAGGAACCTTCTGAAACTTTGGGCCTCGGTTTTATTGAAATGTCACGAAAGATAAAAACGCAGAGAGTCAGACGAAAAGGTTGAAAGTAATACGTTAATTAAGATAAATGACATAATAAAAAAAAACGACTTAAAATACTGAAAAAAAAGACTTAAAATTCATCAGAGGCTGAGTTGCAAACGGAAATTTGGCGCAGTAATCTAACATTTAACGTCAGTACTTTTAGTATTAAATAATTATTTTCAAATTTTAAATACAATAGATAATAATTTCATATGCCAAAATACAAAAGATTTAACGCCGGTAGTTCTAGTGTTAAATTATATTCAAATTCTAAATGCAACA
This sequence comes from Cerceris rybyensis, assembly GCA_910591515.1. Lineage (NCBI taxonomy): Eukaryota > Metazoa > Arthropoda > Insecta > Hymenoptera > Crabronidae > Cerceris > Cerceris rybyensis. Next base: position 4,937,937 of record OU342801.1, on the reverse strand, counting down.
GATAATACTTTCATATACTAAAATACAAGCGATTTAACGCCGGTAGTTCTAATGTTAAATTATTTTCAAATTCTAAATAAAATAGATAATAATTTCATATACTAAAATACAAACGATTTAACGCCGGTAGTTCTAGTGTTAAATTATTTTCAAATTCTAAGTGAAATAGATGATACTTTAATATAATAAAATATAATCAATTTCAAGTCATTACTTCTAGTGCTAAATAGTTATTTTCAAATTCTAAATGCAATAGATAATACTTTCATATACAAAAGTACAAACGCTTTAACGCCGGTAGTCCTACTCTTAAATAATTATTTTCAAATTCTAATTGCAATAGATAATACCTTCATATATTGAACCTTAATCGATTTAACGCCGCTATTTCTACTTCTAAATAATTATTTTCAAGTCCTAAATACAATAAATAACACTTTAATATATTGAAACACAAACGACTTAACTCCAATAATTCTAGTGTTAAATAATAATTCTATCATTTCACTCTAATATATTGAAAAATAATATATTTCACGCCAACATTTATTCTTAAATAATTATTATCGAATTCTAAATAGATAACACTCCCTGCACTTAGACATCCACCAATTAAACTATCAATCATTGTGCTATCTAACAATGAGTCTCCAAACAAGTAGAAACACACAGAAAATCCATTAAATGCCTAACCCAAGGGCCTAATCAAATTCTGAATGCAATAGATAACACTTTAATATATTGAAACACAAACGACTTAACTCCAATAATTCTAGTCTTAAATAATTATTCTCAAATTCTAAATGCAATACGTAATACTCAAATATATTGAAAAATAACATATTTCACGCCAATATTTAATAATTATTTTCAAATTCCAAATAGATAATACTCCCTGCACTTAGACATCCACCAATTAAACTATCAATCATTGTGCTATCTAACAATGAGTCTCCAAACAAGTAGAAACACACCGAAAATCCATTAAGGGCCTAACCCAAGTCTGACATACCACGTAACAACAGCAATCAACGCACATCCCAGATAAAATACCAGGACACCTTTCGAAAATCAAACGAACTCGTGTTCCCGCTAGAAAATAGGATTCGCGGATCTCTCGAAGTCATTATGAAAATATGTTTTTGTCCGTGGAGAGTCAACCGATCATTCTACACGCACGTAACGAGGAACGATGAAATAATGTTAGAGGTACGGCCGTTGTTTCGTTTCGCAACAATTCCTGACATTTTCGTGGCGATAGAGCACCTGCCTTTTGTAAAGTTGTCAGTCGGCGAACCTTACGGCGAGCAGATTGCGACAGCCGATTGGTCAGCCACACTGTCATAAGGCGATTTAACGGCAATTTGTTAACCATGGCCTCCTTGGTGTTGGAGATATGTTGTGCAATTTCGATTAAAGGCTATTTAACGCGTCGATCGAGCGCATCTGATATGCCACAGCTTAATTCATTGTTGCGATCCTTAGAAAAGTTCGTACAAAAAATAGCAGATTAACCCATTCACTGCCAACTACGAGATATCTCGTGTTTGCACTATGAGTTTGAATTAATAAGTTAACAATAGTGGCCAAGTGTATATAGTAATTTGGGAATAAAAATGCTCTTCGTATCTTTATAAATGTCGATATTATATTTTTCATTCATTAAATTAATGTTCCAAGCGTTTTTGACGTTTTTTCAAATATTTGCTTAGTTTTTCTGGCATTGAATGGGTTAAGTAGACGGTCCTCATTTCTTTTTTATTTTTTAGATTTTTCTACGGCAAGTGCTTTGATTATTTCATTTACGATTCATTGTTTTAGATGGGTTCTGAATCACTGAGATTGTAATATAATATATTGTTACGAATTATCGTAACGAAATGGTCTCCCCCATATTTCATATTGATTATGAGAATGTTAACAACGAATTCCAAATGTTTAGATATTGATTTAATATTGAGAATAGAGTTGCCTTTGAGCAAGAAGTTTAAATTTGTTAGAATAGACACGTTATTTTATAATAACTGAGTTATTTAATTATGAAACGCCGTTACAATATTATTGTTTATAGCTCGGTGAGATCGTTAGATGATAAGAATTGTGATCAAGATGGGCAAAATTCGGTGTCTTTGCTTTTCTGATATTTTGTAAAAATTAAATTTGAACTTTGAACGGGCACGTGCCGTTTGTTAAAAATTATCTGACGATTGTTTGAGAAATATGAAACTTTGTCAAGTTCGGATGATTTTGTTTCGCTCGTTATGGAGCGATTTTTATGAGATTTTTTTCTGTGTGTTCCTTGAAGTATTAATTTTTGATGTATCTATGGGGAACAATTTTTGCGCGGTTGGTTTTCGAGTTATAGTTGGGAACAGGGTGTTAGATAATAAAGGAGATTTAAAGGAGACATAGGAAAAATTTATTAGTTGAGGGATCTGAAGTCGAATCAAGTTAATTAGGAGTTCAAGCTTGAGAAAGGGAAAGAATTACAGACACGCTGCGTGAGTATTTTTATTAAATTCACTTTCCACGAGACGTCTGGCTATATCTGACAGTGAATAGATAAGGAGGAAACACCGAGAGGAGAAAAACCCGTTATACTCATTATCGATTGCCTCCTGCCACGAGAAAAAGTTTCACCTCCGACTTGACTTTCGTTTTTCTTTAAATCTCCCACTAGTATACCATCTCGAGACATTATGACTTGACATTTCAAGTTTATTAATACTAAAAAAATTTTTAAACGTTTTGAATCCTATCGACTCGTGTTACTTTCGGCACAATTTAACGCGATAAGCTTCTGTACAACGTATATTAAAATTTGTTTAAATGAAGTGTTTCAAGTGTAGAAATTTCCATTCACATTGCAATTCATCGTTTGGCAAAACGAAATTTGGGTTTTAAGAAATATCCTAAAATTTCTTTGAACTGTATTTAGTGTGCCAAGTGGAGAAATTTTCATACACATGGATTCATTGTCTCTTGAAATAAAATTTGAATTTTAAAAAATATCCTAAAATTTCTTTGGAGTCTATTTAGTGTTCTAAGTGGAGAAATTTTCATATACATCGCAATTCATTGTTTCTTGAAGTGAAATTTGAGTTTTAAGAAATATTCAAAAGTTTCTGTGAGCTCTATGTAGTGTGCCAAGTGGAGAAATTTTCATATACATCGCAATTCATTGTTTTTTAAAATAAAATTAGAATTTTAAAAAATATCCTAAAATTTCTTTGAACTGTATTTAGTGTGCCGCATGGAGAAATTTTCATATACGTCGCAATTCATTGTTTCTTGAACTGAAACTTGTATTTTTGGAAATATCATAAAATTTCTTTTCTCCTTCTGTCAATGACTCTTGCTAGGAAATCTACAGACATGACGTTAGTGAATTTGGGTGACATTATTTCGTGTAGACAGTCACGCACGAGCCGTGGCACGTGAAAGCGAGAGCTTTCCATTCCTTTGGAGCTCCTCGTTCCTAAAGACCACTTTGGAATCTTAAGAGTACTGACCTCTTACTGTCGCATTTGTCATTCCTGCCATTACAGCCACCTGCGATTCCACGCATAAATACTTCGGTTAAAATATTCAACATGATTTTCGTTTTGCAATATCAACAAACAGAAACTGTTTGTATTTCGAAGAGAAAGACTTTCGAAATTAATATTAATGCCAACTTTTTTTTAGTCGTTGAAGTAACAGAACTCTGGATCCAATTAAATGACATCTTTGAAAAATATCCTTCTAAATTATTATTTAAAATGTTAAAAGCAAAGTAAAATTATTATTTAACCCCTTGTCCTACGATAACGAGAGCTATCAAAAAACGAGTTAAAATGGAAAAAATTCAAAAGAAAGAACCAACTGTTATTATTTTCTAATGATTTGAACGATTTTGAGAGTGCATAAAACGTCGTAGGAATCGAAAATTCAAAAGAAGGAACCAACTGTTATTATTTTCTAATGATTTGAAAGGTAATTTTTAAGAGTGCATAAGACGTTGCAGGAATCGAAAATTCGCCTGCAGCAAAGTGCAAGGAACTTTGATCGGCGTAGGAAACAAAGGGTAAAAACTGATTTCGTATGCAGACAATGAATAGTCGTGCCGGAAGTGAATCCACCGACGAAAAATGACAGACGTTTATACTGTCTCTTGATTAATGAAATCTACTTTCACCGTCCTAAATTGGCGATTCACGTAAAGTTCGAGATGTCTGGGAGAATCGATTACGTCCTTTGTTATCCAACAATTTGACTAAATAATCGATTTATCTTATACAAAATACAGCATTATTTCGAATATTTTGTACTATTGTACTCAGAGATAATATTAAAAACATCGCATGTTACAATTTATTATTTATTTAATATTGTATTGAATATTACGCAATTTGTATTAAGAATAGAACCATTTCTATTATATTAAAAAATATTAAATAAGCACTTTAGAAGAAACAGGAGTCAAAATATGAAGAAGATAATTAATTCAGTAATTTATAGTAGAACATCTAATTTATGGCAAACAAACACCATATAGTCTTCCTACTTTTCTTCAAGATATCCGTATTTTCTCGATATCATGATAGGAATGAGTGGTCATTATAATGTCACATCGATGCAGAAAATAAAGTACTTCTCTTTCTAACAAATCTTTCCAATCGTCTATCGCCTCTAATGATAGAACACACGTCCGTGTCACGTAGATGCAAATTTCTTTAAATAGCCAGTACCGGCAGTTTAATAGATCCAGGAAGGAGAATCGTGTCTAACAATGACTACATATTGCGAATAATTACAAGTCAAACGGTTCTTCAAAGAGTCATTAGTTCCACTCTGAAAAATCGTCTCTCTACGAATACGATTACTTCTAGGAATTTAACTCGTTAAATGACCAATACTCCTTTTGCTGAACCATACATCTTTGAATTTTATTTCTTATTTCATCGAAAATGAAACGAAATTGAATTAAAGTCCTCCTTTAACTCGTTGAATTACCTGTGCTCCTAAATTCACTGAACCGTATTTGTTTGAGTTTAATTTTATTTTCTCGTTAACAATCAAATAAAATTGAATTAAAGTCCTCCTTGGATTTTAACTCGTTGCATGACCTATGCTATTAAATTCATTGAACTATTTTTCTTTGACTTTTATTTCCGCATTTCGTCAAAAATGAAATAAAATTGAATTGAAGTCCTCCTAGAATTTTAACTCGTTGAATGACCCATACTATTAAATTCGCTGAACCATATTTGTTTCAGTTTAATTTTATTTTCTCGTAAAAAATTAAGTAAAATTGAATTGTAGTCCTCCTTGGATTTCAACTCGTTGCATGACCTATGCTATTAAATTCATTGAACTATATTTCTTTGAGTTTCATTTCCTTATTTCGTCAAAAATGAAATAAAATTGAATTAAAGTCCTCCTAGAATTTTAACTCGTTGTATTAAATTCACTGAACCGTATTTGTTTGAGTTCAATTTTATTTTCTCGTTAAAAATGAAATAAAATTGAATTAAAGTCCTCCTTGGATTTTAACTCGTTGAATGACCCAGACTATTAAATTCATTGAACTATATTTCTTTGAGTTTTATTTCTTTATTTCATCAAAAATGAAATGAAATTGAATTAAAGTCATGCTAGGATTTTAACTCGTTGAGTGACCTGTGCTATTAAATTCACTTAACCGTATTTGAGTTCAATTTTTTTTCTCTCGAGCTCATTCTATAAATAGTCGAAACGTGACAGTTTAAAGTAATAGTATAATCTCTGCGAAATTGCGAAAACATCGGTAAAAAGTTTGTGCAAGCACTTCCCTAATACTGCAGCAGCAATAAAACACGAAGGAACGTTACGTAACGTTACATCACTTTCAGTACATCTCGCATGATAAATTCAATGTTTCCAACGCCAAGATAAGAATCGTAATTTAAGAATACTTCAATTTTTCTACATAACACGCGTATCTCGCGATTAGAATCGTGCACATTATTCAAAGGAGCATTAACCTCCTCTACTTGACGGCTTATTACAATAGTATTTTAATCTACGAATAAAATATTATTACAACCTGAATTAAAATGAATAATCTCTCCTGCAAGTAATTCACACCGATATTCGCTACTGTTGTACAAACTGGAGAACAGAAAGGTCAACATAAATGTCAATCTTTCAAAGCTATTAATTTAAAATGAATCAATTTGAGATTGAATCCAGGAAAAATTCCTCCATCTTTTAAATAAAGTCAATCGCAAAAATAAAACAACTATTTTCCAAATTTTAAATAAAAAGAATTTCCAAAGTGTAAAATTCCTCTTCTGCGATTTCCACCAAAACACTTGTTTAACTTTTCCATGAAAATCAAAAATACAATTTCTTTTCAACAAGTACATAGTATTCTATTTTAACAAAATATTGCGATGCAGTTGAGTTGCATAATTTTCAAATGTGTTTAATGACTACCACCGTCATGTTTCGTCACCATTTAAATGTCCAGAGTCTGTCGTTATTCACTTACTAGGGTAAGGATTGCCCTCAGTTCAGGGAGAAAGTTTATTTGACATTTACTTGACAAACTTACAATTAAGTTTGACAATTCTTCACCTATCGTGTCCTATGATCACAGTTATTGAACTTTGACCCATCATTACTCATCGTAGCTCCTTTAACTCGTAAAAATCCATCTTTTTAAACGAAACACCTTCAGCAGACTTCAATCACCTGATTAATATTTAAAGAAATTTTCCCGCTTCCTCACCGAGGCGGAAATAATTTCTCAAATATAATCAAACGCACAATAGCCGACGGTCGCACACGATATCTTAATTGTTCCTATGTCCATTGTGTTGTTATGTCTATTGTAAAACTTTGCACAGGAAATTTATCACGCTAGATCGTGAAACGTTCGTTCACCGTGCATTAAACGATGATGCCAACATGTATTCTCATTGTAACTTTTAACCCATTTGCATCGCAGCTCTGAATAAACTACAGACATTATTCATCTGAGACCTTCGATTAACAGTTGATTCGTAGTAAAAAAAAAACACGTTAAAAATAGCAACGTTGACATTCGATTTCAAGTCTGCATTGAAAGTTCGAGGATTCTTTCTATATTTATAATATTATCACTCCTTTATCATAATTTATATGCAGATTCAGCCAACTACTGTGGAAAAGTTAATATATTCGCAACTGTTGACGTAAATTCACATTTGGAATTCTGCCATGACGCAAATATGTGTCATTTTGCATTCTGCCATTTGTTGATACTTTTTTTGGATGTCATGGCATTGCTATATGATATTTAACTTTTGTAATTTTTATTTTAAAACGAATTTTATTGTCTTGCGTTAGTGGCAAAGTTTTGTAAATCAGAATGTGCAGAAGTTGCTAATAATTCGACATGATAGGTAATCTGAAAGTGACACCAATCATTGACCTTAAAGTAGAATGGACGTTCGATTTGTGACTTCCATTAAATTCTGCATTATTACGTAACAATCGAATTCATCCCACGTGCATGATATTATACAACAATTTCACGAATAACGTTACATAAGATGCACATTTCTTCTCATTTCGTAAGTGAGAATAACAAAAATAAAACGGAAAAATTGCCATTCTCGAAAGGACTCATTAATCGACAGATTTTAGAGTTCAAACGCTTCTCTAAACTATGATTCCATACACCATAACTATTAAAATAATTAGCTCTCAGTTTAACCCCTTGCCGTGTCATTTACTTTGTGACTGCCTCCACAATAATTCAGAATTAAATTAAATAATCATTGATCAGTGATTCGTATAATTTAACGTAATATTAATATTATAGAAATCATTTTATCGTATCTCATCTTACTGATGTTTTCAATTTAATCCTCTATGGGCCCTTACAACTTTGAAGTAACACAAAAAATCTAAGCATTTAACTTTCTCAAATATTACAAGTCAGCTCTTCAAAACCATGGAATTCTTTACAATCTGATGTTTCAAAATCAAGTAAAATTTATTATTTACTAGCTGAAAGTTCCCGTGCTTCGCTACGATTTAATCGAAACTAAAAAAGAAAACCTTAAAATTTCGAATTTTGAAAAATCCTTTCTTTGTGGGTGCTAATACCCTAGAAGGAACGCTTATGCAAAATTTCAAGTTCCTAGGTCAAGTATTTTCGGCTCTGCGTTGATGAGTTTGGCCCATACTTTAACCCCCAAACCCCACCCCCCTAAAATTTCGAATTTTTCAAAACCCTTTCTTATTGAGCACCTAAGACTCAAGGGGAAGGTATGTTCCAAATTTCATTGCAACCCGTTCTGTGGTTTTTGAGATTTCGTGATGAGTGAGTGAGTGAGTCAGTCAGTGGTATTTGAGCTTTATATAATAGATAATAGTACTTTTATTAGTTTTTAATGTTCTATCGTGCAACTAATCTTCAGATGTCACAGAAAATTCAGCCCATAGAGGATTAATTTTGTAATACTTGAAAATTTCCTTTCCAATTTACCAGATCACGAGTATCACTAGTATGGCAAGGGATTAACATCCAATTTAAATTCCTCAATATTCTATTATTGCATAGAAATCTTGAGTAAACACTTCGAAGAATTTGTAGTTGTGTATCTCAGGAATTAATGATTTAACAGAATATTTTCCATTTCAATATTCTGACGCCTAATTCCAGCATCAGAAATTACAGGGACCCCTGAGGAATTCACCATCCATAATCTCTTAGCGTCTCTGTGAAATCATTGCCAACGCCGGAGAACAATGGCATTAGGCATGCGATTTTCTTTTCCGTGAAATGTCAAAGGAAAACAGCAATTTTCCATATTTTTTCCGTACGGGAGAATACACGCGATTTCTTCGCCTTAAGTCAATTTCTGTGTACGCTTACCGATCACATGTCTCGTTGTAATGTTACAAGGAGCATTACAACGCTTTGAAACCTCGGACAACAGGCTGAGAAGATTATCCTAAGCGGTAAACTTTACCGTTTGATAAGCACATTGCAAAATTACTTGTTATCCTCTATTATTTTCTTTCTTTCATCTTTTATATTTGTTTCGAGTCAATTGCTCATTTCACCTAAGGCTTATTACATGTTAACACGTTGAATGTCACGGAGGTCACCGGTGACCGGCGCTATTCAATAAATGTTTTTACGACTTTAAAACAACAATATTAACGAATTCGCTGCTATAGTCAATATTTACATATTGTTATTAAAAAAGTGGAGTACTGCTTAATACATAGCCATTTTTAGCTTTAACATTTTCACTCTTTAAGATAGTTCTAGGCACTTATCATTTTTCGATAGATTTCCTTAAAATTTTGAAAATATATTCTTCATGATATTTTATAATTATAACCGTAATCTCAATGAGTTCGTCCACACGGTTTATGAATAAATCGTGTTTAAAAATAACATATTTAACATGGGCCTTATGGAAAAAAATTTTTGCTGAGTCCGTAAAATCTTTTTGTATTTTTCTAATGGAAAAACGAGTCGATGGATTCTAATAAAGAATTAGCAATGTATTATTTTATGCTTTTGGAATATTATTGAATTTTTTCATAATTTTTTACTTCATAGTTATAGAGAAAGATGTTTTTTAAAAGTGAATGAAATGACCTCTGTGAAGTTAGCCCCTGTATTAATTCTTACGCAATTTTTTTCATTTCTAATGAAAAAAGAAACTTTTAGTTCTGAATCCAGCTAGAACTACCTTAAGGATACGATTTTAGTAGAAGAAGTCTTCAGGGGAAGCAGTGAAATATAGACTTATTAGACCTAGGATATTAAATAATAATTTGGGGGGAATTTTCCAGAGATAATAGACTATTTGAACACCTAATTGATTTCAAGCCCTAGTCTTTGATGTCTTATCCACCATAGTCTTCTATTTTTTTGGTTTTAAGTTGTAATATCATTTCGATTAGGACCTACAGTTTTAGGTGAGTTTCGAATCAATGATGTTGATATATTAAATAGTAATTTAGTTGGAATTTTCCACAGATAATGGACTATTTGAACACCTAATTGATTTCAAGTCCTAGTCTTTGATTTCTTATTCTTCATAGCCTCCTAATTTTTTGGTTTTAACTTGTAATATCATTTCGATTAGGACCTACAGTTTTAGGTGAGTTTCCAACCAATGATGTTGATATATTAAATAATAATTTAGGAGGAATTTTCCAGAGATAATAGACTATTTGAACACCTAATTGATTCAAGTCCTAGTCTTTGATTTCCTATCCTTCATAGCCTCCTATCTTTTCGGTTTTAAGTTGTAATATCATTTCGATTAGGACCTACAGTTTTAGGTGAGTTTCCAACCAATGATGTTGACATATTAAATAATAATTTAGTTGGAATTTTCTAAAAATAATAGACTATTTAAACACCTAATTGATTTCAAGTCCTAGTCTTTAATGTCCTACCCACCGTAGTCTTCTATTTTTTTGGTTTTAAGTTATAATACCATTTCGATTAGAATCTACTGTTTTCGGTTGCTTCCGAACCAAGTTAATTTAGGAAAATTTGCTACGATTGGTGAGGGATAATTTGAATTTCTGTAAGGGTTTAATTTCAAGCGTGTCACATGTAAAACCATGCCACAGGTATTGTCCAATCTACACGGCCCTTTCGTAACCGCGCGACGTTAGGCGCTCATAATGAGACACACGTCGTAAATCCTCGACGGGAGAGGCATACCTGCATAAATACCGAGAAAAAGTGTAAGACCGTTGACATTTAAACGGACGATAATGACGCGGCTCCGATTACAAATCCTTCTCTCGAGGATGCGCACAAGTACCGGAGATAATTGATCCGTGGACGGAAACTTTCGTTTTTTCGACGACTGCTCGATAATGACCATTTATATCATTCCTTTAGAAAATGTCAGAAGCCGCGAACAAGATCTTTGTTGTCATTAACATACTTCTTTTTCTATATCATGGCTACAACTTCTATTGTCATCTCCTTTGAACTGTTCCAAGTGATTTTCTGACTGTGATGTAGCAAGTATTATTTGAGGACTAATTTTCCAAAGTTTGCAAAGAACTTGAACTCTAACTTTAAAGTCTTCTATTTTAAATCACCCCAAAACAGTCCAAGCTACAAATTAACACTAAAACTACGGGGCAAAGTTGTATTTAAAATTGTGAGATAAATACTTTGCTAAAATCAATGCTAAACTATTTTAATAAATACTTTTTACTATATCAATGATAAGGAATTTTTCAAAGCACTGTGGTTACGATATATCAAATACTAATTTAGGACTAATTTTCCAACAGCACTTGACCTCTTCAACCCTACGTCTTTAAATCTCCCCCAAACAGTCCAAGCTACAAATTAAAACTACGGGGCAAAGTTGTATTTAAAATTGTTAGATAAATACTTTGCTAAAATCAATGCTAAACTATTTTAATAAATACTTTTTAATATACTAATGATAAGGAATTTTTCAAAGCACTGTGGTTACTATATATCAAATACTAATTTAGGACTAATTTTCCAAAGGTACTTGACCTCTAAACTTTCAACCCTACTGCTTTACATCACCCCAAAACAGTCCAAGCTACTAATTAACACTAAAACTACGGGCAAAGTTGTATTTAAAATTATTAAATTAATGCATCTATAAATTTACTCCTAAACCATTTAGACAAATACTTTTTAATATCTTAAATGATACAGAATTTTCTGTGAAGATTTGGAAAAGAATTTCTAAAGATAACAAAGGGATGATTTGAATTGGGCCCAACTAATTGCGAGTTCGTGACTTTATCTACTTAACGATAAGAATCTATACTAACACTTTTATTAATTTTGTTTTCAGGACCAAAAGAGTTCAATTTCCGGGGTCACAACTACTTCTACAGTGGACACGTTCCACAGCACGCTAATCAGAGGGTGGATTGGTTAGATGCTAGAAATATCTGTAGAGAATACTGCATGGATCTTATATCGCTGGAAACGCAAGATGAGAATAGTCTGATCTTCAAACTTATTCAGCAAAGTAAGTAATCTTACCGAAGAACAGAGTGTAGTTTGAATTTTCTTTATGTAGTGAGTAAAACGAGGGCATCCCTGTTCCTTCGCGGATGATCTCGACACAACGATTGCAAGAATACGAATGATTCATTGTCGATTGATGCACAGACAAGTTTCACTAGTGGTTATGCACGATCACGAAACGCTTTTACCTTCGGTTTCGTGCAGATAGAATATATCTAATTGCATTGCAATTAACATTTTTTTTTTCTTTCATTGCTACGTATTACGTGACTTTCATTTCGCAATGTACGATCGAATCCTTTCACGCGAAGTTATAGCGCGAAAACAATACAATGTTTAGATTCTCCGTCGCTCGTATTTCATCTTTGGAGAACACGTCGAGATCGAATTACGATAAGTTACGAGATGCATCGGTTATAAATCATATTAATTCAGGTTGAGACACTTGATTTCTTCGATCGAAGTTAATGCAATTGGAAATACTTGGGAACAATTTTAGATGAGAGAAAATCGAGGAAGCGAAAGACATAATCTACTTAATCTACAGAATCTACTTGATAAGTCGAAGTAAAACCTCAATTAAAACCTCCAGAGAGGTACAAAATGACCAGTTTCTATTTTTTTTCCACAAATTCTCTACATTTCTAAAATAAATGTAGTAAAATAAAATTCTTAAAATTAGTAAAATAAGTATTCTGTATTTGATCAAATATCAAACTTAATTCTCTACATTTCTAAAATAAATATAGTAAAATAAAATTCTTAAAATTAGTAAAATAAATATTCTGTATTTAATCAAATATCAAACTTAATTCTCTACATGTCTAAAATAAATATAGTAAAATGAAATTATTAAAATTATTAAAATAAATATTCTGTACTTAATCAAATGTCAAATTGTATCAAATATTGGGAGACTATTTCAATATTCTACTAGGAGTATTGTATATTAAATAACAATTTTCTACAGATTTCCAAAAACTGAGTGAGAAGTTAAACTCGTTATTTCACCTAGGGTCAACTGTTTTGCTGACTTTCTAATTAACCGAACTATAATAAATTAAATAGTAACTCAACAAAATTGTCAAAACGTGTACTCGACAATACAAGAGCTAATTGCATTATAAAATTATTTTAGCAAGGGACTAAAATTTGATTTTCATTGCAATGTTTCTCATTATTTAAGCTGCACGTTAATTATGTTCATTATATCATTAATTTCGTAAGACCGGATAAAATTTATGTTCCTAGTCAAGAATCTCGGGAATCTCGAAGTTAGTGAGTGTAACGACACAGACTTCAAGGTGAGACGGAGGATCTTTAAGTGGGTTGAGGCTAGGAAATCTCTTCTTTTTATATAGTTGCATCATGGAGCGCATCAATCTTTTTAGCACGCGCACCTATCCAAAGGACTATGCCGAGAAATCATTTGTAATGTTTAAATAATAATTCCAATTATATCGCTAATTATTCGGCAATTATCGCCTTCTCCGAATACATTGAAAATTTCAAGGCACTTTGGATGTTTTAAAGAGAAATTATTTTGCAGAAACTTTTAGTTCTATTTTTAGTACATTTAAAGAGATAGATTATTTTCCATTTTTTGTACAATTTAGATTTGGAATTACTATTTAATTGTAAACTTTTTAAACAAATTTTAATTAGGTCTTCCCGATAGTTTGATACATGTTAGTCAAATGGAGAATATTTTTTATAGAAAGAAATGATTGATCAGTTTGTGTTAAATATTCCAAGAACAATTTTTACAAATTACACTATAAAACCATAATTTTTTTAGGAAGGGAATAAGATGGAATATGAGAATAATTCAAAACTACTAGTATTAGCTTATACTAAATTTCAGAGTTAAGGTGTCTGATTTAATTACTTGTTTTTTTAAATTTATAAAATGGTTCTTCAGATATGGTATTAAAATAATATCGATAACATCAATGTTAACATGTTGAACGCCATAGGAGTCACCTCATGAAATTCCTAATATTTTCGAATTCTAATATTCACGAATACTTTGAATATTTTAATATTGCCATTAAAAAGGTAAAGAGCTGCTAAGTACACATCTGTTTGTCTATTTAAAAATTTGTTAAATTTCCCGCCAGTGAAAATAACGACACTAGCGACATCCAGGTGGCGTTCAACGAGTTAAAATATAATATTTCAAAGTACTTTATTAGATATCACAATATCTAATAAAAGAAATGTATGCAAATGATTATCACATGGAACTCTAAACACATTCTAAATCTACGTGCAAACAAATTGCAAAATTCAAATGCATGCAATAACCAGTTAACTGCGGAATTTGAGTTCGAAAGTCCTTCGCGGAACGCGGAATTAAAATCGAATTGTACGCACATCGAGCCCAGGGCAAATGCTCCTAGTGTAAATTTTATGAAAATTAATAGACAAGACATAGAACGACTACATTTTTATTTGACAAAGTATTGACAATTCACTGTTAAAATGATTCCCGCTGTAGAACTTTCGATTGACGATTAAACACATCGAACTCAGTTAACTGGCTGGATTTTTATCTTCAAATAAATGTAGCCACTTACCCTGCATGTTTCATCGAATATTCCATTTTTCTAGACGATGTTCCTTACATTTGGACATCCGGACGTCTCTGTGACTTCAAGGGATGCGAAAACAGACGTGATCTCGAGCCGAAATCCCTTTACGGATGGTTCTGGTCGGCAAACAGGAAGAAGATGGCGCCAACGAACCAAATTCCTGATGGCTGGGGTTTCAATCCATGGTCGCAGACTGGTCATAAGAAAGTCAGACAGCCCGATAATGCTGAATTTGATATAAACGGCACCAATGAATCCTGTATGTCCGTTTTGAACAACGTTTACAAGGATGGAATCAGTTGGCATGATGTTGCTTGCTACCATCAAAAGCCATTCATCTGCGAAGACTCTGAAGAACTTTTGAGCTATGTGGCCAACACCAACCCTGGTATCCGCCTTTAATGACCAGCGAAAATGACGAATTATTTGCGTCATCAGCACCTTTTCTTTATTTGCGCTATAGCTTGAACGAGGCACGTGGATAAATTTGAAAAATCATTGACGATCTCCTGTTATTGGTTTCATTGGCGCCATCTACGTACCATGTTGGTACTAACTTGCCGCGATTTTTTCAAAATCAATGATAATGAATGGCTACATAACTACTTTCGATTATTCGACGGAGAAATGTAGAAATGTATCGCTTGAAAATTGCGAACAAGAGAATTCATGTGACTTGTTCGTCGTATAAGAAAAATGATGAAAGTAGGCAAATATTTATGACAATAAAATGTGTCTCGTTGCAGCGCTCTCCTTGCACGTTGTTCGGAGAAATTCAATAATACTTTTATACATCGTTTAATTTGTAATTACAGTATCCAACTGAAGAGTAATTAATTACGTATACATATTTATTGATAGACATTTGGCCGACAGTCTGTACATTTATGAATAAACGTAAACGTAGGTGTTTAAAAAGATGTCATGAATTTATCAAGTTCTTCTCGCATACATAGATGCATCGTATTTCTTCAGAAATATAAAGAATGTATTATTAAAAATACAATTAATCCTGTGCCGCAGTGATACCAGTACTCGTACTAGGCACTGCATCGTCATGTTCTTCACATTTCTCTTCTTCCGAAGTCACTATTTCCTTCTTTTTCTGCCTTCTCCTCTTACGATCATTCAGCTTTATTCTGATCCCACGTCTACGTTTACGTGGCAGAGATGTAGGATCTACAAAAATAATATTAAATTGACATATCAAACTCAACATATCGCCTAACAAATCAAAGATGGCTAAGAAAAGAAGTATTAATTATAAAACCAGTACATACGATCTTCTGGTATGTTCATTTGTTTTCTTAACACTGCACGAACTTGTTTGTTAATAATTTCTCTGCATTGTACATCAAAGCCGCTTGGTAACCATCCTCTTTTCTCGTGACACCGAACACCAGGTAAAGGATCAGGTAATTTAGCTAACATCTCTTGTATCTCATTCACGAGGACGTCGCAATACTAGAAAAAATTGAGTACATTTAATACTATATTCACATAGATAAAAAGGTTTCAGAGTATAACAAAGTATAATGCCAAACCTGATAAAACATTTGTCTCGATGGCGGTATCGTTCCTTCGCGATAAATATACACGTTTTCATTCAAGTTCTGTTGTTTTTTGTGACTGCAGTCTTCGCTCAAAGCTGCACTAAGTATAGTGGTTTTTTGTTTTGAAACTGGAGCTGATTTGTACGGTAATGAGTATACGGCATAGTTCCGTTTACATGTTACAGTGGAGCCTAAGCCATCTGTACACATTAATCATATAAATTTTTAAATTAATACAATGAAAAATGTTCAATGACATTAATATTACAAATGCACTCACGCATTGCTTTCAATCTATAATCTAAAGTTTGATATTTTCTTGCGGTGTTGTCTTTTCTTGGATCGTAACCCAGCCTCACCCACATGATTTTCCATGGGCCAGAAGTAAAGTAATATGCCACGGATGGCAACAAGATTTTTAAACGATCGCTAGAAAAACGTGTTCTATAAACAATCGCGTTTTTCGACCAAATTGGTCGTTCATTGAAAAGCTGACGCATCTGATCCAAATGCTTATTTTGTACGAATTTTACTTTGAGAGCCGTTTCGATACCCGCCGGTGGTTTTGTCGGGACATCTGGCGAAGAGAAAGAAATGAAATTTGTAAATCCAGCTTTCCGCCTTTTATTCTTTCCTATTATATTCTCTGGGTGTGAATCAACTTCAGTTTTAGGAACGTATTGTTGTACAGTGTCCATTCTGCTGAACGCAGCTGGTGGCAAGAAGTAAGGCACATCGTTCTTTAGCCAAGAATAATGTGGTACATTCACTGGATAAATCTTATCATATATACATTCTAACTTTTTAGGATCTGCCTTTGTTTGAGTCATTGGTAAATATTGAAAGTCGCAGAGATCTGAAAATTGTTATATCGATAAATATAAATGCTACGGTGTAATTATTATATTTTAGGTGGAAATCTTGTAACACATACTTATGAATCTAAATTCAGTCTCAATTCGTCCTAAAACTTTTAATTTTGGCAGTTCATAGTCCTTGTCTTCGGAAAGATCTTCGTATTTGTTTCGATCGAAAGTAGGCAATACATTCTTCTTGTTTTTAGAATTAATTTTATCATCATCTGCCAATACATCCTGTACTTCCTTAGAAGTTTCATAAGATGTATTTTTCGGACAAAGATCATTAGGGTCATCTGTGACACCAACATTGCAACTTTGTATCTGACTAGTCAGTGCAGTTATAACATGTTCCTGTGAACTTTCATGCTTCATAGGATCATGTAAACTGTCACTTTGTTCTGATTCTGATAAATTAGTAGTAACATCCATATTACACATGTTGCTATTGTCTGCTTTAGATCCAACATTTGCAGTATCACGAGATTTTTTCGTTACTTCTTTTCCTTCCATTTCCTCTGCTTTTTTAATTCTAGATTTCTTAACTCTTACTCTAAGTAAAAAACTTGTAGTGGTATGTCTATCTCCACATGCTGGTTTGCAGTAACCATCATCAGGACGAAATCGTAATTCCAGACGTCTATTAGGTACATCTACTGCCTATAATAAGAAATTTAATGTAGAATATTTAAATGTAATCATAACAATATAGTGACAAAGCATAGATTCATAGAAAGAATGTGATACCGTTGAAATACTGTTCATTCCACCCAAGGTTTCTATAGCTTTATCTGCGTTAACCACATTCCCAGGATATCTTATGCATATAAACCTCTTATCAAACCTATGTCTTCCAGGAAGTATTGGTCCAATATATTCATTTTCTTGTGGTTCCCTCATTTCTTTCTGACCCGTGTCTGGTAACTATGTAACAATAAATCATTTATGCTATAACTATGCTACAACAAAGCATTTATTTATATTAAAACAATTAAATCTCTACTCAAATATTTGACAAGACTCAGACTTTCAAAAATATCAATATTTTTAAGTTCGTCACCATAGTGTAGTAATTTGAAATTTATTTTACGAATATAAATAAATAACGTGATAAATAAACGAAAGTAAACAGTAGAAAATTCGTAATAATAATAATAAACCTTAAACTCTGAACTAACATTTTCAGTATTATCTGTTTCAGGTACATCACAGAAGGAATCATCACTGTCGATTTCATTGCTGTAATCCTCGAGCTTAAAATCTTCGTCTTTGTCATCTTGTTTGTCACAAATATCATCGCTGACATCACTCGTTATGCTCATGTCACCTTTTTATACTGTGCCCCTGAAAAGCAGTGTTTTTAATATTAAAATATAAAGGAAATATTATCTAGCAATGTCTGTTATCCCAACACCTACGACTTTTTCATCGAAGAAACAAACAAGTTCCAGACACTCCTTTAAGTTGTCCGTCTATCTTTTTTTAATAACGACAAGGTCTATTCAATTATTCAATATTTCTGACTTTATTTCAGAATGTCATTACGCCTTACATGCTTATTTTAGAATTTTCAGAAGTCCCACAATTGTAACGTAATCAGAATGAAAGGGTAAACACGTGGTTGGAGTTATCCGTACTTCGACGTCAAACATTTTTGTGTCTCTCCCAGTCTCTCCAATGAGCAGTGCTTCTCAAATTGGAATTTCGCGGTCCTCTAGTCTACAGTCATTTAAATAAATAAATAAAAAATACTACTCGGTAAATTAGACAATCGATAGTTAATTAGAATTTTGGAGCCTAACGTAAAAAGATTTTCCACCACTGTTTCAGAGTAATGCGAAGGAGTCGCTTGGTTGAAATTTTGAAATGGTTCAGGCAAAGGAAATTCACTTACTCCATTGAATATACTTTTGCTAACTTAGATTTATCATTTTCTGAATAAATAATAGTTTATTAAAATGTGTTTAGATAGTAGTTGCCTATATGTTGATTGTAGCTCATTTTAAACTGTTTTAAACAGTCCGCGAGCGATATCAGACTTGTACTTGAATAGGAAAAGATTGAGAACCCCTGCCAATGATAGTTATTTTTTCACTTATCCCTAGAAGGGTCATCATGATTTTTTGGAGGGAAACGGCTAACTTCATAGTTTACAGCCAGTTGAGCAGTTACAGTTTGAGATTTATTTGAATTTAGGACTTAAAGATAACAGAAAACTTTAGTAAATATAATAGTTTGCTGTTTTATAAAAAAAGGGAAATACTGCCGGAGATCCTTCAATGTTGCAAACGTATAGAGTAAGACAAAGTCAATTTAGCTTTGCCTGTAATCCAGCAGCAATAGAAGACAATGAAACTTTTGAAATAATAACAGGTATTTTCATGATATTAAGACATTTTTCGAAAAATTTCGATCGTATGTTAATACATTCTTTACGTGGATTATTTTAAAACTAATAAAACATGGTTTTCCAGACTTATTAAATCAAACATGGACCATTTTTGGAGTATCTACGTTATTTGGTCTTCAGCTGGAGGAAGTCAATTTAAAACAGTACGCAAAATGCCTAAGAGAAAAAG
The DNA here is from genome assembly GCA_910591515.1 of Cerceris rybyensis. Classification (NCBI taxonomy): domain Eukaryota; kingdom Metazoa; phylum Arthropoda; class Insecta; order Hymenoptera; family Crabronidae; genus Cerceris; species Cerceris rybyensis. Next base: position 4,918,332 of record OU342801.1, on the reverse strand, counting down.
TTGCAAATGTTATAAAACAAGAAGACGTCTCATATGATGCAAAAGTTTTTGTTATGAATAATGAAACAGCAAGACCTAGTTTAATGGATACTTTGCCACTTAAGGTCTTCTATCAAATTATGATGATAAAATGAATATCCTTTTTTTAAGTGTAAACAAATTATTCAAGACAGTATTAATATACTTTGAATAATTTTAGGTTGAAGTTTATATTATAAGTAATGAAAATGTAAGAAAGTGTATTTACAATGGAATATTCTTATCTTGGAGCGGTACACAGAGAGAATTTGAAGTTGAAAACTCCACACAATTACCACTTTTATTATGTCGTGGTTCTCAAAGTGGCATACATGCTGTACATGCCACAATATGCCGTATGTTTGATTGTATAATTACTCCATTGTGGGACAAAGATGTTTTAAGTTGGCTGGTACCAATTGTAGTTATTTCAACTAGTAAAAATGCTGGTAAAATTTGTATGGAATATGCGATACCAGAATTGCCTGTTACAGATGCAATTGTAATAAAATTTGACATTAAGGATTTAAAAGAAATGTTAAGAGTGTATGTCTTCAATACTAATATTTTAGCATATCTGTAAAAATATTGAAATGTAGTATCAACATTAGAGCAGACTGAATTTTTATTTAAAATACAAGCAAACTGCAGTCCATGGATTTAAATTATCATGCGAGAACTTCTTAAAATGCGAAATAATTATGACAATAATTGGTATTTTTTTCCATACTGCTGAATGATTAAATTTAATTTATTTTAATGGTTTGCAAACAATACGAAAATATATATAAAAATACTCTTTACTTAATACAAAATCATATTTCCTTGCAGAATAACAAAAGTCGAAGACTTCGAAGATGTAGAGATTTCTCTTGAATTAGAGGATATTAAAAAATTTTACGATGTTTTACATTATCAAATGTTAAAAACTGCTGGACTACAATTAGGTCTTTGTACGCTACATAGAATTAATTCACCTGCATTGACAATAATGGGAAACAGAGTAAGTGTTATTTTTATTTGATTTTAGTCATTGAATTTATCTTATTATAAAATACTTTTGTTTCCAGATGAAAGTGATGGATATGAACATCATGAATTGCGTCCTCCAATACTTAAATGAACGAGTTCTCGATATGCTCCACAATTTGAATTTTTCTATTGAAAGTTCATGAAAGGTGATAAAGTCAATATATACATATAGCTCTATGAAACTTCAATATCTTTACTAACTTGTAAATGTAATATTTTATTAATGTTTGTAGGAATAATATATTTTTCTTCTATTACGTGACACTTCTTTCGTAATTTCCTTTTAATATTATCCACGACACAGGTGAAATACTTTTCCAACCAAGGCCATGGTACAATTTCTGAGACGGTACATTACCATCGATAATAAAAAGTGTCGTAGAAATTCCTATTTCACCTAAATATTTTGCTAATGCATTAATAACGATCTTTGCGTAACCCTTCCGTTTGTGCTCCTCCAATGTCTGCACCATTCCCATTCCATTCCAATCGGTATGTATTGCCCAAGAAACTAAAGAGTTGCCTTCTTTTAAGTATAAGCCTATACCATTGTTCATTTCTACCATTGTAGTCAAGTACTTTACAGATAGATCAGGTCGTTTTGGGTCTTTGTGTGGCCATACAGAATGGATTAATGGGATGTCTGATTTATCTAATACTTTCAAATAGCATTCTTCAGGGATGCTACTCAAGAGAAAATTATAGATCGTTAATATACTTCCAACGAAATTAAGTAAAATAATATGAATAAATGAAAGAACTTAATACACACTTAATATCTACATTGACACACTCTTCTGCAGATTTGAAATGATACTGAGCAGGATGCATTGGATAAATCTCTAAATGATGTGTATCTTTAAGACATTCTATTGCAGAAAGTACAGTAGGTATAATGGAAGCATGAACAGCTGCAAAATATGTACTTTCATTCCAGTTTATATATTTAGTTTCTATTAATGCAGTTTTTAATGTCTTTCCAGTTGGTTCTAATGTGAATACTATCACTATATATAAGGAAAACTAAACATAATTTGAAATTAGAAACTTACGTATCATTTATATGAATGCATTACTGCAAATTAATATAAGATACTTACCTGTGATATAGCAACGAACGTGCCACTTTCATAATCTCCATTTGGGCAGTACAATTGGATAGGTATATTTGCATTTCGTTTTTTCCATGTAATAGCATTTTCGATCCAATAGTAATACTAAAAGTAGAATGCTCTTGACACTCCTTAATCTTATAGAAAACAAATGAATTTTACATCGCGTTGTATTTAATAAATTACAGAGCATTCTATTTTCCAATTTTTATATTTCACTTGAATTTTTCGAACGAAATTTCCCGCAATTTACACATTCAAGTGTAAATCTGTTAACTTTATAATTGTCATTATCATAGGTGAAGTACTATTTAATATTTAGCAAAATAGATTTTGGAATATCGAAAATAAAAATCGTATTAGGATAAAGAAAAACTTACGTATGCATAAAGTGGCCAATTATATTTGATCTTACTCTGAAGAAGAGGCCATTTTTCAACAGGTAAAGGTTTCAAAATATCTGTATCAAAAGTCTTTCCCGACATTATGGAATTCCAAGGAAATTAGAACAAAGATAATAAATAGCTGTGCACAACTCTGTGTACGTAGAGTTTAATTCCATTGTTTGACAATATATATATATATATATATACATATACATCTATATAGTACTTCAGAGTGTTATCATTCCAGATACATGAAACTGGAGCTCAGCATTTGAGATAAACTCTAAGCATCAAACGAAAATTCATTATTAGAAAATGGAACATTGAATAAGTATTCATTTAAATTGTTCAAGTTAAATAATTAAGTGTATCATTGCATTAATTTACAATGCAATGACAGCTTAAATATTATTAGTCCAAACACTCGGTTTTATCCTTTGTTAATTAGATTTATAATATATTAATAGATGAACATTGTCATAGAAGCAATAGCAGCATAGACGTTGTAACATTTTTATTAATTATTAATATATTATTCATTAAACTAAAAATATCAGTTGGTCATGGGATGATCAAATTATTTCTATAACATTAATATCGGAGTCAAAAACAAAAACGGAATAATTTCATGAACATATCGATTACGTGCATATGTATAAATATTAATATTCAAAGTTGAAATGCATAATAAGGTAGAATTAAAATATATACAGGTAATTGCCGATAAATTAGTAAGAATATAGTACATAATCGATATTTTAAAGTTCGATGTGTCTTTAATAGATATCTAACAGATGTCTCTACAGGCTCATAATTTGAGTTGATTTTCTTTCGCTCAAACTTCGTGGCCACCGGTTACAGCTGATTGGTGTTTAATATTCCGGCATTCCGTTTTACTTTGCACAGAAATTTTCAGTGACGTTCCATAGTTTAGATTTGTCTTTTGACATGTCCATCATTGCTCAATATAAAACCTTTTGGCTGTACATCAGTGCTTTACCTTACATGTCAAAATAAAATGTCGAAAATGAGCTCGAAAGATAAGGATAACAAAACATTACACGACAAGTTAAAACAATTCTTTCGTATTAATAAAGGTAATTCCATTGGCATTGTTTTTCTATGACACTAAACTACATATGTACTTTATTCCATTAAAGAAAATGTTTCGAGTAAAACTCAAGTATTGCCTGAGTTATTGACCATTCAAATGTTAGGTAATGATATCATAGGAACTATAGTTCATAATTTATAATACAGTGTGTTACAATATCGTATGTATATAGAGCAAAATACTTGTTTGTTCGCTTTTTAAATGACATATATGTATTGTAATATCTTTCTAGGAAATTATAAAAGTCGCGAAGATTTTACTTTGACTCATGATCTTGAAAAAGAGATAAGTCCCGAAAGTCCAGTGCATCACCGTACAAAAGCAATCAAAGACTTATGCGATGCTGTTCTAAATCAACAGTGGGAAGATGTAAGTAGATTGTTCTCATAAATATTTTAATACTGTAATAGTCATTATATTAATAGTCTTTGCTTCTTATCATTTTATCAGAGAGCAGCAGAACGACTATGGGACTTGGTACAAGATTTATTAGGGAGAGATGTACCCCGTGAACACAGGCACATAACATTAAATTTTTTAAGATGCCTTGTACAAGGTCAATACTCTAAATTATCTTCTCTAATGAGAGTGAAATTTTTCATGGTTGTAAAAGAACATGATATCCCAGAAGACATTGGACCAAGGTAATAATAATGAGCAGAATATATATCATCTATGAAACTTTTACCTCAATGTATTAAATATTTGTAAGGCTTTTTTAAATGAATTTATAATTATACAAGAAATATTAAATATGTTTAAAAGGTTTACACAATATTTGGGTAATATGATAGTAGAATGATGTGTGTGTATAATTTTAGATTGGAGCTTATTCAAAGTTTAACAGAAAATGGCAAAGATATATCACATTTAGAAGAGAGAATGGGACCATTTTTATTAGAATGGATGCCCACTGTAACCGGAGGAGATGGAAAGAGAGGAGCTGAATTTTTATCCCTTCTTGTTAATGTCATAAAGTTCAATTCAGCTTATATTGATGAAGACATTATATCAGGCCTTGTTCAGTAAATATTTCGAAATATATTAGATTATAACGATTTTCCATGGAAACAATGCTAATTTTATTTCTTTTAGGTACATTTGCCACCTGTGTTATTACAGTAATAGCACTGAAGTTGTATCTGGATGCTTGGAAGCTTTAGATGCAATTGTTTGCTACAGTAATTTACAATCAGATTCATTACAAACTTTCATAATAGCCCTGTGCAGAAGTGTAAATGTCGAAACATATTGTCAGATAAGTTGGAAGGTATGATATAACATTTTAAATTACATTAATCTTTTGATAGATGAATGTATTTTATTTGTAAATCGTAATACATACGAGATATTTCAACGTAAGAATTTTTGTAATAATACATAAATAACTTGTTGCAGATAATGCGTAATTTATTGGGAACTCATATGGGTCATTCTACATTATATACAATGTGTCATTTACTACAAGATGTAAACTTTCAACGAGACGTGCGTTTACTTCGAGGTGCAGTATTTTATGTAAATATGGGTTTATGGGGTACTCATAGAATTCCAAAATTACTGTGCACTCCAACATCCGTTTTACCTTCATTTCATCAAGTATGTACCAAGAGATACTTCATTAAGTATTTTACAGTATATGCTAAATGTATTGTTTACTTCACAAGGCTTTGAAATGCAATCATCCAATTGTTATGTACGAAGTTACCCTTTCAATTCAAAGACTTGTGAATAAATATGGCTCCGAATTGTGGGATCCTACTTGGAGTATTATACTTGATATTATCGAGGAAGTTATCACACATACAGGTAAAGTAATTAAACAGAAATTTAGAATTTTATTGAACAGATAGTATCTAACGTATTACTTTTTAGAAACAAGTAGTCAACCTGCTACTAGGCAAGTTTCAACGAGCTTACATGACACAATCAATAGCATTGAAAATCTACTGGATAATAATCATTATAATGGTTGCGTCCAACGGTTTTACGATCTGATTGAACGCTGCAGCGATACACGGCCTGTAATTATAAATCTAGAGTTACATTAATTATGCTTGTATTTATAATATGTTCCTTATGTTTAACATACAAGCTTGTAATTTTTAATTAACAACTACTTTGTTTTTCACAGGAAGGATCTGTTTTAAAGTTAATCGAATACCGAACTTCCGCCATAGGACCTACTCATTATCAGTGGCAATCTAAATTATCAAACTTAATGGAACGCTACTATAAAATTGAAACGCGTACTAACATTAGAGTGAAAGTTCTTGATGTACTAACAAACGTCATACAAGTGAACAGGTACAATAAATCTATCTTCATTTCCTTCTAATATATATTTATTGTTTTTTATATTGCTTAATTAGATCCAGATACGAGGATGAGCTGATTGAACGAATAGTCGTGCCATATTTGCAGCATATAGACACAGATGCAGATATTACAATTCGAAATGTTGCTGCTCATCTGCTTATCGATCTGTGTCTTGAATGTGATACAAAACGATGTTTAGAACTTCTGGATATATTGGAAAAGGTATCTTTATTTATGACATGTAATTACAAAAAGAAATTAATTACATTAAAGATTTCTTTTTAGTTGATCAACAAGCCCTTCACATCGGACACTCCAGTAACCATGGATGCTGATATTAAAGACGTAAAGACTGCAGTTGTTGGAGTGATAAAGATATTAACATTTAAAATTTACCACTTACCATCAAGTCACGCGATTCGCGCGTATAAAGTTTTGGTGAATCATCTTGAACAACATTACAAAGATCCATCCGTCTTCCATGATGTCTCTACAATTCGATATTTGGTAATGATTATATTTGCAATAGATTTCTTAGCTGCTTACGGTACAACAACGAGTGACACTTGTGATACGGTAAATTGGAATAACATTTATTTATAACACTATAGATTTTCGAGTGTTTCTTGAAGATCAGAGCAAATACTTTGTATCATCTTGGATTTCCGGATGCTCAAAATTCATCGGTGATACGATTCAGCCCGTATTTGGTTTTGGAACATGCAGCGACTGAACGAATGAGTAGTGGAAGTGGTGGAAACAGCCCTCCACCTGCTAGTCCAGCTCCATTGCAACATTTATCTTGTCAGATCACTCATATGTCATTAGCACATGCTTGTAAAGCTGTCATCTCTTGTATTAAATTGGAGAAAGGTACATACTATCCATCGATTTAAGATTTTACTATGAAAAATAATGAAATCATTGTTTTTTTATCGTATTTTTGTAGATTGGAAAGTTCTGCAACTTGTGCTGAAGGAGTTACCTCAAGTGATGCAAAACAGAGCATTAGTATTGTCACGACACAGTAACGATATAGATTTCTTTGCAAATGCAGTATGTTCAATGGTATCCATGATTCTTTTTATATTTCTATCATTTCGTCATATGGATTTATGTAATACATCTTTACAGGTCAGTGATAAGATTTTGAGACTTCCTGAATCTCTGTACAACGTTCCGCCGAAGTTCACCCTCTCAGATTTTCGAGTTCATGTTTTCCCAGTATTAGCATCATTAGCATCATATCATGCACACTTAGATCCTAATTTACAACAACGTTTAATAAAATGTTTGGAGGTAAGAAACATTTATAATTCTACAGCAACTTGTTTGGAATGTATAATCATTAGCAGTATCACTTTATGTATTAATTTGATCTTTCTCTAGGTTGGTTTAACAACACGATGTGCAAGTCAATGTGTTACCAGCCTCACAACATGTATTTTAGAAATGCGCGATGCAATGAACAAACTTTTTACCGAAGTTCTTCTGAATTTATCGAAGATTTCAGCCACAGTACACATAGCTATACCAATTTTGGAATTTCTATCCAGTAAGTTTTCAATTTCTTAATTCATCTATCCAAAAATTAATCAAATATCATCATTAATTCATTTTTATTTATTCTTACAGCTCTTACTAGGCTTCCAAAAGTTTTCGCAAGTTTCATTGGAGATCAGTATATGTCTGTGTTTGCAATTTTATTACCCTATACAAATCCCTTTAAATACAATCATTACACAGTATCACTGGCTCATCATGTAATTGCAGTATGGTTTTTAAAATGCCGATTACCGTTTCGAAGGGATTTCGTTAAATTTATTACTACGGTAAATAGTTTTTATATATACAATTAATTTATTATTGCTGGTTGTAGTACTTGATATTTGACATTGTTATATGTTAAAATAGGGTTTGAAATCTAATGTGATAGCTCCCTTTGAGGAAGGACATCTTATGAAGTCGGATTTTTCTCTTCTCAACGAAGATTCTTCGAATAGGAAACGCAGTTCTAGTTTAACAGAGCAAGTACGAATTAGTTTATACTAATAAGAATAATTTTTAATGATCACTGAATTCTTTTTAAGCTGTTTGTTAATACTATATGGAATTTTTATTCGTAGGGTAGCAGAGGACGAAGAGAGAGGCCAATAATTGCTAATCGTATGATAGGCGAGAGCAGAGCATCTGATTTAAAGCCACCGATTGATGAGACTCTAATGACTTTTCACGTTGAACTTACTGAAACTTGTATTGATCTCATGGCACGTTATACGTTTTCAACATATTCGGCTCGACCTAAAAGGTAGTCAGTGATTCTCCATTGTATTAACACGTTGAACGTCATCAGGATTTCGTTAGTTTTATCATTTTTATCGAAGTGACCCTTCTTCTATTGAAGCTGTGGCTTTACAAAAAAGAAATGTAATACCTCCATGGCGTTCCACGTGTTAATCCCCGTTACAAATTATCGTTAATTACATTAAAAATTGGATTCAATTTCTTCTTAGATTACCTGCTGCTGATTTTCTTCTCAAGGAAGGTCAATCAATGACATGGCTTCTTGGTAATCGACTTATTACAGTAACAACGAGTGGTTGTAGCAATAAAGCAATGCGTGGAGGTCTCTGCGACAATTGTTGGGTAGCGTGTAAACCTGGTCCTCAATCTCCTGAACACGTAAAAACGTCTCAGCAGAATTTAAGACGAGCATCAAGCACAGAGGTATTATTTATGTAACTTTTGTTCTATATTACGAAGGTACTTAACCCTTTGCTGCTCCTATTTAAAGTCTCGCCATTCTGAGAGATAGATAATTGTTCCGAGTGTGATTCATATTTATACAAATGCATATTAAGGAATTCAGCAAAGAGTTAATGTAAAATTCTTCCCTGTAATATTGACTAATAAGAGGATTAATATTTAAAAGACTGCAAAGGAAGAAAAATTATCCAGACAATCTTCCGGCGGACATGGAAGCTCGGCTGCTAATACAGCTGCAAATTCTCCAACGGAAGAATCGAAGAAAACAACTCAAGACATTGATGCAACCAGGAAAGACGTATCATCGGACAAAGTGGAGAAGGAACAAATGGAACCATCAAAATTGGAACAAATACTTAATACTGAGAAACAGGAAGAGCATGTGCTCTGTGCTTGCTGGTGTCAAGGCTGGGCAGAAATTTATGTGCGCAGGCCAACGGGCGATATGTCGTGGATAATGAGAATTCAGAATTCCATGCAATTTGAAACGTACGTTGATTTTCCTGTACATGATATAATGGCTCTGTACATGCCAAATCAAGATGCAGTGCAAAAACAACCGGAAACAACATCGGAATATTCGGGCGATGAGGGAGAGGTACATGAAAATTCCGTCATCTTTGTGAAAGAAAACTTAAAAATATTGTTTACAGGATGTCGCGGATAAGAACACGGATCAACCACAAAGTGATTCCAATAGCATCATGAAGTCTGTGACATCTTCTTCTGTATCTTCAGGTCCAATTGCTATACCGGGTTCACCAGCACGCCCAAGTCCCTCCAGACAAAGTTCTCGTGACAGTTTAGAAAGTTTAGAAGAAGGTGAAGAAGGTACGGTGAAATATCTAGTGACAATTATAATAATTCATTTATTCTACAGTAAAATCATACTCACAATCCTGCTGATAGATTTACGTAGGTCACGTAATCCAGTACGTAGATCAAATTCAAGTCCTGAAATGAGTGCTAATTGGAAGAATCCATTCTTGAGCAAAGACAAGTTAAGCTTACAACAACAAATGGATCGGGAGATTCCTTCTGCTGATTTAGAGAATAAACTTGATTCCGAGTTAAAAAAACCTTCGAAAAATTTGTATACGAAGGACATGAGGTAAAATATTCAATTACTTTTGAGATATATCATTTTTGTAGGTCACAGTCATACAGTTATTAAAGTAAATCATCAATTAACTGTTCTTTTACTTATCAATTAACTATTTACAGGGTCAGCTGTGAGGCTATACCGGAGGAAATATTTGGTATGGGCACGACACCACCATCATCAGAAAATGCAACAGATCATCCGGTAACGTTGCGATCTCAACGTTCGTACCCAGGAGCAACGCAAGTGACTCAAACTATCACAGCAACTGCTAGTAGTACTGTTCCACCGTCGCCAACTGCTACACAGGTATACAAATTGTATATTTTGATGTGAAAAAGACTTATAATTATTATTAATATTATTATAATATATATACAAAATATATAGGTGCCAGGAAATTTCTTGGGAATTCAACCACGTGCAGCACAAATACAGTCGTCTACTGCAAAACCTCCGCAATCGCCTACTCAAATCTATTCTCGATTATCCAATCTTGATTCTGGCCAGAAGCAAATGCCGCTAAATCTCGAGAGTAAACCTCCAATTGGACGAAATCATTTGGATAAGGTATATTTGTATAGGGGTTAAAAATAGTATAATTAAGTCTAGATGGAATTTTTAATTTATATGTTGCATATTACTTTTAGCAGAAGGAAGAAAGACCTGATCCATCTATGTTACCGCCGTTACCTATACCTTTTCGAGACAGAGGTCACACAATTTCTGTAATGAGTCCAGTAAAAAAGTCTCGTGGAGAATGGGATAATATTCGTAGAGGAAATTCACCACGTGTAAAGGATCCACCGAGGACCGGTATCAATCCTAGGTGATATGGTATTTTATGAAAAATTGAATTTAATTTTTTAGCCTTACTTTCTATCTTCTTTATCTTCAATTTAATAAGGAAATTAACACTATAATAATATATTGCAGCTTTGTCTTTTTACAACTTTATCATACGGCACATTTTGGCACAACTACTGAAAAACCATTGTTAGTTCCACAAACAACAGCTATTCAAAGGGCAGTCACGAATTTGGATCGAATACAACCATATGAAACGCATAAAATTGGTGTACTTTATGTAGGACCTGGGCAAGTCTTGAATGAAGTTGAGATTTTGGCCAATCAACATGGATCTCTTAGATATACAGAATTTTTGCAACGATTGGGAACCCTCGTTCGACTGAAAGACGTCGATGAAAGTGTATTTTTAGGTGGTTTGGATCGTAATGGTGAAAATGGAAATTTTGCATACATATGGCAAGATGATGTTACACAGGTTTTTATCATTCCATTATAGTTCTTTTACTGTTAATATTTCTAACATTAATTTAAACATTATTTTGTCAGGTTGCATTTCACGTTGCTACTTTAATGCCAATGAAAGCAAGTGACCCACAGTGTACTTCTAAGAAACAACATATTGGGAACAATTATGTTACCGTTGTTTATAATGAATCTGGAGAGCCGTATAATATTCAAACTGTGACGGTATATATTGTTGAGGAGCTAGTGTGTTACTATTTTATTCATTTACTTTAATTTTAGTATTTTATAGTGTTTTCTTTTTCTTCAGGGGCAATTTAATTATGCGTGTGTCGTGATACAGCCCCTTGATCACGGTACTAATCAAGTTACAGTTCAAGCAAGAGAAGAATTAGCAGAACATATTGGTCATAGCGAACCTAAAATTATTTCTGATCAGAATCTAGCTATTCTTTCTCGACAACTAGCTCTTCATGCTAACGTAAGGCAAAAGAATATAATACCTAATGATAAAACATGATAGTGGGAATTATAAAATATGATTTTTTGCCCTTCCTTTAGCTCGCTTCAATGGTATCGTCGTCAATAAAACAAAATAGTCATAATCCATACGCATCTAATTGGTTGGAACGTTTACGTCATATTAAGCGACTAAGAAATCGCGTATTACAAGAGACAACTAATAATAATCAGGATGGTGCAAGTGATGAATTATCGCCGAGATCGAACAAACGTGTTTATATGGATGATTTTACTGAATATACAACATGATTTTATGCTACGTAATAAAAGAAAAGTATATGAACAATGTTATTAAATATAATTTGTGTTTATTATAAGCTTATGAAAAATGTTATTATGATACTATATATTTATTTACAGTACTGGTATAGAGTCACAGACACAATTACGTTAAACTGATAAAAAGATCATCTTTCTAGAACTTGTAAAAGCCGAGAAAAACGAAAATAAAGTTTTCTGTGTTTTGGAGATTGCAATCCAATAGATGGCACTGAATGTGTAGCTGCAGAACATCTTCAAAATAGTGATTTTCCATCCTTTTGGCACTACCATAGTTTATGGCTTAACTTAAAAATACATACAATATATTTCATTGTTTTTCTCGACTTCTACAGCGGCAAGAGAGATAATTTTTTCTTCGTTTAACCTAGTTTTTCACGCCCTGCCAGACGGTATGCCTCACAAAGTTTCAACCCTCTTAAATCAAAACGTTATTTTTAGGAATAATTTACTTTATTTTTTATTTCATTTTTATTTTTATATCGAAGGTCGAAAATCAATATATCGAAAGTCGATAATCGATATATCGAAAGTCAAAAATCTTGCATAGCCCAGTTAAAATTTAACTCAGTTTAACTATAATGCAGCTATATGGCCAAAATAAATCGAAATTTGGATGCCCTACATTTATATTACATTAATATAGAGTTTTATAATAAAGTTAAAGCTAGGAGTTAAAAAATATAAGAGCGTTTTCGATTTAATAAATACTTTATTTATCATTTGTGTAATACAGTAACAACATACACCATACAATACTGATACAATGCAATTGTGTGTTTCTAGAACTACAAATTATTTATTTAATGAATGATTTAGTGGAGTTGGAGTTTTGAAGAGTTTTCTTGAAAGGCTCTGTAGAATTCATTGTCCGTGGATGTATAAAATCGTTGACCGATAGAAGCGCCTCTGTCCACGTAATTAAGAAACTCGCGGGTCGATTTTACATCAACAGACCGCCACAGTGCTGTCAGCTTTGTCTTATCCTGTCAGCTGACAAACGAAAGGAGCAAAGAACGATAAAAATGGTAAGAAATTCATTACGAGCATTGTAAAACTATGAATTTCATTTGATTCTGGCAATTATGATTCCATTCCTTCCAGTCGTTCGGTGAAAAAATAGCATCGATTATGCAAAAACCTGGACAGGATCCTGTTGCTAGGGATGATGTACCCTGGTGGATGAAATACGCTGGTCGAGGACTTGGCACTGTAGGCAGCCTAAGTAGGTGCTTTAAATTATTACAGTTAAAAAATGTATATATACATATATATATATATGTATATTTGTCATTATTCTCTTTTTTCCTAGTACTTTGTACTTTTATCATTATCTTATCTTTTTAATGAATTCAATTCTTTTTTTTGTAATTACAGGATACATTGTAAAATTGCATTCGCAATTTTTATGGAATAATGTAGCTATTTTAGAACACAGTTCATTTACATATATATATAATTTGTATTTATGGTATTCGATACTATTTGTATATATATTTTAAAAGACAATTGTTATTTAAATCTTCGGAGGTTGATGATTTCATATTTAGTTTTTTCGTTTTTTATTACCATCAATTGTGTGAAAGGAGTCATGTTTATAACATAATTAAACACAGAAATATTAATTTAATGTATGATTAATATAATTAATCTGTTACAGTTGCTATTTTTCTTGGAGCATGGAATTGTGCTTCGATACTTTTGGGCTCCGTAACTTGTCTGATTAGTGGTATGTGGCAAATGGTGGCTGGTTTTGTAGTTGTAATGATAGAAGCACCATGTTGCTGTTTATTCATTGATTTTGTACAAAACTTAAGTGATTGGGTGGAAAAGAGACCATATTGGAATAGAGCAGCAGCTTATTGTTTGTAAGTATGTTAATGCTTCTTAATAATCATACTTTCATCATATAATGCTACATATTCTTTTTTGCAATATTACTACTACTGATTTTTTTATTTAGATATATGATTTTTCTTTTTATTATTTTAGAATAGCACTTCCACCAGTCTTCCTTTGTCTAGGAATGAGTAGTTTATTTGGCAGTGGTCTAATATTTGCAACTGGCGTAATATATGGTTTAATGTCCCTTGGGAAGAAGTAAGTGATAATGTTTTATTTCATAAAAAAAAAATACTGTAAATAAATATAATATACAAATGTGGCTTTACAGGTATAGAAAAGCAAAAAGAAATCAATAACTAGCATTACAATAAATGCTAAAATATTTTATTTACTCAGTTATTATTACAGTTTGTAATTTACTTTAATCCCATATCTATCTCATTCAATTAGGATCATTAAAATACTTGCAACATTATTATAACACTTTGTGTATACAATGCTTGCGGGTGGCAGAGCAACTCTGTTATATATTTTCATTGTGTTCGTCTGCATTTGTGTTTGAAATTGTTGTGGGTCTTGGGTTTTTGGTATTATACATAAAATAACTAACGCAATTTATCATTACATTATATTTGGTTGGATAAAAGATTTGGAGTGATACTTATGTTTTCAATGGGTACCAATGCCATGCAGTATTTCTATTATACATTAACTATAGATTTCTTGATTTTTATAAATGTATTTTTTAATGACCTTACTAATACACTGACAATAACAGAGGGTCGAGACCCGACCCGGCAGAAATGACATCGGGCGTCGGATCCCCTCAGGGTACTGTACCTCCTACTACAGATCATCATACTACTCTCATGGAGGATCCTGATGTCTGGAGGCCTACATAAATCATGAAACATTCATTGCACCACTTCACTAACCAGGCAATAATATATAAAATTTAATGTTATCTTTGCATCCAAAATCCTTGAATTTCATTCGAATTTTTGCAATTACAGAGATGCAACAGCTTCATTACTGCTTTACGTGTACTTCTAAATATATTTCCAGTTTGTCTTTTGTTCTTTTATATGTATAATCAAACCATTTTTGTCTTTTTTTTTTATCAAAATGGTACATCGTTTCTTTTCAGATTCTTTGAAATATATATTATGTTGCATGTTATAGTAGAATAGTAAATAAATTTATATCGTTTATATGATAATATGCATGTTACTATTTATTCGTTCATCGCGATATAATATTAAAAGAATTAATTTAACTTGTATCAAATATTTATTAAGACTGTGCAATCAGGATGGATTGGCTCTTTTAACAATTATTTTTTATTTATTTTTTTATAGCATAAACTTCTTTTAGCTTGTATAAAATTTGTTATATAATATGTGTACTATTTTTATGGAGCGGCAAAATTTTCGCAAATATCATGTTCTGCATCTGGTTTAAAGGTCTTGTCATTTTACAAATATGTTATATACATATATATAGAGAGAGAGTAGATGTTGGTGAATCCAATTCATGTAATATTTGTTCTTTAATTTCAATTATTTTTGTTTTAGGGCAACATTAAATAGTATGAGATCAACAGCGACGAATATCGAAGTCCCTTCATCGAATATGCAGTCTACACTCGTCGAAAATGCTCAACCAATGGGCTTTTCCAATAGACCGGATAGCAATGTTTGACCTTTACGAATTAATCGGCAAATAATTCATCGTTTCGTATGAATGATGATGAGTGTTGATCTAATCAGACATTTAGTGATCAAGCCCATGAAGAATTACTTTCCTATTAGAAGTTTAACCCTGGTACTCAATATTTTTTAATAATATTTTAATTATCGACACGTGCATGGTGCATTTATAATAATATATTACGCCACTTTATTTATTCCCGGTGTCTATTCTAACATGAAATCTTAATTGGACGTATCTTCACTTTTATCATATAAAACGTACACTTCTGATTTAGGTGATCGTAAATAATTTTATATTAATGACTTGTAGAATAGGTGTTCATCATCTTCCATGTACTAAGGCATACAAACATTTTCCTACAAAGATAACAACAAATTAACAAACAGTTCGTCCTTTTACTTGAAATAGTACCAAAGTTGAAGACTGTTTAGAAACCATATCCATGGGCTTGATTACTCAACGCCCTATTTGTTTACTTTGTTACAATGTTCTTAACAATGAAATTCGTGGTGAGAGAATGTGTTGTGGTTCGATTTTGGAAGTAGTTATTTGTTTAAAGTTTGCTTTTTGAAAAGGTAAATATATATATATATGTATGAAATTTGGAAACGAAATAACTCTTCCAAAGTCAAAATATTTCAAGACTTTGACGCATGTCATAGAAGGTGGAGGAGTCATAACATATTAGTTTTATGATTCTTTTCTTATATTTAATGTGTATATACGTACATATATATATGTATTCTTTCCTCTCTGCCAAGTCGATTGTGTACATATACATGCATGCCACAATTTATGTATAACTCTTCCATTAATATTTAAATTTACATTATGTATCTATCCTTTTATGTGACATTTTTGGTTTAGATCTCTAAAGTTAGTTTATCATTCATAAGATTTAGTCATGTATCCTTGTGGCCAAATATATTTTTAAATTTTATGAAAATAATTAAATAACAATTTACGTGACATGGCAGAGAGACAAAATAGTGTGTTGTAATGGCACATTTAATTGCATAAAGAACAGACTTTATTTGCAATTAGCACGTATAAGACTTATGTTTCCGTTTGGAAGCATAAACTTGTACGTTAGATTTCCTTATTTCGTTAATTGAAATTACTTTATTCAATATTACATGTGCCAACAACTGCTCATCCCCATAGTTTCCGTTTTTTAAATCTTTATTCATTAATAGACTCATATCATGTAACTTTAGTCGAATAAGCATTTACTCCCTGATCTGAACTATGTAGTTAATTTCAATCATTTTCTTCCCTAACATTCCTTTGTCTTTATTTATTTATTAAGAGCATAAGACTATATACGTATGTTTAATGAAGGTTAATTATTTTGATTCCTATACAAGTTTGAGTCAACCCTTTGCTGTACAATGACGAGTGACACTCGCGACGCAACAAATGCAATAACAATATTGAAAGTTTTTCAAAAAGTATAGAATGAAAAATATCAGCGAGTCACTATATCAGGAATAAGGGATAGACTGTTGTTTCACTAATAAATTTTGGATTATAGCGAATTCAGTCACAAAAGAAATGGTACGGCAAGGGATTAACGGAAACCGTCGATAAATATCGATGAACTATATGATTTTCTTTCCTATGGTCTTGGTTTATTTTATAAAATCAACTTAATTCTTCCTTATATATTATACTGTTTGTCCTCATTAACGGATCTCCATCAATTACGTTGAATATGTTGCATTACAAATAATAGATAACGTATTGTATGTAAGCAATTAGCTAATATGCATAGGAAAGAACTAAGAAAAAAGTTCATGCTATTTCATTATATAGGATTCACTATCGCGACCGTAATACATACACCTGTATTAATCAACTGTCATTTTCACTTTAGAGTTCTTGCAGCATTCAAATTGTTTTTAACATGTTACAAAACAAATTCAACAAAAGTAAGGTGACAAGACAGTACTTACTTTTATGTAATACATTTTGTAACATTAAACTCGACGTTATAAATTAATTTATTGATAATACGAGAGACTATGAAAATTGTGTGGCATGGATATGCAAAATTTCAACAGACCAATCACCCAGTAGTATCTTAAATTCGTTGTTACTTACTATTCTGCAAATATTCAGTAAACTTCGTAATGTAATTTTGAAAAAAAGAAAACGATATTTATCCTATACGATATCAATAAACGAGAAAAGTTCTTTGGCATGACAAAGAAATGTGTTTCAGGAAGAGCGTTGTACAGAGTGTAAAAGAAATTGTGCGAGTGATATGTCACTGTTACGATTCATAAATTAAGATGCAAGCATATGGTGAACATATTTACCATTTGATGTTTCAAGGTTCATCATTTCACACATGTGCTTTTAACTCGTTATTATTAACAAGGAATTATAAGTTAATCTGTGAATGTATAGTTTGCCATAAGTTAGTGAATACTATATGAATTATAGGAGTGCACACAAAGTGTGTTGGAATTGTATTGTAATATCTGTAGATACTCAATATTTATCAGACAGACCAGAAGTTTTACGAAAATGTTTATCATCCATTAATTACTTACAATATTACCACGAAACGTAGACAGCTCTGGAGACATGTAAAATGAACAGATCACGCTAAGATTGTTTTTGCAAAGGAAAAAAAAATAATATAAAACTGTTCAATTGTTTGAATAGAAATTTTTAACTAAAAGCTTCAGAGGCATTGTTATGTACGATATTAGTAGTTGACGCAATTGGACGGTAGTCTCAACTGCCTATCATATGCATGTGTAACAAAACTGTGAATAAATTACTAAAAATCAAGGAACGAGTTTGAGAGTATCAGTGATTTTTCAATTCATACATTTGCCCCTGGAGGGAAAATTGTTATGTGTCTGTAGACTTCAAAAATTTTAATTTGTATCCCCGAATTCGTTAATATGCATCCTTAAATAGCGTTAAATATGCATAAGAAAAATGAAAGAAGATCATTGAATCTCATTTAAATTTGATACACCTCTATATTCTCTAAAGAACTTAAATTAGTTTAAAATTTTCGCTTTCCATGATACGAAAATGAAACGAACATCAATTATTGCATATTTTAAGGTATTTATTGAATCTCTTATTATTACGACTTAGTTTTATTACTTAAGTTACAATCGTAATTCATATAACAAATATGTTTACAACATAATTATCGATCTTCCAGTTTATGTTCCTTTCTATAATTTCTATAATTCTGTATTGCGATTGTAATGCAGTTTAATGTATTTTTAAACAATTAAACTGCATGACACTCCATGTTAATTAGCTTCCTGAGAAGTACATAGTAACTATATTATAGTTTGAACAGAAAGTATTAAATGTATCGATGTGCCGATGCAATGAAATTAATTACAACACTTTTAATTCCTTCTTCGTTTAACGGCCCACCTTCCTCCATTATGTTTTTCATAACAATAACATTGAAGGTCATTGAATTATTTGCTATTCTAATATTTATATCGAGAATATTATAAATCCGCCTGCGGATTTAACTATAAAACCAATCTCTTTCTGTAAAGATTTTGACAATTCTTTTTTTTTCAGGTACATCGATATTTACTGTTCATTTTATCAATGACATCGCATCAGTCGCTTAAAGGATTTATCAATAGAATTTTTTATAGTACTATTACATCATGATTCTCAAGTTATTTGTTATTTTAATAACAGTTCAATATACATAACTGTGTGTAACTGTAACTTTTGTATTACTGTATACTGTACTGTAATATCAATTTATTATTAATTTTGTGTTATTGTTAATTTTTCAAGATTCCTCTTCAACTTGAGAATCTTGAATTTCGAAACTTTTAAAGAAGGTTTCGATTCTCTAAAGTCAGTAGTAAATTCGAAGTAGCAGGGTGATTATTTACCCTTAAAAAAATGTCTTACAATTAGCAATATAGTAGGTCAGTAGATAGGTTCAGGGAAACGGATTAATCCACTTTGGGCATAAATCATTTGCCAATTTCCACCTCGTCATTTCTCTTTTTCCGAAGTAATTATTTAACATATTTAAACATAATTAATTTGACATCCTTAGTTCTATTGTTAAAAGAGGAATATTTGATGAATCCGTAACTATTTAAGGAAAGAAGGTAGATGTAGTTTCAACAGAAATATATTGTTAATTATAATTATTGTGCGAGGATGTGAAGTGAATTATAATCCGTTTCCGATCTATTTCAAGGAGTATATTTCATGAGTTTTGTAAAAAAATATTCTTCGATGACGCGAGAATTCGCATAAGCTCGAACGCATGTAATAATCATTACTGTGGATAATTTGTATTTGAAAATAGAATTTTTCATAGGAAACTGTTTATGTTTCTAGACTTCCTAATAGCTTTGTATTATTGCCGTATTATTTATTTTTCCTAATACGAATATTAGATCTGTAGACCTCACGTACTTGCATACATACAATTATTCATTCGGTTCGACGATATCGTAGTACAATGTTTCTTGTTCAAGATTCTTAATGAGGAGAACAAAAAATTAGCTGTAATACAGAGTGGTACAAAACTGACTAGACCATTTAAAAGAATAATAATTTCATAAAGAATATTTTGTCTATGAAGTTTTTTCAAAATAAGTAGAAAACTATGGTCAAATTGAGTGGTACATTAAAAATCAATTTTAAGAATTATATGTATTAATTTCTAATTAATAAAAGAGTTATTCTATTTTTAAGAGGTCTATGGGTTTTTGTACTATACTGTAGAACAATTTTGTAATTCCCTTTCAACGTTTTGTGATAATTGTCGTTTAGTGATTAAAGAGATAACGCTAAAAGTTTTACCATCTTTTGACTTCGTCAATTGTTAAGTATTTAAAGTCATCAGTATGAAATATTTAAGTTTCAAAAGATCTTTTTGGCTGCATCATTGCGATATACTAAGGACTTAAAATTACTTGCAAGTGAGACTGAAATTTATTTATTACAATTAAGTATGTATTGAAGATTATAATATTAGAGGTATTGAAAGTACGCATATCGTGCAGACAAGGATAATAAATAATACATCGAGAATAATTTTATCAGGGATTCGTTATAAAATTATACTAAAAAGGGAAACTAAGAAAAGGGGAAAACTTAATCTGCATCTACGTGACTTTACGTGGTCAATTAATTTTTCTCAAAAAGAAGTATTAAAATCTTGCGATTTTAAGGACAGTGAAATAAATTGAATAGATTTCAATATACAACTTTTATACTAAACCAATCAATGGAATAATTTAATCTAATTATTAATAGTACTTTCATTTATTTACAACCTAAGTATCGTCGTTTATAGAGAAACTAATTACTTTAACACACAGTTTTCATTACACGATTCTTATTATTCGACTAATTCGTTTCTTTCTAATTTCGTGTTTGGCTTTCGGTCAAAAAATATCCATTATTTTCTATGTAAGTCGTAGTCATCTCAAGGCACGATGCAAACTTGCAATAATTATCGAGAAATTAATGAAAAATGACTTATTAACACGTTCTTTTTGCAAATACACTCAACCTTCGATTTTCACTGTATCCAAATTGCACAGAAAAATTTTGGAAAAAAGTAACAATCTTTCAAAAATTAGTGAAAAAATTCTTAGATAAAAGCCGAATAAAATGATGTTAATTATGAAATTAACTTTTCTATTTTCCATTAAACGATCTTATATGTTCATCAAATTAAATGGTATCTGGGTATCGTATGAATTGAGGGTTGAATGTAACGAATCAATTAATGTTATAGATTCCAGATGGTACTTATTATTAAGTTTCTTTTTTTATAAAAAGTGCTCTTCTTTCCCGATAACGTAGATGGAAGATTACATGTGTAAATTTTGCTGGTAACCTTCCACCTCATTGTACATCTTTCTCACGGTGTCCTTTGCGTTATTAGGCAAATAATTTTGAACTGCCGGCGCTACTTTATTGTTACCTGGCACAATTCCATTCGCAAGATGTGCTACACCGTTTTGTAGCATATGTGCAGCACCGTTTGCTATACCATTTTGTACACGAACGCCGCCGTTTTTCTGCATTTGCTTCGCGTTGTTTTTTATACCGTTGGCAATTTTCTGGACTCCTGAAAATTATACGAATCATAAGATTTTCTCGATTATTCCAATTATTACTAGGATTCCTATACTGTTTTATAATTATTCATATAATATACTAAATAATAATTTAGGAAAAGTTTCTCAAGCGCTGGGAAGCATTGAAATTAATTCATCAGAGTATAATCGTTTTTTTAATATTTTCTAGTTAAAGATTTCACTTGTGGAAATTCTTGAATTTTAGTTTCTTTTAGGAATATATAAATTAGAAGCTATTTCAGAGAATAGGAATCTAATTCGGTTAAATGGAAGTATTTACCCTGTGCGTGGACTCCATTGATGTTGTTCGCAACACTTATGGCTTTGTCGATGCTCGGAGCATTGTCACTAATTTTTTTAGCAACCCCATTGGATATAATCGACTGAGTTGCTTTACCTAATGCCGTCGGATTCGCGTTTTCTTCGTTTTTTTGCCTCGTAGGTGATTCAAGATCTCGCGGAGTCTCTTCCTCTTTGCGACGTGTTCTTTGCATCAATTGATAAAGGGCGGTTGCGAATTCCTGCTGGACGCTGGGCACATCCGTGTCACCGTCCACCTATATTGTTTTTACCAAGTTTTTGTTACATTTTTGACACCCCCAGTTTGTTTTTCAAAGTGTTTGAACTTTTAGAAACAGTGCATTTAACGCTACAACTACCAAGGGAGTCGAAATTACTAATTCTTAAGTTCTTTGAATATCTTTGGAAGTCTATAATTGTTCTACTCTTTTATTATCCTATAATTATTATTAAATTAATCAATTTTCTTTCTTTCGCTGTTTACTTCCTTTCAAAATATTTATTTGTTATACTTGAATACACTGGATTAATCGTTGGTAGTTTTAACGTTAACAAAGTAGAGATCTATGAACTTTCTGAAATGGCAGTTAAGTTAAAAATATACAAATTTCGAGATTGAAGGATTCAAAAATATACGTACGATTGTTAAACGACTGTCATTGTCCAGTGTTTTCAACATGGGCAATGAAACTTCGCGAAAAATCTCCAGTCTTTTTCTAAACGCGGAAACGCTATCATCTAATCTCCCTCTGCCAAGTTGTAGTTTTGAGCAGTCTAATAATACTAAAGGTGGTTCTTGACCGAACTGAAAGAAATATCAAATAATGTTAAACTTTGTTATAAACATATTTAAACACTCCCCAAATCGTAAAAGACAGTAAAGTTGTGAGTATTTTGCAATTTATCTCAGAAACTAAATGTCTATGAACACTAGTACCTGAGAAACGCATGATTAAATGTGTATTTTAATTAATCAAATCCAATAATCATCGATACCTTGCTTTCGAATTCTTGCACTTGATTTAAATCCCTCGGATAACCGTCTATGATGATACCATCAGTGTCACGGTTTAAAATGACCTGTTGCTCTACAACTTGCATCACGATATCCTGCGGGACCATTTCACCAGAAACTATGGCATCATTAACGATGATATTTGATGATGCCATTGTCCTAAGTAGACCACCTATGCTTACGTGTACCCAACCTGGCATATTGCGGACAGCTTGATTGCATAAATTCGCCTTGTTGCTACCAGGACCACCTAATTTCACATAAATCCCAAGAAATATTACATAGAATTTCACACTATTAAAGAATTTTATTGCAAAATGGTTTGATGGGTTTTCGAAAAATGATTTTATATTTTTATTGTTTGTGAATCGAAATTCACATATTTATTGGGAAAAAGAAATTTGCTAAAGGTGTGTCAATCAGTGTAGTTCTTTGTAGATGTTCTATTAAGATAGTATCTATGGGTTTGATATTAGTAGTGTTATCAGTACTTTGCGAATTGATTGACGAATTCTCACCTATGACCCAAATGAACAAAGGTAGCCCTTTTCTGGGTTTATCCGCGGTTTTCGCTGGTTTTATGTTCGTCGCGACTGGCGGTGATGTTGTTTCAGCTACAACTAATTGTTTCTTCTGGGGTGATAAATTTGTAATGGACTCTTTTCTCCTTTCAACTTCAACCTGTAATTAACACCGTAAATTTATCCAATTTTATAATTCATATTTTGTCTATCACTTATAATTCAGAGAAATTCATACTGGAATTATGAGTCATACAATCTGTATAAATTGTTTTACATTTGTATCAAGTAGAAAAGCAATTTCAATGCAAGACATGGAAATAACGTAAATATTAGCATTCCGATAAGTAATATAAATTGAATGTAATAAATAAAAAAACTCACTTCAGCTTCTAAAGACTGAGGAACGTCCTTTTGTTGCGCATCGCCCCCTGGCATTCCTAGAATTTTGAAAACGGCCTCCCGGAAGTCGATGTAAACCTCGCTAGGATTTCGTTCTCCGTTCACCTAGTTCATTGATAATGACTCAATTAACATTAAGAAACAATACGGTTAGTTATTATTTAACTAACACAGTTATTTAATCTAGAATTTATTACTTTAAATGAATTTCAAACCACCGAAATGAGGAGCAGGTAGAAAAACTCCCCGAGCTGTCGATAGATTTGAACTTTTGCCAATGTCTATTTGTTCATTGATAATGACTCAATTAACATTAAGAAACAATACGGTTAATTATTATTTAACTAACGCAGTTATTTAATCTAGAATTTATTACTTTAAATGAATTTCAAACCACCGAGATTAGGAGCTGGTAGAAAAACTCCCCGAGCTGTCGATAGATTTGAACTTTTGCCAATGTCTATTTGTTCATTGATAATGACTCAATTAACATTAAGAAACAATACGGTTAATTATTATTTAACTAACGCAGTTATTTAATCTAGAATTTATTACTTTAAATGAATTTCAAACCACCGAGATTAGGAGCTGGTAGAAAAACTCCCCGAGCTGTCGATAGATTTGAACATCTGCCAATGTTTACTTTTTTTTTTTTTTTTCTTTTACCCGGGCGCAAACGTCGCCAATTGTGTACCAAACGCGAGCCAAGTCGACAACATCCCCAACATATAAAAAGTTATTTACACTTCTTGTTGAGTGAAGAAACGCGGTACGATTCCGCCGTTAGCTGAGCGGAAACGTACCGCTCTTTTTCACTCAACAAGAAGTGTAAATAACTTTTTGTACCTCCAATAACATTCCACTTTGGTCGAAGTATTCAGCCACGGGCATAACGTTTCTATAGAAATTGTGAAGTTCCATCCTCGCCAATTCGATGATCACGTGTCCTAGCTGAGCACCAAAATCAATTTGTCTTTCGAGTACCTCTTGTCTCCAAGACACGAGGATAACACCGTTAACAATTTTTATCTAAAAACATATCACATAATGAATCAACAGAGCTTTTAAATTCCTCCCTGCAATTTTTCATTTAGCTTGTTAATTTTTATTAACCGAAAAGATCCTTAATAAGATAAAAATACAGTGGATGCAAAGTTTCACTGGTAGAACATTTCCAGCTTTTAAATATTATTTGTACATAATTGGTTGTACATTAATTAAATATTTATTGTAGATTAATATTTTCGGATATTTGCCACCTGATGAGTTCAAAGTGAACGTCCTAATTTTGGCGATTGATCCATGTCTTTCGCGTGTTTGTGCGTGTCGGGTTAGTAGGGCAGGTTAGTAGGTCGTGAAAGGGAAGTTATATAAATTTTGTCAAGGTGTCTCATTTAATAGTGCGATTAAGGTCAATTTGTTCTTTCCATTAAGGTACTCAATAAGTAGAAAAGTGCTCCAAAAATGTCCCCGTACGATGCTTCATGTCATGATTTCGGTATATAAAAAGGAACAAGTTTACTCGAGATAAAAATAATATTCTATTCACCCTAACAGTACAATGTACCCTAAAAGTATTTATTAATGCAACTCTGCTTTTCGTTTTTATCTTTTTGACTTTCATGACAATTTTGCCTAGAACTTATTATTTTGGATGGATTTTGAACCAATTAAAATAATATTTCCATATTTAATAATAAGGTCAAAGTTTCCATGACCTAGAAATGATGGGGTATTTGAACTCGGAATCACTGATGACGATTTCGAAGTTTTTTCCAAGCCATCATAAACCACTAAGTGTTTTCAAGGGTGTTTTATATATTTGGCTCAAATTGCTATGGTTATTTCACCTAAAACTTACCGGTTTAGGTAATTTCGAATCGACCAGGGCTATGATATATTTATTAACAAGTTACAAACAAATTTCGTGGAGAGAAACTTACTTTTTCAGCGTATTCAACTACGTCTCGCATATTACGTGGATAACCACTGACGAGAAAGACTTTGGCCCCTGGAGACATTTTTATTTCGAGCATAAGGACTTCCGTGACGGTCTTGCTGCTAAGTTGACCGAAATCTTGCATATCTGATAAAAAAATTAATTGCACAAATAGAAAATGACGATGTCTTTAAATGGAGTACTTCTTGCGCTAGACTAATTAAATGGATTTATGATGCTTAATGATAACCAGACTGCGGATTTTTATGCATTTATGACAAATTAAATAGGTCTAAAATATACAAAAAGGACATAATATAAAAATATATCTAAAATATCCAATGTATGGTATTTGTTGTAATATTTATTGAGTGCAATAAATCCCTAGATAGGTTTTCCTGTCTCACCTGCATTTGTGAAACTTGAAATTTGCATAAACATCCGCAGTCTAATGATAACAATAAACTTTATATACTCCTTTTAGTTGAAAATTTGTAAAATTCTACTTATTATTTACTAAATATATATAGAAATAATTGCAACTGAACGGAGATAAACATTCGTTTACGTTATCATGGATAGAAACGTTTGCAATGAGTAACTGCTATCGCGTTTAATGTTTGTATTGCAAAAAAAAATCAGTAACACGCTACATGCGAGAATTGTTCGTGTTACGAACCATTTCCTAATGCATATTGCTGAAGTAAGTCCATCATATTGATGTGTGTTATGCCCTTCTTCTCTTGCATCAAATTATCACAATGTGTCACCTTCCCGCTGCCGGGGCCACCTAAAGAATTCGGTGAAAAATTTGGAAATTATGATTTAAATTTGTGATTTTTGAATTACATATTTTATAGATTAAATATTATCATTTTTAGAAAATTGATTACATTCTTAAATGAATTATAAATCACCGAAATTATCTTCGATGGTTATTGGTCTCAGAATTTCATTTTATTTTATTTAATTCGAGTAAATTAAATAATTAATTTTGTTGATTGTACAAATTTCAAGCTTTCAGTCGTTGAATTAGATTTTTATTGTTACTACTTTTGCGACTATTTACCGTTTGTGAGTACGTTTTTCTAACGGCGTACGTTTTAATTTCATCTATTGCAATAAAGTGGTGAAATACTGTTATGGGAGATTTCTGATTTTATCAGCAAAATAATTCCTTGTATTTGACACGTCCGCGTCAGCAAAAGCTTTTAAACGATGTTCATTGATAACACTTCGATCTTCCGCGTGACTCGTTATCATAGCTCCATGGAATTTTGCAAAGTAATGTCAAATTTCTTTTCTCTACTTCCTTATAAAGCATGAAAACAAAAAATATTCTAATCTCTGCCCATTAAAAAGGGCGAGATATCATTCAGTAGGTAATTAAAAGGAACATTTATACATAAAATTTTCCTGTACGTTAACCAGGAGTGTAGTTATGGTTAAAATTTAAGAAAAAAACGGATTCTGCGCTACTTTCAGTGAAGGTCACTGAAGAGGATCGCTACTTTGACAAATTGTAGCAAGTGAAATGTGGAGTTTTAATACAAACCAAGTACAAATATGACAGGCACTGTTGGCGTTTCGAATTTAACTGGACCCACGTTTTGTTTAGGAAAATTTCCATCCGGAGGGGTAGCCAAAAGGCCAGCCTCTCCTCGCCACTTTCCTGTACTTCGAGCATCGGCCTCCTCGAACACCTGCGATCCATTTTGTTGGTCTGTAACAAAGTTTTCAGTATTTTAAATTTTAAAATAATGTTAAACTTTGCTCAATAACAATCGAAATCCTTAAAAGTTCTTGGAATAGCGATCATGAAGTCATCCGTGTATTTCTTAAGTTCGGTAAACCGTCGATGATATTTTATACTCTTTTAGGTGCTGCGGTCATTTTACTAACACTATACATTTTTTTAGCTGGATTCCGAATTACCGAGGCTGTGATACATTAAATAACAATTTAGATTGTATTCTTCAATGATGAGGAAAGAGAATTGGAACCTAATACTACTGACCGCGAGTCTCACAATCAGCCTTTTTATTTTATCCATCGTGAAATTTTTTAACCCTTTGAGGACGACGGGCGAATATATCCGCCCTGAGAAAAAAATTGGTTATAGTTTGTCGGTGCATATATAAACGGTTAGAGTTGAAAAATTAAAATATAATCGTTGAAATATTATGTTACAAAGAGTGAATTTCAATTTGAATACATTAATATTCTGTCTTTCCGATGAAAAAGTGTTTTTTCATTGCTAAATAATTGATTGTTTCTCGATATTCGTTGTGTTTTCTATTTATTAAGAATTATTTGATATATAGTTTATTATTACTGAGGCTACGCTGTATTAAATTATAAAGTCTTCAGAGATAAAGTTCCGTGTCCTCTGTGGCAAATTTTCCATGCGGTTTGTATACAATGACGTCAGTAGTTTCGAACTCGTTTCAAAACATTGGATCCTAAACGAATTTATAATGCGTAATTCACTCACGGCTTAACAAATTGACTGCGAAGTACAACTTAACTCGTAGTTTGCGTTTTTGATCGGACTACGAATTTTCACGTGGCTTTTTATTTCCTATACTTATGCAGCTACAATTAAATTAATAATAAGTAAATACTATAGTATAGTAAATATGACGTGAGCCAATATGATTAAATTAAATTAACACCTTAGACTGTAATCTTGAAAATTACCATGGCAGTCAACGTGTCAGACATTTTTTAAAATTTGTATGACCCATTGGAACTGAAACGGTTAAAGAACTCTATGAAAATTATAGAGTCTTCAGAGTTAATATTCCGTGTCCTCTGTGGAAAATTTTCCATACGGTTTCGAATTCGTTTCAAAACATTGGATCCTAAACGATGTATAACGCCCAAGCAACGTCCTTGCGACGGAATCGTACGATGCTAATGTTTGCGTTACTTTAACTTCGTTTGTTTACATCTCAATAACGATTCGAACGACTAGAATGTTCTTGTCGGGATTTGGAAACGTTTGAATATTAGTGAACAGATTATACAACAAAGAATGTAAGGTTCTATTTAACACGTTGACTGCTGTGGGGGTCACCGGTGACCGGCGCTATTGAATTCAATGAAATTTTATGTCACTTTGAAGTTGCAATATTTATGAATTTCCAGACATACTGTATATTTAAATATTGGCGTTTAAAAGATAAAGGTCTGCCGAATACCTATCTATCTGTATCTTTAAAGTTTCTGTTTTATAAAGATGTGAATTTAATAGAAAAAATTTCGCTTCAGTAGAAACAGTGAAATACAGTTGGCGTTCAACAATTCAACGACGATCTTCGGAGGATACATCGATGCAATTAGAGTCGAATAATTATCATCATGGTACTTCTTTATTAACACTAGATTTACCGGCGTGCAATCTATTATATTTAAATATGTTTAACACTAGAACTACCAAACCAGTCAAAATGACTGGTACACAATTTTTTCCAAAAATTTTCCAAGTTCATAGAAGAGCTATAGAACAAAAATTGTGCGGTCATCACAAAAGATATAAATCACTGAATTGATCGTCATTTCTGCTACTCGATTCCTTCTTTTTCAAAGTACTTACTTAATATATTGAAATATGATAGATTTAAGGCCGGTAGTTCTAGTGTTAATATGTATGTACCTTAAAGCAAGGAAAATTAAGACGTGGAAAAGATAATAAATTTGGTAATTTATGTTTTATACGATGGACGAAGAATATTTATTTTACGGCTCTCTTATAAACCTGTAGAAGTTTTGGAAAAAATTGTGTACCAGTCATTTTGACAGGCTTGGTAAATCTAGTGTTAATAAAATACATTATTATATATGATATTTTTTTACCAATATTCAGATGAAAGTCTTGGTATGGTATTAATACCAAAGAAACCAAATTTCAAATAAAACTTTGTGCGTAAATGTCAGTTATAAATTTTAAACGAAAAAAATGATTAATAAATATTAATTCTTGGATATTAAATCTTGGATATTAAATAAATATTAAATCTTGGATATTTGTAGAAAAGATTTCGTGAAAACTATATTTTATTTTGTTCAAGATTAAGAAAAATATATATTCAGCATAGATAATCGTAAGAAATAGCGAATTGTGCGAAAGTCGAGGGCCGCCTGTATATTGTTTCAAATAAATTCCAAACAATCGAGACTTGGACCAGGTAGAAAAACTCCGCGAACTGTCGACAGATTTGAACTTCTACCAATGTTTACTTGTTTTTTCCTCTTGTGTCCTCTGAAGATCGTTGAATATTCGAATAAAATCCTACCTTTGCCTTCGTATATTCCTTTTGTCAACATTCAGAAGAATGTTAGTAACGAGTCTATTAATAACATACATCATTATATATTATTTTCTCTTTACCAACATTCAGAAGATTGTTACTAACATTCATACATATCAAAGAATATTAATATGGTATAAATATATCATATTCTTTGTTATATAGAATAATATTCTTTGAATATTAGTAACAATCTTCTGTGGCACTCAGGGCACGAAAAATGTAATAAGACACTTTGAAGTCTCTAAAAAACTATTAAATTGAAAATATCTGTCAATATTTCTACACTATTAATGCTACGTTCAGTTATATGAAATATCAGAAATTCAGTGAGAACATTCCATTTCAGGAATTAATTTTGAGTCATTGTCCGCTCACAATCAGTCAGAAAAGAAATCGTAGGCCATAGGTTTAAAGACGTAGTGTTATTATAATTTTAAATCAATTGTTTACCTATGGAAAATAGATTTTTAACCCCGTGCACTATCGGTAAATTCGCAAGAATTCATGCCTAAAGTAAACGCCCAGTATTACTTCACGCAATGGAACTTTTGTGAAACTCAAATAAATTTGATTCAAAATCTAAATTTAATAATCCAGCACGGAGACACAGAATCTTATTTAAGATATTAACACTTGGCCCGAAATTAAGACCACGAGTCAGACTCGTGATATTCAAGTTTGGCCTAAAATTTTCATCACGAGTCAGACTCGTGAAAATAGTGCAATGTATTAACACTAGAACTACCACACCAGTCAAAATGACTGGTACACAATTTTTTCCAAAAATTTTCCAAGTTCATAGAAGAGCTATAGAACAAAAATTCTGCGTCCATCACAAAACACATAAATCACCGAATTGATCGTCATTTCTGCTACTCGATTCTTCCTTTTTCAAAGTACTTACTTAATATATTGAAATATGATAGATTTAACACCGGTAATTCTAGTGTTAAATAAATCAATATACTTTAAATTAATATAACTTTTATTTTAAGGCTCCAAATAGAACACCTTTGTATGTATTTTTCGAGAGAGCACTGCAGAGAGTTTTCTATTTACGCTAAGAGTTCTCAGAACATAGAGTCGTTTTTGAATTTATTCAACATAAATAATCTTATATTATTAGTAATAATCCAACTAAAATTTTCACTCATCCTGTACAAGTACCATACAATTTCCTTTGTTCTACCAATGCGGTCATAATGACCGGTTTGCAATTTTTTCAAAAAACTAACTAAATTAATAATGGAACCGTGAAGTAAAAATTCTACTTCTATCATATAAAGCCTAAATTAGTTAATTAACTAATCCTTTCACCTCTTGATTTATCTTTTTCCAAAGTGCTTGTTCAATAAATTAAAATTTTAGTTGATATAACGTCGGTAGTTTTAGTAATTAAATTAAAATAAAAAGAAAACCTTTCATATATCTCTTGAATAAAATTCCGATGTCAGGTAAGAATGTTTTCAGAAAATCGTTCTTATCTGTAAAGCTGTGTCATTTGAGCGTAATATTTCCTCTATACAGGAACGTTTCGCTGAACTTTCAGGGTATTTACAATACGTAATATTGCGTGACAATACAATGAGCAATGTATGGTCGACTTCGTGCAGATCTAACTTAAATATTTACTGCGGTAAGATGGATTATTTCGCGTATGTATAGAAGTAACAAGTGCATGTGCTCATTCATATTGCGTGTTGCATCGAAAAGAAAATCACATATCGATTTTCATGACGTTCTCACATCGGGATTTAACTGTTTACAGACATATTTTTTTTCATTCGGAAAAATTCATTCCAATGAGAAAGTTTTTATTATTTTTTTTTTAAGAATTTCTAATTTTGAGAAAACTTTGTTACATAGTTTCTCAGTATACTTCGTTCATTCGTAAAATATGATAATTACAGAACAATACTTTTCTATATAGTTAGTAATTTTTATACTTTGCATTGAGGGAATAATTAAACACAAGAAATTAATTTATAAGTCTTAGATAATATAATAATATTTTCTTAGAAAGAGAAGGAATTTTTTAATCTTAATCTACTGAATCTTGAGGAAAATATCAGGCGCATCGAAAATTAATCAAAAAGTATTTTTGCTGACGAAAAACAATCATTTATTAAAGAAATCTTAAATAACTAATCAACGAGATAATTTCCATAATTTTCTAACACTTTCTGCCAACGTAAAGGTAGTTGTTCGATTCCCTTTTTAAAAGTCTCGATTTTTTGTTGAAAAACATTTCCAATTTCACTTCTTCGATTTTGATTACTTTTCGGTACCCCTAATATATGAAGTTCTTTCAATGCAAGTATAAAATTACTTAATTAATTCCCTGGCTTAATCTGATTCATTCTCTCTATTTTTCATTATCTGGATATGTGTATAATATCAAAACGTAATTTTAATTTTTCTTGCCCTAATTTAGTAGCACAGTATACTCATGAGTTTCAATCATTTTCTAAATAAATCATTAGTAGACTGCGGATTTTTATGCATTTATGACAAATTAAATACGACTAAAATATAGAAAAAGAACATAATATGAAAATATATCTAAAATATCCAAAGTATGGTATTTGTTGTAATATTTATTAAGTGCAATAAATCAATAGATAGGTTTTCCTGTCTCACCTGCATTTGTGAAATTCGAAATTTGCATAAACATCCGCAGTCTAATCATTAGAAACCCAAATAAAGAATTTCCACGTGTCATTTAATGTAAAAAGAGCAACTTCATACAAGCATCATATACTTTAAACATCAAGAATGAAATCTACAATATAAATTCCAATTAGTTGAAAATAAAACGAAAATTATATAGTTAATCATATAGAAATGTTTCTTTTTTATAGTGCGATATTATTCCGGTAGAAATACCACAATGGTACTTCTACAATATCGACCCAGTACTTGGAATAATTGTAAATTTCTTATAGTTTTCCCTTTGTTCTTCCTCGAGAAGTGAGACTTGCAAGGGAAGCCTTAACTCTTACGTGTACACATAATGAAACTGTACACATTGCACGAGCAGAAATCATTATTAAATATTTAGTTCCTTTAAATTAAATATCTCATATAAAACTTACTTAGAAATATATATTTAAGGATCCATCGTAAAAAGAACACTGGCTTCCTTTTTATTTTTTAGCCCTGACTGCCATTGTTATTTCCTATAGGATCTATTGTTCTCGAAACTACTATGGCCATTGTACATTAAATAATAACTAACAAAAAATTAAGTAATTAAATAATAAGTAAGAAATTCTACAAAATTATCACGCTTATTTCTTCCTATGAATAATTCGTACCAGCCATTCCAATTATTTAGATTATAATCACATTATTAATATTATTAATTTTGTTTATTTTCAATTATGAAATTCATTGAATTTTATTTGATAAATATTTGTATCCCTTACGGAATTTTTTTATTGTTAATTCTAATATTGTATGGTTAGTTTCAAATTTTAGCAGTCAAACCTGATACGTAGTTTTGTAAAAGTATTGGGTATTTTTTTCTTATTGTTCTGCTTGTAAAGAAAGGGACTTACAACAACGTCGCGTATAATGTTCTAACGACAAATGTCGTAGGGTAAAGTTGCTTGCAATATTGATTCTCTTACGTGAGTCATACCCGTGGAACCTTCTTCACAACAATTGAAATGACTCCGTCGAAATGACTTGTTTTATGATAGCATTTGAATTTCCGTAAAGTGGTATAATTAATGGCACATTCTTTACTTTCCAAGGGCATATACTATACTATTACCCCCTTGATAGACTCCCTCTAATTTCTTTCCAAGCGGCAACTTTACCTATGGGAATTTTTTTCACAAAGTTACGAAACTTACGTTTATCCAACAGTAATTCCATTTTGTAATTCTAATTCGAAGAAATTGCAATTTTGAGAAAGGAAAATACCAATTCGTTAGAGTTCAAATCAAATTTTATGTAAATTATCATTTAACTCTCATGCAAGTCAAAATACTGGTTCTCAGTTATTTAAACAACACACATTCATCTTATACATAATTCATCTTATAAATAATTAAGTAATTTATCGATTTCAAACTATTCAGTGACTGTTATAATAATTTCTGTCTTTTGGTGCTCACTCGAAATAATCCTCGTAGTCACGCCTCAAGAAATATAAGAAGAAAAAGGAAACAATGGGTAATTATAATTATAGAAAATTAAATATTATCTCTCCACAAATAAAGCTGAAAAGAATATCAATTAAACCCTACAAAAAATTAATTTTCATCACAGCAGAGACAATAAATTCTCCGACCACTTCTATCCCTTCCTATATTACTTGTCTACTATTACTCTTACGATTCCTTTTGTGACCGAACGCGCAACAACTTTTAATTAATTGTTACAATAAAAATTCATCGGTAATTTTCTATATACAGAACTAATTTCAACTCCTGCTCTACTGATATTTTCACTTTAACAAGTTTTTGAAAACTTACAAATTTTCTATTCTACCTAGCGCGTCACGTGTGTCATACGTCATTGCAAGGCAAGGGTTTAAGCTTTTATATTCTAGTCACTATTACTTACAGTAAATATAATTGTATAGTATATACTCCAAAGCATAGTTTTATAGTCATATTAAATCATCAAACCTCGTCACGGTCGATTGCCTAAAACGATAGGGTAAAAAAGCAAAGAAATATTCCCCAATTTATTTATCTTTGTTGATTCGGTCGTCAATTTATTTTACTTTGAATCCAAACAGTCTACATTCGCCATTATAGTCGCACGTTATATAGTAGTAGTCTACGTATAGTTCGCCGTATAGTGTACGTAGTTTAAAATATTTAACGGTGACGTTAAGGCACTCCTCTAATCTTTTGCCGTCGTCTTGCGCGTAGTGCATAAAAGAAACGTACGACAGTACCAGTAAATCTATTTTAAGGTTTTCAAGGTTATAAAAAAACTCAAGATCCTGTCAAATCGTTCCCAGTATAGCTACCGATTATAAATCGCATCGATAACGCTTGCAGGCTTGCCTAAAAATAAACATCACCTTCCAACTCGTTATTGTTTAGAGAAACGCAAGACGTTATCGTTACGTGAGATTTGTATTGCTAATTAACGCCAGTATTAATTGAATATATTGTATTTGAATACAGTAAATATAGTTTGGAAGAAGAGGAATCAGTGGGCGATGAAGATGATCAATTAAATGATTTAGATTGTATAAAAGTTTTATTGTCGAAATTCATTTAATGCAATTACTGGCTTTGAATATATTGTATTTGAATGTATTAAGTAATTACTTTGGAAGAAGAGGAATCAGTAGACGATGAAGATGATCAATTAAATGATTTAGATTGTATAAAAGTTTTATTATCGAAATTCATTTAACTCAAGAGTTACTGACGTTGAATATGTTGTATTTGAATATATTAAGAAGTAGTTTGGAAGAAGAAGAATCAGTAGACGACGAAAATGATCAATTAAATGATATAGATTGTATAAAAGTTTTATTATCGAAATTCATTTAACGCAAGAGTTGCTGACGTTGAATATGTTGTATTTGAATACATTTAATATAGTTTGGAAGAAGAGGAATCAGTAGACGAAGAAGATGATCAATTAAATGATTTAGATGTTATAAAGAGTTTATTGTCATAATTTTTAAACTCGAGAACTGTGAGAGTTGAATCTATTGTATTTAAATATATTAAATATGCGCTTTAGAAGAGGAATCAGTAGGTGGAGAAGATGATTAGCTCAGTAATTTAAGTTTTATAAGATGAATGTAAAATGTTAAGTCTATTGGTCCCCCCAGAAATTTGAGGAATTTTGAGACAAATTTGAGAACCGGTCATCTTGGCATTTGTAGTTTTAACATTAGATTTACGGAGCCAATGTGGCTCACTCAAATTTTGATTACTATATGTATAATACATTGATTGATTAATTTTTTAACAATATCTAAATCTTACATTTAAATTGATTTTGTACTATTTTCTTGACAAAAGACTTCGATTTTCTTCTATGAATCAAATTGGCTCACTTCAAAAAAATAGATGTATCAACACCCATAAATCTAGTGTTAATGTTAAGAAAGGAACTATATATTATATTTATTATATCTATTAGATTTTAATATCCTGAGTAACTACTTTAGAAGAAGAGTAATCACAAGACGAAGCATATGACCAATTAAATATCTTACATATTGTAAATAGTTTATTGTCAAAGTTCATTCAATTCGAGAACTGCTGACGTTAAAATGATATTTGAATTAATTAAATAAGTACTTTAGTAAAAGAGAAATCCGTAAGTGTTGTGCAACGTAAGTGCACTTATTATATTATCATAGATATTTATATTTTTCTCAGTATCAATAATTTCGTATAGTTCTTGAAAAAATCACTTTTTTTCATTACGAAAAGTGATTCATAATAAATGGCGCATATCAGCACATATGATGAAATTGTTTGATCTGTTCTACCGCTCGGTCAGGTATAAACTTAATTAGTCCCCTGTAACGTGTTCCAGCTTAAAAGCATGTGTGCTTTTGGGAAATCGTTGGGGTGGCACATGCCGATCGAATAAAATGTAATGCCAAGTACAACCGGTATGTGGGTCGCACGTGTTTCTCGTTCACATTCACGCCTCGATACTTTGAAAGACAATGAGATACGTGTCGACCTTGCGAATATATGTATGTATGTTCTTCCTCTTTCGTTTCCCTATTTTTGCTGATTTCATACCATGGACTTTCGATGAAAATGTTAGAGATTTAAAAAATATCAACAATAGTTAAGATTTATCAAGAAATGGTAGAATTAAATGGTTTAGCTAAGAAAAAATAAAAATTCTCAAATTTCTAAGACTACAATTGTTTTTAACACACTGAAAACCATGAGGGTTATCGGTGACCCACGCTATTAAATTCAGTGAAATTTTATACGATTTTTAAATTGTAATCTTTGCAAATTTTCTAATACATTCAATACTTAAGCATAAAAAGGGTAAACTACTTGTGTGACTAAAGTATCTGCTTTTTAAAAATCTGATCTTAATTTGAAAATGATTACTTCAATAAAAATTATGAAAGTGGGGAAATATCGGTGACGTTCAACGTGTTAATTTTCTAATCCCTTTTCTGCAAACTATGAAAGCAGAACTTAATAAATTATTTCCCTCCCTTGCTCATATCGTATCGATTTAATCGCCGTCTAGTTATAATATTAATACTAGAACTACCAAACCAGTCAAAGTGACTGGTACACAATTTTTTCCAAAAAGTCTCCAAGTTTACATAAGAGTCATAGAATAAATATTCTACGTCAATATCAATAAACATGAATCACCCAATCGATCAAATTTTCCGCCGCTTGATTTCCCCTTTTTTCAAAGTACTTATTTAATTTATTAAAATATGATAGATTTGAGGCCGGTAAATTAAATCCTTAAGATACCATTTTTAATTTCCATTGAATTCAATTCAATTTCATTGACCCACGGTTTATCATTCGAGATATATGAGATTTTTGTTGAAATCATGTTAACATGTTGCAATACTCGTCGATATTTGTTATTAAAATTTCATCCACACCTTTCAAGGACCGAAACCGCTCGAGAACTTTACACAACGATTATTGTTTTGATTTTATACTAACCAGTGTCCAGGCAAATGCCCATAGTAGGTCGTTCGAAGGGTGGCACGATCTTTCCACGGCCATTTACTCACATGCTTCCAACTGACGAACCCACCCTTCTCAATCCCCTTCTTACTTCTCCGCAATGTCCTTGAAGGACCAGGACAAAGAACGTGCCCTTCACATCAGACACTTTTCTCTTATTTGCACTTTATCTATGTTCAAATATCCAGATAACTTTGAAAGTTTAAAACTCCACGTATAGAAACAATTCCAATGTCAATATATCAATATAATCGTTCTCACAGATAATAAACAACGTTTATTGACCGTGATGTCTTAATTTATGTCCCACAAACCGACGTCCAAGTGACGGTGGAACTTCAACGTTCAAAGTTTCAATAGTTACCGGATTAATACGACGGAGTTTCTTTAACAGTATTTTTAAAACAAAAATTAGTAAAACCACTGTCCACATATAGATACAAGTATTTAAGATCTCATTTACAGCCACGAATCACATTCTCCTCCGGTATAACACTTCTACGTAAATCACTTAGTCTAACTTTGAAAAATCAGCAAAACAAATCATTCACTTTCATTCAACGACGAATCTTCCTTCCTCGTTCATCAATTAATCCCAATTCTCGATCACAACTTTCACATTTCCAGTTGACAATCAATTCCATCCAATTTAACATTGATAATTCTATCAGGACACCAAACGTGATCAAGTAACTGAATGCTTCACGTAAAACTCCAACATTAAGGTACACGATGCTGAAGAAAAATCGATCCAACAATTTTCCAGGAATCGCTGGATTCGATAGGAATCAGTGTTTTCCTTACAATGATTTCAATAATTTATTTTCACCGGTTGTAAAGAAGAACACGTGTCCAATATTCCTTCAAGTGATTCACCATGGATTGAACAAGTAGATTACACTTAACTCCATAAAATCTCACTAATAACGATTCATGCAGCTTATATAACAAACGAAGCTTTTCTCCAACGATTCTTTCTTATGTTCTTTCTTAGTTGTAGCTTATTTTCTTAGCTGGTACCGGAAGTCGTTTAAGGGTTGTAATTGAAGGGAAATAATAAGATAGTAGGATCTATCGGACGATGTAGAATGAACGCGTGATTCGTGAAGCTTTGAAACGAGACTCTTTACTGACAGAGCTTTCCCCGTCGCGGTACAATAATGCTATAAGGGGTTGATAGGAACGACTAGAGGTCGTGGCAAGAGTCACTCGTATCCATAGATACTGCCATGCGCATTTAAACCTATCCTCGAACATGTTTGTGCATGTATCGTGCATACATTTGAATTGATAGACTACTTTATGTGGTGGTCTAAGGGTATGGAAGTGTGGGTGCGTAACCTGCAGGTTCAATGTCAAGTTCCTCGCGATGAGATAGTTCTCGAATAAAGAGTACGATGCCACTAGGGTGGAATGTAGGTGGAGGGTGGAAAACGACGTTGTAGGAATTCGTGAGGAAATTTGTAGTTGTGATTTTAAAATTAAGAGTTTATAGGATGAAATGTTACTAATTTAATATTAGATTTATGGTAGTCGTTGAAATGATGGGTTTTTAATTCGTGAATAATGATTCTCTGTGGAGGAGTACAGTAGATATTTCGTGTGTGTTTTATGATATATGTGTTATGTAGTTGATTGTATTTTTTGACGATTGATAGATCTTTTTACAAAGTAAGCGAATTCAAATTTTAATCAGTCAATTTTGGAAAATTCTTCGCAAATTACTATTTAGTATATTTAGTATATCGCAGGCTCAGTAATTTAAAAGTCAGCTGAAATGGGAGGATCTAAGTGGAGTAGATAATTCAATTTGATTCTTAGTCGAATTTAGGAAATTCTTTGGAAATTATTAATTACTATACCGTGGGCTCGGTAATTTGAAAGTCAACGGAAGCAGTGGGTTCTAGGCAGAATAGCGAATTCAAATTTTACTCAGTCAATTTTAGCAAATTCTTTGGAAATTATTAATTACCATATCGTGGGCTCAGTAATTTGAAAGTCAACAGAAGCGGTGGGTTCTAGGCAAAATAACGAATTCAAATTTTACTCAGTCAATTTTAGCAAATTCTTTGGAAATTATTAATTACTATATCGTGGGCTCAGTAATTTGAAAGTCAACGGAAGCAGTGGGTTCTAGGCAGAAAAGCGAATTCAAATTTTCCTCAGTCAATTTTGGAAAATTCTTCGCAAATTACTATTTAGTATATCGCAGGCTCAGTAATTTAACAGTCACCTGAAATAGGAGGATCTAGGTGGAGTAGATAATTCAATTTGACTCTAAGTCGAATTTAGGAAATTCTTTGGAAATTATTAATTACTATATCGTGGGCTCAGTAATTTGAAAGTCAACGGAAGCAGTGGGTTCTAGGCAGAATAGAGAATTCAAATTTTCCTCAGTCAATTTTGGAAAATTCTTCGCAAATTACTATTTAGTATATCGCAGGCGCAGTAATTTAACAGTCACCTGAAATAGGAGGATCTAGGTGGAGTAGATAATTCAATTTGACTCTAAGTCGAATTTAGGAAATTCTTTGGAAATTATTAATTACTATATCGTGGGCTCGGTAATTTGAAAGTCAACGGAAGCAGTGGGTTCTAGGCAGAATAGAGAATTCAAATTTTCCTCAGTCAATTTTGGAAAATTCTTCGCAAATTACTATTTAGTATATCGCAGGCGCAGTAATTTAAAAGTCAGCTGAAATGGGAAGATATAGGTGGAATAGATAATTCAATTTGATTCTTAGTCGAATTTAGGAAATTCTTTGCAAATTATTAATTAGTATATAGCAGGCTCAGTAATTTAAAAGTCAGCTGAAATGAGAGGACCTAGGTGGAATAGATAATTCAATTTCTTTAAGCCGATTTTAGAAAATTATTAATTAGTATATTGTAGGTTTAGTAATTCAAAAGTTGAACCACAGTTGTAGCTTGGATTTGTAAGTTTTGAGGGAGGTTTCATGACTGAAATTACAATTTTGTCTAACATTGGAGAATGTAGGTAATCTAAAAATATCTAAGAATGTTTTGCACATTATATATGTCATAATTTTATAACATTCATTTTGCAAGAAAGTTATGTGCTACATGGCATTATTTTTAAAAATATTGCGCAACAGTTCCGTTTTGTATTTATAAGCGAACATTCTAATGCAAATTGTTAGTGTGAATCGAATTAATAATTTGTGACTCTTACCTTTATATTGCATTTCTCTGAAGTACATGATATCCCACCGTTGACACGTAGAACAGAATGAAAAATCTATAATAAAACATCGTTTGTTAAATTTATTGTATTGTCAGTGAGAACAATTTGGAAATCGACTTCCATTAAAACCATAGGTGCGGTTTCTTTCATATGTCTGACCATGCATGCACTTATGCTACTAGAAACGTTCGAATTATTGTCACGCCAACCTTATTCTTGAAATATTATAGATTTGTAGCTTGGAAAATGTACCACACGGTATATAATGAAACACGCTACCAGGAATATGAGTAAATGTGGAAGGTGCAATGGAAAAATGTAGAAACAGTAATAACTATAACGCTACAAATCAATCATCAATTAAATAAGTCTTACTCATTAGAAAATTATTTATTTGAAAATCGATAACAGTAATGACGTCAAGTTAAATCACTTGACTAACTTCTGTTTATAAAAATAATGCGAATTTCACCTAATAAACTATAACTTCTTCAATTTTGCAAATTTTTCCGGTTAAACAATTAAAGTAGAATATTCTACTTATCATTTATTAAATAATTGATTATGTAACTAATATTAGCAAAGAATGAAAGTGTAAAGAATCGATAGATTTCATTTCACACAATAATTCCTTATATTACAAAGTAGAATTTGTATCATTCTTACCTCGTAAAAAATATTCTTTCTGTTCTTCGTAAATTAACTTCGATCTTGAAATAGTTGTAGTATTTTTACGTCTAATGAAAAACGTGACGCTTAAAATTCACGTTCGCAAGTAATGCCACGTACAGCGACAATTACCGACGCGTTGTCTGACCGCGTGCTCGACAGTACTACTACCGTCTGTTTAATACGTCGTGTTTCCACTGCATTATCATTGAACGCATTCTCTCACGTTGATCGGATCTCGCCCTCGCTGTACGATGTCACGTCAATAAAAAATGTATCCAATTCGCAATTAGAAAGCCTATCGTTAGACAAAGTATTGATCAAAAAGTACGTCTAATTGCAGTGAATATTGGCGATGATACTTTCAGCTACTTTTAATTATAATAATAATTACATTATATGATATACTATTGTCCAAGTAGTTTAGAATTGACCTAAAATTGTAGGTTTCAAAGTTAGAAATAATATCACCCATCCGCCTGTGAAAATTGATTCTAATTACCATTTAATACATCATAATTAGGGTGGTTTAGAACCTACTTAACACAGTAGATTTCACAATAAGAATTGAGATCCCGTATCACTTTGACAGAGTTTTACTTAATTGTGATTTAATACATCATTGTATTGCTGACGTAAAGTCCACATAAAAGTTCAGATTTTAAAATTAGAGTTCCCATCACTCATCATTTTGTGAAAATTTTTTTAAATTATTATTTAATCCTTCCAAATACCTTCTATAACAGATTTTTATTACTACATGCGATTATGAGAATTCTGCTACACAATAAATAACGTTTAGATGTAGAGTGGATAAACAAAGCTCGAGAAATGCTAATTCAATTCGTCAATGACTCTTCTCTGTTTTGTATGGCAGAGAATTTAGCGTATATAATGTTCATAATTTAGTCACATTACAGACGATGTCAAAAATTTTTAATATTCTTTAGAGGAACTAAGTTGTTTTCCTTTTGAAAATTACTTAGAGAAGTTAGTAATTTTTTTTTTTTTTTTTTTTTTTTTTTTTTAACGAGGAGTGGAAATGCATTTACGCACCCCCCATATTATTGGGGGAGTGTGGGACTCGCCGGGTGTGATGCACTCGGAATACCCACTAAAACCACTCCTCTTATCCTCCACCATGACCTCCCCCGTATCGATACTGTAATTAATTACATACAGCTCCCTTATTTTAATATAAAAACTTACGGACTCCGAGACTGTTATGTTTTAGTAAGGAATGATTGTGTCCTACAGATCCTAGACATATCAACAAATACAATAATTGGTAGATTATCCACAAAATTGAGACCGTTTTACAAACACTCTATCAAATCGAAATTAGTAGGAATATTTAAATTTGATAATTTTACAGATTGTAGGGGTGACGGTTCACGCTCCGGTCTCTGCCATTGTATCGGCTTCACTCTGAACGAAATTAGCGCTAAGTGTCTGTCATGCGAACGCTGGATTACCGAGATTCGACAGCATTCATCAGGCTGATGCGCTACTGAACTGATCGTACAGGGTGTAAAAAAATTAATGGTCATGGCTTTAAGGGGTTGTTCTACACCTCTGGATCGATGGAGATATGCGAAAAAAACCTTGAATAAAAAAAATACTTGAATCGGAAACTTGACCCGTAACTTTAAACATATAAACTTATTCACTCCGAGCGGCTTGAGTGAATAAGAAGGGATCGTTGCTCGGTTACTCGAAGGTGCAGTGTAAAATAATAAAAGACTCTAAATATTCTGGAATATGCCCGAGCCCGGCAGATGATTGGAAAGAGAAGCTTGGTTGGGTAAAACAGATGGTTGGGAGAAGCAGGCGGAGCGACTCGGAACAGGCTCGCGGCGATCAAGTAATTCAAATCACTGCCATACATATATGTTAAATAATAAACGTAACGATACGAATATTATATTTTATGTAATTTTATAAATATAGATAATACTAACGAGATAAATGGAAAGGGTGGCACAAGTTCCACGTGCCACTGTAGTGAGCTGGCGGAAAAATTCACAGCGGTGACTGCCAGATTGGAGGCTGTGGAGAGAAATTTACGTCTAATGATGGAGCATTTTCATGTATCTGTAGAGGAAGACACCAGCTTCCTCGGGAATTTGCCGCTCGCATCCGTGGCTGCAACGAATACCTTTGACGGCCAAATACGAGCGGACATTAAGAAATTTAATTCGCTAGTTTGTATTTATAAAAATTCAGAACAAAAATAGAAAAAAATAGAAAAGAGGTACAATGCAACAATAAGGAGGGTAACGACAATAACTGATATAAAAATGAAATGGATAGTTTGCTATATTTAGCGACAGCAAAATCAAGACTGAAAACAAGACAATAACTCAACACTACAAACAACTTTCCGCCGTTAGGAAAAATAAAAAATAGAAAAAGGTACAATGCAACAAGAAGGAGGGTAGGAACAATAACTGATATAAAAGTGAAATGGATAGTTTGCTGTATTTAGCGACAGCAAAATCAAGACTGAAAACAAGACAATAACTCAACACTACAAATAACTTTCCGCCGTTAGAAAAATAAAAAAAGGTACAATGCAACAAGATGGAGGGAAGGGACAATAACTGACATTGAAATGAAACGTATAGTTTCAAACTAAAGAGGAGTACAAAAGGACATGACTGTGCACACAGTTAATTCTGAGGCTGAAGGCGGAGATGTTCAGGAGCTACAAACAGTAGCACGGAGATAAGGACAAAGATACAAGTAGTATATCTTTCACAGACGAGCAATCGGAGTCGCCGAGTTCCAACGAATGGCGCAACGACTTAAAAGAAATTTTAAGCACCGTTAAAACGATGGAGCAGCATCTGAAAGTGATTGCAGAAAATATGAGGTGTGACCAACCGGAAGGTGGTTCCCCCCACAGATATTTTCTGCAAAAACTGCCCCTGAAATCTGTGGCAGAAATTAATGATTTCGATGCCCGGGCTTGCGGCGATCAAGTAATTCAAATCACTGCCATACATATATGTTAAATAATAAACGTAACGATACGAATATTATATTTTATGTAATTTTATAAATATAGATAATACTAACGAGACAAATGGAAAGGGTGGCACAAGTTCCACGTGCCACTGTAGTGAGCTGGCGGAAAAATTCACAGCGGTGACTGCCAGATTGGAGGCTGTGGAGAGAAATTTACGTCTA
The DNA here is from genome assembly GCA_910591515.1 of Cerceris rybyensis. Lineage (NCBI taxonomy): Eukaryota > Metazoa > Arthropoda > Insecta > Hymenoptera > Crabronidae > Cerceris > Cerceris rybyensis. The sequence continues at coordinate 4,873,498 of OU342801.1, read as the reverse complement.
ATGATGGAGCATTTTCATGTATCTGTAGAGGAAGACACCAGCTTCCTCGGGAATTTGCCGCTCGCATCCGTGGCTGCAACGAATACCTTTGACGGCCAAATACGAGCGGACATTAAGAAATTTAATTCGCTAGTTTGTATTTATAAAAATTCAGAACAAAAATAGAAAAAAATAGAAAAGAGGTACAATGCAACAATAAGGAGGGTAACGACAATAACTGATATAAAAATGAAATGGATAGTTTGCTATATTTAGCGACAGCAAAATCAAGACTGAAAACAAGACAATAACACAACACTACAAACAACTTTCCGCTGTTAGAAAAAATAAAAAATAGAAAAAGGTACAATGCAACAAGAAGGAGGGTAGGGACAATAACTGATATAAAAGTGAAATGGATAGTTTGCTATATTTAGCGACAGCAAAATCAAGACTGAAAACAAGACAATAACTCAACACTACAAATAACTTTCCGCCGTTCGAAAAATAAAAAAAATAAAAAAAGGTACAATGCAACAAGAAGGAGGGAAGGGACAATAACTGACATTGAAATGAAACGTATAGTTTCAAACTAAAGAGGAGTACAAAAGGACATGACTGTGCACACAGTTAATTCTGAGGCTGAAGGCGGAGATGTTCAGGAGCTACAAACAGTAGCACGGAGATAAGGATAAAGATACAAGTAGTATATCTTTCACAGGCGAGCAATCGGAGTCGCCGAGTTCCAACGAATGGCGCAACGACTTAAAAGAAATTTTAAGCACCGTTAAAACGATGGAGCAGCATCTGAAAGTGATTGCAGAAAATATGAGGTGTGACCAACCGGAAGGTGGTTCCCCCCACAGATATTTTCTGCAAAAACTGCCCCTGAAATCTGTGGCAGAAATCGATGATTTCGATGCCCGGGCTCGCGGCGATCAAGTAATTCAAATCACTGCCATACATATATGTTAAATAATAAACGTAACGATACGAATATTATATTTTATGTAATTTTATAAATATAGATAATACTAACGAGACAAATGGAAAGGGTGGCACAAGTTCCACGTGCCACTGTAGTGAGCTGGCGGAAAAATTCACAGCGGTGACTGCCAGATTGGAGGCTGTGGAGAGAAATTTACGTCTAATGATGGAGCATTTTCATGTATCTGTAGAGGAAGACACCAGCTTCCTCGGGAATTTGCCGCTCGCATCCGTGGCTGCAACGAATACCTTTGACGGCCAAATACGAGCGGACATTAAGAAATTTAATTCGCTAGTTTGTATTTATAAAAATTCAGAACAAAAATAGAAAAAAATAGAAAAGAGGTACAATGCAACAATAAGGAGGGTAACGACAATAACTGATATAAAAATGAAATGGATAGTTTGCTATATTTAGCGACAGCAAAATCAAGACTGAAAACAAGACAATAACTCAACACTACAAACAACTTTCCGCCGTTAGGAAAAATAAAAAATAGAAAAAGGTACAATGCAACAAGAAGGAGGGTAGGAACAATAACTGATATAAAAGTGAAATGGATAGTTTGCTATATTTAGCGACAGCAAAATCAAGACTGAAAACAAGACAATAACTCAACACTACAAATAACTTTCCGCCGTTAGAAAAAGAAAAAAAATAAAAAAAGGTACAATGCAACAAGAAGGAGGGAAGGGACAATAACTGACATTGAAATGAAACGTATAGTTTCAAACTAAAGAGGAGTACAAAAGGACATGACTGTGCACACAGTTAATTCTGAGGCTGAAGGCGGAGATGTTCAGGAGCTACAAACAGTAGCACGGAGATAAGGACAAAGATACAAGTAGTATATCTTTCACAGACGAGCAATCGGAGTCGCCGAGTTCCAACGAATGGCGCAACGACTTAAAAGAAATTTTAAGCACCGTTAAAACGATGGAGCAGCATCTGAAAGTGATTGCAGAAAATATGAGGTGTGACCAACCGGAAGGTGGTTCCCCCCACAGATATTTTCTGCAAAAAGTGTATTTGTATTGATTACTTCTTCCTGTTATGTCTACAGGATAGTTTAGAAATGTCGAAACGCGGACGTAATTTACCAAAAAACGTACCCCCGGTGAGCAGCGAGGATACAGATGGCGAACCGGGACCATCGAGTAAGTAGAAAAAAATGATGTTTTTGTAAAAGCAGTAGCAACAAGAAGGAGGGTGGAGGGAATTACGGACGTAGAAATTACAAAAAAAGTATCATCCTATGAAACGTCAGCTAAATCAAGATTGAAAACAAGACAGTAACTCAACACTACAAATAAATTACCATCGTTTAAAAAAAAAAGGTACAATGCAACAAGAAGGAGGGAAGGGACAATAACTGACATTGAAATGAATGGCACAGGGACTTAAAAGAAATTTTAAGAACGATGCACAGAATGGAACAGCACATGAAAGTAATTGCAGAAAATACGAGGGTTAACCAACCGGAAGGTGGTTCCTCCCAAAGATATTTTCTGTAAAAACTGCCATTGAAATCTGTGGCAGAAATCAACGATTTCGATGCCCAGATTACAGAAAGCTCGCAAAGATTCAATGAGCTGGTTTGTATTATTATTAATTATTTAAAAAATATTAATTATTTAATTAAACGTATTAATTATTATTAATATTGATTACTTATTCCTGTTATGTCTACAGTTTTCAATATACCTCGAAAGCGTGCTGTAATACCAACACAGGACATAGACATGGACGTAACAGATGTGGCTGAAACCAGAGATGAACTGGCACAAGCGGGACCATCGAGTAAGTAGAAAAAAATGATGCTTTTGTAAAAGCAGTAGGAACAAGAAGGAGGGTGGAGGGAATTACGGACGTAGAAGTTACAAAAATAGTATCATCCTATCTAACGTCAGTTAAATGAAGATTGAAAACGAGACAGTAACTCAACACTACAAATAAATTTCCATCGTTTAAAAAAAAAGAGGGGTAGGTACGGTGTAACGAGAAGGAGGGAAGGGACAATAACTGACATTGAAATGAAACGTGTAGTTTCAAACCGAAGAGGAGTACAAAAGGACATGACTGTGCACGCAGTTAATTCTGAAGCTGAAGACGGAGATGTTCAGGAGCTGCAAACAGTAGCACCGAGGTGAGGATAAGGATACGAGTAGTATATCTTTCACAGACGAGCAATTGGATTTGGCCAGTCCCAATGATTGGAAACAGGACTTGCACAACATTTCAAGTACCATGCAACAAATAGAAAAACTTCTAAAAGTGATTGCAGAAAATACAAGGGGTAACCAACCGGAAAGTGGTTCCCCCCAAGAATATTTTCTGCAAAAACTGCCATTACGATCTGTGGCGGAAATGAATGACTTCAATGCCCAGATTGAAGAAAGTTCCAACATATTCAATGAGCTGGTTTCAATTCTTCCAGGTAGAAATGTTATACATATTTGGCGGCGATACAGATAACAAAATAATATATAATATGATGGATAAGCTGCTAACTAACAATGTCGCAATTTTATATTCTAGCCAGGGGTGCAATAAGAAGTTGCCCTTTATAGATTTAAACAAGAAGGAGGGTGGAGGCAGAAACGGATGTAGAAATTAAAAGGATAGTTTCAGTATATTTAACGTCAGCTCAAAAGGGTTTAATAATTTGTAAGAGCGCGAGCGTGTGGGCGCATTTAATGTACTTCGCGAGTTACTTTATGTATAATTATGCGTGCAGCCAACGTTGTGCGCCCGATCGCTCTGACGACGGCTGTTTTTAAAAACTGAGAAAAGGTCAGTTTTCCGCCGATCGCCATTGGAAGAGTTGTTATTAAAGGTTTACGTTTTTTTCTATAAGTACTTATCAATCATCCCCCCGTTCCCCACAAATTCAGAAGTGGGATTAAACCGATTTGTGCAGATACGAATCATTAAGTGATTTACGAGGCAGTGCATTAACTCAAGAAAAGAAATTTTATTTTACCCGGAGATAAAGAACAATTATGAGTACGCTAACGGTACCAGATTTGAAAGAGAAACTGAAGGCCTTAGATCTGCCCACAACCGGCCAAAAGGGAGAATTAGTGAAAAGAATGGACGCGAGTGTGACTCCTGCAGAACTACAGTGGGTTGCATAAATATACTGCATAATAATTTTAGCTTTCGGTAAAAACCTATGGTCAATATTCTTCAATTAATAATGTATAACGCACAAATAACGAGTTATACACAAAAAAATGCCATTTTATTGTAAATATTAAGCAGAGTTATGTAAAAGTTGATTTTTCAGGCATTTCATAAATACATACACCAACTCCTAAGGAAAAGCTGTTTTAATGTATTTTTATATACGAAAATACAAATCTTCATAATTTATTGTATTTCCACTACCCCGAATTACATCGAAAATTCGATTTTCCATACTATTGATGAGATTGGTTATTATATTCGCCTCTAAATTATTCCATGTCTCAACAATTGCCAATTTCAATTCATCGACAGTGGAATAAGTATGATTGTTGGAAAAAATACTTCTTACTAATATTCCCCATAGATTTTCTATGGGATTTAATTAAAACCACCGCAATGTGTGTGCCGATTTATGCACGGGTGCATTATGTTGAACGAAGATTAAGTTGAGATATAAATGCTATGGCGCTTTTTCTATGTGCCGAGAAACACGCCCAAATCATGACCGAGCCACCACCGAAATTACGTTTCGAAAGATACTTAGCAATCTTTCGTATATCGTGCCAGTATGAATGAGACCCATCAGGTCCATCCAAATTGAATTTTTTTTCGTCACTAAATACAACCTAGAAACAGATTTTTATTAAGGATATATTAAAATAATTATCTGTTTCTTACAATTTTACTAACGTTTTTCCAATTGGTACTCACGTTTGCTTTAGCGAACGAAAGTCTTGCTGACTTGTCCGTATTTTTTAATAGTGGTGCAGTGGTCATTTTCGCTCTAACAATATGCGGAGATGCTTCAATGTTTCTGCCAATGGTATTTTTTGAAACATTTAATTTACATCCATCTCGCATTTGAATCAACGACAGTGTTGCGGGCGTTCGAAGCTGCTCGGAGAATTTTGCGCTTATCTCGACATGATAGTTTAGGAGGACGAGCTGAACGCTTTTTCTGTCCATAATTACGCCTTTTACTTACATAATCGGCAATTGCAATTTTAGAATAATTTAGTTGCTTCGCAATTGTAACCGTACCACTTGCCGTCGATGCGAAAAGCATCGATCATGGCTTTTTCTTTCTCCGACAATTCTTTTCTACGAGGCATTTCACTTTCTAACCTTCCTAACTATATTTTATGATGCTCAAAAACAAGAAATACGAAAAAAAATGAAGATCACATAATGGATATGTTTTCTGATAAGGCACGATTGATGCCAACGTAAGGTAGATATTAAAAGTTGATATATTTATGAAACGTCTGAAAAACAGATTTTATGTGATCTAAGTTGGTATTTTTATTTTAAAAAAACTAAGTTTGAGTTGTATAACTTATTTTTTGCGTGCTGAGAATTAGTATTTGAAGAATATACGTCGTAATTTCCCAAATAATCTTAGACTATTAGAAATATCGTGGGGTTGGTATATTTACGCAACGCACTGTAGTTGGGGCAACGGAAGGTCCAGCAAAAGGAGCGTACGCGTATTTCACAGTAGCAACAAGAAGGAGGGTGCAGGCAGTAACGGACGTAGAAATTACAAAGATTGTGTCATCCTATCTAACGTCAGCTAAATCAAGAATAAAAACAAGAGAGTCAGTCAACACTACAAATAAGTTTCAGCCGTTCAAAAAAATAGAAAAGAGGTACAATGCAACAATAAGGAGGGTAACGACAATAACTGATATAAAAATGAAATGGATAGTTTGCTATATTTAGCGACAGCAAAATCAAGACTGAAAACAAGACAATAACTCAACACTACAAACAACTTTCCGCCGTTAGAAAAAATAAAAAATAGAAAAAGGTACAATGCAATAAGAAGGAGGGTAGGGACAATAACTGACATTGAAATGAAACGTATAGTTTCAAATGGAAGAGGAATGCAAAAGTAATGTAAATTATGTAATTTTACAAATATAGACAATACTACTGATACAAATGAAGAGGATGGCGCAAGTTCCACGTGCCATTGTAGTGAGGTGGTCACACAAGTTGCCGAGGTGGACACACAAATTGCCGCAATGTCTGCCAGATTGGAGACAGTAGAGAAGCAACTGTGTGTGCTACTCGATCATTTTCATTTATCTGTCGAGGAAGACACCACCTTCCTCGGGAATTTGCCGCTCTCATCCGTGGCTGCCACGAATTTTTTGGACGGCCAGATACGAGCGGACATTAAGAAATTTAATTCGCTGGTTTGTATTTATAAAAATTCAGAACAATAAGATCAAATTTTTATCAAATAAATAATTGCATATCTTCTTCCTGGTAGACGTGCTATATATGATAGGTGGAAATACTGCGAATAAAGTCGTGAACTACATGCTGAAGAAACTGTTCACAGATGACACGGCATCGCGTTTCTCATGCCACGGCAAGAAAGATAAACATTCTTTTTGCCATTTAAAAATATACGATGCAGTGACCGGTAAGTAGACTTATAACTTTTATGTTTTGTTTAAAAAATATATAATACGAAGCTTATTTTATTTTTTATTTCACAGTAGCAGCAAGAAGGAGGGTTAGGGCACTCACCGAGGTGGAAATGCTGAAGATTATTTCGTCCTACCTTTCAGCTAAGTCGAAGCCCAAAAGAAAAGAGTAAGTCAACACTACAAATAAGTTTCAGCCGTTCAAAAAAATAGAAAAGAGGTACAATGCAACAATAAGGAGGGTAACGACAATAACTGATATAAAAATGAAATGGATAGTTTGCTATATTTAGCGACAGCAAAATCAAGACTGAAAACAAGACAATAACTCAACACTACAAACAACTTTCCGCCGTTAGAAAAAATAAAAAATAGAAAAAGGTACAATGCAATAAGAAGGAGGGTAGGGACAATAACTGACATTGAAATGAAACGTATAGTTTCAAATGGAAGAGGAATGCAAAAGTAATGTAAATTATGTAATTTTACAAATATAGACAATACTACTGATACAAATGAAGAGGATGGCGCAAGTTCCACGTGCCATTGTAGTGAGGTGGTCACACAAGTTGCCGAGGTGGACACACAAATTGCCGCAATGTCTGCCAGATTGGAGACAGTAGAGAAGCAACTGTGTGTGCTACTCGATCATTTTCATTTATCTGTCGAGGAAGACACCACCTTCCTCGGGAATTTGCCGCTCTCATCCGTGGCTGCCACGAATTTTTTGGACGGCCAGATACGAGTGGACATTAAGAAATTTAATTCGCTGGTTTGTATTTATAAAAATTCAGAACAATAAGATCAAATTTTTATCAAATAAATAATTGCATATCTTCTTCCTGGTAGACGTGCTATATATGATAGGTGGAAATACTGCGAATAAAGTCGTGAACTACATGCTGAAGAAACTGTTCACAGATGACACGGCATCGCGTTTCTCATGCCACGGCAAGAAAGATAAACATTCTTTTTGCCATTTAAAAATATACGATGCAGTGACCGGTAAGTAGACTTATAACTTTTATGTTTTGTTTAAAAAATATATAATACGAAGCTTATTTTATTTTTTATTTCACAGTAGCAGCAAGAAGGAGGGTTAGGGCACTCACCGAGGTGGAAATGCTGAAGATTATTTCGTCCTACCTTTCAGCTAAGTCGAAGCCCAAAAGAAAAGAGTAAGTCAACACTACAAATAAGTTTCAGCCGTTCAAAAAAATAGAAAAGAGGTACAATGCAACAATAAGGAGGGTAACGACAATAACTGATATAAAAATGAAATGGATAGTTTGCTATATTTAGCGACAGCAAAATCAAGACTGAAAACAAGACAATAACTCAACACTACAAACAACTTTCCGCCGTTAGAAAAAATAAAAAATAGAAAAAGGTACAATGCAACAAGAAGGAGGGAAGGGACAATAACTGACATTGAAATGAAACGTATAGTTTCAAATGGAAGAGGAATGCAAAAGTAATGTAAATTATGTAATTTTACAAATATAGACAATACTACTGATACAAATGAAGAGGATGGCGCAAGTTCCACGTGCCATTGTAGTGAGGTGGTCACACAAGTTGCCGAGGTGGACACACAAATTGCCGCAATGTCTGCCAGATTGGAGACAGTAGAGAAGCAACTGTGTGTGCTACTCGATCATTTTCATTTATCTGTCGAGGAAGACACCACCTTCCTCGGGAATTTGCCGCTCTCATCCGTGGCTGCCACGAATTTTTTGGACGGCCAGATACGAGCGGACATTAAGAAATTTAATTCGCTGGTTTGTATTTATAAAAATTCAGAACAATAAGATCAAATTTTTATCAAATAAATAATTGCATATCTTCTTCCTGGTAGACGTGCTATATATGATAGGTGGAAATACTGCGAATAAAGTCGTGAACTACATGCTGAAGAAACTGTTCACAGATGACACGGCATCGTGTTTCTCATGCCACGGCAAGAAAGATAAACATTCTTTTTGCCATTTAAAAATATACGATGCAGTGACCGGTAAGTAGACTTATAACTTTTATGTTTTGTTTAAAAAATATATAATACGAAGCTTATTTTATTTTTTATTTCACAGTAGCAGCAAGAAGGAGGGTTAGGGCACTCACCGAGGTGGAAATGCTGAAGATTATTTCGTCCTACCTTTCAGCTAAGTCGAAGCCCAAAAGAAAAGAGTAAGTCAACACTACAAATAAGTTTCAGCCGTTCAAAAAAATAGAAAAGAGGTACAATGCAACAATAAGGAGGGTAACGACAATAACTGATATAAAAATGAAATGAATAGTTTGCTATATTTAGCGACAGCAAAATCAAGACTGAAAACAAGACAATAACTCAACACTACAAACAACTTTCCGCCGTTAGAAAAAATAAAAAATAGAAAAAGGTACAATGCAACAAGAAGGAGGGAAGGGACAATAACTGACATTGAAATGAATGGCACAGGGACTTAAAAGAAATTTTAAGAACGATGCACAGAATGGAACAGCACATGAAAGTAATTGCAGAAAATACGAAAATACAATGCAACAAGAAGGAGGGAAGGGACAATAACTGACATTGAAATGAATGGCACAGGGACTTAAAAGAAATTTTAAGCACAGTCAAAACGATGGAGCAACATCTGAAAGAAATTGCAGAAAATATGAGGTGTAACCAACCGGAAGGTGGTCCCCCCCACAGATATTTTCTGCAAAAACTGCCCCTGAAATCTGTGGCAGAAATCAATGATTTCGATGCCCAGATTTCAGAAAGTACCGGCAGATTCAATGAGCTGGGTTGTATTTATATAAATTCAGATTAATAAAATCATAGTGATGTATTTTTACAATTAATTGTTACGACAATACCGTTTCAAATTTTTATCAAATAAAAAATTGCATATCTTCTTCCAGGTTCAGATGTTGTCTCTCATCGGCGGCGACTCCGATAAAAAAATTATAGCAAACATGATACAAAAGCTGGTGACAAATGATGCAGCAACATCATATTCCGGACAGGGGCGAAATAACAAGTTATCGTTTATAGATTTAAAGATCTATGATGCACTAACTGGTAAATAGACTTATAACTTTTATGTTTTGTCTAAAAAATATATAATATGCAGCTTATTTTACTTTTTATTTCACAGTAGCAACAAGAAGGAGGGTGGAGGGAATTACGGACGTAGAAATTACAAAAAAAGTATCATCCTATGAAACGTCAGCTAAATCAAGATTGAAAACAAGACAGTAACTCAACACTACAAATAAATTACCATCGTTTAAAAAAAAAAAGGTACGATGCAACAAGAAGGAGGGAAGGGACAATAACTGACATTGAAATGAATGGCACAGGGACTTAAAAGAAATTTTAAGCACAGTCAAAACGATGGAGCAACATCTGAAAGAAATTGCAGAAAATATGAAGTGTAACCAACCGGAAGGTGGTCCCCCCCACAGATATTTTCTGCAAAAACTGCCCCTGAAATCTGTGGCAGAAATCAATGATTTCGATGCCCAGATTTCATTATCAAATAAAAAATTGCATATCTTCTTCCAGGTTCAGATGTTGTCTCTCATCGGCGGCGACTCCGATAAAAAAATTATAGCAAACATGATACAAAAGCTGGTGACAAATGATGCAGCAACATCATATTCCGGACAGGGGCGAAATAAGAAGTTGTCGTTTATAGATTTAAAGATCTATGATGCACTAACTGGTAAATAGACTTATAACTTTTATGTTTTGTCTAAAAAATATATAATATGCAGCTTATTTTACTTTTTATTTCACAGTAGCAACAAGAAGGAGGGTGGAGGGAATTACGGACGTAGAAATTACAAAAAAAGTATCATCCTATGAAACGTCAGCTAAATCAAGATTGAAAACAAGACAGTAACTCAACACTACAAATAAATTACCATCGTTTAAAAAAAAAAAGGTACGATGCAACAAGAAGGAGGGAAGGGACAATAACTGACATTGAAATGAATGGCACAGGGACTTAAAAGAAATTTTAAGCACAGTCAAAACGATGGAGCAACATCTGAAAGAAATTGCAGAAAATATGAGGTGTAACCAACCGGAAGGTGGTCCCCCCCACAGATATTTTCTGCAAAAACTGCCCCTGAAATCTGTGGCAGAAATCAATGATTTCGATGCCCAGATTTCATTATCAAATAAAAAATTGCATATCTTCTTCCAGGTTCAGATGTTGTCTCTCATCGGCGGCGACTCCGATAAAAAAATTATAGCAAACATGATACAAAAGCTGGTGACAAATGATGCAGCAACATCATATTCCGGACAGGGGCGAAATAAGAAGTTGTCGTTTATAGATTTAAAGATCTATGATGCACTAACTGGTAAATAGACTTATAACTTTTATGTTTTGTCTAAAAAATATATAATATGCAGCTTATTTTACTTTTTATTTCACAGTAGCAACAAGAAGGAGGGTGGAGGGAATTACGGACGTAGAAATTACAAAAAAAGTATCATCCTATGAAACGTCAGCTAAATCAAGATTGAAAACAAGACAGTAACTCAACACTACAAATAAATTACCATCGTTTAAAAAAAAAAAGGTACGATGCAACAAGAAGGAGGGAAGGGACAATAACTGACATTGAAATGAATGGCACAGGGACTTAAAAGAAATTTTAAGCACAGTCAAAACGATGGAGCAACATCTGAAAGAAATTGCAGAAAATATGAAGTGTAACCAACCGGAAGGTGGTCCCCCCCACAGATATTTTCTGCAAAAACTGCCCCTGAAATCTGTGGCAGAAATCAATGATTTCGATGCCCAGATTTCATTATCAAATAAAAAATTGCATATCTTCTTCCAGGTTCAGATGTTGTCTCTCATCGGCGGCGACTCCGATAAAAAAATTATAGCAAACATGATACAAAAGCTGGTGACAAATGATGCAGCAACATCATATTCCGGACAGGGGCGAAATAAGAAGTTGTCGTTTATAGATTTAAAGATCTATGATGCACTAACTGGTAAATAGACTTATAACTTTTATGTTTTGTCTAAAAAATATATAATATGCAGCTTATTTTACTTTTTATTTCACAGTAGCAACAAGAAGGAGGGTGGAGGGAATTACGGACGTAGAAATTACAAAAAAAGTATCATCCTATGAAACGTCAGCTAAATCAAGATTGAAAACAAGACAGTAACTCAACACTACAAATAAATTACCATCGTTTAAAAAAAAAAAGGTACGATGCAACAAGAAGGAGGGAAGGGACAATAACTGACATTGAAATGAATGGCACAGGGACTTAAAAGAAATTTTAAGCACAGTCAAAACGATGGAGCAACATCTGAAAGAAATTGCAGAAAATATGAAGTGTAACCAACCGGAAGGTGGTCCCCCCCACAGATATTTTCTGCAAAAACTGCCCCTGAAATCTGTGGCAGAAATCAATGATTTCGATGCCCAGATTTCATTATCAAATAAAAAATTGCATATCTTCTTCCAGGTTCAGATGTTGTCTCTCATCGGCGGCGACTCCGATAAAAAAATTATAGCAAACATGATACAAAAGCTGGTGACAAATGATGCAGCAACATCATATTCCGGACAGGGGCGAAATAAGAAGTTGTCGTTTATAGATTTAAAGATCTATGATGCACTAACTGGTAAATAGACTTATAACTTTTATGTTTTGTCTAAAAAATATATAATATGCAGCTTATTTTACTTTTTATTTCACAGTAGCAACAAGAAGGAGGGTGGAGGGAATTACGGACGTAGAAATTACAAAAAAAGTATCATCCTATGAAACGTCAGCTAAATCAAGATTGAAAACAAGACAGTAACTCAACACTACAAATAAATTACCATCGTTTAAAAAAAAAAGGTACGATGCAACAAGAAGGAGGGAAGGGACAATAACTGACATTGAAATGAATGGCACAGGGACTTAAAAGAAATTTTAAGCACAGTCAAAACGATGGAGCAACATCTGAAAGAAATTGCAGAAAATATGAAGTGTAACCAACCGGAAGGTGGTCCCCCCCACAGATATTTTCTGCAAAAACTGCCCCTGAAATCTGTGGCAGAAATCAATGATTTCGATGCCCAGATTTCATTATCAAATAAAAAATTGCATATCTTCTTCCAGGTTCAGATGTTGTCTCTCATCGGCGGCGACTCCGATAAAAAAATTATAGCAAACATGATACAAAAGCTGGTGACAAATGATGCAGCAACATCATATTCCGGACAGGGGCGAAATAAGAAGTTGTCGTTTATAGATTTAAAGATCTATGATGCACTAACTGGTAAATAGACTTATAACTTTTATGTTTTGTCTAAAAAATATATAATATGCAGCTTATTTTACTTTTTATTTCACAGTAGCAACAAGAAGGAGGGTGGAGGGAATTACGGACGTAGAAATTACAAAAAAAGTATCATCCTATGAAACGTCAGCTAAATCAAGATTGAAAACAAGACAGTAACTCAACACTACAAATAAATTACCATCGTTTAAAAAAAAAAGGTACGATGCAACAAGAAGGAGGGAAGGGACAATAACTGACATTGAAATGAATGGCACAGGGACTTAAAAGAAATTTTAAGCACAGTCAAAACGATGGAGCAACATCTGAAAGAAATTGCAGAAAATATGAAGTGTAACCAACCGGAAGGTGGTCCCCCCCACAGATATTTTCTGCAAAAACTGCCCCTGAAATCTGTGGCAGAAATCAATGATTTCGATGCCCAGATTTCATTATCAAATAAAAAATTGCATATCTTCTTCCAGGTTCAGATGTTGTCTCTCATCGGCGGCGACTCCGATAAAAAAATTATAGCAAACATGATACAAAAGCTGGTGACAAATGATGCAGCAACATCATATTCCGGACAGGGGCGAAATAAGAAGTTGTCGTTTATAGATTTAAAGATCTATGATGCACTAACTGGTAAATAGACTTATAACTTTTATGTTTTGTCTAAAAAATATATAATATGCAGCTTATTTTACTTTTTATTTCACAGTAGCAACAAGAAGGAGGGTGGAGGGAATTACGGACGTAGAAATTACAAAAAAAGTATCATCCTATGAAACGTCAGCTAAATCAAGATTGAAAACAAGACAGTAACTCAACACTACAAATAAATTACCATCGTTTAAAAAAAAAAAAGGTACGATGCAACAAGAAGGAGGGAAGGGACAATAACTGACATTGAAATGAATGGCACAGGGACTTAAAAGAAATTTTAAGCACAGTCAAAACGATGGAGCAACATCTTAAAGAAATTGCAGAAAATATGAGGTGTAACCAACCGGAAGGTGGTCCCCCCCACAGATATTTTCTGCAAAAACTGCCCCTGAAATCTGTGGCAGAAATCAATGATTTCGATGCCCAGATTTCAGAAAGTACCGGCAGATTCAATGAGCTGGTTTGTATTTATATAAATTCAGATTAATAAAATCATAGTGATGTATTTTTACAATTAATTGTTACGACAATACCATTTCAAATTTTTATCAAATAAAAAATTGCATATCTTCTTCCAGGTTCAGATGTTGTCTCTCATCGGCGGCGACTCCGATAAAAAAATCATATCGAACATGATACAAAAGCTGGTGACAAATGATGCAGCAACATCATATTCCGGACAGGGGCGAAATAACAAGTTATCGTTTATAGATTTAAAGATCTATGATGCACTAACTGGTAAATAGACTTATAACTTTTATGTTTTGTCTAAAAAATATATAATATGCAGCTTATTTAATTTGTTATTTCACAGAAGCGACAAGAAGAAGAGTATCGACGATTACAGACGTCGAAATTAGACGTACTGTATCGCGGTACCTCGCTTCAGCGAAGTCGCGACGAAGAAATGCTCAGTAATTATATTATATTATATTATTACTTAATATTTTCATCGGCATATCCTATAATAATGCATCGTTTGCTACATTTCTTGTGCAGTACATCATCATAAATCGAGTTCAAACGTATTGGACTCAGGATTGATCCTTGAGGAACTCGTCCTTCTATGTCGCCTCTGTAAGTATTTCCTTCATTTCTATTAATTCTTGTATTATCAACCTCCACTTTGTAGAATTGAAAGCATTTCTAACATCCAGAGTTACTAACAATTAGATGCAATTATTATTCTTGATTTTCCCCGTTTTCACACTTATTTAATTTGTTATTTCACAGAAGCAACAAGAAAAAGGGTACCGACGATTATAGACGATAATAAATAGACGATAGATAAATATTCATTATATGTTTGTAATATAAAAAAATCTGCAGCTGAGGCGCATCGGTTTTTTATAATTTAAGGTTCTGTTGATAGTAAATCACCAAACTTACTTTATGCCATGTTTCATCAAGCAATTTTAATTTAAGCCGTGTGCATCACCATCGTTCTTAAAACGGCGTAAACTTATTTGTACTCCCAAAAAAATTCCATCACTATTGCAGGATTGAAGTATAACATGTTAAAAAAAGCAAGTAAAATAAGAATATTTATTAAAGAACTATATACTAACAAGGGAACATACCGAGCTGTCAATCACCGATTTTGATGAAAAATGTTAAAATATGATGTTCTTGAGATTGTCACGAACAAGTTGCAAGCAAAAAAAAAAGCTCAGTTACCAGGCATTTCGATGAAAAAAACGAATTTAAAAATACAGTTTTATACATTGACGTAAATGAGAGTGAGAGAGAGAGAAATAGTACTTCCGACTTTATCGTTCAATTTTCCAATCTTCCATACTGCAAATACTTGCGAAAAACGAGATCATTAATTCGGGAACGTTTTCGCATAGATATTTCACAAAAAAAATTGCAGCTGCCGAATATTTAATAAAGAAATTATTAATTAAAAACTATAAAATCATGCATTTCAGGTTTACAATATGGCCACTGTTTTTGAATGAGAGTGTTTGGCAACGCCGCATTGTCGATAAGTACGCGTACATCAAATTAAAAATATTTTAAATTATAATTGTAATCAATATTTCAATAAATTAGCATTCGTTTTATAGAAATTCAATGGGGCCCATTCATAGCACCCATAAAATCCGCTCCTATGTGAAAGAACTACCTTAAGGTTATTCGCCCTTTTGACTCTTTAGAGCAATGTATAGATAAAATTCTAGAATTTTGATATGTTATTTATACACAGCTCATACGTTTTACTGATTTTTTTGAAAGATATTGGTGGTATAGTTTTTGAATAATTAAATATTAAAAATACGACTTTTAACACATGGTAAATGGAAGAACTTGCCGGAAATGTCCTATTTATTGAAATTTCACATAATTGGCTATTCAAAAATGTTCAAAAGACTTGTTATTCAAAACTTTAACCGTTTTAATTACTATAAAAATTATAAAACATATACATTCACGTGTAATTTTAGACCAATATTTATTCAAAATAATGAAAAACTAGTGAGACAACCATCAGCCATGACAGAGGCTTGGTTCATGTTTGACTGTAAAGAAATTTGCCTACGCTGCATAAAAAGCGCGAAATTCAAAAATTAACTACATATAGTTTATCTACTACTGAGCGTGACAACATATAATTGCGTTAATAAAAATATTTATTTTGCATTCTATGGTTATAAAAAAATTTTACAAGGGAATAAAAATAAAACTATTTGTTTAAAATACACTAATTATGGATGACCATAATATATTTGCATATACATTTCCATGCGTTGTTGCCAAGTTTATTATATGACACATAATACGATCATCGAGTAGCATTTAATTTTTAATTATTAATAGTGTGAAAAATTTAATGAAATATTATTCAGTTTTGTGTAAAAATTTAAAAAAATAATTTTCAGACTCGAAATCTTTTTTTTCCATTAAAAAAAATACAAAAAAATGAAAGAACACACGGCACCGAACTGGTGTCACAGATCTGCCCGATAGTTTTCGCACGGCTCCTACGAGGTGCCACCGGCGCTTAACCGATAGCTTCCCCATGGCTCCCACGTGGAGCCACCGGACGGCATAGTTTTAACCACCCCCCCCCCCACACACATTTTTGCCATGTGCATACAGCACAAAGGAGACTATCCTGCAATTTCTTCGCTACACCGACTAATTTAGACGTCGCATAATGTTTTATGGCTAATTCATCCCACAAATATAAATCTCCGTACTCTTCGATCTTATTGATCCATAGGTCGATAGTTATATCATTACTTACCGGATCGAAATCTGGTATAACTCTAATTAAACACTTCTCTGTAATGGCGTCCCTCTGCCTCCTGCTCCTGCTCTCCTTCGGCAAAATCGTCCATTGTTGCGTCTTTCCACATGCCGGTAATCCACGTCTCACGCCAGTCTGTTAACATTTTCGTATAAAAATTATAATTATGCATGCAACTTCAATTTGTCTATTAGTATCATGAGATATTAAAAAAGTAGCAGATATTTTATGATACAAATATTAAGATATACGTACCCTTGCGAACAATTCTTCAGCTTTGCTTTCCCGAGAACGTTTTCGACACAGTCTTAACAGCAATCTCACTCACGTTTCTAACGCGCCGACAAATACGCGGCGATCCCACTTTTGAATTAATTATTGGCAGAAAATACTTATGAACAAAACAAAAATTAGTTTTATTTCAACAATACAAGGCTTTCTATGGAGATCTGTTCACTCTCGCAAACTTCTTCCCCGCACTCGCAAGCTCGTTCTGCATTCGTCGTCGACTCGTTCGCAACAGTCTTCGTTTCCTCATACATTCCTCGCTTCCGCTTACCTTTCGCATCTCATTCGTCAAAACCAATCATCCGATAATTTGAGCACTCTAATTCGTCGAAACCAATCATCCGATAATTTTGAGCACTCTAATTCGTTCATAACAACCACGTGATCACATTTGTACTTCTCTCGTACTGCTCTCTCTCTCTCTCTCCCTTTCTCTCTTCATCTTACAAAAATCTAACGTACTATTAACCGTTTTAGTGCCAGGGGTTTCTAAAAATCCGTTCTAAAAATTCTAAAAATCTTAAATAGAATACTTCTATTCTATTTAAAAAATTATTTACTTAAAAATCTAACTACTTTTTGTAATCGAGCATATTATTAACCGTTTTATATATATAATGTATTAATATGTCTATCTAAGCGGGTGAACCGACAATCTATGTTTTCCTGTAAGCAGAAAAACGACAATAAAAGTCAATTCTCCATTATCTAGTTATTTTAACTTGTTGTTTCTTTATTCGTGACACTGTTGGTGATTCTAATCTCTTTTCTAATCTCCTGTTGGTAATTCTCATTAATATACGTTAATTTCGTACTTGGCGAGACATCTATCCAATCTGAATTATTTATATCTCCTGAATATTTACTTTACATTTTTTAAATATCTTGTTTATATTTTCTAAATATTTAGCTTATATTTTTTAAACATTTAACTTATATTTCTTGTACATGTATACAATATTTAGATCCAATATTTTTCTCATATGAAAAAATTTTGCTTAAACAATATTTTTCTAATATTTGAAAAAAATATTTATCCAATATTTTTATCCTACTAGGGTCTATTCTTCTAAATCAAATTTCGAACTTTGCCAAATATAATAATTTAGCTTGTGAAAACCATGAAATCCTTTAGAATTCAATATTTAAAATTCAGGTTTAATCCATTATTTAAAATAGTATTCCTAACATTTTCTAATTGTGCTATCGTGA
The DNA here is from genome assembly GCA_910591515.1 of Cerceris rybyensis. Lineage (NCBI taxonomy): Eukaryota > Metazoa > Arthropoda > Insecta > Hymenoptera > Crabronidae > Cerceris > Cerceris rybyensis. The sequence goes on along the minus strand of OU342801.1, from coordinate 4,855,189 downwards.
TACTGATCTTCGAATACCACAAAATATTCAGACTATAGAGGGTTAATATATCTACGGTGATTTATTACTGTTTATTAACAGATTTTAGATGAAATTACCATAGTAGTTAATCCAGAAATCTATAAAGACAAAAGAAACATGGTACCACCGGCGCTTAATCGGTAGTTTTCTCATGGCACCATGGAGCCACCGGACGGTATAGTGTTTACCATCCCCCCACCCCCCACACGCAATTTCTTCGCTACACCGACTAATTTAAGAAGGGTCCACAAAAGAACATTAAACATAAGACTTTAGGAATAGGAATTGAACTTTAGTTCCTTCTTATGGAACGCCCATGGTTCTGTTCACAATAAAGGAATAGAACATTACGATTAAGCATAGAAGAAGAACCTAAAAAAATAGAAGAAAATTAAAAATAAATGTGACGCATTTATGTTTAGACACTCAGTTTGAGTCAGATCGTTGTGTGTTGTTTGCAAGAAATGGCTGAAAGTGAAGCAATATCAGCTGCTAAGACAGGTGATGATTTGTTAATTTCTTTAGTAGAAGATTATCCCTATTTATGGGATAAAAAGCATCGGGATTATAAGAATCATGAGATGAAGGAAACATTCCGGGAAAAACGAATTAGATCTGAACAGATATAATTATACCTGCTCAAATCTGATTATATCTAGTCAGATCTATTGAATATCTGGTCTGATATGACACTTTAGATGTGATCAGATCTAGTTATATCTGGCCAGATATGATCAGATATGACTAGATCTGATTATATCTGGTGAAGTTTTCAGCCCAGATATAGTTATATCTGATCAGATCTAATTTGTTTTTCCCGGGTCATTTTGTTCACAATTAGTTTTATACGCTCTATATATCACAACACAGAAAGTACGAAAAAACACCTTCGTAACCTTACTGCACAAGATAGTGTTTAATGTTTAATTGTGAACGGATGCAGTATTCTATGTTTATTTTTTAAGTCCAATTCCTAATTCTTACGTTTAATGTTTAGTGTGCTTATTGTGGGTCCTCCTTTAGACGTCGCGTAATGTTTTATTATTCTTTCTATTCTTTTCTATAAAGACAAAAGAAAAGATGTGAATGTTGTATTTGTATTTTTTAGCGATCTTTGGAACACCCAGTGTATTGAAACTGCATGTGCAGTTCTAGTAAACAGTCATTTCGCGGAATATCGATGATATATAATTGTAACTTATAGTCACGGAATAGTATACCTTCCCTGTACTAATGCCTTTTCCTTTTCATTAAAAAACCAAAATTCTCAGCCTCCAATTAAAAAACAACGTTTTGTAATAGAAATATCAACTAATTCCTTAAAGCAAACATACAGAAATACTTACCACCACCAATGTACAATAATATCATAAATATTTCATGTATTCATCGCAAACCCTACAATAATGTCAAATTAACAATTTACCTACGCCAAGTTAAACGCTTCTTACACAGTTTAAACAGAATTTTCGAAAGTTCTATATTAATAATTGCTTTTAAAGTGCCCCATTGTTCTTTCACGTTTCAGTAACAATCCCCCTTAGTTCCTTCACTAAGAAACTTTCGCAAACGAGCCTCTTTTCTTATACCATCGGCATGTGTAAATTGCCTGCTTCAATTTCCCGCAAATGATTGGCCTTTTAAATATTTCAAAAATTCGACCACGGCAAACGATACATGGTAATCGGCAGTTTCCTAATTCGTGGTTACTGAGCTTAGGCGAGTTTAATAATCCTAACTCCTTCGTCCTTCCTAAGCTATAATGATGACAGCTGTCATCGATACACACAACGTCGACTAATGTCGGCACCATCGACGAAGGTTAAATTATTTAAAAGTACATCCATCATACAGCTGCTCCGGTCCCATATGGCCATACATAATTCTTATGCGGCAAGGCTAGTCAGCCGCGCCTTCTCTCCAATGACATACAGCTCATACGACGAGGAATCTCTTTTGGAAACGATTCGCGTGTCCTATGTGTCGATATCACATCAGATATGCGATATTATTGAGTTTGTAGAGGTTCGAAGGAATCTAAGAATTATAGGTGGTTACTTAGATGTTTCAGGTGGAAGAAAGATGTAGGAGGGTGAGATGGGGGAGGAGGTATATGATTGAGCTTGTAATTAGTTGAATAGAGATGAAAGGCTTTGTTAGAAGATATACTGAATAATAAGTTGGAAAAGATAATGCCAGAGGGAAATTTTAGATTTTAATGAGAGTCAGGTGATAGTCAGGTGAAGTGAGAGGATTTAGGTGTAATCAAATTATCCTTAGTCAATTTTGGGAAATTCTTTGGAAATTAGTAATTAGTATATCGTAGGCTCAGTAATTTGAAAGTCAAGTAAAGGAGAGGGTTCTAGGCGCAATAGCGAATTCAAATTTTCCTCAGTCAATTTTAGGAAAGTCTTTGAAAATTATTAATTAGTATAACGTGGGCCCAGTAATTTGAAAGTCAGCTGACGTGCTAGATTGTAGGCGGAATAGCGAATTCAAATTTTACTCAGTGAATTTTGGTAATTCTTCACAAATTACTATTTAGTATATCATAGGCTCAGTAATTTGAAAGTCAACTAAAGGAGAGGGTTCTAGGCGCAATAGCGAATTCAAATTTTCCTCAGTCAATTTTAGGAAAGTCTTTGAAAATTATTAATTAGTATATCGTGGGCTCAGTAATTTGAAAGTCAGTTGAAGCAGTGGGTTCTAGGTAAAATGACGAATCCAAATCGAGTCGCGAGTCAGTGTTTTGTTAGTTCACGACAAAGGCAAAACTACTTCCTCGTTACTTGTCTAATAGGACGGAAGAAACTCTTAAAAATCTATTGCGCAGTTCTAAACTTGTACATATGTCACATTATGCCGATTGTTAGCGTTGCAACCACTCATTTCTAGCAAAACGTTAGTTGTTAAGCTAAGGAGGTAGTAAGCTTTGTCGTTATATGCAAATTGAGGACGAAAGAAAACTATTTCCAATAAAATTAACATACTTACCTCGTTATATATCATTCGATACAATTTTTGGAATTTCTATTGTCTTTAACATCTTATTATTTAATAAGAAGTAGAATTGCTCGATAATACTCATTCATAGCTCAAAATAGACAAAGTGACGAGTGGAATAAAAAAATTATTTCTGTGCAGCCATCAGGAGCCAACAAACACAAAAAGAAAATTTAACAATTCGACCATCACGCACCTCTAAGTCCTTAGCTCTCATTTAGCAAAACCAAAACTTCCTCAACTTTGAAGAGTTATATTTCGCCTATTTTCCGACCGATTTCAATAGATTTTTTTTCTTTGCATTGTTCAAAAGACTAAACTATCAATCTAGCATTACGAAAAAATTTTAGCACGCCCCTTTTTCGCGCTGGAGCCGGCTAAAGTTTACTTGACAAAGATACGTCAACTAGTAGAAGCAGTTTCTTAAGACCTAAGAAGTAGAGTAGTGAGAAGTATGGTCTACTTCATAAGTAGAATAATGAGAATATTCTTTATGCGAAAAATTTTGATTAACCAAAGCAATCAACGTATGATAATAATACATAACAATAAAACCACTTATACATTCATATTAAATCGATATTCTCTACATCATTTGGAACAAGTAAACGTTGATACTTCATTTTTTATTTAAGATACTTTTATAATTTACTTTCACATTCGATGTTCGAATTTTTGTCGATCAATGTAAATGGCACATGCATAAAACCTTGAAGAGCCGCAAAAAATCTTTATGCCGCACGTTTTATTGAGCTTAATGTCACAGATGCATTAATATTCAACTTTCATACGTGTACAATGACATTATACCCGAAGGACATTGTTTTAATATTTAGACGTGTAACTGTTCGTGAAATTCTTCGAATTTTTCGAGAATATCGTAAACGATTGTCCTAAATATAACAATTTTCCTATATATCTTCATCGAGATATTATCACTTTTCTTTAAGCTCGAACGAACTTCGTTCCATCGAAGTTCTTTTTTGCCGATTCAATTTACGTACCCGTCAAATATTGGTACAAGTTGGACATTTATCTATTCCCACGCACATGGTTTGGTTCGCAAAAAATTGATTTACCACGTACGAGGTGTGTACTTCTACGAATTCCTACGAAGGTCGGATGCCAAGCATGAAATCGTAATCGTTCCAACTTTTAAGAATCTATAACATCCATGATTGCACTTTACAATCCTAATAATATTAGAAATTCAATATTGCTTGGACTTCTAACAGTACTAGATAAAGCGACATGTTGAATTTTAGGGTAAGGCTGAAACAAATATTTAACCCCTTGTCCTATGATTTTTTTGACAACTACCTCCACTATAATTCAGAATGTAATTGTTATAATAAAAATTGATCAGTGATGCTTGATCTTGTATAATTTAACTTAATATTAATACTATAGAATTAATATTATCGCAACGTCAAGGGGTTAACCTGTTAACCGAGGAACTAATTTTTGTTCAACTTGTTTCAAATTGGAATATATTTTTTTCTAAAGTACTACGTCAGGATTAAACGGATACAAACGACATAAAATGTAATGCGTTCAACATATTATGTTTAAAAATTTTAAGGAAGAAAAATTCGACAAGCTTACTGGAGTTTTCTTTCAGATATGACGTAATTATACGTCACGCCCGGTTAACAGGTTAATAGTATAAAAGTAATGAGACAGTTTCTCGACCAGCTGATATTTTCAATCTAATAATTTTTGAAAGACTTCAAAATTTCGTATTCCATTTTGCGCACCACGAGTGTCACACGTTCTGTATGCTAACGGATTAATAAAGCTACTCTTTTATGAAAATGGCTATTTCAAAAATAATTTTATAAGGAACTTAAATTAATCGAAAAATGAATATAAAATAATCATAGCTGTTTGTCTGGATAATCGACGTTCTAGTTTCATTTATAGTTAAACATTCTCTTATGTCTATTATTGTTGTTTTATTTGTACCACGTCATGTCAACGTCGATATTCAAGCAGCTGGAATACATAATGCGAAAACTTTCTCATGTGTACGTACTTACTGGGTCATTCCATGTACACTTTATGTATAGTTTAATGTCTTGTCATTATAGTTTCGTTTGTTCATTTATTTTTCCAAATCATACATAAAGCTTCTTTCGATGCCACCGTGATTTCAAAAAAGGCGAAATTCCTTTCCTCGTCACGATGGTTGCTCAGTGGTGGGTGAGGAGTAATAAAAAACAAATGAGGCGATGTGACTTGATTTCAAGAACAATTTAATAAGTTATGTATCGTCGTGTGGTCAGCAGTGTCTCATGGTGGTCTCATTGTCAGAGCTTCTGCTCGTTAAGCTTCAAAAACTTAGTTTCCCCCCTCAAGCATGAGGGGTAGACGGGTGTCGCGGACATTGACTTCGCAGCCCAAGAGGTGGCAAAATAAGGGGAACATCTTCAGGAGATGGAGGAAGGGGGCCCAGCTGGCCAACTCGCAGCTAAACTCGGTGACCGAGTATCGGGTAGCCGGGTTCCAGGAAAATGGTAATAAATTACCGCAATTCCCCATCTCCTAAAGAGCCCGTCAGTGTATGGCAAACAAAAAATAATACTTACAATTAGAAGAAAACTGCGCTAAAAAAGCTAGTATGGATTTACCGATCAATGGCATATCGAAGGAAACTGACGTTCAAACACTACATTAACGCTAGAATCACTGAAGACGTCAAAATGACGGACTTCTAAGTTTATTGTTTTGTAAGAATTCTTCAAAACTATAGAGTAAATATTCTTGGTCTCTTTAACACTAGATTTACGGAAGCCGTGAAACTGATAGGTTCTCACTTGCTTTCTAAACATTTGTTAACTTTACAGAGATGCAGTACAGTAAATATTTCTCTTAATACAAGAATTATATAACAAATCATCATCATTTTATATCCCCTGAATATTTTCTGAGTATTCTATAAATATTTATTTTATATCCCCTGAATATCCCCTGAATATTCTATGAATATTTATTTTATATCCCCCGAATATCCCCTGAATATTCTATAAATATTTATTTTATATCTCCTGAATATTCTATCAATATTTATTTTATATCCCCCGAATATCCCCTGAATATTCTATGAATATTTATTTTATATCCCCTGAGTAATGGTATTATATTTAATTAATAAATTGTCTCTTTTTCAAGTTTATATAAAGTTTGAGTTTCAACAATAAATATTTATAGAATATTCAGAAAATATTCAGAAATATATAGAGTATATACAGTCGACCGCATAAGTATTCGTTCACCTACCGCACTCAGCGGATGTATAGGAAAAAGAAACAAAAGACGCACATAGAATTTCAACAAAAACTACAAAAATCAATCTTTATTAATAAAAAGTAAGGTGACATTCTTTGGAATTCATAATTATTATACATAGTGGATTATTAAACGAAATATCATAATGCATCGAGAAATTTGAACGCAAAAGTATTCGTCCACTTACAAACTAATTAAATTATTGTATCATAAAACGAGAATTACTAGCTTAATACATAGTGGGACATCCCTTAGAAGTAATTATAGCTTCTAGACGCCTGGGCATTGATTTCAATAATTTTTCTGTGAAATCTGGCGATATATTTTGCCATTCTTGTACGAACCGTTGTTTCAGTTTATCATAATTGTTGGGTGGTGATTTTCGAATATTTTTTTTTTATTTCTGCCCACAAACGTTCGATAGGGTTTATGTCTGGCGACTGGGGTGGTGTTTGCAAATAATGAGGTGTATTATATAATATCCATTCCTTGACGATTCCGGCTTATGCTTCGGATCGTTATCTTGCTGAAACATGAACTCGTTCCTTATTCCTAATTTTTCAGCACTTGGTAATAAATGTTGCTTTAATATATTTAGATACACCCAGCGATCTATTATCCCATCTATTAGGTGGTAATCACCAACCGTTGTTGGTTCTCGTTGATCTCATAACATTCACTTTTTATTATCTTTTTTTCTTTAATTTCTCTGTATATACGTCGAGTTCAGCAGGTGGAAAAACACTTATGCGGTCGACTGTATGTTTATTTTGGAAGGAAGATTTGGAAGGAGGGTGCGAGAGAATGGAGAAAAGAGAGAAAAAGAAAGAAGTAAGGAGAAAAAAAAATGAGTCAAGGTACAACAGATTCTCCTTCAAATTTCCAAGAATTCGTGCTTCCAACTAAATGGCTAAATGTACGACCAATAGGAATTCTTTAAATTCCTTAAATTCTTTAAATTCCTATTGGTCGGACATTTGGCCAATCATCGCTAAGTGTCTGTCATGCGAAAGCTGGATTACCGAGGTTCGACAGCATTCATCAACTCAGAAAGCATTCAAACAGTTCCAGAGTACTATATCGCTTTGGTAAGTGTTTTCTTAATTTTTAATTTATATCTTCTGAATATTTTCTGAATATTCTATAAATGTGGGATCGGGGCGGAGGAGCCTTCCTATAAAGAACTTTAGGAGAAAAGGACGTGAAAAAGGTATTATCACCAGGGAGAGAGGTCGCTGGCGCAATGGTTCCGCGCCGACCCAGGCAATTGTCGACGTTAAGCTACTCAGGCCGAGTTGCTGCCTTGGATGGGTTGCCGCGCGGCTCTCCTTTCTTTTTCACGCTCCTACATAAATATTTATTTTATATCCCCCGAATATTTACTTCATATTTTCATCAGCATATCCTATAATACTGTTTGCTAATCCTTTGCTACATTTCTTGTGCAGTACATCATCAAAAATAATGGAGTCTGCAGAGACTAGACTAAGAGAATTTTTCCTTGCGGTACTTGTCCTGTATCGCTTGCGTAAGTATTTCCTTAATTTTTATTCATTCTTGTATTATTAACCTCCACTTTGTAGAATTGAAAGCATTTTTAACATCCAGAGTTACTAACAATTAGATGCAATTATTATTCTTGATTTTCACACATACAGGATTTATATATAAATGCCGGTTATACTTTATAGAATGTGAATTTTTTCATTTATCTTGTTAATTATTCATTATATTATTATGAATGTTAATTATTATTCGTATTAATTATTATTAGTATTGATTACTTATTCCTGTTATGTCTACAGTTTTTAATGTACCTCGAAGGCGAGCGGATGCAGATGCAGCTGAAGCCAGAGATGAAGTGCCACAAGCGGGACCATCGAGTAAGTAGAAAAAAATTATGCTTACGTCAAATCTTATTGCAAACATGAAAGTATCACAATCAATGAAATATATATGGGATCGTAGGGTGAATACTCTTAAATGATGAAGTCAAATATAAGAGATAAAACACACTTTATTCGGCAGTCTTCTTCACGTTCTTCTACTTTCTACCGACTCGCGGAATACCATACAATAAAATAATTCGCGCATACGATTTAGCTACGGTCAGGTGACTCTCATGCTCTCTCGCTCTCTCTCATTTCTTTCTCTCACTCACTCACTTTTTATCTCACTTTCTATATCACTCTTTCTCACTCTCATCTATCTCTGCCTAATCGAGAACATATTACTTGAGATATTAATCCCACATATATAATGGTCAAGATACCATACATGTAAGAGAAATATTATATTAGAACAAAATGATTAAACGATTAGAACAATAAATACAATAGAAATTAGATCAACTCGGACACAAAATCAACTTCTTCACACCACTGCTCAATCACGACTCTTATTTACAAAATGTACCATCGCTTGTTCCAATTGCCACGCAACGCAAAGGCACTGCTTACTGCTGTTATGACGTGTGAAATGTAAATGCGTTCGCTTCTTTTAAACGCATTGAAATTATTTCGGGATATCCAGAAAGAAAAAGACACCAAGTGCAAAATTTAGAATTATAGTTTAATTAAAAGAATCGCACGTCTTTACAGTTTGGTCGTCGAGATGAGAGTGTGCAATCGTAAGCCGCGTTGCGCCGATTCGGTACCGCCCTTTTTATTCCAAGAAAAGTTTATCGCTAAACTAAAGTGTCGTATGAGAATACTATCCGTTATTCCTCATCCGGCATTCACGGTAATACCTAACATCGCGAATCGCTGCAAATACCCCAATCATACATACATACCTACAGTAGGATCGTGAAAAAGGAACGAGAGAGGCGCGCGGCAACCCATCCAAGGAAGCAACTCTGCCACAGTAGCTTAACGTCGACAATTAACTGGGTCGGCGCGGAACCACTGCGCCAGCGACCTCTCCCTGGTGATAATTCCTTTTTCACGTCCTTTGCTCCTAAGTTCTTTTATAGGAGAGCTTCCCCGCCCCGATCCCACATATATGTTAAATAATAAACGTAACGATACGAATACTATATTTTATGTAATTTTTTTACAGACGAGCAATCGGAGTCGCCGAGCGCCAACGACTGGCGCACCGACTTAAAAGACCTTTTAAGCACGGTCAAAACGATGGAGCAGCATCTGAAGGTGATTGCAGAAAATATGAGGGGTGACCAACCGGAAGGTGGTCCCCCCCACAGATATTTTCTGCAAAAACTGCCCCTGAAATCTGTGGCAGAAATCAATGATTTCGATGCCCAGATTTCAGAAAGTACCGGCAGATTCAATGAGCTGGTTTGTATTTATATAAATTCAGATTAATAAAATCATAGTGATGTATTTTTACAATTAATTGTTACGACAATACCGTTTCAAATTTTTATCAAATAAAAAATTGCATATCTTCTTCCAGGTTCAGATGTTGTATCTTATCGGCGGCGACTCCGATAATAAAGTTATATGCAACATGCTGAATAAGTTGCTGGCCAACGATGTGGCAATTAAATATTCCGGACAGGGGCGAAATAAGAAGTTGCCATTTATAGATTTAAAGATTTATGATGCAATAACTGGTAAATAGACTTATAACTTTTATGTTTTGTCTAAAAAATATATAATATGCAGCTTATTTAATTTGTTATTTCACAGAAGCGACAAGAAGAAGAGTACCGACGATTACAGACGTCGAAATTAGACGTATTGTATCGCGGTACCTCGCTTCAGCGAAGTCGCGACGAAAAAATGCTCAGTAATTATATTATATTATATTATTACTTAATATTTTCATCGGCATATCCTATAATAATGCATCGTTTGCTACATTTCTTGTGCAGTACATCATCATAAATCGAGTTCCAAGGTATTGGACTCAGGATTGATCCTTGAGGAACTCGGCCTTCTATGTCGCCTCTGTAAGTATTTCCTTCATTTCTATTAATTCTTGTATTATCAACCTCCACTTTGTAGAATTGAAAGCATTTCTAACATCCAGTGTTACTAACAATTAGATGCAATTATTATTCTTGATTTTCCCCGTTTTCACAGTGTATTTTACTATAGCCAAAAGCCGGAGTCTTACTGCTGTCCTTGCGAAAACCGAACTGATTTTTTGAAAAAATATCTTCTTCTTTAAATTTCAAACATTTATTTTATATCTCCTGAATATTTTCATAATATTTTTTATTTCCTCTATTTTAGGTCCCGTGAAAACCAAACACACGTCATCAGCATATCCTATCATAATGCATCCTTTGCTACATCTCTTGTGCACTACATCATCATAAATCGAGTTCCAACGTATTGGACTCAGGATTTATCCTTGCGCGGTACTCCTCGTTCTATATCGCTTTGGTAAGTATTTCCTTCATTTTTATTAATTCTTGTATTATCAACCTCCACTTTGTAAAATTGAAAACATTTCTAACATCCAGAGTTGCTAACAATGAGATGCAATTATTATTCTTGATTTTCCCCGTTTTCACAGTGTATTTTACTGTAGCCAAAGCCTGAGTTGTATTTCTGCTCTTGGAAAAACCGAACTGATTTTTTGAAAAAACATCTTCTTCTTTAAATTTCAAACATTTATTTTATATCTCCTGAATATTTTCATAATATTTTTTATTTCCACTATTTTAGGTATCGTGAAAACCAAACACACGTCATCAGCATATCCTATAATAATGCATCCTTTGCTACATCTCTTGTGCACTACATCATCATAAATCGAGTTCCAACGTATTGGACTCAGGATTTATCCTTGCGCGGTACTCCTCGTTCTATATCGCTTTGGTAAGTATTTCCTTCATTTTTATTAATTCTTGTATTATCAACCTCCACTTTGTAAAAGTGAAAACATTTCTAACATCCAGAGTTGCTAACAATGAGATGCAATTATTATTCTTGATTTTCCCCGTTTTCACAGTGTATTTTACTGTAGCCAAAGCCTGAGTTGTATTTCTGCTCTTGGAAAAACCGAACTGATTTTTTGAAAAAACATCTTCTTCTTTAAATTTCAAACATTTATTTTATATCTCCTGAATATTTTCATAATATTTTTTATTTCCACTATTTTAGGTATCGTGAAAACCAAACTCACGTCATCAGCGTATCCTATAATAGTGCATCCTTTGCTACATCTCTTGTGCAGTACATCATCATAAATCGGGTTCCAACGTATTGGACTCAGGATTTATCCTTGCGCGGTACTCCTCGTTCTATATCGCTTTGGTAAGTATTTCCTTCATTTTTATTAATTCTTGTATTATCAACCTCCACTTTGTAGAATTGAAAGCATTTCTAACATCCAGAGTTACTAACAATTAGATGCAATTATTATTCTTGATTTTCCCCGTTTTCACAGTGTATTTTACTATAGCCAAAAGCCGGAGTCTTACTGCTGTCCTTGCGAAAACCGAACTGATTTTTTGAAAAAATATCTTCTTCTTTAAATTTCAAACATTTATTTTATATCTCCTGAATATTTTCATAATATTTTTTATTTCCTCTATTTTAGGTCCCGTGAAAACCAAACACACGTCATCAGCATATCCTATAATAATGCATCCTTTGCTACATCTCTTGTGCAGTACATCATCATAAATCGAGTTCCAACGTATTGGACTCAGGATTTATCCTTGCGCGGTACTCCTCGTTCTATATCGCTTTGGTAAGTATTTCCTTCATTTTTATTAATTCTTGTATTATCAACCTCCACTTTGTAAAATTGAAAACATTTCTAACATCCAGAGTTGCTAACAATGAGATGCAATTATTATTCTTGATTTTCCCCGTTTTCACAGTGTATTTTACTGTAGCCAAAGCCTGAGTTGTATTTCTGCTCTTGGAAAAACCGAACTGATTTTTTGAAAAAACATCTTCTTCTTTAAATTTCAAACATTTATTTTATATCTCCTGAATATTTTCATAATATTTTTTATTTCCACTATTTTAGGTATCGTGAAAACCAAACTCACGTCATCAGCGTATCCTATAATAGTGCATCCTTTGCTACATCTCTTGTGCAGTACATCATCATAAATCGGGTTCCAACGTATTGGACTCAGGATTTATCCTTGCGCGGTACTCCTCGTTCTATATCGCTTTGGTAAGTATTTCCTTCATTTTTATTAATTCTTGTATTATCAACCTCCACTTTGTAGAATTGAAAGCATTTCTAACATCCAGAGTTACTAACAATTAGATGCAAATATTATTCTTGATTTCCCCCGTTTTCACAGTGTATTTTACTATAGCCAAAAGCCGGAGTCTTACTGCTGTCCTTGCGAAAACCTAACTGATTTTTTTGAAAAAATATCTTCTTTAAATTTCAAACATTTATCTTATATCTCCTGAATATTTTCATAATATTTTTTATTTCCTGTATTTTAGGTCCCGTGAAAACCAAACACACGTCATCAGCATATCCTATCATAATGCATCCTTTGCTACATCTCTTGTGCACTACATCATCATAAATCGAGTTCCAACGTATTGGACTCAGGATTTATCCTTGCGCGGTACTCCTCGTTCTATATCGCTTTGGTAAGTATTTCCTTCATTTTTATTAATTCTTGTATTATCAACCTCCACTTTGTAGAATTGAAAGCATTTCTAACATCCAGAGTTACTAACAATTAGATGCAAATATTATTCTTGATTTCCCCCGTTTTCACAGTGTATTTTACTATAGCCAAAAGCCGGAGTCTTACTGCTGTCCTTGCGAAAACCTAACTGATTTTTTTGAACAAATATCTTCTTCTTTAAATTTCAAACATTTATCTTATATCTCCTGAATATTTTCATAATATTTTTTATTTCCTCTATTTTAGGTCCCGTGAAAACCAAACACACGTCATCAGCATATCCTATCATAATGCATCCTTTGCTACATCTCTTGTGCACTACATCATCATAAATCGAGTTCCAACGTATTGGACTCAGGATTTATCCTTGCGCGGTACTCCTCGTTCTATATCGCTTTGGTAAGTATTTCCTTCATTTTTATTAATTCTTGTATTATCAACCTCCACTTTGTAGAATTGAAAGCATTTCTAACATCCAGAGTTACTAACAATTAGATGCAAATATTATTCTTGATTTCCCCCGTTTTCACAGTGTATTTTACTATAGCCAAAAGCCTGAGTCTTACTTCTGTCCTTGCGAAAACCGATCTGATTCTTTGAAAACATATCTTCTTTATTAAATTTCAAACATTTATTTTGTATCTCCTGAATATTTTCATAATATTTTTTATTTCCTTATTTTTATCTCTTCTATTTTGGGTCCCGTGAAAACCAAACTCACGTCATCAGGATATCCTATAATACTGAACTATTAGTTTAAATAATTTTGCCCACGAATCTAGTACACATCTATTTTTTAAACATTTATTTTATATCTCCTGAATATTTGCTAATATTTTCTAAATATTTATTTTATATCTCCTGAATATTTTCTTAAAAGTAATTATAATAAAGATATATCTACCATTATGATGATATTAACAATAAAAGTTCATCAAATAAACATTCCTAGTATAGTTCCTATATCATTCAGTAATTTCATACTGTGCTAAGAGATTCTAAGGGTTAAAACATTCCCATAAAAAACCTTACTGTCCCAAATATCTCATCTAATTCACCCTGTTTCATTCATCATTTCACTGGCTCATTTTCAGTCATCTATGCTTTCACTCTTATTTCCTCGCCATCAGTTTCTCGTAGGAAGTTAAAAATGTTTTCTTCCTGATTAAATAAAGACGAGATTGGCCTCGTAACAGTTTTGTATGAATGTCAAATGCGATTGCACTTATGTAGCCTGTTACTTATGACAAACCTTCGATGTGTTTATGCATTCTGTGTTGCACTTTCTCAATGACACGTAAGCATTCTGTAGTATGAAATAGAATTTTCACAGTAAACTAAAGAAAACGGATTATTACCGTACAGTGCGATAATTTAAAGATGATTAAGGAGGGGTGAAACCTCTTGTTTTCAACCGTCTATTCTCGACATTTCAATTTTGGAATTTCCAAACCCAACCTTCTAAAATAAACGACTATGGAAGGTTCAATTTAGAAAACAATTCCTTCTATTCCAACGATTTCATATTTCAAATTTGCAAATTCGAATGAAAACGAGCGCTATCGTCATCGATCGATCGCGTTGAACGCCTCTAATATTTCGCTGGTTTTATCATTTCTACTGACATTTTTCCTATTAAAATCTCGTCTTTGTAAAGTAGAAACTTTAAAGACAAAAATAGATATATATCCAGCAGGATTTAATTTTTTTTAACGCCGGTATTTAAACACTGAATGTGTTAGAAAATTTGTAATTATTAAAGTTGAAAAGTTATGTGAAATATCGAATTAAATAGCACCGGTCATTGGTGACCCACCTGGCGGTCAACGTGTTAAGTTGTCGGATCATAAAGTGTTATCTCTACTTACGAATTTAATTTGATCTTTTCCTCTGTTATGAAGAATAAATTGGATTAAAAACTATGGCACTATAATTAGTTATCGTTCAAGGTCTGACGAGAAGTCTAGAGTCGTAAGTCTTAAAGTTACAAAGTTTGAAACTTTTAAAGACTTAAGTCTGAAGGTGAAGCAGGGATGAATAATCTTGAATGCCAAGGTGTTGTAGAAGGGCGGTAAAATATTAGTTTATTCTTATCTTCCAGTAATTTTCATGCCGCAATTAATTCAATGATAATTACTAAATACAAGTTTAAAAAAGAATGACGCTCCTTAAATACTTATAGCTATTTTTATCGGCAATTCACTTCGATATGAACGGTTGCTTTAAGTGAAAGCAAACTGTTCACGATCTTTTCATGTAAAATTGATTTCGATAAGAATATTTCAGACATCTCTATAAAAATAAATTGATACTTTCTCTCAGAATTCATTGAGATCACGAAGTTTATGGTGAACGACCCTGTTAGATTTAACGACCAATATATTTTTTATATTAATTATAACATTACTGAAATTTGTACAGTCCATTGTGATTGGTATGCTAATTATCCATCCTAATTAGCAATATTTTTAGTGGAAGAACAAAATTGTCCTCATTGAAAGCTCAATTAAACGCTCAAGGTCATACATCTGCAAATAATTTTGTTATAACACTTCGACAATAACTTAGTTTAAACTATTTCATAATCAAAATGCTACCTTCCTTCATTGTTGTTAAACTTACCAATTCAAATGGAAAGTTGACAGTACCGATTTTTACAATTTGATATACTAAACATATAAAAACGACTTTGGATGTATAAATTTTACATATACTTGTTAACTCATGCGAAAAAGGACATAAATATTTCAAAAAAGTATGATATTTTACAAAGCTCAAGCATTTTGAGCTCAAGTCCAAACCAACCACATTTTACAAGAAAGGGATTAATAAACTGCCAGGAAAATAGGAGAAAGTTATACGTAATAACGGAGAATACATAATAAATTAATATAATTTTGTTATTTAATGAGAGTAAAATAAATGTCATAAAAAAAACGGAAGTTACTTATGACTCGACCTAATAATTGGTCAAATGTTCAACCAATAGGAACGTTTCAAAAATATAGACCAATCAGCGCTCAGCGTCTGTCATGCGAGCGCTGGAAATTCATCAGTTCATCAGAGTTGGCCCAGCCGCACGCAAGTGTATATTCTATTATATTGTGGTCCGTACGAAGCAGAACTTCCTCGCAAGCCTCCTGCAACAGTATTATTGCAACAGGTACCATATTATATATATCTGCATTTCAATTTTTAATATTATTATTAATGTATGATGCATAATTTACTCACGGCTTAACACGTTGACTGCGAAGTCCGACTCAACTCGTAGTTTGCGTTTTTGATTGAACTACGAATTATCACGTGGCTTTTTATTTCCCATATTTATGCAGCTACGATTAAATTAGTAGTAATTAAATACTATAGGATAGTAAATATGACGTGAGCCAATATGATTAAATTAAATTAGCTCCTTAGACTGTAATCTTGAAAATTACCATGGCAGTCAACGTGTTAGACATTTTTTAAAAATTTGTATGACTCATTGGAACTGAAACGGTTAAAGAACTCTATGAAAATTATAGAGTCTTCAGAGTTAAAATTCCGTGTCCTCTGTGGCAAATTTTCCATGCGATTTATAACGCCCGACCAAGCAACGTCCTTGGGACGGACATCGTACGATGCTAATGTTTGCGTTACTTTGACTTCGTTTGTTTACATCTCAATAACGATTCGGACGACTAGAACGTGCTTGTAGGGATTTGGAAACGTTTGAATATTACTGAACAGATTATACAACACAGATTGCAAGGTTCTATTTAATAATTCAACGATGATGTTCGGAGGATACATCGATGCAATTACAGTCGAATAATTATTATCATGGTACTTCTTTATTAATAAAATACATTATTATATATGTTATTTTTTTACCAATATTCAGATTAGGGGTGTGCGAATAGTATTCGATTCGAAATTCGAATCGAATTTTCGAATAGTTCGGATACTTCCAATAATTATCGAATAACTGGAATAATCGTCGAATAATTCTGAATTTTTATCGAATAAGTTGATTTTTCATCAAATAGATTGATTTCTTAAATAAAAAATCGTTTAATATTCTGCATTTCCTATTATAATCAATAAAACTGAAAAAAAAAACTTAATAATACCAAACAATATAATTAGTTTTTATATAAAACAGGTTTCTTATAAACAAAATGATATTTTTATTAGAAGCTAAATAAGAATTTTTAATAATTTTAACTTTTATATCACTAATTTTAATGATAGTTATAAAAATCAAACTGTTCTAAGAAAATTCGACTTATTCGATAATAATTCGGAATTATTCGATTATTCTTCGAATTATTCGAAAATTCAAACCGAATTTTTCGAACATTCCGAATATTCGCACACCCTAAATTCAGATGAATCTCACGGTATGGTATTAATATTCCATGCATCATTATACAGTCGGTGTGGAATGTATTCGTTCAGCGACCAATTTCAAATAAAACTTTGTGCGTAAATGTCAGTTATAAATTTTAAACGAAAAAAATGATTAATAAATACTCTTGGGTATTTGTAGAAAAGATTTCGTGAAAACTATATTTTACTTTCTTCAAGATTAAGAAAAATATATATTCAGCATAGGTAATCGTAAGAAATAACGAATTGTGCGAAAGTCGAGGGCAGCCTGTATATTATTTCAAATGAATTCCAAACAATCGATACTAGGACCAGGTAGAAAAACTCCGCGAACTGTCGATAGATTTGAACTTCTACCAATGTTTACTTGTTTTTTCCTCCTCTGTCCTCTGAAGATCGTTGAATATTCGAATAAAATCCTACTTTTGTCTTCGTATATTCCTTTTATCAATATTCAGAAGAATGTTGATAACGAGTCTATTAATAATATACATCATTATATATTATGTTCCTTTTACCAACATTTAGAAGATTGTTCTGAAAGATTGTTGAAATCTTCTGTGGCACTCGTGGCGCGAAAAATGTACTACTACCGTCTGTTTAATACGTCGTGTTTCCACTGCATTATCATTGAACGCATTCTCTCGCGTTGATCGGATCGCACTCTCGCTGTATAAAAAATGTATGCAATACGCAATTAGAAAGCCTATCGTTAGACAAAGTATTGATCAAAGAGTACGTCTAATTGCAGCGAATATTGGCGATGATACTTTCAGCTATTTTTAATTATAAGAATAATTACATTATACGATATACCATTGTTACGTCCCGAACCAAATTTCTATATCGGATTTTTCCATTCTCTTCTGTTTTCGCTTACATATTTTTGAATCTTCCATTTGTCTTCCTCGCCTATTCTGTTACAAAATATTAGTGTTACGTCCCGAACCAAATTTCTATATCGGATTTTTCCATTCTCTTCTGTTTCACCTTAAATATTAAGTTTCATCTGCGTTTTAGCCAACATAATACTAAGAGCGTGATGGAATCTACGTGCGTAGCGCATTCCATCATATATTACTTAAAATAGGCAGTTAGAGACAACTGAACAGAGAAGAAGAATAAAAAGTTGCATTTCCGGAATTAAAATCTAAGCATAACGTGACCACGGAACGTGGCTACCACCTCCACCATGGTTCGTGAGACCCGGGGCGAGATTAACTCGTCACTCTTGTCTGGAAAGTCACGAGGTGCGTAGACATTGAGTCCGGGGTGTCGTTAAGCCGAGTTATCCGCGAATAGCTTCAATAGTTTGATACGCGGTAACGGACTTTGATATCCTCGTCAGACATTCTAGTTAAATATCCTCGTTAACTTACAAAATCTCTTGGCTTTCAATCGTCAAGTCGCAAAGTGCGTGATCGTTAGCCCGCGAAACCGTAGCGAGAATCTTCGATTCTCGGTGAGCAAAACTTTGGTAACGAATGGTAGTGCCGAAAGACTCAGCGGTTCGTGCAAGATTTTGTTATCAGAACCCGACTATCTTCAAAATTGAATTACCCTTTAAATACTATCGTTTATCAAATGTCGGTATCGTAAGATTACGAATTTTAATCCGTTAGTCATAAATGAACGTACGTCCATACCGAAGTGCAACTTCTAATTCGTCTTCTCTGTCTAGATTCTCAAACACTAAGGAAATTTGTAATCCCAGCGATTAACACCAATATTGTATTACCAATATCGAAAGATTTTAACCGGAACGAGTGCACCCCCGCACGCTCAATTCATACACATACCCGTAAAATTATAATTGTACCAACCACCGGAAAACAGGGTGAGTTCCAGTTTTTACTAAGCTTAATATTGAATATTTTCATTGAATATTTCACTGATTATGAGCCCTGAATCGAATCGTCAAAAGTAAGGAATCATTAATAATTTTGTAAATAGGAAATTCATTCGAACTTCGTTTCGAATTAGTTTCACCACCCCTACATTGTCATTTTATAATTGATAAGTCATAACTCCAAAGATTCTCTCTCTCTATTATTCTTTGATTTGTACAATTTCCTTTGCAGTTGAATAGACTTTATTTTACCAGTCAAATCTTTGTTCGAAAACAATATTATTTAAAATCCTTATTCTTTCAAGTTTCGACTTCAATAAACCTGTACGGGTTTCAACAGATCGGCCCATCCATCCTGTCCTCTCCTCAACATAGTCTGGGGAGAGCTACAAAATTTTCGTATTAGCTAGAACGCGCGGAATCTACCGTCCGTCGACACCCGCTCGACGGCGGACGGCACGCGGGAAATAAAGCGCCGCACGTAACACCATTATCCAAGTAGCTTATAATCCACCTAAAATTGTAGGATTCAAAGTTAGAAATCACATCACCCATCCGCCTGTGAAAATTGATTCCCTATTACCATTTCGTACATTATAATTAGAGTGGTTTAGAACCTACATAACACAGTAGATTTTACAATAATAATTGAAATCCCCTATCACCTTGACAAAGTTTTACTTAATTGGGATTTAATACATCATTGCATTGCTGACGTAAAGTGCACATAAAAATTCAGATTTTAAAATTAGAGTTCCCATCACCCATCAGTTTGTGAAAATCTTTTCTAGTTATTATTTAATCCTTCCAAATACCTTCTATAACAGATTTTTATTACTACACGCGATTATGAGAATTCTGCTACACAATAAATTACGTTTAGATGTAGAGTGGCTAAACAAAGCTCGAGAAATGATAATTCAATTCGTCATAGACTCTTCTCTGTTTTGTATGGCAGAGAATTTAGCGTATATAATGTTCATAATTTAGTCTACATTACAGACGATGTCGAAAATTTAAAATATTCTTTAAAGGAACTAAGTTGTTTTCCTTTTGAAAATTAGTTAGAGAAGTTAGTAAGTTTGTTTTTTTTTTGATGATGAAATTTTGTCATATGCTCTGAATGAAATTGCACATAAAGGATTTATATATAAATATCGTTCATACTTTGTAGCATGTGAATCTCTTCATTTATCTTGTTCATTATTCATTATATTATTATTGGTGTTAATTACTATTCGTATTGATTACTTCTTCCTGTTATGTCTACAGTCTCGACGATGTCTGGAAGACCACGACGTGGAGCAAAAAACGAAGTTAGAGTTAAGGCAGAACCATCGAGTAAGTAGAAAAAAATGATGTTTATGTCAAATCTGATTGTAAACATGACAGTATCATAATCAATGAAATATATAATGGTCGATATACTGTAGAACAGTGATTTTAATTATTTGATCGCCGCAAGTCTTTTCCGAGTTGCTCCGCCTGCTTCTCCCAATCATCTGTTTTACCCAACCAGGTATGACCTGCCAGGCTCGGGCCTATCGCACGAGTATGGTGACACTTTAGGGCGCCATTCGCCTCTGATCACTCGCGCTGGAAAGACGCCGCGCATGGTGATTAAGGGAAAAAAATCGATGCGCGTGTCCCGTCGATTGACGTTATCTGTCAACGAACAGTTTCAGATCGCGTATAGATTAAAACAAAAGTATTACTAGTAAAAAAAGTGTGCTCAGATATGTCGTAAATTAAGATATGTCTTAACGGATACGGTCCTGCACCAATTGCAGGAACTACCGCCAATAGCTGGTATGGGGGTTGGTACACAGCTGCAAACGGTGAATACTTGAATCGGAAACTTGACCCGTAACTTTAAACATATAAACTTATTCACTCCGAGCGGCTTGAGTGAATACGAAGGGATCGTTGCTCGGTTACTCGAAGGTGCAGTGTAAAATAATAAAAGACTCTAAATATTCTGGAATATGCCCGAGCCCGGCAGATGATTGGAAAGAGAAGCTTGGTTGGGTAAAACAGATGGTTGGGAGAAGCAGGCGGAGCGACTCGGAACAGGCTCGCGGCGATCAAGTAATTCAAATCACTGCCATACATATATGTTAACTAATAAACGTAACGATACGAATATTATATTTTATGTAATTTTACAAATATAGCTCATAGTAACGAGACAAATGGAAAGGGTGGCACAAGTTCCACGTGCCACTGTAGTGAGATAAGCAGACAAGTTGACGCATTCTCTGACAAATTGGAGACTGTGGAGAAGCAAGTGTCTGCGTTACTTAAACATTTTAATTTGTCTCCGGACTAAGACACCAGCTTCCTCGGGAATTTGCCGCTCGCATCCGTGGCTGCAACGAATACCTTGGACGGCCAAATACGAGCGGACATTACGAAATTTAATTCGCTGGTTTGTATTTATAAAAATTCAGAACAATAAGATCATAGTGTTGTATTTTTACAATTAAGTGTTAGGACAATACCGTTTCAAATTTTTATCAAATAAATAATTGCATATCTTCTTCCAGGTAGACGTGCTATATATGATAGGTGGAAATACTGCGAATAAAGTCGTGAACTACATGCTGAAGAAACTGTTCACAGATGACACGGCATCGCGTTTCTCATGCCACGGCAAGAAAGATAAACATTCTTTTTGCCAATTAAAAATATACGATGCAGTGACCGGTAAGTAGACTTATAACTTTTATGTTTTGTTTAAAAAATATATAATACGAAGCTTATTTTATTTTTTATTTCACAGTAGCAGCAAGAAGGAGGGTTAGCACACTCACCGAGGTGGAAATGCTGAAGATTATTTCGTCGTACCTTTCAGCTAAGTCGAAGCCCAAAAGAAAAGAGTAAGTCAACACTACAAATAAGTTACCTTTTCCTCTTCTCACCACATCCATATCTAACTCTCGTTCTTACTCCCCCTAACAATCCCATGAAATATTCCACCCACTCTTCCATCTTTATATCTGATCCCAACCTTCCTCCTCTCCCTCTCAATTTCTTTATTACTTCCCACACTTCCCCTTCCGTCCTGGCCGCCCCTATCATTCTTATTATCCCCTCCCTTCTTTCCTGCTTCTTCTTCTCGCACATTTGCTCATACTCTAAAAAAGTACTTGTAATTGTAAATCGTGACATGGCTGGAAAGAGTCGATGAAGAAAAAAGTATATTATTTTTAGAAGATACGGTCAAATATTATAAAGCTACTACTGAATATTGCTACAGTGACCGAAATAATGATAGGTTCACTTTAATTTCTGGACATAAAAGTACGTTTTACGTAGTATTTTTTATTTTATTTATTAGTATGTATTCTTTCTAACGCCATTAACAAAATACACATTTCAATTGAATAACAGAATATTTATTAGCGGCAATTACAAATTTTTAGCACAAAACTTAAATATTGGGCGCGAAATAAACATAGGTTCACGATACATTTTTACATAAAAAATTTAATTAATAGAAAAATATAAATACCTTAATACTTAATTGTTCCTCCTTTGTTCTTTATTGCGTCAAATATTCTTTTTGGCATTGTCTCAATCAGTTTTTCAATGTCTCTGAATTAATTTGAGACCATGCCTCTTTGATGCCATTGTTTAATTCAAAGATATTGCAATACTGCTTGCCATTAGCGTAAACCTTACGTGCTAAAATCCCCCAAAGATTTTCAATGGGATTTAAGTCTGGACTTCTTGATGGCCAAGGTAAAGCTTTAACTTTTACCCTCTCAAACCAGGTTTTAATTGTCTTCGCCCTATGTATTGCAGCATTATCGTGCTAAAAGATGAAGTCAGGGACACCAATTTCGTCACCATATTCATCCATAACATATTCTAGTAGTTCCTGGTATTTTTCAGCATTTGCTTTTGGCGGAAACCACATTATCGGGGTCTTACCATTGTATCCAAATGCAGCCCAAATCATTACACTGCTTCCTCCATGGACTCTTCTCATTTTTATTTCTTTTTCGTCACGCAAATCATGCCAACAGTACTGAAAACCATCTGGACCATCCAAATTGAATTTTTTCTCGTCGGAAAAGATTACGGTTTTCCACTTTTCGATCTACAACATGCGATTTTCAGCGAATTTTAATCTTTCTTCTCTATGAAATTTGGATAACGGTGGTTTCTTTGCTCTTTTTGTGTACCTTAACGTCCCACTTGATCTTAGAATTTGTTGTACACGTCGAACTCCAACTGGCAAGTCCAACTTTATCTTTATTTGACATGCATTCAATTTATGTTGCCGCGCTTCTTCATTTTTGCCTCTTTCTCTACGACTTATTTTTTTTTTGGGCGACCCGTAAACGTATTAGTGCCATAATTTTCCCGTAATTTTAGAAAATTGTTAACGACATTTAGTGACCTTTCAATGGTCTTTGCAATTTCTCTATTTGAAAAGCCTG
The DNA here is from genome assembly GCA_910591515.1 of Cerceris rybyensis. Lineage (NCBI taxonomy): Eukaryota > Metazoa > Arthropoda > Insecta > Hymenoptera > Crabronidae > Cerceris > Cerceris rybyensis. The sequence goes on along the minus strand of OU342801.1, from coordinate 4,831,620 downwards.
TATTATGGTAAGCCACAATTTGGCCCTTTTCATTATTAGTTAGTGGTTTGCCACGGCCTATTATGCTTTAGAAGTATTAAAACAACATGAAATATTTTTTAAATTGTTTAAATTGTATAAATCATTGTACTTACCATACACAACTGTTAAAGAAATAACGCTATCAAAGTTATTTTTCAAATAATTTACCGTGAACCTAATATTATTTCGTATGATATGCACGACACTTTCTTCAATTTCTTCTATAACTGTATGTTTTTGCACTAAGGCTTCTGGATACAAAATAACTGCTTTAAGTGAAAGCAAACTGTTCACGATCTTTTCATATAAAATTGATTTCGATAAGAATATTTCAGACATCTCGATAAAAATAAATTGATACTTTCTCTCATAATTCATTGAGATCACGAAGTTTATGATGAAAGGCCTCTGTCAAGCTAGATTTAACGATCAATATATTTTTTATATTAATTATAACATTACTGAAATTTGTACAGTCAACCATCCATTGTGATCGGTATGCTAATTATCAATCCTAATTAGCAATATTTTTAGTGGAAGAACAAAATTGTCCTCATTGAAAGCTCAATTAAACGCTCAAGGCCATACATTTGCAAATAATTTTGTTATAACACTTCAACAATAACTTAGTTTAAACTATTTCATAGTCAAAATGCTACTTTCCTTCATTGTTGTTAAACTTGCCAATTCAAATGGAAAGTTGACAGTACCGATTTTCACAATTTGATATATTAAACATATAAAAACGACTATGGTAGTATAAATTTTACATATACTTGTTAACTCATGCGAGTTCCAATGTACTGGACACAGGATTTGTGATGACATGAAAGTATCATAACTTGTAATTGTCGTTTTATAATATGTTATCCTATATACGTGTGTCGGCGATGGCTAGTAACTCGAATTTGTTTCACTGAAAAACAGCGTTAATTTATTCGTTACAATTATTTACAGTTATTTACCTGAAAAACAGCGAAACGACAATTACAAGTCACTTCGCAGTCAAACCCTTGTATATTCTATTATTCTCTACTCTATATTAATATTTAACTTAATTTTGCACATGTGCTCCCTTTGTTCTAGATAATCGGTATTTCTATCCATATCTTAATGTGCCTTGATAAAACTATTAAGATGGGCATGGCCAAGATTTTTACCATATACAATGACTGTTCAGAGTGAGGCTCAGGTAAGAGATATTCTTTTAAAGCTTTTTAATATGGGACGTATCGCACGGAGGAATTATCGTTTTTATATTTTACCCAGGGTAGCGAATTATCTTTGGAACTACTATTGCTGCAAGTAATACTTCCAGCATTGTTGGAACAATCTCACACGCACACATGGTTGAAAGCTTTAATAAGAGGATGGTGTAGAATAGTGGCATGGATGTTGGACCTTCAGTCGTATCTTCTAAGAGATCAAAGTGAAGAACCACGGCCAGCGATTATCGAGGAACCGCAGCATCCAGATTTGGGTGCTGCTCATCAAGCTTTAATGCAAAGAGTTGATGTTCATCAAGCAATTTTAATTTAAGCCTTGTGCATCACCATCTTTCTTAAAACGGCGGAAACTTATTTGTAGTGTTGACTTACTCTCTTCTTTTGGGTTTCGACCTAGCTGAAAAATAGGAAGAAATAATCTTCAGTATTTCCACCTCAGTGAGTGCCCTAACCCTCCTCTTCTTGCTGCTACTGTGAAATCAAAAATAAAATTACCGGTCACTGCATCGTATATTTTTAATTGGCAAAAAGAAAGTTTATCTTTCTTGCCGTGGCATGAGAAACACGATGCCGTGTCATCTGTGAACAGTTTCTTCAGCATGTAGTTCACGACTTTGTTCGTAGTATTTCCACCTATTAAATATAGCAACTCTACCTGGAAGAAGATATTTATTTGATAAAAATTTGAAACGGTATTGTCGTACGTATTTGGCCGTCCAAGGTATTCGTGGCAGCCACGGATGCGAGCGGCAAATTCCCGAGGAAGCTGCTGTCTTCCCCTACAGATATATGAAAGTGCTCCATCATTAGACGTAAATTTCTCTCCACAGCCTCCAATCTGGCAGTCACCGCTGTGAATTTTTCCGTCAGCTCACTACAGTGGCACGTGGAACTTGTGCCACCCTTTTCATTTGTCTCGTTAGTATTATCTATATTTGTAAAATTACATAAAATATAATATTTATATAAATATATCCTATTTATTCATATTATATTCTTAGTGTGTTCTATATATTCATTAGTCCTGACATTTAGTTTCCTTCCTTCTTTATTCTTATTATAGGAAAAAAAAAACGAAAGATTACTCCTTCGGTACGCGAGGTGATGGAAATGAAAAGAACTTTAAACACATATTTTAACTATTAAAATATAAACTATATGTTAGGAGGTTCAGGTGGATCGAGGTCAAACGTAATCAAGTTAATACGTAAGTATTAATAGGGGAAAGATTTGTGTACAGGATGTTGCAAAATGATGTGTCCAAACCTACTAGATGTTGTTTTACACCAGATCTATGACAACTTTCTTAAAGTCGATGTATGATGTTGTTAAACATAATTCTAAGCGTTAAATATCATGGATATGTGATATTAGATAAGCTTAATTCACTTTTTTTTGGTTTACTATTTTTCATTTTTAATTTTCAGAAAATCGACGAGGGAAGAAGCGTTCTTCTAAGAGCTCAAAATCAATATGAAGAATATGACTTCGAAAGCCGTTTAAACGTTCGCATACATGCAACTTTGAAAACCTTAAACTGACGACAAAGAGAATTCCAGAAATTGCATTTATATCTTTTATGCAAGTTACCTGTATCAAGTCGTCGGTTGATATTTTAACCGTTATCCAATACGATAACATATTATTCTACAACATTCCGTCTGTTTACACCAGACCTGGGTATTTGTTATACAAAGTGGAATAACATTTCATAGAGTTATATATGTGCTTAAGTATTTTATTTAGACAAAAAACCACATGAAAATGAGTTAATACTGTAGAATCTCTCCTCTGTCTCTATTTATATATATATTTATTCTACATACATTTCTCTAACAACTATATACACATCTTAAACTAACTAACAATATCATAGCCTAAACAACAAGATAACAAAATAGAAACACTCACTAAAATAAAATAACTCTAATAACTCTAATTGCTAATACTCTCCACTAAACTCTATATATAACTCCACTGTATTTCTCCTCGCAACAAACTCTGTGTCTTAACTCAACCTTCTAAAATAAACGACTATGGAAGGTTTAATTTAGAAAACAATTCCTTCTATTCCAACGATTTCGTATTTCAAATTTGCAAATTCGAATGAAAACGAGCGCTATCGTCATCGATCGATCGCGTTGAACGCCTCTAATATTTCGCTGGTTTTATCATTTCTACTGACATTTTTTCTATTAAAATCTCGTCTTTGTAAAGTAGAAACTTTAAAGACAAAAATAGATATATATCCAGCAGGATTTAATTTTTTTTTAACGCCGGTATTTAAACACTGAATGTGTTAGAAAATTTGTAATTATTAAAGTTGAAAAGTTATGTGAAATATCGAATTAAATAGCACCGGTCATTGGTGACCGACCTGGCGGTCAACGTGTTAAGTTGTCGGATCGTAAAGTGTTATCTCTACTTAAGAATTTAATTTGATCTTTTCCTCTGTTATGGGGAATAAATTGAATTAAAAACTATGACACTATAATTAGTTATCGTTCAAGGTCTGACGAGAAGTCTAGAGTCGTAAGTCTTAAAGTTACAAAGTTTGAAACTTTTAAAGACTTAAGTCTGAAGGTGAAGCAGGGATGAATAATCTTGAATGCCAAGGTGTTGTGGAAGGGCGGTAAAATATTAGTTTATTCTTATCTTCCAGTAATTTTCATGCCGCAATTAATTCAATGATAATTACTAAATACAAGTTTAAAAAAGAATGACGCTCCTTAAATACTTATAGCTATTTCTATCGGCAATTCACTTCGATATGAACGGTTGCTTTAAGTGAAAGCAAACTGTTCACGATCTTTTCATGTAAAATTGATTTCGATAAGAATATTTCTGACATCTCTATAAAAATAAATTGATACTTTCTCTCAGAATTCATTGAGATCACGAAGTTTATGGTGAACGACCCTGTTAGATTTAACGACCAATATATTTTTTATATTAATTATAACATTACTGAAATTTATACAGTCCATTGTGATTGGTATGCTAATTATCCATCCTAATTAGCAATATTTTTAGTGGAAGAACAAAATTGTCCTCATTGAAAGCTCAATTAAACGCTCAAGGTCATACATCTGCAAATAATTTTGTTATAACACTTCGACAATAACTTAGTTTAAACTGTTTCATAATCAAAATGCTACCTTCCTTCATTGTTGTTAAACTTACCAATTCAAATGGAAAGTTGACAGTACCGATTTTCACAATTTGATATACTAAACATATAAAAACGACTTTGGATGTATAAATTTTACATATACTTGTTAACTCATGCGAAAAAGAACATAAATATTTCAAAAAAGTATGATATTTTACAAAGCTCAAGCATTTTGAGCTCAAGTCCAAACCAACCACATTTTACAAGAAAGGGATTAATAAACTGCCAGGAAAATGGGAGAAATTTATACGTAATAACGGACACTACATAATAAATTAATATAATTTTGTTATTTAATGAGAGTAAAATAAATGTCATAAAAAAAACGGAAGTTACTTATGACTCGACCTAATAATTGGCCAAATGTTCAACCAATAGGAACGTTTCAAAAATATAGACCAATCAGCGCTCAGCGTCTGTCATGCGAGCGCTGGAAATTCATCAGTTCATCAGAGTTGGCCCAGCCGCACGCAAGTGTACATTCTATTATATTGTGGTCCGTACGAAGCAGAACTTCCTCACAAGCCTCCTGCAACAGTATTATTGCAACAGGTACCATATTATATATATCTGCATTTCAATTTTTAATATTATTATTAATGTATAATGCATAATTTACTCACGGCTTAACACGTTGATTGCGAAGTCCGACTCAACTCGTAGTTTGCGTTTTTGATTGAACTACGAATTATCACGTGGCTTTTTATTTCCAATATTTATGCAGCTACGATTAAATTAGTAGTAATTAAATACTATAGGATAGTAAATATGACGTGAGCCAATATGATTAAATTAAATTAGCTCCTTAGACTGTAATCTTGAAAATTACCATGGCAGTCAACGTGTTAGACATTTTTTTTAAATTTGTATGACTCATTGGAACTGAAACGGTTAAAGAACTCTATGAAAATTATAGAGTCTTCAGAGTTAAAATTCCGTGTCCTCTGTGGCAAATTTTCCATGCGATTTAGAACGCCCGACCAAGCAACGTCCTTGGGACGGACATCGTACGATGCTAATGTTTGCGTTACTTTAACTTCGTTTGTTTACATCTCAATAACGATTCGGACGACTAGAACGTGCTTGTAGGGATTTGGAAACGTTTGAATATTACTGAACAGATTATACAACACAGATTGCAAGGTTCTATTTAATAATTCAACGATGATGTTCGGAGGATACATCGATGCAATTACAGTCGAATAATTATCATCATGGTACTTCTTTATTAATAAAATACATTATTATATATGATATTTTTTTACCAATATTCAGATTAGGGGTGTGCGAATAGTATTCGATTCGAAATTCGAATCGAATTTTCGAATAGTTCGGATACTTCGAATAATTATCGAATAACTGGAATAATCGTCGAATAATTCTGAATTTTTATCGAATAAGTTGATTTTTCATCAAATAGATTGATTTTTTAAATAAAAAATCGATTAATATTCTGCAGTTCCTATTATAATAATCAATAAAACTGAAAAAAAAACTTAATAATACCAAACAATATAATTAGTTTTTATATAAAACAGGTTTCTTATAAACAAAATGATATTTTTATTAGAAGCTAAATAAGAATTTTTAATAATTTTAACTTTTTTATCACTAATTTAAATGATAGTTATAAAAATCAAACTGTTCTACCAAAATTCGACTTATTCGATAATAATTCGGAATTATTCGATTATTCTTCGAATTATTCGAAAATTCAAACCGAATTTTTCGAACATTCCGAATATTCGCACACCCCAAATTCAGATGAATCTCACGGTATGGTATTAATATTCCATGCATCATTATACAGTCGGTGTGGAATGTATTCGTTCAGCGACCAATTTCAAATAAAACTTTGTGCGTAAATGTCAGTTATAAATTTTAAACGAAAAAAATGATTAATAAATACTCTTGGGTATTTGTAGAAATGATTTCGTGAAAACTATATTTTACTTTCTTCAAGATTAAGAAAAATATATATTCAGCATAGATAATCGTAAGAAATAACGAATTGTGCGAAAGTCGAGGGCAGCCTGTATCTATATTATTTCAAATGAAATCCAAACAATCGATACTAGGACCAGGTAGAAAAACTCCGCGAACTGTCGATAGATTTGAACTTCTACCAATGTTTACTTGTTTTTTCCTCCTGTGTCCTCTGAAGATCGTTGAATATTCGAATAAAATCCTACTTTTTTCTTCGTATATTCCTTTTATCAATATTCAGAAGAATGTTAATAACGAGTCTATTAATAATATACATCATTATATATTATGTTCCTTTTACCAACATTTAGAAGATTGTTCTGAAAGATTGTTGAAATCTTCTGTGGCACTCGTGGCGCGAAAAATGTACTACTACCGTCTGTTTAATACGTCGTGTTTCCACTGCATTATCATTGAACGCATTCTCTCGCGTTGATCGGATCGCACTCTCGCTGTATAAAAAATGTATGCAATTCGCAATTAGAAAGCCTATCGTTAGACAAAGTATTGATCAAAGAGTACGTCTAATTGCAGCGAATATTGGCGATGATACTTTCAGCTATTTTTAATTATAAGAATAATTACATTATACGATATACCATTGTTACGTCCCGAACCAAATTTCTATATCGGATTTTTCCATTCTCTTCTGTTTTCGCTTACATATTTTTTATTATTTTATATTACGTTAACTTACAAAATCTCTTGGCTTTCAATCGTCAAGTCGCGAAGTGCGTGATCGTTAGCCCGCGAAACCGTAGCGAGAATCTTCGATTCTCGGTGAGCAAAACTTTGGTAACGAATGGTAGTGCCGAAAGACTCAGCGGTTCGTGCAAGATTTTGTTATCAGAACCCGACTATCTTCAAAATTGAATTACCCTTTAAATACTATCGTTTATCAAATGTCGGTATCGTAAGATTACGAATTTTAATCCGTTAGTCATAAATGAACGTACGTCCATACCGAAGTGCAACTTCTAATTCGTCTTCTCTGTCTAGATTCTCAAACACTAAGGAAATTTGTAATCCCAGCGATTAGTTAGTAGTAGAAGTTAGTAAGTTTGTTTTTTTTTGATGATGAAATTTTGTCATATGCTCTGAATGAAATTGCACATAAAGGATTTATATATAAATATCGTTCATACTTTGTAGCATGTGAATCTCTTCATTTATCTTGTTCATTATTCATTATATTATTGTTAGTGTTAATTGCTATTCGTATTAATTATTATTTGTATTGATTACTTCTTCCTGTTATGTCTACAGGATGCCGAGACGCACACGTGTCCAAAAAAACGTTGCCCCGGTGAGCAGCGGTGAGGAGAGCGAGGATACAGATGCCGAACCGGGACCATCGAGTAAGTAGAAAAAAATGATGTTTTTGTAAAAGCAGTAGCAACAAGAAGGAGGGTGGAGGGAATTACGGACGTAGAAATTACAAAAAAAGTATCATCCTATCAAACGTCAGCTAAATCAAGATTGAAAACAAGACAGTAACTCAACACTACAAATAAATTTCCATCGTTAAAAAAAAAAGGTACAATGCAACAAGAAGGAGGGAAGGGACAATAACTGACATTGAAATGACTGGAAACTGGACTTGCAACAAATTTTAAGTACCATGACAAAAATAGAAAAACATCTGCAAATTATGACCACCTAGACAGAGACGGATAGAGCTTTCTTTCCCTTGCTCAAACCCGCCAGAAGGAAGGACATTGGAAGTTCACGGGAAGGAGTAGGGAGGACCGAGAGGTCAAAAGGACGACGCACGGTCCTCCCGAGGTCTTTCGTGAATTTCCGGCGTGTCCTGCTAGCACGTAGTAACTCAAAGTGTATAGTATGAAATAAAGAAAGAAGTCCCGAACATTCGTGGTTATAACACATAGTCCTATATTAGTATAAGTTTTTTTTTTTTATGGTAAAATTTTGTCATATGCTCTGAACGAAATTACACATAAAGGATTTATATATAAATGCCGTTCATACTTTGCAGCATGTGAATCTCTTCATTTATCTTGTTCATTATTCATTATATTATTGTTAGTGTTAATTGCTATTCGTATTAATTATTATTTGTATTGATTACTTCTTCCTGTTATGTCTACAGGATGCCGAGACGCACACGTGTCCAAAAAAACGTTGCCCCGGTGAGCAGCGGTGAGGAGAGCGAGGATACAGATGCCGAACCGGGACCATCGAGTAAGTAGAAAAAAATGATGTTTATGTCAAATCTGATTGTAAACATGAAAGTATCATAATCAATGAAATATATAATGGTCGATATACTGTAGAACAGTGATTTTAATTATTTGATCGCCGCAAGTCTTTTCCGAGTTGCTCCGCCTGCTTCTCCCAATCATCTGTTTTACCCAACCAGGTTGACCTGCCAGGCTCGGGCCTATCGCACGAGTATGGTAACACTTTAGGGCGTCATTCGCCTCTGATCGCTCGCGCTGGAAAGACGCTGTACACGGCGATTACGAGAAAAAAATCGATGCGCGTGTCCCGTCGACTGACGTTATCTGTCAACGAACAGTTTCAGATCGCGTATAGATTAAAACAAAAGTATTACTAGTAAAAAAAGTATGCTCAGATATGTCGTAAATTAAGATATGTCTTAACGGATACGGTCCTGCACCAATTGCAGGAACTACCGCCAATAGCTGGTATGGGGGTTGGTACACAGCTGCAAACGGTGAATACTTGAATCGGAAACTTGACCCGTAACTTTAAACATATAAACTTATTCACTCCGAGCGGCTTGAGTGAATACGAAGGGATCGTTGCTCGGTTACTCGAAGGTGCAGTGTAAAATAATAAAAGACTCTAAATATTCTGGAATATGCCCGAGCCCGGCAGATGATTGGAAAGAGAAGCTTGGTTGGGTAAAACAGATGGTTGGGAGAAGCAGGCGGAGCGACTCGGAACAGGCTCGCGGCGATCAAGTAATTCAAATCACTGCCATACATATATGTTAAATAATAAACGTAACGATACGAATATTATATTTTATGTAATTTTATAAATATAGATAATACTAACGAGACAAATGGAAAGGGTGGCACCAGTTCCACGTGCCACTGTAGTGAGCTGGCGGAAAAATTCACAGCGGTGACTGCCAGATTGGAGGCTGTGGAGAGAAATTTACGTCTAATGATGGATCATTTTCATGTGTCTGCGGACTAAGACACCCCTCGGGAATTTGCCGCTCGCATCCGTGGCTGCATCGAATACCTTGGACGGCCAAATACGAGCGGACATTAAAAAATTTAATTCGCTGGTTTGTATTTATAAAAATTCAGAACAATAAGATCATAGTGTTGTATTTTTACAATTAAGTGTTAGGACAATACCGTTTCAAATTTTTATCAAATAAATAATTGCATATCTTCTTCCAGGTAGACTTGCTATATATGATAGGCGGAAATACTACGAACAAAGTCGTGAACTACATGCTGAAGAAACTGTTCACAGATGACACGGCATCGTGTTTCTCATGCCACGGCAAGAAAGATAAACTTTCTTTTTGCCATTTAAAAATATACGATGCAGTGACCGGTAAGTAGACTTATAACTTTTATGTTTTGTTTAAAAAATATATAATACGAAGCTTATTTTATTTTTTATTTCACAGTAGCAGCAAGAAGGAGGGTTAGGGCACTCACCGAGATGGAATTGCTGAAGATTATTTCTTCCTACCTTTCAGCTAGGTCGAAGCCGAAAAGAAAAGAGTAAGTCAACACTACAAATAAGTTACCGCCGTTTTAAGAAAGATGGTGATGCACAAGGCTTAGGTTAAAATTGCTTGATGAAAATTGGCATAAAGTAAGTTTGGGGATTTAGTATCCACAGAACCTTAAATTACTACTGACTTCATATCATCATATGCTTCTACAAGCAACCGATGCGCCTCAGCTGCAGATTTTTTTATATTAAAGAGATATAATAAATTAAATGATCCCGCAAATGATATTTATTTGGCTCAAATTTAGACATTTTTAGACGAAAAAAAATATTACGATGCTGATATTGAAGTCAATAATAATTTAAGGTTCTGTAGTTACTAAATGACCAAACTTACTTTATGCTAACTCGCGCACACGATTTCGCTACGGTCAGATGACTCTCATGCTCTCTCGCTCTCTCTCATTTCTTTCTCTCACTCACTCACTTTTTATCTCACTTTCTATATTACTCTTTCTCACTCTCATCTATCTCTGCCTAATCGAGAACATATTACTTGAGATATAAATCCCACATATATAATGGTCACGATACCATACATGTAAGAGAAATATTTTATTAGAACAAAAAGATTAAACGATTAGAACAATAAATACAATAGAAATTAGATCAACTCGGACACAAAATCAACTTCTTCACACCACTGCTCAATCACGACTCTTATTTACAAAATGTACCATCGCTTGTTCCAATTGCCACGCAACGCAAAGGCACTGCTTACTGCTGTTATGCCGTTTGAAATGAAAATGCGTTCGCTTCTTTTAAACGCATTGAAATTATTTCGGGATATCCAGAAAGAAAAAGACACCAAGTGCAAAATTTAGAATTATAGTTTAATTAAAAGAATCGCACGTCTTTACAGTTTGGTCGTCGAGACGAGAGTGTGCAATCGTAAGCCTCGTTGCGCCGATTCGGTACCGCCCTTTTTATTCCAAGAAAAGTTTATCGCTAAACTAAAGTGTCGTATGAGAATACTATCCGATATTCCTCATCCGGCATTCACGGTAATACCTAACATCGCGAATCGCTGCAAATACCCCAATCATACATACATACCTATATGTAGGATCGTGAAAAAGAAACGAGAGAGGCGCGCGGCAACCCATCCAAGGGAGCAACTCTGCCAGAGTAGCTTAACGTCGACAATTGCCTGGGTCGGCGTGGAACCACTGCGCCAGCGACCTCTCCCTGGTGATAATTCCTTTTTCACGTCCTTTTCTCCTAAGTTCTTTTATAGGAGAGCTTCCCCGCCCCGATCCCACATATATGTTAAATAATAAACGTAACGATACGAATATTATATTTTATGTAATTTTACCGGTAACGATAAAGATACAAGTAGTATATCTTTCACAGACGAGCAATCGGAGTCGCCAAGCTCCAATGAATGGAAGCGAAACATAAAGGAGATCTTAAGCACCGTAAAAACGATGAAGCAACATCTGAGAGTAATTGCAGAAAATATGAGGGGTAAGCAACCGGAAGGTGGTCCCCCCCACAGATATTTTCTGCAAAAACTGCCACTGAAATCTGTGGCAGAAATCAATGATTTCGATGCCCAGATTTCAGAAAGTACCGGCAGATTCAATGAGCTGGTTTGTATTATTATTAATTATTTAAAAAATATTAATTATTTAATTAAACGTATTAATTATTATTAATATTGATTACTTATTCCTGTTATGTCTACAGGATAGTTTAGACAATATGTCTAAACGGACTCTTAATTTAAAAAAAAACGTTGTGCCCCGGTTAGCAGCTCGGAGAGCGAAGATACAGATGGCGAACCGGGACCATCGAGTAAGTAGAAAAAAATGATGCTTACGTCAAATCTTATTGTAAACATGAAAGTATCATAATCAATGAAATATATAATGGTCAATATACTGCAGGATATAGTGGTGAAATGTAAATAAGACGGTGTGTAGTATTTAATAATGAAAATAAAATAAAAGGATTTATTAATTATTAGTAATATTGGAGAAATATTGACAATAATAATACACCGTGCAAGGGATCGAGGATCGATATTTTATATAATTGTAATTTATGTAATTTTACAGATAAGGATAAGGATAATAAGGAGGAACAACTGGGGTCTACAAATCGCCATTAAGAGGAATTTTTTTTACAAAAATTGCCTCTAAAATCTGTGAAGAAAATTCTCACACATTTAATGAGCTGGTTTGTATTTATATAAATTCAGAATAATAGAATCATAGTGCTGTATTTTTACAATTAATTGTTAGGACAATAACGTTTCAAATTTTTATCAAATAAATAATTGCATATCTTCTTCCAGGTTCAGATGTTGTCTCTTATCGGCGGCGACTCCGATAAAAAAATTATTACAAATATGATACAAAAGCTGGTGACAAACAATGCGGCAACATCATATTCCGGACAGGGGCGTAATAAGAAGTTGCCGTTTATAGATTTAAAGATCTATGATGCACTAACTGGTAAATAGACTTATAACTTTTATGTTTTGTCTAAAAAATATATAATATGCAGCTTATTTAATTTGTTATTTCACAGAAGCGACAAGAAGAAGAGTATCGACGATTACAGTCGTCGATATTAGACGTACTGTATCGCGGTACCTCGCTTCAGCGAAGTCGCGACAAAGAAATGCTCGGTAATTATATTATATTATATTATTACTTAATATTTTCATCGGCATATCCTATAATAATGCATCGTTTGCTACATTTCTTGTGCAGTACATCATCATCAATCAAGGTCGAAAACACCGGGCCACGGATTGATTCTTGAGGAAGTCCTCTTTCTACATCGATTTGGTAAGTATTTCCTTCATTTTTATTAATTCTTGTATTATCTACCTCCACTTTGTAGAATTGAAAGCATTTTTAACATCCAGAGTTACTAACAATTATATTTATGATTGACCTATTAAACACATGTAAGTGTTGTATTTATGCTACAATAATTTACATATTTCACAATAAAAACAATCATTATTGAACATTTACTTATAGTAGAGGATATAGAGAGCATATTATATAGAATTCTTACCACCAAATGACATAAAAAGGTTTAAATCTTCTTTTCGTCGATATGTCCTCCCTGTTGCGAAATAACCGCTTGTACCAGTCGTGGTAGTCTTGCGACAAGTTTTTCTAAGGTTTCTTTTTTAATTTCGCCCCAAATTGTTTTCAACATTGTCCATAACTGTTTTTCACTTTTTGGGCACTTGGCTCTCACTTGTCTATCCAATTCGTCCCACAACTTCTCAATTGGATTAAGGTCCGGCGACTGTGGGGGCCACTGCATAATTTTAACTTCATTATTCTATTCCAGTTCCTTTAAATAGTTTTGACATATTTTTGCACTGTGCTTTGAATCATTATCCTGCATAAACACAAAATTATTTCCAATAATTCTTTTCCCTGAGGGAATCGCGTTTTCTTTTAAAATGTTCAAGTCTTGTTCTTTTCGCATTATGCCTTCCACTTTCACTAGATTGCCCACATCATTACCCCCGAAACACCCCCAAATCATAACTGTACCACCACCATGCTTGATTGTAGGCACAATACAGTGTGGAAAATATTTTTCATTGACTCTTCGACGAATGAAAGTGCGCCGATTGTTACCAAATACTTCAAATTTGGATTCATCTGTCCAAAGAACTTTTTCCCATCGGGAAATGGTCCAGTTCGAATGACGCTTAGCCCATTCCAGCCTCTTCTTCTTATTTTGTGGCCTTAGAAGTTTTTTTTTTTTACTACCACACATCCTCGTAAGCCCTCGCGCCTTAAGTCTGAAGGTGAAGCAGGGATGAATAATCTTGAATGCTAAGTTATATTGGAAGGGCAGTAAAATACTAGTTTATTCTTATCATCCAATAATTTTCATGCCGCAATTAATTCAATGGTACTTACTCAATACAAATTTGAAAAAAAAATGTCGCTCCTTAAATACTTACAGTGATTTCTATCGACAATTCACTCCAATATGAACAGTTGCTTTAAGTGAAAGCAAACTGTTCACGATCTTTTCATATAAAATTGATTTCGATAAGAATATTTCAGACATCTCTATAAAAATAAATTGATACTTTCTCTCATAATTCACTGAGATCACGATCTTTATGGTAAAAGGCCTCTTTTAAGCTAGATTTAACGATCAATATATTTTTTATATTAATTATAACATTACTGAAATTTGTGCAGTCAACCTTCCATTGCGATTGGTATGCTAATTATCAATCCTAATTAGCAATATTGTTAGTGGAAGAACAAAATTATTTGTCCTCATTGAAAGCTCAATTTAACATATGCTCAAGGCTATAAATTTGCAAATAATTCTGTTATGACACTTCAACTATAACTATATAAGAGTTTAAACTATTTCATACTCAAAATGCTAGCTTCCTTCATTGTTCTTAAACCTGTCAATTCAAATGGAAAGTTAATAGTACCGATTTTAGCAATTTGATATATTAAATATATAAAAACGACTTTGGAAGTATAAATTAACATATACTTGTTAACTAATGCGAAAAAGGACATAAATATTTCAAAAAGAATAATATTTTACAAAGCTCAAGCAATTTTTTACATTATAATCTTTGGAAAAATAACCGATGCGGATTAGTAACTTTCAATCTAAGCATTTGCAATATCATTCTTCATGGAAATATTTTGTAATATTATTTTTAAAATCGTGACTATTACAATTCCTTAAAAGCGCGAATTTTCGATGGCAACATAAAAGTATTAACAGGCAATTGAAACATTCGTACGTAACTTAAATATTAAAATTATGCAAAAATCCAGTCTGTCAACACGATCAGGTACTAAAAAAAGAATTACGTAATAGTTGAATAAAATACATAAACGTCGATTTGTAATGTATAATCTTCGCTTTATCTACTTTCCATGATCCTCCGTTGAACAGCACACGAACTTAAATCTTACGTTAATACGATATAATAAATTACAAAATTATTTCGATATTAAGTACAAAGTTGCAGCTAAAAATGGAAGGCATTTAACACTAGAACTACCTGCTGTTGTATTTATTACATTTAATATAAACTAAGTAATTTGGAAGAGCAAAAATCAAGAAATGAAAGGAATAATTAATTAACTAACTTATGCTGAAATTTCCCGAAAAGCAAATTTGAATTACCTTGGTAGTTTTAGTGATAATTTGCATTAATTATAAAATATCGCAAGTACTTAACATCTGCTTAACATTAAATCTACCAATTAAAATTATGTAACCTAAGTTTTCTACCAATTTTCCTGAAATTTCTAATACCACTTCCTTCTTCATTTTCTACGTCCATGTTGAAAACGGCAAGCGATTAAATTACATTAATATGACAATTTCAATTCTATTAAAATAGGTATATCTAATGTTAATATAAATAAAAAATACTGTATAATCCGCAATAAATAATTACGGAGGAGAAAGTACCTTTAACACTAGGTTTACGGAAGCCGTCAAATTGACAGATTCCTACCTTTAAAGAAACATCTTCCAAACTTATAGAGACTTGGTATAGTAGATATTTCATATGTATCTTCTAATATACAAATTACTTAACTGATCATCTTCTTTGTCGCTCAATCCCTCTATTTTGAAAATTTTTATTTAATGTATTGCTGTGTAAGAGTTTTCATGTCCGTAAATCTAGTGTTAAGCTTATTTCAAGGCACTTAACTTTCAGCGAATACGTTTTCTTCTACGAATTCTTCATTATTATTAAAATTCACGATTTGTTGGATCTTTTTCCTCCCTTTTTACAAACATATGCAATAGAAAATTTTGACAAAAATACTATTGAAGCTGATATGAGTTTATCACAGTTACGATCATTATTTAATAATATTCATTGATACGAATAACATTCACGTATTGGATAAATCTTCTTAATTATCTACGCATATAAAAAGATTGTTTCTTATTCGATAAATTATGAATTATTGATTACAATGTCAAAAGTGACGAGCCTGACAATTTATCACGATGACAATCAGATCTTCGATTTGCAAATCGAGGTTTAACGACTAGACAAATACAGTCTCCTGTTGCAAAGAGTTAAGAGAGCCTGCATTGCTGTTAAAAGATGCGAGCAATCTAGTTGTAAATCGATTG
The DNA here is from genome assembly GCA_910591515.1 of Cerceris rybyensis. Taxonomy (NCBI): domain Eukaryota; kingdom Metazoa; phylum Arthropoda; class Insecta; order Hymenoptera; family Crabronidae; genus Cerceris; species Cerceris rybyensis. Next base: position 4,815,339 of record OU342801.1, on the reverse strand, counting down.
TCATTATCTTCACTGTTGTTATTGTTGTCCTGTTTAACGATCCAATATGTCTTGATTCGTGAATCCATGCAAGAAAGCCTGTCGGACTTTGGCTTTACGATTAATTTAATATCTTGATTTTTTCTTGACCATTGTTGCCAGGACTTGACGTGAAACCTAGAAACATTAATTAATTTTATTATACTTCATAATACTTAGTTAATACGTTAATACTTCAATTAATAATTCAGTTTCAATTGTGGGAAATTTCAAGTATTGATTCCTCATTGCACAAATTTCAAGTGAAATATTAGACAGTACGACATTTTCTAATTACTTCCAAGTAATTCGAGGAATAAGGGAAAAAAAACTTCTCAATAAACCAGAAAGAAATTCTTTCAAAATTTTTAAATCGAGCGATCAGATTTCAAAGCTTAGGTTCTCATCAGCCATATTTAATAATAATAATAATAACGTTTATTGCAACCAGTACAGCTGATACACAAAAAGAAACATCTTTTAAACCAATTGGTTTCGAACATACAAACATTTGATTAAACTAGAAATAAGTATAGAGGGAAAATTCAAATTCCTAAAATTAGATTAGTTAAAATTAGAACAATTAGAATACCTGATAGTTGCAAAAAGCCACAAGAAATAAACAACGATCAACATCCCACAAAGTATTGCCAATCCTGTGCATTCCCAGATACCAAGTTTCGCGTAAGCAGATGCACCAATTCCGCACAAATATGCAGCTATTATGCAAACCGGTGTTAGGACTATTAAGCAGACCACATCGCTGATTATACCTTCAGGTCCGCATGTGCTTCTACTTCTCCACCACTGTGAAAAGATCATTTTAATTACTTACACTAATCTTTGAAATTAATGAAGCAACACTTTTTTTTATAATTCAAGAATTCAAAGTAGATTTGTCGTTAAATAAGGCAATAGGAGTTTAATGTCGTTAAACAATTACCTGTGAAAACGGCTTGTTCCTCTTCTCGATCTCAAACGTGTATTTGCAGATTTCGCAATGATCCGTGTTCGAAATCGATAACCATCTTTCTAAACAACTCAAGTGTATTAGTCCTAATGTTCCGGTACATTCGCAAGGATCTATGAGTTCTTCCTCGCTTCCGTCTGCGAATTAATAAATAAACATGAGTATACGTAATAATTATTAAATCTTATTAAGTCATTATCCTCATTTTTATTATGTATTTGCGTCTTCTATCTGCAAATATTGATATTCTCATTATTCAATTAACTAAATGTTCTTCATCATGTTATACTTGTACCTTTAGGTTTTTAATTTACAGAATGTAGCTTCTCTCATTTAAAATATCAATTAAAATCCGCAAGAGAACTACGTTGCTAAATGTTTTCGAAGAAAATTACAACTCGTTCATTTCCACAGTCTTGATAGTTTTAGTGTTAATACTTTAACACTAGATTTACGGAGTCAATTTGGCTCATGCAAAATTTGATTACTACACATATAATATATTGATCGGTTAATTTTTTAATAATAAATCTTTCATTTCAATTGATTCGGAACTATTTTCTATGCAAAAAAAAACTTCAGTTTTCTTGTACGATTCAAATTGGCTCACTTCAGAAAAATAGGTATATCAGTATCCGTAAATCTAGTGTTAATGTAAAGTTACATTTTATTTTGGAAATGGAACAAATCATTTTTCTTTTCAATTTAGATATTTACAGTTTGTTTTTTCCATATCTCGGATAGTTACATTTTCCTTATAAATAATTTCGTATAGGTATTGGAAAATGACCATTTTTTATTGCGAAAAAGTGACTTGTACCATTTTCAAAATAAACGGATCAAATATCGTTAGAAAGTCGTGCATTTATTAATTTTTTCTGATTTTATTTACATGTTTGCAGAAAAGATACGTGAGGACTATATCGATTGAGAAAGGCTACTGAACTGCGGATGTGCTAAAGTATGTATAGGCGACTAAAGGTCTGAAGAGTTGAGCTGATAAGATGTATGCACAGTGCGAAGAAAAGTCATATTGTTCAGCCCTTCGAGGTGTAGAAAAGTCTATGAAACACCTGTCATAAATGTCAATATAAATCTGTACACGTCGATATCATCGGACTATCGTGAGCACCTTGATCGGTATATCTACTGATAAGAATCGACCTTGCACAATGTTAGCGAGATTGTCTATTAAATTAATCGTAGATTTAAGAAATGATTTAAAGTATCTCCTAAAAGTACTCTAGAAATTAAGATATTTTTAGTTTTATGGTTTGTTATTACTAAATGTAATTATTTTTAGAATATATCATTTTCAGTTTTTGTAGTTTTCGAATTGAAAGAAATTTAGGTGAATTTTATACGTATAAATACGTTGTATTTGTTTATCGTGTTCACGTCTACAGTGTTTTATTATCGATTCATTGTTTCGATCAGTTTCATCATTAGATATACCCCTGAGTCAGCGGTATATCAGGAAACGTCAGGGGATTTATCGTGATATCATGCATATCGTTGTTTCACCTGCGATATTCATTGTTTCGCTAATTTGAAAATTAACACTCTACCGAGCGGTATTTTTTAACATTCTACCCACTTCTGACCAGTCACTTAGTAGAAAATACTTCTCTGATACCGATATTTCGACGAAAATTATAAATTCTCGGTACAGTAAACTGCAATGATAGATAACAATTTATTACTTAATATGGCAACCGATTAATACGTTAAATGTCCAAAACCGTTGGGCCCGAAAAGCCTATTAAAATCCTACCAGTCGCTAAAATTTTAACAAGTTAAATTGTAAAGCATTGTGTCGTATAAAAAATTCAAATCATATTTGTCAATCATAGAAATTCTATCGATAGGCTCGGAAATGTAAAAGTATAAATATCAAATAAGTGCGTGTAAAAAGAATTAAATTCGTAAAAATTTGACGTACTTGTTTTAGTTGAAAATTCTTAAGGTAAATTAGGTTTCAATAAACCTTTCTAATAATTATTCTAATTAAATCCAATAAGCTGAACGGATATCAAGTATATCATAGACTTTATTATAGGAAAAAATCCTCCTCACATTTCTCTATTCAGATTTGCATTCCTTTGGTGAATTCTTCGTTTTCTCAGAATCATAGACATTTACATTCACATTGTTTAAGGGATTTGGAAAAAAATGATCCTCCATTTTGGAATCAATCCGACATAACGGAAACGCAATGAGAGGTCGTTGCACCCTCGATAATTTTCTAATGAGTTCATCAGTGTTATCGTCCTATTTCATTAATCATCAAAACAAACAAAGGTAGAGGCAGGTCTATTTTCTAAAACGCTGTGTAAAATTTCACACTTAACATTAAAAATAGCAATATTAAATCTTTTATATTTAAATACATTAATTACATATTTTAGAAAAATTAGATATTCGTCGTTCTAACTTTTAGTCTGAATATTTCTGGTATTATTGAAGTAATTAGTAATTAGAAATTGATTCTAATTACTGTCACATTCATTTATTCTCGTATTGGTTTCCTGATGAATAAAAGGTTTAAGAGTTGGACTCATTGTCAGAATGAATGGCGATTCTCGTAAAGATAACGAAGGCAATGAAAGAGGTTGACGCACTTTCTGACAACTCGGAGAATCTGCACGCTCTCGTGTGTATTTCTATTTAACGTGTAAATAAGTCAAGGCACCACAAGGTTTATTCCATTTAAAGTATTTCGAATACGCGATGTAGGTTTCTATAACGTCAATGTCATTGGCGCGATAGGAGCAATATAAAAATCATCTGTACAGTCATCTTGCTCCTTCTAGAAGAAACTATATTTTAAATGGTACAAAGATAATGATAGAGATCTATGCCTGTGATAATTTTTAATTCGAAGTAGAATACTTTGAAGTTTAGATACTACTGGAAATTCAGATCGAGGATAATTTGAAATTAGATAGATTTGTCGATTAATCGCAAAAACTAGGTAAAATACTTTAAAGTTTAGATACTGATAAAAATTCAATTTTAGGACAATTTAAAATTTGGCGGGTTTGTCGATTAATCGCGAAAACTAGAGAGAATATTTTTACGTTTAGATACTGATAGAAATTCAGTTTTAATCATTTAAAATTCGATGTATTTGTCGATTAATCGCGAAAACTAGGTAGAATATTTTTAAGTTTAGATACTGATAGAAATTCAGTTTTAATAATTTAAAATTCGATGTATTTGTCGATTAATCGCGAAAACTAGATAGAATATTTTAAAGTTTAAATACTGCTAGAAATTTAGATTTAGGATAATTTGAAATTCGATTAATCGCGCACTGTGATACTAATTTGTTTCAACACCAAAACTACCGAATAATTTAAAGCGCAGGGTTTCTCCTTTTTTGCAAAACTTCTCTATATTTCCACGACAGCTATAAAATCAAAATTCAACATTTATCTTATAAAACATAAATTACTCAATCGATCATTTTTGCGCATCTCCATCCCTCCTTTTCCAAACTACTTATTTAACATTTTAAACACAACAGACTTATCACCGGTCACATCCTATAAAATGAATCATCCTCAATCATTTTCAATAAATTCTACCACAACAAGTAGCAAATGAACTACTGAATTTCTCTAATTCCTCATCAATTCATCACACTTTAACAATCACACATATTCTCTATAAAAATTCAAATAAAATTTCCTCCACTTCCGTAACAACTAAGATCACCAAGGACATTCAAATTCAAATCACTTGATATCAATTTCCTCGAAAACTTCCACGAAAGTTCATTGATTATCACAAACGATCACCGTATTCCATTAATACGCGGCAAAGTTAACGATCCAATAACTTTTATTTCAAAAGGATACCGCGTTTCCATAAATCATCAACAATCAGATCCATTGCAAACAATTCACCGTAGCAGTTAAGACTCCTCCGAAAAAATGTAAACAGTTAGGAAAATCAGTAAACTTACCATCGTGACAGATCCGGCAATAAACGGAATCGACGCTCCTATTGTCGGGCGTCATGCTGCGTCGGAACAAAGGCGAACGAGATATTCCACGAGTTTCGTTAGTCGCGACGACGCCGACAGCCATCCTCGTCGCCGTCGGCGTCGTCGGCGCTGTAGTTGTACAGCACTGTCGAGATTCCATGGGACAATGAGGTCCGTTATCGTTCTATTATCGCAGAATTATCACCGGCTACAGAGCCTCGACGCCGGACGTCGGAGTGATCGTCCAGTTGAAACCGTAAGATCGGTTTGACTTCATCCTAGAAATCGTTGTTTCAAATGCCCCCTCGGAGAATAGAAATCGGTGCCTTTATCCTTGACACGTTGGATTGTTTTGATTCCATTGACGCGCCAATTTTGAGGAATAATCATTTCTTTGAATCGGTGAAATCGTGAGGATAGAATGTGATGGAGATTTAATTTAAGGTAATCCTTAAATTAAAGTCGTACGATTTATTTTTTGACTGCATCCAAAATGATTTGGAAATAAATTGGTTGAATAGAAATTCATCTGGTGATTAGAGATATATCGTATTATTTAATGTGTTACTAATATTATAGAAATTATTTTGTCGTGTTCTCACTGATGCTTTTAATTTTATGAATTTTGCAAAACTTGGAAGTTTGCTTTTTAATTTAGTGCATTGCGAGTGTCAATTGATATAGTATGGCAAGGATTTAAGGTAATTAGGTAAATCGCTTTGATTAGGATGATACAGTTTAATTTGGAGTACTATTTTTGGCAGCGGTCTATTTAAAACTGGCGCTTAAATATCTCGATTTATATCGAACGCGACTTGCGCCATTTTTAAATTATCTTTAACATTTTTAAAATGAGAATTAATTAATTCATAAAGATTTACTTAATCATAACGATTAAGAACTTAGATTATAAATGTCTATAAACTGTTAGAAATTAAATTCCACAAATGTTTGCAAATAATTGCTAAATAATTAATAGTACTATCGTATCCACTGCCGATACTAACGATGCCGTATCTGCCGCCATCTAGTAATCGGCTCGTACGATTAATGCTCCGATTTAAGGAGAATAAATCTATAATTGATGCGCCAGTAGTGTTTTCCCGCCAGATATTGAGTTCTCACTTTTTTATCAAGAAAAGTGCAGTGGTGTCACCTAGCTATTAGCACGCCTACGCAATGTAGAAAATTTAGGTGTAGTTTGGTATACAGGATTTTAAGATTCCTCAGGAAATCTCAGCTTTCCATTGACATAACTCTTTGACTTTTGAATTTTTACAATTAATAGTTATGGTTTGTAATACTGTTTATTAAAATCTATCAGTCTTTAATCGATTGATGTTTCTACAACTCATGATCTATAAGTACAAGCAACAAAAGCTAACCAAAGAAGGTACACAGATACAGGCATAGTAATGAAGTATAGTGAATAATAGAATCTGTTATTGTTACTTGAGACATGTTAATTAATCATAATTAATTATTAGGTATTTATGGTGAGATTTCAAAATGCAGAGAGAGGAGAAACAGTTAGACTCAGCCTTAGAGGCTATCATCATGAGGGTGAATGATTTGAAAACTGCTATTGCTGCAATGATATTCAAACTGGAGCACGAATATGAAACATTAAATTGGCCCAATTTTCTTGATAATTTTGCCCTTATTTCCGGACATGTAAGTAGGATTATTAGATTTGTTGTAATGTTATAGTCGTGTGTTATGATAGAAATTAAATAATTTATTTAACATGCTATATATGTAGCTGACAAGTCTGTCAAAAATTCTTGGACATGATAAGGCACCGAATTTAAGGAATTTGACAGTTCTACCATTAAGACTGAGTCCTGAGAAAGATGAAGAGTTGTTACGATTGACAGAGGGCAGAATTCCAACATTTGCACATGATTTAGTTCCTGATTACCTAAGAACTAAATTAGAACCTCAAGCCGAACAAAAAATGTTGCAACTTGAAGCCAAAGCTGCAAATTTAAACTATGAAACATCACATGTAAGATAAAATATCTTATACTTGCTTTCTGTTTTTACTTATGAAAAAGAAAAAATGATTACCTAGTATTCATGAATAATGATAAAAATGAAAATAAGCTAGAATGTGAAAGAATTACTTTTTCTTGTTAACTATATCATTGTCCATAAATTACTTCAAGATAAAATTATACAACTATACTTTACATAGTTTTAATATAGAAATATAAAGATAACTTAAGGTGTTCTATTTCTCTGTTAATGTGCTAACTAAACAACAACTAGGACTGCAATGTAAGCTACTACTAGCTAGCTTCCAGCTTTTATTAGTTCCATTCGCTTTGGACTGAAGTTGAAAAAAACTAATCTCAAGCTATATATATATAGACTAAGTTTTGATATTTTTCAATTGCATTGTCAGAACACATTTTATGCTTTACAATTTTGCATTTCAAGTTATACATGTTTTGTCTTACGGTATGTCTGCTGTGTGGCATTATTATAAATTATGCTCTTTTGCAAGTTTAGTTATGATTATATATAACATAGTATAGTATCATGTAATACAAACTCCACAACCTCATATTGAACTATTAGAGGAAATTTATATTGAATTATACATAATTGTTAAAGTAAACTAAAAGTTACTGTACTTTTAAGTACAGTAACATAACACAATTATATAACTGCTTTTGTTATAGTTTCAATAAAAATCTTAATGAAAGTATTATATTTAACACTTCAACATAGAAATTAGTCTTACCTTTATAAATTAACTGTAGGAATTACAAATTAAATTATATCCTGTTCATAATAATTAAAGGTAAGAGATAAATTTCCTCTAATAGTTTAAGCATAAAAAGCAGAATCTTTTAATCGGTCCAGTTAGCGAGTGGAACGTGCGATTTACCGTTTCTTAAACTACATCTATTTTTTATACTTTCCAGAAACAAGTGGCACAGTACACAAAAGTCATTAATCATGTGTGGGACATAGCGAATAAAGCACGCGAAGAATGGGAAAGTGAAGCTGGTTCTAGAGCAACTCAAGCTCAGACTAGTAGTGCTGCAGATACTCATGCTCTAGTGGCAGCAGTAGGAATGGGGAAGGGTTTAAAGGTCAAATATAATATTTATCACTTTCTATTAAGATTCAAATATTTTAAAATAAAATATAATTTATTAAAATAAATATATAAAATATATCCAAACCGTAATTTGATTAAGGCATTCTATATCTTTAAATTACTTGCAGTCTGATTCTGTTCAAATGGTACAATCTGGTGTTAATCCTGTACCAAGTGGGATGATGGTTGGTAGGCCAGGAAATCAGCAACAAACTCCAGGTCAAGGTCCATTAGGAAATCCTACGAGTAAGATATTTAAGAAACTTTAATATTAGATCTACCGAAATAGTCAAAACAACTTGTTCTGAATTTTTTGTAAACATTTTTGAAATTTTTAACGCTGTTTCCTTTTCAATTTCCACGGCTATCTTGTAAATTACAAGTAATTAATATGATCAAGCTTTTCTCTGCATTATTTCTCTTCTTTTATCGCATTAATTTGGCTTTTAATTCTCGATAGATCTAGTATTAACTAGGTTCGTATAATTTTTAAAAGTACAAATTTACATTATTCGAAATAATTTTTTCGTATTTTCCATTTACAGTGGGACAAATGAGTAAAGCTCCAAGTGCAATTAAGACTAATATTAAAGCGGCATCCCAGATTCATCCTTATAGATAAAATACATTGACTCATTATATCTATAAAAATCATTTTGCAACAATAGTAATTATCATTTTATGAATATTTTCCATAAATCGAATTTCCTGTCTACCGACTGCAGTTGTATCATTGGATGTCATAGAATATTTGGATGAATGTGTACATTACAGGTAAATACATGCAAATTATTTTTAAGAAATTAATCTTTCGTAAGGTTTATTCTTTTATGTGATACAATAGCATATGAACGAGGTGATAAACATTTATTCATAACTGGTATAATATCTGCGTTTAAGCCTTGCTCACGTATCCAACATAATCGATCTTGCAGTACGAATGATTCCGCTGGTGCTTGCAACATTAGTTGCAATCCACTGTAAATTTCTGTTCTTTTTAATTTGTCACAATGTTGCTCCCATAATTCTGTTATATTCCTTTTGTGCATTTCAAAGCTGTCTGATACATCTGCAAAAAGAAATTTAATATTACCTAACTTAACTTTTACCATCAAATTCAGTTATAATATTTATAAGGCATATAACTTTACCTTCAGCTTCAATCTCGTTTTCTGTTTTCGACTTGAAAGTATATCTAAGTAAGGAATCTTGCACGTAAGTTTCAAACCTCGTGCACTGTGACTTCCTTGTTCCTTTTCTTACGCATTTTTGAAGAGAGTAATGATCTAAAATTCCTTTTGTTGTAAAAAAGAACACTAATTGTTTTCTTCTAATCCACATACTTACTTTCCTCTACGTATAATTGAAGAACTGCTCTTGCAAGAACGTAGAAAGAATGTTTATTGTGATCATTTATAGACATATTGTCCCACCTATCTGCTGGCTCTTGGCATGATAATCGTAAAAAAGTTTGTCTTAAGTAACTACCAATATCAAAATTACAAGTATCGATCGCAGCTCGTAAAGAATGAGACAGGGGAAAGTTATGAAAATACTGTTTATCGATTGATGTATCCGTTTTAATACTGTTGCAAAGAGAAAGTTTATGATAGCAGCAAGAAATCATGATAAAAATTTGTGCTGCTTTTAAATTATTAAATATTTTAAGCGCATGTACACTAAGATCACCACAAGCATGTAAACCAAGTAAACAGACACCTGTATCTTCGTGAAATTCATTTTGCAACATATTTTCTATTGTCTGAACAGAGTCAGATGTTAAATCACAATAATTATATTTAACATGTGTCATTGAATCTGGATACATTTTTTCCTGCCTAACTCTGGCAGTGTGTAAATTTGCTTGATTTCTTTCCAGTCCAAGTACTTTGTAACCATATAGATGATACAATAGCTGACAAACATATCCCTGAGAAAATGTGTAACTCTTTAATATGAAATGAAATATTTTACGTCAGCAACAAGTAATGGTTGTTTTAGTATTAAACAAACGTAGTAAAATATTAGAAAAGCAATAAGTGTCTCACCAAACCAGCACCAAGATCTATAATGATTTTTATTCCTTGTGGTGCACATTGTTTATGCACTAAATCTGCTACGTGTGATATTTCGTGTTGTTTTTTACAAGTAAGTCCCTTTTTAAAGCTTTGTGGTAAGTTTATTGGGCAAGGATTATTCATGAGTGGTAAACGATCTAGTTGTTTACATTTCTCAATGAAAGATTTCAGAGAATCAGGCAACTCAGGCTATTAAAAACAGTACAAAAAACAATGTACATTGCATTACCAAAAGATATGTAAAAAAAATGTTTACCGTTATACAAACCTTTATATTTTTTTTTGCGACGAGCATATTTATTTCTTGGTTCTCTAAAACTTGTAAAGCATGCAGCCATTCTTTTGGTATTGCATCGAGTGATCTTTTAGTTAATAATTCCGTAACTGATGGATTATAAAGCCATTGCATTTCATAAAAGAAATGTAAAGCGTCCAAGAAATATTTATATTCTACTTGCTCGTTTATCCGTGCCATCTAATATAAGACAAAGGGAATTTCATTTTAACTACAATATCCATTTTCATTATAATTACATTCTGTTTCGTGGTCTATACATGAATAACTCATAAATTAATGATTTTTATAGTATTTATTCAAGTAATTTTCACATTTCAAATACTACAGAATTAACAAAGTTATTTTTCATATTTTACACTTACTATTTATATAGTATTTTATATAATATTTAAGTTTATCGTTTTAAAAGGAACTTTTACAATATGAAACTGTACAAGAATTTTTATTCAGCCGCTCTCGCTTGACTTTCCTCTTCCTGTTTCTGTATCATCCAATTTTCCGAATGCCTACTCAATAAATCAGTATTATCTGGTCCAATAAGTGAACGACCAACTGTGACATCTTTTACATCAGGATGTAAATACTTTTTAGCGGCATACATTAGTTGATCCTTAGTTACTGCTTTTAATTGTTCCCTTTGGCTTTGAATGTCATCATCTGTTATGTTATGTGTAAATTTAATCATGCCCCTGTTACTTGGAGGAACTGGTGCATCGAGCCTCTGAAATACTCCTAATTTTGCTTCATCGATATCACTTTGTGATAATGGATATTCGTATAGAAATTCGCATGTTTTATCGTACAAATCCAGAGTACGAGTAGAATTAGGATCTCGGTAAGAGTAGAATGTAAAGATTCCTTCGGATGTTAATTTAGCTCCGCCACCATAAGCTCCGCCTTTCTCTCGAATTTCTGGATGCAAATAAATTGATGTGATTAATTTCGAGAGGACTTGTAAAGCTGCATAATCTGGATCAGTAAATGGTACAGTTAAAATTGCTTTGGATGTATAATTAACAGTGTACGGTAGTACGTAATGTACAGCAGCCTGTTTCATTTCGTTATTTTGATCAGAAGTAAAAATATATGAATCTCTGCAAGTTCCCTTTAATGATCCATAAAATTTTGAAATGCTATTCAGTATACTATTCTTATTTGTTTCTGACAAATTTATTGCTGATCTCAAATGTTGTTTATTCAAAACTTGATTAGAAATTTCTTGTATTTGATTCAGAACAGGACTTAAGTCCTGCATTTGAGCTATTTTCTTCATATTTGCAACGTATTGTAATCCGGACCATGCTTCTTTGAGTCTGGAAGCTGGTGAAACCAGACTGGCTGCACTACTCATTGCATATAAATGTCCTGAATCTGCAATACCATTGACTAAATTTGCAGCATTCGTTTTGACCAGTGTTTCGAATCTTTGGAGATCAGTTAATTTAGCATTGTTAAATAATTCTATCCATAATTCCCACATGTCGTTTACATTACGATCTAAGCAATGAGATTCTATTAATATTCCTTCCTCGTATTGAGAAGCATTGTGTTTGTGCTCGGCGACATGATTCATGAAATGCAAGCCACCAGTTTTCAATTGTATTATTTGATCAAATTGTCTGTAGTTATACTTCTCTGTGCCCATTTTTGCAATAACATCATTAAAGAGTGGTAATAAACTCTTTAATTCGTCAGGTAAACCCTGTGTGTTAAGAATACCACGATAGTAAGAAACACCGTTTGTTGGTTCTGTGGCTATTTGCAATGGAACACCATCCACATTTAGATCTTCGAGTTTATACCTCTCTACATCTTTTTTTAAGTCTTCTATCTTTAATGTTGGAAGAACGCTTGCATCTTCTTTCTTTTGCTGCTCTTGAAGTAAAATTTTTCCATCTGTATAAATTGCATCTAATTCCTCCTTAGGAAGTTCACTCAACTTTGCTTCTAATAATTTACGTTCAGCGATGTGTTTATCATGATCATATTTTTCATACGGCAACATCGTTAATGTTAGTCTATGCGAATTCTTCATTAAATACATTTCCACCAAATTTTGAAGATACTTTGGATCTTTCTTCATGTCTTCTCGAAGCTTTTCAACAGCCTCGTTAATTCTCATTGCTTGAATAATATTTCCATTGTGATTCCACAAAGGTGTTAAGTTAAAAAGCAACTGTAATCCAAAGTTTGAAGTTTGATGTTTCAAGTGAAGTTCAATACCATGTAAAACAGCTTCAATGTGATTTTCATCAAAGCCTTTCTCTATAACTTTCTGTACAGTCTCATTGAAGGTGTTTTCTACTTTTTCAAAATCTTCCTCCTTGACACCAAGCAAACTGACAACAAACATTGTGTCTTTACAATGTCCATCAAAGCCTGTCATTGGTCCAAAGGCAGTACCTATGTTTGATTCTACTAAAGATTTATAAAATGCAGAGTTTGGACCCCTTAGGAGCAACTGAGATAGTACATGCATTTCGAATGTTCGTTGAACATCGTTTATATCATTGCATAAATGACCAATAGCAATGGTACCCTGTCTATTAGAGTCTGCAATCATAGGATCAGGTCTGCATACAACATGCTCCTTCCTTGGTTTCTCCCATCGTTTTTCTGAGGGCACTTCCGATATAGAAGTATCTATTTTATCTGATAAAAACAAATAGCGATCATTGATGAATTTTAAATGATCCTCCAGAGCAAAATTTCCGTATGAATAAAATCGTGAGTTTGAAGGATGATAATAAGTTTCATGAAACTTAACAAGATCAGAGTGCCTTAAATTAGGAATAACAAGTGGATCTCCTCCAGAGATCACAGCATAGGTATGACTAGGTAAAATAGAATTTAAGAGTCGTTCAGCCAATATTGCTTGATTTTCATTGAAAACACCTTTCATCTCATTAAAAACTACACCTTTAAAAATAATTGGTGAGTTTTTATCATTAACATCTTCGTGTTCTAATCTCCAGCCTTCTTGTCGAAAATCTAGCTCTCTTAGATTAGGCTTAAACACTGAATCCAAGTAGACTGCTTGTAAATTTTGAAAGTCTTTTAAGTTTTGTGTTGAAAATGGATATATAGTGTAATCAGGTCCGGTCATGGCATTCATGAAAGTAGCCAAAGATCTTCTTAACATTTTAAAAAATGGATCTCTACATGGATACCTTTCACTACCACATAGAGTTGTGTGTTCTAATATATGTGGTAATCCTGTAGAATCTCTGGGAGTAGTACGAAATCCAACTGAAAATACATTGTTACTGTCGTCTCGAGCTAGATGTAGATACTGTGCTCCACTTCCCAAGTGAGTTAAACGCACTGCAGTTAAATAAATGTCATTTATGTTAACAACTTCATCCACTATGAAACCTTGAATAACTTCATCCTTTTGAAATTTATCCAGTCCATATTGAGATAAATCTGCTTTATGTGTTGTAACTTTTGCACATCCTTGCGAGTGGAAATTACTGCTCTTCAGATATCGCTTCAGTCCGTGCCGATTTGGATTACATATAAAATTTAATAGCTTCAACATTGTGCTGCTTTAATATCTGTAAAAAGTTGTTGAAACAAACTAATCACTCACTTTCACTGAGTTAATGAACACTTGAATCTCTCTCTTACTAGAAATGATGCAATAAAATATTTTAATCACGGTAAGAAATTTTGGCACGTGTTTCGAAAAAATTGTATTCTTTACGTTTCGTAGTGTACGAATTCCACAAAAATATATTAAAGTTACGATATTATGAGATACCAGAAAAAATATTAACGTTAATTAAAATGGAACAGAATATTACTTATATTGATGTAATATTAGGAAACTTACCTTTAATTACTTGTCAAGCAATCAATTTATACAATTTTTATTTGACATTACGTTGTATTACAAAAAATTAACCGGTAGTCATGTGTTTCTTATTTCTTTTTACAAGGTTATCGATTATTCCTAATAATTTTAAATGTGTTCATTTATGTTAAAAAAAATTCTAGTTCATACTCATGCATACTATTGAACACAGATTTTTAAGGGATTTTAAAAATTGAATGATTCAATTGTTAATACACTTTGTAATTAAAAATTTCGCAAATGTGCTCGAAATTGTTGCAATCGTGTAGAAATGTATGAACCAGTATGAACCAATCCTTACATTTCATTAATTGCAATTCTAGCTAATATGTATAACAATATTGCATAACAAATTGGACAGAATTAACAATTCCACAACCAAGAATTGCAATATTGTCATAAAATATCTTTTAAACAAATCTCCATTTATTTGCTATATAGTCGTAAAAAAAAAGAACATTCTAGAATTCGAAAGGAATTAACGAACATAAATCAAACAAGGACGCTCTACATTGTCTTATTTAATAAAATAAAAGTAAATCTATTAATTTATTATACTACAAATTTAAATATTTCCTTTTATTCTATCAAACAGAGCAATGAAAAGCGCCCTTTTTCATTTCTATTCCTTCATTTCTCTCAAACCCCGCAATTCTCCTTCAACAATTGACATTCATTCCATTAAAAATTGGCCATTCATTATATTATAAATTTCATATTTCTCACGTTAATAATTTATTTAAGATCCTAAAAGGGAATTTCCATTATGTTACCGTGACGAAATCCAAAACGAAATTCCAACCAATGATATCCCGTGATTTCAAAAAAGCGCGGGATCACATGAAAACGCCGTAAGCGACACGTCACGGAAAGAGACGTGAGTGACGTACTTATAAGACAAAGCGCAAGGTCTATGACGATTTAAGAACGCGCAGTCTCTCGCGAGCCGCGGTAGAGTGCGGACGCCTTATACCTCGTCTCGTGTGACATACAAAACCCAGATACAGTGATTTTTCCGTAAACTCAGTTGCTATTATCTACAACTAATTTTCTCCATCAATATTAACTTGGTGATCACGTGAGTTAATTCCCCCCTTTCGGACTTCGTCCACGGAGGGCTTGGCGAAAAATAGCGCAAATACTACTAGTATTATAAGTATAATAATAAGTATTATAATTATATTCCTTATTACAAATTTTTACCTTAGTTAACATTATCTTATATAATATTAATTCTCTAAACTAACATAAAACATTAACTATTAATGAACTATTAATCAAACAATTATCATTTAAGTATAACTTCATATTATAATAATCACTTAACTATAATTATAACTAATACCTTACAAACATCTTAAATTAACGTATAGATCGAATGTTTTTAAACCCTAAGGAAGTACAATTCCTTTGTCTCTTCCATTGCGCGACCCACCGATAGGTCGCACGTGTTTACCTCAATTGTTTTTTCTTTTTTTTTTTCCGACCTCGACGGCTGGCAACATATTCATTGCCTTCCCCGCAACGCGCTGGCAACACCGCCGGGGGGGAAATGTAAACTCCGGTCTCGGGTTCTGACACCTAGACGAACCATGGACACTAACAAAAAAACTTCCAACGTTACGCTTGGAAATCCGACCGCGGCTACACCCCAAGTTCCCCTCAACACACCGTTCCAACTACCTGCTACCTCAGAGTCAGCTGCCCACATGGCAGCTAACCCCCACTGCTTAATTATTGACGACTGTCGTATAGACTTAGACATTGCGTCGCAAATGATCATGGAATCAAGCCCAGAAGATCCTGCAACGGAGACTACTCTCCCGATTCATCTCCAAAACGAAGGGAAAACCTACACTTCACACAATCCTCTGACAACACTAGAACTGAAACCCGTACAGAAATCTCTGCCAAAGTCACCTTCTCCGGGGGCTCCAGAACCTAAAAAACAACGACGTAAAATGACTAAGACTATCCATGAGGTACAGCCTCCTCAAATACTTACGCCAGACATTAACATTCCGGTGAAAAATAGATTTCAAGTTCTATCTTCCTTTAATGAGGAAGACATCCTTCACTCTCTAAACCCGCGACAACGCACCCCACCACCAGCTCCAGTACCCCCCACTCCAGTGACTGAACAGCCTCAGACTTCCACCACGCGGATAATTAGACCACCGCCTCTATATATTTCCAAATTTAATGGGAACATACCCGCATTCAACAAACATATGATCCAGGATTTCGGTGCTTCTGCCTACCGAGCTAAATTCCTCGGGAATAGCATCCGAATTCAATTTTTCTCACACGAACACCACAATCAATTCAAAGAATCTCTCAAAGACAACAAAGTCCCATTCTTTACCTTCAGTACCGCCACTGACAGAACACTCGTTATGGTCCTAAAGGGCCTCCCACTTATACCCTCCAACGAACTCCTCGAGGAACTAAGGATCAATGGGCTTTCCCCCATGAGCCTTACCAACATTACACCCAAAAACTCCTCGTCGCGATTCCAGATTTACAGGGTATCCTTCCCTCCATCCACACCAGCCTCCTCAGTATCCAAGGTCGGATTCTTATACAATATTCGGGTGTACTGGGAGAAATTCCTATCCAAAAGACTGTACACGCAGTGCTTCAGATGTCAGGCGTATGGCCACTCCGCCAACAACTGTAACATGCCCGAGCGATGTGTTAAGTGTGCGGGCCCACACTCATCCTCAGCATGCTCCAAACCATACGATGTTGCCCCTCACTGCGTAAATTGTTCGGGCGAACACACTGCAAACTATAGCAAATGCCCATTCCTCGCAAAGTACTTAGACAAACGCTCCGTAAATGCTCAACCAGCATCCAAAACTCCACAACCTCAATTCAATATTGGCAAGGTTAACTTCCCTCCAACACCAAAGGACATTTCTGATATCCCTCGAGGTGTCCCTTCCCGCTCGTACGCGGACGTATTAAGACCAGTCACCCATAGGCTACCTACTTCCGTTTCCCGCCAAGTCACTGATTCAAACTCGGACTTTAACAAACTCAGCGAAATATCTGATGCATTTAAAGAACTAAATTCATTGTGTGACATGAATATCATATTATCCACAGTAAAAACATTAATTACACGTCCAAAGACTTGCAAAACTAACGTAGAGAAATTCCATGCTTATTGGAATGTGATATCTCAGCTTGATTAATGGCCCCATTCCCTAAAATCATATTATGGAATGCTGGGTCAATTATTCCTAAGCGCAATGAAATTATCATGCAATTACACAAAAATGCCTGCGATATATTGCTAGTTACAGAGACATGGCTAGCCCCATCCTCTACTTTTATAATCCCCGGCTACTCAGTAATTCGCAGAGACAGAGCAACTCGCCGCGGTGGCGTGGCAATCATTATTAACAATAACCTTAAATTTACAGTGACACGGACAAACACGGACCTTGAGTTCCTGGTCATTCAACTTTTCCATCCAAGAATCTATATTGGAGTCATTTACGTGGTCCCTGGGCAAATTCTCTCCCGAGGAGATCTTGACAAACTTTTCCACTGCGGTACACCCTTGATAATTGGAGGTGATTGGAACGCCAAGCATCGTTCTTGGCACAATTCCGTAGCCAATAAATCAGGTACAGAGTTGTATAACTACTTGCTTCGCTCGAAATTCAGGATAGTTGCACCGGCGTCGCCCACTCACTACCAACCTCGCTGTACTCCAACGGTCATAGACTTTTACATCACTGACCTTCTCCATCCACTGGAGTGCACAGTCCTTGACCTCTTCGACACGTCCCACAGACCGATACTTATTAAAGAAGTGTCTCCAACAAATCCTAACCTGCCTGAACTCTATAATACCATTGTTGACTGGAGGCGGTACTGCGATCTATCCACCAAATGGGTTCTGAAAAGCAAATTTTCCTCTACTAAAGAATTAGATGACGAAATCCTCAATCTCAATGACTTCATGCTCACCTGCCTCAGTGGCTCGAGAATTCGTTCTCCAAGGACGCCATGTACTGCACGACAGGATGCCATCGCTAACGACGACATCCTGGCCACTCTAATCAAAATGAGGAGGAAGGCTCGTAAATCCTTCCAAAGAACCACTCTGCAATATTTTTCAATTATCTCCAAAGACTACTCCAAATCCATAAGCCGCAGAATCTCCTACTTAAGACAATCTGCCTGGACCTCCATGCTAAACCACTTCACGAAACCAGATCCAACATTCTGGTCATCCTACCGTGCTTATTCTTCCAAAAATCGTACTCTTCCCTCTCCCTTCTTCAAAATAAATGGAGACAAAATATTCTCTCCCTTTAAGCAGGCAGACGCCTTAGCTCAATCCTTTTCTGCAGTGCATGGTGATGCCATGGGATTACCATCAGCACGTGAGCATGAGGTACAACTCTTTTATGACAACTTTAAATGGTCCTACCTGGAAAACAACGAGGTACCCATGCTGTTCTCGCCCAAAGAGATCTCGGATTGTATCCATAAAATGAAAGCCAAGAAAGCCCCTGGACCGGATCGCATTACCGTTCCTATGCTACAAAATGCACCATCCAAATTGATCTGCCAACTTTATTACTTCTTTAAATACTCTTTTATCTTTTCATACTTTCCGTCGCCGTGGAAGGAGGCCAAAGTTACTCCCATCCTCAAACCTGGCAAGCCGCCTTCTGATCCTTCCAGCTTCCGGCCGATTACGCTACTACCAATTGTCGGCAAGGTATTTGAGAAAATCATACTAGCTAACATTGAAAAGTATACCAAGGAAAATAAAATAGTAATAAACCAACAATTTGGCTTCCGAGCAAAACACTCCACGATTCATCAGGTAGCGAGGATATCCCAACATATAACTCACTGCTTTAACATTAAGCGTGACACAGTCATGGTCTTATTAGACCTCTCAAAAGCCTTCGATACAGTATGGCACAAGGCACTACTATACAAGTTATACAGTATGGGTATACCACACACTATACTACGGCTAATGAAGTCGTATCTGGAAGAGCGTACCTGTTACGTTCATTACAATTCTCACAAATCTGTGGCATACAAAATTCCAACCGGTGTACCCCAAGGATCGGTCCTTGGACCAATCCTGTTCATACTGTACATCAATGATATACCTCATATGCTATCCTGCGAGATTGCACTGTTCGCGGACGACACTGCTATATACTCATCGTCTACACGTAAAAACCGCACAAACCTAATCACTCGTATCCAAACCTTCCTAAAAGTGATTTTGTCATACCTTGCCGACTGGAAGCTCAAGGTCAATACCTCTAAAACAGAAGCAATCTTCTTTTCCAGATCTAATATCCAAGCCTTCCTAAGTAACCACAAAATTCAGATAAACAATAAGGCCATCGAGTGGGCGACGCGGGTCAAATATCTTGGAGTTATCCTTGACCATCGACTCAATTGGACTCACGCGGCTGCCGACAGAATGTCCAAAACTCTATCCGCGGCCTTTGCACTAATAAACTTCGTTGGACCAAAGTCTCACTTACCTCTGCGACTCCGCATCTTAACATATACTATGTGCTTTAGACCGATACTAGTTTACGGATCCACACTTTGGTGGAATATACTGCCGCGACATTTTCGCAAAAAAGTCCAGTCAGTACAGTCCAAAATTCTTAAAATTATCCTAAACAAACCAATTAGGTCATCAACCATAGAAATCCACAAACTAGCCCGCGTACCCTTATTGGATACGTTTATCTCCGGAATGCTCAGGAACTACAACGTCTCTGAACACGAAAACCCCATGGTCCGTGTCACGGGAAATTATACTCCAGATTGCCTGCCCTACGCGTCTAAAGTGGCATTTCCGCTCACTAGATGAGCCCCCTAGCGCACTGCACCCCCTTACCAAGGGGGTGGCAACTGCGTCAAACCTCCACAATATCCGCCTTACTCCTTTCTATTCCCATTTAAAACGAATCAATAGTGCAGGTTTTTGAAATTTTCCTGCACATCTAATCCCTTACTAAACTGTATACCACACCCATTGGTAACACCACGAACACCTCCATCGGTTGGTAAGTGGGCTTACGCTCACAGGAACTTCCCACGGTGGCGCCGGTGCAGAGCGCACGAGTGGTACTCCTGCCGCCACTAGCACCGAAGGCGCCATCACCCAGTCAAAAAACAAAAAAAAAAAAAAAAAAAAACTATGACGATTTAAGAACGCGCAAAGTGCTCGGATTTCTGTGGCTAGTAGACCGTCCACTAATCCCGGGCTGTGAGTTCGACATGGGCAACGTATAAGTGTATTCAATCGTAATTGACTATGCTGAGGTGTATGGCTAAAATGTTATCCGCGATATCGTTATGACGGATTCATGGTTATTCTCATATTGTACGCGCTTCGGCAAGTTGTCGGTCTGCGCGAGTGGAGGGTCTGAAATGGCGCTCACGTACGATCACCGGGAGTGCAATGCTAACAAGTAGTCCAGCTGACTGTGACAAAATGGTAGGGTACTCACGTCCAACGGGAGGTGATAGATTTGTACAAACATAATCGAGACGCCTCCGGTGACGGGGTACGATGAGTACTGATAACCATGATCAAACGAAGCCCTGCGTCAGCAAACCACCCGCGAGGATCGAGCTTAGCGCCGACGAAAACGCGTTCGACGGCAGGCGAATTAAGAAGGAACGAACTGACGTTTCACTTGAGAACGGTGACGGCGTCACCAATTCCTCCGTGGTTAACGATAATAAGCAACTGCAGCCAAATCAGCGACCGGTTGCCGGCAGGTTCTCGAACGGCTTCCACGACGGCGACCTACTTCAGGATATCATCGCGGCCAAGTTCACGGCTCTGGCGAATCATGGCACAACCGCCAAGCACGACAAGATTCGGCTCATGATCGAAGATAGCATCAGGTTAATTTCGATTTGGATTTCTTTCAGCTTTTCTATCTTCCTTTTGTCCCCTTGTAATTAATCAACTTTCCTGTGTTCCTTTAGCTTTGCCGGTAAGGTTCTTCTGTGTGGAATCTTACCTTTTATATTCTTGATCGTTTTACACATCGAACGTTCATTTGAAACTTGATGCACTTTGAAATGCACTGTTTAAATTTTTTAATTTCATTATTTCATAGGTCTTTTTTGCTTTACTTTTAATGTATTATGATGGTTGTTGTAATGGAGCAATCGTTCAAACACTACGAGAAATTTTCTTACGATTCGTTGTAAATTAAAATTATTATATGAAACAGTTCGAAATATTTGAATGTTAGGATTTGTTACATTGCTTTTATTACTATCAGCAAGCGATTTTAGTTTTCGATTTGTAACTAAAAGATGGTGAGAAATTTAAGGAAGGAGAAATATGTAATATAATGAGGAATGATTCTTTTGAAAATGGAGCAAAAAATCGTATGTACCGAAATATGAAAAAATTTTATTTTCCTACCACTTAGCAACAGAATTGACTATTTATAGATAATATAGATCGAATCAATATTTTTCCCGAAAATATTGATACACTTTCTAGGGTACAATGCAATACTACTGATTTTCTAAATAAAATTTGACTAGACATTGGTTATTGATTTTTTCAAATATAAAATTCATCTCTGCAATTCTAATGAAGCAAGATCTGCATACCATGGTATTTTATGAACAGTTTTATTTTTGGATGATTGGTGTTACAATATACTTATTAACATATATCAATTTTTAGCGAAGAATCGAAAGCTCGTATTCAGGAAATCTTTTCACAAATTGAACAACTCAAAGTAGAAGAGAAATTATTGCTGTACCTGAAACTTCCATTATCATTGACTAATACTGGGGGAACTGTTGATCCATTGAGACAACCATTAAATCCATTAGGGAATCGCTATGAAATTCATCAAACTATCATGTGGATCAAGACACACTTGGAAGAAGACCCCGATGTTTCTTTACCAAAACAAGAAGTGTATGATGAGTATAAGTATGTTTTCTGCAGCTTTTTAATTCTATAAATTTTTACTAACATTAGTAGGTGTTAAATAAAATATGAATATGATAAAACTTGATTATAAGTTTAATATATTTGTTTAGTCATAAATATTTTTAATTGCAGCATGTATTGTATGAGAAATTCTATGAAGCCGTTATCAACTGCTGACTTTGGCAAAGTTATGAAGCAAGTGTACCCAAGAGTTCGGCCACGTAGGCTAGGAACGCGAGGCAACTCACGTTATTGTTACGCAGGGATGCGCAAGAGAGTAAAATTGGATCCTCCAACATTGCCTAATATTTCTGGCACTCAAACTGTGAGATTCAAACGAAAATCTGAAATATTCGTAGTAGCTTCTATTATAATTATTTATTATCAAAGTACAATCCTTTATTTTATTTTGTAACAATGTATTCAAAAGGTAAGGCTTATTCATAAATGAAAAAAATTATTCGAACTTTTAGGGTGATGATGTAGATGAAAATATTACCGAGGAAATGTTAGGTGCTGCATCAACGCTAATTAGAGAATGGGCAGAAAGTCTTTTAGGCTTGAAATTTTCAACTTTGAGTGCCTTAGCACGTCATCTTGTTGATAATCTTTGCGTCGATACCCGATCCCTTGCTGCTGTATGCATTTTGTGTGCTTCTGGAGATTCTAATACATCGACAAATAAAGGTTTGTTAATGCCATTAATTATTGTAAGGCGCATTTTATTTTTCGTCGAATAACTAACATCGTTTATGCAGAGTCGGCTGCTGGTTTACCAGTGACACCTTTAACTGGAAAAGCTGGAAAGCTTAGAGAAGCACAATTACAATTACAACGTAAATTGCAGCAGCGAGAGCATATCAGGGATCAAAAGCATCGCCACCTTGATACTGTTATGCAGGTACATATAATATGTTGAATGATATAACAATTACAGATGATATATTCTAACATTTTATATATTTTTTTAGAATCAGAACAAAGAGAAGACTGCTGATAGTAAAACTGGGGTGAATAAAGGAAATAAGAAAAATAAGTCGAATCAGTCATCTCAAGGTACAAATGTATTAAGTGGTCAAAATACATTAACCAAGTTCAATTTGTCCACTGTTGTGAACAGTCGACAAAAAAAAGTTCTTAAAGCTAGTAGTCAGCCATTTAATAACATCTCCCCAGAATCCAACTGTGATAATATAGTGGTACAATCGATCGAGGACGTACAGAGTAATAGCAATCCTAGAGTAGTGACGACCAACTGCGTAAATACACAGCGAGATATCAAACCTAAAAATTCCAGAAAGCGTGCCAATCCAGTCATACCGAATCAGCCAACAGAGACCAGTCCTGAGAAGCAAACGAAACTTACAGAACAGCAGGTGCAAGAGAATGTAGAGCATTCCAATGCGTTATTACCGAGGCTCACATCTATACAACGTCCCGGAAAAATATCGGTGATACTAACTAGTAACTTAAAGCCTACCAAGTGCAAAACTATCGAGGCTGTTAATAATCAGCGTAATAAAAACTGTGATATCGAATCATCAACATGTTCCAAAAGTTGTGTCAAAATAAATGGTTGCCCTGGTAATTACGATCCCAATACAAATCCAGCAGACGGATCTAATGTTTTAACAAAGGATCAAATACGATTACTACAAGAGAATACAAATCTTGTAAGTAAAACTGAGAAGATATGTTCTATAGATACAGACGCTTTGGATGACTATCTAAATGGTGGTAACAATTCCCAAGAACAAGAGGAGGAATTATTACAATATTTTCAACAAAGTAGCTCATCGAGTTCAGACGTAGAAGCTAACGCTATTGCCATAGACACCGAGATATCAAGATCTGATAAAGTTTCACAACTCAGATTAATACTTCAACAAAATTTAAAAGCTGGAACAACACATGCTCCTGCGGACCTAGTACCTACTACTGCCGTCAGACAGAATGTCGTTGAAAAACGTGAAATTACACAGAAGCATAACTTAATATTACCAACATTATTAAATCATTCGAATCAGAGTAACACTAGACGTAGGGTCAGTTTTGAAACTAACGTCGTGGAACACGTACAAGATCCAAATGTTATAACCAACACGGTACCGCAAAGTCCAAATACAAGACGTAGGATATTTAATTTCACACCGATATCACCAGGCCCTCATTCACCGATCAATGGTCGCGCCTCGAAATCGAATTCTGCAAATGCAAGTCCATTCGTTTCACCACGTAATACACCTGTACCACGTTCAAGAAGTAATTTACAAGCGAGCAGCTCTAGAATTCGTACTCACGCTAAGTCCCTGTCACGTTCGATATCGTGTAGTATGCCTTACACAGGTAAGAACGATACTTTCGTCGTTCCTACGAGTGGTCCAGAAATAATAAGACAAGCAGCTGCATCACAATCACCCTTGATTTGCACGAAATCATCAGAAGTGCAAGTTGGTAATAGTGTAACACAAATTTCTGTTACACCTAAAAGAGAGGGACAAGGGCCACAGTGTGCTGCATTTTTATCTTCTGATTTGGCGCCGCAAAAACAATTGCTTATTAATTACCCGAGTCAAGAGAACTTACAAGAAATAAAAAACGTCTATCAAAAAGGCCAACCACCTGATCAAGAAATCAGTGAGCTGTTTCATGGCAATAAACAATTTACCAATGAACAATTCTACAGATCACAGTCAGTTCCGTTGCACAGAATGGTAAATCCTGCACTGATGTCACCTATATCGACGCAACATTGTTTAACAACGTTTCAAAGTCAGAGTTTTAACCCATCTACGAATAGTTCAATAGCACCCACACCAGTACCTAGTGAATTTAATGATTTTGGATCAATAGGACAACCGGATGGAACGTCGACGTATTTACTCGATGATGTCGATCCAAATTTTATGTCGGATGACCAACATTTCTTAATGAGTGATAAAGAAATAACGTCGGAAAATATAACAAACATATTGAACATATTGGACGAAGAAGGTACACAGAGCTTACAGATTCTACCGGAACAATCCACTGAAGAGAGTTTAATAGAGAATAATGCAATAGTATTGGAAACATTACCAAATTCGAACTTGAACTTATCAGAAGAAGACATGTTAGATCCCTCGAACGTACTTGATATTCCAGTTGGTGGAGCCTTACAAAAAATGATACAATCACGTTCTTATCCAAATACACCATTACCTGTGCCAGTGTCAACATATACGCCGTCTTATACGGAAGATAGCAATGGATCAAGATCATATCCTTCAACGCCTCTACATACAGTGCAATCTCAAGAAGCCTATCAAGAGACTAATGATGCGATGCTCTCAAGTCCTACGTTAAATTCCTTGAATTTACATAATGAAACGGTAAACGAAACAGCACCTAACAGTCTATGCAGAAACGTTGCAGACTTACTTGAAGCAAATTTTCTCGGAGAAACTGATGCAGAAACAGACGATTTAGATCCACTTGGTAATTTCGATGGATTGCAAGATGTAGATTCATTGACACCGTTGTTCAATGAAGTGACAGAGCCTAATCGTTGAAAATGTGTACGTTGAAAGAGGTAATTCTCGAGTCGTGCAATTCTTGTATTGCGATCTACCAAAGGTTGAAAAAGCTCTTAAGTTCTACATTTGGAAGAGACCATTCGATACGGTGATAATACTTTGCATAAAATTCTCTTTCGTTTATTATTATGCAAGGCATTGTATCATAATGATGATCAACGAACTTCAGTTTCCTACGCTAATATTGAATAGTTAGCGTCACAGCGAATAGAGTGAAACTTTGATTTTAATCTTTTCTTTTGTTTCTTCATCTTAAGGTATATTTTAGCTTCGTGGGTACATTACGTTTTATTCTAATGAAAGATTTTACATTGAAATTTGCACTTTTCTTGTATTACTTTAAACTACTACAAACCATGGACTTCGTAATTTTTTAATCATTCATAGGAGTACCAAAAAAATGACGTAATAAGTATTATCGTTTAAAACGAATTTTCCGATCGATTTATCTTATTAATTACAGAATTTTTAACGGGACTGCAGTAAACTTAGCCAGTATTGACAGCATATGACAGAAACGAAAGCATTGAAAAACTACGACCAATAATTTAAGAATAACTTTGGAGAGATTACATTTAAATTGTACAGTCTAAAGTAATCCATAGAGAACGAAAAACAAATGGAAAAAAAGGGAAGAAACTGCCACTCGTATCGTTGTAATCAAATTCTTTTCTCGTTTCTCGAAAGTCAGGGTGAAAAGGTAAAATGCACAGTGGCACTGTGATGCGACAGATGAAAGATTTTAGAAATATATTTCTCTAATTCGCCGCTAGTGAAACTAAAGGTGTAAGTGTATGCAATGGAGTCTTTGGAGTCTTTGGTGGAACATTAAGTTCGCAATTGTATTTGAAAAATGACGAAGAAATTGCTCAATACGAGGCGACAAATCGCTAAGGGAGCATTTGAGATTCAAATAAGTGGAAGTTGATTTTATATAAATACTTTATATTCATCGTTTTGAAACGTTTGTTTCTGAGTCATTTAAGAACGCGTTATTGCGACTTTGTTATTCAAGCGTTTCTAAGAAATATTTACGATCACCTGCTGGACATTGGTGAGCTTCTTTTTACATAGCGATCGGTATCGAACCCAGTATGTAATGTAACACTCTTTCAGACCACGTTATGGTTAAAAAGAGCGAGCGTGTAAATTTGTAAATGTTTCATTTTTACCTCATATTTTTGTAGATTATCGAATCTATGTTGTCGATTGACAAAAAAAAGAAGGAAAACATCACGTTTCGTATGAACGATGGACTTTTAAGCAACGTAAACTCACATTCTCGAATTTCGTACTGGATTCTGCATCGATATTAAATGCTAAATAATTATCGCTATGGCGGGTCTTCCTGGTATGTCGTTTTCTTTTTGTTCGTCTAAGAAATCCGTATTACCATAAGTACACCGCCAGTTTATATTTTTCTATGGCGCTCTACGATCGAGAATTTTTATGAATTGGATAGTTATTTAAAATCGAATTTTTATTCCTACGTATCACGGTTACTTAGCTTTCAAAGCAGATAAAAAAAGAAAGAATGTTTAGATCTTTTATAGAAAATTCGCGTAACGTTGTCCATCGCTCGCAGCTATTAAAATTTCATCGGTTGAAATTAATTTTCATGTAGGAGTCTTAAAACGATGCTCCTCTGTCATCGTAAAAGTATTAGATTTTTTTTTATATAGAATATGGGGTAATTACTCGCAAATGATCACGAGCGCGCGACATTTGCAACGAAAATTCTGTATTATCATTCTGTAAAGAATTATATGGCGTTACGGACGTTAACACCATGTAAAAAGTTATATAATATGATTTTTGTGAAATCTTATTCTTTGAGAGTTACTACTGACATAAGTGGCATGCAACCAAATTACGTATTCTACTTTAGAAGCAGCCTTCAACGATAATCTAATTAACGATTCTTATGACAATAAAGATTCATTGTAACTATGTTGCTCTTGAATTTCATAGTTCTCTATTGAAGCAAAAATCGTTTTTATTCTAATCTCACGTTAACAATCCTTCGTGAACGTGTAGATAATTAAAATACTTTGAATGCGTTCTTTGGTCCATGCTATTACCATATATAAGGCACCACATTGCTAATACCGGTTTTCAAATCGCCATTTCACATACCATTATCGAGAAATCGTGTGTGGGAATTCGAAGAATTTCGAATTCCACGAATTACTAGCAATGCCAGGCATATATTGAAAACATTGAACTTGTAACACATATATTTACGTTGATCCTTCGAAGCGCATGTTAAGGAGATTTAAAAAAAAAGAAGAAAAGTGAGATATTTCCGTATGAAATATTAATTGGGAGCAAATATTTTAATTGTAAAAGCTGTACTATGAGGAGAACAAATTAATATAATTGTACTTATTTGTTAAGAAATTCGAACGGCTATGGAAATGTTGACGATTTCTATTTTTCTACGATTCCATTGATCGGCAAACAATTAGAAACTAAATGGACGATTACCAAACGTTCCTCGTATTCTGTATAATGCTTCGAAGGGTTAATACAAACAATTTTTGCTAATTATAATATCCTATATTCATAATCAGTGAAAATCGTTAGTTTCCCACACACTCCGAAACGCAGCCCAATATTCTTTTTTGTGAAATGAGTTAAACGTAGTTTAGACATTCTAAACTGCTGAGCAATTACAAAGACGGTAATTTTACTGTAAGGCGAGTTGTGAATTTATTGTACAAAATGTAGTACATACCGATGAACCAAGTAGTAATTTGAAACTAGAAGTTTAATTAAAAACTGATATGCAAAAGAACAAAAAAATAAGGGGGGGAGGGGGAAGAGTTGCGATTTTTTTCTGCAAAGAGCAAGAGAATGACGCCAAGTAAAGAAGAACGGGAAAGTTATTAAGAAAAACGAATAGTTGTCGTTAACTTGACCAAATGATCGAAGATCTTGGAAATTTTCATAATGATACTGCTACTTATAACTTGTAAACAAAATGAAACACGTATTACGATATTACTTGTTGTTATACGCACAAAAGATTTTTAGGTAGGAATTATTTGATATTATCATGTAATCAGGGTTTATCCATGCTGTTTGACTTGCAATTTATATTTATCTAGATACAGATATCGATACATGCAGCTCGCAAAAAGAAAAGGAAAAGTAAAATTTGTACATGAACGGTGCAATAATGTTCTTCCATTTCTCATAATAAGTCTGAATAAATGTACTACTAAAAAAGAAAAAGAAAAAAAGATTGCTCAGATACCAAAAAAAAGCGAGGAACAAATTAATTGAATTGAATCTGATGCTTGTATCTAGACACGTAACAGCACTGGATTTATTTATAAAACAAAAAAAAAAACAAGAACGAGATATATTAAAACATGTATACATTCATATTTACACAAACAGTCAATAGTTATAGTTATACGTAAAACCAACGATCTTGTCTGTTACAAAACTTTTTCTTCAGGCGCTTTGGTTCTTGAGGATAAAATATGAAAGCAATTGAAGCTATTAAAGGGACAAGATCGTTTAAATGGGCATAGTATATCTAAATTACAACACTCAAATTTTTGCACTGCATTTTTTGCCTCCATCGGAAATTCGTTCACTCTTAAATGATCAGTTTCTAAAATTATCTCCTACTTCAGTTTTCTGTACTTGGATTCATTACTTAATTACAGAACAAATAATTTATTTTTGCCAAGGAAACAATTGTTTCTCTAATCTCCTTTCAATCGTTGCTTAGAATAATATTTCTGAAAATATTCTGAATTCCGATATAAATTTCGAAGGAGAAGAAAATGTGGTACAAATGAAATATTACTCAAATATTAATAATATTGCATGGGGTAGAACATTTCATAGGACAGTAAAATGTATGTTATAATTGTAGGATGCAGTAAACTTACAAATTGTCTTGATTAGACCTATATACGCTGAAGAAATTTACAAAACAAGATCCATCGATCATAAACTGTTCTTTTTAATGTATCTCTCTGAAAGTGGAATTCGGTTAATTTTTTTTTTCCAAGAATAATATATCACATCCAAGGAAGCTCGTACATATAGAAATGTGAATGAAACATCGTACTATCCATATGTTGATTTTGATAGTATTTTAAAAAAAAAAGAAACTCGCCTTGCTTATTTTCCGTCAAATGTTTAATAACACGAATAATCTTGCCACGATTAAACGATCTGCGTTTTACTTGTTTCTTAAGAAAAGACTTTTGTTACTTTTTAACGTAACAAAGATGGACCTGGCGATATTTACGTGGCAACTGCTACTGTGGAGGCTTATGGATCTTTGAAGAATCGTTTTTTTTGATTCTTCAAGATCCTTTTGCTTCAGTGAAAAACAAATCCTTTACCCATTTTGTATGGTCAAATGTCAGATGGACTAAAATCAAGCAATGGGAAAGCGGTATTCCCCTTGCGTGTGCTAGTATCACTGACAATTTATTTTGCTTTGTAAATAAAAATTCTTTTTTAGAAATGACATTGTTACAGAAAATCATACGACAGAAGATATGCCCCTTATTCCTTTAAAGTTAGAAAAAGTAATCCCTAATGTGATTTTTTTACTTGTACTTCATTGGTACTAAACAAATTTATATAATTTCAATTGGATGATGAAAATGAAGTCTACATTTCTTCTAATGAATTGTGTAATAATTGTCTATTAACTTCTTTTCATTGTTATCTAAGTTCAGGCACAAATTTCTTTCTATTTGCAGCATTAAAGTTAACTTTAATGATAGTGGAACAAGGAGCCACATAAAGTTAAATAGAATAAAGAATAGATTATAGTCGACATAATTTTTTTTAATAATATTAATTATATTAGGGCCTCCTGCTAAGCATTATTTTTCTATTAAATTCATTGAAAAACACAGGAAAATTTAATGATATGTATAATTGAGGCTTAATGTATGAAAAGAAGTATGCATCAACGTGTTAAATTATCATTAAAAACATTTTTCTTTGTTTCTAATTCCACGAGGTACTACTACGAGTACTGGCATGCTATTAATTGGCACATGTCACTAAATTTGCAAAGGAAGAACCTATTAAGACAAATCAATTTCGATAATACCATTGCTGGCACAATATAATAGACTTAGATAAAATTGTGAAATCGTGTGATACTCATATAATATGTTAGAAAATTAGATAGGAAAATGAAGATGATAGAAAATATGTGACTATATAAATAGATGCACATAAATGTATATAATTTTGTATAATTTATATCGACATAACAGTAAATAAAATGTTAATACTGTATGACTTAAGTATCGATAAGTAATTTTTTAAGAGTAGAGAGGGAGAGAGAGAGTATTTAAGTAAATATTTTGCATACTTTTCGTTGTTTTGAATTTCCAATTGTAATTAAAGTAATTGTACAAGCGAACGCAAAGAGTTTATCGTATAATTCTTCGTTACTTTATCAATCTTTTGGTGTAGCATTTCTTCCTAATGACTTTCACAATAATTAAGGATTAAATGATAGCATGAAAGGGCAGCCCAATTTGACTGAAATTAAAATGAAACAGGACCATGACAGGATAGTTTTAATAATTAATGTTTATGTGAGACATTAAATGTTAAACATTAATACAAAATTTAACTGCTTTCTATTAAATTATACTATTACATTAATAGTACGTTGTCACATGGTTCAAACATGGTATATGTTTGTTATATTTGAGCCATAGTGTATCCCATGAATATTACTCAATATTATGATACAAAGGAGTAATGTAATTACAGTACGCTGACAAATAAATGTCAAATAAACAATAATGATTAATAACGATTTAAAGATTCTAAAGAAAATTTCGAGTACGCGGAGGAAATTCTGTCGTAATCAAATTTTGGTGATGATCTTTAAGCTAACTTAACATGTTTGTAAATACCACGTTTTATATAAATATTATTAAAAATAATTTATAGCTTAAATTACATATATTTTCTAACAGAATTATATTCATAGTATTTTCTATCATATGATTAACAACTATAATACAGCTTCAAGTTATTGTTTTTTTCAAAACAAATTTTATGTAAAATATTATAAGTTTTACATTGATCAGAAAAGAATATGTAGTTCGTAACAAGGGATTTAATCCTACCTCGAATGAAATTTCCAGAATTTTTAACTTTTTACATAAATAATTGAAAAATCGGTTCCATTGAAGTTATTAACATTATATTTCTTTCATTCTTCCGTGCCCTTCGTTTCGATCCCATCGACTCTGCAAAAAAATAACTGACCAATAATGAACGTACTTGTGTTATCTTACATGCATAAATCATTTGAAAGAAATGTAGTGTTAGGATTTTCCGAAATTTAGCATATGTGTAGGGAAGTAGAACGATGTTTTACAAATTTATATTATCGGGTTATAAACTAA
The DNA here is from genome assembly GCA_910591515.1 of Cerceris rybyensis. Taxonomy (NCBI): domain Eukaryota; kingdom Metazoa; phylum Arthropoda; class Insecta; order Hymenoptera; family Crabronidae; genus Cerceris; species Cerceris rybyensis. The sequence goes on along the minus strand of OU342801.1, from coordinate 4,783,047 downwards.
TACATTATTTTACCAAGTAACTTATTCTAATTTTCATTATAAATCGTAATCGACGTGCTAGCGTTTAGATGGATCTAAAATTGGTATCTAAGTAGTTTAAGTTTCAAAGCGAGTTTTTCTCCCATCGATAATTGCCTTAACGTCCTCGGCATTTAGTGTCTCATATTTAAGTAAGGCATCTGCAAGTAACGTAAGTTCTTTTGCATGAACTTTTAATATCGCCTTTGCACGGTCATATGCTTCCTGTAATACAAGAATAAATATTTTATGATCGATTTTGAGAAATGATACATTAATTTTGTAAATAGAATACATACCTCTAGTACACGTTTTACTTCAGAGTCAATGAGTTCATTTGTACTAGGGGCGTATTCATTGGCATTGTATTCACGTTTTTTGGAAGATATGAACGTTCTAAATCCTACTTTTTCCGACATACCGTAAAGTTTTACCATTTGTTCTGCGATAGCAGTTGCTTTCTGTAAAGATAAAGATACGTCGTTCGTTACTATAATTAATATGATATTAGGCGTACCGAAAAGTAATTGCAATTTTTTTTGCTGGCGAAAAACATTTATTTATTAAAGAAGTGTTAAATACTAATCAACAAAATAATTTCCATCATTTTCTAACACTTTTTGCCAGCGTAAAGGTAGTTGCTCGATTCCTTCGATTTTCTGTTGAAAAACGTTTCCAATTACGTTTTCACTTCTCCCATTTTTATTATTACTTTTTGGCACCCCAATATATACTACTCTATATATTTTAGCACGAAGAATTTCAGTGTTAAATCTAGAATATTTAAATATAAGTAAAATATGTAGGAGTACCTCAAAATCACTAGATGCACCTGTTGTGACTTTATCAGGTCCAAATATAAGTTCTTCTGCAACACGGCCACCCATCATGGTATCAATATTGGCTAATAATTCCGATTTAGTTAAATGATCTACATCTGTTTCACGTAAAAATGATGTCTGCAAAGAATTATTAATGGTACATTAGAAGTTACTGTTAATAGTATTGAATTTTCGACAAGCATAATTCTTCTTCGGTTTAAGTAATGAAAAGGTTAGATATATATATATATATATATATAAGAAATAAAACTTACGTGTCCTAGAGAAGGCCCGCGAGGTATAATAGTAACTTTATATATTGGCACTGCATCCTTAGTATAACTTGCAACTAATGCATGACCCGCTTCGTGATACGCCGTAACACGATTAACGTCTTCATTCGTTTTTGCTGTCCCTTCTGGACCCATTATTACTTTATCTCTTGCATATTCCAAATGCACCATTCCTATGTAGCATTCCTCGTCTCTTGCTGCTTTCAATGCGGCAAGATTTACCTATTGATTTTATAAATAATTTTACAAAAAAACGTATATATTAATAAGTTCGGATATAACGTATGTCGCGGGAAGATACCATGTTTTGTATGTCAGCTCCTGTGAATCCGCTGGTGCAGCGTGTTAATTGTTCTATATCGACATCCCGCGTTGGTACTTTCGATAAGTATAAGCCCAAGATTTCTTTTCGACCCTGATAATCCGGTTTATTTACATAAATTTCGACATCGAAACGACCAGGCCGCATTAATGCTTTGTCTAGATCTTCTCGTCTGTTAGTTGCGCCTAATACGATAACACCCTCATTTTTAAAAAACCTGAAATTTAAAGGAACGCGTTATGAAATATTAATGTGCATAATATGCCAAGAATATTCGAATTTTTAATGTACCCATCCATTTCCGAGAGAAGCTGATTTATAGTTTGATTTGCGTATGGGTGAAGAACTGAATTCGTTCGGGTAGCACCGACAGAATCGATCTCGTCTATGAATATCACAGCAGGTGCTTTCTCTTTTGCAATTTCTAAGAGAGAAAGAGAATATAATTAAATGGTTAATTTACTTTTCAGGAATGATCGTATTTCTTATGCGTTAGAAAGTTATAAAAAAATATTTCTTCTTACTAAATAAGTCCCTCACTCTACGTGCACCTTGGCCTACTAAAATTTCATCAAATTCTGGTCCTGATGCATGAAAAAACGGTACACCAGCTTCACCAGCAACTGCACGGGCTAATAATGTCTTTCCTGTTCCAGGTGGTCCTACTAATAACACTCCTTTAGGTAACTTTCCACCAAGGGCAGAAAATTTTTTTGGATTCTTCAAAAATTCTACCACATCGCTTAATTCGCGTTTAGCTTCTTCCACCTATATATGTATGTGAAAAAAGAAGGTATGATAGTTCGATCTTCTATGATAAACATAATTACATCGAATTGAAATAATCACTTACTCCTTTGACATCATTGAAATTTACTTGAATCGTTTCGGGATTAATTTCAGCATGCCGACTTAAGGAAAATCGGTATAAACTCCCTGCATTAAAGCCTACATTACATAATATCAATTAACAATTTGTTTATAATAATGTTACGGAGAATAGCACTTAAAATTATATCTTTTCTTACAAACAGTAACGTAATAATATAGATATATTAAAATAGACTTCTGTATTTTACAAACCTACAGACAAAATGAGTATAAGAAGCACAGTTCCACTGAGTAAACTAAGTACTTGTTTCCACCGTGCAAAACGTTTGGAAATCTGACGATGAACCCCTGTCTCATATCCTTCTACAAAGGCCAATTTAAGTCTCTTCTGCTCCTCTACTGGTAAATCGGAATTATTAAACAAGTATTTGAGCTTTTCCATATTTATACTCTTAGGATCTTTTCCAAATCCTGAATTCTATAATGTAATGAAAATAATTATTTATAAGTTTAGAAGTTATTCACACCAATTACAAATTATTCAATTACCATATTTGATCCTGAAGATTGTCCGAGACATCTTTTCAATCTACTCATAATAGTTGGGTTCCTTTCATGTTCCATTTTTATGTTACGTTGTGTCTTAAAACTACGAGTTTGTACATGATAATTAAATAAGTTTTTAATACAGTGAGTACATAAAGTTCTATTATGTTGTTGAGATGAAAAATATACAGGAGGTAAAGTAATTGGCCCAGTAAGTGGAGTGCAAGGGAAGCTTTGCTTATTTTTTGTAAAATTTGCACCTGATATATAAGATACTTTCCACCTATAATTTTTGTCTAAACATTTATTGCAACTCATCAGAGAGAATTGATTTAATATTATCCACGTATTGCTCTTCTTCATTCTGCACATTGTTGATGGATCGTATACATTTAATTTAACTAAGGATGGTTGTATATTAGCTTTGTTTCCCTGTAATAACATAAACATTTTGGTACATGTTGATTTTACAAGCATTGCTAATATACAGGATCATAAATTCTTATAATAAGTACTTATATACATATTAATATTAGTTTGTCTTACTTCTACAAGGCTCTTCTTTGAGATCTCATCAATACCCTTGCTGACAGAGTCATTGTGCCTCTTAATTTTTACTGGTAGTGGAGATGATTTTGGATTAACTGCCAAAGTTAATTGTGTCAAATAGTACAAGACCTAAAAATACAAACTAAAAATAGTATCCATAACAATTGAATGTAAATTCTGAATGAAATTTCGAAAACTTGCACAATAAATTGTATAACATACATATATACATTAGTAAAAATGCTGTTCATACAAATAGTATAAAGCAAGGTTATGAAGTGAGTAAATTACGATTCAAATGAAATACAATGTATTTTTCATGCAAGTGATCTATCAATTTTAACAGATTATTCTCTGAATCATTTTTGAGTATCAATAAGATTATTTTAATATGCAAACGATAACACTGTCGATAAAAAGATGATACGAACCTGATTGTGAGACTGGAGAGAAATCATTGCAAATAAATCACCTTTACTTGTTATATTAAAATTACCTAAAAAAATATGGATTTTCAAAAAAGAATATTTCGGGTTAAGTGCAGTATCACTACTTAGCACAAAATTCGGGTAGAATTACATGTCATTAGTATTCTTCAAAACGTTCACGGTTTTGGATACTGCAAGGCCAACGGAAGTGACTGTATTCTGTACAAACTTCCGAATATTTCAAATCTGTTAGGGGAAAATTACGAGATTATGTGAAATTATCTTCGCGAAATTTCTTCGCACCGCACATTTTGGATGTGAACTCGAATTTCTTTTCCTTTCTGCATAAAAATGAATTTTATTTTTGTAATTGAATTTTCGAATAATATTTACATGTGGAAACAAATGTCACGTATTTCATCAGCATTTCATTTATTTTAGAGTTAATTGTACACACTATCGTCACTCCTGTGGAAATTACTTGCTTTTAATTACTTTCTAATTACATGAAAAAAGATTAGATTTAACGCTATCGAAGTTATTTTAAATAAAATAAATTACTTCGATATTTTAATGAAAATTTCATAACTTGTGTGCAACATTCTTGAAAAACATTGAACACTTTAATTTCTTTTTTATATAAAATAATTATTTATATAACAATTATAACAGTTAGATACTCGATATAATACTGATCATAAAGTTAGAGAAGAATTGTTAAATAATGCTGATTTATCAGTAGGAGAGCAGAAATATAAAATATTACAGTGGATTTCGGTAATGCTTACAATTAAATGTAGGTATTTAAAAATAAGTACACTATTTGTTAAAAAAGGGTAGTTTATACTTTATTCACTTATTTATCCTGCACTGCACCACTTAAAGTGCACCTATGCACTTACATGTATCCATATTAAACATATATTATGATTAAAAAATTTTCTTTTTACAGCATGATAATATTTAATACATTATAATCACTTACTATGTAACTTTTCAATACAAATGCTAAGCTGTTGAAGACGATGCAACAAATGGCGCATATTTGCACTAGAGTGCCTCAAGCCTGATTGTTCTACACCAATTTCTTGCCTTTGGCCTAACTCAAAATGAAGTCTGGCAAGTCTTTCCTGCTGCTCTCTTATCTCTGTCATCTGCTCCATACTACAGTCTTTTCCTAAATTTATTTTATATTCTTCCATTTCATTGCTTTCTTTACAATTATAATATAAATGTTTTGTTAATTTTTTATTTTGCATACCAAATGCCCTTAGGTTACCGCTATGAAAGTCTTCAAGAAGCTGCAATAAAGCTTGTTCCATGTGTCGTACATCAGGAACCTCTGACAGAAAGCAATGATGTTTGCACGGTGCCATGCCTTGATATTAAAATAGGAAAACAAAACCAAAAGAATATATGTAAACAAAACTTAAATATCTTAAATGAAAGTAAGTTTTTTGTCATAGAGACAATACATAACATAGTAAAATTATATTTTTAATAACAATTACAAAATTATCATGAAACAACAGAGGAAAAACAATGAATAGTGTTGGTAAAAATAAAGCAAACTTTTTAAAATATATAAATGAAAGATGTTTTATAAATGTAAAGATACCTCTCTGCTGACGGTTGATTCTTGGTGGATCTGGCCGATTTGGCCTTTGTTTCTCTTTTTCATTCATGTAAACCAATCGTGATTGGTTTCCATGACTAGAAAGATTCACTGCTCTGCTAGAAACCATAGATCCTTGACTTGTTGCTTGACCCGAACTTCCTTTGCTAATAATTGGTGATGTCTGTGTATTGCTCTCCCAAAGTACTTGTTGCTAAAGATATATAACTTTGCATTTATAAAATATTTGTTACTTGTTAAATATACGTTTCTTGAAAAAGATTAAAACAATTGAACTAAAATAATTTGTTCTACCGATACATGAGAGCTGTGCGTATCATTTTTGCTTGGATGTTGTGATCTTGATGGTGTTGAAGGTGGTGTAACTTCTCCCCCATGAGTCAGTGGCTCTTCACACTCTTCTTCTTGAACTAACTGCTGTAGTTCACCGCATCCAGATTCTTCAGCCATCCTAAAAGTTTATAATTATTATGAATGTCATACCATGATATGTATTGTTTACATCTTATAATACAGTAGATTTAAATTAAGATATTTATTGTATATCACGGTATAGTCAAGTTAAAATTAATATTTAAAGGAATTATATTTAATGAATTATATATTAGTAAAATGAAAATTTAAAAGAAGCTACATATTTAACAGGTTATATATAAGGACTTGTCAATCTAGTATATATTGGCTATATAATGGCAACCCTAATAACAATACCTGTTTCAAGTATAAAAAATACTGCACTGTAAAACTAGCTTGAACTGACAACTATCGAAATATTTTTATAATTGCATTGTTTGTTGTTTTTCTGAAGCAGGATTAAAAGGGTTTTTCAAGTTGGACAGTAATTCAATCTATGTAAAAATATTACGTGATCGACTTTTTGGACTTTTCATTGATAACGTTATACTTCGTTGCACACATGTAAACGACACAAACGAATCATCTAATCATTCGAAATCTTCGTAGATTATATGATATTTAGATGCAAGTGAACTTGCACCTACTCAGTGTAGAGTGTACAGGATGTATGTCATTTGTTATAATATTTGTGAAAATATATCATATGTATATTAATTTATAAAAATAATTATACTTTATTTTTTTCAGTCTTAATAAATGTTTGAAAATGTATTCATATTGTAGGTGTAACATTCATTCTCATCCAAGGGAAGTCAGTAGGGTAAAAAAATTACTTGAAATTTGAAATATCTCTGAAAAACATTTCTGAAATTTAAGGCAAGTATTTATTAGGTATTTGAAGTTACAATTATATTTTGCATTGATAATTACAATTAGCATTATGTCTTGTAACATTGTTATATTAAAAAAAAAAAAAACATAAAGCCTATTATATTGACCTTAAGATATAAACTTTTGAATACTTTATATATTCTCTTAAATTTAATTGATATAAAATGAGAATTAAATGTTTTAGTGTTGATGTTTAACACATCATAGGTCTGTTTGATGATTTCATGGATGCGAGATTACATAGCAGAGCTTTGGCATAATAGAAAGAGTTCAAGGGCAACCGAAAGGCAGTCCTTGAACTTTTCTTCTGTTGACAAAGGTAGTTCTGACAATAATACCACAATGTTTATGCCAGTAGCTACAACCTCAGAAAATTTCCCAATTAATGTTATAAGGTACAAACATATTAATATGATGGGTATTTATAACATTTTTAATAAATAATTACAATTGTCTGGTTGTCCTTAGCCTTGAAGGTGATGTCCTAAATGTTGCTGTAAAAGCTGACTTCACCATTGAAAGAATCAAGGCAATTGCAATAAAACATTTTTATGGTGAAGATACATTGAAAATGGCACCTCAATACCGGTTAATCCATACATCTAAAATTAAGCAATTGGTAGATAATTATAATATAAATGATGAGAACATTAAAGAACATGGTAAGACTTTAATGCAAATAATGTACAACATCCTATTAACTTTGAATAATTTTATCTTTTAGATGAACTGATGCTGGTAGTAGTTAATCCACCTGTAAAGGAAAATTTAACAGATGAAGCTTTAAAAGGTCCAACCCAAGAGGCAATAATGCAGGCAACTAGTAATCTACCTGTACTTAATCTACCTAGTCCTCCTCCACCTACTGAGTGTCCTGCAGATGTGTGTATTTCATTATACGAAGAATATCTTATCTTAAACTTTATAAATTGTTTAATAGTTTCAGAATGAAATACGAAAGATTTTGGTAACTCTTGTTCAAGCATCAGCAAAAATTTTAGTCCATAGTCCGAGTGCACCGAAATTTTATAACATTTTAAAAGAAAAATTAGAAGACAAATGTAAACCAAATGTCGACCCAAAAACTGTAAAAACTCTTGTTGAGATGGGATATTCCGAAAGAAAAGTTCTTAAAGCCCTTTACTTACGAAAGTAAGTAGGTAATTTATTGATAAATATTTAATTAGATTTAACACCCTTCATAACTTTTATCCGACTTTAGATCGAACATGACAGAAGCATTGGAATGGTTAATAGAACACCAGGATGATCCAGATGATGATAATGATGACATTGATTTAGATTTACCAATTTTTGAAACGGATACAGATGAAGATATTGCAGGTCCTAGTTCTCCTGTAACTAAGAGAAAAAAGTCTCTTAGAGATGCATGTATTGAATTATTTAAAGGAAGTAATCGTGGTCAAGGTAAAATTTATAACTTCTCTTTCATATAAACCTCTTTTATCTTTTATAGATGATAAAATGAAAATGAAAAATCGATATATATATGTATATATATTTAATGTTTATATTTCGATAGTTTGATTCATATTACATTTAAATAATGTAATAATCATTTAGAAAATGAAGTGTCCAAAAAAGAAGAGAATTTAATAAGCATAGTAGACCTGTTGCTGCAGATTTTTCGTCACTACAAGAAAATGGACTTCAAGCCAAATCCTAAAGTTTTACAATCCCTCCTTGACATGGGATTTGAAGAAAAAAATATTATGGATGCATTAAAAGTTACAGGAAATAATCAAGTCAATGCTGTAAGTGTTTTATTGTAGTCTAATATTGCTAGAAATGACACGCTATTTAATTATTCTCATAGTGTGAGTGGCTTATTGGTGAAAGACGACGTAGTTTACAAGATTTAGACGAAGGATTAGATCCAGATGGGCCAATATGTAAAGCCATTATGAATAATCCACATATACAGCTCAGCCTTACAAATCCTAAAATGCTACTCGGTAAACTGTTTTTTATTAGTACGCAATATTTTGCAATTATGTACTGTTAAATGACATATTTTTTTGTAGCATATTTGTCGATGCTAGAAACACCAACATCGACATACGTGTGGCTTAATGATCCTGAAGTATCACCTGTGCTTAGTCAGATAATTAAGACATATCATGCTGAAAAACATGCCATCCATGTTAACCGTTATATGATTAATTAGTACTAAAATTTAAAAGTGTTCCAGAAAGTAAAAAGTATATAAATATCTCCTGATAAATTTATAAAATTAATAGTACAACTAACATTTACAATAAAGTAATTGTTCGTAAGTTACAATCAGTGAAAATAATTGCTGATATCGATATATAATACTATTACTGATACTAGTCACTTAATAGCTTCAATTGTTTCTAGTTGTCTTATAACACTAATAAAATTGTTTGTTATAATATTTAGTGCTTTTCAACATCAGTAAATGTCACGGCAATAAACAAAATACAAATTACATTGACAATGCATCCAGAACAAGGTATCATAGCTTTCTTAATAAATTATAACGATCTTACTATATTTTTAATATATTTTAAATTAAAGCGGTAGTTTATATAGTAACCATACATTATACGTTTAATGGTAAATATGTTTGTAACTTCGTTTAAGAAAACCAAAGAGACACAAACTTTCTATGTAATTACAGTTGCAAAAAAAATCTTCTTTTATTGTATTTTATTATAAAGCGATACCTATTACTTTCATTATAAAAAAAGACTACTGTTATCTGTAAAATTATGAGAGGAAGTTTTATCAATTTATATGACGTGTATGATGTATATCATTTATTTAAGTTTTCGGTTAGCGACATACTCTATATATGTATGTCAGTAATGGTCAGTGGCGCTTCTATCAACTCAAAATTTGACAGATATTGCCACACACGTGTTTTTCCTGATATTTTACAACAATGGTTTATTATTTCACAAGCGACGGTAAATATAATTTTTCATTTTATCTGCGTACATTGAATGATATACATTTCTACATATCTTCTTTTTATCATTTAAGTTTAACACTGCAATAGCAGACATTAAGGTTAGAACAATAGTAAATGGTTTTTAAATTACAGTTGTACAACCACCGGTGACGTTGTTTATGGGCATCGATAAATATGAAAGTAATTTCGAAATACTATTAATTCATTGTAATATGAATTACAATTGTTTTTTTCTTATATTTAATTCTATGTGTGTATACTTTTGTAGACGAAGATTTGATTAAATGGGGCTGGCCAGAAGATGTTTGGTTTCACGTTGATAAATACTCATCTGCACATGTCTATTTACGTCTTCATCTCGTGAGTCTCATTGCTAATTATAAATATTCATAAGTTATTGTTTATTACAGTAACATATATATTTCAGGGCCAAACTATTGATGACATACCTAGTGCAGTTTTGAAAGATGCTGCACAATTAGTGAAAGCAAACAGCATTGAAGGAGACAAAATGAATGATATTGATGTAGTATATACAATGTGGTCTAATTTGAAAAAAACTCAAGATTTGGATGTTGGACAAGTTTGCTTTCATAAGGAGAAAGATGTTCGAAAAATGCATGTTCCAAAGCGTATAAATGCTATTGTTAATCGACTGAACAAGACCAAACGTTCGGAACAAATAGATTTCAGGGCAGAAAGAGAACAAAGAGACAAGGAGGAACGTAGGCATAAAAAGAAACTACTGAAAGAGCAGAAAGAAAAGGAGAAGGCAGAGGAAAAGCGGCGTCAAGAAGAAGCAGAAATGAGGTAAAACAACGTATATTATTACAAGTACTAAATATTACATTTGTTACGTATTTCTTTATACTTTTAGAAGCTACAATTCTTTATTCACTACATCTAATATGACATCAAATACGGAAAATACCGGATATGATTCAGATGACTTCATGTGATGAAATTACTTGCAATTTTGTATTTGTAATGCATGCCTAATTTATTATATTTTTGGCAAATATGATAAAATTGTAAGTTCTAAACAAAGAAGATAATTATTTAAATACTTACGTCATCGTCTATAAATGAATGGGTAAATAACAGCACGTCGTAACATTACTTATAAATCGTAACATTTGTACAAATAATAATTACATTGTTTATATTATTTTGAAATAGGTCATGTTACAAAATATTCTGTATCTAAAAATAGCATTTATTCTAACATATTGGAACTTTTGTCGTGTGAACTATTTTCATACTTTAATTTAATAATCGAAATCAAATTACAGAACATTATAAAATATAGAATTTACTTATACAGAGTAAATAGAAAAAGATGTACAGCAGATAGTACCTTTACACACGTATATAAATTATTATTGTATAATAGTTTCTTTTTTTATTATAATAGTGTAATATTAACGGCTTCCAAAGCATTAATAATCCATAAAGGATAATCTTTGTCTGGATATAAATTCAACATATATTCTTTTATAAATTCGGGAAACTTTTGCTCTTCAATACTTCGTCTTATATCCTGCATTAATTTCATTTGAAATGCAATATTGTGTACAGTTAATAGATGGCATGCAGTCGTTTCTATTGTAACAATATGATGAAGATATGCACGTGTATACGTTTTACAGGTGCTACATTGACATGATTCATCTATTGGCCTCGTATCTTTCCGATATTGCATTTGTTTTAAACTAAGTTGCCCTGTTCGAACCAATGCACATCCAAATCTCTAAAAAGAAAATATTTGTTTAGGCCAAAAGTTTTTAAATCACAAAGAGTGTTCCTTGTAAGCTGGATATTATTCGGTTTTAAAATAATATACACATAATTACCGCAGTCCTTGTTGGAAATACACAATCAAACATATCGACTCCTAATGCACAGCATATTATTATATCTACAGCAAATCCAACTCCCATTAAATAACGTGGTTTATTTTTCGGCAGCATGTCAGTCGAAAGGTGTACCATTCTCCAAAAATCATCTTTACTTTCCCCACCACTAACAATAATGACCAGTTACATAAATTTGTTACTTCTTTTTATTTCAAGTAAATTATTACCTTAAACCGCCTATAGCATAGCCATTGACAGATCGTTCCACTAACTGCTTAGCACATTCTACTCTGAGTTTGGGATCTAAACCTCCTTGTACAATTGGGAATACACTTTGTTCATCCGATCTTTCATGTGCATCGAGACATCTATCTAACCATCTTATCGTTCTAAAATTCGTAAATAAACCAATAATGTTGAAAGGTCGTAATATTTTATAACCAAATAAAGCTCACCTATGCATAGCTTCTTCTACGCGTGGTCCCGTTAAAGTACTTTTAACAACATCATCAAGTTGCATGATTATATCTGCACCTATTACATTTTGTATCTGGATGGAATGTTCTGGTGTTAACATACAATTTGATTCTGAGGAGTAAAATAATATATCGTGGTTTTTATCATGTCTCTAGACTTTTAAGTAAAAAGTAATGTTAAGCTTATTGTAAGATTATTTAAAAGATATAATTTTATTTTTAAACATTACCATCGTATGGTGACTTAAATTGTACCCCCTCTTCTGTAATTTTGGCAAGACTTAACAAAGATACCATTTGGAAACCTCCTGAATCAGTTAATAATGCTCTCTTCCAATTCATAAATTTGTGCAATCCACCAACTTTTCGTAAAACATCAAGGCCCTTGAAAAAAAAATAATTTCTTAGAAATTAATACAATATTTTTATTTCGAAAATTTCTTTGTTAATTTATCTCACCGGTCTTGTTCCAAGGTGATAAGTATTTGCAAGAATAATTTGGCAATTTAATACTTCTAATTGTTGAGGTAACAATCCTTTCAAAGTACCCTGTTGACAATAGTAAAGTATTGAATGTTAACAGTACAGAAATCATTAGTTTTTTGTTTTCCGTGTTACAAATTCCTTTATATATACCTGTGTTCCTACTGGCATAAAAACTGGTGTATCTACCGGGTGATGAACAAGAGTCATTCTTCCAGTTCTAGCTTTAGTAGTTGTACATTCATGATATACTTCATATTTCAATGGTAATTTTTTGTTATCCAGCATCTCTATGTAATAGAACATAACAATGTAACAATTGAATTATCTTACCCTCAACATATGTGTAACTGATAGTTGGAAAACTCATTGATCTTCATTGTAAGATCTATATTCTTAAACTTCTTCTCTATAAACATACTTAATCTTAAAATATAATAGAAATTATAAAATGCAATTTAAATGTTCTAAGACATAATTGCATAAACTTCTCACCATTACCTGTTTTACTGTTTTGATACTTTAAGGTATTTTTAAGCAACCGCCAGTTCTGTAATATACTTTGACGTCTTCCTATCATTTATATAAATACTAAAAAAATGTAACCTCATTGAAATATAAGGTCTTAGTTTTATATACTTCTTATGCATTAAAATTAAATCCTAATGACTGTGGAATGTATATAGATACATTTATTTCCATTTATATTCTAACTCATGCCTAGGTCAATTAATTTGTTATAAAACAAATTACAACATATTATCTGAAATTTAGTACTTGAATACCTACATATATATGTATATATATATATAATGTTGCACAGACATTGTGTGTTCATACAGTTTTCGTTGAATATCGGTATAATGGGTATAATACAATCGTTATTTATGGACATATTCTTGCTTACTGTTAATAACGATTATTGAAATTCGTATATATTGTTTTTTTTTATTAATGCAAGAGATATTATAACAAAAAGTAAATGAATAAAATACCCTAGATAACCAATTTTTCATTAACGTAAGTCTTGAACTACTAGATTCGCAAAGTTAAGTTTGCAAACAAAAGCCAACAATCTTTCGTTCTCCAATGAAAAATATCATTATTGTTCGTTGCAAATATATATCTATACATTGTTTGTAATATAATGCGAATTAGTGGATTTCAGAACACTTATCGAGTTTTCTAGGGAGTATAGCTGTCAAAAGCAGTCAAAAAGCCACGATATAAATGCATATATTTTGCTGTTTTACTCCGTATACATACACCATAAAGGTATCTGAAAATCATTTTTACTTTAATATTAATAATAAAATAAATAAAAATGTTATTGTCACATTGTAGACGAAAATATGTTGAAACCAAAAGCACTCACGCAGGTTCTTAGCCAAGCAAATACGGGTGGTGTTGAAAATACATTGTAAGTAAGCTATGACTAATAGTACTACTAATAATATTTCATTATATTATAAAAGAAATATATGTTTATTTTTTTTTACATATTAATATTTCAATTATAAATAATTCGATATATTTATAATCGTCTTGGAACAAAGGTAAGACAGTCCATTGTTAAGAGTCACTGTTCCTTGGTTATAATTCAATATACGAATGTTGATATTTTATTATTTGTAAAGTACAACATTATTTTTAGATTGTTAAACAGAGATGGTGGTTTATTAGCATATAGTGGTTATGGAGATAAGGATGCAAGAGTAACTGCAGCGATTACAAGCAATATTTGGTCAGCTTATGAAAAGAATGGACGAAATGCATTTAAAGAAGATGAATTACAATTTGTTTTGATGGATTGCGTGGTAATAAGTTGAAATTAGCTATTAAGTCTAACTAATACATCAATAATTTCATGATACTTTAAACTGCCATGAAAGGCATAAATAATTGCAAATTTTTTATTAAATGTTTTCCAGTTTGCTGCAATATCATGACTTTAAATCATTACAGTAATGATGATTTATATTATTGTTTAATATGCAATATATAATTGATCTATGTGTAAATTAATAATAATATTAATTTTAAATTCATGATTGATAATTTTTAAATAATTAATTGTAGGAAGGGAAAGTGGTAATTACAGAAGTAGCCAATCTACTACTATGTTTATATGCAAGAGAAAACGTGGGATTCGGATTATTAAGAGAAAAGGCCCAAGCTTTAGCCAGATACCTTGATCAACCATTAAAAACAATAGCTAATATGCCCTGAATAATATAATATTCAAAAATACATTTCGAAAATATCCATCATGTAATATTGCAATCTTATATTCCACTACTTTCAATCCTTTGTAAGAAAATTATAATCTATTGTTACTGTAAATAATATATTTTTAATAAATTAAAACTTTAAGCGGTAGTTCTTGTATAGATTTTTAATATGCAATATATATATTTGATAAGTATTTTCATTGCAATTCTTTCGGAAATGTAAACAAAAAAAAGAATGTACATATATTCAATATGAATGTGCAATATTTCTTATATGAAAGGATGAAAATCTTGAACTATATAATTATTATTTTATTTTTTATAAATTACAATGAGTATAAACAATTTTTTCGTAGATATATATTTAAAAATAAAATAGTTTGTACAGGACGCAGTATAATTGCGACGTATTTCAATGATGATTTACAGCAATGTTGCGATGTCGTAAAATATTACCACAAATCGAATTAAATGAGGTGTAATGTAAAAAAGATTATACAAATTTTGAAAAGTTCACGGTTAAGTTTACTACAATACAGAAATTATTGCATAGAAATTTATTCTATAATTCGTACAGTACAATTGAAATCCATTGTAAAATTAAATGTAACTTAATAAATTTAACTTCACACTTGATAATTATGTAATAGAATTATTCATCTCAGTTATTACATTATTACAAAATGATACTTCAATTTGAATTTAAATGAAACAATATAGAAGTATTTGTAACTGTAAAATATTTATATGCAAATCTTTACATCCGAAGAGATAACATTCATGAAGTGATTCTCTAAAGTAACATGTAACTCAATATTATCTTTAAATTATACACATTATTCTACTTATCACTTTGCGATACAATGGGAAAGTTTTTAACCAGATATTTGCACGAATAACAGATGAAAACATTTAGAATTACGTGACAAAATATGGTAAGAACGTAGTCCTTAATGTGCATAACATATTTAAAACTTAAAGAAAAATATCTTCATTTACAAAGCATCTAATAAAATAAGTGTTTCATAACGCTTTTGAACATGTGTGATGTAAAAAAAAAGTTATTGTATGACCATATATTTTTTAAACAGACTTTACTTTCATTCTAATTATTACAAACTGATATTCTTTGTCTTTTCCTTAAGCAAGACCATACAAAGCAAATTTTGACATACCATTCATTCTATAAAATCTGTCCATTATTTTTTTTTTATCTAACTTAACATAATTTCTGGTATTAAAATTTACTTCTGCATGTATACAAATACTATTTTTACGCCTAACGGTAAACAGCAAATAGCCAGTAGATTAGAAATTTATCTATGAAAGTACAAACTCTTTCGTATATAGATAATTACACTTATCTCTATTCTTAACACGACGATAGTGAATATTATAATATAAATTAAATTAGTGACATAAGTTTAGGGTGCAAAACAATATTGCAGTTTAATATAAACAACACTGTACATTGTATGGGATTAATAATACTTGGTCCTAATTCTTCTGTTCTTTTTTTTTTCTTTCAGTATAAAAAATGATTATTAGCCGATTGATGTTTTACATGAGAAAGTCTTACATATTTATGCTGTTTACAAAAATGTTTAACAGCCAAATACATAACGAAACTCTTTTCGATAGCAACTGCTTAAGAAACATAGTACTTTAAGATAAAAATGTAATTAAAGGCTAATATCATTAAATCACTTCGTATTAATATCTAGAAAAGAAAATATTGTTTTCCCTTTTACAATCAAATAATGGAAACTCACATGTATAACACCATACTAAAAGTACTTACAACAATCCAACATTACATACATTTTTTTCTCATAATTAATATTTCTAAGTATGTATATATTGTCTACGACACATCGTTAATAGGCCTTCGACAATTGACAACCTATGACTGTTGCAAAATGCTTTCATGACTGTAAATACAGAACAATTATATCACAATTTTAAAATACTTAATAAAATGAAAACATCTAAGCCATGTGCATGTGCATATGTGTATGTATATGTCATAGTTAAAAGGAGAAACAAACAAAAATTATAATTATATCTTCTGACGAACTATTATCTTGAACATATTCTTTAGAATAGTATATCAGTATACTTGTGTAACAGAAGTCACTTTTTATGTACAAAAATGATCGCCGACATATTTAAAATATTTCATATTATTTTTTCCCTCTTTCTTTTTTCTTTGCATTATTATCAGCAAGACCCTTTAATTGTAATGTTCGAAACCTCCTTAATTTATACATTATCGTGTATTACGTTATCAGTAAATAGTACAATAAATTGCTTTTCCTGGAGACATCTTTTTTATAGTCATGTTATTATGTGTCAAAAATCAGTTTCGTATATTTTGTAATTGTAATTTTATATTGGATACTCAAAAGTATTATATATACTAGGTATACAAATATTATATTATGTTTTTATAGCGGCAGTGCGAAGACAAGTAATTTGGATAATCTTACGATACAGACACGATCCGAAAAGAAATTGCTTTTGTACAATTTGATACAAAAGGATATACTATGCGTTAACCGGAGATAGTATCTACAGTTATAATAGAAATTCATATGAAAAACATTGCCTCTCTAATGACTTCTATTGTCTGTTTAACTAGTTAATAAATTTAAAACAATTTCTGTCATTGTCAAACAACAACTTTGTTATTTGATAATATCACTTTTCAGAAGAGCAAAATCAACATGAGAACAAAGTTATTCAAACCAGAATGAATTTATCCAGGTCGATACTATTTCAAATACCGATTAGAAAACAGATGTGTTCATGATTTCGAGATACTTTCAGTTTGTAAAGCTCCACATTGCAATGCTGCATAAAATTTGTGTATGGAAATTTTACACTATTACTCGCATATTATTGTTTTTCCCCACACTAGCGATGTGTAGGAATATAATATGGTAATGAGCAGACATTTATATGAGTTTTATAACTTAAATTTTTACACACGCAAACAAAAACAGTCTTCATCTTGTTGCTGCACAGTTGATTTAATAAATGAGGCAAGAAAAAGAAAAGGATGGATCTAGACATTACATGCGCGAACCCTTCTGCTGCAAAACCTAAAATATAATTCAATGATATAGATTTCATCAAATTATCATACAATAAATAAATATAATTTACACTATATACTACATGGCCTGTCTTATGTCCAAGTAGTACTTTAGATGTTCAGCCTCTGCTATTTTACTGTACACAAGTTGACCTTTTTAAAACTATAATATTGTCAACCCATTTGTGAATATTTTAATAAGAATATTTCCGAAGCTACCAACATTAGTGCAAATTTATATGACATTACTATTAATTTACAAATTAATTCTTTTTTTTTTATATTGAAATTAATTTTTTTAGAGGATCTCTTAACAAAGAAATCTTAGTATAAATTCAATATTATCTTTACTTTCATGTTATAAATATAATGTATGACAACAAATTTTGACGTGCATTAATGAATCATGCAGGACACAGGGCAAAAAGTAACCAAACCAATGAAAGAAAAATTCTTTATTTAATGAATTGCATGCGATACAATAATAACAGTACAGTACATACAACAAATACCAGAGGCAGAACATGCTCATGCGAATTGGCCTCTGAAAATAGCCTAAGAATGGTATAAGGTGGTCCGAAAATTAAACATATTGTTATTGCTAATATTACATTCTCGTAAAGACTAAGTGAAGATTGTAAAAATGCTTCTCGTTATAAAATTATACTTTGAATTTTTCAAAAGGGATAATACGACATGAACCACCTATTAAAATTTGCATTTTGAATTTCGCAATTTGCACGTTTTATATTTACGATTAAGGCACTCTTTTACATTTACTTTCTAACTTATTAAAGAACGTAACAAATGAAAAAGTTATATGATAAGAATATAAATGTAAATCGATATAATTTTTTAAAAATGTGACTTACAAAGAGATGTCATACTTTTCGAAAGTATAACTTACATAAGCTTTGGTCTTGGAATAAATATTAAACCATTAAAATATCAATCTCTAAATGATAACGGTACATTGTCCAATTCATTATGAATAATGACAATCATTATTATTATTTTCCGATATAATAATAATAATGATGGAATGTAAATAATACTGACATAAATTAGGGATTCTTGAATTTTATCATGATTTTCTTATGCAATACAATGTTCCCTTGTATATATCCTATTGCAGAAATTAGTGAGATTAATGTAATAAAAGCCTCCAACATGAACAATCATTAATACTTAATACATAATTCATAATAATATAAATTATATATAGCTTTATATAGAAAATCATGGTGAAATAAAGAAATCATAAACTTAAGATGAGATACTTGCATAGTAAAATAATAAAAATTTTATACTATGTATGGCTACTTTGGTTGAGATAAAGATGTGAAATATTTGAGAACTATAATAGTACCTTAACACGGTCTGTAGACTCTTGTTCTGTACTGTTGAGCTGACTGGCCCCACATTCTCGACTAACCACACATAGAAATTCGGCATGATTATCATTTCCATAATTATATTGAGATCCTATGTTGATCAACTACAACAAAAAGAAATAAAATTAATTTGTAATTCCTTGTACATTTATTTCTATGTTGAAATAGAACAATATAAAAATTGTATGAAAATGAGCCGAAGTAAAAAGAAAAGTATGGATAAAAAGTATTAGAACCTGCTCAAATTTCCATCCATCGGACATTGTTGATAGCATTTGTGTTAATTCATCTTCATGACATTGTATTACTCTGTAGACATGTTTCTTTGAATCACATAATGGTCGAGTATCCCTTAATATAATTCTTTCTTTAACTAATCTGATTAATTCTGTAATATTATAAAATTCAGCTTCTTCTAATACACCTTCTTCTGTTAAGTCTTTATTAATAACCAATTTCCCATGACGTAAATAATTTAAAACAGGACTGAAGTATGTTGGGTCACGATCTATTAAATATGCTCCAGTTTCATCCTACAAAATAAAACAGTACAGAATTACCCTACTATTACAAATCCATTTAATTAATATTTATATTTCCGAAGTTATTAAGACTGCCTGAATATAAACATAATTGAAATGCATTCAAAAACTTGTCATAAAGGCTAAAAATTCCATTACATACCGTGTCTGAGTTTATTAAAATTTTTTATAGCCAGACAATATGATATCATAATCGAATGCCTTTCACGTATTAAAATAATAAAAGCTTTAACTTCCCTATCAATATTTTACTATAAATTCGAAGCAATAATGAGAATTGATGTATATAAAAATGTATAATGATACGTGTATTTTGAAATTCGCGGTTATAATGAATGTCAACTAACCCTTTCCGAGATAAGGTCAGAATCTTCTTGACAAAGCCGGTAGAGAAATGATTTCGGATCTCTCGCTAAGGTGGTTTTTGCTGTTAAAAAATATGTTCCACCAACGTTTAAGCGTACCCACTGATTATTACACCGCTTTTGCACATGATTCTCTGTCATGTCGTGTGAATTCGTATCACTGAAATCCGCCATATTTACATTTAGGGTCGGCAAGTTGTAATGATTGTAATAGGCCGAGCAGTTACAAGTTATGCTACCCGCGTCTACCAGGTGGCGAGAATGAAGTTACTACACTGTTTATAAATTTAAAAAAGTCCCGATAGATGAAACATTAGAAATAAAACAAGGTAAGAAATTTAAAGAGCGATAAATTAAACGCTATTATAGGTATCTAGAATATGTACACAGTGGCGATTTGTTTGTACTTTGTAGGATTTCCATTTTTCCTGACATTACATTTTGAAGTACGATGAAAGATATGAAGTATCGTATATATTTAACAATTTCTATTTAGTTTGATAGGTATAGGATACATTAAATTGGTAACGTTGTAATATATTTGTTATATACAATCTTATTTTGTTAAATAATGAAAGTATGAAAGATATGAAGCAGGATTGTTAATCGTTAAATATATATTGATGTAGATAAGAAACTTTTGTGTAATTTAAATTTTGTTCGTAAACGTAGCCGCTTGGTGTCGTTAGTTTCATAAAAATAGAACTTGACAGGGCTGCCTTAAAACAGTGTTTTTTAATTTTACTTTAACATTCAACTTACTTTTAGTTTATGGGTTTTAACGCGAGTCAATGTGATATCTAAAATGACAGTCGTAAATATAGAATACATATCGTGTCGTTTTCACGCAGTATTAAAAGATTCCATTTAAGCCATCGATGTCCTTTTTCAAACTTAGAACGTAAAATAATATCAAGATCTTTAGAATTTTATGGCGGGAAAATGTCAGATAGATGTAAAAACGATGGAATAGTTTTTTATTCATAAATACTTCATCATAAGGAATTTATTAACTTTTTAAAGCAGTGTAAAATATTACAGGAAATATGTTACATCGGCGAGCCAATCGTAACAACTGCAAAGCATTAAAACATCATGCATGATACCGTCGCTCAAATTTAACATTCAAATAACTCGTATCATGGGCACGTGTATCCACCATATCCGGCAATATTGCTTTAGACCATTCGTACGTTATAACTCCACAACGAACTGAACAAAACAAACGAAAACATTGCTCATCCTCTTGAGAATATAAGGTCATTCTTGGTTCGTACGAAGGACATTTAATCGTTTATTGATATACGGAACAGTGGTATTTTCGAGATAGATCGACTTTCCTCTTTACGCAAGAGAACGAAACGTAAACGTGTCTGGGTTCGAGGCTTCGTATAAATACATCCATATTCCGAAAATTACCGGCAGTCATTGCGAGAATCTTGTGATGAGTTCTTCGCCCAACGAGGGCAAAGATTAAGATCGTTCACTTAGGCCGAGAATGCCGGTGAAAGTTGACGTAGTACCGCCACCGCCCGCAAATTCGAAGCAGCCGGGTGTCACGAAATCGTTACTTTACAACGGCTCGAGGTTTCAAGGTTCCCAAAAATCTAAGGGCAATAGTTACGACGTAGAAGTGGTTTTGCAGGTTAGTTCTACATCTTTCTGGAAATTGCGCCATATATATTCAATATTTCTATTATATTTTGGTATTTCTCTATTATGCAATGCCTCGCCTCGAGTCTTCAACTATGCGATTCTTGTAGAATTTCCTTGATAACGTTGTCGTAATTGTGACATTCACATATTGAAACGATGAGAAGTGAAAAATAACCTATATAGTAATGTAATTCAATATATTTCGTACGTTTTCCTCTCGTTCTTTATACTGTAAATTACTTTGCTTTGTTGTTTTGCGTATGTCACTCAAAATCAGGGGGTTTATTGCGTAGTTAAATGTACGTTTGATAATTGTATAAATTAAAAATAGATATGATGGAAGATTAGCTAAGTTACTTTTCGTTTCATGTGTTAAACTTGTTTTATTATGTTGTATTATAGACAGAGAAGTGTTTGAGAAGTATATATGTGAGGTATTATTATCATATTATGATATAAGGAATATTTCTAATATTTATCAATTTGTTTCAGCATGTAGATGAAGAGAATAGCTATTTATGTGGTTATCTTAAAATTAAGGGTCTCACAGAGGAATTTCCTACTTTAACTACATTTTTTGATGGTGAAATTATATCTAAGAAGTATCCATTCTTAACGCGTAAATGGGATGCAGATGAAGATGTCGATAAAAAACATTGGGTTTGTATTATCTTTGTGTCTTTATGTGGTTTTAATGAAATTCAATTGTACAAATAATGTTTTATTATTGCAGAGCAAATTTGAATCATTCTGTCAATATGCTAAGACATTCAATTCGGATACATTTGACTATGAGGCTTTGAAAGGAACCGATTTCGTTTTTATGAGGTGGAAGGAACACTTTTTGGTTCCTGATCATACAATCAAAGATATCAATGGTGCCTCCTTTGCAGGATTTTATTACATTTGCTTCCAAAAATCAGCTGCTACTATTGAAGGTTTTTATTATCATCGAAGTTCTGAATGGTAATGTTGTTTTGTCACTTAAACAAATAGAAAACATACTTCAAAATGAATATCTTTAAAGCTAATAATGTTTCGGTTTTATTATGTGAAACTGAATTAAAGATACATTTGGTTATATTTAGTTTATATAACTTTGAACTCATTGTGGTTGTAAAACTTAACATTTTCTATATTTAATCTATAATCTTATGAGTACTGTAGACATTAATTAAGGCTCCATGATAATTAGTAATACCTTTTAAATGATATGATAAACATCTGATATTACATATTAAAGAAATAAATATTTTAAGTATAAATAATTTCTCCATAATATACATAATTTCATTAATATGTAATACAAATTAACTATTATTCAAAACCGTTTTTAGAATACTGCTAATCACTATTGATAAGGAGTCTATATTAATATCTGCAGTATATATGCATGCATTGTAAAGAATATTTTAACTTTAATGTCCAATTATGAAAAATATTACATGTTCCTTTTTTGTTCACTGTTAGCAGTGAGTGAGATACATAAATTTGTTACATACTTTCATTTCATTATAGGACACATACTAATACAGGTTTGTATATAGATACAAAAAAGATGCATCTTCGTCACTGCACAGTTAGATTCTTCATATATCACTTTTCTTAAGGAATTTCGTAAATATGTCGACTTTTTTGCGTATTCATACAAGAGAATGATTTACATGATATTATATTCTAAAGTTTTATTAGAATTTCAAACATATTTTGCGAAATTTCAATCGAAAGTTTCTGTTTTATGAATCTCAAATGTATTACTTTCTGGCAATATCATTAGCTTTGTTATTCGTCAATCCACGAATAAAATAATTCTAAGTATTTTTGAATATAAAACGATCGTTTATACATGTACTCTTTGTTCAAGATATTCACATCGATACTAGCTTGTTTATTTAACGTAATATTAAGCAAATTTATATAAAGATATTTCTATCGTTTTAGGTATCAATCCCTGAATTTGAGACATGTTCCAGAGCACAGTATACAGATCTACGAGTTCAGGTGAAATCAATGGCTTTCACTCAATTATGTCTCAAATTTTACCATTTTGTCCCTCCTAGCATACAGATCTCATAAAAATCACAGCCCTTATTCACTTCGAATTAATCCAAATTAAACCATTTGTTAATTGTTTACCTAAAAACGAGGTACTTGGAGAAAGAATTAACTACTTTAACAAAGTATTTTTCAATTATTTGAATGCTAATACATAATAAACAATGGTGTATTACCATATTACTTGCTCCCTGCAAATATTAGATATATCTTAAAAGAAAAATTATAATTGATGACGAGGATTACAGTGCCTCAATGATACGCTTGATTATAAATTAGTTATACTAATATTCATTGTAAGGTGTTTTATCAAAATAAATTAATTGATGCTTTTTGTCAATTAAAACTATCGTTGTTAATTATTTGGTATTTTTACATGCCATAAGACTGTAATTGTAGTTCGCTAGCATTATGAACAATCTGTGCTCTGTTTTTTAATTATTTCAGAATTACTTTCTTTCATTGAACGTTAACTTCGATAGTAAATATGGTATATCATACGAAGTGTCAAAACTATCAAAATTATTTTGTATTTAAATTACAGGTGATTGTAACTTGTTTCATGTTGATAAATGTGACATTTGTTTTATTATATATTTAAGATCCCTGGAAGATAAATATATAAATAATCATATGTCAAATGATGAAATTCATTATATGTGTTAACATAACATTTATCTTCTCCTAACGATTTGTGAGTTACACAAATTTCTTTGCCCTTCTATTATTTCCTTTAGATATTTATGAGATCTGTTTGCCTAAGTATGATAGAACGATATTGTTGACTGAATGAAACAGTGTGAGTGTAGGAAGAAAAAAAGAAGTAAGGGAATAGAGTATGAAAGTACTTTTAATACCTTTGTTCAATGACATTAATATATATTGATATATAAGTTTCAACGGACTTATCTCTACTCAAATCATTTATTAGCACAATGAAACTGAAAGGAAAGGTATTTTACGAATTTTACCGCGTTAAGTTGAAAAAAAAATGTTTGAGATGAGTTGACTGTTGATAAAACTTGTCTTCGTAATTTAATACAACAATGATAAAACATGAGATCTACCACCGAAGTAGAATGTTGTAATGATTTAATAAAAACGAGTAGGCTGATTTCAACAAATGTATTCAAGTCGATAAATTATACTATACTTGCATATTAAGAGCATAGTAAAGCATCTTTATTATATATTATAGAATTACTTTTATCTCTGTGCAGAAGTTTTCCAATTGACGATTTTTTAAATAATACGCCAAGTTTCCTTTCTTTTAAACGACTTTGTTACGGTCTTTTTATTTTTATCAAATTCATAAGACTCAATTGTTATTTAAAAGTTTACTCTAGTTAGAGATACCGTATATTTGTTCCGAGAGATGAATCTCTATGCATTATGTGTGCTGATAATTATGAATAAATGTCTGTGCCACTTATTCTTCATTTCAAGATATTTAAATATTTAATTTAAAATATCAAGTACATTCTGTGTAATCATCATCAATTCTCTTAAATTTTTTTACAATTTTCATGCAGCAGTTCTACCACATTGTAATATACATATTTGTACAAATCAAAATAAACAATTAGTTAAATTTTCCAAATAATTGATTTAGACTACATGCATAATCATTGGCACACATAGCGTAAATGTACTTTTCGTTCACATATTTTGAACGCAATTTAGATATACATACATTAAGTGAAAATTGTTAATAATTGTACGAAGAAAAATAACAAACAATAAATTAATAACATTGATAGTTTATTGAATAAGAATTCTCAATACATTGAATGCTAAGATTTGTAAGTTGCAAAAAAAATCATGTTTATTATGTTATATTATATAAATGCTTTATTAATGTTTTTTATTTATAAGATATTAATTTAAAAAGTCTATTTAGAAATCCAGATCTGTAAATTACTAGTAAATGTAATATATATGAAATGACATTACTTTGCTAATTTGTGCTATCCTCGTATAAATGCATGTTTCGTGAAAACTAGGCTTCTTTAGATGATAAAAGTGTGTTTGTTATAAGATCATTAGTTTAACGAGAGAAGATAAATTTATAATATTTAAAACTGACGATATATCCAGGTAGAAATAAAAAACGAAAAATTTCGATAATTAACTAATGTGAATGTTTTAACGGTGTAGTTTCATAATATTAGTTGTATTGCAATAAACAGGGTTTAATGCTCATCTTGCATTTGTTTATATTGTAATTATTTTAGCATCGTTGAAATAGGTATTAGAAATCGATCAGTGACGAAGAAACAACAATCAGCGTGAACGAACAATTTTCTGTGTTATAATTCATTTATTATTAAATATAATATAGTTGTAATTATCCACTTAAGAGAATACTGAATTTCATACAACATTATAACGAGTGATACAAATTTCGAAAAGGTATAAAATTCTTATGTGAATTCTTCTGATGTGTAATTAATTTTATTTTCACTAAAATTTAATAAAAAATGTACGAAAGAATGGTACTTTATTTGTCGACAAACGCTGAAATGCATCCTATGAAGTTTGTTACGGTAAATTGTATTCAAATGTCCAACGAATGATTTGTATGAATTAGTTTAAGGTATGTTACGTTTTCGATTTTCTTGGATATTTTATCATATCGTTTACACGTTGAACGACGTATACAATCACAAAATGATACATTTTACCGATTTATATTTGTGCGGTAGAATTGTGATGATTACTACTGGCAATAATTGGATAATCACCCATGTCATTAGCCAAAATAGAAGATCTTTTACCTCTTCTATTAGATAATGTACTTTTGGATCTAGGCAAACGTTTTCTCCTAATTGTTTTTCCATTTTGGCTGATGCTTAGTGTCCTTAATTTCTTTTGCTCTTCGTTTGTAGTTTTCTAAAATTACGATACTTGTGTTAGGGTTTCATTACTTACAAACCTAATATTTAAGTGATAATGTAATCAATTACCGTAATTTTTGAGCAATTCGGACAATGGCAAGTAGCATTAGTTGATGGTGGAGATGTACTTTTATGGAGTACAGCTTCAAATCCCAAGAATTTTGAATCAAAATCAACCTTAGCTTTGATTACGTCAACGAAAGAATTTTTGATTAATAACATATTGTCGATTAAATTTATGGTCTTTCCTTTTTGACTTGATTGCTGATCGATCATTGTAGGAAGATAAAGAGGATCATCATCAGAATGATTTAACAAGTTACGTTTTAATGACTCAGAACATTGATTCTGTGCATCACATGTTTCTTTAATTGATAAAACACATTCTCCGCCTTGTAGAAGTGCTATAATAATTAACGAATATTCAAGTTTTAGTACATAAATGTCTCAATTATGCAATTTATTAAAATACATGTAATACACTTGCCTATAAAACTTTTGAAATATTCGGAAAAGATTTTACTACAAAAGAATAAATGTTGAAACGTTTCATCAAGATTTTTGTCAGTAAAATACGTTCGTAATAGAACAGATTGATCCAATGGATTTTCCCCTATTGTTTTAGAATTAAAAATTTTCCATTGTTTACGGGAAATGTCAGCTTGCCATTCCAGAGCACAATCTTCTAATCTTCTATTAATTGAGTATAATAAATCTTTTACTTCTAATAATTGTTGGGGGACAGTATACTTATTTTTTTCAATAGGAATAATATCAACATCCTTGTCACTTGCTGTTTCTTTCATATTCGTTGTCATTTTTCAATGTATCCTTTTATGCAAAAAATTTCGTATCTTATTTATTTAAATAGATATTCTTGATGAACGTTCATTAGTGTATTATGATTTTAAAATTACAAACAAGACCTATGCAATGTCTTTAAATTTACGTCCATGTAAAATATTTCCATTTTGTTAAACAAATGAATAGCTTAAAAAAAAAGAGCAAAAGCGATAAGATAATCAAAAAATGATATAACAAATAAATTCAAAAGAAGGAAGTGTATGCGCTTTTATCGCCGAAACCGCCGGCGTCAAATCTATTGTTTTTAAATATATTAAGTACGCAATTTAAAACAAGAAGAATTAAGAGGTGGAAAATATAATCGATTTCGTAATTTATGTTTTATGTGATAAACGTAACATATTTATTCTGTGATTCTTCTATAAACTTGGAGAATTTTTGAAAAAGATTGTGCACCAGTCATTTTGACTTGTTTGGTAGTTCTACTATTATAAAGGTATTCAAATAATCGTCGGAAAACTGTTAAAGTACAAAACTCTCGATGAGGAAAGTATTTTACAAATACAAATTTTATTTTTCTTATACAGTTTTAATAACTGAATATGAAATTCGAGTCAGGTCACAATTTATTGTTAGAATCTTATAATACATACTTTAACCACCACAGACACAGTAGGTGCTATTTAGTTTTGGCATTGCTTGATAGGTATTTCAGGCTTATAAAAATTTCGTTTCTACAACATGTACTACATAATAAAATACACATATATATATTAAAGCAATTAACATAAAACGTAATGTGCTGGCAATGTCAAGTTTTTCTTTTAAGCATTCAATTTACATAAATTGCTGTTCATAATGAAAAGTATTCGGTTGTCAAGGTAAAAATCTCATTGTAGCTTCATTTTTGGAATTAATGATTTTCAAAGTTACTTAAAGATATTTCAAATGATAATTAGTACACATTATGTTCTCGGAATAATTGATTAAAATTCAAAATCTTATAACTAGAACATAATTTGACGCAAGACAATTAATTGCAAACACAGTTTGGTCTGTATGACATGATGTGTCACGTAAAAGTAGATTTATTATATACAGCATAGTATATATATGTATATATGCATATATATATATATACATATATATATATAGTAGAGCATCTATTAATAATAAATTGAATACGTTTTTATCGATAATTAATAGTAAAAAGGACGGCAATTTCCATCCTGTACTTCATTATTCAGTCATGTGGCCCCTCTTATATATATCTTCTTAATATTTGCAAACATCTTATCATCTTATAATCAAATATGTACAGGAGCAATGTTATTAATATTTCTTTATATTAACTTTATCACTGTATGTTATAAAATTTTAATAATAGTCGACAAATTGAAAGGAATTTAACGTTATGATTAATGTTTCCGCTTTGAAAATTGTATTAAAGTCTTTTTACATGTATTGCGATGTCATATAATTACCTATCGTAATTGTTTATTCGTACATTTCACAGACAGATAAGCACGTTCACGTGTTATATTTATACAAAAAAATATTAATAATAGACAATTTTATATACACATAATTTAGTTTCGATCTAACACAATATAAATACATCTTACATATTATTTTTTTTCAGCATTTCATGACCTTCAAAAAGCAAATTCGTCATATAAATAGTAAATACAGCTTGATGAATTCCACGCAAGTTCTCACGACATAAGACTATATGAAAAATAGTCTTTGATAGTTATTAGGAAAAATATTGTTTAATGTAAATGAAACTTGGACCGAGCACTATTAAAAAATGTAGATTATATTGTACAATTTCTAAAGGTCATAATGATCTGGTACGTGGAATTCGTCATAACGTTATTGTATATGAAATCGTAGTTCCTTTTTATAGCTACACAATACACAAACGCATCTCTTGCAAACTTACTCTGTACAGATAGAGCAACGCATTATTATATTAAGTTATTTAAATAATCTAATATAATATTAAATAACGTGATCGAAATGTATTTGTGTTATTATTGAAAATTGAATTCACTCTTTATATAATAAATAATTCTTAACAATTAAAAACGTTAGTAGAGGGGATTAAATATCTCGAAGAAATTTCTCACGATACTTTTCCATAAGAACAGAATTACTTGGTTTATCCATTAAATCACTGTTAAAAGTTGAGATAAAAAAATTTTCACAGATATTTAAATAAATTTGAAACTAGTAACGATGTGGAAGTTTATTCCTCTTAATGTCCAATTAGCTGCTCTAATTATTAGACTTATATTATTATCAATTTACACCGCACCCTTCTAGACTTAGTGAACTTGTACTTTTCAGTTCAGTATTTCCTGCTTTAACATGATAGTATCGAGAACAAAGATTTGTGTATGAGATACGTTTGTGAAACAAGTTTTAATCAACAGTCATGAGATCAATCACTCATAGTGATCTCATAAAAATGTGTTTGCCTGGATGACTTATTGCATGTATCGAATATATTGCTTCTTCATCTATGCAACACATGCTTTTCTGCATTACTAATATTTAAGAGTCTTTAAAAATGTTATTAAAACATTATGCGTAATACGACGTTCAATAATTTTAAATAATTTCAATTCTACACCAAATTGTGAAGTCCAACTTCAAAGAAAAAAAGAATGGCACATATTCAAAACAACGAATACAAAGTTAACTTGATTTAAGCTCCTCGTTATTATCATCGATTTTTTTTGTAACTCGAAGATTCTTGTTAATAGATAATATAAAAAATATTTTAATGTAAAATTATTATTTCCATTACGTGTAATCGATGAAATTACTAATTTTTGCTTATGTGCTGTTAACATTTTAGACTCTTTATCACATTTTAAGAAGCAATTTTAAAAATATTTCATCAATTTTGCTATCGCGCAAGTTATTATCAAGTTCTTTTACATTAAAACAGGAAAGGAAGAACGTTGATATTGTGTTGCATGTTTTAGATTAACAGCAACCCTAAGTTTATTCTCACGATATTATGCAAGAATTACGGCCAACGCAACTTGTACGAGAGTCTGTTATACTACCAGGGGAACTACCTGGTGTTGACAACCCATTGTGACCTACACCAACAAAACGTAATTTTCGGTGATGTGAACTCAAACTTTTGCTAGAACTTAACGATCGATTCCCATTATAACGTAATTGAGATGTTGTTGTCATTGCATAAGATTTTAGATGAGATTTTATGGACTTAGGCAAAGGAAGTTGATCAATGCCATAAACTGTTGTCCTTGCTACTATTGCTCTGCATGCAAGTTCTTGAAGACTTAGCACTGGAAGTCAAGATGATTATTTTGGTATCATTCATATGGAATTTATGGATATCATTTTAAATGCATTACCTTTGTTAGACCTCCATAGTCTTTCCATGCCATTGCGGTGTAAAGCCATACGTGAAAGTTCAGAGAAACTTTCACGAATATTGAAATTACAAAGAGGTGAAACTTCAAAGAATGCCATCCGGTTTTTAGCTGCATATGCTTCTGCATCACGTTCTCCAACTTGCCTTTTAAAAGCTAGGTGAAGACGGTTGCCAACTAATACTTTTGGTACTCCTGGAGCATGCTACATTATAAGTAAAAAATATGTTATACCTTTTGTATTATCAGGTACATTTTTTTCACTTATTACTAATTCTAAGGGAAATAGAATTATCTAATACTTATATACCTCTTCAACTTCCTTTAGCCATCTATCAATACCATCAAAGGACCATTTATTGGTAATATCATAGACTAAAAGTATGCCTTGTGCTCCACGTGAGTAAGATCTTATTATGGTACAGAATCTGCCTTGCCCTGATGTATCCCATAATTGCAATTTTACTCTTTTCCCATCCAGCAGGATAGTGGTAGTTTTATACGCTAAAATATTTTTTTTATTTAGTACAGTACATAAATATTATTTAAAAATAAAATACCATTGTTAAGAAGAAATGTTATTTTAAGCTGGTGCATTCTAAGACACTACTTTAACCTCTAGTATATTATTATAGCATCGAAAAACTTTACGGTTGACACAATATAACTTGATATTTCACTACACTCTGTAAACAACACGTGAAAGAAGTAATGATATACTGAATTAATATTCTGATAACAGTGACAATGTCACTGCATAATATTTCATAAGAATGACTATGTTAAGTAATATAATATAATAAATTAGTTATAATTTTATTGTAGAACATGTGTAACACAAGCAACCAGAAACCTAAATGAAAAAAAAAGGATATGACAAGTTAACAAAGGATAATTGATAAAGAAAAAAAAATACCGCTGCCGCTGCAAAACGGAGATTCAGCAGCACCATCTTCGAGTCCACTCAAGATTTCCTGTTTTCCAACGTCGCTGTCACCCACCAGTAAAAACTTGAGAAGGTAATCGTATTGCTTTTCTTGACGAGGCTTTGTTGTGCTGGCCTCACCTGCAGCCATAATATCCCTGTGTTGCAAACCCTGAGCATACTGCAAGGGACCCTATCAGCACTGCTTGCTCCTTTAACGTTTTCCGTATTTAGAATCCGTGGACGGATACGCTTTCGTGATGAATGTTTTCCACGATATCACATCATAGCGCACCGAACATTAAGCTCTTGCTGACTTGATAAAGCTTCCCTTTGTTGCTTTTTTTATTGGCGGTTGTTCTACTTTTAAGTGAAATCATAACAAAACAAGATTGGAATTTACACTTTCCACTGTACCGTCGATCCTGCATGTAATTACTTCGGTAAGGTGTCTGCTGTCATGAATTTTTCGAAGGTCAAGTATGTTCGTTAATTAACCATCAATGGTTAAGGCAGCTGCTTAAAATGCGACAGCTGTCAACATAAGTAAATCATAGCAAATATTGACAGGCAAGATTTGCCAAATTTCTTCTTCTTCTTCTTATCAGACAAAAAGTATGTTACAATGATTGAAACTAAAGGCTATTTTCATTTTTCATACTTCCTTTCGTTTAGTAATGTTGCTATTTCCCTCTCGCTGTAAAGCACGTAAAGTATTTCATCGAGTATAATAAACTATCGTCAATTATTAATTACTACATTTAGTTTGATATTATAATAATACTCATTGTGTACGTACTCTCTTTTTGTTACTAGGCAATATCTTACTAGACGTTAGATTGAAGTGGAGGATCCCCTTCCCCTTAAAGCTATTCAAACCAATAAGTTTCAAGCCTACGAACGGTAACAATAAATTATATCTGTTTTTAATGCTGTAATATCTAAATTTCTTTATACATTTATTGTATTAATTATAATCGACAATCTAGTTTGTTAAATGAAATTAAAATTTAAAAAGAAATATTAAAATAATTATACAATATCATTATTCTGTCGTGGAAAACAATAAATCACAAGGAGATAATAATGCAAAAAATTATAAAAGCATGTAATTCATTTTGTATAAGATTTATTGGTAAAAACTTGATTCAAACGGTTTCAAATCTTAAGCTGTTTATAATATACAATTTAAATGCATCGTGTGTGTGTGTGTGTGTGTGTATGCTACAAAATTTTAATTCAGTTATTGGAATTAATTTTAAATATCAATTTACATTTCCCTCTTCCCTTTTTGTTTTTAGACATGTATTTTGTAAAATGTAACGAAAGCTATACAAGCTCTACAATGTCATTCTGATTTTTACAGATATTTCATATCACTTTGAGTTAAACATTTTATTTCTTAACTATCTGAATAACATCTTCATCGTGCATAATATGTTGTACTCCTACCCTTTGAGGCGAGTATTTGGTACTTGTTCCCTGTTAAAGTAAAAACAAAATATGAAATAACTTTAGCCTCTTACCATATTGAAGTTAAAGAAATAGCATTCAGTTAAAGTACATTGAAATGATTTTGAAATCCTCTGTATGTGCACTATATATTATAACCACGGAAATTTTAGAGGACACAATTATTTATTTTGGTGTTTCAAGGCTTTTGCGGCAATCATGACTTAACCCCGAAAAATGTAAGAATGCTACTTTCTTGTAAGTTTATATTTCTTGGCACAGAGGCACATTACATTACTTCATTCTTACCCAAACAAGAGCATATTTAAATTGTTGAGCAAGTGTACGATGAATTGCATGACACACATGTTCTACACTAACACCCTTTCTTAATATAAGACCATCATCAAAGTCTGGTGGTTGTCCAGGTTTCTTTGTATATACCCTTATTAATGACAAATATTCCCATAATGTTTCAAGTAAGAAGTCAAGATTTAACTTCATGTTACAGCTGTAATTGAAATTATATTAAAGTACTAAATGAATAACGATTATAATATATAAAGCAATGAACATCTTACCTTACAACTATACTATTGGGTTGTCTAGCAATTCTATCCACTTCTTCTATTGATATTTGATCTATTTTATTATATACATAAACACAAGGTAAATATACTCTGTTTGCATTGATTACATCAATTAGTTCATCTGCACTACAATCTTCACGAAATAAAACTTCAGCATTAAAGATTTTATATTCATGTAAAATCATTTGAACTAATTTCTCATCTACTTTTGTCAGTGGGCATGTTGAGTTAAAAGCTAAACCACCTCCCTTTTTTACTTTAAAATATATATTTGGCTTTTTCTTATTGAGTCTTATACCAACTGATTCCAATTCTTTTTCTAAAAGCTGCCTTTGTACATCTTGTTTAGTTGCATCTAACATCATAAGAACTAAATCTGCTGTTCTGGCTACAGCAATCACTTGTCTACCCCTTCCTTTACCCTAAAATAGTAATTCTGAATTGTATCAATTTTGCAAAAACAAGTTTCATACTGTTCTTTATTTTAATAGAATATTTTTAATGCAATTATAAAGTTGCATTTATACATAAATTACACGAATAACATTAGTATGCTTACTTGTGCAGCCCCCTCAATTATCCCAGGAAGATCAAGAAGTTGAATATTGGCACCTCTATATTGAATGACACCAGGTATACAAGTTAAAGTAGTAAATTCATAAGATGCAGCTTCTGATTCTGTGTGAGTTAATGTATTTAGCAAAGTAGATTTCCCCACAGAAGGAAATCCTATTAAAACTACTCTTGCATCTCCTGACTTTAATACATC
Organism: Cerceris rybyensis; assembly: GCA_910591515.1. Lineage (NCBI taxonomy): Eukaryota > Metazoa > Arthropoda > Insecta > Hymenoptera > Crabronidae > Cerceris > Cerceris rybyensis. The sequence continues at coordinate 4,748,388 of OU342801.1, read as the reverse complement.
AAAGCCTTCTCCTTTTTCAGATTTCTTCCCTGGTTCTAAAAGCTGTGATCTATATTTTGCAAGTTTTGCCTTTAATAACCCCAAGTGATATTCAGTAGCTGAAAATAAAATACAGAAATTTCAATAATACATCAGACAATTTCATTTAATTATCTGACATACAGGTAATGTGCTTATATCTAATTTTTTTTTATATTTACAAAAATAGTTGGAAAAAGTTTATAGCACCATTACGAACTGTAATTATTTACTTATTCCAAATATTTAGTCTAAATGGATACTATATTTTTCAATATGATTACAATCCCATGGGATTTTCCATCAGTTTTCATTTTTAATTAAATTGTCCGTCTTATCTTACTCTGATTCTATACATCGAATATAAAAAATACGTTCATATAAATATACAAAAATTTTACCAAGGTTTTATTCATAATTTTCATATGTTATTCTTCTTACTTTTTGTACATATGTCATAAATATTAGCTATAAGTAAATGTAAATTATTGTAATGTAAGGTTGAAAAAAAAACTAACGATGACTGGTTATGAGAATTGCACGAACCTTTGTTCTTTTGTGTTCTAGCGATTTCTTTTTCAATTTCTGATATTTTCTCTAATATACCCATTGTAAGGTTAAAGGATTTTCAGCAACACACATTTATTATCAGAAATCGCACACTATTATCTCCAGTTACTACAGTTACATGCGGTATGCGCTGGCGCGAATTGACATATATAATTTCATGATATTAAAAGGGAGGAAGTAGAATGAAACCTTATATTTTGTTTCCACTGCCATCTAGTAGTGGGATGAAAATATTATTTTAACAATTTTAACAATTACTTTTCGTCAACCGAGGTAAAATTTAAAATATTATTTATATAAACGTATTTACTCCTGTAATTCGGACTTTGTTTTAGATATAATTTTCTGTATAAAACCAACACTATTTTACCGATTTGATCGTCGCTTAATTTCATCACTTTCTATCTTAGGATAGTTTATGGTTATGCTCATTCCTGTAACCCGTGAAAAGGATATGGTTCTTGGTTAGCTTCGAGCGTGTCCGGGAAGAAAGTTGAATTCCTATCGTGCAGGAAATATATAATTCACCACTATGTACGACGATTATAACGAGGTATGAATTGTTTAATAGACAATAGCGTGTGTGAACACGTATAAAACAAATTTATTTTTATTTTTAGTACGAGACATATGATGAGTATGGACCACCAGACGTCCACAGTGAACAACATGACAGGTTAAGTTACCGTCAAGTACCCGAAGTTGTGCGAAATTTTCTCGTTTTTTTACGAAATTGCATCAATGAGGGAATGATTTTTGAGATACAAAATCTCTATGAGACATCATTTCCAAAACTTTCTGAGCAATTATTCGATAAATCTTCTTGGCCAGAAGCTCAAGCAATTGCTCCTCTTGTTGACAATGATCCAGTGTTCCTTGCATTGTATAAGGAACTTTATTTTCGTCACCTCTATGCTCGTATGCAAGGACCAACATTAGAACAGCGTTTTGGCTCATTTTATAATTATTGCGATCTTTTCAATTACATCTTACATCCTGACACTCCAGTTCAGTTAGAGTTACCCGATCAGTGGCTATGGGAGCTCATAGATGAATTTGTTTACCAATTTCAATCCTTTGCATTGTACCGTGCTAACTTATCAAATAAAACACCAGAAGAAATTGAAAACTTGAGTGCACATAATAAAATATGGGATGTATTATGTGTTTTGAATGTTTTACATTACTTTGTGGATAAATCAAAGATTAAAAGCCAATTGGAGGTTTATGCAAGCGGTGGTGACCCAGATTCTGTAGCTGGAGTCTTTGGAAGGCATTCGTTATACAAAATGCTTGGATATTTCTCACTTGTAGGTCTTCTTCGTTTGCATTCTCTTTTAGGAGATTATTATCAAGCAATTAAAGTATTAGAAAATGTGGAGCTTTATAAGAAGAGTGCATACTCCCATGTACCAGGGTGTCAGATATCTACTGCATACTATGTTGGTTTCGCTTATATGATGATGCGCCGATATGCAGACGCAATTCGAACTTTTTCTGGTATACTTTTATATATTCAGAGAACGAAGCAGTTATTTGCAGCAAGAAATTACCAGTATCATCAAATTAATAAGCAAACTGATCAAATGTATCATCTATTAGCAATTTGCTTAGTTCTGCATCCACAGTGCATAGATGAAGGATTGCAGCAGGCATTGCGCGATAAAAATTACCACGAGAAAATGTATAAAATGCAGTATGGTGACCTAGCAGAATTTCAATCATGCTTTCTATTTGCATGTCCGAAATTTTTATCTCTCACGCCACCAAACCCCGATAATCCAAATGAAGATTATATTCGAGAAGCAATTAATCATCAAACACAGGTGTTTATGGATGAAGTAGTTCAACAAAAGATGTTGCCAACAATTCGCTCGTATTTAAAGTTGTATACTACATTGCCATTGAGCAAATTAGCCACATTTATGTGCAGTAATACTAGAACGGATGAAAATTGGGATCTAGACAAGGAAGTTAATGCATTGACTATTCATTTACTGTGTTTCAAACACAAAATGAAGAACATTGTTTGGACGAAGGGTGCATCAGGATTGGATGGTAAATTCCAGTCGGGTTCCGAGGTAATAAAAGTTACAAGTAATTCTTGATACCATCTCTTTATTATAAATATAGGTATACAAAAATAAATGTTTCATTGATTTCAGTCATTTCTGAAGTGTATTATAACAACATTCACATATTTCTGTTACAGCTGGATTTCTATATTGATCACGATATGATTCATATTGCCGACACGAAGGTAGCACATCGATATGGCGACTTCTTCATCCGGAAGATTCTAAAATTCGAAGAACTGAATCGTAAATTACATCACATAAAGATTTAACTACCATCATTTGTGTCCCGTCTCAAGAAAAAGAAATAAAACTTTTATTAATAATAAATATGAATATAAAAAATATATATATATATAAATATACATATATATATATATATATTATTTTTTTTACATATAATACGTTTTAACATGTTATGATCGCTCAATTCAAATTGGTTGCTCACAATATAATACAATTTTTTATGGAGAATGTATTTAAAAACAAAATGGTGCAGCATACAAAGTATCGTTCATAAAGTATTTCACATACAATGTCTAAATATACAATAATGACGTACAATCTAGCTTTTTCAAAAAGGTGACAAAGATAAAATTTATATATAATTGGTAATAATATACCACTTTTTCTAGAATTTCTATGCTTTTCATTTATCTATTAAAAGTAACTTATCTAAACAATTCGTAGTTTAAAAATACACTATTGGACGGTTCAACAACTGAAAGACAGCTGGAGTCTCTTGTTTTCAATAGCACATTTTCATCATTTCGTTTCTGGCATTCCCAAATTCAGTTTCCTAAAGTAAGCGCTTCACGTAGTCGTTTACTTTAGGAGGCTGGGTTTGGGGATTACAAAAACGAAATGGCAGGAATAGGCGTTTAAAACTGAGAGATTCCACCATTCCTTAGTTATCTTCCAATTGTCCGGCCGTATATATGTATACATGTTTCAAGGCTACAATACGGAACTAGGTATTACGTATAGTCCGTGTTATATCCATCTATAGGAACATTATTACTTTCTTTATCCTGAAATACTTTACATACAGCTGTTAAAATATTAGGCTTTAACGAAGTAGCTGGAATTTTCAAACTTTGAAGATAATGAAAAAATCTGTTCCCTCTCTTGCTATTTATATTAGCCCTACATTCTTCTGCTCGACATATTGCTCTTACAGATGGAAGATAATCCACTGACAACGTTCGATGATCGAGCAGGAACGATGTGGAGTTTGATAAAGCCGCATCAATTCCTCTGTTCAATTGCATTTTCAATGTAATGTTATTCTGTTTGGTCGTTTTACTCTGTTCATTTAACTGCTCGTTGTATATTACTCTTTTGTTTATCCACTCTGCTATATCTGAATTTATGCTCTGTGAAAGTGAGTATGGAGCAGTGTCTTCCGTCAGTGATAAACTAGGTTGTAGCTTTAAGTGTGACCAATTTAATGCAGGATCTTCTACTTGAATTAACGATGATATTAGAGCTACATTATCTAATTTATTCGCTATATCATTTAAAATATTTATTGAACCGTCATTTCTTGGATTCCTGTTTGCATCCTTCTTTGACTTCAGTTTTTTATTCGCTTTAATTGCTGTTTTATATACATGACATCGCACGTGTTGCCAAAGCGGTGGTGTTCCATGTGCTAATACTTGAAGTGGACCAGACAGTAATAAATATTGTAATTGCAATAGAGCCCTACGTAAATCACCACCTTCTATTAACGCCTGTAAAAAAAATATTAACATGAACACGATGAAAAATTGTACGTCAAAGAGCAGTACTTTCGACAGGGATATAAAATACCACAAATTAAGATAGTTTGAAATAACAAAGTACATTTTAAAGTACGAATTCAAATACTTACTGCTATACAACTAGATGAAAGTTTGTAGCCTGTTTCTGCCAGTGAAATGAGTTGTAACAGTGCAGACACTCTGCAACCGACTGCACTCTGAAAGTAAATTCTATGTTGTTGCGGTGCCATTTTGTTCAAATGAGGACAGATGTCTTTGCATGTCATAACAATTGGACGCTTCGTATTCAATGCTAATTGATACGTGGCAGAAATTAAGCCTTCATCTTCCTCAAATATCAAATCAATATCCTCTAGAAAGATGAGGGAATTTTGCGGTATTTTCTTCGATGCAGATTTATCCGGAACTGAACCCTTAAAAAACGTGTCTACAGCCTTGTCTTTCTTAATTCTGTGTGACTTAGTTGCTTCTTCCAATTCTTTTAAGAGTTTCTTTCCAGTTCGTCTGGACGATGCATTTACCTCGAGTATGCTGAAAAAAAGAAATTTATTCGGACATTTACAATAAGCTTGCTGCATTTTCATAATTCTTAAATTAACTATTTCATATAGAAAAACTTACGTATAACCGAGCTCTTCTGCTACTGCATATACACTTGCACTTTTACCACTTCCATGTGGTCCTAATAAAACAGCTACTTGATTGTTTTCATTGCTACTCGAATAACTGCAGTCGGACGAATAGAATTCATCTCCACTGCTGTTGTCCTTACTTGTTAATGATACCCTCCACCTGCTTAACCATTCTCTAAGTTTTCCAGCAGCCTCTTCATTTCCAACTATATCCTGTGTACTCATTGGTTTATACTTGTCAGTCCAAACAGCATGCTCACTTTCATTTAAATTGTTATTTCGTTCTACTGCTTCTTTCTTTTCAAACAGCTTCCCTCTTTTACCTCTTACCTTCGTAGGCGATTTTTTTCTGGGTTGTCCTTTAGCAGTAAGTAAGACAACATCCCATATTTTCCTTGCATCTGAACACCATTCTTCGATTTCATTTAATGCTTCTTGAATATTCGTTTTTTCAATGTTCTTTGGATGTTGCGAATTTATTTTAGTAAAGTCCATAATGTATTTGTAATTGGTTACATCTAATAGAGGAGTATATTGATGATTCATTTTTGTACGAATTTTATAATCGTTTGGTCTATGAAGGCATGTGTTTTGTAGCTGAGTAACATGGCTAATAATCGGAAATGGTAATGCACCAGTAGCATGAACTTTTTTGTCCGTATTTTTACAACCATTTTCTATAACATTTGGTTGTAAAAATAGCCGTTTTGCAGCCACAGTTTCTGGATTTGGCTTCAGTCGTTTTGTAAACAATGGTGCCAATTTTTCGTTTGATTTTCTCTTAGAAACGTTATTATTAATATTTACACAGTCTTTATAACTTGGTCCCAATTTACTTGCATTCTTCGAATTTACATTATCCTTTTGCTTTACATTCTTCTCATGTAATAAAAATGATCTATCTTTGTCAGATTTGAATAATACAGATTTGTCATTCTTAATTTTTACAACATTACTAGAAGTTTTTAATTCAGTCTTCATATTATCACTATTTCTAGATACAATTTTTCTTTCCGCGCTTTTTATTTTATCATTTTCTTTTACCATTACTTTTACATATCCATTCAATCCATTCTTTACACCTCTTTTACTTTTTGCTTGTATATTCCCAGGCTTACAAATTTCAGACCTTCGTGAACGTTCTGTATTAGCTTTTGTTATGCTCTTAATTGAAAATATTTCTTCATCACTATCATCATCTGCCATAGAAACACATTTTTTAATAACATAATACATATAGAAATATTAGCAATAGTAAATTGAGAGATCAGAGATCAAAGTGAAAATAATCATTGCCATCAACCAGTACATTTTTACTTGGGAGACTCTCAAATCTTGTATCATCACATGTGTTAACCTTTTGCATTTTTACCTGTCCTTAGTGGATTAATTTCCTATTGAAATGATAACCATGCAAGAATACTAAATTGTTGCATGATTGATCGTTAAATGGTCATGAAATGCAAAAGGTTAAGTTTAATGAATGTTGTATATGTGTTATTAAAACATATTTATGAATTACCAGGCAAAGAATCTTGATTCTCATAAGTTTGTAATTTAATTCGCAATGACCAAGGGCGTTTGTTACACTGCTGTTGTCCATATTTATCTTGTTGATTACCAGAAACATTCTCTGTCTCTACAACAGTAATGTCGTCCTCTGAAGGAAACCTCACTGATGACTTTCCCTTTTTCTTCGTAGAATATGTACCATTACTTGAGCTCGTTCTGCACGAAGAACGTTTAATAGAATCTTCTGACATATGTACATCAGCTTTTACCACAAATGTAGACATTCCTGCTAACCCTTGGTTAGAATCCTCAAGGGATCTCGTTATTATGCATACAAAAAGTTAATATAATAACATAATTAACGTTAAATGTTCCTGAAAAAGAAGAAATTATTACTAACAATTAAATTCTACACTCAGAATAAAAATAATGTTTAATCTACTTCGAAATAATTCGAAAATAATATTTCGTTAGGTGGAAAAATATTATTATATGAGGAAAGTAACAAGAATACAATGATCCTTTGTTTATAAAGTAGAATGAATCATACACGCAAAAACATGAACAAATCACTGTTATAAAATACAAAATGATACGTATTTCCAACATACAAGCTGAGAATTATTGTAAATATTACGGTGAAATCTCGAGGAAAAGCGCGGGAATGTCTCTGTTCGGAAGAGGGCAGCACAATTAATCATGTGATACGCCGTATAGAAATAGAATTTTCTTTCCTATTATTAATGATTATTAATCATTCTTAATTATTAGTGAAAATTTTTCATTTAAAATAGACCCAGCAGTTGCACTAGGATGCTGGTACAGAACTAATAATGATACTAATCAGAAAAAATTTATTAAATAGAAAAGGCTATTAATTTTTTTAACCCCTAGCTTTATCCCATTCATAGATTCCATATTCCCTACCAATTCCTAAAGAGTGTGTCATGATTATAAATATTCGTAATTAAAAACATATAAGTAAGATATGAGTTGCTAAAACGTAGCAGAATATTAAACATTGGCCATAAAAATTTTGTTTTATTCTGGCCATATCGGCTATATGGTTCTCTTAAGCCATAAACTTTGTGACCGTAAGAAGATTGGAAACTCAATAATTGCATGGTGTTTTGGCGCCACTGCTTTCAGCGCCATCTAGTTTATCGAAATTTTTGGAAATTTTCTGGCGCGAATTAATCTATCGTTCAAAGACTGAAATGTTTAAACACTAATATCTGTCTTATTTCCTGACCGATTTAGATGCGGTTTGTTCCATCATCTTAATTACAGTCTAAACTATCGATCCACTAATGGGAAACACTTAAATTCAACTCGTTTAGCTGCTATAAGTAAGCGAACGATAGTGTAATAGTAACTTCTTATTGAAGTTCTAATCTAATACCGCGAAATTTAAATTGCCTAGTATCTACCATATTGACTCATCGAAGATGTCGATAATTTACTTGATATGTATTATATCACTGATATTCCTATTAATTCGTAAATTATGCTTAAAAATATTCAAAATACAGAAAAATATATGCATTGTCGTTCTTGGAGATATAGGCAGAAGTCCACGAATGCAATACCATGCAATATCATTTGCGAAGGAAGGCTTCACAGTGGATCTTATAGGTTATCCGGGTTCTTTACCGTTAAAAGAAATCAGAGATAATTCTCGTATAAGAATTTATCATCTTCAACCTCCACCAGAACTAGAAAATAGTATGAAATTATTTATTAATAATTTATTTAACCAATAAATTATATGCTCTCTATTTATGTTATAAAAAATTACATTTTCGGTAACGATGATGGCATTAAATTACGTTCGAAATAAATTAATCGTTTTTTGTTTCAGAATTATCACGTACGATTTGCTACGCAATAAAAACATTATGGCAGGTTTTCTCTCTATTGTGGGTATTAATTTGCAAACATATATCAAGTTATGTATTGATACAAAATCCTCCAGCTATACCAACAATTCCAATTTGTTACTTCTATTGTATTGTCATGGATTCGCAATTTATAATTGATTGGCATAATTATGCCCATACTATCATGGCACTTCGATTAGGAGAAGGGCATTTATTAGTGCAATTTGCGAAATTTCTGGAAATGTACTTTGGTTCTAAAGCACATGACAATTACTGCGTTTCCCAAGCAATGCAAAGAGATTTGCAAGAAAGGTGGAATATAAAGTTAGTACTCTTCAATACATTGATATTGCTTATTTACAGTTTTTCTTATGAACATTTAATGCGTAATATTTCTTTGTCTTAGAGCACATGTGTTATATGATCGTCCAGCAAATGAATTTCATCCAATTACACTGACAGAGAAACACGAATTTTTATCAAGATTAAGTGAACAATATGATATAATTAAAGGTCCTGATAAAGGGAGAACAGTATTTACAGAGTATTCAACAGATGTATTATGTTTATCTTCTAAAAGGCCTGGTTTTATAGTATCAAGTACTAGTTGGACAGAGGATGAAGATTTTTCTATATTATTAAATGCCTTACAAGGTATTTTATGAAAGTGTGTGCATAACTTCATTGATAAAAAATGCAGCATAAATTTTTAGTGTTAATCTATTATATATTGAAATTTTTTTTCATTGCAGAATATGAGAATGCAATTGAACAGAATAATGTCAATTTACCAGATTTAATTTGTGCAATAACTGGTAAAGGCCCGTTAAAGGAATTTTACCTAGCTATTATAGAGCTAAAGAAATGGAAGCACATTAAGATAATAACACCTTGGCTGGAAAATGAGGATTATCCTAAAATATTAGGTAAAAAATGCGTTAATTGATAATATACAAATACATCGAATTATCTTGTACTATTAATATGTTATATTTATACGTAGCCAGTGCAGATTTAGGAATTTGCCTTCATACATCCTCAAGCGGTTTAGATCTACCAATGAAAGTTATTGATATGTTCGGATGTACTCTCCCAGTTTGTGCATATAATTATAAATGGTAGGTAGTAAGTCGGTATTGGTTGCACGTAAAATGAAAAATTTATTACGATTTTCTTATATACGAAAAATTGTTTTTTATAAAAATAATTTATACCTTTCAGTTTATCGGAACTCGTAAGGCATAATGAAAATAGCATGATTTTTTCAAATGACAGAGAATTGTTTGAACAATTGAAATTATGGTTTGAGGACTTTCCGAATAACAAAGTACAGCAAGAATTAAACGAAAAATTTCGTCGGGAACTTAATAATTTTCAAAAGAATCGATGGCACGGTAATTGGGTTTGTAGTGTGTTGTCCTGTTTCAATTAACTCTATATACATTTGTTACTATGTATACTGCTTTTATGTATACATTTTTTTTAATTTGTTTGAAAGGTAATTTCGATGTTTTATATAATATGCTTCCATTAATTTAAATAGATATTGTTGTAGTTTTTGTACCTGTATTTGGTATTAATTTCCTTAGACAGGCATTTCTACAATTATTAATTTTAATTTAACGAGATTACTTTACTGTATCGAATAAAAATTATATTTTCCTTCAGTTCTTTATAATACCTGTTTTTAACATTTTTACATGCGTCCTGTATTAATACAATTATTATTTATGAATAATTTAAGAGTGAAATACGCGATAAAGTCGTGTTCATGAATCGCGAAATATTATTTTAAATTATTTATAGCGCATTTAATACATTTGATTTTATCTGATAGGCAAAATGATTCGTTTTTAATGGAAACTACACTTACTACATTAATTATACAACAGGCTCTGCTTAATTCTTCCTTTTCCGGTACATAGACAACAGGAATGTCTTTTTCGTTTGCCAAATTTGTTAAATGTCCAAAGAAGTCTAAAGGTGTTCTTAAATGTTTCGCGTCCGCAGCGAGAATGATAAATTCTGATAAATCTTGTTCAACTGATTCTGTTACATCGATTAATCCAATGTAAAGCATATTACTGTTCATCTCGGCAATTTCTTTTATCAAGACTAATATCTCGGACGTCAGGATTTCCATTGCTGCACTTCTTGTACTGATCAGGCTTCTTTTCTAGATATAAAAATACAATTATGGAATTACTTATACAAAAGTACACGCTTAATTCTTTGCCGTTGATGCCGCGACAGAGCTGGTATTCGCAAGCACAGCAAAATTTGCTGATTGCAAAGGGTTAAAAATGTTAACACATTTCAAGATATTTCAGTATTTTATTTGAAACATGTTCTATTGTTTTTTACGTATGTATTTCATTTTAAAGTAATTAATTATACAAACGACGTATGATTCATTTACGTGGTACTTTGTGGTCATGTAATGAATAATTATCTAAAAATATGTAAAGTTACAAAAACGGAAAACGCATGAAAGTTTGGTCTTTCAAAAATATTCCAAAGTTATATTGGAAATTACATCTGACATTCAGTAGCTTAAACAGATAGAAATTCAGGTACAAAACATTTAAACTAAAAGACGTTCAATTTCTTGCTGTATGGCTTGAATTTGTGGCTTTAATTGAGAGCCTTCATTAACAGTCACAGAACAAGCTACAACAGGTCTGGACACGCCGCAAGCACGTCCTAAGGCCTGTTTGCTTCTTACGAATACATAGGGGACATTTTTATCTTCGCATAATAATGGCAAATGCAATAAGATTTCTAATGGTTCTGCATCTGCTGCCATTACAATAAATTCTGACAGGCCACGGTTGAGTGTTTTAGTTGCTTCGTTGGCGCCTTTCCTTAATTGTTTATAATTCATTGCTTGCTGCACTAAGTTTAAAATTTTTGCGGTTAACGTAGCGTCCGCCATGGGGTATGCCTTTGGATTAACTTCGTCTGCCTATATGAAATAGATCAATAATTAAAAAAGAATTCATTTAAATTTATTCGATTATAAAATTTCATATAAAAAACATTAAACTATTACATTCAAAAGATATTGTTTCACTTATCGTAAAAGTAATTAAAATGTTTCAAGGTACCACGTGTAGAGCATAACCTCTATCACGCCGTAGTGAATTAAAATATGAAATAAGTAATTGAAGTACTTACCATTTTTTTGAGATTACTTTCGGGAATGTTCTAAATAGATGAAGCTTATTGTTTGCCAATAAATAATCACCTCTCCGCGATTATTAAAAAAAATCGCTTCACGGAGGAACTAAAGATTGTATACGCAACAAGTATGTCTGCACTTACATATTATAATGCAGTGGTTCTCAAACTTTTTTACGATTTTGCGCAAGATAATTTCTTTACAATTTTTTATATTGCTCGCCTATCTTGTTAGATTAATTATAATTAACATACAGACTATTAATATTATAACATTTTTTGGTAAACTATTTTTTAGTCAGAGAATGGGAAATATTAGTTATCAAAAGTACATTCCAAGAGGCGGGCCCATTGAATGCCTGAAACGGCCCAAAATTTATAATTTATCCCATTGCATTCCAAAGTTTGAGAAACACTGTTATAAATAATACTCTGTTAAAAGTAATCAATCATTTTCCTACGTTGTAACGCAATAGTACATAATTGAAAACGTAGAAAACTTAATTTGCTATTTAAATTGATACAAATTAACTGGTACCATATAATGATAAATTAATGATATATGCTTTAAAAATGAGGGCATTTGTTTCACCATGTAATTTCCCTCGTTTTAAACTTGAAGACAACAAATAAAGAAATATGTACCTTGTCTCCTATTGTTTTATGCGCACAACAAGCGGAACAAGTACTCGAATCGAGTATTAGATTTTGCTTACTATCACCGCAAACTTCATTTAATTCTTTTTCTTCAGAACTACAATTAAAGTGCAAAATCATTAGGAAGAGACACGTAGAAAAACACCAATTTTATTATTAAAAATAAAATAAATAAATTGCAATTAAGTAATAAAGCAATTTATCTTATTTACTTTAAGGGATCTACTCCGCATTGTTCAGGTATTTCCTTAGTTATACCATATTGTAATGCATCCCATGAAATTTCTCTATCGTTTACAAGACACTTTAAATGATTTGTATCCTTTCCACATGTATTTACGGAATCGGAATCATTTTCAACTTTAGGTTCTTTGTAGTTTGCTATAAAATCATATATTCATTTACCAATACGTACGGCAATTGGTGAAAAAAAAGAATATATCAGAGAAAGCAGATTACCGTAATCGCAAATATATTGCGGAAGAATCAGCGTAATTTTACACCCCGGTGGTATCGGGTCTTTTCCTCTTATTGTCATCTCTTCTCTCGCTTCAGGAACAATTGTGTCGAGTATATAAATCTCATTGGAATCTATTTCCTGACACTTCAATGAAAAATCGCTTAGTCTCTCCCTTAAGTCACTTTTAAAAGGGCGAATCTTTGGAATTTTGGTTGGTTTCTGATTCGAACAATATTGTAATATCGAGTCGTCGCTGTTAAAAGGACTGATCTTTAGCATTTTTCTTGGTTTTCGGCTTGAACAATATTCTGGTATAGATTCGTCGCTTTTAAAAGGACAAGTTTCTGGTATCTTGGCCGGTTTCGGACTTGAGCAATATTCTGATACAGCGTCGTCGCTTTTAAATGGACAAATCTTTGATATTTTGCCTGGTTTCCGGCTTGAACAATATTCTGGTAGCGCCTCGTCGCTTTTAAAAGGACAAATTTCTGGTATCTTCCCCGGTTTCTGACTTGAGCAATATTCTGTTTTCGAGTTATTTTTAATAGGACAAGTCTTTCCTATGTTAGCTGGTTTTTGACTAGAGCAATATTCTATTATCGAGTCATTTTTAACAGGACAAACATCTGCTTTATTAGCTGGTTTCTGACTTGAACAATATTGCATTATCGAGTAATATTTAACAGGACAAGTATCTGCTTTATTAGCTGGTTTCTGACTTGAGCAATATTGCATTATCGAGTAATTTTTAACAGGACAAGTATCTGCGCCATTAGTTGGTTTCTGACTTGGGCAATATTCTGTTATCGAGTCGGTTTTAACGAGACAAATGTTTGGCATATCAGCTGGTTTCTGACTTAAACAATATTCTGTCATTGAGTTACTTTTAAAAGGACATGTCTTCGGTATATTCGCTCGCTTCTGACTTGAGCAATACTCTGGTATCAAAGCATTTTTAGCAGGGCAAGTCTTTGCTATATTAGCGGATTTCTGACTTGAGCAATATTCTGATATCGAATCATTAATTACGTTGAATTTTTCTTTTTCATTTTTCAACTTGCGATTCAATGAAATCGCACTACCGCAAGGTTTAACGAGATTTCCGCAAACGTTCTCCGAAACAAGGGAAATAACCGATTCCACGGTATTTTTGCAGTACGAGTCGTTCTCATTTTTCTATAATAAGAAATTATAAATTAATAACGTTGAATCTATTTTATCAGAGTGTAGATTAATATTAAATTAAAGTATTTCTTTACTAATCGTCGGAAAGTTGGAGACACGCCGGTGTATGTATTTCGTGGGCAATCTTTAAAATAATTTTGATTGTTATCATTCGAAAACACAATGTGGGTATTTCTTATGGTATTGTATGCTGGCATAGACATTTTAATTTCTTTAATGCGATTACTTCCTGCGAGAGTGAAAGATTTATCGGTACTTTAACGAAAACGTGACGATACGACGATATCTCAAAGTGCAAGAAACGTTGGTGGATGTTAAACCTTTATGACTCATTGTGATTTTTAGTTGATTTGTTATTAATAACAAATGTTCAGTGTTCTTTGTTGGAAGTTTTTAACAAATTTGATCATTATAAAGTGTCGAATCATCGTGATCATTATTCAGATACATGGACCCCTGAGAATTTTGCACATTTTTGGTCTCCACCGGTTTTTGAGGGCTTTAAAATTTGAAAAGGTTAATTATTTAGTCCTTTCAGACATTATTTACCACTAACTTAAATTTATTTAACAAACTTCATGATGTAAAAATTCCCAAAGGGAAATTGAAGTGTATCGAAGAATCGATCGACTTGAAGAATATTATCAATCATTTTCAATTTCTTTATATTCCATGGTCTTTTACTTCAAATCTTTTCATTTTTAAATTTATCCTATCATTGATTCATTCAAAGATCGACACAAATTATTCACGATAATTCCATTGATCCCATAACTATGTAATTTCATATCCACTAAAAAAAGTCATATTTTCTAAAAGCAGCGACTATCTTTCCACTCGTGTATGATCAGTAATATTATCAAATTATTAAGTATCCAATTAAACAATATCGCCCACAAAAGACGCAAACAAAAATCTCATTGATAAGATTCACTTAAGGTGCTCTATGGGGGGCAAAGTAGAAAAGGTTCGCGCTCGCAATCAGTGAGACCAAGTTCAATCAATCAACATTAAGAATATTGTCCTAAATTATATCCTTAATACATCATAGCCACAGCTAATTAAAATAAAAAAGATACAAACGAATAATAAGAAGAAAATACATCCATTTTCTTCGTCTTGTAATCAAACGCAGAAAAGCCTGACGAGAAACTGTTTGAAACTTTCCGTTAATACGAACACAACTCATTATCTGCTCGTATAGGTTCATCGTTAATCACTGAAATTAAAACATGTGATTAATAACGTTTCGAGTCATAGTCCTCCACTCTATAAACCCCATGTATAAGAGAATAGCTTTGTGCTCTGAATACATGGGGTGGTATTAAATAAAAGTGGATTAAATTTTACGCCCTTAATTGTACATTAAAAATTACAGATAATATTGGAAGAAAGTAAATTATGACAAGTATGATTAGAAAGTTAATCACTGAAATTAAAACATGTGATTAATAACGTTTCGACTCATAGTCCTCCACTCTATAAACCCCATGTATAAGAGAATAGCTTTGTGCTCTGAATACATGGGGTGATATTAAGTAAAAGTGTATTTAATTTTACGCCCTTAATTGTACATTAAAAATTATAGATAATATTGGAAGAAACTAAATTATGACAAGTATGATTAGAAACTTAATCACTGAAATTAAAACATGTGATTAATAACGTTTCGAGTCATAGTCCTCCACTCTATAAACCCCATGTATAAGAGAATAGCTTTGTGCTCGGAATACATGGGGTGGTATTAAGTAAAAGTGGAACTAATTTTACGCCCTTAATTGTACATTAAAAATTATAGATAATATTGGAAGCAACTAAATTATGAAAAGTATGATTAGAAAGTTAATTGTCGGTTAGAGATAGCGGATTTACTATCTACGTAAATCTTATAAGAACAGTCTGACGCAAGGTCGTCGCGAAGGTTTTGCCAAAAACAAACGGTAATCTTGTGTCAATGATCTTTAAGGTATCGTTGGAACTGATAGAAATATCAATACAGTTTTATTTACCAAGTATTGTTTTCAACGACTTTGAAATCACTTCTACCATCAGTACGCCGTGACCCTTCTTCCAGGCACGACGTAAGAAATTAGGAAATGAATTCAATCGTATCATTTATTCTGATAATGGTATAAATCACTTTCTTTTAATTTAAGGCAATTAAGATGCAGGTTTTAACGTGTTTAACACTGAACCTACCAAGCCGTTCAAAATGACCGATACACTATTTTTTCTAAAAATTCTCTGACTTGTTAGGGAAGTCATGAAGCAAATATTCCACTTGTATCTTATAAACCATAAATTACTTAATTGCTCACCTCTTAATTTCTCTTCTTTTACACTATTTAATAAATGTATCTAAATTTTAGTGGATATAACGTCGGTAGTTTGAGTGTTAAAAATATTAATGGCAATGTCCAGGAAGATTTAATTGCACTTTGTAATCTTACACACTTATATCTTTCTCGTTATAAACAAATTCGTGTAATCAATAAAAAATCACTATTACTAAATGATTTATGGCATTTTTCAATATAAACAGGGCAATTTGGATAGGATTGTAGAATAGATATTGAACTTAACACTTTAAGGTCTTACTAGAATACTATCATTGTTTTTACTTTACACTCTATCATTAATCGATCGATATCATATCAATTTACAGTGAAGCTTCAGAGAAATGCAGCAGAAATGCAATCAGCGTAGGCAAGAAAAAGTTCCGAGCACTCTTGTTCATTATGATAGATCTTTATCGCTTGGATTCAACTTTCTCGAGAAACTGAAAGTTTAAAACGCTAGCTAGGTATCTCTAAGTTTATATAGAATAGAATAACGGCAATTTCTGTTTTACTCTTTCCAATGTACATCGTGTACTTTATTAAACTCTAGTTGTCGCATTGTAAAACAAGCTTCCACGTTTTTATGACATGGAGGTAAATTATAAAGGTACGTGAATTATATATAAATCAAATTCTAGTTTACAACAAAGTTACTTTATGTTATATCGTTGAATTTGCCTCGGAGTATCTGGTCCAAAAAATAATTACACTCAAAGATGTTGATGAAATCTTGGAACCTTAAAACTATAAAGTTTCATTGACTCCATACACGATTCCAAGTACAATTACTTTTTGTATTGCAATTTTAGAAATGTTATATTTAGAGAACATTCTGAGCTAAAAGGAGAAGTCTTTCGGGTGTTCTTTATCGATTTGAACTCGAGTTTATTGTCCCGTTAGTTCAAACTGTGTCAGCATTCATTATTCGATCCCCTCTCCAACAGTTACTTAAAACTTCACCCAATGAAGCTATCACTATCATGAATCAGCAATAAAGTATTGTTAACGTCCACTATTTTCGAACACTCACTGACAAATCGAAAGTGTGAGAAAATCTCTAAAAAGAGACCTTAACTTCAGAACATCACACTCCTTCTAAAAATAACGATGGAACCAAGTATTCCTCTGTTCATACTTCTTAATTCCTTCGATGATAAACTTTCTTACATACAATAATAACATATTAAATAAAATGTATTATTAATATTTCCACTACTGAAACATTTCATTATTGTTTGTCATAATTAGACTCCGGATGTTTATGCAAATTTCAATTTTAACAAATGCACCTAAGTTAGGAAAACCTATTTAGGGATTTGTTGCACTCGTTAAATATTACAGCGAATACCATACTTTGGATATTTTAGATATGTTTTTATATTATGTTCTTTTTCTATATTTTAGCCGTATCCATTTTGTCATAAATGCATAAAAATCCGGAATCTAGTCATAATTAATAATATTTCATACTGAAATATTTCCATAATGGAATGCAAAAATAAGAAAAGACAAGATTAAAATCATCATCGTGTTATATACCTAACGTTAGATAATAAATTTTCATTTGAAATAAAGAAAATAATATACAGTCGAGATGTTTTTCCTTGAAAGTTTACAAAAACAAAAGATGCCTCGTTAGAAGTAGTTACATGCGGTACATGGAGTACAATCTGAAATCATCATTTAATGCTCGTGTTCCGATCTTAGTTAAATATACAGACGTGTATGTCAGTGATAAAGGTAACTAATACTCTCACGATAGTAATTCTGATTGAAGCTCGAATATTTCATTGGAATGGCACATAAGACGATCGATAGTCTTCAATTGCACGCCCGTGTGCCAGTGTGGCAGAGACCGATTGTATTAACGACATTAATAATGGCAACGATTTCTTCGATTTCCTTAACAATCGGTTTACTCTGTTATCTAACGATACCAGTGCATTCTTTATTTTCAGTTGAAACGACTGAATCGATCAACAGTCGACCGATAATCGGTGAGTTTTCATTTATATAAGATATTAGAGTCGATGCTTGGTCTATTTTGCAAGTAGAAGACTATTTTTGTAAAATTTTGCATAATGAAGAGGATAAGATAGAGTTAGCTTAGTCAGCTCGTTCATACTATATATCAACTTAGATTCTTATCAGTGTACAAATTGCGGAGAGCAGAAAATCTTGCATTGTCTGCAAAGATTTCGTTTATTCAGTTTGAATTTAAAATGAGCCGTAATTTTTAAAAATGAGACCAGTCCCCTTATTCTTATGTTGAGATTTTTGAGAATTTGTAGAAATCTTTCGTACTGTAATATTTAACGTTTGAAATTGTTTGGATGAAATTATGATACTTTATTTTATTTAGTTTGTTATTTGAAGTAGGAAAAGAAGACGCCTATATTTAGCTAAATGTAAGTTAAACATATTATTTTTAATGGTGGACTTATATCAGTTTTAAATATATCGGCTCATTTAGCGAATTATTGATGCCGCTGTATGTAAAAAGATGGTACCATAAATGCAGAATTTATTTTTCATTAATAAAATTCTGTTTCAATATGGACAGGTGTTTTATCACAAGAAATAAGTTATAAATTAAATGAGAAATATCCCGGACAATATGATAGTTACATCGCCGCGTCGTACGTGAAGTTCATCGAAGGTGCTGGCGCCAGAGTTGTGCCAATTTGGTAAAGATAACATAAAATAATTAAATTCACATTGAAACATATATAAAATTGTAATCTACAGATAACAATCTGAATTACTTATCATCAAGAATTGTTAAATATTCCTCAAATTATATATTCTTTGTCAATCGTTCTACTTGTTATTTTTTTGCAGAAACAGTTTCTAGTTTAATTCTGAATTAAATAATACTAAATCTATTTAATAATAACTCAATGGATATTTAGTCGTGAATTGATATTAAAATTATTGAATATTTTGTCTTATCAATATACGATCTTGCTTTCTTAGGATCGGACAAAGTGAATCATACTATGAGGATATTATAAGTAAAGTAAATGGGTGAGTTATGACAACATATAGATTGAAATAATTATAACACTAATTATTTCAAACTTCTTGACCTTTTTTTCTGACCCTTTAATTATTCTTTCAGGGTCTTGTGGCCGGGCGGAGCGACGTTCTTCAATCAAAGTAATGGATATGCTGATGCAGGGTATCATATTTACAGGTAACGAGTAAGAATTTACGATTATTATTATCAGAAGTAGAAGATTTGTTTTAAATTCTAAAAAGAAAACTTTAGACTAGTTGTCTACTTTAAAATATACATCTAATTTCATAGAGTTTCATGAGGAAATTATTTCATTTGTTACGATATTATAGAATTTCTTTACATAATGGAGAAAACTTGCAAAAATAATTGCAAACTTTTTTGAGATTGAATCCGGAAAAGTTATTTTTCTGTTAATCAAATCTCTGTTGCGCTTAAGTTCAGTGAACCTTATGATCCAGGTATTACGTAATACGGGGTTCACTGTTCTTTTCATGCATAAATAACACAGTAGTTGTTGCTATTTTTTATTGTTACATATAGATCTGCCAAAAATTTGTGTTATTTAAATGTAAACAGGTTTAGCTTTTACTTAAACTTACTCTTTACAATTGCTACATCGTTTACAATGATTAAAATGCTAATGAGGCAATCGTACGGGGTAAGATAAAGTGAACGATAATTAACAATAAAAAATACATACAAATAATTGTGTTTTAAGCGCATTACAATTTCAACGTAGCTATTTGCACATCAAGACATTTAACATTATGTTTTGTGTCACGTAACATTATGAATAATTAATTCATTCCTTGTTCATTGTGTATTTTATATAAATTATTTGTTATTGAATATAAAATTTCATTTTAAATGTATATTTATTAATACGAAAAAAGCTGCAGTTAATAAGTGAACGAAATTATTGTATCTTTTTTACTCTAGTTTAAGAAAAATACTGAAACTATTACTATTTTAATTTGCAGGATTGCGCAAAAGATGAACAAAAATAAAGATTATTTTCCAATCCTTGGAATTTGTTTAGGATTTGAATTGTTAACGTACGTTGCAGCGAATCGCGTAGAACACAGAATAGATTGTTTTAGCAAAAATCAACCTCTGCCTCTGGAATTCAAGCGAGGTATACTTCTTATTAATTATAAAATAATAATAGAATAATTACGAAAGTGGTTTAATTTCTAAGTTGAAAAAGTAAAAAGTTTGAATATTTCGGAACCAATGATTAACTCAAGATTTCTAACATCTTTCGTAATTGCAAAGACATTTAAGAAATAGTTTAACAATGGAACAGTAATAAAACATGTCAATATTTTTTGTTTCAGATTTTAAGCAAAGTAAACTGTTTGAGAGTGCACCATCAGACATCATAGAAATACTGAAGAGGGAAAATGTAACTGCCAATTATCATCAATATTGTGTCACGGAAGAGGTATGATCATTAATTAATTATTATAAAACTTGAGAAGAAATTCATATAATTAATAATAAATTGCAGGGTTTAAAAAGTGTCAATTTGCACAACAAGTTTCGTGTAATGTCTTCAAATCATGACTTAAATGGCGTACAATTTATTTCTTCTTTGGAGCACGTTACAATGCCTTTCTATGGGGTGCAATTTCATCCTGAGAAAAATATGTATGAATGGGTCACAGGAAAAAAGATTCCCCATGGATTGCATGCAACTAGGGTTGCACAATACTTTGCTGATTTTTTCGTTAACGAAGGTATAGTATATATTTAACTTGAATTTAATCTAGTATAATTTAATAAAATAATGTCTTTGCAGCACGAAAAAACAGGCACAAATTTCCAACGGTAGCCGAAGAAAATCTAAGTTTAATTTATAATTATCCCGTGACTTATACCGGCTTAAAGAAATCTTCGTATGTGCAATGTTATATGTTTAATAGAAATAACACGTCCAATAGGTTGAATAATTAAAGAGGTTGTACTAAATTATATGTAAAGACATATGGTTATTAGGTGGTGATATTAGATGCGTATCAAACTATTTCTAATTAAATATATTGATATTAATATTAGTTGGTCAGGTGTGTTTCTTCATCTTCTCTTATTGAATAAACTTGAATGCTTAGCCTATTAAATAAACAGTTACCAGAAATCCATAACAGAAATGATAAATGGGAGATTATTATGTATAAAATAGAACACTTTGTATTCACATATAACATAACACCAGTGTATATTGTGTCACAACTGGGATACATAATATTACAATGGTGCATAATAAAATTCTATACATATTTTGTTCTATCTAAAGTAAATCATATTTTGAATTCTTTCCTTCACCATCAAATTTCGCTCTGAATCGAAGCATCAGTATTGTTTTATTTCATATTTCGCACATTTGGGCATCCCTTCTTTTATCCTATGCGAGATAAAAAGTTTCTGTGGAATGAAGCATCAAAGTTATTGCCACAGAAGCAAATCAAATTATCAACTCAATAAAATCTGTTGGTAAAGTAAACTTAAATTAGCTTCGATTCAGAGGGAACAGTTGGATCTGATATTTGCTTGCCACTTTTTTAAAACAAGCATGAAACTAAACCTTTTAAAAGCATGAATCAACCCTTACAAGGGATAGTCGGGAAGTATTTGATGCCGATTACAATGAAATCTGATAAATTTTTAGCGAAGATAAACCATCTTTTCGTTACTTGCAAAGGTAATTTTCAATTATAGAATCAAATCTATCGTCCTTCTCTTCACAGTTTATATTCCAAATTTATCATTTTTCCATCTGTTTCTATGAAGTGTATCCGTAGCTTCCACGTAAAAGAATAAATTACTTTCTTTTGCCACTGATTTACAGAAAATAAAAGGGATATCATATTATTGTATATAAAAATAGTGAAACATTTATCTAAATTATTTTCTTGCATCCAAAATAACGTCGAAAGTATAAGGTGTAAAATTGGAGAAGAGAATAGTATTAATCCAGTCTGAGAAGCATAACGAGAACCTCCATTGTCCGTTGTTTTCCTTCACTTTATAATTCACAAATTTACCAATTTTCATTAAAATCAGCAGCCAAATACTTTACGAATATTCCTTTCTTAGTTTTATTCTTGTAACGTATAATATTATTAATAGTAGATCATATAAACATTATTTCTATTTATTCCTTGTTACATTTTCTTAGCAAATTGCAAAGGTGATGCCACAAATAAATTGCAGAGGAATTCTTTACACACACCATCGGGAATATTCGCTCCATGTAAATCTGGTGCGGCATCACTTTCATTTTATGTCGTGTACAGTATATATACATAATGTATATAAGCATTTGCAGTATATATATTATACATACATATCTTTCTGTTCTGTATAGATGCATTTCTTCGTAAACTTCGCGTGTTATCTTTTTTTTTTATGAACATAATAAAAATTTCTTCCGCTCCGTGTGTGACATAAATGTTCATGCCACTCATAAAGCCATGCTTGCGTTATATTTAATTCTTTTTTCTTTTATTATTTTAAATAGTACGTGATATCTAACTGTTTGAATATACTTAGTAATATTCGTTATTATATATATATTTATATATATATATTATATTAATCTACATTTCTACGGAGTGTCGAACATTATTGTACGCAAAACTCCATGGTGGCGTTATGCACGCGCGTTAATAAATTTGTCATCTTTCTCATACCTATTTTAATAATTGTTATTAATATTATACATAATTATAGTTATAGTAAGCCTGGAAATGTGACAATCGTTAAAACGTAATTGCAAATTTATTTATTTCCATACGAATGTAACGTATGTTTTGGTGTCAAGTCATCTTTGATGTATATGATATATTTAGGTAACTCAGCACGACAATGATGTCGCAGGACCAAGCTTACAATTTTACGATATCTTAAATTGTAAATACGAAATACATGGCCTTAATATGATCGCTAAAGTCATAGGGTGTTCTCCTGTTTGCAAATAGACGACGTAAAAAGATCACTAAAAATTAATTTTAAAGATCAAAATATCAGAATATAAATTGGAGTATAGTTCTATTCTGTCTACGTAAACGTATTGGATTGCTATCGCTTTCTTTTATACTTAAGATCCGGTTGATAAGTGGTATCGATTGCAAGTTGTATTTTTTTTTCTTTTCTTAAGCAAAATTAGCAAAATTATTGCACTCGATTGTAATGGTTAAAGATAAAAGAAAATAATTCCTACAACTAAATTGGACAATTGACGTGCAATTGATTTATTGTGTATGCACGCACAAAACGTAAAATCTCTCTTAAAGTTTCTTTTTAAACCTAAACGATTTTTATAGTAAACTATGCGCCAATTAGGTAAAATAAAAGTAAATACCTAAGGAACTCAAAAGGAAAAAAAAAATTAGAAACTTTAAATCTATAACATTTTTCTCAGTCACGCTAATGCCAAACTCTTCTTTCCTTTTTTACCAAAATAATAAACGAATTCTACTTTTGCACATTTGGTTCACATTTATCAACATATCAAAACATATCTGTTTACTTCTAAAGCCGACATATAGAGAAAATAAATCCATGAAATTATTTAATAAGCAAGCTTAAAAAGTATATTTGTTATGTGTATGAAGTCGACGTAGCAAATTTTAACGTGAAATTAAACATACCACTCCGAATCTAATGAGATCGTATAATTCTTTTTGGAAGTGATAGCACAGGATGCATCCTGATACGAAAACTAATAGTGCAAAAGTCAGTAATTAAAAGCAAAGCAATGATGGACGCAAATAATTATTTCTACGCATTCCTACTAGTTTCATCCGAAATATTGTAGTTCCTGTTATCACATTCCTCTCGAAGAATGTATATGATTTCACAGAGTTTCTGAGGTGCTCGATTAAAGCAAAAAATGCTTTAAAAACACGCGCTCGGAATTATACGTGCGTTCATTGCAAAATTTGTAAAAATACATTTTGTACTCCAAGCAAACTCCTCGGCAACTCCTTAAAACTACAAGCATATTTTCTGAGGTACAACGTATATGTTACACCAAAAATTTTTCGAATATTCATGAATAGCAAATCCATAGTGTTTCCCTCGTATGAGATCATTGTATAAAAGTAAATACAACGATATATTGGTATTCATAGTTAGTGCCTAATTAACAATTAAATTTAAGTGTGCCCATCACTGAGTCGCAATATCCTGAGTACTGATTTCGCACGAAAAGGTGGAACATGAAAACACTAAATATACTCTTTTTTCCCTTGCAAACGATCTACCAAAAGTATTATACAAAGAGAAACGAAAAAAAAAGAAGAAATTCAAACTTTGGATAATGCACTGCCATTACAGTAGCAGTCAATGTTCATTCTATATTCATCCTTTGCACATAGCTATGGATGAACGTCTCAAAATGATAAAGATGACCGTAATTGCAACGTTCACGACAACATTGTTGCGATGCAATGAACAACACTGTAAACTTTTCACGGTCACCAAAAAGTCATTTTTCCAGAAACTCAATTCTGCACATTTTTATCAACGACACAAACAATCTGTCTTGTGTATACACTGACTTCTGTATCAAATGCTTTTACATCATTTCTCTTGATTTGGTTTAATAGGATGTTAGCACACCAGGAGGAGTTGGTACAACGACTGTGTGCTGTGGTACCACAGGTACTACAGGCGGTGCTGGTGGTGCTAATGGATGTCCAACCAAGACTGCTGCCGCGGGTATCGGCAAGACACCAGATTGAGGAATGGCTGATGGTGTGCTAACTTGAGTCGGTGGTCCTTCCGCTGCATGTTTTCTCAAATGTCTCAACATGTTGCCTTTTTCGACAAAAGTCTTTCCACAATCTGGACAGCTATGTGGTCTTTCATCTGAATGTGATCGTCTGTGCGAGACTAAGTGTCCTTTGCACATGAAGTCTTTAGGACAAAGGTCGCAACGGAATGGCCGTTCGGCATTACTTCCTTTATTGTGCGAACGCATATGGAAAAGTAGATTGCCC
Organism: Cerceris rybyensis; assembly: GCA_910591515.1. Taxonomy (NCBI): domain Eukaryota; kingdom Metazoa; phylum Arthropoda; class Insecta; order Hymenoptera; family Crabronidae; genus Cerceris; species Cerceris rybyensis. The sequence goes on along the minus strand of OU342801.1, from coordinate 4,723,087 downwards.
TTTAGAGGGAAACTTTTGCCACATTCTGTGCATACAAATGGACGTTCACCAGTATGACAACGCATATGATTTACAAGATGCTCCTGTAACAACAAATTAAAGGTTCATTGTTAAAATCATTATCGACGAAACCATTAGAAGAAATGTTTCAAGTTGATGATGACACAATGATTTTATATGTATACTTTGACAGACTCAATAGAGAAATTTTTTAACAATTATTAGTTCTACTAAAAGTACATAAATACATGAATACTGAGTTGTTTCTAGTACAAGATTAATACTAATTTGAATTTAAATTCTTGAAGAATAATTTTCCAACCATGGAAGAAGAAATATGAACGTACCTTTCTTGTAAATGGTTTTGAACACACGTTACAACAGTGTGAAGAATCTCCGGTATGTTGACGGAGATGGTTATTGAGGTGTTCTTTCCTAGTGAACGTCCTCTGACAAAACTCACACCTGTGCGGTGATTCGCCAGTGTGGATTCGTACATGATTCGTCAAATGCTCCTTACGAGTAAATGATTTGGAGCAGAAGTGGCATCGGTGTGGCGATTCGCCTGTGTGTTGACGCACGTGATTTGTCAAATGTTCCTTCCTCGTGAAGGATTTGGTGCAATACTGGCACTTGTGCGGTGACTCACCCGTGTGCTGCCTGACGTGGTTCACCAGATGGTCTTTCCGCGTAAAAGCTTTTGGACAGTACTGACAGCGGAAGGGCGTCTCTCCTGTACAATTTACAATAAATTTCGAACTTTAACTCATCGTTTGGACAATGAGTTATCCCGAACAAGGAGAGTTTTGCCTTATGCAATGCACGGAAGAGACGCATATCGAATGAAACTTGGGGATTTTTACAAAATTCTTACAAATATATTTCTTACACTGTGATAGAATTTATTTTACGAGTGTGTAGGGGTTTGAAGGTGAAGCAGAATATGAACATAAAGGGGTAGCTGTAAATAATTATGTCATATGGTATTAACACATTGCGTACGGCACTCTGCTGCTTTAATGTGCCCGCAGGTTTTTAAGCACTCCAGAGATTTGGTATACTACGATTATTTTCTACGCTTTTGGAAATTCAATATACATTTATTTCGCTAAGTATTTGTCATAAGAATATTCAAAGCTACGTTGCCTACTAGTAAAGTAGCAAGAAGTTTGGAGTAGTCGGTTTGCCAAATATGAGATATCTCGTTACCCGTACGTAATGTATTAACTAGAGTAGTACAATGAAAAAGTAGAGATTAAGAAAAGTGAAATGACTACTTTTCTGATATCAAATCATTCGATATCGCAGTGTTCTTACATTACGTTGGAAACTTGTACAGAAATAAGTCTTCTTTTTCATTGAAGATACTCTAATTTCGAAACTTTAAAAGCAATACACTTATACTGTTCTAAAAATTCAAAGTATACATTGCAATTTAGCTTATTCTAAACTAAACGATATTAAGACATACGAAAAAATTTCTAATAAAACTCGTGCCACTTATGAAGTGAGATGACAATGAATAAATGATAAACTATGAAGGATAGCTAATGAACACATACAGTCTCGATAATGATGTGAAGCTTCATTTAAAATGTCCTTTGGACCATTCAAAATATATATTTTGCAAAAGAATTCTGAAATCGTTAATAAAAAGCATGTATGAGAGCGGTGTATTAGGCAGAACAATAAATGTCTCTAGGGATTCAATGAAATGGGATTAATATGATCGCATTACTAATTTCAAAGTTAGATACAAATATGAATCGTCATGTATGAACAATGAAAAGGTATTACTCCCAATACCATACATCTTTTACGATCTTCTTTCTTTTGATAAAAAAACGTATATCAGTATTGCATGCAGTACGACGCAACTCATATATAAATGTGAAATTGAAGCGATAAATTTCAATTACACTTCTAAACCATAATTATTCATACAATCATAATACGTGAAACCATTGAGATCCTTGGACGTACACAAATGACCTGATATGTGTTATATGATATTATGAAAGGTGACTCAGTCCTTAACGTGTTTCTTAACTAAATCACTTCTCTAATCACGTATAATAAACTACTCTTAGAGACAAATATTACAGTCGGTTGTCCATGAAGTGGACATATGCCAACCGCTCTCACCTGTGTGTTGGCGGATGTGGTTAACAAGGTGTTCCTTTCTGGTGAACGATTTGGAGCAGAAGCCGCATCGGTGTGGAGACTCACCCGTGTGCTGGCGAACGTGGTTCAAGAGATGCTCCTTTCTTGTGAACGTCTTCGAGCAGAAATCACAACGGTGCGGTGTCTCGCCAGTGTGCCACATTATGTGATTCGTGAAGTGCTCCTTTCTCGTAAAGGACTTACCTATATTTCCAGCAATTAATGAAGAATTACAATTATGCAAGAGTATTACAATGGTATGTAAACTGTATGTATACGTGTATGGGAATATGTTTATTTATTAACATATTGAATACTGGTGTTAAAAAGATAAAGTACTGTTCAGTATAGAACAATTATTACTTTTCAAGTTTCTACAGACTTTATACAGTCATAATTCTAATAGGAATAATTGAATTTTTGTAGGCATATTTATATTTTTCTTAATGTATCATTTTGTATAGCCATTGAAAAATCACGATTCTTCATTAGGATTAACTGACTCGCACCAATTTCAACGTAAACGGTTGAAGTATTGCTTTGTTCTTGAAATGGAAGAAAAAAATAATAAATTAGCGTTATCGATGCACATTTTCATGCGTTGCACACATAGAAATGTGATGAATTACACAATAGAAAAATGCCGGGTACAGAAAGACGTGTACCAACCAGTAACATTTACGAAGTAGTAAGTCATGATGTTAGAATTTCCGGGGTAACGTGAATGAAGGTAAACGTCCGTTGAATGATGATAAATGGATCATTACGATTTAAATCACAAGAAAAATTGCATAAGCAGCCAAAGATACCGGTGATTCGAAGGTTAGAGGGGCGCTTTTGCAAAGGAATGCGCGCGACCCGCGACTGGGGTGCTAGACGCAATGTGCGATCAATTCTCGCGAATTTTATTTCACCCCCTCAAACCAACTGGCGCTCTTAGCTCTCTTAAATGCATTGGAGAAATTTTAAAGGATAAGATTTTTTTCTCATAATTTTTGCTTACTTTTTTTATGAATTTACAGAAGATGAACCTTGATTTTGGAAAATTGAGAGAGAGAGAAATAAAAAGAAATGAGGGGATGAAAATTGAAATGATATTTTAATGAGGTCTTGAAGCAACGTTGGGTAAAGTAGACTAGATAAATTCTCTGATTGTAGGGATTCTTTTAGAGTAAAAATTAGAATTGGAAAATATGCAATGTTATTTTAATTTTTGGGTTTCTTTAAATTCAACAAATTGAAATCGTGAAAGTATAAGTGTCTCTGAGATTATTAGAAACACGAATATGTTTGAATAAGAATTGTAAGTCTTTAAAGGAGTAAAACATGCTGCTATTAGTTATATAATATAATATTGGAAATTTTAGGAAGAGTTTCTATCAAGAGTATAAATCAGTTTACTGACAATGAATCAGTTTGGATCGATTGATAGGAAATTGGGCGAAGAGATTAGACGAAGGCTTAATTTTATTGCTTGGGTGTTTCTTCGTCTTATCATATAGATAATACTCCGACATGTTTCTTGGTTTTTAGTGATTATCAGATTTGAGAAGACTGTCTGATTCCTTAGTGGCCCAAAGCCCCAGGCTTAGCTACTCGATTATTAGAATACGATAACTGATAAAATAATAAATTGTGTATTCCAGTATAAAAATAACGAAGTCTCTGTAATTAATATATAATCCACTTCCTGTAATACTAATTCTTTTACTATATTAATTCATGAACTCCAATGTTTCAAAACTTCTGCTCATTATTTCGAGCTGATACAACTTACTTTTTAAAATGAGTTTGAATAAATTAAAATTACTGTAAATCATAATGATGATACAGCTGTGCTTAAATATAATATATCGAGTAGTCTCTGTAAATTCAAAAGACTATGCAATATTGCCAAGTAAAGGGATAATGAAAATTGTACTTCTTAAATATATTTGGACGGTACTCAATGACTAATAAACATTGACAACGGTATAATACATCACATATACAACAGTTTGCACAGAAGATGAATAGAAGAAAAAGTACTTACCGCAAATTTCGCAGCGGAATGGTGTATCATTGGTATGTGAACGCATGTGATTTGCAAGATGTTCTTTACGCGTGTATTTCTTGCCGCAGGCTTGACAATGATGCGGAGTTTCTCCTGTGTGCCACATAACATGGTTCATGAAATGTTCCTTGCGAGTAAAGCTCTTTTTGCATATATCACATCGATGTGGAGTTTCACCCGTGTGCTTACGTACGTGATTTACCATATGTTCTTTTCTGGTAAATGTCTTCGAACAATACTGACACCTGCGACACACAATATTAACATAATTACTTGTGTAAACGTCCCATATTCTTTGAAGTGTTACAGGAGACAATTTGCAATAACATAATATAAACAAACAAAGGGTTAACACTGAGCCAACCTTTTTGACAGTAACACGAACTAGTAAGATAGAAATGGATAATTTCTCTATTCGGTTGACAATGTTAAAATCAGTGATTAAAATTCTAAGGAAAATGGAAAATAATGACATAATGAAACTTACCTGTAAGGTGTCTCTCCAGTATGGCATCGTGTGTGATTATCTAGATGTTCTTTTCTCGCAAAACTTTTACCACATACGGTACAATTGTATGGTTTGTCGGTAGCATGTCTTTTCATATGACGCTCCAAAGATGGTGCATTTGCAAAGACATGAAAGCATACTGTACAAGTAAACATGGATCCACCCAAGTGACACTTTCCATGGCGTGTCAAGTCATTTGCATTTAAAAATGCCTTGCCACATACCTATAATGAAAATTGCGAAACTTTCGTCTAGTAATTAATGATGTGATATGAATTGAAAGACGGAATACCAATTATGTAGGGAATAGATTGAAAACTAGTACATTATGCTTCACTCATTTTCTTATTTACCTGACAAGTGAATGGCTTTCTTTCCGTGTGATAACGACGATGTACGATAAGCTGGTAACGAAATTGAAAAATTTTTCCGCATATTTCACAAGTATGGCTTCCAACAGATACAGGCGATGCGCTTGCTCCTGGTGTTGCTTCACCGTCGCTCGATTTTATATCAAACTTATTCAACTGAACTTGCTGCACTATCGGAGTACCATTCTGTATAGTGGTAACTGTTTGCGTAGGAACTGTGCTTCCAACTAATGTTGTACCAGCTGCTATTTCACTTTGTAGTTTTCCGAAAACCTCATGATATGCCAAGAGTTGATTGATGTCTTCAACGTTTACCTGTTGAATATATCAGAAATGATAATAACCCATTAACGCGCAAATTATATTTTCTTGAAAAATTAAGAAGAATAACGAAATTCCCAAGTTATATTGTTTGATATTTTTACCTTGTACATATTTTGCACCATTTCGACTCCAAGGGTCTTTGCGAGATCTTGTTCATTTCCAGCGCTGATTTTTACAACAGAACCATCAGCTGTTCTTACATCCATCATGTGACCGCCTGGTTTTAAATCTGGTACTTGAAATCTATGAAAAATATGGTCCTATGGTGCATCATAATGCAAGAAACATCATTTATAAGTAAGTAAATTATGTAAACTTACTGTGTCATATTCAATTGGCGTAATTCTTTTTCCTTTTCAGGCTTCTCGGAATTATTCTGACTTCCGCCTTCGGCCGAAGAATTCCCGCTTATATTTACACCAATTTGTTGTTGTTGCTGCTGCTGTTGCTGTTGCTGCATGAGAGTTTGCTGTAGATCTTGCGGTGGTTGTAATTGAAGATCGCACTGAACTTGACAATGTACTTGATTATCGCTACAACGTTCAGTTGTGCAGCTTCCACCTTCGTCTTTTACTTTATTATCGTCTCTCTGTGCGTTTTGATTATGTGCAGTTGGTCCACTGTTCTGAGCATTTTGATGATTTTGCATCTGATGATGTGATTGCTGCTGTTGTTGCTGTTGAGGTTGTTGCTGCTGCTGTTGCTGTGGTTGCTGCTGATGCAGCTGTTGCTGTTGTGCCTGCATTTGTTGTTGCATTTGTGCATGTGCTGCTTGTAAATGGCTGACACTTGCAGGAATATGTGCCCCGTCTAAATTAAGGCCAGGAAGAGAAACTGGAATCTGCCAAATAACATATCGACGAAATATATTAGCACGATAACCTTATCGATTTTCAGTATATAAATTACAATTTTATGTTGCTTGAAATTCAAGAGTATTACTATATCAAAAGGCACTTTACAGAAAGGACGTATTTCATCTTAAACAGACTTTTTTCTGTCGATACAAAAAAAAAAGAAATAAAATATAAAACGGATAATCATACACACAATAATGCCATAAACTGCTACATATACATGTAGCAGTACATGGTGTTATGTACAACGCTAGCGTATAATACGATGCAACAATAAAAACAACTAAAAGAAAGAAAAATAATGAACAATTTCGAAATAAGCAGAAGGTTCAAATCGTAAGTGTGGAATCACAAGCACTCCATACATAATTGTCGCAATACATACTTCTTATACCTACTCACGCTTTCATAATATTACTTATGACGTACAATATTACCGCAACTCCTGTTCAAGTAGACTAAATTCTGGACCATGGCTGTCTACAAGGTGCAGTAAGTAACTAATCATTGCATACCTCTAAATTAACAAACCTGCGGATTCGGTTGCAGTGAGCTGTGATGACTGCTACTGCTAACTGAAGGTTGATGATGATGATGTGCAGATGATGACTGGTGGTGAGAGCTAGAAGTCAACGCCATTTCCTGGTTCAATGAAGAGGCTGGTTCTTTGGAAGATGCCTCTCCACCTCCACCACTCCTATGCGAGGAGTTGTGGTGGGAATGGTGATAGACCGAGACCTGAGGTAGCGGTCCAGGAAACAGATTGGTGAGGACCCAATACTTAGCTACCGAGGAGGCTAACGCTACGGCTGTACCTACACGCAGGTCCGCGGATGAATGTGGGGTACTCCCTACATTGCCAAGACTGGTCCCAGTAGCCAAACCACCTGGGTATGAAGGACGACCACTTTGACCCGCGTTTACATCCTACCGATATACATTCAGACATTTGTACAACATTGATAGGGCATGCAGCAGCATGCACCAGGCTCTGTTCCAATCAACAAATGCGCTAGTTTTTGAAGTGTGTTTCTAGCAGTAGAAAAACTACAAACCAACTAGTAACGGCGTCGTGCAACTATTTCCAACGATAGTATTTATTACTATCTATAAAATGTATTTAGTCCAGGATATAATTACTGAAATTGATTTTTAGTATCCCATTTGTAAAAATATCTGAAACATATGCTTTTGAAGTTTTATGTGATGCGCACAATTAATTATGGTATGATATGTATAGTTACAGAGAATACAACATATGATACCATAAAACTATATACCTTTGCAGAAATTTGCATATTAGGTGGATAAAAAAAGCAAGCCATCAAATATAAAGAATTCAAGCATAAGCTACTTGGCGAATGTGCTACAAGCATTGAAGTTTATTTAGATGATAAGGCACCAGTACCTCAAAGAGGACTAGGTATACCAAAGAAAATGAAGAGTATAATGCAGATACATTATGTAACTCATATAAATTACTATTATCTACTCTTACATATTCTACTAATACATTAAAAAAAAAAAACAACTTAACATACCTTACAATATAAATATCTAAAACATCATAATATCAAGAAAGATAGTCGACAGCAAGACATATTGCTGCAATATGATGATAAAAGTTTCAAGCAATAAAAATCAATTTAGAATAATGTCATGAAACTTTCTTGATCGTATGGTTAACAGAAAATATTGAAGAAATCAAATATCTGTAAGTTGATAATACATCAAATTCATTTCATAGCTCCATAAAATTTTTGTCATTAGCATAGCATATCAATTGCGCATTTGTGGTTTGGTAAATAGCCTGTCTCTATTAAAAGGATCCTCACCTCTTGTTGTGCCTGCGTAGTCGCTGGCAAAGCATGCTGCTCACTATTCATCTTTATTCACTGAAGTATACCGATTGAACGCTTCTGATATATTTCATTCCTCATCCTGTAAAGAAATTTAATCGGAATTAATATATAAAACAAAAATCTAAACGATAATACTTCTTTTATTAGCATAAGTTACATAGATCAATTGTAAACTTCCATACATATACATATATTTCTAAAGCTCGCAATACTTTCAACTACATTCATATTTCCATTGAAAAAACTCATATACTATATAATTAACAAAAAAACACTATCAATGCCCTTTGTACCATACGAATTGACTGGTAAAATACGTCTCATAAATTAACCTCGATATCAATTACTTTGGTATTTGTAGTGGGGAATGAGAATTTCAGAACAACAGAATATCCAAGAAGTTCATTCAGGGCGTACACTTATTATTATATAATAACCATACGGTACAGTAAAATCGTGCAGAAACTTCAACAATTGTACTGCACAAATGCAAAACTAGTTTAACCTCGCTGATATTTAAAAGGTTTTTTGTTGAGTGAGCGGGAAAGGGTGAGTCATCCGATACCATCTTTCGAAGGCGACAAAAGCTAGCCGCGATTACAGAAACGTTAGCGTACCAGCGGCACGTAAAATTACGCAGCTCTATTCCCACATTCAACCAGGACTTGCCGTTGATCCCCCCGAATACGAGAGAGGATTTACGGGCACCATCTTCTGGTGTCTCAGACATATGACTCGTCAATTATCGTGGCTCGTAGGACGGGGACAAGGGGCCACAAGATGGAGGATCTACGGGATTCGGGGCAAGGGGATATCCATAGACTACTCGAGGATGGCCAATACGATAAACGAGAGAGCTCGGAGTATGAACTCACGTGGTGTACGGTGCCGTCGGCGGTTCTGGCATCTCGCTTCATCGGCTCTAGGCCGTCTCGTATACAAGGAGGCGCGCGTCCCGACGCAGGGGGGGACGCCATTCGCCACCTCTCGACGTCTCACCTCGCCACGAGTACCCACAAGCAAATCTCCGATAATGGCCACGCGCTGTCGCCCTCCACCTCCAGAATACCTCCGAAGCAAAGCTCGTTAAGCCTGGAAAACGAGGCTGCCAATTTTGACCCAGGTAGACGGCAAGCTGCGCAAGAAATTCACGAAAACGTTGGGAAGAGCCTACGTGCTCGCGGTTAACAGAAAATACGACGACTGTCATGGCGTCCCTCGCCCACCCCGCAGGAACTTACGCGCTAGGAGGATCATTTAGGTTTCGATCTTTCGTTTAGTGTCTATACGGGAATCACTTCGCAATTGAATTTCGCGCGTTGAAAAATCGATTTCGAATGAAATTTCGAGGAAAGAAACGATGGAATCGTTATATTACGTTTTAAAATTCGTCAGGTGTTCTTTGTTGGTTCGTTAGGAATGCGCACGCAACATCCGGGTGCGTGCGACGGTCGTTCACTTCCTGCTATGGAAGAACCCGCGAAATTAAAAATTCTCTTTATGGTATTTACTGTTCATGTTCCGGTTCCATTAATTTGTTTCTTAAAAGTCAAAGTAATTTAATTTATTTTTTAAAGTATATTAACGTGTACTGATTAACAATGAACTGCATTTAATGTATACTTTATAGATGACTCTCTTTAATTTGAAATGATCAAATAAATGAAGATGTTTTGAAGAAAACAGCGACTGTTTTTATCGATATTTGGTATTTAAAACGTTTGTCATTTCTTTGTGGAACAGTAATTCAAATAATACTTTTTACTTTTAATAAGTCTTTTTATTAGTATGATGCAATGTAAATTACAATTTCAACTTTTATAAATGCAAATAAGATATGATTTCTGCAGTATTTATTAAAAATATATATGTACAATTTGTATGAAAGAAAGGATATTTATAGACTAACAATTTATTTGACGGGAAGAATAGGAATATAAAGAATTTACCACTTCCATTATTTTACAAAGTCATATATTATTCTGAAAATTCTCTTACAGGTGCTACTAACATAACAATAATCAATATTTACATCAATTTGTACAATCGACCATTCAGGTCCTATATATAATGACATGGGCAGTTTATACATGCATTTCCTTAAATAAGGTAAGATTTCTAAACTAAACATGATTCGATTGAAAGTATGATGTACAATTAAATAATTCTTATAAAATGTTTCAGGTTATTCTGGTGAACTCTCATGGAGCATGGTTATGCAATAGTTCTTTAATATTTCAATGTATATTCTTAGGTAAATGGAAGTATTGACTAGTACATTAAAATATACAGTAATTAATCTAAATATACGTAATAGAACTTAAATAAAAAATATGAACTATACAAAATCCTTAGAGTAATTTGGTATCATCGAGAATTCGGTTTACTACAGAATGTACTTCCATACGTTTAAATTGAATACACACAAAGAAAATGATATAATAACCATATATCAGTCTATTAGTAAATTCTGTACTATTCAGATTCATTAAGATACAAAAGTTAGAATGCATTACACCTTCAATTTAATAAAAATAATCTATTCATTTTTCCGAAAATCGATTCCAAATATCAAGCTTTTGTAATCAAACGTTTTACATAAATAGTAAAGGAAGTTATATGTAAGTTTAGGAATGCTCTGATTTCGATCATTTAGTTGGAGTGCAAAAATGGAAAAACATGATTTTTAAAAGTATCATAAGGAAACATTAACAGCGCATGTATTACAATATTTGCCAGTTACAATTCTGTAGTAATTTCATCCTGTGGTCGGAAACCAAGGATTGTAAAATCATCAATGAGATAGTCGCGAGCGGGTGACCAATCAGACAGAATAGTATAATTAGCAGCTTCTGTAGGGCTTTGAAATTCCCATTGTGGATTCAATTCACGATCAAGCCCATTCATTGTGCAGTCATCAGTAGCACTATTAGCTTCGAATAAATTTGCCCCAGTATTATAATTATGGGTGAAAGTTGAGATAGCAAGTTCCTGGAAATGGGCACTCGAAGCTTTCAATCGCTTTTGATTGTCATACACCAGAGGTGTCGTTTGTCCTATAGTAGATCCATTAGGACTAAGTTTCTCATTATATGCTCCAGAACTGTTCTGCCCAAGGCTCGAACTTATAGGACTATCCTTTGCATATCCAAGACTGGAACTTGCAGGGCTAATACTTGATTTATCACTTGCTTGAAATGTAGTAAGTGGTACGTTTGCTTGAAACGTAGTAAGATTAGTGGGAGTTGTCCTTGGTTCATATGGCTGAGATGGCTGTGCGATTGTAACTTGTTGTGGTGCTGTCATTTGGACGGATGTCACTGGTTGTTGAAGGAATGTTACAAGTTGAGCCACCTTCAAATTTAAACATAGATTATATTACTTAAATACATTTTATGCATGATGATTCGTTCTCGTCTATTGTATTTGAACAATATTATTTTCTTTATATTCGAACATTATAAAATATGCTTATTTTTTTTATTTGTACCACTCACCAAAATGTTTTAGAGACTTGCATGAAAGGAGAAATTAAGTTTATGATTGTACTTTTTTGACATGTTTAGTACAAAGTGAAACTTGGAATAAATATTTTACTTACTTCTGGAGAGCTGTGCCTCTTGTACCGCCTCAATAGTCTTTCTGCCCATGAGAAAAGTCTTTGCCAGTCATCTGGAGGAATTGGTATTTCGTCGTCTCTTCTATTTACAAGAACTAATATTCTTGCTAGATCACGTAATACTGGTCTACAAATAAAAATGTCAATTGTACAATACAATAATCATAATTTATTTATCATTAATAAAATTAATCTTTAAATAATTATACCTATATGCTTGTATTCCAACAGCTCCATCTCCAGTGTTTCCAGAGTAATACAGTTCTCTAACTTGTCTCCTGGTATCATTAAGCATAGAGAGAAAAGTATTACCCTCTCCTCTCAATGTTGCAAGGTGTTTTAAAAATTCTCTTCTCTCTGCACTAAAACACAAAGAGCAGTATACTTTAATAAACAGTTTCGCACTTCAATTCTATTACTTTCTCATTACAGAAGTACAACTTATATACCTATCTTCAAACTGTTGGATGAGTTTTGCAGCTTTTCTTTTCCTCCTGTGAACGATTATTGCTCCGCATACTATGATGAAAATACATATAGTTGCACCAGAAACTACTCCAACCAAAATTGCAACCTGACTGCCACTGAATCCAAACATGTACCCTGTTTCTCTGCAAATTCTGCCCATGTATTCATCTCTAGTCGACCAATCTGCAATGTGACCAGGTGGACAAGTATCCACACAAGTTCCTTGATGTAACAGAACAGCACAACGGGCACAAACTCTGTCTCTACATCTTCTGCATCCCCCTTGACCTTCGATGCATTCTGCAATGTAACAAAAAAATATGCACATTAGTATCTTTGCAATTGTACATTTACAGAACAAATACTGTCTGCGAAACACGTTTAGAAACGTGTCGATCATTATCAATGTTACGCTAAGATTTCGCAAAGGTCAGTACACGGTACTTTCACGGATCTATGCTGTACTTTCTTAATACTTATTGTTAATCCAAAGCCATCCATCATATCTCACGTCTGTGTTCATTGTTGTAAACATTATTTGGATTAACTAACGATAATGAAGTTTAGGAAATTAATAATAATGTTGGAAAGAGAACTAGGTGGATAATTTCTATTATAGATGAGGCATTTTATTGAACAATTACAATTCATTTGTTAATTCTCATTTGTGTACTTCCTACATTTGTATCAATATGACGTAGCTACTACTTTGCTCTTGATAAAGAGCGTGCAAAGCAGTTTTAGTGAATCATCCAACTACTTGAGAACAAAATGTGCCACTTTACGAAGCTCGTACAAATGGGAGAAGAACGTGCAAATCGAATTCTTGCCGCGTCCAGTAATCCATAGCCTCAAGCTATGGCCCAAATGCTTGGCACACATATTCAATGAGCATCAATGCCTAAATACAAATGGTACTTAAACAAATCAAACATTTTTGTCTTTTATTCCAATTTTATTATAGCAACAATCTCATTCTAATATAAGCAGCAAGTCTAATATATTCAACCGTTCAAAAATCAACAAAATCAGTGGTTCTTAGATCAAATTACCATAACAATTAAATCCGAAAATATGCAAAAACGACGACATAGTCTACAATAAATAAGCAGATCAAGCCTCAAACTTCTCATTAATCCATTAGACTTTAAATCTCCCATCACCTCTTAGAAATTTGTCCTAAATTATTATTTAAAACGTCACAGTCTCTGTGAACTAAAATCCCCCCAAAATTAATAGCCTACGATCATTTAAACATTCGATTGTCACTAATTTAGTTCGAAAACTCTCTGTACTATTCTTGTATTTTCTAAAGGGTTTCTTATTAATCCATAAATGATAATAAAATGAAAAAAGAACAGTAGCTGTTAGGCGAAATGACCATAGTAATGAAAGTAAAAAAAAAAAAAATACAAAAGCGTAGAACAGAGAGGAGAAAAGAAATATACCTTGTAGTCAATTTGTTAAACGACTCGTATAAAGAAAGGAACAAGTAATATTTAATTTCATTTTTATTTCAATAGACACCTACAATTTCCATGAGTTCTTAGCAGGTGTATGTATGAACATGGTCAAGAAGATGAGCTATGATGGTCAGACGACACGAGAAAATGGTATTCTTGGAAGAAGTGGACCCTATGTGGTTGAGAGGGCCCATTAGTACGTGTATGAGGAATGCAGTTGCTGGTTTCTCATTTATGTGGGTCTACAAACGTCGACAAGGATCAACGATCACATTCTCCAGGTTGAGAACATCAGATTGTACCAGCTTTTTCTGCTCAGCTCTAAACTTTGACGTTTCTTGATCATTTATTTGATCAAATCACTCCTTTTAACTGGCACTCTGATATTTTCAATAAAACGAAAAGAAATCACCGAGACCAAAGATATACTTTATTTTTAATAACATTCGTTTCTAATCGAATAAGAATATTGCTTTAAATAGTTGTTTAGAATTTCCATTTAGTATTTATTATAACTCCAGATGCATTGGATTAAAAATTTAGCCACACTTTTAGGTAGATGAAGAAATTCGAATTAATTTTTCATTTTAATAAATAGCACATCTTTTCTAAATTATTTCACGCTATGTTAATGAGATTCATTAAGTTACGGAGAGGAGAAATAGGATAGTTGTTTTAGCATGGAAAACATTTTTCAAATATTTTCAGTACTGAAAATATTAATTCTCCTTGTGTTGTTGGATAGATGGAATAATTATTATTTATTTTAACCGTTTTGAAAGACTTGTTAGTACCTTATCCGCGACCTTTATTTGATTTAATCGGCAGCTGGCGCTTACGTAATGCGGGTGAGTGGAAAGAATGCATAGAATGTTTCTGCAGTAGGATCCTGAGGGTAATTGCTGCTTTTATTTAAATATTCTACTATCAACCGACAGCTTGTTAATGCGAACTGTAGAAACTTTAAAGTATTTAATAAGATTAACAGCTGTACAATTAATATTCATCTTTTCCTGCTTTATTTCGAAGTGCATTTAGCTTGGCTTTTCAACTTGAATTTTCTATTAGCATTTTTTAAATTGTCTACTGATTTTACATCTTTAATTACAGCGTCTTTTAATTCCTATGGTTGTATTCTCTTGATATTATTATTCCTGACAAAACGAATATCATTTATTTAACAACAGAGTGAAAAAATAATTTGTACAGCATAGAATTACGATAGTGTGGTATCTTTTATTTTGTAATTATTTCAGATGTTAATTAACATTAGTAAACTTAAAATATATTTTTTTAAGATTTCGACAGTCACAGGTGGGAGAGAAAAGAATTTCTATTTTCCACAAGAACTTTGAATGAATTCTTTCCTTTTTTTTCTGTTTTGTAAATGAAATTATGCTCGGTAATGGGGTGCAATTATATCATAGCTTTTTTTAAAAATAACACTTTTCTAGTTAAAAATACTCATTTAGACTCTGCTCGTCGACGTTGCGTAAGTGTTACGGATATGTCGTTTAATGTACAATTAAGGGTCAAGGATAGAACAACGGTTGAGTATTCTTAAACAACAAATTTCAACTAACACCTAATTTTTGAATCCATGTAAAATTTAACGAAATATACAAAGGATCTTCTCGAATTAAGAAAACTAAAGCTAAAATAAATAGAATATCAAATTTGATATATTAAATTCTTGTACATCAAATGATTTGTAGTTCATAGAACATTCACTTTTGATCATTATTAGTTTTCAAGTTGACCTGATATTTAACAATAAACATAAAGCTAAAATAAATAGAATACAAAATTTGATATATTAAATTCTTGTACATCGAATGATTTATAGTTGATAAAACATTCACTTTTGATCATTATTAGTTTCCAAGTTGAACTGATATTTTACAATAAACACAACGTATTTTAAATAAAGTATCTTGACGTAATGGAAGATTCATAATTAATGGAAAATTACCGAATACTTATTCTTGATCTAGGAAAATTCTCACATGAATTAGTCATCATTCTCGTGCATAAAGTTATTGTTTTTAACGGTACATCACGCGGTCAGGGGTTGCGCATTTTTCTTTTCCAGTTATCTTCCTACGTATGACCGATTTTCACTCGTTTCCATCAACTCTTTTCAATCCCACTTACGCTAAATCTATCAAAATAGCCAAAGTATCCTCCCTCAAATTTTTTTTTTAATTTCTCAAACATCTAACATCCTTTCTTTGCAATTTTCAACGTCCATCGAGTAGAATTCTAGCCATTAAACTGACAAATCCCTTCTCCATTTATATTCTTTGGTCAGATTAATTGAATAATTTTAAATAAATTGATTTGAGACCTAAGAAAAGTTGTAAAAATCGTTGAAAAGTTTATGATATATGTTGGAACTGATCATAAGTGATTTCCATCCCATCACTAGCGATGCGTTAGTTCTTATGTACAAAGAGACGTTGGTAACATGGTTACAGTTACGTTTGACGCAATGCATATATGCACACGATGCACAACAGTATCATCAGATGATCGTCGATTATGCCACGGTGTGTCTCACAACGTATTTTTTTCCATTCTTTCTTTCAGTCATCTGTAAAGTTTGAAAATTTCAATATCTTCCTTCTATACGTTCTCCAAGGCAGGGACTGGTTGCATTAATCACGACACACTGACTGTATGCGATTTATTTGAATTTTAAAGATCTTAACTTCCATTAGCACGTATTTATAGTTGGTCCTTTAGGAGAATCGATGTAAGAAGAAATAAATCGTTTCCGGAGCAGAGGCTCTCAGTCAGAAGAAAATGTCTGCGAGAAATTATATTTACATTTGTCTACACTTGCCATAATTTAACAAATATCTTAGTCTGCTACGAGAAGCTACGTCTATATTAGTCTACACTTACGATAATTAAAAAAGTATCTCAGTCTGCTATGAGAAACTGCTCCTATACCAATCTACACTGCAATAATTTAAAAAATATCTTAGTCAGCTATGAGAAACTTCTCCTATATCAGATTACACTTGCAATAACAAACAAAATATCCTAGTCTGTTACGAGGAGCTAAGTCTATACCAATCTACACTTGCAACAATTAAAAAAATGACTCAGTCTGCTATAAGTAACTAACTACTTCTGTATCAGTCTACACTTGCAATAATTTAATAAATATCTTAATCAGCTACGAAAAGCTACGTCTATATCAGTCTACACTTGCAATAATTTAACAAATGTCTTAGTCAGCTACGAGAAACTACGTCTACATCAGAATACACTTGCAATAACAAACAAAATATCCTAGTCTGTTAAGAGAAACTAAATCTATACCAATCTGCACTTGCAACAATTTAAAAAATGACTCTTTCTGCTGTGAGAAACTCCTTCACTATCTGTCTACACTTGCAATAATTAAAAAGATGTTTCAGTCTGCTATAAGTAACTATTTCTGTATCAGTCTACACTTGCAATAATTAGAATACTGTCTCTCCTATACTCCTATACCAATCTACACTGGCAATAATTTAAAAAATATCTTAGTCAGCTATGGGAAACTTCTCCTATATCAGACTACACTTGCAACAATAAACAAAATATCTTAGTCTGTTACGAGAAGCTAAGTCTATACTAATCTACACTTGCAACAATTAAAAAAATGACTCAGTCTGCTGTAAGTAACTACTCCTATATCAGTCTACACTTGCAATAATTAAAAAAATGTCTCAATCTGCTATAAGTAACTACTTCTGTATTACTCTACACTTGCAATAATTAAATAAATGTCTCAGTCAGTTACGAGAAACTACAACTATCTACAGTTGAAGGAATGGACAATATTTCTTGATATATAGGTCGCAATGTTCAAGGAATGACAAAATGTCTTAATCTACAATAGGAAACTATGTTAGGATCTATCTGCAGTCAAAGGAATGAACAAAATTTCCTCAATCGTTCCAGATACGATGTAAGAGCGTCACGAACGATTGGAATTTATTTACATTCAGAACGGTGAACCAATCGAGAGATCGTGCCTGCGTTGGATTAAAGCACTTCCACCTGACTATCAGGAAGTACCATTACTGACCAGGTGAAACTATTCAACGATTCTCGTACAGTATAATCCCTTCCTGCTGTTGCTGTATGGCTCGTAATACAAGCTACTGATAATTTGCATCTGAAGCTTTCAACTTTCTTAGATTTAGCAGTCGTCAAGTGTATTAGAAACGTTTGCTTTTATAGAGAACGGTGGAATGTTTCGATCAAAGGGTCCATTTTCGAGAAAAAATTACAGAGAAGGAATCTTTATTCATTTTGACTACTTTTCTTAGCACTTTGCATAGTCACACACAATCACAAAGTAATCATTAGCATGCGGATGTTTATGCAAATATCGAGTTTCACAAATGCAGGTGAGACAGGAAAACCTATCTAGGGATTTATTGCACTCAATAAATATTACAACAAATACCATACTTTGGATATTTTAGATATATTTTTATATTATGTACCTTTTTGTATATTTTAGCCGTATTTAATTTGTCATAAATGCATAAAAATCCGCAGTCTGGTAATCATAAAGTGGATAATTAAAATTCTACTATAAATTAACCGTTTGCGGACTAGCGACGCATATATGCGGCCTGAGAAAAAATTCAATTAGAATCTATTGTCGCATGTATGCGCGATTGAAGTTTAAAAATTGAAATAGTAGTTAATAGTAATTTATAATTTCTGCATATTAATATTCTAACTTTTAACTTGATCAGCGACTTTGAATCGCAAAATAAATGATTATCTCTCAATGCTCAAAAATGTCTCCGTCCGCAAAGGGTTAAACATAGAAAATGGCTTTTAATATTTTGACTGTTTAGAATTCAAAATATATTAAGACTCTTTTAAAAATTTCTACATATTTCTTAAACGCCATGTAAGTGTACTATAGATGGTTCATGTCAAAGTTGTACCTCGTCTACAAACTGAGTTATCGTAATTGTAAAATGATTTTTATGTGTTCTTTGATTAAAAACAATGGCTTGATTGAGACGTTGTTACGAATATTTGATCATGTGCAACGATACAGAGGTAATAACGAGCACACGATTGAAATTCACGATAATAAGTCTGCGCAATTTGGATTTACAACGAAACTCTCGCTTTCTAAGGTGTTTGCAACATTAGCCGTGCCAATTTCCAGTTTCGTGATCATAAAATAATAATGATAGTTACTGAATGTATATCGCTTTAGAGATTTCTTTCAAACTTCCGCCAAAACGTTTCGACTCTGTGCTGCCTTGGCTATAACTTGGAAATTACAAGTTACGAGGAATTCCTTCAGCTGCAAGAAAGAATTGTAGAATTTTACGAGAAACCTGAGCCTGTTTCGAAGTCCTGTAATTTGCTTGACCGACAGAAAAACACCATTCTAATTGCAACATATACTTTGGTACTTTTTATATTTTCTTTGTGATCAGATCTCCTTCCTTTTCGTAACGATCAAAGTCGAAAACAATAGAAAACAAGGGTGGACATTAATTTAGTTCTTATTATCAACGATACTAATTGTATTGCGTTAATAATTCCAGGAATAATGAAATCATTGCAATGTTGAAACATTGAATAATACGATGTATGATTGTAAAATTAATTAATAAGAATGTTGCGTTGTTTACGATAGTCGAAATCGATTACACTCTTGCGTAGTCCCTAATTAAATGAATTTTCCATCTTCTTCGATTCTATAAGTCGAGCAAACAGGTCAAGGAGCACCGTGAGCGGCAGTTTCGCCGGAAAAATTTCATTCCGATGTATCTCGATGCACTTTACATATTCAACGTTGATTCCGTCATTGCTCGTTCGAATTAGAAAGTTGAGGAGGGCTTGAGAAGTCAGAAATTTATACTACTTTCACGTAATTGCAAAGTATTGCGACAACGTTTGCGGAATTAAATGCTGTCACTTGACCAAGTACACTTTCGGTGTTGATCAATTTATTTTATTTCATTCCTAAAGCCAAGAATTTACTTGAAGAATAAAATAAGAGCGGCAGTGCAGGTGTAATGCTAGCAGGACAGACACAAAACAGATAGGAAAGGCGAAGGACAGGTAGAACGGTATTTATGAAATAAGTAGTTTGTAGTTTTTCAAATATATACTTGTATTTTCTGAATAATATATCATACATGTTTGCATTGCATAATACAAATGATACATGAAGAATTTGGTAAAGCAAAAACAGTGTTAACTGTTTTAATTGCCGTCCTTTCTCATTTATAAAATTCTAATATTCACTTGAAATTGTACAGGACATGCAGAGCAGGTAGAGTGTAGCCAATGCAGGCAGAGGAGAGCCAGGGCTGTCAGAGAGAAGCCAGCACAGTCAGAGAGCAGTCAGAGAGCAGTCATGGTAGTCCGGGCAATCAGAGATCAGCCAGAGTAAGAAGAGGAAAATTAGGACAGGCAGAGGGCAGTAAGAGCAGACAGAGGAGAGTCAGAGCCGCCAGAGAACAGTCAGAGCAGTCAGAAAGCAGCCAGAGGTGTCAGAGAGCAGTCAGAGATCAGCCAGGCCAAGCAGACGAAAACCAGGACAGGCAGGGGGCAGTAAGAGCAGACAGAGGAGAGTCAGAGCCGCCAGAGAACAGTCAGAGCAGTCAGAAAGCAGCCAGAGGTGTCAGAGAGCAGTCAGAGATCAACCAGGCTAAGCAGAGGAAAGCCAGGATTGCCATGGAGCTATCAGGACAGCCACAGGGCAGACAGAACAGTATTTATTAAGTAAATAGCTTGTAGTCCTAGAAATATACACTTGTATTTTACAAACGTTATGTCATATATGTTTGTATTGTGTGATACAAATGATGAATAAAGAATTTGTTAAATCGAAAACAGTGTTAAACTTAATTAAGCGCTACCTTTTTCCATTCAACCAATTCCAATATTCCTTACAAGTCCATAGCGAGCTTATTATAGTTATAAGTACTTTAATCCGATTTCGACTACTTTTATCCAATCTACCGAGAACTATTATTGCATCGGAGAATCCAGCCAGATATATGATTCAGTGGCAAGATTGAAAGTTCTAAAATTCGTCTGAGATATTATTGGTTTACTCCACTTAAAAGCTGCAGTTCGTTTCAGGCGATAGTTGGCAAGTTGGTAAGTATTTCGAGTTTGTGATAAGTCGGACGAAGCTGAAAGTCCGTCTGAGATATTTTGGTTTATACTACTTGGTGGGTATGTAAAGTTTTCGGCGAAATTTCGAAGTGAACAAGTAGTACAGTCGACGATAAGTCAGACGCAAAAGTAGGGTTGACTTATCCTAGGTTATACTACTTGCTGGGTTTGGAAATTTTTCGGAAAAATCGCAAAGTGAGCAAGTAGTTTAGTCGACGATAAGTCAGACGCGAAAGTTGGGTTGACTTATCCTAGGTTATACTACTTGCTGGGTTTGCAAATTTTTCGGAAAAATTCGCAAAGTGAGCAAGTAGTACGAGTCAGTGATAAGTCAGACGGAGCTGAATGTCGGTCTGAGAAATTTCGGGTTATACTACTGATTTCACTTTTGGCATTTTTCGGAAAAATTCGCAAAGTGAGCAAGTAGTACGAGTCAGTGATAAGTCAGACGGAGCTGAAAGTCGGTCTGAGAAATTTCGGGTTATACTACTGATTTCAGTTTTGACATTTTTCGGAAAAATTCGCAAAGTGAGCAAGTAGTACGAGTCAGTGATAAGTCAGACGGAGCTGAAAGTCGGTCTGAGAAATTTCGGGTTATACTACTGATTTCACTTTTGGCATTTTTCGGAAAAATTCGCAAAGTGAGCAAGTAGTACGAGTCAGTGATAAGTCAGACGGAGCTGAAAGTCGGTCTGAGATATTTCGGGTTATACTACTGATTTCACTTTTGTCATTATTCGGAAAAATTCGCAAAGTGAGCAAGTAGTACGAGTCAGTGATAAGTCAGACGGAGCTGAAAGTAGGTCTGAGATATTTCGGGTTATACTACTGATTTCACTTTTGGCATTTTTCGGAAAAATTTGCAAAGTGAGCAAGTAGTACGAGTCAGTGATAAGTCAGACGGAGCTGAAAGTCGGTCTGAGAAATTTCGGGTTATACTACTGATTTCACTATTGACATTTTTCGGAAAAATTCGCAAAGTGAGCAAGTAGTAAAGTCGACGATAAGTCAAACGCAAAGGTAGGGCTGACTTATCCTAGTTTATACTACTGAAAAACTTAGAATTTTGCGGAAAAATCGCAAAGCGAGCAAGTAGTAAAATCGACGATAAGTCAGACGGAGGTAAAATAAATTAAAATTTCGCAAGTGAGCAAGTAGTACGAGTCAGTGATAAGTCAGACAGAGTTAAAATAAATTAAAATTTCGCAAGTGAACAAGTAGTACGAGTCAGTGATAAGTCAGACAGAGCTGAAAATCTTTCGAAGATACTTTAATTTATGCTGCTTTCAAGATTGAACCTTTTTCGATGAAATTTTACAAGTCGACAAGTAGTACGAGTCGATGAAAAGTCAAACAGAACGAAAAGATGCATCTCGGTATTGTTGGTCTTCTCTACTTACCAGTTCGAGAAAGATTCGACAAGTTGACAAGTGAGACGAGTCAGGTAGAGCGAGAAATACTTACATAATACTGGAGTGTATGGAATATGGAATTTTAGGAATGGAACGAGGTCAAGAAAATTTAACAGTGTTGTGGACTTAACAAATTCTTTATTCACTATTTGTATTATACAACATTATTTGTATTACACTTTATAAAATAAAATTATGACTAAAACTACAAGTTATTGATTTAACAAACTCCGTTCTGGCTGTCTTCTACGTGTTTAGGTTGTCCTGTAATTATCCTGGCTCTCTTGTGTCTCTCCTAATTCTCCTCTGCCTCTACTCTTTGCCCTGTGACTGTGCTAGCTGTTCCGTGCCCGCTTTGACTGTCCTGTAGCTCTCCTGGTTGTCTGGTGACTGCACTGGTTCTCCTCTGCCTATTCTCTGCTTCCCCTGGTTGCTGCGTGATTGCATTAGCTGTCCTCTGCCTATTCTGGATGTCCTGTGCCTCTCCTGGTTGTCTTGTGACTGCACTAGCTCTCCTCTATCTATCCTGTGCCTATTCTGGATGTCCTGTGCCTCCCCTGGTTGTTTTGTGCCTCTCCTAGCACTCCTCTATTTGTCCTGGTTCTCCTCTGCCGCTCCTGGTTGCTGTGTGACTGCACTAGCTGTCCTCTGCCTCTCCTAGCTCTCCTCTATCTGTCCTGGTTCTCCTCTGCCTATTCTGCCTATCCTGTGCCTTCCCTGGTTGCTGTTTGACTGCACTAGCTGTCCTCTGCCTCTCGTAGCTCTCCTCTATCTGTCCTGGTTCACCTCTGCCTATTCTGGTTGTCCTATGCCTCTCCTGGTTGCTGTGTGACAGAATTAGCTGTCCTCGATCTGTCCAGTGCCTCTCCTGGTTGCTGTGTGACTGCACTAGCTGTCCTCTGCCTCTCCTAGCTCTCCTCTATCTGTCCTGGTTCTCCTCTGCCTATTCTGCCTATCCTGTGCCTTCCCTGGTTGCTGTGTGATTGCATTAGCTGTCCTCTGCCTATTCTGGATGTCCTGTGCCTCTCCTGGTTGTCTTGTGACTGCACTAGCTCTCCTCTATCTATCCTGTGCCTATTCTGGATATCCTGTGCCTCCCCTGGTTGTTTTGTGCCTCTCCTAGCTCTCCTCTATTTGTCCTGGTTCTCCTCTGCCGCTCCTGGTTGCTGTGTGATTGCACTAGCTGTCCTCTGCCTCTCCTAGCTCTCCTCTATCTGTCCTGGTTCTCCTCTGCCTATTCTGCCTATCCTGTGCCTTCCCTGGTTGCTGTGTGACTGCACTAGCTGTCTTCTGCCTCTCGTAGCTCTCCTCTATCTGTCCTGGTTCACATCTGCCTATTCTGGTTGTTCTATGCCTCTCCTGGTTGCTGTGTGACTGAATTAGCTGTCCTCGATCTGTCCAGTGCCTCTCCTGGTTGCTGTGTGACTACACTAGCTGTCCTCTGCCTCTCCTAGCTCTCCTCTATCTGTCCTGGTTCTCCTCTGCCTATTCTGCCTATCCTGTGCCTTCCCTGGTTGCTGTGTGATTGCATTAGCTGTCCTCTGCCTATTCTGGATGTCCTGTGCCTCTCCTGGTTGTCTTGTGACTGCACTAGCTCTCCTCTATCTATCCTGTGCCTATTCTGGATATCCTGTGCCTCCCCTGGTTGTTTTGTGCCTCTCCTAGCTCTCCTCTATTTGTCCTGGTTCTCCTCTGCCGCTCCTGGTTGCTGTGTGATTGCACTAGCTGTCCTCTGCCTCTCCTAGCTCTCCTCTATCTGTCCTGGTTCTCCTCTGCCTATTCTGCCTATCCTGTGCCTTCCCTGGTTGCTGTGTGACTGCACTAGCTGTCTTCTGCCTCTCGTAGCTCTCCTCTATCTGTCCTGGTTCACATCTGCCTATTCTGGTTGTTCTATGCCTCTCCTGGTTGCTGTGTGACTGAATTAGCTGTCCTCGATCTGTCCAGTGCCTCTCCTGGTTGCTGTGTGACTACACTAGCTGTCCTCTGTCTCTCGTAGCTCTCCTCTATCTGTCCTGGTTCACCTCTGCCTATTCTGGTTGTCCTATGCCTCTCCTGGTTGCTGTGTGACTGAATTAGCTGTCCTCGATCTGTCCAGT
This sequence comes from Cerceris rybyensis, assembly GCA_910591515.1. Classification (NCBI taxonomy): domain Eukaryota; kingdom Metazoa; phylum Arthropoda; class Insecta; order Hymenoptera; family Crabronidae; genus Cerceris; species Cerceris rybyensis. The sequence continues at coordinate 4,698,724 of OU342801.1, read as the reverse complement.
GCCTCTCCTGGTTGCTGTGTGACTGCACTAGCTGTCCTCTGCCTCTCCTAGCTCTCCTCTGCCTATTCTAGTTGCCCTATGCCTCTCCTGGTTGCCGTGTGACTGCACTAGCTGTCCTCTGCCTCTCCTAGCTCTCCTCTATTTGTCCTGGTTCTCATCTGCCTATTCTGGTTGCTCTATGCCTCTCCTGGTTGCTCTATGCCTCTCCTGGTTGCTGTGTAACTGAATTAGCTGTCCTCTATCTGTATTGTTCCTCTCCTGGTTGCCGTATGACTGCATTAGCTGTCCTCTGCCTATTCTGGTTGCCCTATGCCTCTCCTGGTTGCTGTGTGACTGCACTGACTGTCATCTCCCTGTTCGACCTCTCCTAGTTCTCCTCTGTCTGCTCTCTGCCTGTCCTGACTCTCCTGCCAACCTTATATACTGTCTCGTTTCTTTTTTTTTAATATTTTGACGTCTGTAATCGCTACGAACCTACTTGGATATATCAAATAACAATTTGCGGGAAATTTTTCAAAGTTGACGAAGGAGTCCAAAGTTTTTGGAGGAAGTTCTTTCCCATTACAGCTCTCTTCATTAATGAAGAGTTAATTGGTGTATATTGTATACCCATTGGAGCTATGACGAATGAAATTTCCCATAGACACCAGGAAATTTGAACTTGCGTCATTATTTATAGAAAAAGTATGGTCGTGAATTGCTTTGTCATCAAGTCGGATGCATTACGTGTAAACACGTGCAGATGCACATGCACAGAGGAGTTTGGAGCATCTGCTAGCCATGCGGCTCCGTCTGCCAATTGTGCTTGTTAATTTCATGACGCTTCGTTTCTTCGTGCTAATTGAGAGCTTTAATAAATTTCAAGCGGGCCAAAAGACCGAAAAGGAAACAAAAGACACTCGTAATACTTAATATTACGATGAATGTCCACGTCATTTCATTTCATCAACTTTATTTTCAAAGACCACACAAACAACCTGCTCCTATAACTAATGTCTTATCAGATTGATTTTTTATCACATTACCACTTCTTTCGTACATTTATTACAAAAATAGTAAAATTCTATTCGTTTTAACGAGAGTCTACAATTTCACATGAGTCTTGAACCCATGGAAAATTAAGATACACCATATACCCTATAGAAAACATTTTAGAGAGGTGACCACCACAGAATTCGAACTTTTATCCATTATTCAAACAACCCTAGTCACGTCTCATTTCCAATAATTTACAACAACAAGATAAAACAAATACCACGATAATTCCTATCTTCTAATCAACTAGAACAAAAAAAATGAATATCAAAAATAAAATCTGTATCAAATATATTAGAAAATTCATAAACATTGCGATGTAAATGTTACATGAAATTCATTGAATTCAATAGCGCCAGCCAACGAGTTAAATTTGACAATAACAATAATAAAATCATAACAAAATGACTGAATATCAAAAATAGAATCTGTATCAAATATATTAGAAAAATCATAAATATTGCGATAAGAATGTTACATGAAATTCATTGAATTCAATAGCGCCAGCCCACGTGTTAAATTTGACAATAATAATAATAAAATCGAAACAAAGAAATTGGATATTAAAACTGGAATCTGTGTTTTATCTGCTATCTTTATAAGTGTGACAATCGCATCGGTACGGAATTTCAAAGCTAGATACGACAGATTCATCAACAGAGAATACGAAAGACAAAAGGATGCTGGTTCTGATCTTTCAGAGATCCTAACTGATGAGTTTCTATATTCTATTCATGGACCACGACTTTCATCGGTATTTTGCCTATAGTTCAGCGATTTTCAAGTGACATCGATTCGTCTGACTAGTCACAGATCGTATCAAAGTAAATCGTATCGGTTTGTCCGGATATACAAGGCGAACCTGCTTTCCAGTATTCCGCATGGATTCGCAGCAGCGACCGGCAAACATTGGGAGAAAGTGCTTGGTCACCTTTTGCATTTCAGGCTAGGAGTTCGTAGAACTACATTTCACGATTTTCCTGTCTACAGAATTTCCCAATGTACCCGTAATTTTCAACTGATTATCATTTTACAACAACAAATACAAGTGGTTTACGTAATCCAAACTTCTGGTTTTAAAGTCCACACTTCCTAAATTGGAACTGTACGATGTTAAATGGAAAAATTCACTGTGTAAATACGACAGGTGATATTTCGTGCTTGATTAGTTTCCATTTTGCGCAATTAAAAGGCAAACATGTTTACTGTATTGTAAAATTGAAAAAATCATTGGTGTATTGAGATCAGAAAGTTTAGATTGGTTGAACACTTTGGAGGTGGAGATTTCTTGAATATTATCACTAGATTTGCCAGCGTGAAATCTGTTATATTTGAATATGTTAAATATGTACCTTAAAGCGAGGAAAATTAAGACTTGGAAAGTATGATAGATTTGGTAATTTATGTTTTATATGATGGACGAAGAATATTTATTGTACGGCTCTCTTCACCGACGTTAAATCCATTATATTTCAATCTATTAACACTAGAACTACCCAACCAGTCAAAATGACTGGTACTTTCATAATTTTTTTAGCAAAATTTTTCCAAGTTCATAGAACAGCCATAGAATAAAAATTCTACGTCCATCGCAAAAGATATAAATCACCGAATTGATAATCCTTCCCGCCTCTCGGTTCCTTCTTTTTCAAAGTACTTATTTATTATATTGAAATATGATAGATTTAACCATTTTATTTTACCAATTTAATTCTGAATTATTGCGGAGGCAGTCACAAAATAAATGACACCGCAAAGGGTTAAAAGTTCCAAACGTTCATGTTTCAAGAAATATGAAATACAATAACAGGTACACGCAACAAATTGGATAGAAAATTTTCAAATTTTGCAAAATCTATTAAATTGGAAATATCAGTAAGAGGCGTCACGATAAAATTATTTCTATAATTTTAATACTACGTTAAATTATTCGTCAAGAATCACAGATTGATTTTATTTAAACACTTTACCGACCGGAAGCCTATTAATAGGCTTTTTGGACCTAAAGCTTTTCAACTTTTAACTTAATAATTAGTTGCTACTCCAATTAATAAATTATCATTTATAATTGCGGTTACCTCTGTTAAGTACTCAGTGACGAGAATTTAAAATTTTCGAATAGATATCTGTATCAAGGAAGTACTTGTGGCCAAGTGATCGGTCAGAAATGAACAGGATGTTAAAAAAATATCAGTCATTACAGTGTTAACAATTTGATTCTTAATTACTACGAAGGCAGTCACAAAATAAATGGTACGACAAAGGGTTAATATAAAATCTCAAACAATCACTTCCAATTCTCAAGTCTGAATCATTATCAATCAACTTTCCAAAGTAATCAAAGTTCAGATTAATCTCGTGTTCAATAACACTCGTTTCATTTCCCATATGACAAGACCGACTGATCAATTCTTCTTACTAAGCGTATTCACGTTAAAACGACAATAGGCGAAACGCTTTTCGGTCAATTGGCGAAAGAGAGATTGCCATTTAACAACGCGCGAGAGCTTTCCACATACCCACGGTCAATTGAACTATCTGGAACGACAATCTGCATCATTGCCAAAGTAGGAACAGAGTTCTCTCTTAAACGTTTCCTCGTTGCGGAATGTCCTCGTTTCGTAAAGTGGAAGTTCACAGCTTAGCCATTGCGGACAATGAAAATCTGAAGTGGACGAAACTTAATGACGATTTCACATGATCTTCTTTAATACCTTGTTGAAATTCGAATCTAACTGAATGAGATATATCCAAGAAACTCGATGATCGTGAGGGAAAATGTCTCACTTCTAATCTTCGCAATTGGTTGGGTGCAGCGAGGATATTACCGTGTATAAAGTGTCATCACGAATGCGGTTGAACAGGACGACGAGAATTGAAATAGATGATGGTATCAAACTGTCATGGAGAATAATAGAGGCGAAGAATACATGAATCGTAATATTTCGAGGCTGTTAACTCTTTAAAATAGCGTTTATCAACGAAAATCCTTCGGAATCCTAAAGATCTTTGAAAAATTGTTAACGCTAGATCTGCGGCTGCTGAATCTGGTGCATTTAAATATGTTAAATAAGTGTTTTAAAAGAAGAAGAATCAAGCGGTAAAAAATACGTTCACTAAAGTAATTTGTGTATTCTAAGATACACGTAAAATTTTCACTATATTGCTTTTCTATCAACTTGGGAAAAATTTAAAAAAAAGTAGAAACCCATCAATAATATTTCGAGGTTGTTAACTCTTTAAAATAGCGTTTACCAACGAAATTCCTCCGGAATCCTGAAGATCTTTGAAACATTGTTAACACTAAATCTACGGCTGCTAAATCTGGTGCATTTAAATATGTTAAATAAATGTTTTAAAAGAAGAAGAATCAAGCGGTAAAAAATACGATCACTAAAGTAATTTGTATATTCTAAGATACACGTAAAATTTTCACTGCACTGCTTTTCTATCAACTTGGGAAAAATTTTTAACACTAGAACTACCGGCGTCAAATCTGACATATTTTAATAAATTAAATAAGTACTTTGAAAAAGTGGGAATCAAGCGGCGGAAAATTTGATCGATTGGGTGATTTGTGTTTATTGATACAGACGTAGAATATTTATTCTATGACTCTTATATAAACTTGGAGAATTTTTTGAAAAAATTGTGTACCAGTCATTTTGACTGGTTTGGTAGTTTTAATGTTAAAAAAGTAGAAACCCATCAAATTCACGGTTGCCGTAAATCTAGTGTTAATCATTCGTAGTCTGAATTATTTTGTTAATTTTGTATTGAACTGAATAAAATTACTTTCACAATTTCTATAATTGGTTGTTTTTTATTTTATTGATACCATTCTTTATTTTTATGATACCGATAATTATTTTAACACTAGATTTACGGATGTCGATACACCCATTTTTCTAAAGTGTGGCAATTTGACTTATACAAGAACACTGAATTTTCTTGCAAAGAGAATAGATGCAAATCAATTGAAATGAAAGGTTTATTATTAAAAAATTAACCAACCAATATATTATATATATAGTAATCGAATTTTGAATGAGCCAAATTGGATCCGTAAATCTAGTGTTAAAACAGCAATACTAAAATGGATACCAAGATAATTGGTAATTTCTAATGAAACAGACAATGATATCTTATCATTTATTTCTGTAGGAAATGTAGCACATCAGACAATTCAATTATGCAGTGTGTCGTCATTCATTTTAACAGGAGAATATGACAAATCTCGAGCAACTTTAAATCTGCCAATATTAATAATAGAGAAGCTGAATATTTTATTAAAAATAGAAGCTGTGTTTTACCTCTTGTCTATATAAGTGTGACAACTGCATTGTTGTAGAATTTCAAAGGTAGATAGTGCAAATTCATCAATAGAGAATATGAAAGACAAAAGGATGATGCTGATTCTGATGTTTCAGAGATTCTGATGGAATTCTGGATTTTATTCATGGCCCACGACTTTCATCGTTCTTTTGCATAACTGTAGCTATGGACGGAGATTTTGGTAATATTATAAAATGATTATAAAATTGGAAAGTAGATGTTAAACTGTTACAAAATAAAGTTATATAAAAAGCTATGTCGAGTAGAGCTAAACATAGGACTATAAAGTATTATTTCTTCTCACCTGTTTATTCGAAGAATAAAATATACTGTAGCTCTGTTTTCTTTTAGATTAAAAGTCTCCCTGCTCCGCACAAAAGTATAAAAATGTAAGACAATTAAGGAGAATTAATTAACCGCGCGAAAGTAGAAAATATTGCGAGATACGATCAAACATTTATCGTAGCAGAAAAGGATCGTATCTTTCTCTCGGTGGTTGCAATTTCACCATAGAATATCACTGTACAACTCCATCAATTTTGTCTCGTACCAATATACCTAATATTGTCCACAATCTTTTACTATATCTTGTAATTAAAATAGTAGAATAGTTTCTTGTTATAATTGATAATTTTTTATTTAATTTACCCAATTTCATTGTCTTCTTGTACCCTCCATGGGCACCTGTGACTTTGAGGTAAAGCAAGACGCATCTAAGCTTCTATTCTTCAAAGTCAAATTTCTAATTTTACGAAATACAACAATTTACCTGGTAAAAACCATGAAATTCTTTAACCCCTTGACATGCCATTTACTTTGTGACTGTCTCCACAATAATTCAAAAATTTAATTATTAAAATAAACATTGATCGGTGATTCTTGACATATCGTATAATTTAACGTAATATTAATATTATAGAAATAATTTTATCGTGTCGTATCTCACTGATATTTTCAATTTAATAGGTTTTGTAAAACTTGCAAATTTCCTTTCCAATTTATAGCATCACGAGTATCACTCGTTATAGTACGGCAAGGGGTTGAAATTCAATATATAAAATTCAGATCTTATTCATAATTTAAAATAGTACTTTTATCATTTCCTAATTATGCTATCGTGCAACTGATCTTCGGATACAAAAATCCGCAATTATAGACTGTTAACACTTTAGCGACCGGTATTTTTTAACATCCCACCCACTTCTGATCGGTCACTTGCACGCAAATATTTCTCTGATACTGTTATCTCTTCGAAAATTGCAAAGTTTCTTAACACTAGAAGTACCAAACCAGTCAAAATGACTGGTACACAAATTTTTCAAAAAATTCTCCAAGTTTATATAAGTGTCATAGGATAAATATTCTACGTCTATATCAATAAACATAAATCACCTAATCGATAAAATTTTCTGCCGCTTGATTCCCCCTTTTTCAAAGTACTTATTTAATTTATTAAAATATGTTAGATTTGTGGCCGGTAGTTCTAGTGTTAACTGAGTCCTTGGCACAGTTAACCGCGATGAAATATAATAATTTATCCAATTACCGTAGCAACAAATTAATAAGTTAAAAGTCCAAAATTGTCGGGCCCAAAAAGCCGATTAATCGGCCACCGGTCGGTAAAGTGTTAAGTTTCACACAGCCTTTATCCTTTTGGAGTACCGTATCTTTTAACCCGATAAGAGCGTTATATGCATATCAGTTAGTATCGTCGCTCGAGTTTCACGAGGTCTTACAAATAAGTAACTGTACTTTGCGATTTACTCCCGATTCTGAAGTAAGTAAGCGAAGAACACTCGTTGTCGGTAGAAGGAGAGAGAGAGGTTCTGTACACCGAGGATTCGTTCTCTGAGAAAACCAGTCATTACGTAACTTCGTTAATGCTGGGGTCTATCCGGGCCCTCCGAGATATACAGTTATAGCTCACGGAGAGCTCAGCGAATATCAGCAAAATGACTTAAGAACGTGAGAAGCCGTCGAAGGCATGATTGCATTTTGGTACGTAAGGTAAAAATTGTCCATTGTTGAGTGGAAAGCACCGGTGACCCAGCAACGTTGTCAGCGTGACAACGAAATCAGCTTGGTATTTGCGGTCGTACCAGCATACTTCCTTACATTTCTCTGTCTTTTTTTATACCTAGAATATAGTCAATTTTAATGGAGTGATTTAAAACCAATTTATTAAGATATATCGTGGGAATGATAGGAGATTCTGAAAAGGAGTGAAATAGGCAAGTGGTAAATAGAATTAATAATTTTGAAGGTATTGTTTCTTAACTAGTCAATTGATTTAGCCAATTTTTTTATACTTTTTTGTCTTTTTTAGTATGTAGAGTTTTGTCAATTTGAATGGAGTAATTTAAAAAGAAATTAATTAATGTGTACCGTGTAAATGATAGGAGATTCTGAAAAGGAGTAAAGCGGCAAGTGATGACTAGAATTCACAATTTTCAAAGTGTCCTTCTTATCTAGTCAATTGATTTAGCCAATTCTCTTATATTTTTTTGTATTTTTTAGTACATAGAGTTTTCCCAATTTGAATGGGGTAATTTAAAAAGAAATTAATTAACGTGTGAATGATAGGAGATCCTGAAAAAGAGTAAAATAGGCAAGTGGTAACTAGAATTAATTAGAGTTAGTATTAAAATTGACTAAATTCTATTAGAGTCAGTCTAGAATTTGTTTCAATTAGTGTTTGGGAAAATTGAGATAAAATTTGTAGGAATATTGAGAGTTGAATGATATGGGGGTTGAAGGTGGCCGGTAGTTTTGAAGTTGAGGAAAGTTTATGTGATTTAAATTGAGATATTTAAGTGTTTGCTGATAGATTCGATATTGAAATGTTGGTGTAAGTATAAGAATGTACTATAAGTATCTATCTGGAGGCGAATTGGAATCAGAGGATGGCTGATACGATTAGTACGGGCTTTGCAACCCCGACGCGCCCTAGATATAAAGCTCCGTAAGAGGAGGAAAATGGTTGCGCACACATTTTGGGTTTTTCTCATCGCTTGTTCTGTTGACTTGGTGAATGGCTCGTACGTAATCGCTAAGAGGTAGAGGAAAGGAAATAAACGTCCTGTATGCTAGTATTTTGCGTAAAAGTACAGGCGTGTTCCCCTTGAGCGTTCTACAGTCCATAATGAATACTATAACTAACGGTGCTATACCTGCAATGATTAAATTTATAAGATCGAAGTGGAATATTTGCTTTATTTTTACAAAAAACTGAGAACCAGTGGAACCAGAAAATCTAACTATCTCAGTGATTTTATATTTCTTTGGTGGTGAAATATTTGTTTCATGGCTCTTATATCAATTTGGAGCATTTTTCGAGGAAATTAGGAACCAGCAGCTTTGACTTTTTTGGCAGTTTTATATCTCTTTGGCAGTGGAATATTTTCTTCGTGGCTCTCCCATCAGTTTGGAGTATTTCTTGAGGAAATTAGGAACCAATAGCTTTGACTTTCTTGGTGGTTTTATATTTTTTTTATAGTTTTATATTTCTTTCATAGTGAAATATTTGGTTCGTGACTCTCCTAAAAATTTGGAGCATTTTTCGAGGAAATTAGGAACCAGTAGCTTTGACTTTTTTGTTAATTTTATACTTCTTTGGTAATGGAATATTTTCTACATGGCTCTCCCATCAATTTGGAGCATTTTTCGAGAAATTTGGGAACCAGTAGCTTTGACTTTTTTAGTATTTTTATATCTCTTTGGAAGTGGAATATATTTTTCGTGGCTCTCCCATCAGTTTTGAGCATTTTTTGAGAATATTAGGAACCAGTAGCTGTAACTATCTCGGAAGTTTTATATTTCTGTGTCAATGAGATATTCGTTCCATGGCCCTCGAAAATTAGGAACCAGTAGCTTTGACTTTTTTGGCAGTTTTATATTTCTTTGGTAGTGGAATATTTTTTTCATGGCTCTCCCATCAATTTGGAGTATTTTTCGAGGAAATTAGAAACCAGTAGCTTTGACTTTTTTAGTATTTTTATATTTCTTTGGTAGTGGAATATTTTCTTGATAGCTCTCCCATCAATTTGGAGCATTTTTGAGAAAATTAGGAACCAGTAGCTGTAACGATCTCAGAAATTTTATATTTCTATGTCAATGAGATATTCGTCCCGTGGCCCTCCTACCAAGTTGGAGCATTTTTCGAAAAACCTAAGAGCCAGTAACTTTCACTACCTTGGCAGTTTTGCTATTTATAGAATTTACCTTCTTCGATGTCATCATTGAAAAATGCAAACCTACAATGTTACCAAGTGCATATAATATCTCTCAAACGATTAAAATATGGCTATAAAGTGTTACGACTGCTTTTCTTCCTTGCTAAACGATGCATATCGTATGGAAGAATTCCAGAGGTGACGAGGACACAAACCTAACTCTACCGTAGAAGAATCTGAAACACGATCCCAATAGAAGCTACAGAACTCTCTCATCTTTCCTCTCACCAAAATTTTTCATCCTACGTGTCGATCCTTGGAAAGGTCTCAGTGTCGACTAACTGTTTGAATATTCGGTAGCCTAATGTACAAAAGACTGCCGTGTTAAACTATGATTAACATGCGAACAGCACGTATAATAATGCATACAAAGCACAACTCGGAGATCCTTTTCAACCTAATGCAAGTCAAGTCTTCAGAGAACTCTGCTTCTTTAAAAACCTTCGCCACGTAATTTCTCGCGTGGAAATTAAAGCGTTGGAAACATAAATTACACTAGTTTCTCTTACATTTGTAAAAGAAACACCAGATAACAAGTTTTCCTGAGCTAAATATACAATTTTTTCAATTGTAAGTCGTTTTACAACTTATCATCGGACTTGGTGAGTTTTAAGCGGGCAAAGTAAGCAAAGATCTTTGAAAAATTAATATTAGCGTGATAAATTAGAATATTGTTATGAAACGACTGCGCACGTAAAATAATTCTGGACATATTAACATTATAACTGCTGAGCTAGTAAAAATGACTAGTTTCTAATTTTTTCCAAAGATTTTTCTAATATATAGGACAGTCATTGAGCAAATATTCTACTTTTTCACTTCTTGATTTCTCTTTTTTCAAAGTACTTATTGCATTTATTGAAATATAACGGGTTTGAGAGCAAAGAGTGTACTTTTTTTAGAAAAGTTACAATCTTTGATTTAACTCCTTGCAGGCATATGTCGAGATGCCCTCGATTTTCACTTCATTTAATTTTATAACGATTTAACACATTGTACGCCGGCTAAATCTCTGCTACTCAATTTATTATATTTGATAATGTTGCTATTTCAATCAATATCAAATTTAAATACATTAAATAATGCATAATTTAAAGAGAATTTGAGTTTTCCTCAAGACAAAATAATATGACTGATATTGATTGGGGAAATCTAAAATTCGTGCAGTGTGTTAATATCGACTTTTGAATTTCATTGTGATTCTGTAATATCACATAAATAATCGTCAGAACCTATAGTTACTGCTATCAATAGATAAAAATTAATGACCAGCGGTAGAAAATATCGGAAAGTTAATTTCATTTAGCTTACTATCAAATTAACAATATAATTCGGACCGCAAACGGTTAAATATCCATCGATCAGAACTATCGACCGAAGAATCTCTATTTATTTATTTATAAACAATTCATATTTTCTATAACTCATTTACAGGGTAATAATTTATAAGATAACTCATTTATAAGGTAACATTTATTCTACTGGCTGTTGCGTAACAATCTATATTATTATTACAAAATAAAATGTAAAAAGTCTGAATGAAATTTTGTAATAAAAGAGGATTTTGCTGCAAATTGAATTTTATGTTTGTAAATACTAACATGAAATTTTGTATTTGGGACTTGGGAATATTTTATATCAATCTTTACTGTTTGCAAAATTTGTAACAATACATTTCTCAGGAAGCCTTGAATTCCATTTACTTATGTACAGTTGTAACACAGTTTTATATACTTCATGCACACCATTTATATGGTTCTACATAACGTGCACTCCAGCTAGAATGCACATGGCTCGAATCTTATCACAGATAACACGTACGGAAAGAAACTCGTATTCGTAGAAACAGGAAAACGAAGGAAGCCTCCGGGACGTGAAAAAACATATTTCCCTTCGGTATTAACTATCCTCAACAAGAAACAGAGGAACTTATAATTAAAAAAATTATATAGTTAGAAAATCAAATAAAAACACAGTAAATTCAAACAATGAAATAAAAGTGTAATTAAAATAATAATTACAAGTTGCAAGAGAAGAGAATAGTTCTTTGAGAATCAGAAATACGATACTGAAATAATATCAACGACACATTTGCCGGGTAAGGATCGGTGATACTTTAAAACAGTGGCTCTCTAACTTTCTTACAATTTCTTCCAAGACTCTCTAAATAGTTCCAAATCAAATTGCCATCTTTTGTAAATTCCTAGACATTTTTTTACAATTATTTATGCAGAAAATGGAAAAGATTTTTTGTACATTTAAACCCTTAACGTACGATGACGTTTTTGGAGACGTCATTCATCGAAAGTACAATTGACTTTGACGTTTTCAAGACGTCAAGAACTGCTGTCCTCTGTATTTTTAACACTTTGAATGCCGCTGATATTTCACTTGTTTTATCATTTCTACGGAAGTGATACTTTTCCTATTAAAACTCCATCATTTGTAAAGCAGAAACTTTAAAGACACAAATAGATATATGTTAAGCAGGGCTTTATCTGCAGAAAGCTAGTTTTTAAACATTAAATGTCGTAGAAAATTCGGAAATGTTACAGTTTCAATGTAATATGAAATTTGATTGAATTCAATAGCGCCGGTCACCGGTGACCCCCACGGCAGTCAACGTGTTAAATTAATTAAATTTCTTAACTCGTGAATCAACAGAATTATTAATTTATTAGTTTATAATGTTACTTAACTATTGACCGTTCAATCTGCTTACATGTTACATAGCAATGCAAATTTCCGAATAAAATATTGTTTCTAAACTTGCACATAACTGATCAGTTGAACCCAATTAACACTAGAACTACCAAACCAGTCAAAATGACTGGTACACAATTCTTTCCAAAAATTCTCCAAGTTTACATAAAAGTCATAGAATAAATATTCTACGTCTATATCAATAAATATAAATCACCCAATCGATCAAATTTTCCGCCGCTTGATTCCACCTTTTTCAAAGTACTTATTTAATTTATTAAAATATGATAGATTTGAGGCCGGTAGTTCTAGTGTTAAATAGTATTTTTCGTACGCGTTAAACTCCATTTTATTTGTATGTCAAGAGGTTAATAAAGTGGATGTATCTGCTGTGCCTCAAATTAGTTACAAATTTCAAATTTCACCGATCCTTTTGTGATTCTCTGGAGTCCTCTGTCCAGTTCACTTAGACTCTAACAGTAAGTCTTAGAGGACAGCGAAGGACAGTTTGAGAAGCGCTGCTCTAAAAGTTACTGTCATAGAGATTCATAGTTAATTTAACTTTATTTGATCGCACGAGTATTATATTTCAAGATTGTTCTCAGTGAATTAGTCCTTTATCGCAGGTAACGAGATAGCGGAGGATAAGGGGAACATATACCGATGAAGAAAGAGACAGAAGGAGGATGCAGATGTTTCACTGAGTTACCGGAGCCAAGGCGGAAGTTGTCAGGCCGGATGCCGATAGCAAAAGTGCCTTATGCCTCGTAAAAACCTACATTTGTTCGATAAACCTGTTGGATATTCTCAAGTAAAATTTTCAAACTTCCTTATCTTACATTTTTAAAGGGGGATTCCCATTTCAAGTGTTGAAAAATCGTGTTTTTTTGGGGAATTTTTATTAAGGAAACCGTTAGATAAATCTTGGTCATAATATAATGTAATATATTAGGTTGGCAACTAAGTGATTGCGGATTTTAAATGAGAAGGAAAATTGTTGAGGGACCCATAAATCGAGTTTCTTGACATAGCCAAGCTGTTTTAATTTTTTTGAATGCATTTATGCGTTACATTGAGCTTCTGTGCAATTTTACGTGTTGTGCTATAGCGATCTGAATCGATAATAGCCTTGATATAAGTCTCACCAACTTTAACTGGACGGCCAGATCGTTGCGTATTTTTCAGTGAAAAATCACCAGAACGGAATTTGGCAAACCAATTTTGACACTGCCTCTCTTTCAAGGCTTCATTCCCATATACGGCACATAACTTTTTGTGTGCTTGCTATGCGTTCTTGCCTTTTCGGAAATAATACAGTAAAATATATCTGAAAAGCCCGTCTTGTTCTTCCATTTTTAAATTGGAATAAAATCGAAACTAAATAACTAATAGACACAAATTTTTTACTGAATTAAAGGTGGAAGTCCAAGCAAACAGAAAACAGTACAGTTTAGCTGCTTTCAACACGTTGACAAACAAAAAGAATGCGCTAAAATTATCTATTGACAAAATCCGCAATAACTTAGTTGCCAACCCAATAATATAATGTACACCCGAAGAGTTTTTAAATTAACACGAGTTATCTTGGCTATCCTGTAATTTTCATTCTATTATAAAAGTTTCGAAAGCTTTCAAAGGATTTTCCAATGCTAATGTCCAAGTAGATGATATATGAATTTTAAATGATATTTTTCAAGTATTGAATTCCCGATATTCCAGTTAAAGCAATTTTAAATCCATCAAAGTTATACTTACTTTTACGAACAGCGAGAAAGATACGCTGGAAAACTCTTGAAAAACTTGTGTAATTTGAACCAAAGTAAATGGAAATCCATATTTTCTCAATTAAAATTGCGCTTAATGTCAATTATCAACAGCAAGACTACAATTAACAATTAAGTAACAGGTAAATAGGTGGACTTAAACTCTGCAAACGGTAATACAAATTTCAGTACCTGAAGCAATTCCTACATAGCAAATAAACTAAATATACTATAAATTATATAAATATATAATAAATAGATGTAATAGGTGCGCTTAGATTCTGTAAACGATTCTAGGTAAAAATAGGTAAAAGTCCACTATTTACCTATTAATTAATTACAAATTTTAATCTCCTTCTTCATAATCGACATTATCTACAATTCTCTTCAACTACTTGCCACGTTTAATCTGTTTCAACGATAAAATTCTCTCCTCCCAATCAATTACAAACTACAGCCCACAATCTTTCAGATTCATTGAATCCAAAACAAACATTTTAATAAAACCTTTAAAAACTCACTGTGACACAGGATTAAACAGGATCTTTCAATTCCTTCAAGAACCACTGACAACGAAAGGACATTAATCAAGCAAGGAATGTAACCTTTGTACGCTACTCAAGACAGAGAATCAAGCGTAAAGTGCGATAAATATTCGAAGGAAGTTGTTCCTTTCGTTATTCATCAGTTTATACTCGTCCCTTTCACGTGGGTGGACGAAAGGAGCGTGAAGAAAGAAAAAAAAAGGGAATTCAAGGCGTCAGGACAGGTCGTGGATAAGCGGAAAATACGGGTCGGCAGGTACAAGATAGGTTGTTCTGCACCGAACAGATGGATCGAGCTAGATTCGTAGAAGAAAACGGTACCTTAGAAAATCAAATGGGAACTCGGTGTAGAGACTACCGTTTCTACTTCCCTTCCCACCTCTGATTCGATCCTCTGTGAACCGTACAGTGCTCGAAAAAGTCTGAATTCCACTTACCTACGGTGTCTTCGAGATCGAGTATGGTTCTAGATAAGAAAGCCTACCAATGGTTAGCATTTAACGAGCCTACTATGGCTACTGTTAAGATCACCCCGTTCCTCGTTTAACGTTCCATGTAACATATACTTCATACGAACTGTTAATCGGATTAATCTATCTTTCGATGTTGGAGCTCGAAGTATTTTAATTTCAAGCTGTGCTGTGATTTTTTGGTTGTTTGATACATTTAGGAATGAACTGTTGTGGAAGTTTTAACGGCACTGTTGGGATGATTTTTTTTAGGAGAAAATTAGAGAGGGGGTTTGATTAGAAGTTTGAGTTTTGAATTTCTTAGCTATGGGGTTTAGCTTAGTTTATTTTTTATTTTTTTGAGAGTAATTGTTTTCGCAATTTCATTTGGGACGTACTATTTTAGTTGGTTGAGGAACGACTGAGGGGATGATATGTTATATAATAGATGAGAGTAATTTTTTTTAGGGGTGGTGGAGGAATTTAACTCGAGTAGATTGATCAGAAGTTTGGCTTTTGAGTTTCTTAGCCACTATAGCGTCTAGCTTAGTATTTTTTTATTTTTTCGAGATTAATTGCTTTCGTTATTTCACATGGGACCTTCTATTTTAGGTGGTTGAGGAACCACTGAGGGGATGATATGTTAAATAATAAGTGAGAGTAATTCTTTTAGAGATGCTGGAGGAATTTAGCTCAAGTAGACTGGTTAGAAGTTTAAGTTTTGAATTTCATAATCGCTATAGAGTCTAGCTTAATATTTTTTTGTTTTTTTTTTCGGGTTTAATTTCGTTGTAATTTCACGTGGGACCTATTATTTTAGTTGGTTGAGGAACCACCAAGGGGATGATATGTTAAATAATAAGTGAGAGTATTTTTTTTAGAGGTAGTGGAGTAATTTAACTCGAGTAGATTGATCAGAAGTTTGGCTTTTGAGTTTCTTAGCCACTATAGCGTCTAGCTTAGTATTTTTTTATTTTTTCGAGATTAATTGCTTTCGTAATTTCATTTGACACTTACTATTTTAATTGGCTGGGGAACCACTGAGGGGATGATATATTAAATAATAATTAAGGATGATTTTTTAGGAAGGAGAGGAGGAATTTAGCTGGACTAGACTGATTAGAAACGTGAATTTTGAATTTCGTAGCCACCACAGCGTCTAGCTTAGCATTTTTTCATTTTTTTGAGATTAATTGCTTTCACAATTTCATTTGGGACCTACTATTTTAATTGGCTGGGGAACCACTGAGAGGATGATCTATAAAATACGAATTTCGGACAATCTTTCTTAAGGTGGCGAAGAATTTGAACTCAAACTCAATGATTGTTGCTGGTTCCTACCTGAATTGTAGGTATCAAGTTGTAAAGAATATAATATAGATATTATGTAAAAGAAATTTTACAAAGTTTGTAAAGATTCGAAAGCGAACCCATGGTCTGAGAACCTTAGCAATTACAGTCGAGGCCGTTTATAACCACCATTCGTTTTATGGTGGACTTTTAGAATTTCTCTTCGACCATGTATATGACCCTTTTCTTCTCGACCTTTCCTAGGAATACACAATATTTGCAGAAACTCCTGCAGTATCAATAACTAATTTCACAGCTTGTTCTTACAATATCAATTTCCTACGAATTTTTAATATTGCCATTAAACTCTATAAATTAAAAATAAAGATCACGAACTACACACAAATATTAAAATTTCTTAATAGACTATATTTAACACTAAACCTACCACCCTTTAAAAATTTGTATTTAAATATAATAAATAAATACTTTAAAAAATGGAATTAATACGTGAAAAAATTATTATTTTAATAATTCACGCTTTACAAAATAGACATTCCATGTATACTATATAATTACTCATAAAACAAAAGAACTCATAAAAAATCAAGAACCACTCATTTTAACTTGCTCTATAGTTTTAGTGTTAAATCTAACCCTTCCTATAATTTGTACAAAACCAATAAATTTCTATAAAAGTAAATTCGACTTTTCCATCGAAACAATTAGTAACATTACAAACAACCTAACATCTTTAAACCTACTACATACAAATATACTAAATAAATGTTTCAAAAGAAACGGAATTAATAGATACAAAAAAATTGATTCAATCATTCACACTTTACAAAATAGGCATTCCACGTCTACCATATCCTTGCTCCATAAAGTTGCAAAAAAACTCATAAAAAATCAAGAACCACTCCTTTTAACTGGCTCAATAGTTTCTACAAGACTTACTATAAAACTAAATTCGACTTTTCCATCAATATAATAAGTAACATCACAAACAACCAAGAAAGATATGTCTAAATAAATATACACATCACGTAAATGCCACTATCATTATCAACTTTGAACAGGTCAGGTCTCTGAATTGTACGATTCTTCCAAACCGTGGACAGTGTATGCGGAACAATAACCGAGACGGTAGTCATGCTATTGTATTAATTAAAAAAGCTACGGGCAATCTTTCTATCTAAATGATGGTTATGGTACCACATTGAGCACGTTGCTCACAGGATGCTACCGCTTATCAGACTATCAGCGATGCGTTTGTGGCACGTGTGTACGTAGTGAGATTAAATGCGTGGTGCGAACCCCGGACATGGTCGGTGAATTACTGAGAAAGTAATTCTGCTGCTGGAGAATGAGCTGTAATATGCAGAAAAGCGTGTCCATGTATCAACCAGAGGAAGAATTGCGAAATTTTCTTGGAGAATGTATCGCAATTGTATACATAAGTGTACATACATAAAGATATTTATTAATACTTTAAACTGGATATTCTATGTGGACGTATGAGATGTACTTGTTCTTACGTTCTATTGCAGGAAAAATATGAACTTCTTTGAATTTCTTTTCTTACGATTTTATGAGTCTTTTATCTTGAAAATGACACAAGTCAATTTATTTTTTCCTTAACATGGTGACTGCCATGGGGGTCATCGATGACGGGGGCTATTGAATTCGATAGAATTTCATGTCATTTTTAAATTGAAATATTTAAATATTGGTGTTGAAAATATAAAGGTCTGCCGAATATCTATCTATCTGTATCTTTGAAGTTTATGCTTTTTAAAAATGTGAATTTGATAGAAAAAGTTTCACTTCAGTAGAAATTATGAAACTAGCTAGTTCTAGTTAAGTTCTTCCTAGGTACAAATTTTCTTCTTTTTTTTTTTACTTTTTTAGTATATATTAGAAGTTTAGTAACACTACAAGTACCAAAGAAGTAAAAATGACTTGTTTTCCATTTTTTATAAATATTTTTTAAGGTTGTAAAAACATTTTACAAAGAAGAAATTGGAGAACTAATTTTTCTATAGTGTTTATTTAATGTAGTTAAATATCATAATTTATCGATGGCAGTTTCAGTGTTGAGTCAGTCTTTTTAGTGACTAAGCGAAATTATTTATTTTGAGAGAAATAAAATTTTCTTTACATCGATATTTTTAAACGCGTTAATTAAATGATTCCTGATGATTGAAAATGAGACTATAGAGTCGTTGGACAATTGATAAAGTGGAAGTTTTTAAAGATTGGAATTTTTTGATTAAAGATGCAGATGTCTGCCTCGTAAATTATAGCGTAATTATCTTCTCATGAATTGGAAACCATAAATGAATTGGAAGTCGTGTAAAGTAATTGAGGTGAAATTGTGAAATTAGTATGAATGGTAGGTGCTCACTTTCTACGAGTGAGACCATATGGTGTTATTGTGTTTGTTTATTTCAGCCTTCTTTTCAGGCCAGTACTTTCCTCGTAGATTATATTCGACCAATGCTAAAGAAATTATTTTGATGAAACAATCTGATAAATAAAATTGATCAACTGAAAGCAACTGTGCCTTCCAGTACAAATTACAAAATAAACTACCATCTAAAACTTACTACACGTTACTATAAATATAAAAAAAAGAGCTAAAGCAATTAGATTCAATTCTTAAACCAAAGACCATTAATATTTCCAACTTAGAGTTGCGTTAAATTGCGGAAGTTATGTGCTACTAATTATCAGAGATCTTTCATAAAGATATTATTTGGAAACATGAATTTTAACAGACACTTTCATATTACACTATGGTGCAATAAGGACAAAATTAATAGAGCAATGCGTTTTAAAAACATTTTTCCATACAAGACGATCTTTTATTCGTTTATTGACAATAAGGAATATAAATATACTTTCTAGGTATAGTAGACCACGAAAGATATTATGTTTAACATTAATTTTTATATTGCACTTTTATTTAATTTTATTTATTTCACATTAACTTTCATATTACACTATGGTGCAATAAGGACAAAATTAATAGAGCAATGCCTTTTAAAAACATTTTTCCATACAAGACGATTTTTTATTCCTTTCTTAACAATAAAAAATGTAAATATACTTTCTAGATATAGTAGACCACGAAGGATATTATGTCTAACATTAATTTTTATATTGCACTTTTATTTAATTTTATTTATTTCACATTAACTGTCATATTACACTATGGTGCAATAAGGACAAAATTAATAGTGCAATGCCTTTTAAAAACATTTTTCCATACAAGACGATTTTTTATTCGTTTATTAACAATAAGGAATATAAATATATTTCCTAGATATAGTAGACTTCGAAAGATATTATGTATAACATTAATTTCTATATTGCACTTTTATTTCACTTTTATTTATTTCACATTATCTTTCACATTACACTATGGTGCAATAAGGACAAAATTAATAGAGCAATGCCTTTTAAAAACATTTTTCCATACAAGACGACTTTTTATTCGTTTATTAACAATAAAAAATATAAATATACTTTCTAGATATAGTAGACTTCGAAGGATATTATGTCTAACATTAATTTTTATATTGTACTTTTATTTAATTTTATTTATTTCACATTAACTTTCATATTACACTATGGTGCAATATGGACAAAATTAATAGAGCAATGCCTTTTAAAAACATTTTTCCATACAAGGCGATGTTTTATTCGTTTATTAATAGTAAGGAATATAAATATATTTCCTAGATATAGTAGACCACGAAAGATATTATGTCTAACATTAATTTGTCCGAAATATGGGGATTAAAGTTCTATTCCAACTATAATAGTTTCTAGAATATCTTGCGACCACATTTCTACCTTATTGTTAGAACATATTTCTCTTGTCTACTTCTCCAGCGATCTATGCGGTGGTCCCTTCTGGTCAGGGACCGTGAGCACGGCGTTCTTTAACCTAGAACGCACGGTATGTACAGTGACCTCGATTAATGGCGAGTGGACAAGCTATTCTGTCAACGCTGCCCATTTATCTGTTTTCTTTTACTTTCTTTCATATTTTCGGATTTATCTAGTTTTAGTTATTTATTATATAGTTATTTCACCTATAACTTACTATTTTAGCGAGACGAGGAACCATCACAGCTAAGATTTCTTTTGTGACGACCTCCAGAGTTATTTAGAAATAAATTGATTAATAAAAATTGATAAGTGATTCTGTATTAATAGTAGAGCTATTATAGCATAATAGTAATATTCTGCAAATAATTTTGTCGCGTAGCAAGTCATTGATATTTTAAATTTGATAGGTTTTGCAAAATTTCAAAAGTTCCTATCTCATTTATCGAATCACGAGTGTCCTTCGATATTGTAGGGGAATGAGTTAAATACAAATTAAGGACAAAAATCCTAAAAGTGAGGGAAGAATTGAACTATGACTCAGTAATTTCGTGTTTAACTATTTCACTTATCTTTATCAATCTCCTTTGACTCTAAAAATTTTTCAGTCAGGACCCAAAAAAGTATTACGCTTTTGAAGCATCCAAATTGAAAATTTCTACTCTATTATTCCAAAATCTGAGGCGAACCGAGCAAAATATCTAAGTTTGCCATAGTTTGCCCACCATTTTGCCAGAATCAAAGTTCTAGGTCCCAGATAAAATGACCATGCGAACTAAAGCCGCAGAAAAGTACTGAAAAGAGCAAGAAATAGCTGAAAATATGAACAACCATGGGCTATTTATTACTTTATTCCTCTGAGAGTACATTGACATTTCTACTGCGTAGTCTATTCTGTCTACTGGTCATTTATCGAGCTCACTGTACGTACGTATCGTCAGGTGAACGCAAAAACGACCCTCTTCGTCTCCTTTCACTTGCACAAATGAGGTAGACATGTCGAACTAATCGTACCTTCACGCAATCAGTGGCGCAGTTCTATCGAAATAAACCCTTATCCCACGATTCTGAAGTACTACTTGTTTTGCTTGATACGGTGATACAGTTGAATGATCATTACAAATACACGCGCGTTAAGGAATCTTGGAGATGTAGGGTACAAGAACATCGAACGGTATAAGTCATCGAACGATATTGGAAAGGAATGGAAAGCATATCGAAGATACTTTTCAGTTTAACATTATTACAACTAACATGGAAAATTATTTTTTTCCAACTATCAATCGACAGTAAAATTACCAAGATGGCCAAACTGGATCTCAAGATTTTTCGAAAAGTTCCTTAACCAGTTAACTTCGTTCGACGTGTATACGCGTCAATCCAAAGTTCTATCGCGTAGTGTTTGTAATACTGAATTGTCAATTTCTTATGGACTAAAAAAGTAATTTTTCTGCACTTTAATTTCCTCTTTTCCTAAGGTTTATGAGAGAAACATTTGTCCTATGTTCGACGAATATACACATCATTGGTCGATTTTAATTCCGTATCGCGCGAGGTATTCATAAAACTAAATTCCGCAGTTAACTGATTAAATTAATAGCAAAGTCGTTTAGTAAAAATTACACTTCTGCCTGATAATACTTAAGTTACTTAATTGCTTATCTTCTTCACCTGTTAATTATTTTTTTACAAAGTACTTACTTGGAATGCAATAGAAATATTAGATAAACTTTTTCCAATCTTTCCTAAAAAGTTATTCAACCCCTTGAGGACTAGCGATGCATATATGTGGCCTGATAAAACATTTAATTGTAACTTATCGCCGGATGTATACACGGTTGCAGTTGAAAAATTGAACTACAATCGGTAAAATGTGGTTACACAAAAGTAATTTATAAATTACACTCATTAACAGTCTAACTTTCTGATAAAAAGTTAATTTTGCATTCACAAATATATGATTGCCTCCTCATATTAAAAAATGTCTCCGTCCGCAAAGTGTTAATTGGACAATTAGAAACAAAAATATATTTAATGTACTTTGTAAAATAAATCGATGATTCTCAACCTTTTTTAATGTTTCTCCCCTGTATTAATTTTTTTTTAATTAAAAGATTAAAACTTTGATTTAGTAGATTTCACACTAAAACTGCCTACCTTCTAAAATGTCAATACATTCAAAAAGGAAGTGTCAAGTGGTAAAAAAGATGCTTAATTAACAAACTCAGCTTTCATAACATCCAAGTGTAATATTTATTTTACGCTTCCCCTATCAATTTAGAGAATTTAAAAAAAAAATTGTACACCAGTCATTCCCATCAACTTGGTAAATGTAGTGTAAAATACAAAACACATAAAACCTGCTTCTACAACACTAAAACTACCGGTATTAGATCAGAAGATGCAAAAAAATAAACAGAAAATTTTTCAAAATAACTGAGAACCAGTCACATCGATTACCTCGTTATTTCTAGCGTTAAACCCACAAATATACATTGTTATTGTAATTTCAAATTTCAACACAGCTCAGACCATGTCTCTAAAGACCTGAAGTTTTAAGTGGTTTACGAAACTACCGAGGCTACGGTATATACATACCACAGAAAAAAAAATACCCACAGGCGATTTAAACTTGAGCCCACTATTACAAAGCGCGACCTTTTATATCCATAGTCGTCGGAATCCCAGTATTCCTTTGTTCTTACCAAAGGGAATACAAAGTCACATAAAAAAAAGGGTTTGCTGTACTGTTACAGCTTACCGCGACATATTGAAAAATCGAAAAAGATTCATCCTGTTCGTAAACGTGTTCATGTTGGAGAAAGTTCTATGATTGTTGTTAAAGAAAAAGGCTACAAGAAAACCTACAATTAGTGGAAGAAAAGGAAGTTCTGGTGCGATGCACTTGTGAACCTACGAGCACTGTGCAATAATTATCTTGAACATGTACTGACCATCAGTTTAAGTTTCACGCGTGCTTGCTGAAGGATTTACCCTTAGCAGAGGATGATGGTTTTATTCTGAATACAATATAATTCTATGGGACGCGATAACTAGTGTGTTTAGTGTCTTTTTGTGAAACTAAAACTAGTGGCTTTAAAAGCCGGTTGAAATGACCGGTTCTCAAATTTTTCAAATTGATAGAGGAATTGTAAATTAAATATTTCACTTCTAGTTAGTTAACCTGTTAACCGGGGAATTAATTTTTGTTCAACTTGTTTCAAATTGGAATATTTTTGTTTACAGTGAGAAGTAATATCATTATATCTAAAGTACTACGTCACGATTAAACGGATACGAACGACATAAAATGTAATACGTTCAACATATTACGTTTAACAATTTTAAGGAAGAAAAAATCGACAAGCTTACTGGAGTTTTCTTTCAGATATGACGGAATTATACGTCACGCCCGGTTAACAGGTTAATTACCATTTTCACCACTTGATTCTTCCTTTTGCAATGTACTTATTTAATATATTGAAATTTAAATGGAACGAATATCTGCTTTGGAAAAAGAGGAATCGAGAGATGCAAAAGCTGATTAGTAAATGAAACAATTGAGATGGTTAATTAATACCATAACTATCAACGTTAAATCCCCTGTATTTTTAAAAATTTTTAAATATAAAAATAAAAATTAAATTAATGTCAATGTCTGTATTTTTTAGTCTTTTAGACCCGATGGTGGCATTTACCATAACTATCTAGTTTCTATGATCGAAAGCAACTAAAATTTGGTAGAGGAGCTCCCTTTTCCTCTTTCATTAACACTGGAACTACCGGCGTTAAATCTATCATATTTAAATATATTAAATAAGTACTTTGAAAAAGGAGGAATCGAGTGGGAGAAAGAATGATCAATTCGGTGATTTATGTCTGTCGTGATGGACGCAGAATTTTTATTCTATGACTCTTCTATCAACTTGGAGAATTTTTGGAAAAAATAGTGTGCCAGTCACTTGGACTGATTTGGTAGTTCTAGTGTTAATATTTTAAACGTAAAGAAATTATATTCTGTTAATAAATAATTCAGGGTTGAAAGGGTTTAACACTAGATTTACGGATGTTGATATACCTGTTTTTCTGAAGTTGAAAATTGAAGTTTTTTGCAAAGAAAATAGTTAAAAATCAATTTAAATGAGAGGTTTATTATTAAAACAATTAACCAACCAATATATTATATATATAGTAATTAAATTTTGAATGAGCCAAATTGACTCCGTAAATCTAGCGTTAAATCTTTTCTGCCAAAAGAAATACTTAACACTAGATTTACCAAGCCAGTCAAAATGACTGGTACACAATTTTTTCCAAAAATTCTACGGGTTTGTGAGAGAGCTGTAGAATAAATATTTATCGCCCATCGTATAAAACATAAATTACCGAATCTATCGTCTTTTCCACGTCTTAATTTTCCTTGCTTTAAGGTACATATTTAACATATTTAAATGTAATAGATTTCACGCTGGTAAATCTAGTGTTAAATTCTACCTCCACTATTTTTCACTAACCCTTTGCAGTCCAACTTCAATAAAACCAAAATGTATAATCGAACTTAAAATAGAACTACAAAAATCTTATAAAAAGCTACATACACCTAAAAAATCTGTGGATTCTTTGCTTTGATAGACTCACAATCAACAATCAACAACATCAGACAAACGACTGCCAGTTGAGGGTTGATGCCACAGTAAAAATGACTTACCAAGAAGTTCAGAAAAGGTGAGGTATTTTGTGATTCTGAATCTCGTCTTCGAAAGTATTATATGTCCAGTAATACGTGAAAATTCTTGAGATTCATCACGGAGCAATAATTACTAGTCGGTGGTAGAGGGAAAATTGATGGCGAGGCGAATATCGAAACTGTTTTCTATTGTTGGAGGATTAACGAGACCGAGGCGAACATCGAAACGACTTGTTATTGTTGCAGGATGAACGAGGCGACCACCTGCAGAGTGCGGTCGTCGATGACCGTCCAGTATATTTTGATAACTCGCGACGATCGTTGTGCTCGTATTACTTGGTCATAGTAAGAACCAAGTGAGAACTTGGAAAAATGGGGAATTAAGAGGTGGACGAGATGATCGATTCGGTAATTTGTGGGTTTTTAGGGGGGCGTAGAATATGTATTGTATTATTGTCCTGGAAACTCTGAGAACTTTTGGAAGAAATTGTGTGCCAGTTGTTTTGACTGATTTGGTAGATCTGATGTTAATGAAGGTTTTGTTTTACAAAATAGAGTTGGAATATTTAGTGTGTGGCCTGTTTATTTATTTGGAGAATTTTTTAAAAAATTGTGTGCCAGTTGTTTTGACTGATTTGGTAGATCTGATGTTAACGAAGGCTTTGTTTTACAAGATAGAGTTGAAATATTAGTGTATAGCCTATGTATTTTTTTAAAGAATTTCTGGAAAAATTGTGTGCCAGTTATTTTGACTGATTTGGTAGATCTGATATCAATGAAATTTTTGTTTTATAAGAGAGATTTGGAATATTTAGTGTGTGGCCTCTGTATTTATTTGGAGAATTTGAA
Source organism: Cerceris rybyensis (assembly GCA_910591515.1). Lineage (NCBI taxonomy): Eukaryota > Metazoa > Arthropoda > Insecta > Hymenoptera > Crabronidae > Cerceris > Cerceris rybyensis. The sequence continues at coordinate 4,672,936 of OU342801.1, read as the reverse complement.
AAAATGTGTATCAGTTATATTGACTGATTTGATAGATCTGATGTTAACGAAAATTTTGTTTTATAAGATAGACTTGAAGTATTTAATGTGTGGCCTCTCTATTTATTTGGAGACTTTAAAAAAAATGTGTACATACCAGTTATTTTGACTGATTTGATAGATCTGATGTTAACGAAATTTTTGTTTTGTAAGATAGAGTTGAAGTATTTAATGTGTGGCCTCTCTATTTATTTGGAGACTTTAAAAAAAATGTGTTCCAGTTATTTTGACTGATTTGATAGATCTTATGTTAACGAAATTTTTGTTTTGTAAGATAGACTTGGAATATTTGGTGTATGTTCTCTCTATTTGTGTGGAGAATTTTTGAAAAAGATTGAATACTGTCATTTTGTCGGTCTTGATAGTTTTAGCATTAATGATTAAAATATTCTTTCAATTTAATATAATGCTAATATGTTATGAGATTGGGAAAATCAATGCTACGTATTTTTACTGTCTAAATATTTGGGCATACACTCATATGAGGGACATTGCAATTATGATTTTCATCTTAAAATATTTATATTCTCATATAATACACTACTTTGTGTTTCTACTTCTCTTTCTGACTAATTATACTATTATAACTGAGTTACAAAAATAAGCAGTAATCATTTTTCACGGTTACTTCATTATATGGGCTAATAAATAAGTACTTCGATATAACTGAATTGTAAAATAGAATTTTTACGATCCAACACCTGTAGAACACATCTACGGTGAGATATTTATGCCATTATTTTTCGTATTTCCTCGAAAAATACAATACTAACACACTTCCTTATATTTATACACATTATACCTGTATATACTCGTGTGATATGTGTCCTCGTTAATTGCGTATAATTAAAATGCATCTTTCCATATCAAAATTGCAGGTAATACTAATTAAATTCGTAAATTTCAACAAAAATGTCAACCGTTCTACACGAGCTCATTTATTTTGACCGTGGCATAAATCACTTTCTTTTTAAATCGAAATACTTAGTGTCTACGTTTTAACACATTACCTCCCGCCATTATTTCCAAGAAAACTTCCTCCGGTACCAGGTCAAATTAAGAATATCCAATTACAATTAAAACTCTTTTTAGCTTCAGGAATCCAAATAAAACCACTTTTCACATTCAAAATTAAAACCAATTAAAACCTATAATATATTTCAATAGTTCTAGAATTAATAATATATTTCAATAGCTTTAATAATTGGATAATTAAATAACCCAGAGTCAAATATAATAAAACTCACAAATATTTGTACACGAAATTTTCATAAAATTCAATGAAAACCACAAATCTACGTACACAGGACGCAACGCATTAACATGTTTAAAAACAATGTTGTCAATTTTCAAAAAAATTTACTTACACTCCTCAACTTCCATATTTACATTTTTATCAGTATAAATAAATCCGTATAGTTGTTAAAAAAAATACCAGTTTAATTACGAGTACCTGACATATGTCACTTTCAAAATAAACCGCTCAAACATAGTTGTATTATTGTAATAATGCATGCAAATATTTAAAACAAAGGTTAGAAAATTACTCGTGTTTGATACAATGGAAAATTGATATGTTACAAGGAATATTTAATGTATCTTACCTTGTATTTCGTTTTGTGAACAAGTGTAATCCACGAGGAAGAAGAAAAGGGCTGCACTGAACTTCACTGCCGTTGATATATTACCCATTTTGTGTCGACATAATTCCCATACCGGCTTAAAAGTCACAGTAACTCACGCAAATTCATAATCAACGTATTTCCACCCAACAGCACATCCAACCTTCTCGACGATCCGTGACATACTGAAGAAGCGAACCCCGTTGGAGTGGGATGGCTTCATCTGCGTGTAACAAGCGGTGCAATGATCAGAATGTGGTGGGGATGAAACACACTGTATATACAATTCTCGAATTTCAAAATGGCGAAATACCGCGACGTATAATTTTCTTCCAAAGATCTTCAAATTTCAATTATCCACTGTGTTTATATTATTCAAATATTAGAAACAATAGTAACGTTGAAAATATCGTTTTATTTTAAAGTGATGCTACGTGCTTTCTAGGTAGAAATATCAATTTGTAAACGTTCGCAATGTGGGCTTTAGTAATCAACTTTTACGGTGAGGAATTTCGAAATTTATTAGTTTATAGACTTTAAAATCATTGTAGCTCTGTATCCACGAGTATATTTACTTTATTATTAGTCCATGATGAAATATAAATGCAAATTTATCACAAATAAACGGGAGATCCAATTTCTGCGTTAATTGCACGAACGTAATTTAGTTCTGCGTAGGTTTACAAAGAGGTCTCTGCTTGCTGTACGATTATGGCGCCTCTATTGGTTCATTATATTGTTAAAATTAATTATTGAATAATTATTAACACGTTTATAATATTTCTTTGACGTTAATACACTTTAATATTATAATATCTATTAAATAAAAAAAGGTTCCTGTGTTATGAAAAACAAATTAGCCGACAATTTATTATTTTGCAAACCTCGGAATGTTTATTATTATATTTTTATCAATAATGGATTTATAAAGGTGTTAATGGTATTAGGGAAACGTATTACATATTTATATAAGTAAATTATTACAAATATTTATAGAATAGAATACAAAATCGTCAGGTGTTGTGAGCACGAAGGCAATGTAAGCAATGTAGGGCTCACGCGCTGCCTCACTGGGATTGGCGCGCGCTATCCCCACTACGGCGCCGCGCTGCTGCGCAGGCGCCCCCCACTCCTTCGCAGAGGGAGCGCAGGCCTCTTTCTCTTTCTTCGCTTGGTGCCGTCAACACGTATCTACGGTGAGTGCCTTTCTGCGTAATTTCCTGGTTTACCGATTGCAAGACAAGAGTTCCCCTATTTATCCACTACGTAAGTGTTAATTGTCATTCTATATATATCAATTCTGGCGGTGTTAATTACGAATTTGATACCCAACGATATATAACTGCGCAATTACCGCCAACGAGATTCTCTCGTTGTATGTACGCTGTAGCAACGCTTCACTTTTGTCGGTTACGACAATGAATAATTTAAACATATCTTTGTTAGTGTCTTTCGACTCTGACAGTTTTTTAGTAAGGGCACTAAGGAATATTAATTTATTGAATTACCGAAATTAGATATTTGTAGACTATTAATGCGTAGTTTGAGCGTCATTTAGTTCGTTAGAGTGAACGTCCTTACTGAAGGACGTTGACCCTATTGAAAAGCATACAACTTTAGTAGGCACACTACAAACGATACATAGAATTTGTCGATGTTACGAACTTTTGGCTTCGCGATGAGGTTAAATAATACATTCGTTAACAATATTTATATAGTTTTATCGATAAAGTTCATGGATAAACGTTAGATGTAGAGGTAGAATAGAATTCGCGAGTGGAAAATTTATATCGACAAGGAACACGTGGTCATAGTTTGATCTTCGCTTTGTTAGAATCTAGATAGTTTACGTCTGATGTGTACATCCTTATCGAAGGACGTAGGCTCTGTTAAATACAATAACACGTCCAACTAGGCTTACTACAAACGATATATAGAATTTGTCGAAGTTACGAACTTACGGTTTTCAATGAGGTTAAATAATATATCCGTTAATGGTATTTATATAGTTTTCTTCATTTTGTTTACAATACTTCGATAAACGTTAGATGTAGAAATAGTATTCACAAGTAGGAAATTTATTTCAACAAGGACCACTTGAGTTGTTCTTTCGCCGACTGCAATACCTAGAACAAGAAAGAAACACTGTATTACTGTACGATGTAGGGAAAGATTGTTAATGTTTTTTACCACTTCATCCTCTAGTATCGCCAAAAACTTACAATCAGGGACTGCGCGAAGAATGTAGAACGATGCGTGAACACAAAATAAGGAAATCGAAAATATTTCTATACGATAAACTGATGAAGATTTCTCTTAATGTATTAATTAAGAATGATAGATTTAGCGTTGATTATTACCTGTGCGACTGTTTGTTCGCCGAGAGGAATATCGTCTGTTCTTAATGCTACCCTTTGTACTACGCTTGTGGCATCTGCATCAAGAATTATCCTAGAAGAATTAATTTATGTTATGTATTAGATATAGACTTTCTATTTACAGGTTTCCTGAAAATCTGCAGCAGAATAGAATAGCTCTTTTGTTAATAATATAAGAATATTTAGAAATTGTTTTTCATTAGTTATGTAGGTTATGTTCGGTAAATATCTAATATCTTTTTCTCAAATTGGAAGTATTAGTCTAAAAGAAGTTGTAGTATAAAAAAATTCAGTGACTTTTCATAATGTATATCAGCACAACAGAGAAGTTGATTAGGAAAACTTTATATTAGTTTAGAATATAAAGTGGAATAAAAATAGTTTAAGACCTCACCCTCCGTCACAGATCTCGTCCATAGCTAGCATAACTATGTCTAAACTGTCCAAAACAGATCTCTTTTCCACATTCTTTCTCAAAATTTGGCTTACAGAATCGTACAAACAGTTTAAGACGCTCATTAGAATGAGCTGAAATAAAAGTAATACTAGTTAGATACTATTACCCACTTTGGATGTGATTGTTTACATATTAAATATACCTCATTTTCATGGGAACTCCCCATCACATAGAAATATAAATCTACATCGCATCTATAGACACAAGTTAAGCCATCCAACATAATAATGTCTGCATTTGCTCTGTGTGTCTTATTAAATAGATTCTTCTCAAATGCTTTCTGCTCCTTCGATGTAGGGAATACATTTTTATCATAGTATTTAGCTAATACTCTGTTGCCATCGTTATCAAGAATTGCCATACCCTTAACGGTATACAGCGTTGGTTCCTAGAATGGTGTATGATAATTAAGAAAACATTCGTTAATCCAAAGATAGTTTTCTCACTCTCTAAATATTTTAATTCAAAACATGCCACGTCGACTTTAGTGATTAAAGTACAAATTTTAGTAACATTCCCACCAATGTCAACGGTAAAATAAAGGAAAAGGCATGAAAATCAAACATAAAATCAATATAAATCATACACGTTGTTGAAAATCGCGTTCCAGGTCGTTTTGAAGCATCGGAGTAAGGTTATGTTGCACGAGTTTCGACGATCCGCCACGATTCATGATTAAAATTGCATGAGACGGTACTTACACCAAGAAGACATTGTTACAAAGTCGCTCTTTAATAGGAGACATATGTAAAAAAAAAACGTTAAATGCTCATTAAAAAACCTACCAATAGCTGGTCATCCATGTTTACGTCAAATTGACGTGTCCACTGTTAGCGTGAAGTGTTTGTCTCCCTCTACAGTCCGAACTAAAAATGATAACTATACCATTCCATAAATCAATCGATAAAATTTGAAGAAATATATTTAGCTAGAGTATATTACATTTTCTTTTTATATTACAATTCTGTACAATAAAAAACTGTACATTCTGTGTCATTAGACTGTCGAGTTCATGAAATACTATAGGTATATCGTGGTAGATGATTCTGTTAAAACTATTAACACGTAACAACAGATATAAAAGTTATCGAAATTCTACAACATTGCATAAATATTAAATAAAACAAATGAAATATAGTAACAAGCTCTTAATATGCATGATTTATCCATGTCCCGTTGCATGAAGCAGTGTTCCTTTGAATTGCTTTTCCATTCACCTGATGTGATTTTATTTCTTTGACTTTAGTTTGAAATAATTCAAGTATTTTTGAAAAGTTGAAGGTCCATCCCAATATCCCCTGTAAAGTACAGTAATTAAATAAAATTAATGGAATACTTAAAGAGCTTTTTGATATTAAAAGAATATATATGCAACTTACTTCAACATAAAGTTCCAATACAAGAAGGGAAAGAAGTGCTTCTTGAGTAAGAACATGAAGTAGTATTCTTTCCCTTGATCCACCGGGAACGTTTCCAATGGCTGCAATTTGTAATCGAATTCAGCCAAAATACATTTTCCATATCCAGTAACCAAGGGACAGGAAGCATAGCCATTATATGCCATTGTCATTGGTTTTCCAGATATGTCGTCGAGAATATTTTTGTACAATACTTTCCCTTGTGCAGCTACAAATTTAAAAAATTTAGAGTATTTATTCAACTTCAAGTAACCTATTTTCTTCCATCATTGCTCGAAATTTACCAATTGCTGCCATTGTTTTCGAGTTCGGTGTATTCGTACAATCGCCAATTCCGTAAACGTTTGAATATTTTGTATGCTTAAGAGTCTTAGGGTCGACTGATAAAAATCCCTGCTCATTAGTAAGCGTTTCATGTTTCTTTAGTACCTCTGGTGGTCCCATGGGAGGACATACGTGAAGCAAGGAATACTAGAATATTTAATGAAGCATTAACTTATAAAATTTATAGATATTTTACCCACTCTAAACACTGTACCTTTTGAATAAATGTTTCATCTGGTTTGTCCAAGTTTTGAAACACAGCTTCACCTTTGTCAGAATCTATTTCCAGAAGATTTGTTCGAACATTTACCGTAATGTTTCTTCTTTTACATACATCCCACAGAGATTCTGCATATTTTTGAACTCCAAATATAACTGGTAAAGCTGTGTTATACACAACCTCTATGTTATTACGTAAATTGTGCTTTTGAAGAAATAAATATTATCATACTATATATATTAAGCATAGTGAGTTAAATATGATAATTCTATTTACTTTACGGAAATAGTCCTCTGCTATATATGCAATCTTCTGAGGTGCTCCAGGACACTTTACCGGTGTATTTGGAAACGTGAAAATAGCAGTACCCTCTTTAGTTCTAGAGATTTTAGAAAATACTTTTGAAACTGTATCAGGTCCATAGATAGAACAAACTTGAGACTCAGGGTTTCGAATGCTTTCCACCAATCCTGGTATCTAGAATATAATTAGAATATCAATACCATTGATATTAAAATATTAATAATTTGCTTACAATGAGTATTCATTTAGTATTCATAGACAATATAGTACTTTTTCCCAGTATAGTTGTAGTCCCATCGCGACAATCATAATTTCGTATTGCACAGTATCACCATTGCTTGTTGTTACAGTGTTCTTCTCAGGTTCAAAGCTGATGACATTGTCTTGTAACCATTTAGCTTTTCTTGGTAGTACATCTTTCATTTTTTTCTTCGAAGATGTAAAAGAACTTATTCCACCACCAATTAAAGTAAATAATGGTTGATAATAATGAACCTGAAATTCCAATTTAAAGTAAACACAATATTCTATGAAATATTCTTTGTATACTATAAGCTTTACCTCACTTGGTTCCAAAACAATCACTTGATTTGGAGCATTGTTGAACTTCTTTGTAAACTTTGCAGCCATAGTGCAACCACCAGTACCACCACCAATGACCAATACTTTACATCTAAAAGATTTAATAAATAAAATACTTATACAATTTCAAGTAAGCTGAAGAAACAGAAATAACATAGTACTTACGAATGATGTATTTTTCTACACTCATTTTTCAACAATAGAGTTCTTGAAAGAGTGAGAAAATTATAGTTTACTAATTGGGCCATGATTTTACATACACTCTTAATACAATTGATACCTGAAAGGAATAAATAATATGCATTAAGTTCAAAGAAATTCATACAACTGCTACAAAATATATTTAATATAGAGATACAAAAATGAATAATAAAAGTATATCGTAGTTTCATATAATTTTCATGCAATTACGTTTAGCTTTCGTTTATTAAAATCCTCGTTAATTTGGTTTCACAAAGGTTTTAGTTTATTTTATGTGGCAAATTAAACTCTTATCTAATTATAATACTATAAATTAACTACCAAAAACGGTAATTATATATTCAGATGGACGAAAACAATTAGAATGTTTTGCAAAGTGCAAAAAAGAACGACAGATTCTGCAGCATCCTCTAACCTCGAGATGACACGCATGCGTACTTTCAAATTTTAAATATATATATTGCGATAGTTTTCACACTTTATTTTAGTATAAAATATATTTTAGATTATACAACGCGGTATATAACGAGAAATTTTATGACATATTGCACGTACTTTTTCTGTTTAAAATATCCTCTTCTCACGACGTCTATCTGTCATCATATCATGTTAACATAAGCCACTTCGAGATAAGACTCTTATTGAAGTTAATAATCATTATCAAAGTCTTCGAAGTGATTCACAAAATATTACTTAATATCGTGATTATTCGATAGAAATTTCATTCAAAAACGATAGCTTTCTCAAGGCTAACTTTTACATTGAAGAACTCATTGTCATTTTGTCTACACATATATAGACGATATCATTTACATATACAATTAATACGGAAGTGCTAAAATATACAATCTATAGATAGATTGAATTAAAATATAGCGTATAGATTTATTTAATAAAAGGTTCATAATTGAAATTTGATATGTTACCAATGATTCTTCAAACGATTAGAAAGATCTGAAGAATAAAAATGTCTACTATCGTTTAGAGACTTCTAGAAATTCGAATAAAATTGTATAAAATAGTATTAATTAAGCTGTTAATTTTGAAAGTGGTGCAAGCCCCTTTGAATATTTCATTCGATTTATTTTTCCATTTGAAATATGAAAAGAAGATTCCTACTTTAAGCTAACTTTCCTCAAAGTGGACTTATACTGCTTTCAAAAATAACGAGTTAAATTGAAAGGTAGCAGTAGATTTATAGGTACAGAGGGTAAAATAAGTACAAGGTGATATATTTTAATCATTCTTTTGCTTCTCTCTTTATTGAGGATAACTTTTTAACGCCGCCTGAAAACTAGGCAAGCTCTGCTCAGTTTCGAGGATCCTCAGCCGTAAAAAGAAACGAAGAGAGGTTTTCTTTTTCTTTCCCATGCATTTAGATATCTCTAAAACTAAAATACACGTCGAAACTTTAAGTCTCCTTCGAAAGAGATAACGATTGCACTGATTAGGAAAAAGAATAATATACACCCTTGACTTTTTAAGGATCTTAACCCATATACATCGTAGTACTCTTAAAAAAAAAAAACGAATTCAATTCGATTTGCTTGATATCATTTTTAACATTTACAATCTTTCTCTTTCCCCCTCTACCTGTCTCTTTTAATGGACCTCTAGAGCAACGTGTATTGTTTTGCTTTTAAAATGAAATTTCTTTCAATTTCCCAAGCAACAATAAAATTCGACGGAATTTTCCAAGAGCGACCTCTCTCACGACTGAGGATTCCTGAATTAAGCGTGTAACCCACGGCGCGCAGACTCCGTGGTATGCGCGCGAAATACAAATGCACGACTTGCGAACGACAATAATAAGTATACACTCTTCACGTTTCGTCACTCCGGTTTTCCTTTTAAGTCATTAAGAATAACACTTTATTTACATCGCGAGACACGGTCCCTTCAGCTAGAATTTTCGTTCGTCCCACTCTTTTTCACGACAGTTTTCCTCCTTTCCTTCGATTTACGATCGTCCTTTCATTTCCACCCTTTCACGAAGAGAAAAACGAAGATGCTCATCTAAATAAACTTTTTTTACGGATACGCTCAAGAAATATGTAATCTTTATCCTTAATGATTCATTAATAGCATGTTCGTTTTAATCTTCGAGAAAGTCGATAACTTTTGAAGACTTTCGATGAAATACAATCGTATTGCATTCCGACACTGTCTCATCAAATTATATAATTCTTTTCCGTCGTATTTCCGTTACCGGGTAATTACTGTGTTACGAAATAATTTCTGTGTCTTTGTGTATGTGTCTCTGTGTAATATGTGTTACATATACGCATTATCTGCTGTGATTGAAAAGAATTAGCAATAAATATCGTTTGTACCTCACAGCCAAGAGAATACTTAAAATGTGATGATCTAGATTTTGGAAAAAGAGAAAGAGAGAAATTATCAATGAGATTTAGTTAGCAAAAAGAGAAATCTCCGTAATAATCTCGTTAATGAATACGTGCATACGTGTGTGTACTTATATACGTGTAGGTATGTATATATGTATAATATGGAACGTACATGCTAAGTAGATAATTTTCGAGTACTCTCGGCCACGGGACATACGAAAATACATATCGTCAGCACGATAAAGTAGACTCGTCCGTTTCTACCTATATACCTTTTTATATGTACTGTAATAAGAATGAAAAATATTCCTGCGATATCGTGTAATCATCGACGAGTTACGATACTTTATCGCGCCGAAAGCGTCGGAACATTTATTGCTAACATACCTATTCGTTGAACGAACGCGTCAAAGGCATTTTTGACAGTTTTACATATTGGTAACATACGATGCATGATCCTAAAGTTTTCATTCGATTGATCGATCCTATTTTTTTTTTCTTCATTGAATTAAACACGTTGAGCACGGGAACAATTTCGCTCCGCTTTCCATTCAGGCGTGTATAGTGGCTAGCTGTTCAATTACAAAGATCTTCCTATTTAAATTATTACATATAACAGTTAGTTGAGAGAGATAAAACAATATAGAAAATTATCCAGCTTATAAACTATTTTTTAAAATCTGCAATTGCCTTGTTTATGCTGTAGTATTAAATAGAAAGAGAAATTACTGGATCTAACGCCGCTTGAATGGAAAATTCGACTCGCTTAACGTGTTTAAATGCACCATTTCTCACCCTTTCTCTACATATAATTCTCTCTCCGTACATATTTTTAATTACTCGGTGCAAAGACTCGATATGCACAGCAAGAAGAATTGAATAAACGGCTAATTACGTGTGAACCTCGAGAGTTTGTAAAAGGTGTAGCCACCAGTTTGTAAATTGGCGTTAAACCACTGTTGCATTATAATCGTCGTTTATCCTTTTAATATTATCGTTAACACGACAATCATCGTTACTGTTATCATTATCATTACATTTATACTATATAACGAGAGCATGTTTAAGACGGGACCATGCTTTTCCGAGGTTTCGCAACGGATAATCGTACGATTATACGGATGAGAAGTTTGTTTTTTTTTTGTTGCCGGTTATCATTTCTCTTTATACAGAACCCACGATCGATGATAACTTGGAATACCATTACCGATTTTCTATTTAAAAAATAACGCCTAGAAAAATTAGGATCGAGTATCGATAAACGTTAACTCCTACGTATGCCTCGTGTTTCTCTTTTTTTTGTTTGTTTGCTTTTCTTTTTCTCATTATCTCTAAAACGAATGCGAAAGTTGTTATCATCGTCTAATGCGTTAGAGCACAGAAAACTTTCGAAGTGTCTTGTCGTTCAATATGCAGCGTATCGTTAATTGTACGATTGTTCTTTCTTTCCTTTTCTTTTTTAAACTTGTGTGCTAGGTGTATTATGTATTTCTGTGTGTGTGTGTGTATACAACACAAAATGTACTGTGTGTATCTATGTATGTGTTCATATGCGCGCGTGTTAGAGCGAGCTCGTGTGTAACATTGTCGAGTTTATCCATTTGGTTTATTTTGGCATACAAAATAATTTTATTTACAGTCTGACAATAATATTAATTATTTATCGATAGTCCTTTATACTAAGTGGCGATAGTATAATCGATTTACTTACTAAATTATGTAGTTTGGGCTATTTACACAACAAAACGACACGAATAAATATCATTATTGGACATTAATCAAGTTCTCTCTCTCTGTATGTATGCTCTCGCTGTCGCAATACGAACGATTCGTTGGTAGGGACACGTTCGAAGATGATTAGAATAAAGCTCGTCTGTACGTGAAACCTTGATAAGCATGAAACGAAAGATAAAGGACACTGGAATGCGTGTCTAACGCGTATCATCCAACAAATCTAACTTGACTGCCAAACGGCAGAACCTCTTGTTTTCACCTACTTTTTTCCAACATTTCTTTTTGGAATTCCCGAAATTAGTGTCCTAAAGTAAACGCCAATGTAGTGTTTACTTTAGGAGACTCGTTTTGAGAATTTCAGAAACGAAATGAGACAGTTGAGAGGTTCCACTGCTTGTTAGTCCAGTTAGAATTGTTGGACTATAAAATTTATAAACCTTGTGTGTCATTGAATTAAGTCGGACGGTTTTAAGACAGAATAAACATCCGACTTTGTATATTTCCAGCTTTAAAATCTAAAAAAAATGACTAGTTTGTAAGAAAAAGCGATATAAAAACATAATATATTACTGAGAAACGAAACATGTTTAAATGCACAAACAGCGAGGAGGAAATGAAATGATGGCGAACATAGCGAAACATAAGAGACAATGGAAATTTCAATTACGCCCAAATGATCGTGTCCTTGAGTTTCATAGATCTGTTGAAATCGTGAAAAAGAAACACATGTTTGCATAAACATACACGTGAATATTTACGATTTTGGTCACTGATAAAGAATAATTGATCGAAGAGACATACCGTGAACACATTGAGATTATTTTACAAGTAGTACTACATCATCGAACATGTTTCTTTCGTCCGTAATAAAAAAAAAAGGAAGAGTATCCCTACAATCAACGAATCGATCGGCGATCATTGTAGCAATAGCCACGAAATCGGCGATTAATTGTTTCACGTTCTTCGATACAAAGAAGCGTGGTTACTTAATAACGGCGTAACAAATAAAAAAAAAAAAGAAGATACGTTGCAGTAGCCCCCGAGGCATAAGAATCCACTTTACAAAATTTACTCGAGAGATGAATCTTAACACTTTTCCTATCGTTATAATCTGCCATGAGATTTTTCATTTACAATATTTCTCCATGTTATTACCTTAAGTAGCACGAGGTTACATATTTTCTTGTAAGACGTCGTTCAAACGAAAAATCTATTATGGTAACACTCGTCATAGGAAACATGTCGACTTTTTCTCTTGAACGTATACACAATTTTTTTTTTTCTTTTTGGCAATAGATTTTCTTTTCCGTTAACGAATGCCCCGGTAATAGTTCTTATAAAAACAACACGATAATCGTAGACAATAAAGGGCAAAATATCTCTCAACGGTGTACGATGATTAAGTTTTACAGGCTAACAGAACACAAAAGTATTATCCCCCGAGGGCTACCACCGACACGAGGCGTATTCTTTCGTTGTCTATAATCGCGTTTCGAGTAGAGAAAGAAATCGCCTCGTATCGCACGAAAAGAACAATGAAACGAGAAACAGGTCGTGTTTTAGACGAATGAGTGAAAAGTCAATCGCTTATCATCAACGACCGAGGACGAAGTGTAAGTTGCTCTCTTTTTCTTAACTTAGCGCGTATCTAATTCGACCTGAGTAAGAACATTATTTTCCCCTCTCTTGTGTTTCTCTACCCGAAAGCAATTAGTCATTTCGTATTTACGTTAAACTTTGCCTGACGCAAGGCATTAGTTTTTTAATAACCTTCTTCTTGTTCTCTTCCTTTCTTCCTTCGTAGAAGTTCCATGATGAATCCGATGGCTAAGGACTTGCAAGAAGAAGGATCTTGATTTTCTTTCTCCCTCGTTGTGGATTTCGAGGTTGAAAGTTCATCGGGAAGATACGATTTGCCTCTTTTCCTTTCCTTAATCTGAGAGAGTAACTAACATTTAACGAGGATGACGATGAAAGGTGCGTGTTTCGATGGAAAAATTTCAATAGTAGATTTGACGCGCGCGTGTTCTCCAGAGAGAAACGTAGCATCGAAACGGAATTTTTTTCTTTCTTCAGATGGACATCAATCGGGAACACGTTTCGTTGATGCTTTCTAGAGATGTTTACTGACATCGTCTCCTACCGGCATCTGAATACTACGTCGCGTGAGATTGCTGGGACTGTGATAACTTGCTGGAACTTTTGTGATGGCTGGACGTGTGTTTCTCCTGGAAACATACAAAGAAAGCTGTGGTACTTGGTACTTTTAGCAATTTGCAGGATAGAATAAGGACACTGGAAAAGATGCGACTGGTGTTAGCATAAATTTCACATATCTCTGAACAAACAACTAGTACTATGTAATTTTACTATCCAAAGCTGAATAGTAAAGATTCTGAATTAGAATGCAACATATTGGGACAAACTTTTGATTGTCTTTGAATTAGAATTATAAAAATATAATTAGCTGGAAGAGTATCAGATTGTAACTAGTTATAAGTCTGATTTTAATTTCTTCTAATAGTTCTACAGGCTTCAGAGTTCATTTACTTAATGTGTGTAATGAATGTTTTGTAAATTGATAATTCAGTGAGATTTCTGCCAATGAGTGACTGGAAAAATAATTTTAAGTATTTTCGAGAGAGTATCATGAAAGAATGAAGAATAGTATAGGTGCAAATTGTGTGAAACTTCTTCCAAAGTGGGAAGAAGATAATGAAGATATAAGAGATATCAAATTGAATAAATCTTTGATATCTCTCTACGAAGAATTTGGTGTCAAATGATGTGCGAATTGCTGAGTAAAGTTAAATGGAGAACAGTTAAATCTAAGCATGATAGAGGAAAATTGACGCATGCATACGATACAAAGAAGTGCATAAAATCGCGCCCATGCACATGCATAATTACACGCATACAATATTACAATAATAAACAGTAACAACAAACGGTAGCATTGATATTCCTGTATAACAATGACAAACGATCGTGGGTACCCTCCACCAAGCGGAAAAAAATCAAACGGATGAGCAATGTCTCTTAATTATTCCTATGTTGCAACTAATTTTAATGTATGATTTTACGCGTTAATATAAACATATAAATATATAAACGCACATACAGATGCGTACATATTTATACATTTATATATGATTATAAATGGATCTAGCCTTCGCAATATGATAATTGTATTACATACTGATAGTTTGTGATATATTAATGTTAGTACACAAAGAGATGCGGCGATACGTATGTGCGATATTATAATTATATTTATATATACATATATACACACAGGATATACATGTATATATAAATACGTGTATATGGTATTGTGTTAAGAAAGAGACAAAATAATCACTAAGGTACGTTTCGTTTCCACAGAACGTTTATTTCCGTTGTTTCTTTTTTTTTTCTTGGTCGAACACATGCCACGTACGGTCCCTGCTGTTCTTCATTGTTCCAGTTAAGTTTGACCCGTAACAGGGATAAGTTTTCTTTCATTTCATATAATCAGTCAGTCGAAATTACGACACACAGTAGAATTTAATATCAGTCATTGTTCTTCTCTAGTTTTCTAAGCTATAAAAGTAAAAAGGGAACATTGATGTAATAGCAGAAGGAGATTCCTCTCCCCTTTTCAAATCTAACAAATAAGATACTCTGCAATATATTCAACCTTAACACTAGAACTACCAAATCAAAACAGATACATCATTATTTTCCAAAGATTCTCCAAGTTTATCAAACAGTGGTTGAATACAAATTCTATGTTCATCTTAAAATCGTATCATCTTTTTCACCTCTTGATTGCTTTCTCTTTCATTCACTTGACATATTAAAATATGATAGATGTAACAGCAATAGTTCTAATAGTATTCTAGAACGTTACAACTGTTACAAGTGATGCTACGAATCACACATAAACAGATTCAAATCTGATTTGAAGCGAATGTCGGGCATCAATCAAACAGTTGATTCCAATAAATCATATGAGAAATTAATCAATTGTCTAGGTGTCTAGTTACAGTAAGCCTTTTCATTCAAATTAGCAGGTAACGTACGCGACAAGTGGTGGATATACATTGTGTACAGTATTAATGCAGTGTTCGCAATGTTACACATTTTGTCAAATTTCTCTTCTTGCAGCTCGACGTTCGTATATCTCAAGTATCGCTCATGTCGAACGCTGGTCACATATTTAGGCTTCGTATTCATATTATATTTTAATATATGTAAAGATAAAATATATATATACATATATATGTCCGTATATATTTATATATATATAGATAGAGAGATATACATAACTCTTTTCTATAATTTCTCATCATTGAATAGTACAAAAGCTACGTAGAACTTTACCTTAGCAATTATTTTGTCTTCGTACGAATGCCGCGATTGCACAATTTAATTATCTAAGCCGACCACCGTCGATTTCGCTAAGTCTTATATACGTTCTCCATCTTCTCTGACTCTTCAACAATGTACAGAGTGGGAGATCCACGATTTCTTTCACGTCTCTTTTGGGTTTCACGCATTTTCGCTACTTTGATCGCATTAAGGCCTCCATTTAAGGCCAACAAGATGATGCGAGGATTCATTGATTCGTTGAAGTCTCTAATCAGCTCCGACTTCGATTCAGGAAGAATAGTACGTCTGTTTGAATCTGATATATTCAAAATTAATTAGTAAACTATCTCCACTCGTGTATTAACAAGTTGTATAATTCATTCTAATGTCTATAGAAAGTAAAATTGTATTCATAGACGACTATAATCGCTATTCGTCGTTAGATCGACGTTAAATTCTTCCTGAATATTCCGTGCGCTCGAAATGCTGCTGTTTTATTTGTTCAAGACAGCTCTTCGTTTTCTATGTCAGCGTTTTGAATATTGTTCCAACTGTACGCACGATTTTATCTCGAATTATTTAATACGCTACTACAAAGACCCAAGGTGAACTCTCGAAGTACATGCGCCTATGAAAAATAATTCCTCGTCCAGTGCAAACTTCTATAAATCTCCAGATATGCACAACTCGATGCGAAGGAGTTTTCCAGAGCTTTTCTAATTCATTTAACACGTTCAATCTGGCGTGGGTTACCAGTGACCCACCGATTTTATTTTTTCCTGACGACGTGAACTATCGGTAATACAGACTTAAGTTTTACAATCAAACAAGTACTCAGAGAAGATTAAACCTGTTGAATGTGTTAAATATCTTATTTATATATATATATTTAAATATATTACTTTCAACATTGAACGAAACTCGAGATAAAGTCTCACTTCAGAACGAATAGATATGAGCGCATAGAACTTTGCACGGAGAGTCTTCTTCTTTTACAACGATCATGGCAATCACACAGTATACATATAAAGTTCTAAATTGAAAAAAATGGTATTACTTAATCGTGACAATAATTTTATAACAATAACAACAGTGACATCGATTCGCCACAGCGACGATTACGTCGATAAGTTTTTTACCCGTCACAATTTGACAATCACAATTACCGAAATATACGTACGGATTTGTTTATACGTATATTAATAGATTTTTCTCTCTATATGTTTATACCAGTGGTTCTCAAACTTTTTTTAAAAATTCTCCACAGGATAGTCCCTTTGTAATTTTTTTTTACAACCCTTTGGAATGAAGCACAATTCATACGTAGAGGCTACTGTTAGCGAAATATTCTTTGAGAAAGAATTATTTATTTTGAAAATGTGAAATTTTTGTTAAATGTACAGTAGATGAGAAGAGTGCATCTGCTTTGCCTGAAGCAATATAAAATTTTAGTTGAGGACTTCAGTTTGAGAACCAGAGGTGCATTTATGTATGCACATATGTATATTAATTAAACGCATTCTTAACAGATAGTATGTCTGTAATATAATATATTAATCACGCTATCTCGCTCGTTTTCTTTCGTTCCTGAGATAATATCCGTTCTACATCAACGATTATTATTAGTATGTTATATATTATGTGTATTGTTCGATACACATGGACATTGTGTATAGTCAAAAGTATACATATTCGATTAGAATTAAAAAAAAAAAGAAATATTAGACTTGTTGCACTAAGTCAAATAAATACAAAGACAGACGTTACATATACGTGAAGTATCAAGGAGAGAAAAGATGAAATAAAATCTTTAAGACTCTTGGAGCATTGCTCGGTAAAGATTGTATCTTTTTTTTTTTTTTGACTAATCGAAGATGCCCCGATCGAAGTCTTTTCATTTTGAAGAGCTAATGCCGAGTAGCTTTGTATTATTTTTTTCTTTTATGTACAAATAATAAACCGTTCGTGATAAAAATACGGTTTTCGATAAACTACGACGTAATAAATATAGACCACCCTTAGATAAGATAAGAGTTTCGATTTATACGATATTAAATTCTATTTTACACGGGAATTAACGATATAACACGCAAGGAATCTCCGAAGAAGAATAAAGATTTTAGAAGTTAAAAATTCTTTCTATTATCAGTGTTTTTTTAACGCTAGATCTACGGAAATGTCAAATTAATGGATTTCTACTTTTTGTCACGAACATTTCTCAAATTATTGAATGTTTTTCAAATTCCCAAACCCAATCTTCTGAAGTAAATTATAGTCGTTAGGAGACTGGGTCTGGAAATTTCGAAAACGAAATTCCAAGAGTAAACAGTTGAAAACGAGAGGTTCCGCCGCCATCTTTCAGTTATTGAACCGTACTAAAGCAATCATCTTTGCCTCTTGATCCCTTTTGGATTCACAGAACTTATTTAAGAAATTAAGTACAGAGAGAAAGTTATTTACTAATTTTAAGCTTCCAAACTTTCTTCAAACATTGGTACCGTCAAATTCTCCTTCAAAATGTAACAGAAAGATAAATTTCAGAGACCAATACCAAAGAAAAAGTTCTCCAAGATGGACGCCATGCTTAATACATTAACTGACCATCTACTTTGCCACTTGAGCCCATTTTTTCTAAAGAAATATCTTCTTTAATAAATTTAACTCCCGTAGATCTAGTGTTCACTATTACTTTCTTTTCCGACGTAGAAAAGAAATTTCTCATTTGCACGTTCATGTATATCTCCGATCAACTTCAAAAGTCCTCATCAAAAAATCTAGCATAATTCTTCGCGAGTTACAACGTACAAAAGAAGAAAGAAACACTGCGTCGACGTTCGAGCAATTTTACGGGATAATTTTAAGTAATTATACTTGCTCAGTGTCAACGACCAGTGAGGAGGAAACGTAGTTAAAAGGCACGTGTAAAAGGGAGTGATAACATCTAAACGAAACGATAATAAAAGTCGTTTACTAACACTGTAACCTCAGTCGATGCACGTAGTAGAAAGTATTTCTATTTACATTTAATCGGTTATTTCTTCTCACCGCGCTCCTTCCGGAAAGTGATAATCGCGAAAAGAATTGTAAATAACACGTTGAACGTCGTTAAGGTCACCGGTGACCTGCGCTTTTGAATTCAATGGCATTTCATATTACTTTAGAATTATAATATTTATGAGTTTTCTAATACAGTTGATATTTAACACTGGATCTACTGTAACCTTGACTGTATCTACACCAAGGTGATTGAAGTGACTTTCCATGAATTTTTTGAGAATTATCTTGAAATTTCTGAGGCTGTTTCTTTTTCAATTTCCAACGTCTGTCTTAAAAATTGTGAGCGATCAAATTTTCTGCCCTATTTTTTTATTTATTTCACACTTTTCCTCCTTTTTCTTATTTATTTCACAATTTTAAACATACGGAATTAATTATTGGTAGATCTAGTGTTAAATATTGCATCTTTAAGGTTTTTTTTGCGTTTTAAAGATGTGATTTTAATAGAAAAAATGTTATTTCAGTAAAAATGATGGAATAAGTAAAATACCAGTGGCGTTCAACGTATTAAGAGACGCGACATAACACGAAATCGAAGTTAAATCGTAGCGTTTGTTTGAACGAAAACGATCACTGATATCCCGTGTGTTATGAGACAAGTTTGTTAGTTTTTACGGTGGAACTTATTACTCTGACATAAGTTGAACCGTGTTAACGGTGAAAGAGCCGACGAAAAGAAATCTGTTAATTCTTATTTTATCATTCGCACGTGAAACATCGTGAAAGCGATACAAATATTTGTTAGTTTACGAGATTACTACACATACCCTTACAAATACGTACACTTTCTCATTTCACATTAAATTGCACATATGCATAGAACTCTGAGCATTCTTTACACACAATACATTAATTCATTTTTTTTCATAGTTTCTCAGTTAAGTAACCTTTTGTAAGCGTTTTTTTTTTTTACTTTTTAATTCATCTTTAACCCGTCTTCAAAACTTGACTCATCCGCCTCGTAATCCCTTTGCCAGCAAAGGAAAATGCTATTTTGAGGAAAACTCATTTCCTCTGTGAAATATATTTAAATGTGCGCGACTTTCGAACGTTTTCAAGTAACGTGAAATTCGCAACGATGGAAAGAAAATAGTAAAGTGGTGACTTTCGACGTTTCTTCATCTCTATTGAGCATCCGTTTCGTGTAAAACTTACGGTTCGAGGGTAAATCATAAATGGGTCTCTCAACTATTACGTGGCAGTGTTTCGTACTTGAAATTTCTATGGCAATTTCTTCTTTTGGATTGATACATATATTGAATGAAATTTTTACAATTATAAATCAAGACTTTTAGCAAAATTGAGCCTCTTTCTTGGGGCGATTAACACGTTGATTGTCACCGGGGTCACCGAGGTCACAGGAGATTGGCACTGTTGAATTCAACGAAACTTCCTGTGATTTTTAAATTGTTATATTCTTAGATTTGCTGTTATATCCAATATTTAAATATTGTTGGCAAAAAAGAAAAATCCTACTGAATATATAACTACTTTTATCTTTAATGTTTCTACTCCGTAAAGATACAAGTTTAATAGAAAAAGTATCTTCTCAGTAAAAATCATTTCGAAATAAATTAAAATTGCAATATTCACGAATTCGTGAAAAATTTAAATATTAATGTCAGAACAGTAAATTAGTGCTGACTTTAGAATTACGTTTATCTTTAACGCTTCCTTTTCGTCAAGATATAACTTTAATAGAAAAATTTTCGCTTCAGTAAAAATAATGATACTTTCAAAATACAATTATATTGCTATATTTACGAGTTTACGAATATATTCAATATTTGGATATTACTATCAAAAAAGTAAACTACTGCTGACTTTAGAATTACGTTTATCTTTAACGTTTCATTTTCGTCAAGATATAACTTTAATAGAAAAAGTTTCGCTTCAGTAAAAATAGCGAAACTTTCAAAATACAATTAAATTGCTATATTTACGAATATATTCAATATTTAGATATTACTACCAGAAAAGTAAACTACAGCTGACTTTAGAATCACGTTTACCTTCAACGTTTCACTTTCCATAAATATACAAGTTCAATACAAAAACTTCCTCTTCAACAAACACGTTAAAACTTGCAAAATTCCGGTGCCATTCAACGCATTAATATAATATTCTACGAAATTCTAACTGAAACGAAAAAAGAAGATCATTGCCATGAAATTATTCTTCATCGACTCAATGGCCTAGCAGGAAAGTTCTTAAGACTCTAAAAAAGGAATTTCATTCAAGGAAATCAAAGATTTTCAAAATTCACCAATAAGTTCATACAACTTCTTGCGATTTCATGTTCTCAATTGATCTTCCTACAAGTAACGGTATTTCACATCGTCGTCTTCTGTAGTTCGGCTTTCGTTCTTCCAAAAAATCACAGAGACCTTTCGCTTGCTCTTTAACGAAGGCTCGTGTTCTTGATAAACTACACATTCTAACGAGATGCGCTACAGGTACAGAGGTGGAAATATCGAAGTTGTAATGCATAACACTAGGGATAGAGATCGTACGATGTCATGCTTCTAGATCTACCATTCACATACTGGAAGAGGAAAAAAAAGAGTAAGGATAAAGGCCAGGTCTAAGAAAAAACATTCTTCTAAGATCAAATATTCATTCTACGAGAGTTTTCAGCCATTCCTCTGACTTCTCGCGTCCCCAACTCACGATACTATAACATTATTAAAAGGACAATTAAAAAATCACTATCAATAAAGAAATAACATAGAATTCCTCTACATTCTTCTACTTACACATGATCAAACGATATTCTACAAGTATCAGACAAAACATGTCCAAATTAATATTACAAACAAGTATCCCACATCTCAAAATAATATCCAATATTCGTACCTATTCGAAAACTCCCATAGTGTTCTTTATATTCAAAGAAAAAGGCAAAGAATCGAGAAATGGCCATAGTCTCCTAGTACTACCTTTGAAGCTACCTCTCAGATCCACTACAATTTAGGATTTTATGTGCAAAACGTTACTCCGGTGGTGGTGGTGGAGGTGGAGGTGGTGAAGAACTAGGAGGTGGACCACTCGGCAATGGTGGTGGTGTTTTTGGTTCATGCCGAGTAGAGGCTACTTGTATCATGCTCTGATTTTGCCTCATATTAGGTGGCAACGACGGTGGTGGTACAGAAGTATCAATAGCACCATCCGGTGTCATTATAACATTACCAGCCGAATACATAGAGTATTGTTGATACTGCTGATAATAAAGTGCAGGATCATACATGTATCCGGCTGTATTGTATATCGAGGGTGGTGGATAATTTGCAAAGAAATAAGAATCCGTTTGAGTTTGCGGAACGTGTCCACCAGCCCTTGAATATCCTGGATCACCACCGCGCGTTGATGGAGGATGTGGATTATGAGGATTACGTGGAACACTATTACTACTGTAGGTATCTTGCTGATAGTAGCCGTCGCGCTGGCCAGGAGCGCCGTAATGGCCCGCCGATCCTGATGGTGGTGGACCACGCCCAACATACTGCCGGCCGCCTCTACCGCCTCCACGTACCTTGTTATTGCTGCCTGAGCTATAATGCCTGCCGTTCTGCCGTTCACCAGGTCGATGCTGTCCGTAACCCACTGTTGACACCTGTGATTGCTTCTTCGTTGGTGGAACACTGGTTGTAGGGCTCTCCTTCGTGTCGGCGCGATCACGCTTACGACTCTCGTTTGATATTCCATCGGTACGAATCTTGATCTTTAATGGTGCTTGAACCACCGACTGACCAGGTGAACTTGATACACTGTCTGTACCTTTCAGTCGTTCCTTTGGGATTATAATCTTGATACTGGTACTTTGAGGTGATTTGTTCTTTTCTGAGAGTACCGTGTTACCACCTGTGCTCACAGCATCTGTACTTAGATTCAATTTATCCTTAGGTATGGTAATTTTAATTGGTACTGCGGGCATAGCATCTTCGTTCTTCTCTTTATCCTTTTCTCGATGTTTCTCCTTATCTTTGTCCTTATGCTTGTGTTTATGTTTGTCCTTGGTCTTATCTTTGTCTTTGTGCTTGTGTTTCTTTTCCTTCTTCTTCTTCTCGCTTTTGTGATGCTCGGATTTCTTCTCCTCCGTTGGTGGAGCGAGGGTTAACGTTGATGTCGATACCGATATCACGGGTTCTGTACTACTTGGTACAGGAACTGAGAGAGCACTTATATCAACGGTTGAAGCTATCGCAGTCTCGCCGATCGATGGTAGGGACATACATTGTGTTTGCACGGATACTTGATGATCCGTGAGCAACATCGAGTGAGATACATTTTGTTGTTGTTGATGATGATGATGCTGCTGTTGTAAATGTTGCTGTTGAAGTTGCTCTTGATGCACTTGCTGCGATGTTACTTGACTAAACGATTGCATACCCTGAAGTAACGATGGCATCGGGGCTAATGGCTCTTGAAGAAGAGCACTTATACTTTGAGCAGACTTCATAGGCGACAAGTACTCGACTTTAGTCTGAGAATGTTCCACCGATATCGACATATCCGTTTTATAAAGTTCCTTTTTAACCGGGTACTCTTGCTTAACGATACCATCCAAACCATTCGTTAGACCCTGTTGATTCGACGTCTGATGTTGCGTTAGTGCACCAAAACGTGGTATCATAGGTTCTGGTTCAAATGGCTTTATAAGTTCTGGTGGTTTCATGTCGTTAGCAATCTGAGTACTTCTATCGTTCGACGACGGATTGTCTCTAATTGGTTGTATCAACTCTGGCACTCTGTCGAGCATCTTAACCGCCTCGAAACTAGGAGTGTCCTCTATTTTCGTTTTAACTTGTCCACTGTCGGTGATATTTGCCGCACGATGCCTCTTGTAAGACGTTGTAGAAACGTCACTAGCTGAACGCTTCACCGAAGGCGTCTCCTGCGCCTGCAAATTCGGTGGACTTGCAAACGGTGACACCAGGTTGAGACCCATCGATGTCTCCGGTACGCGTTCTTGTTTAGGAACTTTTGCTGCCGAAGGCGGTGTCTTTTGCTTGGACTTAGGCCTCTGTGAATGGGATTCTCGCGTGGGAGGTACCTTTTCTGGACTGAACAAAGATTTGTGCTTTCCCGGCGGTGTTTGTAATATACTTTGCTGGAGATCAGACGAACCTCTATCAATGTCATCGTGCCGTGGCCGTTTTTCAGCCTTTGGATCGTCGACGTTGTTTAGAGACGTTAAACATGATGCTTGAGAACTTCCATTCTTAATCGTGTCCTTTAGTATCTGCGAAACACCATGTGCCGAATGTTGATTTGGTACAGACTTCGAAGACGGGAATTTCTGTGGAAGTAGAGACACCACAGAACCGGAACCAGTTGGTGATTTATCTTGTGAGAATGCATTCTGACCCACGGTGGGTTTCATATCGCTAGATGTTGCACTAGTGCTACTTTGTAGTTTCTCTGGTTGACTGTATTTCGTATGATGAGGTTGCTTCTGAGCATTTCCGGTATACGGTACTTCTAACGTTGGTTTCGGTGGTGGCAATGGTTTCTCGATAAGTTTCCGTACCTCTTCGCATCTTTGCTCCAATGTATCAGGCTTCCGTTGTCGCTCGACTCTCGATGGGTCTGGATATTTGAATGGTTTTTGCTCACTGTCTTTTCTATGATCGACAGGTTTGTGCCTCGGATCATACATCCTTTTATCGTGAGCCTGATGCTTGCTATCCACTCCACTTAACCTATGTACGCTATGATTATTATTACTAAGTTTTTCTTGTACGTTCCCATGAGACACCGATTCTTGCAGTCCACCAACGTCTGATCTGTGAGCAGTAGGATCCGACAATGAATTATCTAAATTCGCTTCTTTCGATTGATGAACGGCGTGACTTTGAGAATGAAGAGCAGCACTACTCGTACTGCTACTTGAATTATATTCCCTTTGTAACCTTTGCCTGCTAGGATCACGACTTGGTTCTCTGGGCTGAGCGCTACTTGAATGTCTCTGAGGCACTGGTTGCCCAACTTTCACATCTGGTCTATGATAATGATTGTTATGAAGAGTTCCTTTCTGTCCAGGAGGTAACGGATGCTTATTCGGCACATTTGTACTAGATACAGGTTTATGGTGATGCGAATGATGCTTATTAACTTCTGATAAATGAGTTTGGCCAACTGTCGTTGGAACCGATGCTTTTTCACGTTCCAAACGTTCACGTTCTTTTTTCTCACGATACTCTCGATAATCTACGGGTGGTCTCACTGGCGCGGTAGCAATGGATTTCTTGTCTTCTTGTTTGTCCGTATGATGTGGTCGATTCGAATGAAACGTAGGTCCGTCGATTGTTGTCGCAGGAGATTGTACTTTACGAGGTTCTGCGTCCTAAAAAGAAACGAAATAGCTTTCCTAGTTTTGAAATTTCAATGGAATTATATTTTTTAACATATTAACACGTTTGTTACCGCTATGCAAAAGGGCACCGTCTCCCACAGATCAATGATATATATTTTAACAGTACTACACAAAAGTAATTCTATTCAATGTATTAAACAAATTTTAATTTCTATAGCTCCCATAATATAGATAATACGAAACTTGAGATATTCAGAGAGAAGTACTTACGAAAGGTGAATTTGGTAAGCTAGGGTGGTTGATGCTTGGGCTTTGATTTGCTGATATACTCATAATTTTCCTTTTCAATCTCGACGGACATTTGTCGAATATGTGAAGAAATTCTGCCGTTAGCTGTTGGAGTAGATCAGAAGTAACAGTTCTGTCGACGTACCAGAACCAATGCTTCCCTTCGGTACTCTGCGGTATCTACAGATAATGATAATAATTAATAGTACCCATTTAGAATTTCTCAAATTACAGCAGAGAAATTCGGTACTCTATTTGTCTTCATTTCATTAGTATCATAGTGCTTTTTAGATATTTACCTCCCAGTTAGACCATTTGCATGCAAGGTGTATGCAAAAACAGGCGACTACCGTTGGCTTGTACTGTAGACACATTGTTGTCAAGTGTAAACTGAAAAAAACCAAACAGACTTTACAAATGAAGAAGGCAACGAGAAACATTTGAGGATCAACTCTGTGGTGATCTATAACCCAGGACATAAAGAGAACTGTACTCAAAATTACAAAGTACAAGTTCTATTAAACATGGGTAATATCGGGATAAAACTAAGATGAATTTCTTACGATTCGTTAAGTAGCTACACGAAGCTGGTTGAGCTTCAGTTACTTTTTCCATGTGAAAATAATAGATTCAACAATTCCAAAGAGTACGTTTCCAAAACAGTCCGAAAACTGGATCTTACTAGGTATCGCTCTTTTTCCGTAATCGAGTAGAAAGAAAGAGAAAATTTGTTAGAAGAAATATTCTCAAATAAAGCAATACGATCGTGATTTTATTCTGTGACAAATTCGTTAACAAATTCTGTAACAAATTTTACCAAAGTTTGCCCCAACATAATCCCATGAATTTCAAATGCGCATGAAAAATTTCGGTATGGACGTAACAGATACAGCTCAGGTAAAATACATATGGAAATACTATATACTAATACTTGGTGTATCGGTGAGAACGTATCACTCAAGGTGTAAAAAGATGCTTTCTTCTAACGGATTTATAAATTATTTGCAATATATAGTTACAAAGAAAAAGCATATATTGTTAATAAGGAGAGTGTATGCCTGGCCAAATTGTTAAATCTCTAAACTTTTGCAAACAAAAAGAAAACAGATTAATAATGTAATAAAACAGCTTTCTCTTTTCTTATTTTTTTTCTTTCCTAATGCACAGTGACAATGAGATAAATTCTTTTTTTTTATACATTCACACTTCACTTCGTTACTTCGCCATTCGCATCCATTCATTCTTTTGATTATTTCTGTGCATCTACGATTAAAACGAAAGTGGTATGTAAAAGTAAAAATAAAATTTGGACAATATACCGTAATTTAAGAGAAAACGATCAGTCCTTAAGAATATTTCATTTACCTTCGATCAAGAAATCCTCATCGTGAACTTAGTTTACGAAATAAACTTCGTTTCGCTTTGGCATACGTTCTCTTTAGAATCAGACATTACCGCGACTGCAACGCAACATTCCTCCCCAAAAGTTATTGTCAACATTCAGATGTTCATTAGAATTTATGATACACACGAAATCAAAGTAAACTTTTCCACGGCGAACGATACACATTGGTATTGTTCACCACGCATAATTTAATAAAATATCACGGTACATTTCATCGAGGATGTATACTTCACGACCATTTAGCTTTTTGGAATTTTCGATAGCATTTAATTTGCAATAAATTCGTTGCAAATTGACATAATCGGAATTTTTCATAGATTTGATCAATGTTTACTTTGCTTTCTGCAATGTAAGTAGGTCAGAATGTTGCGCCAGTGGCTATTGCCTGACAGTCTTAGCTTGGAAATATACTCCAGCTGGCATCTATTTGACCAGAAGACTGCTAAGAGTAAGAGATACTAGGAAATAATGTGTAGCCACCTGTTAGATGCCATGAAGTATGAAGTCTGGGCTAAGTCCTTGCTCGCTGCAACAAAAATAACAATACTTTAATGCATTGTAGTACAGTTCACCCCAGTAGATATTTTCTACTGCTTTAAAATAATTTCTATTAACATTGTACGTCTAAGTTTTGTTCTTATCTTATTTTAAAACCTATGGAAAATCTATATGGATAGAAATAATATATGTAGATTTGTAGAGAACATATATATACCTTTAACCAGTTGACAACACCTAACAACGTGTGTGTGGGGATGATCAATGGCAACATCAAACCCCAATGTCTGTAGTAGGACATTTTCATTGAATACCAGATCCTGAGCTTGTTCAAGATATTGCTGCAATTCAATAAATATTTGTAATATAGGGAAAAGAAAAAAGATGTACATATTAAGCTCTTATCATATTGATAATTCCTCCCCTACCTCGGATCTGATGTCAGGTGTGGGCTGATCTCTGTGGAGACACATGTGTGCCATTTTGATAACATGTTCTAACTTGCGTGGTTGCTCTTCGACTTTTGCTGCTAAGAAAAGTGCCGCTGCTGCAATCGCATTTCGATGGAAGTGTGACAGCGAGTGGAATACGTAAAACCTGTGCATGTACACTATTGCTGTGTTGATACATAATTGTGATCTGTATCGTATCAATTAAGGAAAACATTATGAAGAAAATAATAGGGTAGCTAATATAAAAAAATTAAAAGAATGATTGCATTGTATTATTTCGAAAATTCTTAAGCCTTTATCGAGGGATTGTTAGATAAACCTACATAATATAGTTTGAAACTACAATACTTGGGACCTTTATCAGTTATTCTACAGAAAAATCATTAATGAAAGAAGAAAGTAACTATCCAAAAAAAATTCATTTTATACGTGAAAAACAAACATTCAGATTTTAACAGTGTTAACTAGATAGTTTGTTTAGTTTCTTTACATGAAAAAGATATAAAAATGCTTAATTAACATGGTAATGTAACTTTTTAATGAAACATATAATATTTTGTAATCATAAAGAACATTTAAGATACAAACAGATGTACAAACGAAATGAAAAAAAATATAGCTGTAAAAATATTTTGTTTCTTACAGAACTGACTTTTATAATTATATTCTTATAGGCTTTTTCATATACATGAAATAAATATTATAGATGCCAGAAAGCTTTATGTAGGCATTTCATGATATAAGAAAAAAGAAATATGCAACATATACAAAAAATATATAAATATAAATAAATTGAAAGAATACTACTATGTTTATATTATTATATTAAACGGTAAGATTAGAAAATAGAAGGAACAATAGATTATATTTAAAACAATTTATTTAATCAATAGATTACATTAATAAAGAAATTTAATTTGACTAGGTCACACATAATAGGTACACACGTTCTTGTCCTTCTACCTATCACTGATTTAGTTTCAATTCTTCTGTATATCAATCTCTTGTTACATTATATTAAGATTTAATTTTTTTTTTTTTTCATCAGTTACTATTTTATTTGAAAAACTTATAGCAATTTCAATGATAATAGAATAACTTATAATGGAAAGAAAGTATAGAACGATACAATAAAGATTAAATTGTAGTATGATGACCTAACTTACATTCAATGTTAGTAAAATATCATTGTTACATATTGAAGATGAAAATTTCTCAAGTAAACTAAGCTAGTAGGCTAAATACAATAAGAAATATTTTCTCAAAGCTAATGGTTCAATCCTCAATGCAAGAAAAAGTAGAAATTGTGATCATTTGATGGAGAAGTTCTCTTGACCGGTACGGTAATTATCATATTTTATGACTTTCAAAAATCTTTCTGGAACATAAAGATTCTTTAGGAAATACAACAAACATTTGTTTGTTTTGTATCTTGAAAGTATCTGGAAAGAAATTCTGAAATGAAAATCTTATTAAGTATAGATTTTTAACATAGTCTGGAGAAATTTTATGAACCAATTGTTAATTAGAGTTAATCACACAACATAGCTAAGAAGATACACTGCTCCATTTAAAGAATCTGAATAATTACTTTAGCAGTATAAAGTTAGTATGTTATTATATAGTTTACATTCTAAATCCTACTTCTCTCGATAAAGGCTTACAAATCAATGATTATTTATACAAATGCAATAACTTCAAAGTAACATTCTAATATAAGACTAAGCGATAAAGGATTATCAGCTCGACACTATCCTTGACAATTAGAAATATCTCAAGAATACAAAACTTCGTTAACACAGGAAACGAGTGTACTAAAAACTTGAAATTTTCAAGTGTAAACTCCTGTTATTCCTTCCTCCTCAACACTGTCTCATGACGTACAGGTAAAAACAAACAAAATAAGAAGAAAACAAGGAAAGCCATACTTGCGTAAGGAGTAACAGCGAAGACCAAGCTTTTGGTTGGTACTACTGTCAAATTTGGCTTGGCAAACAATACCATCTCTCTCTCTTTGTGACCCTATTCCCTGTCCTCGTTTTCAACCCACAAATCTCCATCAAACTTCACCGTACATTCGTAACAATTCATTATCAAGAAACGTAACAATAATCATGTAAAAATCCAAGTATTCATTGTTCACAAAACATGTGACGTACAAAAGTCCAATATGGAGTATCCGATACAACGCGTGACCTCCTCTCTCGCACGTCATTCATGTTTACAACGCATCCCGTATTTCATGATTTTTTTTCCTACTCCTCATCGATTCCGAATCATTACGTAACAAAGTGACAACGTATAAACGTATATCATTAATCGAAACAGCCCCAGAGAACTCGGAGATAACGATATTAAGCACAAAACGACGACAGGGTACAGGGGAAGAGGGAGGTTGAGAAACACGCAACTGAACATGCACTCGTTAAAAAGGATACACCACGAGTCGCTGTCCCATATCCTGAATGAAATTCGCTGCCTGCTGCCGGTAGCTCAGCTCCTTATCCGCATCGATGCCGCATCTTCTGCTCGGTGTGTTTGTAAGCTGTTCTTTCGTAAAGTACCATTTTTCGTCAGCCGCCATTTATATGTACACACAGCTCGGCACTAACGATGCACACTTCACGGTGGTCGCAAGACGGCGGCGAGACCTCGATACGCAGCAGCGACACGTTGAAAACTTCACGTCACTATAATAACCGGAAACTCCGATAGAATCATCGTGATTCTCTCTCTTTGTTTACAATTAACCGGACGTACGGTAAAGTTAATAATGGACTTTGATCGATGTATGAAATAGAAATTGTTCTTCCACGTTTGATTACTATTACATGAGTAATCTACTATGGCTTCCATATAATGAATTTTCTATGTCCTTTGAAGCTTTTTTATCTTTCGAGCCGACGCGCCATTTTGTGTGCCGGAAGTTGACGGTCTTTTCTTTTGTCTTTCTTTACGAGAGTTATGGATGCAACTTCAGAGGTGCTAATTCTGAATCACGCTAGTGAATGAATATTTGCGATTTTACTCGAAGTTTCGGATGCTCTTGATACTTGGTAATTGGTAAACTTTTATGGATATTTGTATCGGTTACGTCGTATCGGTTCTTGCAGGTTAATACGAAATTTCAGAATACCGTGAAAATCAGGTTATGGACGTTTTATTCGAATGAATATTATACAAAATAAGATCTCCGTGTGATTGTAAATAAATCAACGGAGAGAAATTTGCGACGGGACGTAACGCAACGTCACGATATTTATCAGCTAGGGATTCTTTCGTGAAATTTTTCGTACAACTTCGAAGATTTGATACATTTGAGATGTAATTTAAGGATAAGTTTATTTTATCACGAAAGTTGATGAATAAGTACGCGAGGTAATTAATCGTCTAAGGCAACATTAATTATTTCACGGAAATGCCTTTCCGCAGGAATCTCATAGTTTCAATGTCGTTTATAAGTCTCTGGCAGGTCATGAGGTTGGTTATGAAGAAGAGAATAAAATTTCTATATCATTAGATCAATATTTATATAAAAGACAATAGAATTATTTTAATAATAATAAAATAAATCTTTCCAACGTCTCGTATAATGTACATACAACGAATTCACGATTTCTATTTTTACGATGTAGTGAAATTTATCTCAATCTCATTTTAAATTTATGAAAGAAAAGTAAATAATTATTGTTTTATTTAAGAATTACAAGAAAATTATTGAATTGATAATTGAAAAGACGAGGACGTTTAATTATGCAAAAGAATAGGAGTTTTTTTTTTCAAGAATCATGGACGCTTCGATATTACAAGCACGTTGCATCAATTAATCGAAACACGCGTGCGTATGACGAAGTGTACGTTTCGGTTAAATTCTTTATGACCAACTTCATAACCTACCTGAACTTTTTGAGTCTACGATAGGTATGAATCACGTAGTTTATCAATTAGAAGTTTTGAGCTTTAAATTCCCGGAAGTGACGCAATCGTTGTCGAATTAGTAGTGTGTGCACGCAACCAATGTTGTCCCTATAGTAGCGTCCCGTTATCTTAAGCTTCGCCGAACCATCTAGCGTTCTCTATCGAGTAATTATCCTTTACTCATATACAGTTTCAGGACTCACGGCACGATAAACCGCCGACACTGTGTTCTTGCACTTTATAACTCTCTTTTTTTCGTAATCTTGAAATTTCTAGAAGAACGTTGACGGCAGGAGAGACGTAAATTGGCGTTGGCACTGGCTACTCTTGGAAGATTTCATACGAAAGATCGCGGTATGTTTTTACTGTAATTACGTTTCGCGGTATCATCAAGCTCTACTTTTCTCGTTTTATTCGTACTTCCACAAAAACCAATCACATGTTAGCCGCATTATTTCGAAATTCGTACATACATCAATAAGACTTCATTCAGCATTCCACGTACAAAATGGCGGCGATCTACCACTCGTTACAAATACATGTTACATAAGATTTTTACTTGCGATGTATTTTTGCAAAATTCAATGAATTTAACGTTGTTTTATTAGATATATTTTATCATATATTTCTGAAGTAGTTCAATATTATTTAGTTTTATTTATTTTCTTTACGGAGGACATTACTATCGTAGGTCTCTTGATCCTTGATGTACATAGACGCGCTAAATTTAAAACGAGATTCGTAGACTTTAATCCCTGATATATTCGTTCGAGTGAAATTTCACCTTGATTAATCTCTAAATGCTACCCAATTTGATATTTCTATTTAACACATTGTAAATAAATTTAATTTTAGGGAAATATAGTGTAATAAAGTGGAAAGGGAAGGTGGGATAACCTGAGAGGAAATTTATATTATTTATCAGGCAAGTTATGTTCCGTATTCCTAAGACAACAATGCCTGCAACTACTCCAGTCACAAAGCGAACAAAACAAACTAATGGATGCTTATATGCATCTTACGAATGCACACAACCGTGTCTCGAAGGATACACGTACTGTATGAAGCACATTCTTGAGGATACTAATGCACCTTTTAAACAGTGCGGTTTTGTGTACAATACCAATGGAAGGAAATGTCAAAATCCAGCTCCAAGGCTGGACAAAAGAGATATATCGTTCGTATTATGCTAAATCTTTATAAATACAATTATCCAAAAATTCGGTAAACTTTACGTAAATAATTCTGTTGAATAGGTATTGTACAGAGCACACTAGAAAGGCACAAATAGCGCGTATTAAATCAACATCGCGTCATACCTTACCACAAACGCCTGAAATGCTTTTACTTAATTTAAATCATTACGTGAAACCAACTGACTCTAGTACAGAAGACACAGAGGACGAGGAAGGAAAGGTCAAAGCATTGGATCCTTTCAGTTAGTATTTAGTAAAAAGTTGTCAAAATAGAGAGACATACGTTTGAAGAGATATATACAATATGATATAATTTTTTTTTCAGCCGAGGTTGATGCTTATAGAGTAAATGCCAGTGGATGTGATATTCTAGACTATGCAAGTTCTTCTGATAGCGATGTAGAGCCTACAGTAGTGAATGATACACTGAGAGGTGGTTTTCTTGATGACAGTGACAATGAGAGTTTGTACAGTGCACAGGAAGATCCACTAAAGTAAGAATATGATTGTACATAGCTGCTTGCAATAAGTATGGAAAAATTGTTCGATATCGTATACCTGCTAGCATGCTTTGGCTTGAGCGTTTCTTCCCTTATACTTTAATACCATGACCGACCCGAAAAATTCTGTATTTGGTCTCACTTTTGTAGTTGCTTCATGCAAAAATAAGGTACAAATTTTCTACTGAATCATTAGTATCAATTTTTTAAGGCACGCTGGAATTTTTACCGCGGAGGAGGTAATCTATATTGCTCGCGAAAAGTTGATTAGACTGCAATCACTTTATATAGATCAGTTTCGAAGGTTACAATATACACTCAAGGAGAAACGACGGAAGTACTTGCACGCACTTAAAAAAGAAAAAGAAACGTTAAGTAAGTACTATTATGATTAGACCAGAATTTAATATCAGAACAGTCATTGAGAAAACATTTTTTGTGTAGGTAATATACATGACCAACCGAAAGAATCCGCAAAAGAAAAGAAAATATATGAAAAACTAAAAGCTTTAAATCGCTACCATAGACGAAGCGGTGTCGAGGCTATACTTTATAGAAAATCGTTAGAACGCCGAGCACAGGTAGTTGTAAATACAAAGGTTTAATAAGTAGAAATAAATAAGTAAGTTGTATAACATCAAAGTGATTTATTGTAGGCGTCAGAAGGGCCTGCACAAAAGGCACCAAATATATCAAAGTGTATCTTTACGGAGGGCGGTGTGAAATGCGGTGAAAGAACTCTTCCAGCTGCGAAACATTGTCGTAAACATATTCTTAAAGTACGTTTCCTTTCTTATAGCGAGTATTCGATAAACACAGATACTTTTACATGTATAAAAAAAAAATTGTTTCGGTGAATAGGATCAACATCAGGTTTTATTTAAAGCATGTGGTGCGGTACGGGCAGACATAGAATGCCATGAACCGGTGCCCGTAATTTTCGATTCTAACTGCGTGTTTCATATGGATTTACCCCATCAGTGTAAGTTAGAATCTATGAAGGTAAGTTTTCGAGTTAAGTATCAACGTTTTTACGCATCGGATAAAGAGTAGAATGTCGTTACAATAAATTTGATGTCGCCGAATAATTAACAGTTCAAGGAACCGAAAACTGAGGTGCAAGAATTATCGATAACAGATACTCAGTCCATGGAAATCGATGTAGTAGGTGAAATACAAGAGATCGATCCTGATGATGATATGGCAGGATTAATGAGAGAGATGAGCGATGCGACGCACACAAAGCCGGCATTTAATGAAAGTTTAAATAGTGAAGCTAGTACTGATACGGCATTTAGTTTGTCAGCCCAAATGAGTGATAAAGACGATCTCGTTTCTGTATGACAAAATATTCTTCTCTGACCTGAAGAACATTGAGGTATTTATGATATGTGATACACTGATTATATTGTTACATAGTAATCGTTATATTTTCTTACTCATGATGGAGAATATTTAATGGGTGAAATGACTCGTTACCACGGTATTAAAACAGCAATCTCGGGAGAAAATAGAAACGCGTATTGTGTAACAATAGAAATGACATTAATGTACATTTTTTCCTTATACTTCCTATACATTGATATATATTTATTGTTGAACAATCTCTATCATTTGTAAATATAATTTGTGAGAATATTTCATCATCGAATTAAACAAACATGAAGGAAATCAGGGATATTTATATATAAATACTTTCATTGAAATACTAGAAATGCAAAGATTCCTTATAAAACAGGTAATCGGTTGTCAAGTAAAAGAAAACTCTTGAATTGTAGACAGCATGATGAAAGAAAATAACAAACTGGCGATATATGATATTTATATAGCCATATTTTTTTTACATCATTCACTTTATGTACATTTAAAAATACACCTTGCATATTTCTTTGAATTTTCTAGATTCCTTTACAGCATTATTGCAATGACAACATGTAGTTTCTTGTTGACTATTACAACGAAATTTTAATCCTATTGATAACTTCATTAGTTATCTTTGCGTTAGTGATCATAGCATCAAGTTCGATGTAATTAATTTATTTAAAGTGTACGTTTTACAAGTATATGCTCTCTATAAAATAAATGTTTCTTAGCGCATTAAAGAATACTGTAATTTGCTTGTCATTGAAGGTTCAATCAGATATACAGTTAAAGTTGTTCTACGAAGAAAAATTTAAATAGGTAGCATCTCAGGCTTAAATCGGTTAATGACACTGTCGATCATTCGGATATAATTAAAATCAACATTTAGGGACCTTGGTGTCCAACATTGACAATAAATCTTAAATAAAACATCTGTTTAAATGGAAAAGAAACAATGAATTTTTCTATTACTATTGGTGAGATGTGATAGTAACTATGTTGTTCAAAACCATAATCTTTTCTCGAATTCATAAGTATGTTCAGAATAAAACTAACATTTATACTTAGCGTACGATTCATTGCAGAAAACATGAATCATTGTCTTAGAAGTAACAGCACAAGATGCATTTTACAGAAAATTATTCGCGTAAAATAATGCAACACCATTTTGTGAAATCTCTTTTTTTTTGCATTTTCTTTGTATAAAAAAAGTACATAGTTATTGATCGCACCATTAATATTGAATGAAAAAAATGTGTAAGTATAATAAGTAACTTTTAATAAGTACAAACAGGCTTATCATAATTTAGTCAGTAAAGTAACAGGATGTTTTGAGAAATTAATAGACGAGCTCTCTTTGAAGTTTTTCGAAAATAACAATTAACTGCCAGCTTACGTGTAAGTGCAGCTAAAAATATTTAGACTCTTACTTTTTTTTTTAGATGTGTTATTAGAGTACGACATACAGATATGTACACACGGTTATACATAATCACCAAAAAAAAAACACGGTTGATTACAAGTGGCAGTGTGAGACATTTTAATACTTTGAATTACTGCAAATGCTCGCTCATTAAACGTTACAATTGTCCTTTGATTTATGAAAATGTTTTGTGCACGAGCAAGTATCTATGGTTGAATTAAAATGTAACGTTGAAATATCGGTAAATTCATTCATGAAATATCGAAGGATTGAATTATAATCTATGGTAATTCCTTTAGTTAATTCGTGCTTCTCAATTAAATCGCGTAATAAATAAGATTTACCCGGTCTTTCCTTTACAACAACGTAATCCGAAGTTTCGCGTAAAGATAGAAATCCCATAGAAAAGTATGCTAAAACAACTTGTGCTATGTGAGCACCGAAGTTATGTAAATGCACGTTCAACATTCGATTGAAAAACGACGTACATATCTATCTTTCTACAAATTGATGATACTTTTACGCTAATTTATTAAGCGACATGATTCAATTAATGTACAGGTTCATGAGCTTTTCAATTTCACACTTAATTATCGTCTTTAAACTTATTTAGTTTACGTGTTCCGTTTGAAAAATATAAGTGATGTATTCCATTTTGCAGTATATGAGTACTGGCAATTAAAAAATATTGATTTGAAGCAGTACTTAAATACTCGTACCAAAATAAAGAATGCAGTTATTAAATATATCACAATCAAACTTGGGTATTGATACATACTTAAATACACATTAGTCATA
Organism: Cerceris rybyensis; assembly: GCA_910591515.1. Lineage (NCBI taxonomy): Eukaryota > Metazoa > Arthropoda > Insecta > Hymenoptera > Crabronidae > Cerceris > Cerceris rybyensis. Next base: position 4,635,744 of record OU342801.1, on the reverse strand, counting down.
CGAATGCCAGGCAATTTGTAATTAAAGAGACAAACATTAAATACAGATTATGATGTATTTGTCACCTAATAAATCTCGTCATTGTTATCTAAATCAGGCAAAACTTCTAAAAAAATATTAGTACTTCCGTTTCATTGAAAATTCTTATACATATTATTGCGTCTTTTACTCATAATGAAAGTAGTACTTAATCGAACTATCGCGAGTAACCGTTTTTCAAAGTATATGAAATCCTTTTTTTTTCATTTTTACTTTTGTAATTCAATTGACCATCGTCTGTATGAATATAAATGTCTGTCAACGTATGGTATAATGGTATCAATTGCGTGGCATTATCATTAAATTCCTGTGTACAGAACATTGGAAACATGAACTGAAAGTTAATGCAGCTTCTTCTGCATTGTTCTGTCTAACAAATTCCAAGTATTTCAAGTCTCTCGTTACCGACTATATTTTCGTTAGTCTTTCACGAAAACTGAATAATACCGAGTATTATCTTTAACAAGTATACTTCAAATATTGTCGTTGCATTGAAATTATTTGAATTTCTTCCGACACCTTTTACAGTCTTTCCCTTGTGCACCGTACGACATTAATATTTAAAATGTTCAGCATTCCTTCGTTACCAAAGTAATACCTTCCTCGATTTTCAAAACAGCAATACGTATTTGCTGCTAATAAAATACTAACCGCTAGTTGTACAGAAATAAAATAAAAACAAATGACTTATGTTACAGTAAGAGATACTGTTGTTTCTTTAAACGAGATAACTGAAAGTATTGACTCAGGTGTTGACCAAAAGGAGGCCGGCAGAAAGTATCGTAAGCTTACCATTCTTCACAAAATGTTATTCAGTCTTTGCAAACCTAATCACTGAATATATTCTTAAGATCATGTTCATAGAGTGCTATAACTAGCATTATTCCAAGGCCACATATTAGCCCTAATGCTTGTAAAATGCATTGCCATTGAGAGCTACGTTCTACAGAGTGACTTGAAGACAGTTCTGGAATCTAGAATAAAGTATTGAAATTATTGTTACATACCGTTTGAATTAACACATTGAGTATCAAGTGTACATCGTATGTTTTGTCATTGAAAAATTGGATAAAGACTGAGAAAATAAAGACCACTTACCATATCTACCAATGCTATATATATAAACGTTCCCGCCGTAGCTGCGAATATCCAACTACTTGCGGAAGGAGTGCTTCCTAATAATACTCCGAATACCATACCAAATAAACAAAGTATGGAAGATAACAGATTATAAAAGACAGCCTGTTTAACACTCATACCGGCTTTTAATAGAACAGCAAAGTCACCTATTTGCAAAAAGGTATGTTAAGTAAGAATTCACCTCCTATGAGAATTGATCGATGAGTTATAAAAAATTGTGATATATACCTATCTCATGAGGTAATTCGTGACAAAATACGGCTATTGTTGTTGAAAACCCACCAGCTATATTTGCTGCAAAGGCAGCACCTATAGCCATACCATCTGTAAAATTATGTAAACCATCGCCCATTATTATCATCCAAGCGACACTCGACATTGATTCTGGTGCGGAATGAACATGACCTAAGATCATTTAGAAATTGTAGTTTGTTGTAATTAGGAAGGATATTAAAAACAGTGAAAGAAAGTTGTACGTATAAATAAATCTTACCATGCGAATGAGTATGGCCATGATGTTTCGTTTCGTGCTCGCGTATTATAACAGTATAACTTTCGGTTTCATTTAACGGAATATCAGCACCGTCGGCATTTTTCTTAGTATTTACAATTGAATCGTCTAATCTCCAATCTTCATTTGCCTTCTTATCCCCATCGTTTGTCATAATCTTAGATACAGAGTTACAATTCGATGTTAATGGCTTCTCCTCATCGATAACAGGTGGTCTTTCATGATTGTTGTGTTGACGATTGTGATGATTATCTGAATAAATTACATCTTTAAACAATGTCTTCCGGAAAATACATCTTAATTGTATTTTAGGTAATATTATACCTTGATTATCGGTAGTAATTTCACCATAACAATATGGATACGAGGAATACTTATGCTTGCACAATTTTTCCCCGACAATGTTACTATTCGGTCCATCAGTCTCCCTCATCACTCGAACACGCGAAGGTAGCTAAAATTTGTTCTTCTAATTAAATATATAATTACATTATTTAACTGGATTACTGAAACATTATTAATCGTATGGCATCGGCTACATTTATACCTTGTTACGTCGTTTCCGAAGTTTCCTCCATTCTGTTATCATAGTAAATGCTTTTTCCGTAAAAAAAAATAATACAAGTCCTAACATCGCCACTAATCCTTTCCACATGTTTAAATTATGTTGCCCTTCGTGATCATCTTGACCGTGGTCATGATCATGATCAGAATGACGGTGGTGTGACATCATTGCCTGCAAAAATAATTCAACTTTAGTTATTTCCAATGATTCGAACAATTCCAATTAGTAATCGAAAACATTCCGTATAGTCGTTTACTTTAGGAGACTCAGTAGTAACAGTATTTATTTCCACTATGAAAACTTACATGTGGTAAAAGGTGAATGAGAGCATCCCCACATAAAGTTCCTACAGCAAGGGCAACTAAAAACTGTAATAATTGATGATAATATATTTTGCCCATTACAGGTATTACGGCTACACCAAGTAAACCGCAGAGACTAATTATTAAAATGCTGACTGTAGAATAGATCCACACTAAAAAAAGAAATCAAATTGCTACAGTAAATTGTTATTACGTGGCTTTTAGTTTAACATTTTACGAATGGATTCTTCATGTTATTATGTTATAATTTGATACCTTGAACTATATTACTATTTGTATCATCTTCGGTGTATTTATTAACAATTACGGGTTTATAATTCACTGGTACACGAATGCATCCATTCCTCTCTGAACTTGATTCCCCTGCCAGCTGGTAAACAAGAGCTGGACACACGCGTTCAAAAAGCCAACTTGGTAATGTTGTATTATTATCAGTGGCCATATCATAGTGCACATCTTGTGCGATAGAAGTTAATAACTCTTTATTACTTAAGCACTGAAATTGCGAGGCTATTAATAGTTTAACAACAATGGTTAAGTAATTCAAAGACTTCAATATGATTTATGATAATATCATAAAGTATTTTCTACTTCAATTATCAAGAAATAACTTACCCTTTCTTTCGTTATTCCACTATTATAATCAGATAGGCCATTGCTTTGTGTGCTCTTTACTTTATCTGCAATAGAATTAAGTATCGTGAGAAATCGTCATTTTTTAATGGAGATATAATTAAAATAAGATAAAGAAACTGAGGTAATAGTTAAAGCTTTACCTAATTGATTCTCATTCTGATTAATAATAATATTGTGATCTTCCAAGGTAGATATATCAGTTAGTAGTCTTAATAATCCTAATTTTCTTAATAGCTTTTCAAAGCCCTCCATCGTTACGCTCGTACCATCGCCGTAAGCGTCAAAAATTTTTTTCATAAAGTACTTTTCATCTATAACATCTGTTTCCCTTTTAGTTCTGACCCTGTTTATGTAATTTTGATCTTCCACAGATCTTCCTGAATTCAATCTTTCAAGATATATTAATTCAACTTGGCCTAATCTCTCTAGCACTTCTATGTCTTTTACGTTTGAAGAATCTCCATTCATTATTACTGGATGAATGTCTTGAACATTTGTATTACTTGTGTCTGTTGCACTCTTTGTGTTTTTGCTATTATTACTGTTTAGTTCATTAAAATATTTGGCAGTGCTATGTGTATGAGTATTCAGATTACTCAGATTTATTTTCTTCAGGTCTTTCTGTTGTACATCTTTGGATTTGATTTGTAACAATAATGGTTGCAATTGTTCATTAGGTCCTGGTAAACTTTCAGAGTTAACTGAGTCACGAGCAGTTTGTCCTCCTTTTGTGAAATCCGTATGTGCTGAACATGGAGTATGTGCAGCACATAAAACACAAACCACACAGACAGTGACAAAGTGATGTGGCATTTTGAATTTTCTGTAAAAAAAAAAAGAGAAAACATAGAACATCAAATTGCAGAGATAATATCAATAAAATGTCTTTCTTTAAATATTGAAATGATTAATCTAACTTACAAAGTTCCAATTCTTTGTAAAAGAAATGATGAGCTGACTATATTTTGTAAAATTAACAAATACTAGGGAAACAATATTAAAAAGTATTATTTTCATGGCAATCTTATTTTCTATTGATAATGAAATACCTTTCATGAGATATGGCACACTTATCTTTATAAAAATTTCAATGACAACAGTTAGTTATATCCAATAGTACGACCATAGTACAACATATCTGTATAATTTGAAAGAATCATAAATAATACAATTGTACTTGCCAAGGGATACTTAATTTAAAAATTATTATACTTGAATGATAAGTATAGTACTTAATTCTGAAGTACTTTCTGGCCAATAGATATTTACAGTACACTTTCCATTTTATAAATAATATCCTAAATAATGAATCAAACTTTAAGACAACTTAATGGCATCATTTCATCTATAATTACATTGTAATTAAATACTCATTATATCTTGGTAATGGAGAGCTGCTGTAAAATACCGACAAAGATAACTATGCCTAAGATAAACAATGCTCTAAAATAACAATTCTCTGGAAAAAAATTAGTCATACTTTGAGTGTTTTGATACAGATAAAATAGGAAACGTGGAAGTGCTAATAGAACTTCCTATATTATTTCTATATGATACGCTCATTAGGATAGCGTGCTAAAAATATCATCTAGCAGGTTTCTATTTATAAAAATCCATAATCGAGTTTGGAATGAAGCACATACCATTCAGAATAGAGTATAATCTGTTAAGATAAGATCTAAATGAAACAATTTTAATCTACCTTAACAGCAATTGACCCAAATTTAAATAATGATTAACCCTGCTTTGTCAAATCCCGTGTATATATGTATATGAATGATAAATGAATGTAAGAGACTAAATTAAACTCTGGTTCTGAAATTAATCTGTCTGCATATAATTTATGTCATAACGTTATGTCGAATTTTATCGTATAATTCATCGCGAAAAAGACGATGACATCAGACATACGTAATAATCGATTAAAATAAATACAATGCAACGTTCATCACCAGAAAACTCCATTTAAATTGCAATATCAACACATAACAGCTGCGAGAAATTCAATATTTCTTCGCGTTACATAAGGGTGGTTAATTTATGCCCGTCTGTAAAATACGCATAAGATTCGCTCGATTTTCGGGGAATCCATGAAATAAATCCTCCTAATTATGTAGCCTATTACAAACTTAATGCATGTAATCGTAAGATCGTAAAGTATTTACATCTCTAAATTATATCCTTCGCCGAGAACGATCGCAATTTCTCGTGAACATGTTCGACAATAATGGAAAAATCGGCGGGTAAACAACGAACGATCATGCTGCCGGTAGAGAAATTTAAATCCCAATAAATACAGTTCACCATAATTTGCGAATACAACTAGAAGCGTATTCGACTGAGACGTAAGTCATGATGAATACATTTCATACAGAAAACCATGCAAATGACATGAAACAGGCCCGTGTCGTATCGTTCGCCGAAATAGTCAAGACGTTCGATCGTGCAGCTGCTCCGTCAAAAACTCGTATTTTTAGCTGTCAAAAAAAAGACAGAGACGGAAAGAGCCAGGAATATTGTCCCTCTTTTCCCTCCCCCGCAGCCATGTTTATGACAGAATTTAGAATTCAGGTTAGAAAGGCGGTCTTTTACTTTAACATGAAAAAAACACCGAGTCAAATCTAAGCTCCGTATTGGGACGTTTTACATTGGCGAACGAAACACGATGATGATATGTGGAATAGATGAGAATAAATATGTGATAACATATAATTACCCCTTATTCGATTAGTGAGACAAAATTCCCGCTAGGAAATGGCATATGTTAATTGATCGAGACGCGCTCACCGGCTTGCGGAAAGCTCGCGAAGTCCTACGAAAACGTAAGAGGAACCCTTCGGCAACCGTCTGTCCCCTTTCTTCCCTCCTCGGCCAACCGCTGAAACAAACTCCGCGTGCGAGCAACAAGTATACTCTGAACGTAGTCAACTTAGCTTGCTCCTCGAGCTACGACGCACTGGTTATCCCTGAATTTGTTTAGCGTCAAGTGAAACTGCTACACGCATACGCGTATGCACTCTCTCTCATACATAGGTATGATTATCACGTGTCACGAACGATCCATTAAAATGAAATATATTTAGTATATGGAGTATTTATCGATCTGATGAATTGAAATGATGAAATTATTACGAATGATACGTCATTTTGGTATTGTTAATGGAATAATAATTAGGTGTTTTCTTTTGGGATGTAAAAAATGTAAAAGCTGCATCATTAACCAATGGGTGTGCAGCTATGGCGGAATGGTTATTCTGATTTGAGGAATGAGTGCAATTGATGATTGCTTTTTTTATTTTGGAAGTAATATATATCGAGCATATTTTATTTACTATATTATTGAAATATACATTTGGCGTATATTATTTAAAAGTTGAAATAGAATTTTGCTAGAGTAGGTTGTATTCGTTATGGTAGAAGAATTTTAATGGGTAGGTAAAGAAAGTAAAGTAGGCTGGGTATTGAGCATATGCTCAGATGTATTTTATTAAGGACAATAGATTTATACAGAATGTTTTATGCGATACTGCTAGCATTGGATGCAATCCTTGGCCATAAATCTGCACATTCTTTCGCGACAGGTCCCGTAATAGCTGATCCTTTCATTTCCCCTTTATTATTAACGATAACTCCGGCATTGTCCTCAAAGTATATAAAAACACCATCCTTCCTTCGAAATGGCTTCCGTTGCCGTATTACAACTGCAGGCATTACTGAAATAAAGTTTTTTTTTTTTTTTATTAAATTAGAACATTAGAATTATCGGTGTTAAATCGAGTATATACAAATATAGTAAATTAGTGTAGAAGAGGTCGAGAGGTGGAAAAGATGAGGATATAATAAATTTATAATATATTAGATAGACATAGAGTATTCACTCTATGGTTTGGCTATAAATTTCGAGAATTTTTCGAAAAAATGAGAAACAAGTTACTTTGACTGCTCTGGTAGTTTTAGTGCTAATAGAAGAGATATTTTTTTTATTTCTTTTTTTAGAATATATATCTAATTTTTTTATGTTCTGTTAAAGAGAATATTAATCTCTAAAGAGGAAGCACAGGCTCATATTAAAATACACCTAATCAATGGATTAAGAATTAATCGGTATATAGTATATTTAAAGAGAAGAATTATCTTGATCCTTATTCTTTTCTCTTGTTTTAAATATATAAACTGCATCCTAAAACCTTAATCATCAGGTGTACAATATAAAACAGCTGTCTTGAAATTGATTCTTTAAAGAATAGATACTTATAATCCATGTGACATTGTACATTATTTATTTGTATTTACATTGGCATGGAAATACTTCGTAAAGTATCATATCTTATTGCAGCATGTTAAAATTTCATACACCTATAGCAGCTTTAAAGAAAAAGAAAATACTCTACCTTTTTTCCTGAGTTCAGGCTTTCCCTTTTTCACTGTAGCAACGATCATATCACCAGATCCAGCAGCTGGTAAACGGTTCAGTCTACCTTTAATTCCTTGAACTGCGATGACATATAAATTTTTTGCACCTAAAAAAAGTATCATTGATATACAATCGAACATTAATAACACTAATATTGATATACAAGAACGATTGATGATTGTACATTTAAAGTTTTTATATTTAGAGTTATAAATTAATTTAACATGTTACTTTATATAATATAATAGGTTAAAATATATATTCAAGATTATTAATAACAAGATAATGTTACGAGAACAGTTTAAACTTTGAGTGACAATCATCAACCATGTGTTTTCTTCGAAAAATAAAACACGGTTAGGTTTTAAGGTTATGCGTTATGTTTAAAATTTTTTCTCATACACTTACCGGTATTGTCGGCGCAATTAATAACTGCACCAACTGGTAAACCCAGTGATATCCTAAATTTGGCTCCTGCTGAACCACCACGTCCTTGAAGAGTAATAATTTCATATTAATTTCTGCCATTGATAGATGGACATTTTACGCGGCACTTGTTTTCGGGAAATCATTAATTTTCTACAGTGGAACCATTATTTTTAAAAGAACTTTTCTTTTCGTTATACACTCCAAACGTTCCTCTTTCAAACGTTTGGTTTCTTTTACGGCGATGGGCCATTCTTATATGGATTTCTTCGGATTCTTTTCATTCCCGAAAACTAACTTACCTCTCTTCGACATCTTGGAGTGTTTGAAAGAAAAAGAGAATGTCGTTCACTGCGCACTTATCCTCGCGCAGATCACGCTGAACCGCTTCCGTGGCGGAAATACAAACTTCATTTAATTCGATTAGCCCGCCAAAAATCATTATAACAATTTATTGAATGTTATAAATTATTACAGTCGATTACAATGTGTTCATATTAAAAGAATAATTATAGAATCATTTCGTAGAGTTCGGCATATCGAAACATGAAGTTTTAATTCAAATTATCCATGTTACTTTAATAGTATAATTAGTTTCACGATCAGTTCGGATTTTAAACGCGTGAATTTAGCATAAATCATTTATTCTTCATCGATTATTTAGTTATAAATTAAAAACATAATGGAAATGATTATTCTGCGGATATAATCGCTTTCGTTAGATCCAATTAACGTTTGTAATATCAATTTTAGCGGTGAAATTTCTCCAGTGAATAGAATTGAATATGTTTAACGGAACATTTACACGTATATTTTTTAATTGTAATGATGTTCCATTAAAGAAACGATTTCTAAATGCATTCTTTTCAAATACAAAGGACTCCCAGGTTAATTAATTATAAATTGAATATAGATTACGAAAAAGAAACATAATTAAAGTACTATATGAATTATGTTTAGAATGTCCTCGCGAGTGAGATACAAGAATATTTGATCATCAACAAAGAGCAATATTTAAATGTTAATTGTAAGTAAAAAATCGAGGGTATGGAGAGAATAATTTTATAGTGGTATATAATTACATATTTTGTGAAATATTCTCCAATAATAGTATCGTTAATTTCCCTCATGAAATTCATTTTTATATCATTTCCATATCAATAATACCTTGCATATACACGATCAGTTTACATAATTAACATACTTTATGTTATGTGTCGCATCGTGCAATAATTTCGATCATACGAAGATTTTTTATTAACTTTTAAAGATCAATGAAAAGTGTAGATTTTTATGTAATCTATGTTTTTGAATGATTTGTACGATTGTTTAATGTATTAAATAGGATTACAATTTATATTTGAAATACTCTTATTGCGAAAAACATGAAATAGAGTCTACTAATAAATTACTCTCTCCTGCACTTTACTACGTTCAGTGTTACATTCCTGTTCTATGATTTTACTTCAAAAGGGATAAAAAGCAATAGAATTTGAAATCGTTATAGGCGTAATATATTCACAGAAAATGCCTAGTGTGTTGTTAGAGGATTCTATTGCATTAGATTTAGAAGGTAATTTTCGATTTTATTTGTAAAATTAAATATGATGTCACTGTCCAAAATTATGTTATGCAAAGCTTAACCTGTATCTTGTATACAATATCAGCTAGACTGAATGTGTTTTTTATTAATTTTACATACTTATAATCGCAATGACTAAGAAATTTATATATTTCATCTTCTACTTGCTTAATTATGTCTTTTTTACTTTCTATCAATACATCATATAATCAATATAAGAAAATAATATACACTTTCTTTCTGGAATGAAATTAATGAATATTCTTTAATTAATTTAGCTCAGGAACCATGGCCCCAAACAATTACCATATATCGGCCATTTGAGGTGGACCAAATATTACTGCCGGACAGTGCAAATTACTTGGCAGTGCAAACTTTCCTTAAAATGTGTAATCTCCCATACGAAATTGAATCTAGAGCCAATGCTGAATATATGTCACCCACTGGCAAATTACCATTCATAAAATGCGGTGCTTTCTTAATATCGGAATTTGAAAATATTGTATCATTTATTGGAACTAGAAGCCCACCTTTGTCAAAAGATCTGTCTGAGATTTCTAAAGCAGATATGAGAGCATTTATGTCATTAGTAAATAATGTATTTCTGAATGCTGAATTATATATTTGTTGGGTAGACCAAACAAACTATGATGGAGTTACTAGAGGGAGATACGGTTTTCCATACCCTTGGCCACTGAATCATTACTTAAACTGGCAAAAGAGGAGAGAAATTATTAAAAAGCTTAATGTACTTGGCTGGTACAATAAAACAATAAATGAAGTTTGTAATGAGGTGGAACAATGTTGTATAGCATTGTCTACAAAACTAGAGGGTGCTAAATTTTTCTCCGGGGACCAGTAAGTATTCGTACAAAATTATTTCATTTAGATTAATTTATCTGCTTGCTTTTTTTATTAACCCCTATATTATTTACAATTCATAAGGCCCACAGAACTTGATGCACTGGTGTATGGGCACGTTAATACCCTTATAGAATGCAAATATCCTGCTTGCGTACAACCAATTTGTGCAATTGTGAAAGATTTCCCCTTGCTAGTAGAGCATAAATGCAAAATGGAATATCATATTAATAAAACTCAAACCATATTTCCTGACGATTATGAAGTGATCGATTCTCCCTCCACTGATACAGTGTGGAATTGTTCAGAATCCATTGAATCATTACCACCTCTTTCAGAAGATTCCTTTGTGCTTTGAAGTTTACATTTTTTTTTACTGTTAGAAGTTTTGTAAAAATATAGAAAATAAAATTATTCCCAATTATACTGATATGTAATTGTGTTTAGGAATCCTAATGAACTCGATGCTTTGGTCTTTGGACATATTTTTTCAATAATCACGACAAATTTAACTGAGAACACATTGGCAGACATTGTCCGTAAGCATGAGCCACTCATAGACTTCTGCAAACGTATTGAAATTAGGTATTTCCAGCGTTCGGATGATTAGAACAAGTTAAACTCGGACCTCAGGTACATTGAGTTCAGATATACAGATCATACAGATATCAAGTTCCTCTGTTATGTGAATAATATTAAGAAAGAAGATGGTAAATCATATATGTGCAACATTCAATAAATATTTTACATTACAAAAGAACTGACTTTCTAAGAAACACTGAAATATAAAGAACTCTTTTTTCAAACGTTGAATTCCCATTACATAATGTATTATGAATATATTATCATTGATAATATAATTATCAATGTACCTGAAGCCCGAGTAATAATCAATGGATAGGAAACGATATAGAAAATAATAGTAATGATTAAGTTGTTGCCATTGTTACATAAAATGTATATTAGCGTGGAACATGAAGTAATATCTGAATATGTAATTTTAAAAGTATAATACGACACGTGCAATTTTTCAGCCATTTTTCCCCTCGAATGGTAGGGCTCGAATAAAATAACAAAATGTTGGAGGCGAGAATTAAGTAATATGACATTGGAGATTTCCAAATATTTATTCTCGGAAAACCGCAGGAATGTATAACCAATGAAAGGTATCTTTATAAAGATATAACTTCTGAAGAAAAGACTTTAACAGAAGTAGTCGAAAGTAATTCTGTTAATATCGTATATTTTTTCAAGGATTATGTCAACGTACCTGTTACTCGTTCTATCTTGTAATTTAATTCAATCTGATACTTTTATAATATTAATAATTGCTTTTACGCTAAGTGTAGCTACATGATAAGCATTTTTCTTCAATCATGAATCTTCTATGTATGATAATTATAACAATAATAATATATTTGAACTTGTTATATCCAATTCTCAACGTACTTTGTTAATTTCATTTTAATTGAAATATTTATCGAGTCCTATAGAGTACATGAAAAATTAATGTTTCTATAATCTTGCAAGTAAGCACTGTTATGGTGGTGCATGAATTTTTACTTACTTTACTTATTTTATGTGAAATGTTTTTCTCCCTACTGTATACATAATTATTTTTTAAAATAAATGTGCTTCTAGTCAGGTAGAATTGTATCTTCCCCGCTATTCATAATGTTTCAGAATAACTTTTACTTTATATTTTAATTGCTCCTTATATTGCATTAAATTTTAGTGAAACATTGTTCGATACAAAAGATGAATGTCATTAGCGATATAAAATCTTATCGCTTTACGTTAACTGTTACAATGTCTGTTACGTACTTCTTGTCTTCAGCATTTTAATTGTAACAAGTATATCTCATATTTTATTAATGAATGATGAAGCTCCCTTATATCTCACAGATGTAGATACTATGTAAATAATGGAATATTTTTAATATATTCCAAAGTATTAACGTATTCTTTGTATATCAATTATGGAAATTAAATTAATGTTGTTCAGTGGAATGAAATGTTAAATTTCATATAATCTCTATATATTTTGTTTTAATGTAACTACGACTTGTCAGGAATTAATAACTAATATGTACACTGTATTTCATAATAATAGAGCATGTATTTTTTCCTGTTATAATCTGCCTACTTTTATTATGATTATTTATTATCGGTATCTTTAAATAACTAATATTATGCTTGATAATTGTTATTATAATGTACATAGCGGAAATACAAGTTCTTCTCTTTTATAATTCATACTTTTAACAGGGATATAAACCAATCGAAATTTATTATTCGTTAAAAAACTGAAAGAAAATGCTCGCATAAAAAGAATATATGAACAGTTATGTATAAAATTGGTACAATTCCACTTTTTCTTATATCGAAATATCTAAGAATTATTGTAAAACCTTTCATATAATAACGTGTAACTTTTTAAACGAAATCATGAGAATATTTCATTCTATCAGCTTTGCCATTTGAAATACGAAAAGATGACACCTGTATTTAACTAACATTAACTAAAATACGCTTTCACAAAAGTGGACTTGTACGATTTTCAAAAGTAACAGCTCATACAACTATATGCTGTATCTGTAATAAAAAGTACGTATTAATAAATTTGAGTATGTGCATAAAAGCATAGAAAATCGTAATATTGAGATGTAAACGTAAGAGGCAATTGTTCAATAGAAATAATTCAAAGTCTAACAATACCAGCACGATGATTTATATATCTGCAAATTTTTCATGTGAGTTGCGCATATGATTTTGAAGTATGTCAACAACTATAAGATGTAACATGCTTATAATGTTTGTCTCAACGTTATTTCTCAGTTGATTACTTCATTTTGATACGGATCTCAGGCTATGAATTACATCAAAGTTGGTTGTTCATCTGATATACCAGTGATGGGCAAATTTATAATTATTTCCAAATAATAATAGTCAGATTGTTAGGAACAATTATAAATTCAGTCACCGCTTCATTCATCGTATTGAGTTTTTTAATAGATTACACTATGAAAAAGAAATACTTCATCCTACTTTTTTCGAACCGTTCATAAAGAAATTTGCCCATCGCTGGGACACACTAAAATATACTGATATAGTTCTATCATACACGCTCACACGCAGGTATATATATATATATAATTATAAATATATATACTTATATATATATGCACTCCATAAATTTGCAATCTACATGAATTTACACTTTATCTGTAATCAACTAAAGCTTCAACATTTCTCGATTGTAACATGGTTCTTTTTAATACTAAACAATTACACGTAAGAAACGTATTTCTTCTTTAACAACTAATTTCGAATAAAAAATAGGATCTCTTTATGCGGAAGGTATAATCTATGTTGTATATCATAGAAAAGAAAGAGGAAAATCTATTAAAGATAAGAGTTTCTGTGCGAAGTGAAGCTTTTAAAGCAATAACATATACCGCATTAAAGTTTCGAGGAAGCTATTTCATCATGGAAATTCGTAACGTTTGTGCGGAAACTTATTCATCGGAGTAAGAAAATCCAAATGAAATAATTGTAATTAGAAAAACATAGTACAAATGGTACATAATGTAAAAAGTGTGTCTTTGTACTACGGGTTATAATCTTACAAGTAGTCGAGTTCTTAGATAATTTTGTATATGGTGTTTGATTAGATAAATATGTGACCTATTTTGTACATCTTTTTTTTGCAACTAGTATTAAATTACATGTTCAGTTTGACGATTACAGCGGCATTGATCATAAAAAAGAAAGAAATTTCATTAACTTCGCATAATGAAATAATAAATACCAATGATGCTTAATTACATAAAACATATCGTTTGATTTGATTTTTTCTGTGCAACAGCATTACCTAATTAATGTAAAATCAATAAGCGTGAATGCGACATTTACAACCAAATAGATCGTAAATAAAAAATGCTCATAATTGTCAATGATCACTTCTATCAAAATCTTTGATCAATCATTTAAAACTTTTACATATAAAACCAAATAATAATGGAAACACGTTATAACTACAAGAAATTACATTTTTCTTACATAATAGTATAACGTAAAAGTTTTCTAGTAAAAAAAAATAGTAGAAATTAATACTACATATTTTAAAAAATTCATCGGAGAATGTCTTTGCTCTCAGATCCGTTAAAGTAACGGAAATTAAGAAGTAATGCTTGTGTACACAGTTCTAATAATTCATTAGTTCTTGTTTATAGATGTTCATTGGTCTTTATATGATTCGCATAGTTTTGTCATTTGTGACTGATTGGTACCGGCCCAAAATTCGATGAATGCATATCTAATATCTACTATTTCACGATATTTTCAACAACGCAGTGTAATGTATTGCAGCACTGATGTCGATTGTTTTCAATGCTCCTCTAACGAGATCAATGTATGAAATTATTCCGTAGAAGCATACATGTTTATAACTTGTTCTAACATATTATGAAACGATTCGAAGTGTATAGCGTTAAGGATGCAACAAATTAATGAATTGCTATGTCCTATCGGAACTTCCTACGCTTAATCGATAACTGAAATTCTGAGCGTACTATTTCAATGATTATCTGAAGTTTTACAAAAATGAAAGTAAAGCTATTGCAGGATCTTAAATGTAACATTTCCTTGCACTAGATGTATAGTTAAGATGTTATTATAAATTACATATATTTTTTAGGGCACACTGATGCGCGCTATGCAATCATATTTTGTAGTCTAATAACTTTAAGATACATATTTATCTAGGCTGATGTTACAACATTCATTTTGTGCTTATTGTTTAAATTAATCTGGTGGTAAAAAACTGAATAGTCGAAATTGCTCTCTAATATGTGGTCTCACGTCTCCTCCCTGTAATTAAGGCAATTAATTTTATACTGTGATCGGTAATACGATGTCCCATGTTAATTATAATGTTAAAAACATACCCAATTTACTAAGTTCTCTAAGAAAGGTAACAATTTCATTAATTCATTATCTGAACGATCAGCGAACCAACTTTCTATAGGGATGCCATTTTCTAACTGTAAGAAAAAGTTTAACAATCATGAAGTTTCGGTCGGTTAATTAATGAATCTTTATTCAAATTAAATTGGCTAATTTACCTGATATCCAAATGCTTGCGGGCTGTTATCGATAATCACAGTTTTAGACAAATCTCTTCCTAGTATGGACAGATCCTTGATATAATTCCCATTAACGCAAACACAGTGTTCTCTGAATAAGCGATATTTTATCAATTTTCTTGTCGGGTCCAATAGATTCATCAACTTGTTTGCGTATACTCGTTTACTCGCAGTGAAAAGTATCACTTCGTAGAGTGAAGAGACGTGTTCTAGAAATTCTCGAAAATATGGTCGCGTTCTTACAAACACTGTATATGTAACATCTTGAAAAACAACTGGAAAACGAAATGCCGCATCTGAGAGTTCCTGTAGACTGCAGTGAACTAAAGTTTCGTCCTGTATAATAGTAATATAATTTTATAATGATAAGGATTTTACACTGTTCATTTTCTATGTTAGCACATTGCGTACGGGTAACGAGATTTCTCGTATTTGGCAAACCGACTACTCGAGACTTCTTGCTACTTTACTAAGCCAACGTAGCTTTGAATATTCATATAACAAATACTTAGCGAAATAAATGTATATCGAATTTCTAAAAGAGTAAAAAACCAAAGCGCTTAAAAATCTGTGGCACATTGAATCAGCAGATTGCCGTACGCAATCTGTTAAGTTTTCTATTTAGTATTGTATTATTCCAATGTAAACGTACCAAATCTAGTACTAGACTAAATTCTGGACTACTCCGTGTTTTAAGAGGAAGAGCAGGACATCTTGCTCTCATTGCCGGCGTTAAAGGAGGTAAATGTTTAATGAAGACATATGGATCGAAGGGTTCCCAATCCTCTTGTACGTGAGTAACCATATTTTCTACATCGCAGCTTTCAACTATTTCCTCACTTCCAACTTCCATATACTCAACATCGTGATAATCATTTTCAATGTCTTCGGAATCATATTTTTCGTTAACATTTCCATTGGTATCGGACGAATCACGAGGACTTACACTGTACATAGTTGATGCGTTATATTTCGTACTAGGAAAACTTGTTGCCGATTCATACTTCGATGAATTACTGTCAGTGGTGTATTGAGTTTTCGATAAATTGCTGTTATTCTCATTATTGTTGCTAAATACGTATTTTCCATTTGGAAAATACTTCTCTGTTGAATAAGCTGTCCGAGTTCCGTACATTGATGCAGAGTGAATTAAATTATAATATTCTTCTGATGCTTCTGCTTGCATACACAGTGCAGGGTAATGTAATGGAATAATATCTGGAATGAAAGCAATTTACATTCGGTGAATGCATGTATGACAATCGAAAACGTAAAGTTGTTTAATTATGTTAACATACCAGTATTTTTGTTTTCTTCATCATCCAGTATGTATGAAAAGTCTGATTGCGATCCTAAAGATGCTGGAGGCATTAGATTGGTCACTGATGATACGCTTGGAATGGAATGCTTAAAATCATGGGTTATTGTTGTCGGTGTATAGGATTCTGTGCTTAATATCGATGAGTACAGAGACAATGTAGTTTCATTCCAGTTTTCTTTAGATTCTTCTGAGATTTTAGGTGCTGGCACGCACTTTGATTGCTAAAAGATTTTTATACGATATTTTCACAAGAGATTATTATATTTTCCTGGAAGTAGAATACACAATGACTTACGATAGCTACATTTTTTGCAGAAGATCGATGTAAAGGAGTTGAAGTAACCATTGACCGTTTTATGCATTTTCTTCTACGAGGTCCTCTCTCTCGTCTAATAGGTGGAGATTTCGCAAAATGTAAAACATTTTCTTTACAAGCCTACGAAGATAACAATTTTTTTAACAATACCAAATAGAAGTCCGTATGTTAACCAAATGGCTTCAATCGTAGTTCTAAGAAATCTGTTGATATATACTGCGTTTATCGAAAGAATATTTAATTGCTTAACATCCTTGTCAGTTAGTCAATCACTCATTAACCATTAACCATTGGTTAGTTACAAAGTTTTTTTATTTTTTTAATAAATAGTGAAGTTTTGTTTTAATAAATGACCTGCAAAGATCATTTACAATAAACTAGCAACAGTAATATGCACCTTTATAACATTATTATTGAATATCATGGAATATAGATGACATAGGAATTTCAATATGTATGTATATATATAAGAAAAATGAGTTACTTCAAGTTTCATAAAAATAATGCTTACCTCTTTCAACAAATACCCACACTTACGCCTCCATCGAGTTAGCCTAGTACATCTTTTTGATGTATTAGCACGATGGTTACTACTATTGATAGATGGAACTTTTCTCACACCATTGACTCGTACTCGATGACCAGAGACCTTGAATCCTGATACACCGCTTATATTTAAACGGCCACGGAGTCTTCTACTAACATGTTCGCTTCGTAACCACATTTCAAGTGACTGTCTAAATGTCCTGAAACAAGGTTTGATTGTTAAATGAACTCATTAACATAGTACAGATATAATAAAATAATTCTTACAGTTTATTATTATCTAATGTTTCAGGATTAAGAAATATATTTTATCGATTGTATTTTCATAGGTGCAAGTATGACAAAATGATACTTTAAATATACACAAAAGGAATTGTAAAAAATTGTCTAGTTTTCATATTCTATTTTAAAGTTTACTAAGTAAAATAAAATTACATACATTTCTTTATTTTTCAATATCTGTCTTACACAGGAATATGTGCTTCAAATCAATGAAAGAGCTTTAACTTAAAATACTCCTGTGGTTTGAAGCAAGATAAATCATTAAATAATATTCTACCGGTAGAAAATATCTCTGTAGATTATTAAGTGGAACCTATTCTCCAAGTATGTATATCCTACATTTCCTATTTTAATTCCATCTTTTAACATATCAATCTTCCAGACCAACAACAAAAAATAAAAGACAATCGAAACTATCTATATACAGGATGTCAATGATTCTTCCACCAATAAATCAAATATTATTGCATAATAAACATCATAGCCGAAATGATAATAGATGTTAGAAAAACAATGATAAAGTTCATTTCCTCATGACATCATAACGGAATAAAATATACGGTCAATACGTATACATCCGATACCAATATGCATATTTAAAAAGTCTTTCGTTATTGACGTTTCCCCATGCTTAGAAATTGCGCGGGAAAGAAATTCGATCGTTTCGTAAAAAGGGGCGTATCTGATCCACACTCCTTGTACACTTCTACACTCTCATTCGAACGTACGGTCGCACACATCTCCATACAGGTACACATGTACGCATACATGCACATCCACTCACAAGGTATATATCGATTTATATGCGGTGCAATAGCCGGGTTACGTTTTCTAATATTTTCACAGTAACACTAAGTTATTTCAACGTAGGACTAAACGATCATCGAGAAACCGGGAGGAAGGCGTATCAAAGGACAAAGTATATCGATGCTCGTTTCACACGGCCGTTTCTTCATAAAGTACAGATCGATCGAAAGTTTGAAAGTGCAATGTTGCGCCGCGGCGGCGGCGGCACCCAGCATTCGTGACACCTGAAAATTCCCGCGAAAATCATCCGCCACAGATACACGGTTAAGTTATAACTTAGCTTATGCGATTACTTACCATATCTCTCAATTAATAGACACGCTCGTTAAATAACGAACTAATGGGGCACACCGTGATCACACGCTTTTCATTCAAATCCCTCGCTCGCGTTCGCTTTCATCCCCACGAAACTAAAACAAACATGGCAGCGGCGTCGCTCGAAAATACATCATGGATCAAATTCGGTGTATCTTGATTGATAGGATTTAATGGAATTCTATTGTGATTAAACATACCTTATTTATTTAGAATAGGATGATAGGTAATATCGTGAAATATGTTATCATATAATAGCTTTATTGAAGCATCGTTATTTCTAGAAGTTTTCCGGTTACTGGCGCGACATCTGGATTTCAAAGTTGTTTGTACGTTAATCGTTTATTGTCATGGTGGAGTCTAATTGTTTGGAAAAATTGGTAGTGGTTTTTGTTTCAATTTAGGTATATCTTGTGTAAACAATCGTTGTTGTGTATTTATGGAAATAGTTCATTGGGGAAGACTTCAATCTTAGTGGGAAATTGTACAGTACATATACTTGAATCTTGATAATGAAACGTTTATAACATAAAGTTTCTGATTATACAGAAATATAAAATATCAAAAAGCTCATATTGTTGGTTTGTAAGACTTGGTATTCAAATTATTTCAATTACTGGCAGTGTTACGAATAATACTATACAATTTTCATCGTTATGTGAACCGTATTTTCATCACATCTTTTTTTTCAGGTGGGAAGATTCCTTCATCAGTTCCTGCAAGAATTCGCAGCGTTATTATTAATGTAATTATTTCGTAATTATTTCTAATACTTCTATTACGATCAGTGAATCACATAGATTCATTATAATATGTTTTAGGTGAACCCATATTGTCGATAAGAAGAATTATAAATAAAAGAAACAGTATTATCAAATTGTTCAATGGAAATTCGATTATAGAATAAGTCAAATAAATTTTTGAATCATCTAAGGTAGTTGAAGGATGCAAGATCTCTGATTGGTGTAGCATACGGTTCCAAGAGAAATCGACCAATCGTGATTATGGAGCATCATTGTATCACGTGACTTTCATTCCTTCCATTCTTATTCCGCCATATATTCATGATCTTTTCCCGCCAAATTTACCTTTTTACCAGACGCCAACAAGTGGTGAGAACAGTACTGACTGCTACTGACAGTGGTGGATCACTGTATCTCACTTGTATATATCAAGTCTTGTTAATATTGATAAATGAAACTTGGAATTTTCTGTCAGCGTATCAATGTATTAAAGCAATAACACCAAGAGCTTTTAGTCCATTCTGCTTCTCTGAATCAAAGGACACTTCAAAATGTATGTAAAAGTGAGGTCAATGGATGGTAAACAGGAGATAATACTGACTATCTCAAAGCTTACTGAAGTGGAAGACTTAAAGGTATTGGAGTATTCTTTTCTAAATAAGAGTATTTTCTTAGGAGGGAATGCAGAATTGTATTGTATGTTGATACTTTCTATTCGTGCCTTTAATATCCTATCGTTCTAAGGAGTGTTAAGTTGAATTTGCTAGTAGGCAAGATTCAGCATTTTCATTACTCATTTATTTGAAATTATTGCTAATAATAATGTATGTTCTATAGAATAAAAATTATAGAAAGAACTTGATAGATATTATGAATGTATTCTATAACTTTGAATTATCCATGGTGTAATATGAAGCAGTTCTAATAATTATGCTTAAATATGGCGAAATTAGGATGGCGACATCTTGTAATTGTGACGTTGGATTTAAGAATATCATTGATATCGTAAAATCTGAAGGATTTGAGTATACGGGTAGAATAAAAATTTATTGGTGTACTCTAATGTACTAATTATGAAACAAAATAATTTCATTTCTTTGCTCTTCACGATAAATGTATACATTTCTTTCATTTTCTTATATCTAAATTACTTTAAGGACCATTTATTCTTTTCAATGGCTTCCCTCCTTCTCCAAAAGCCATGAATGTTCACAGACTTTCATGAGAATCATTTTATTTTGTTTCAGCGTGAAATTGAAAATGAGTTACACATAGAAGCAGATTTACAAAGATTATTTTTTCGTGGAAAACAACTAGAAAATGGCTATAAGCTCTATGATTATAATGTTAACTTAAATGATGTTATACAATTAATGGTAAGAATAAAAGTTGATGATGAAAAGATTGAAGCTACTTCCAGTAGTAGTAAGAGTAACAGTAGTAGCAGCTGTAGTACTACTAGTAATACAGATTCCGAAAATGATGAAAAGTTGACAGAGGCAGATAGTTTATATTATAAGGTTGGAGATGCTGTTGATTGTCTGGATCCAACATATGGAGCTTGGTTTGAAGCTACCATATTAAAGATCTATAAGAAAGAAGAAAAGCTTGTTTATCAAATGCAGTGGGAATTTGATGACAAAGCTCCACCTTTTACTGTACCTGAAACATCTGTAAGACCTCGTGCAAGACATATTATAAAATTTGATGACTTAAAGATAGGTCAAACTGTAATGATTAATCATAATGTTGATGACCCTAAAGAGACTGGATTATGGTATGATTTTACAATATCGAAAATAGATAAGAGAAGAAGAGTACACGAACTTACTGGAACCCTACATATTGGAAGGTATTATGTCTGATATTTGAGAAGTCATTCCTAAGAATTATCTAGATATCAAATTAATTTCTATATGTAACTTATATTTCTGTTTTTTTTTTGTAGAGAGCAACCTCTTGAAAATCGTAAAGTAAATCCAGGAACTGATATTTTTATGATAGAGAAATCAAAGCTCTTACGAGATAGAAATGCTGAAGATGAGCAACACATGATCAGCAATGGTAAACGAAGACGTATACAGGCTAGCTGTACTTCGTGTATGGATAATCCTCTTAAGAAGTGTAAAGAATGTGGTTGTAGAGTCTGTGCTGGGAAGGAAGATGAGCACAATCTTTTACTTTGTGATGAATGTAATTTTGCATTTCATTTACGATGTTTGGATCCACCACTTACTTCTATTCCAGAGGAAGATTATTGGTATTGTCCCGAATGTAAAAACGATGAAAATGAAATCGTGAAGGTTAGCTTATGGAATTAATTTTAACACGGTAAAAGATGAAATAAATTTTGCGCATTTCATGAATTTGTAAATGATCATTTTATAAAGGCAGGTGACAAACTGAAGCAGTCTAAAAAGAAAACAAATGATAACGGAAACAATAGGAGAGACTGGGGTAAAGGAATGGCTTGTGTTGGAAGAACAAAAGAATGCAGTATTGTCCCACCAAATCATCGTGGACCCATTCCAGGAGTAGAAGTTGGAATGTGTTGGATGTACAGGGTTCAGGTACACGGAAGTTTTATAGAAAAGATCTTTAACATTGTAATTATATACTTGACTTCATCAAAAATAAATTTTAGGTGTCTGAAGTTGGAGTACATAGGCCACACATTGCTGGAATACACGGAAGAGAAACAGATTGCGCATATTCTATCGTTTTATCTGGTGGTTATGAGGATGATATTGACAATGGTGATGAATTCATGTATACCGGATCTGGTGGAAGGGACTTGTCAGGTAAAAATATCGTATTTTAATTGAATTAACCCTTTGCGGTCGGCAGACTGCGCCCTTGGGAGTACCAGGTCTCCTTTTCGTGTAATATTACTTATAATAGAAATCAATTTTGGCATGTTCCATAACTGTAGGAAACAAGAGAACAGCTGAACAAAGTTGCGATCAAACATTGACTAGAATGAATAAAGCTTTGGCTGTAAATTGTAATGCCAAACTCAATGCAAAAGACGGTGCTACGGCTGAAGATTGGAAGGGAGGTATTCCCGTGAGAGTAGTGAGAAATTTTAAGCTGGCCAAACACAGTAAATATGCGCCGCAAGAAGGCAACCGGTATAGAAATTCTTGCTTACTTTTGTAACGCTGTCGCTGAATTTTTTCCATATCTTATCGTAAAATCGATTTCAGGTACGACGGTATTTATAAAGTAGTTAAGTATTATCCAGATACAGGTAAAAGCGGTTTCCGTGTATGGAGATATTTATTAAGAAGGGACGATCCTGCTCCTGCACCATGGACGAAGGAAGGTAAAGCAAGAATAACCGCTCTTGGCTTAAAGCCAATGTATCCCGATGGATACTTGGAAGCAATGGCAAAGAATAAGGCAAACAAAAAACGAAATACGTCTAACGTAGAAGAACATTCGACTTCTAAGGCAGAAGAGCCACCTAAGAAGAAACAAAAACGCGAGGTTTATGAACTACAAAGTGAATTGCTTAATTTTATCGATGAGGATCGTGTTAATACAAAATTATGGGACGAGTGTCGTACCGTTTTATCAGATGGAAAAACTACCTTTTTACAACGTGTTTCGGAAAGGTATAGTAAAAATTTATACTTAACGCTCTTTAGTATGGACGTTTTTAAACTTGACAATTTTTACTTTCAGATTCACATGCCCGTGTTGCCTGGAACTCGTTTATAATCCTGTTACGATTCCCTGTGCGCATAATATTTGTTTTACTTGTTTAAAACGTAGCTTCTCATCCGGTGTACAGTACTGTCCGTCGTGTCGTCATTCGTTAGAGAAGAACTACAAGATGGAAATTAATAAACCACTCTCATCTGCATTATTATTACTTTATCCAGGTTACGAGGGTGGCAGATAACATTAACTTGTCGTAAGGAAGTATGATAACGAATATTCGTTACTATTAATTATAAAGTTAATTGGACATATTTCCAAACGTCCGTAAATGACATTTTATACAAAAGTTGTGCCTTTAAATTAATAATGAAATTTATCAGATATTTGTATGAATTCTGTGAAACGTGTTATTATGTATCATATAAATATCGGGTGGATAATCTTAGTGCAGTAAATTTTGCTGGGACAAAAATTTTGCTCGTATCATCCACTGAAATTAGTTAAAAATAATTTTATTAGCGTGCTGTAGAGAAAAAAATGACTGACAATATCACTGATATAATTCAGGGATGAATGTAGATCAAATATTTTTTCAATGAAGTTCTATTTTACGTGGGAAAGGAAGCAGGTACAAAACAATCATTAATCATGGTACTTATTCTTATACCGAACTTTAAATCACTTTGTGCCTTATATTTATATATACAATTTACATACGGCAAGTGAAACGAGAAATCGTTGATAGCTCAATCATTGTTTACAATATTGTGTTCAAATTTAATCTGAATATCGTAATTATAAGACGATATTGTTTTAATAAATGATTTTTTTCAGAATAAACAAATAATCCCTATGCCTTTTAGGAAATGCATGCTCTACGAACTTCGCAGTATTATATACATATATATAATGATAATAATATTAATTTAATTTATACAATAAAAAACAGAAACAAAAGTTGGCCACATGTAAAATCTCAATGCAATGACTTTATTTCATTGTCAGCTTCTTTATTGTCTTTGATTCATAGGTGGTACTACTTCACTGATCCATTCTAAATATTTATCATTTCCATTCTGAATCTGAAACATAAATTCTTCATGTAATCACAGAGTGAAATTTGATATCATAAAGTATAATTATTCACAGTTAAAAACTTACTGGTAACGAGATAACTTCACAAACACTGTATGGATGATTCTCCCTGTATAAAAAATAAGAAAACTTTAACTATTTTATTTCATAGTAATGAGAATTCATGTTTCTGGATTATTCTATTAGCTTAATTAATATGTAAATATTTCTTCATAATAGTTTCATTTCAGTGCTTACTTCACATATTTCGTTAGAGCATCCACAGTGTCTGTTCTCGTTTTTATCATCTGAAAAGGAACAAAAATATCAGAAACTTCAAGTAGCTTAATTTACTCCTTTAAAATTCCCATTTACCGTACCATTAAAAGCTCGCTGTCTTCGTTAATCTTATCTTCCCATTTGTATCTAAAAGAGAAATAAGAATCTTATAGTTTATAATATAAATTGTAGCAATGGACATATAATACATTTAATACTTACACAGAAGTAATCCCAGGAATGATATTCACGCAAGCGGCCAGCTTTTTCTCTACTAATCCACTATAATACATATAAAAATATATTATTCAATATCTTCAAATGAAAGTATAGTGTTTGATAATTCTTACTGTGCCAAATTTTTAGCGACCTCCGTAGTGGGTACAGTAACGTATGCCACGGAATGAATACCGGCGAAAGTACTCATATTTTTATAGATTTGACCGCTGAAGCCTCTAATAAAACAAAAAAGCATAAGTACTCCAATGAATTGTTTGTATAGAATACGGGACATTTGCACGGATTGCAGGAACCGGCTATTTTTTTTTATCTCAACTGAACATAGGTTTAAAACAGTATCGATCAGAGAGAACAATCTCGAATAGATGTCGCACTAACCCGCGAAAGAGAAAAACGAAAGAGAAATTTGCACTTTTCTTTTTAAAACAATAAATATGTATCGTAGTTTTGTAACTTCTTTTAACTTCAGGTGTCTTGTTTAACTTCAATTTCCATCAGTGTTTCATTAGATTTCGTACAATCAAATGGAAAGTTTAATTCTACCTTAGGTGTCTCATTTCTTCATCGGTGCAATTTTGAAATACTAATCGATAATCGTGCGTTCTCGAATCG
This sequence comes from Cerceris rybyensis, assembly GCA_910591515.1. NCBI lineage: Eukaryota > Metazoa > Arthropoda > Insecta > Hymenoptera > Crabronidae > Cerceris > Cerceris rybyensis. The sequence goes on along the minus strand of OU342801.1, from coordinate 4,609,899 downwards.
ATATTCTATTACCGTGAAAATTTCATTAAAATCTCCGGCAGGCAATAGTTGGTTCATAATTGAGTTAAATTATTAAAATGAGAAGTGTAAAGTTAAACTTAATTTCTTGTTCTTTAAGCCTGTTGTTAACTATATCGTGTGAGATACATTGTATGTCGGTTGGGCCCAAAATATAATATCGCTATCATAATTTATTCAAGGTAGTAAATCTTTCTTCTTCATTGATAGATTGATCATACTTGTAAACAAATCGACGTGTGTTCTTGTCGTTATTCAGTGCACGAGCCGTCCGAAATTAAAACGTAAAGCAAGAAATTAACAGCATTCCGTCTAAAAGCAACTTCTATCTTCTTCATCGTGGAATTCTTCAACGATTTCAAAGGCAGGATAGGAATTAAAAATCACGAGACAGAGGTACACCTTAATTACATTAATACTTTGATTAAAAGAAGTTGAAGAATGAAGTGACAATGTTCTTATTTCTTATATTTAAATAATAATGTACAATATGCAGGACTTACATACACTATGGAAGACACGGATTTTGATCTTATTTCATAGAATCACATGACATTAATTATTAATTACCTTCTTTCAGATTTCCTCTCATACTCGACCTTACACGTATATGTATACTTTAAACACGTAAAATTAATCATTACATACATGACGCGCGTTAATTAAATACAATTTAAATACATCGAACGATATTCCTAAAGTAATTCTTCGCTTTTGCGAATTTTCATATCAATCGATTTCTCGATAATCAAATTTTCTTACTTCTTCAAATAATCAACACAAATTTCCATCGTATCTTTTCCAATTGAAATTTTCGTTAGTAAATTACAATTTCACTTTTTCAAAATGATGTCCATTTTAACAAGAAATCGATTGATATTTATGATTATTGATAAGCGGAAGACAATCGAACTTTATCCACAGTAAGATTCATTACATTTCGGTTGAAAAAGAGAGAGTAATTAATGTCTCCTTTTAATTTTCAATTTTGTATTACTAATTTCGTTAAAGATCTGCCATTTTAAAATGGTGAAGAAATAGCGATACTTTGATATATCTATCACGGAAAAGGGAAGTTTCCAGATGTGATGGAATTACTTATTGTTTAACGTTTCACTTATTGCAGATACGATTCTATTATGGAAGACTAGTTTCCCGTATTATTTGTCGTTTCTCTCGGCAAAGAATGATTGCTTATCGTGAATTTAATTCGGCAAATAATACTCTCTAGGGATGTACTCTGGTTTTGGACTGCTCGGCTCGATTCCAAGGAGCTCACCCATAAATGCGATGTAAGTGATAGCTAAACGCAACGTTTCGATCCTCGATAGCCGCTTTTCGTAAGCGAATGTTGGGACCTAGAAGTGGAATATTTTAAGACAGAATTTTTTAAATAAAAATCACTATTTAACGTGTACTGGAGGTGTTATATTAGTGTTAAATAATTGAAGAGATGATTTTGAATTTTTGTTACAGAGCACTAGTTGTAACTAGGTAAAGTGGAGAGATAAAACTTAACTTAATGAGAAGAAATGTCTGCAGAGAGGAATTTTTGTTAGAAAAGATTAGATATTTTAATTTAATACAGTAGATTTTTTATTGAGTTCTACTCTATTTGTTTGGAAATAGGATTATCAATATTTGCAGTTCTGCTAGTATTTGAATTTATTTAATATCTTGTATTAAGAAAGATAATGAATCGTTGAAGTTTTGATAGTACAAGTAGTCGCATTTAATTTCGTAACGAATTGAATCATTGATATTTGAATTCTATATTATTAACTTACCTTTCTGCGCAATTTATCGAATGCCTCGTTCAAATTAAACATTCTACGTCTTTCGCGAATATTTGCGGCTCTTCTTTGTGAAACGGTCGCGACACGGCGTCTGGGTTTTTTCGTCGTAGAAGATGGAAGATTCGGTGATCTGCCATTGGGCGTATACCGGCTGAAATCATTTGATAGAAAATCCACGTAAAGTCTTCACTTCAACATAAAAAGAAGTATCTAAATTTCAAAAGGTAAATAATAATCATTGCATTGTAATCTCATATAGACATCTCTTGCAATATTGAAAAATATAAAACTATCTTAAATGAATATTTAGAGTAAGAGCTGGTTACCTTTGATGCAACAATGCACAAGGTTGCCTGTACAATCCGTGTTCATTTACATGAGAATGAGTGGGTGGTGGTGCTTGATAAAGAACGGAACTGTCCCACATCGGGTAACTTCCGAGTTCGCCACCGACGTATTGCGACATTTCCGCTGTAATCACCTATTTCATTTACTTAAGTTTACCTTTATCAATATCTTATCTAACAAAAATCCTACTTTAGAAAACACCCTTCTGAATTACTGAGAAAACTTCCGTTCTACTAGAATTTTGACGTTGGAGACGAGATGGATATTAAAATATCAAATAGCATATTGCAATGAACTTTTATTGATAACAGAAGTGTATCTTCTAATCAAATGTAAAAATTATACACGAAGGACTGCTTGACAAGAATGATTAATTAAAAACGAGTAAGGGGGTTTCATAGGATCCGAAACAGAAAGAATCTGATTACACCGGAACAGATATCTTTAAAAAAATTCATTAAAACTAAAACTGCTGGCATTAAACCTGTCTTATATTCTTAGATTGTTCTTTTTCCAATTTCCAGTATTTCAATACATTAAATAAGCACTTTGAAAAGAATGAATCAAGAAGTCGAAAGGACGATGAATTCTTTAATATTTGTTTTATAAAATGAATATAGAATATAAACTCTACGACTGGACTATAAATGTAGAAACGCTTTATAGGCAATAAGAAGTCAGCTACTTTTGAATGTCTTGATAGTTCTAGTGGTAAACAGCATACTTAATTCGAATAGTGCATAAACTCGAAAGTTAGATCATCAAAAGAAACTAACAAGACTAACGAGTAATATAACAACAAATTCGTACTCACTGGTGCTTGATTTCCATTGATCTCCCACAGCGGTTCGGTGTAGCTCATATCCTAGTTTCTGTCCAGGTGCTCGAGAGGACACTTTAGTGTTTAGAAAAAAATGAAAAATCCACCCTCGTCGTTGGAGAACGACTCCGCTATCGAAGAACCGGAATAAAACTTCGTCACCGAGAGGAATGACGGTTTCGATTCGAGGATGTCAGAACTACCCCTGCCAGAGGGAGAATCCTCCTGTTACGGGGGTGGTTTCGTACCGCCCCTTTTTCAACGGGGTTGCGCTCTTCGTATACTACCCCTGATTGTTCTTGGACGCCTGCGTTGTGGTCTTGCAACCCTATTGGATAGTTATTCCTTAAACAACCCCAGTTGGATTGAGGGATAGAAATGGGAGGAGCTTGAATCCACCCTTTGTTGCCCTCGCTGTTTCGCAATAATCGGCGAACGATACCGGGATTATCGACCGCGGTATTTTAAAGATGGACAATCTGTTCAAATTTTGTCGAATGGAATTCCTTTGTTTTTTTTAAATAATACCCTTCCATGGTGTTAAGTGAACACTAGGAGAATTTGCATTTAATAGGACTCTTGAAATGGATTATGATTAAGACTAGAACTATCGACGTTCAATTTTTTATGTTTCACTTTATTAAATAAGTACTTTGGAAAAAGAGGAATCCTGAAGTGGAAAAGATAGACAGTTTGGCAATTTAGGTTTTATGATATAGACATAGAATAATTAATCTACAACGGTCCTATAAACTTGTAGAATTCTTGACAAAAATTAGAGACCAGTCATTTTGATTTCCTTGGTTGTTTTAGCGTTAAATACATTTCTGATATCGTGGCTAATATTGTGATAGAATGTTTTTAATGCTAGATCTACAAATGATTGATCTAACACATTTAAAAGTTTCAAATAAGTGCTTTAGAAAGAAGCAAATGTAGGGGACCAACGCATAATTGACATAATCGTTTACAGTTTACAAAGTAGACATAGAAAATTGAAAAAATAGAAAAGAATCATTTCAACTTCTCAGTATTTATTTATATAATCGTACGTATCCTGATATTCCCTAAATATTTTCTTCTTTAATCTGTTACATAGTAAAAATGTACATTTTCGGTAAGTGTAACAGTTAAACTCATGAAGAATCATAAGTAATTCCGCGATTCAGTTTCTCCCTAATGCAATTGTTATTTTTAGGGTAAATCGTCCGACACGTTGAGCCGATAACAGGATTATTCGAAAGACCGTGACAAGTTCTTCACAGAAAGGCAACATATTGTTCTCGAACAATTGGTCCGCAGACTCTAAACGCCGGGGGCGGCACCCTCGAATTAATTAAATAGATATTAGCCGACTCACTTGACGCGACGTTCTCCCTTCTAACGTGTATAAACATCGCGCGTAATTTCTGCGTGTCAAATCGGATCTTGTTTGCTGCGAGATGTGGGGTGAACAGAATTATTAATATTCGGTCACGAGCTGTTATTCCATCGGGCGCATCCCTTTTTCTTCTATGCCCTTCGACGAGTTCGGCGACTTCTTTTAAATTGAATTAACTTCAAGTAGTATCATAATTTGAGGAGTTTTTAATTTGAAATGATGTAAGCCATTCTTGGTTTAACATACTTAGATAATAATTCTTAACAATTAAATTTCTTTTGATTAGTTTATGACGAGAACTTGATTGCAGAAGCTACAATATGTTTCTTTAAACTCGATTAAGTAATAAAAGTTGATTATATATTTCGGCATGACCCAATGATTTTGTGTTCCTCAGTTTTTTTTTAAACTGAACACTTCTTTTTGTTAGGATAATTGTGACTTCGAAAAGTGCTGATATTTGAAGAGTTATCTCCTATAAACATTAGCAAAAGTAAAATGAATTTCTTAGAAGTTCTATAAACATTTAGCGCTTTGCTCAATCTTTTTAAATTATTACTTCAGGTTTTCTAAAAAAATGATATGGTACATTTATTTTGCATCTATGAAATTTAGATTACATTTTGAACGTTGTTAAAACGGGGTGCTTAAAAACGATGAAATGTAATCTTCGAACTTTACCGTACGATCGTTCATTAATTCATGCAACACATAAAATAGATATCATAAGTTTCTATACGCTGACAAAGTCGGTGGATCTTTAATTCGTGCTTGGTAATATGCACTATATCCATAACTGCAAGCTGACGCTTTGGATCGATGCTCCGAGCGTCGGCGCTTCGAAGCTAAATTTCGTCCTTTTCTAGAATGAACGATGTTGAGTTCAACCCTAATGCGAAAGCAAAAATATTCGTTTCATAAAATGGAAATTAACTCTTTGCAGTCCCATGTCCAACTACACTGGACACAGTTTTCTCGTGTAATTACTATTTGACCTATTTAATTTCGACTTTCAAATTTAACACGTTGAATGCAACTCATATTTCAACAGTTTCATAATTTCTACTACAATATAACTTTTTTTTATTAACATCTTATCCTTATAAAATAGAAAAATTGAAAGTAAAAGTAGTTGTATGTTCAGCAGTACTTTATCTCTTCAATATCAATATTTAAATATTCAGTATCGTAGGAAATTTCTGAATATTGTAATTTATAAGTAAAAAAAAGCAATGACTTCAATTTTTTGAACGAGCTGACGAAAAATACAAAAGGTATTTGGACAGCAAAAGAGTTAATAATTGTACCGTGGCGGGTAATACGGTTTCTTCAATTCTTTGCTATTTTATTTTATTATATTATACAAGTACCTCGTTATAAGGGAAAATTTTGCATTTAGTACAAATTTATAAAATTGTTGAAAATAAACTATAACAGCAGCATGCTTTGCTTGGTTGTAGGCTGTAGCATGAGGAAGAAATGCGGAGAAATAACTCGCGTATAGCTCGATGACGTAAAAGGTGTCAAAAATCAGTCTCGGGGTCATCCCCTGTGGTGCACGTGTTCACTTGATCTAATTCTGATGCATTCCTAACAATGGAAGAACCCTGCATGTCGTCCTCCGCAACAGGGTCACGCCACTGCCGGAAATTATGCGATTTCGTCACAGGGGTTTCTGGCTCTTTCAACGGCTCGTTGCTTATTACACGGATTTGTCATGGGGTTGTCTGAAAAAGGGCAACTATGGTAGAATATCAGATCTTGCTGAAAGATGATGGCGTAAAGATGTCCTAGTTCTGTTCGAGTCCGATGTTCCAAATGCTAGGGAGATAAAATATTGGTTTGCTAGTAAAAGGTAAATTTATAGATTGTTGTTGAAGAATTTCAGCGGTATTAAGTTACTTTTTTACTTCATTAGTCAGAATACTTGGTTGTTTTCGTTCTTGTTGTATTTTATAGAAACATTTGTAATTTATATTAGCTTGAAAGTAATTGAAGCTGAGTAAATTAATAAATTCATTTCTATTCTTGTGCTACATTGATAGGGAAGTTCTGAGGAAGACAAACGCACTGATTTATTCGGTGTATCTTTTATTTAATCTATATGATACATGCATATAACTTTGGTAGTTTTTACAATTGCTTATTCTTCCGTGGACTACAGTAAACACTCATGAAACATCAAGTGCATTTAAAACATTGTTAAAAATTGTCGGCAAATAGTTTCTTGATTTTCTTCAATGAAGAAAACATTGGGCGACAATTTTCATATTCGTAACTCCATCGGATTTATCAGCATCCGTGGGAAAACATTTAAAGGCCATTTCTTCAATTGTAAAAGACTGACCTAAGCATAGATTGAATACTTTTGATTGCAGTGGACTATAAAATAATTAATTTTACTAAGGCATTTATGAAAAGTAATGTCGCATTTACAATAGGAATGTTTCAATATTCGAAATCCTATCGCGAACAATAACTATTTCACGTCATTGAGAAAACAAATATTCAATTTCGATCACTATTGCCATACAAAGTTGCAAGCATCATTATTAACTTTTACTATAACACTTTACATTTGTAAATAACAAATGAGATACTGCAATTTTTATAATAACCATTATACAATCTTTTGCAATTCATATGTGTGTGTGCTAAAGATAGTCTATTCAGCAGGAATAATTCTACATCAATTTCAAATCAATTCAGACACACGAAACATCAATTCCTCATTAATTAGTTGTAATTACATTAAAATGTCACAGTATCATCGTTAATACAGCTGATTAGGAACATAATAATCACACTCTATATAGCAATCAATATGATCGAATCGATCGTCCTTTTTAAAATTGCAATTAAAATCTTTGCTATTATTTTCAACTATTATATCTTTCTTTCACAAGACGTCTACAAAAATAACGTTTCACGCTTTCGTTATATTGTTTCGCTAGGAATTTAAAGGTATCACTAAATTTGTACATTTGTTTACAATATGGCTATCACACAAATATCGTATCTATGTTAATTTCTCTTTCTAATGCATCATAACATTTTGCATATTCCTTGATAATTCGATTTTGCATGTCTCACTTTACTGAACGTAATCTTCGTGGCAAACGGTATCTGCCAACTTATCTTCAAGTATAAAGAATTATTTCAATACGTTCAATATATTCAATTTTTCAATTTAATAGAAAGAACCTGGTAAATCGGAAACATAGATACTGTATCATTTTTGTTGCATGAGGGCAATACTTTAATCCAATCAAGAAACGATATTAATTTGCTAAGGAAGAATTTTTAACACTAATATTTGATCTTGTAGAAGAGCCTCGTTCTGATTTCTTTGAATTGCTAAAAATTGCAGACACTATAACGAAGCACCTCGAAGTATCATATCAACAATTCCATGGCATAGTATCAAAGAAATAAACATTTATCACGTAATCACTAGCATTACTGTAAATTGAAAAACTCTGTAACTAAGACATCAGAGAATTATTTATAAAAATATTTCATTAATAGTGCACCTTCTCTGGAGTAAGAAACAGTAGAAGATGATCTCTGTAATGTCTACGAAATTAAGGTAAAAGTTTTGATTCTAAAAGAATTCAATGTACCTGAGAAACAATAAGTACTCGAATAAAGAGGATACTATTACTAGAATTCATTAACTATAAATCGAGACTCATTCTTAGACAATATTTTAATGATACTATCGAGAATTGATTCTTCTGAGTTGTTAAAAAAATTAAATCTCGGTTCAAGCTAAAAATATACATTAAGTTATTAATCAAGAATCAATGTCTTCTTTAGCAGCAATCAGTTTTCAATTCGTTGTTAAAATGACTGTCTTCAAAAAATTCATAATTATCGTAGATTCCATTCAATTTTGCTAAGTAGAACCAATGAGTTCTATTTATCAGCTGTTCCATTTAACTATGCAAAGTCCATTACGAACGGTGATTATTTCATTGACTACTTGAAATTTTGATATACTAAAAATAATACAAAGTGAGAGTTAAAGAAGCAACAACAATATCAAAGAACAGATTATTCTTTCTTCTCTTCCTGAACATTGAAACCTATCGTTACACTGGAATTATCCATTAGACTGCTCGCTACTGTTAAAATCGGTGCTTCATCCGATATTCCTGAGGTCTCTGAAGTTTTCGAGTTTACCATACTTCTTTTCCAATCTTCCAGGTCTTTACCAGACATATTCGAGAACGAGCTTAATTTCGACGTATACTTGTAACTGTAATTTGCATCTGATTTCGGTACGACTGTTTTTGGAGCTGAAACACTCTGCGATCGTGAAAAATTTTTTCTCTTTTGACTATTCGAGGAGAAGCTCTTCTTCTCTATACTGCTCTTCTGAGTAGTCTCTAAACTTGAAGATTCAGTTTTCTGCGAGGTAGACGGTCTTACTTTATCCGATGTGACAGAAATACTATCTGGTTCCTTTATTCTAACATCTTCATCTGATATGTCCATACTTTCAACGCGGAATCTAAAAGAGCAATGGCAAACAGGAATTTAGTTTCATTAATAAAGTTCTAACACACTCTTACTTCATCAAACATATTTTTTCATATCACATACGTACCTTCCAATTTTTTTAAAGTTGCTAGCTTTTACGCTAGGTGTTTCTTTCTGATCGAATATTAATTTAACGTCTTGCTTCTTCTGTTCTTCAGTTTGCTTTAAAGTAATCGTATGATCCTCGTCGTCGTCGGTGTTGTCAATGGGAAGGTCATCGGAGCGCATCATCTTTTGTAAATTACTGCTGAAATTAGACCCAAGTGCTGCTTTTCGAATTTGACCGTCCTCGTTACTGTAATAATCCGTGTACGATACACTGCCACGGCTTTCTCTGTTATCTTGATCAATGTTCATGCAGAATTCATTAAAGTCAAGGTCCAAACAAGGTGTAGTAGCAAACTTCGGGCCGGCATTCAACGACTGCGCTCTGGAAAACAAAAGATACAACACTCGTAGTAAATTGAATTGGAGGTAGTCACGAAAGAAATGTGTTATTAATTAAATATCATTTACCCGTCGTTGCTAATTAAGCTGATTGACATGCTACATTCTCCTGTCGATGTTGGAGCAGGTGACGAAGGTTCAGAGGACAGAAATGACTGAGGTTCGCTACTCCATCCTGTACCTATAACGTGGATTCAAATTTGTAGTAACTCTAATTAATACAAAATTAGGGCGATGTGTTCATGTTACTCACACTCTTCTGTCTTAAAAACTTAAAGACATTCATTATTCAAATTAAAGAAACCAGTTGAACTTTAACAAGCTTAACTTGATTAGTTTATTAGTTTATGTAATAAATAATTACTGTTTGGACTGGTAGGCGATGGTTGATTTCTTACGTCACACGTTTCAGAGTCGGTGGAAGCTTTGTACTGTATTGGAGTCGGTGTGATATATCTGTTAGGAGATTTATTAAGTTATTACATGTCTAGGTAAATAAGGGGTAGAAAGATACATTAACAAAGCAAATTAACCATCCCACCCATATGATACCTTGCTAATAAAATAAAACATGAAATGATTGATTCACAAAAAAAGGCAAGAAACTAATACTCACAAGGACGGTTTATTTAATTTCTTACGGTACCTGACAGCTTCCAAGTCGGAAGAGTGGTACTCGCGACTGATTCCGCTGATGCTGAGGTTCTGATTAACCGATTCGTGTGTAGATGCACCGGGTGATGGATATTTCGGCGGTGACGATGCAGGCGTCCGGAAGAGAGGTGCACTGGTCATCATCTCCAAGAAGGAATCCAATTGACGAAGCGAAAGAGCATTGTGCAGAGTTTCCAAAGGTCTTATCGGAGGTACACCACCAAAACCTTCGATAGCTGATAAAGAATAAAAATATCAACAATATCATTGTCAAAATATTAATCCTAGTTTATAATACAAGTTGAATATTAATTACTTACCAGCTACTGCGGATGCATGAGGTGGTACCATATCCTTCAGGTTTGGTGCACTAGAGGATCCACTGATAACTGCAGTGCTGAACAGGCTGTTCGCAGATCCAGTCAGCTTCTTGCTGACATTGTAGCCCAACAGCTTGAAATAACTCATCTGTCCGGAGATACTGTGACGGTGGCGCCTTGCTGTGCAGGTAGGGTCAGGTTGAATGATCGTAGGTCGTGTGTCTGGGGACGAGAAGGATCGTTGAGGCTGGAATCGTAGGAATGGTGCACGTGGACCCTTGGAACGTTGGACGGATTTGCAAGGAGTAAAGTGAATATCGTGAATATTGTTACCATGCATAGAAGGCATATGGGAAAGCGTATTACTATGATCTGGTAGATCTATCAGGCTATTATCCGGACGGTTATTATCAACACTGGTACATGACCACCGTCTACGTAACCGGAAGTAGCCAGAAGAAAGACTTTCTATCGAATAGAGGGGATCAAAGGCAACAATGTCAGACGTTGCACTTAGATTTGGACAAGAGATGGTTCTTGACGGTGCACGTACACTATCTGGAGTAGACTCATTATTGGTAGCATCCCTAATATTCTTCCTGTCGAACCTCCACTTCTGATCTTCCTTGGACACTGGCTCATTGTAATTATGATTCTCCAAGACACGTTTATCGATAACATTCAAAGAATTAGGATTGAAACTTTGTCTCTCAGAATACAAGAAGCGTATTGTTGCTTCCTTGTCAGAGATCAACGGCTGACGGAACTCCGGAGAGCTTCCAGAACTATCGTTTGAGCAAATGCAGCAATTCAGATAACAGGAACAACTGAAGAATTTGTGCGAGAGCGAACGAGCAAAGTAGGTCTTGAAATTCGAACGTTCCACAGGTGGTAGCTCTCTGCTCTGCAGGATCAGCTCAGAAACATTACAATTGTAACAGGAACACCTTGGTAGATACGGCGACAACGAACGCGATCGTTTCTGTCCTTTGAACTGCCCTGAAATCTTTTGGGTTCTCTCGTGCGGGAGTAATGAGAAGAAGGAAGAGGCTTTGGGCCACGGTTCGTTCTGTGGCAACCCCGATGACGAAGAGTCGGTCAACTCACCGCTGAACTCGACGAAAGGAAGAATCATCTCCGAGTGTGAACGTCCATATTTCTTACTCTCAAAGCGGGGCTGCGGTTGGAGCTGTTGATAATCGGAATCAGGGGCCTTAGCCGAAGAAATATTGGGTACTGGGAGCACAATATCCTCGATGTATGAGGTCCTGCTAGAGGGTGAGGCCAGAGGGATGTTGTGCAAAGTCACCAAAGCTGTAGAGCACGAAGTGGAGGTTGCGACTGAAGGAATTGGGAACTCTGGCGAGCTGAAGGAATGTGGCAGGGCTGCCGACTTCCCTGTTGGTAGGAGTAACATTGTCTGATCGTGTCCTTCTCTTGGCGTATGGCTCTCTGAGGGTAGCATGTGCGGCCGTGTATGAAATGATTAAAGAATGTGGTTACAATGATGAACGAGTGACGATATAGCAGCAGGATTGGGTAGATAGGAGGGAGAGAAAAGAAAGAAAGAGACTATTAAAAAAACCCATCACCAAAGAAATAAAACATAATAGCTGACACGAATCTTTGGATCACGTCGTTGACCATGCGCTTTTTCATGTTTGCCTTAAAGAAGTAAACTTTTAGGGAGACTTGAAAACGAAAGGACTATTTGAAGTTGTAATTAGGTCTTTGGTTTTGAAAGTTATTATAAGTACAACTGATGTGTGATGCTACTAAGTCATATTCTATGAGAAGAAATATATATGTAAATGTATACAGTATCAAAGAAATAATTGTATGTTCGAAAAATCAATGGTGATGTAATCAATTTCGTCTGAATACATTGGAAATACTTGGACATTGAGGCTGCATTGAAACGACGTTGTAGAAATCAATGGAAAGATTCGCTGCCAGTGGAAAAATAAAATGAAGAAAATATACAGGAATTGGAGTACGTATACTTTTAACCTGAATGAATGTAATTGAGAGCATAGGTAGATATTCGTTTAATGTTACACACCCATGGCACACGATAGCCATGCAACCAGTAAGCCAACCAGACTACAGAAATTATTATTAAAACTTTATCAATAATTACTGTGACTATGAGTTCAGGTACAATGGCAATTGATGATTTCTTAATAGAAGAAATTTTTGCAAATTTTGGTCGCTGATGTTGCAACATTAATAAAAAACAAATTGGAGCAACTTTTTCTTTAGACGATCTTTTTAGCAAATCATTGCTCCAAATGATAATCCAGCAGTAATTGAAATTCAAAATTTAATGTAATAATTTAGAGTGTTTTGAATTAATGTATTTCCAACTATTTTATGTATGTTCTACTTATCGTTTTATTGCCATCGCATATTGACAAACTAAAACGACGATATGAAATAGAAGATAAGTGTATTTGGTTTGTGGTTGGTATTCTACTGCCAGAGAACAAATAAAAGGCCAACTATGGTTTCTCAGAGCTAATATCCATGTAGGAACTGATGGACACTCATCAGAGATGGATGATATATATATATTTAATACATAACTCTCCATATATAAAAAAATATAAAATAAAAAGAATAATTAGGATAAGGTAAAGTTTTGTCCACCTTTGATGTATTTATGTAAAATCATAGTTTTAACTAACAATTAAAGTTGGAGCTAATGATGAACTATTGCGAATCACGGATAAAGAAAAAAATTGTACAGTACGTATACAAAAATGTGTCTCGAACAATGAAGTATTTGCTGTGGACGATAAGAAAGGAATAAATTTCGAAAAAATGAAGTGTAACATAGGAAGCTGTCGAAATGAAACTGAACACTGAAGAAAATGAAACGTATTCAACTTGACAACGATATGTGGATAATTTATGAATAAAAAAGCGTAAGTGAATTTTGAAAATTAATTAAGCGCTACTCGTTGCGAATTTTGAATTAGAACTGTGATTACAGGAATGAAGGAATCAGGAAGACGGCTGAATGACTCACACTGCATTCAATTATGCGTGTAATCCAAACAGTCGTCGATGTAAATTAGTTGGCTTCCACGCGCACAACTATCGCTGAGCAAAGAGTTATTTCAACTGAATGTTCATCTACTTATTTTGCAAAAATGTACAAGTGAGTAATACTATACAGAGCAGTATTAAAAGTATGATAAGACTTCGGTTGTTCGCATTACGACATATGGACAATTATTAATTCGAGCATTAAGTAATAACAATGTCGTGGTATCAGTGAAACTTCAATGAAATTTCAGTGATTTTTATTTCCATCTAAAATTGTTACTTCTTTCCGAAATTGCTATTTCAGTGATTGTAATACTTCGTTACAATTTGATTTATTAGATCAAACAATTTTGTTTCTCTCGGTATCTTGGCTTTCTGTATTCTCCCTCTCTCTCAAAAAATTAGAACAAACGAGGTCCTGTTATATACTAATTTTGAATTGTACTTATTCACATGGTCGACATTATACTCGTTGGCCCACCTTGATCTGTGGACTTGATTTTGAGGGCATATTGTTAAAATATTAATTTTTCTCCCTTCGTAAATAATTTTTACACTTATTCTACGACACTTCAAAGTAAAGCTATGTTCAAAATTACTCTGTAAAACGAAAACGAAATCAACGTAACGCAAAAGGTAAAATTAAATTTATAAAACAAAAGAGATACGACATTAAGGAGCAGGTGTGACATTAAGGAGCTACAAACTACGAAGAAATTATTTGCGTGTACATGGTTCTAAGGCTACTACGGAAATTACACTATGATTATTTTTTACTCTGTAGAATCTTAATCAAGTCTATTCAAAATACACAATTATTTATACAAAGGATGCTGTACTTTTTAAGGGAGAAAGAAACGATTAAAGAAAATACAAAATTTCAGATATCTACAGTTGTAGTTAAAGTGAAGATTAATTTTTGTTTGATAGTTCATGTAGTTTTATAGATTTTCGACTAATAGCAAGCAGCTAAGAGACTAGGATTTTCTTCTATTGAATTTTGAGAAGTAAAGTTGGAGTTTGATTGTAACAGACATCGGCTACGGTAAAATAACATAGAGAACATTCCTTTCTAATTATCTCTTCTAGTATTATCCTGCTAAAACTATAACAGGAAGTCGTAATGACATACCTTCTTTGTTGACCGCGTCCAAGCTCTGATACTGCAGCTTGTCCGCAGCTACAAAAAAAGACACGAAAAACACCAAGCACTGTGGCAGAATTTCACTGTCAGTCTTAATAATTGTAAACCTTTAAGTTTTTTACAAAATCTTCGTCAGCACGATGTTAAGCTCACATTAGTATAAAAAAGATTATAATAATGACAACACCCGAGATTTCTATCGTTCATCATGAAATATATTTTTGATAATTATTTTTTAATTTATTAACATTAAATTTATTCAATTTAATAAAAAGTTTCAGTTAATATTCTCTGGTTAACATTCTACTTCTTTGTTAAAATTGAAGTTCTGTTCTTTTAAATTTGCAGAGAAAAGAAAAGTAACAAATGTACTTAGAGCTATAAAAGTTAAATGCACAACAACGATAATCAAATATCATGCACGAATCAAGATATTAACTTCGATTCGTTGTCATAATTACAGTTTATACCAAAATATCGTGTTACATACACTACCAAGGATTTGTTAATTGAACTTACCTTTCTCAGGCTTGTCTTGTCTTTGATGATCGTAGCTACGTGCACGTGGCTCTACGATTCCTCCTCCGTCAGTATCTCGTCGTTGACGTTGACTTGCAGCTAATTGACTTCCGAGTCTAGCTGCTTCGTGACCTGCTACTGTTCTTGCACTAATCGATATAAAGTAACATTTTAAATATTATTAGTCATTACGTAATTACGTTAAAAGTATACAAAAATATATTTCCCATACCTAATTGGAATCGGAGCTGAACCTTGTAAAAATCCACTATCAAATGGTTCATCCATTATGTTAGGATTCAAATCCATTATATCAATGCCTCTGCTAGTAGTTGGACTGTCCATCATCGAATCCACCACATCAGTTTCCATTAATTGCGGGGGTGTGTCCTTAAAATATGCGATTTATTGAATAACAATTTTCGTGAGACCAATTAAATTCTATTTGTACTCCATAGATTAACACTAGAACTACCAAAGTAGTTGAAATGAATAGTTCCTAAATTACTATATGGAGAATCTTCTTAACTTCTTGAATACTATCTTTTCAATGTACTTATTTAATAAGTTTAATTGTGATAAAAAAAATAAATTATGACGGGTAGTTCTAATGTTAAATACATACAGCATGCAACGCGGGTTGCATAAGTTCATCTTCCAAGATTCCCAGTTCAGCGTCTTCCTCTTCTATTCGTGTGCTGCATTGAGAAATGGTATCTTGGCCAGAACCACCACTTTCTCCCTTTACATTTTATAAAGTAATAAGTATACAAAATCGACAAGAACTATTTTAGTTAAGTGATTTAAGATTACTCACGATATTATGACTACTTTCATTGCGCGAGTGAGGTCTAAAACCAGGTCCTGGAGGTAGATTTTTCTGGACACAGCAATTAACACCAGGACTAAAATGCAGCTCAACGTGAAAGCGTTCTTCGCTGCTTGGATCTTTGGTTGGATCTTCATACAACATGACTACAATTTGGGACATGTAATTTAACTCGGAAACCATGCTAACATACTCCATAGCTCGTCTCCACTGCTCGTCTTTTACCACCTGTAATTGTTAATGCAAGAGTATTTAAGTCTCTAAAATAATTATATAAAATATCCTCGATTGAAATTTCAGTTACAGCATATTTAAAAAGAATACAAACATTATATAGTATTTGAAAATAGAGATTGGGTGAAATATCACTTGAGGAGTGTAGGAGGGTTAATATTGTTAGTTATTGATTATTTGTTCTTCGGTTAGATATTTCTTTCAACTAACCAAATATATATTTTTTTAGGGAGATGATGTATGGAGACACTTACATCGAGTAAACCACCATAACGTAATACGGTGAGCAGGGAGTGTACGTGACTCTCGCTTGTGAAGTAAAGTCTCGTACGTACATGACGTCCAGGACTCGAAACACCATGGGAATACCTAGAATTGAATCCAGTGTATTGTGTAAGTAATGAAATATTCTATTATACTTGAGATAATACCTTGGATTAAGTCTGTTCACTGTTTCTTCACCAGTTTCTTCAATATTCCTCTGTAAGTCGGCTCTTATTTTCTTTAAAAGTGGAGTGCAGATACCTTGTCCTATGGTAAGTTTCTCTTGGACGGTCAATCCATATTCCTATTGCGAAAAATCTATTTGTCAGAATATATAAAACGCTAAAAGATTAATTAATGAGTGAAAAACGTCAACCTGTGGTATTACGATGTCTGCTAAGTATTTGGCATAAATATATAATTCTTCCGCGTGCTCGAATTGCAGAGTGTGATTGTTATGTTGCAAATCGTACTTTATGCAGTCATAAATATCCGGAATTTTTGATATATCAAATCTCTTATTCTTCGTACAGAAATCTTTTTCTATCTTTCCCCAACGACGGCCCATTAGCTCCCATGTTTCACCATGATAAAGAATAGCATCTAAAAAATGACCATCATCGAATCATCATTAAATTATTCTTGTATATATAATTATATTTAGGTATATCAAGTAAATAGTTTGGCGAAAGAAAAATCAAGAAGTAGAAAAGATGATCAATTCAGTAATTGATGTTTTATTAGATGTGGAATATCTACTTTATGGTTTCCCTATAAATTGAAAGAATAAATAATACGTACCTTTGGTTTTTGGATCATCCTTCTTGATGCGCACAATATCCATAAGTTTTTGAATAAGAATATGCACATGTTGACAGCATCGTACGGGATTTTTGACGAAATCTAAAGCTGCGTTGATACTTAATGCATTTCCGGGATTTATCTGTTCCCGATCCTCTCGAGTGAATTCCCTATCCTGTTGCAGCAATTCGTGAAGACGGGTTTTAACCCTGTAATAACATAATTCCATGTTTGTTCCCAATGTCGTTGATTAAACAGGAGTTTCTTTAATATTTTAAAGAACTTTCGTACGTACATATTTTGATATTTACTACTGTCACAGTCATTATCCAGCAGGCCATTAGTATTAGCACTTTTAACCATTTGCACTAAAATGGGGGTTAATTCACCCTCTAATGCGAGCAAACCCTTTGCAAAAGCTGCAGCTGTCATTTGAACTCTTCCTTCATCGCTGGCATAAATTTTCAAATCGTGACGGAACGTTGAATGCAATCGAAGTAAACCTAAACCTTGTGCACCCGCATAATCACCTAAATACAAGGGAAAAATATTAATAGTCGATAAACGAAAGATTTATTAAGAACGACATCAGAACAAGACACATTCTTAATGTTAAAAACTTGTAAGGTATCAATGCAATTCTCAGATTGGTCTGTGTATTAACACAAAATCAAAACAGATCGCTATTGCGGAAACTAAATATCTCATATTCTTTATACTGATCTACTGTTCATTGACGAACCTCTTTTTTTTTTTACTTTATAGTAGAATCGGTTTACCTTTTGCAGAGGGAAGAGAAATAACTAATTGTAGAATACAAAATTGAAGAGTTACATTATGTGATAGGCTAACATGTAGTGTAATTTGTACATTATTAACAATTAGCGACTTCTAATGAATCTTTTAACTAATAAAACTGAAGAATAACGACACAGAGCAACAAAGTATATATAAGCGACTAGCATCAACTATTAAGCGTATTACACAAATATATATAACATAGAAACAGCACGTTTGTTTGATTGTCTTTTCAAAAAGAATGTCTCTTTGGTAAAATTCCTTTCAACATTCATACAATAGCATAAGACGAGCTAACTTGCGAGCTACCTATACCATATAATGG
The DNA here is from genome assembly GCA_910591515.1 of Cerceris rybyensis. Taxonomy (NCBI): domain Eukaryota; kingdom Metazoa; phylum Arthropoda; class Insecta; order Hymenoptera; family Crabronidae; genus Cerceris; species Cerceris rybyensis. Next base: position 4,591,605 of record OU342801.1, on the reverse strand, counting down.
CGACATTTCCATTCCTCGTTACTATTTCTATGCAGAATAACACAATTTACAGTTTACCAAAAACTACGAACAAGCGTTGATTTCAGAATAAAAAGTTACCGTGGTTTGGTAACATCTCTGAGTCTTCCTCTGAAATAATATTTGAAATCATCTATGAATCGATCAGTTCCACAAAGAAAGAAAGAACAAGGACTAATGTCCCTTATTGAACAAAGTGATCAATAATTATTTCAAAAATACACCGACACACAGGTCGGTCAATTGAAATATATCTCATTGACGTTAAGGTATGACTTATATTCCATAAAATAAAACTCTTACAACTAAAATACATATGTAGTATGCAAATTATTAGCAATAATGAGTTATGCATACACTCCTTGGCTTCGGTCGAGCAATCCAGACGAAGTACATATAAATCCAGCTGAAGTTCAGCCAACATACGAAACGTAGGAAACAAATGATTTTTCATGACGCATGAATTAACTTAAAAACGAGCATGACAAGCATATGAACGTAAGATACGAACCACTAAGGTGTCTACCTTGACCACCGGGGTACATGCAACGAAATATTCTCCCCAATTCTTCAGCTTGAATCCGTCCAGCCGGTGTTAATTCTCCGCCCCATTTCAGAATTAAAACGAGCGACGGTTCTCCGAGTCGATCTAACGAGGGAAATAATTAGTTTTTATCTACGTAAAGAATTTATTTGTTATAAATTATTATAATTATTCTTTATACCGTCGTCCGATGAACTTCCTCTTGGTCTTCCCCGTGGTTGATATTTCATTTGTACCTTACGATTTATACCTGAGAAATGGCCATACCTGTGGTACGAACATTGTACATTGTAAAAATGGAATGATTTCTTTGTTTATCCATGTAAATGTGAAAGTACCTTGGATTTTCTCACTTACATTTCTAGAACGCTTTTTAATTGTTCAAGTTTCCCTTGCTTCTCTTCCAATTCCGGACCTGCTGCTCGATGTTGTATTTCAGCCAATAAACTACGCGCTGTATCTAATATTTCTTGCAATTGCTTAGGTCGTTTTAACTTTATGTGTCCATGTTTGTAGCCATCGTATTTTGCAAATATCTCGAAGAATCTGTCTCGAATAGGTAAAACAGAGTAGTATACTTTACAAGGTACTTGGGAATTTGTTAAAGCGTACTCACTTTGGATGACGAACTTCTACTTTCATTTTTTGCTTCGGTGTCCTATCACCGTGCCTAATTACAGCGACGACACAACGTAGTTCCATCCTAAAGGAATAATAATCATTATAAACCCTTTTTCTAATGATACGCAGCACTAACAAAAGATATTAACAGATTTATTTAGCGTTGAGTTAATTTGACATACATTTTTCCAAAGGTAGTCGGTACAATAGGCGGATCGTCCAATTGAAACGGTACACTCCATGGTATATGTAAAGTAGGCGCCAGCTCTCTCAAAATCATATTTCCCAAAATCTTCGCACAGTCATCGTAATACTTATTGGAATTCTTTACAAAGCTAAATCCATTAACATCACACACAAATGACTGGCCATTTGCTCTGCAAAGTTGTAATTATTGCACACAATTTTTCTTCCCAATAGTTCATTGTCAAAGAATGAATTATGATTTTAAATGTATTCTATCGATAATAGGTATCTTTTAATGATATTTCAAAATTAAAATTTCGCATACCTTAGTAAATCAAAGCCACATACAGTCTGTTTGAAAGCTAGGCACACTTTTCTGCTAATTAGCTTCTCCGCGTTGCTTAATATAACCGGATAGCGAATTTCTTTTCCTTCTGAGTCTCTTTCAACTTTGCCATCGAGTGCTGGACTTTTTCTTGCTTCAGCATGAGCATAATCTGGGCCGACTGTATAAACTTTAACATCTGTACCATCGGTAGGCATAAAATCTTCGTAGATGTAAGAACCCGTCTTACGAACTCGAGATTCCGGTGAATATACACTACTACGACTTCCTATCTGTAATAAAATGTATGAATAATGTGGTTGTTATATCTATAAGATTTATCGTTACCATGAAAAGTTTTAGATCTTTAAATAATACCTTTCTAAATAATCTTTGACTACCTCCACCTGCAGAAGTAGGATAATAAATATATATATTATGATCTTCGGCGGAAACTGGTTTTTCTACGAATGGTTTGTTAAATGTAACTCCATTTACTTCAACATGATCTTCAGACTCCACTAATTCGTGATCTGAAAGAATTTGATAATTTTTTTTTATTGTCTGATAGAAAATATGTAGGAGGCAGTATAGAATATAATAAAATACGTTTTGGATCAGCCGAGTCTCTGTCTAAGACGGCATATCTTGGAATTTCAATCCCTTCACCGTCTAGAATGGCATATACTCTTCTTCGATCCTGTTGAATAAGAATATTATTTTATAAGTGGAAATTCTCTTGCATCAATGGAACTTCTAGCTCTTTTCCATGCTTATAATAACTTGTTACCTGAATATCATATTGCATCGGCAGATTATTGATAATGAAGGGATTTCTAAGATTAGCATAATTTATTGCTTTATCTAGAGGAAATCCCTTGCTATGGAAGCTTATTAAACAATCAACAATTGGCCAATCTTCTACCGATTCCTATAAACAAATGTGTTTGTATATAAAATAGTGTCAGTTAAAATTCGTAACTTTTCAAATATACTACCTTTAATATTACTTCTTCGGGAAATACAATGATTTTAATGTATTCAAATTCTTCGAGTCTAGTTAAAATTTCCTTCATCGGTTTACTCTGCGATTTCTTGGCCATCGCACAAACCCCAACCAAGACTTGCTTCCCTTCTCCTTCCAAATCACTGCCAGCAGCACACCCATCTTCATTGCTGCACCCGTCTGACAGTTCGGTCTGTGAAAATAAATCTTAACTCTTGCAATCATTTTAACAAAGCGATAAGTTTTTTACTGTAATACATAAGAATTTTGTAATCAGTTAAAATTCATACACAAAATAAAAATACATTACATAGATACATAGTACATACAGAAATAATTTCGTGAGATATTAAATATAATTTCTCAGAAGTGAGTTATGAACAGGTCCATGGAAATTTCAATTCATAATACATAAAGAATAGATCAAGTTTTCACTGATACTCATGTTAAATATTGCTCACCCAAAATACCTTCAAACAGGACAAAAACGTGGGTCTCTCATTGCGATTTTGTTCAAAACATTTTTTGGGAAATGCTCTTGTTCTATTAATCATTCTACCATTTACTTTTTCATGCAATTAGATACAAATGTTACAGGCTGACCACATATGTTACTGCCTGCATTAAAAGAAAAATATGGATGGTATATTATGAGAAACAGAATTAGATTATCATTGAATATTGATATATTACAGTACTTAAAGTATGTGTTTTATGCCAAGAATAAAACACAGGGTACATAAAGTAGAGTAGCAATCCAGAATAAATATTCAGAAAGTGGGACAGCATTATGCATTTTTATTCTGGACTGTTCCATTCATATTAGTTTTTTGCAAGTGAAATTAGCAATTATTCAATACACTATTACGAAGGAAATTGTGACTTAACATTAATATCTGCACTCCTTGAATATTTGAATTAATACATTTTTCAGACATGTTCTTAGGTATTTGACTAATTTAACTGCTGAAAAGCATAAGACAAATATTATAAGAATATCCTCTCCCATCTGTCTATAATTAGAATATTACTAAGTTCATAGAATCTCTATACTGCAAACCCAAATAGATTAATACCAGTAGGATAAAAGGTATTACTCTTGTCATTTTATCTAATGAGCTGCAGATGTTGTATAAACCTTATAATGTATATATCAAATAACATACAAAACACTCATCACAGTAGCAATACGTATCCAGATCTGCAATATCCTCAGTACCAGAAGTTGGAGATGAATTTTTTTCCTCATTATAACGCCACTTTTTTAAACGCCACCAATCTTTTAAGCATGTCCATTCCATGATTGCTTCATTAGAATAAAATGTTACAAACACAAATTTAGTTTTGTTATAATCAGAGCAATAATAGTAAAGTAACTTGTATTTACTGCTTCATTTTAAGTACATTATTGCATAGACAAAGGTGGTACAATAACATTTAACATCAAAATTTATAACTGAAAGAAACGAAGTAATACTCTAAAATTATATTACAATATTGTACCATAAGTTAAAAAATTTAAATACGAACTTAGGCTTTCCTCTTAATTTTGAATTCTAATTTTTCGGTGTACAGTTTTTTTTTTATCTTTTACTTATTGAGACTAATAAAATGTACACTGATATTTGAGATCTATTGATGTCTAGCTAATACAACAGTTTTATCTTATCGTAATTCATCCTTGAACTTAATTAGTTTCGAAAATATTTTACAAATCGTGAAAAGTAGAGCTCACGTAATTTTAATCACATAAACGTAGTGGTGCTCGGAAAAACGAAGTAATTCATATTTCAATAACAAAAGGTCTTTTTAATTAATTCATTCACGAGATAACTGTGATACTTTGCACGCGCGAATATTTCGAAATTTCTGGTTACTTAAATTAACGTTAAAATTAATATCCTTTTCTAACCTTTTATTTTATTAATATTTTGGCTGATTTAACGAATTTATCTATCTTAAAACCTCTTATTTAAAGGTACACAGAAAATAATTAAAAATTATTCTAAATATTAATATGATTTTTCATCATAAAAATGTAACACCAAGTAATGTATCATTTGCTTGAGCTTTTATATTTATATGTGTTGATTAGATATTTATATGAATACAAAGGTAATTAACTCAATGTTTCACATCCAACTGTTACTGTTGAACTAATTCTTAATTCAGTTAGGAGTAGTATTGCTACTATTGCACTGATTATGGACTTAAACTGAGAGTGACAAAGAACAAAGAACCCAGTTATATTTATCACTGGAAAGTTTAATTTGTAGGCAAATGAGCCAGCAAATAAGCCATCATCAGTGTAAGTTTGTATTATGTAAAATACAGTATAATAATTTTCAAACTCGTTTAAAAAATTTAATTAATTTCTTAAGGCAGTTAGTGTTCAATGATACATTCCAAATTACTTTGTTCATTTATTCATACAATTGACAAAGAGGTACAATGGTATAAACAGATTTAAAATATGATTCATATGATAATCTTGTTTGAACACTAATGCTAATATCTAACAGGAAGAGACTGTGTGGGTTGACTATTTAAACATAGGAACCTTTTGTGAGCTACTGTTTAAGAGACACTGTGTATCACGGATAAGTAAAGTGACAATTCACACACAGAAAGCACAGTTCAAACTTTACTAAATGCTAGCCATAATAGCATTAGAAAAAGATGCTTAATGCTATCAAAGAGTTTTTATTCTTGAAGTAAATATAAATGATAGAGTGAAATATTATCTACTGAGTAAAAAAGGAGTAGTAGTACAACATTGCTTCTATAATTGTTAGTAGCTACTAACAACAATGAGACTTATTAAGAAATAACAATATAAAAATTGTACCATTATCTGCCAATATGGTTCTGCCTCATTATCGCAATCAAAGATATAAACATCGGGAACTGTTGCCAATGATGGTGAAGTAGATGTAGAATAATTTGTATTTTCCATCTTAAAATTAAGCTAAAATTACTGCCGACTGTATCTATTTGTTTAAATATTAATTGATATATACAATGATTTTTTTTGAATGATTCATTCAAGTACAGAGAAAGCTTACACTATTAAACAATTGGAATTTCAAGCACTTTTATGTTCTAGCTCTCTATATTTACAAATATAAATGGATTTAACTCAATCTAATGCTGGGTATAAGAGTACAGACTAATCTAGAAGATTGTAATTTATATAACATGCATATGTATACAAATATACGTAAAATGCATTTCAAGATGAAACATATACCAGAGGGAAATATTTTTAGATTGACAGATGCTAAAGAAATCTCACTCCTGTGACCATTATATGTTACACTTATGTCTCTCAATGATTACATTATTATTTGTTCGTTTGTGAACAAGTTTATCCAAAGACACAACAAAGATTGCATTCCAAAAAATTTTGTGTGTATTACATAAATACCTATATGTATTTTACATTCAATGAACTGTCATTATATAAGTCCATGTGCAAAATGCATGTTTATAACCATTTGTGTACAATAAAAACTAAATGTTTGGAATTAACTGGTAATGCTTTCTGACAAATTACATTTTCTACGAATAATAAGCTTCTTCGAGTGAGGAATCTCTAGTAAATAGTAAGATTATTTTTATTATGTTTTATGGAATGATTCTTTCAAATCTCATTTATCTAACCTTCCTCTTAGTACATCCTTTTTATTAGAATTTATATGAAAACAATTTGCATTATATTTTAGTCATTAACAAGCTACTAAGCTTCAAAAGTAAATAACAAAAGAAGAACAAACTTACTCTCTTTGATGAACGGTAGATAGAAGAAGCAACAGGACCCACAAGGGTAGGCTGCACAGTACTTATGTCACCTACATAGAAAATTGGTCGACTAGCACTCCGTAGACCCTAAAGATTAATTAATTAATTAACTGATGAATCTACATGTACTTGAAATTACATCCTTCATATCTTGTTTTAAAAACTCACAAAAAATGAATAGCTATTTTACATAATATTTTTTCATTCAACACAATAGTTCTATCAACTAGCTATTTTATTTATAATTAATAAATCTGCATTTTGCATTACACATTATCATGAAAGATTATGTATTAAACAGACGTAATATCCACTCTGAAACTTAAATAGTTTCTTTCAAATTTGTCACATACCTGCAGATTTATTAATGTCCTGGTTCTAATAGCATTTATTTGCTGTATTTTTTAATTTATTTCTTGTCCTTCTTGCCAAATATAACATTGTAATAAGACGCAAAAAGATAGACAAATTTCGAATAATCGAAGATTTTTCTTAGCAGTAAAAGTAACGCGAGATATGAATTAGTTCTCAGAAATTCAAGTAAGATCAATCTCTACAGCAGGACAATAAAATTCTTTTACCTGATAACCATGTTCCAGTTCAGTGTAAGACATGTCAGAACGGATTTCATTGATGAAGAAAAAGGTGCTTCAATTTTACCTTAGAAAAATTAATATAAGCCTGAAAGAAGAAAACCGAGAAACCAATGATAAACACAGAAATTACGGGGATGCCTGATATTTCAAATTTTACGTATGTCCATTCGTATTATCTCCATGAAATAAGTAACACTTCCATTATAAGTATCGCGTAATTTTCGGCAAGCTTACAATTTCTCCGTGACCGAAATTCTCAGGAATTTTTTCCAAGGCAAAGAAACTAAAAAAATTCTTTCGTTTGACAGACTAAAAGGATAAATAAACAGTACTCCCGTTGTTCCTCCCTGATAGGTATAATTTTAGTGATTGCATATATGCAAGATATCCCGTTATTTGTCACTTTAGAATTTCTAATTTAGACGAAACATACCGATGCCAGCTGTGAAATAATTTATATCTTCGTTATAAACTATGACAACGTACATTTATCAGATAATTTTCTACCTGCTTTCCAATTTCGAATCGTTGTCAATAGTCTTTAATTTTCGGACATCTTGTCATACTCAAATCTCGATAGACCCTATCGATATGGTATCACATATCCGGTAGCTCGGATATTTTAAATAAAATTTATACAATTTCCTCATTCTTTCAGCGCATTAATTGTCTCAAGTCGTTTTTAGTACGGATAACTAGGTAATAAATAAAGATATTTTACAAGGATCAATCGTTTATTGTAAAACGTGTACCCTAGTTAGTCATCATCAATGGTATGATTATTCGAAACAGAGCTACAATTTCTATTTAATGATGGTCATAAATCTTAACTTATTATTCAATAATTATTGAGAATATAACCACTTTTTATTTTAAAAGTGTTTCAATTAGTGAGAGCTATAGTAGATGATGAAATAAATGATCTTGAAATTGATCAAGTTTCTTAAGTTATGTAGGATTCATTAAAGTACAGTGAGAATAAATTAACAATGAGATTAATTATACGAGGTAAGGAAATATTACACAACTTGTTTCAACAAAAATTTTATTTCGATTCTTACAAAATGGCTCTACCTATTTACATTTTAATGTTTTCACAACATTGTTTAAAATTATGATTCTTACTGATTAACATTCTAATAATGAAGTAAATTTTACATTATTTATGTTATAATCAGGCGCGATTGAGCAATACAATAACAATTGATTTTTAAATTAAATGAATTTAGTAGTGATCATGAAGTTAAACGATGAAATTCCTGTATTAGGAAAGAAAGAAATGAAACAGTCTTCTATTACCTAAGTATTTTTCTGCTCAAAATGTTTGTACGCATTATGAAGAAGTTCCTACTTTCATTAATATTAATTTATAATAAATCGTACACTCGTTAACGGCGGTTATTAAAGAATTTAACTTCAGTCTACATTAACACAAGATTTCTTTTAAATATCAAATGAATCCTAAGAGATTGTAAAAAATAACTATCATAGTTATATCATCTTGCTAGAAATGCTTATTATTGGAAATTCTTTTGCAATTAATTACTCTTATGTTTCTAATTATGCCTATGTCTTTAAACATTATTCAGAGTCATTAGAATGAATTAATTATTTTATCATTTTCCACACAGTAGATGTAGAAGCTCTATCTTAAGCTAGTTAAGTATCTGAGATTGGAGGGAGGAATTATTTACAATATGCTTGGGTACATGAGAACAATAAGATGCAAATGAAGTTGTTATATAATTCTATTCGTTACTATTTACAAAGTGTTCAACAAATGTATGAACACGATATTGACGCCGATAAAAATTCTAAATATAATAAGAGCTGGTATTAACAGTAACAATAATTAAAAATAAATTAAAGATGAGTTTCATCAACGTTATATATATAGTCTGCCTTTTTTAATAAACAAACAAAACTGTTTGTCGTAAATTCGATACAATTTAGGGGCGTCATTTAAATTATCCTTTATCATGTCCAACACGAGATACTTAATATTACAATTAATTTACGCTATTATTGCACTATGTTATAGTTGGAAACACTTAAAAATTGAACTTGTAAAGTTACATAAATAAGGCAAATATATGTAAAATAGGATAGTAGCAATGTTATCTGAACTTATGGAAATTGAAGGTAATATTATTTATCAAATATATATTATAAATAATTAAAATCTACGCGTAAAGTATAAAAACGGGAATATCTTTAATCATATAATGATGAAAATCGTTATGCAAATTTGTACTAATATGTTTCATATTTAATATATCATCCATGGCAGAGTTTAATGCCATGTAATAAGTATTTCTGTGAGTGAAACGATATCTTATAGAGTTCAGTTCTGTCAGACTAAAGGAATGATATTTAATACATTTATTATTTACTATGAAGGCATTTATTACCTATTTATTATCAGCCCACTGGCAAGACATTAGGCGTCATTGTGATTTCATTGATACAAGCTTTCTTGAGCGTGCTCTTGCTTCTGTACGTACATTTGTATATTCAAACCACAATACATTCGGAATTAACGTAGTATCGCGTAACAGCAAGTATTCCGATATCCGCCTGTAAAATTTTTATTTTTCTGTATTATCTGTAAACTAATTATACATTTAATTATAAAAAAAGGATCTTACCATGACACAATTATAGGAAACACAGGTGTTAAAACCATATGTGTAATTATAAACCATATCAGTCCCAATAATAGTCCAATCAATGTGCCACAAACGACTTGGAAATTAGAATGGTATAATAAATAAACTCTACTATATGTTACTAAGGCAGCAGCACTGATGCATGCAGCTATAATGGTAATTCTCCAAAATCTTTCAGATATTGTACTGTTGCTGTTGTGATGTAACCTGTCCACAAAAGAAATGTATTAAAAAATAAATAATTCTTTCAGACCTAGCTAATTTATAATGGAATTACCTAATGCATGTAAAGAGAGTGGCATATATGGCAAAGAACCACATAAATTGTGCGTGTGTTGATGGCATACCATACTCAATATAAATGCTATCACGTCTCATTGGCCTTGCTTCACAAATTGTATGTTTTAATATGAAATTTATACATTCATTTATAATAACTCCACTAAAAAATGAGATCTGAAAAAGAGAAAAAAAATTGTGCAATTAATTAAAAATTTAACATTTATTATTACAGGTGGTTCTGTTATTTTAAAAACATTATCTCTTACTGTGTGCAAATCTCTTCTGAAGAGGATCAGTGTTATAAAACCGGCTATAATAGCAAATGGAATTAAACTTATTAAAGCCAAAAACTTTCCAAATAGATCACCTGTAAATAGAGAAACTGCAATTAGTTGTGAGACAGGAGCTAACACTTAATTTACACTATGAAAAATATTGCAGGGAAGAAATTAGGTAATTAAGTACCCAAGTAATACTATATATTTCTTTTGCTATTGCACAAATATGATTTGTACATTTAAATCCATGGTGCATCTTACTACCACATGCCTTCATCTAAACAAGTACAAACATATTTTTGTCCAATTTTCATTCCCATCACCATACTGCAAATATCTCTTTCAAACATAAAAAAATACTTCACAACAATTCTATCCAAAGATGTGCCTTACAAGAAAGAAACCTCATGTATTTATTTCCAACAAATGAACATATTTATTTATAAAGTGTAGTATAGCATAAAATAAATTGTTTTAAGGTTCAACAGTAATCCTGTATTTGAAGATTTGAAAATTACTCACCTTGTGGATACTCTACTAAAGTAAGAGACAAGGGAACCCATTCTGTCTTTTGAACAGCATGTGCAAGACGTGATTTAATCTCATTAAATGATTCGTCGTCTAACGATGCCATGTTACCGAAATTTTTGTAGTGACATGACTCGTACAACTCACCGCGCAGCAACAGTCACGGAACTCATAGAACACTGGTAGAAACCGAATAGTAACCATCGTTCTTCTTTGGTTTCTATCTTTGAAAGGAACATGTTGCATCTGCAAGGTATTTTTTATCTTTGCGGCTAGTGTACATTGGATCTAGCCAATAGTGATCAATTTAGGTATTGCAACAAATTTGTATTAATTTGAACCAATCGGAATTCCTTTAGGGTTTATTTCAACCAATGAAATAGAAATGGATAACGGTTAAGGAACAGTTTCGTTACTTTGGGTTGAATCTTGGTATGAAAGGTACAACCGTGGGTTGGTATAGAACTAAGATTAATTTGTATTTTCAAAAATGTATCATGTATTTTTTGTATAATTTACATGTTAAATTGTGTCCTGGTTATATATTAATGATTTTTGTTTCAGAAATTATAGAAATAAGTTATTTATTGGGGGATTTGTTAAGGCAAAGTGCTAGTACGTTATTACTAAGGTTTGAAGCTGTTTGACTTTGAATTCAATTGAGGTTTTAAATTGAAATTTTAAATTAGAGGATGATTGCAATATTACAAGTTTGAATACAGTCGCGAATAATATGAAATGTGCGTTTTCGTAAGTTCTTTTAGAATCATGAAGTTTTTAACATTCGTTTTAATTCCTTCTGTAATTAAAGCACGGAGATATAGGGATAATGGTATATTTTAATAAATGTAATGCATCTCCACAATATTAGTTGTTGAGAAAATATCGTAAGTGCGGTAAAAGATTCTTGAGACACTTTCGTAAATATCTTTTACATGCATTTTTAATTTTCGATTACGCGAATGATTTTATCGAATTTTACAATCAACGGAAATGTATACATGATTAGATATCAATATTATCGTGTTTTGACGATTTATTACAATACTTTTCCCCGTAAGAAATATTTGTCTTATAAATTCCGCACTGAATGTTTTGCTTAATATTTCCGTGGAATGATAAAAATAAAATTTATATTGGTGGAATTTGCATTGCATATTAGGTCCCCATATTTCTTCTGGGTTGCAGTTTAGTTTTTTCTGCTGCTGCAACTGTCGATAAACTAGTGACTCGGGAGACGTAAAACAGCATTGTATAAGGGATTATCGATTTGCGTGCATTTTCGCACTGCGCAAGAAAACCGAAAGAGATAGTGAGTTTAGATGCACGCTGCACACTGCTTTGTTTCTGTGTTTGCTTCTTGTACGGATTTCGATCATGGATTACCATGTATGTATCATTATTTGTGAATTTAATTCGTACAACGTTTTACGTATTCTGTAAAAAAAAAGTCTTTCGGAGGAATTGCGTCTCTTATGTTTAAAAACGCTTTATAGACTTGTATGCTTAATAGGAATTTGTATAATCTTAGGTAACGTACTATTTATCACGTTTATTTGAATTTCATATAATGCTACGAAATTTCTATGTTCTATTTTACTGTATTGTTAAACAGAGAGTTTCTTGTATTATAAAAACGCAGTGTCTTTCGATCTCTACGGTTACATTGATAAAATTTGATAATTACGTTGCTTTACTTCTGGTTACAAAATTTCGCCATGATTGAGTACAGGAAGTGGGGATTTCGTTAAAGTTAACCATGTGTTAGTGTATTGGTGAATTTACAATTAGAATAATTGATTTCAATGTAATGCTTTATGATAATGTTTTATGATTTATATTGTATTTATTTTATAGCTTACTTGGAATGCTACGTAACAGTCTTTGAAACACATGGCAAACCAAAACGTTAAAGATACATCCTTCGGAAATAATAAAGATGAAATTAAAGGTTTTAATGAGAAATTCCTACAGCTTTCACCCATGCAGAAAGTATCATTACCTAATCAAATTAACAGCAGCATATCTTGTTCACCGCACAATGTTAACACCAATGACAACAGCCAAGCTGTTGAATCTAAAAATTCCACTTCACCATTGGTCAGTCGTTACAGATATGATTGTTCTGTCTTATATCAAAATAGTTCAGTCAATTTATCAACATTACCTCCATATCTTCCACCCATCGGAGTATTTTGGGATATTGAAAATTGTCAAGTTAGTACTAAGTTATTAATATCAGTTACTCTAGTTCATATTTTAATCTTACAATTACAACGTTGTTTTAAATACAATTTCAGGTACCAAAAGGAAGATCCGCTATGGCTGTTGCACAAGTTATTAGAGACAAATTTTTTAGCAGCTATAGAGAAGCAGAATTTATAGTAGTTTGTGATGTTCAGAAAGAAAGTCATCAAGTTGTAAATGAACTGAACAATGCTCAGGTAAGTTATGATGCCTTACTTTGTTAATGATAAGTGTTTTAAGCTATTCTAATTATGTATTTTATTTTTTCTTAGGTAAACTTGATACATGTTGCTTCAAGTTGTAAAAATGCTGCAGATGAGAAACTTAAACAGTGTATTAGAAGGTTTGCTGACATTCATAGCAGCCCGGCAGCTATAATTTTAATATCTAGTGATGTTAACTTTGCTGCTGACCTCAGTGATTTGCGTTATAGAAAAAAAATTCATGTGATACTTTTACATTTCAAGAAAGCATCTGAAGCATTAATATTGTGTGCCAATGAGCATTATGATTTTGCAGAGCTTATGCAGTCAGTACCGTCTAGGATTGTAAAGGTAAATTATATAATTATAATATAAAATTTTATTTACTGTTTTTTTGCTGCTTCTACTTTTACCCTAACTAAATTGCAAACTAAATTTTTATTTGTAGCAACTTCTTAATACTCCATTATTTCTTTGCAATATGTCTGTGAAATTAACAATTTCAAAATTAACTCTTGCCATAATTTTCCTGTTTATTACTTAAATGTTTTTAGTATTCTACAGATATTGTGCATCTGCTTTTCAGGATAATTCGTTTTATGACCTTATAATTAGTAACCTACCTGAAGGTCAAGAAGCCGTAGCCATTAAGAATCGCCTTAAGCAACTATCTGAAAATTGTGGTGGTCGTGTTGTCGATATTCAATCAAATACTGCCATTGTACGCTTTACCTCACGGATCTTTGCTGTCAGGTATACATTTATATATGTATATATATGAGTCTTATTAATTTGAAATATTATACCGTTCATATCTGCCACTCCTGTAAAACCATTTTCCACTGCTAATTAACACTAGTACTATCAAACCAGTTAATATGGCTGGTACATAATATTTTTCCGAAAATTCTCCAAGTTTATAGAAGAGTCTTAGAATAAATATTCTACATCCATTTCATAAAACATAAATTACTGAATTTCTCCGCGTCTTAATTCCCACTTTTATGAAATTAAATATGATAGATTTAACGCTGGCAGTTCTAGTATTAATTTAGTAAAATTTACATGACAAAAATAATTGTTGGTAATATTACCTTCCATTTAATTACCCCCCCTTTTTCATGATGAATCCATTTTCCCCGTTAGCAGAGCACTATTGGACGGTTGAATGATTAGAAAAAAAAGCAATCCTAGCAGGAATAGTAGGGGTAGACACATAAATAAGAAAGAATTCAAACAGGAAATAGCAATGTAACGAACATAGTGTTACTGAAGGGAGATCATAATTTTAATATAATAAATTGATTAATTTATGTGTACACAGTAGTGTCTATTACAAGAGAATCGTATTAAATATATCATTATTATTTATTATTTAACATATTCGTATTGTAATGTTGAAGTAAACAAATGATTTCCTACTTAATAGAGGTAAGTTAATATAATATTTAAAAGCAATGATTGTTTCTAATACAAAGAAAAAGAGTGGGCTGGTCAGAGTAAAAGAGTTAAATATCTAATATAAAATTAATTTTAAATATTAACTGATACATAGAACTATACGATAAATACTTTTATTATGCTCTACAAGGTCATCCACATGGAATTCATTGCCCTGTGTATCAACTGCTTGTAGTTACTGTTAGCTAACTTTGACCAATAACAATGTGACTTTTTCTGTAGAGCTCAGAAACGTATGGATGGAGAGATTGTCCTTGGTTCGAAAATATCTGTGAAATTTCCAAAGGAAAAAGGACGTAATATTCAAAAATCACAAGGTAAAGTTCCTCCCTATGTTCCACATATGTAATAACTAAGACTTTTAACACCTTTGGTGACCCAGGCATCTTAATACTCTTCGAATTTTTAAAAGAAAACATGATTGTAATCTTAATACTATGTCTAAAGATAATATTTTATTAATCTTCGAAAATAAAGTAATTGATAAACATTATTAATGCAGTATTAAAATTTTTAGCCAGTATTGTAACTAGAAGCCGTGCAGTAAGTGAATCAGAAATTGGTACTAACACTCCAAAACAGATGTATGGTGCAAGTGCTTCGATAGTGGGTGGAAGAGCCCTACAATTTCCACATTATCCATCATCATCCCCTCTTATTGGAACATATTCTGCATGGAACGCTCATTGCGCTGCTGTAACAGCACCACCAGGGTAATTATAAACTAACTTATTATTTAGAAACTATAAAGCGTCATACAGATGATGGATAATCCGAGAAAGAACTCTTGAGTCGCGAGTAGACTTCAACTGTCCTTGCAGATTCGAGTTATGAAACTGGTAATATTTGATCTTATCTGATGTACCGTAAAAACAGTAATAATAATTTATCCTTCGTTTTTCGCGTTTAATACTTCACTCGTACTTTCACACTTTTCAGAATTATTCAACCACCTCCAATCTTCGTTGGTAGACCATATTCAAACAATAGCAATATAAGTTTTAATAGAACGTACAACGAACATGCTAGGGTCCAATCCCCATTGTTTTGGCAAGTTCCTGGGTCTCAACAAATTAGTCAGCTATGGGAAGAACAGTACAAAGTAATATATTTCTCATAATAGTAATAATACTTTGAGAGTATTTTTTTTCACTAGGACATGCTTTTGATTCTAATAAATGTAATTAACAACTTTAAGGTGGAGAAGACGAAGGTACTTAGTAAACGAATTCATGTCCCGCAGGCTCGGGATAATACAATTGGAAATAATTCAGGTTCACGAACTCCTGAAGGTCTAAGACGTATTAGAGGTACACATAGTTCGTTCGTCCAACCTTCAGAATGGTCTGGAACGCGACAGCAATATCAACAATTAAATGTTCCTTCGAATTACAACGGAAATGGTTTGTATATTCATTTGTATATTTGTATTATTAACACATTGTACGGCGGCTAAATATCTGCTACCAAATTTTCTGCATTTGATAATGTTGCTATTTAAATTAATATTAAATTTAAATACATTAAGTCATGCACAATTTAAAGAGAATAATATGACTGATATTGATCGATAAAACCTAAAATCATATATTTGAAATTCCGCGTTATCGCGGGACAGGCGTGCAATGTGTTAAAAGTGACAATGATTATTTCATTTTTATTATATTACAGTGCATCTTCAACAAAACTCGTTCAAACGTCGCAGTTCATCTCCGATGTGTGAGACACAAGCGCGAGAACGAAATCAGTGGAATGGACAAGTGAGAAATATAGATTATACATAATAATAGAAAAGTTTATGTAAAATGTATGTATAGCATTTCTTAAATATATGTATATATATATATTTTTTTTTGTTAGAATCAACAACCCGTGCCAGCACGAAATGCTAGAACACCATCGCCTTTCGAAGGCATGCACACCGTAAATCAGCAAAGTAATCACACATCGCCTTATCATCCAAACGATTTGGAATGCGAGGAAATCGAGGTATTATAATATTGTTAAACTTCGTATTCGTACATTTTACATTGTATAAGGTAAATTGAATAATCTGAAAATTTGCCATTTTTAAATTATTAGAAATTCTTCAATCCAATAAATAATCACAACGGTAGTGCAACGAGCAGTGAGACGTATACTCCTATAGAATTACAAGTAACAAATTTAGATCAAAGTATTAACCCGAAAAAGATGAAACATATGCTTGCATCCATTTTCTTGGAACATGTTATGGTAAGTTTCATTGAACGTATTACAATTCATAGAAATATTTTATTTTACTTATACCGATTATTTTTCAGGTATTAAATGTATCTATTTTTACCCAATCTGACGGCAATTTTGCAGCCAGTGTTAAAGTAGCTTCTTTGCCAGATGCACAATATGCAATTTCGCAATTACATCGCCGCAAAGTAGGATATAAACGTATTTTAATATCGTACGCTCATAGTGGTAGAACAAGCCCGCAGGTTGTTCGGGCTCAGATCGTAATGCTATTGCAAGAAGTACCAGGTTATAAACTGCCACTATTTAAATTTCGCGAGATGTACGAAAGCCGCTTTATGATTTCCATCAGCGTGTCGGAATTGTACAAAATGAAGGACGTCTGTATCGTAACGGAAGATCCCGGTGGTAGAATGGTTTCCCTTAATCCAGACCATAGAAACACACCTTCGCCACATTTAAACAACACTTCCCAGGTGTGTTGGAATTATCAAATCGATTATTTCCACCTCTCGATTTCTCTTTTCTCAAAGCACTTATTCAATATATTGAAATATAAATTAACAGTTTAAATATCATTTCTAAATATCTCGATTTAAATAGAGAAATTTATGCCACTTTTATATTTATGCACACGTATGATTGATAACAAGCCGAGTTCGAGCTCCTCCAATATTGGTAGAGCTAATGTTCCTCGTATTGTTGAGGGCCATTGACGACAATTTATAGCGATTTAAAATTTGCTGAGTGTGTAAATGAAATGTTTGTCTATCTCTGCAAATCTGTAAATGTATTTTAATTGAAGGAAATTAACCTTTTCTTTTAGGAGGAACAAGTAGAATTACCATACTGTACAATACACACGCTGAAACCGTGGACCGATAAGGGCTGGGCCGAACAAAAAGTGGCCTCATTACCAAATGTAAAAATTTCTTTGAAAATTCTTGATCCTCGTATGCACCAGTTACTAACTACTCATAATGGAAGTTTACCACTGCCTAGGTATGTTGATTATAAAGTTTTTTAAATTATTTAAAAAAAAATGCAGAAACATAAATTACCGCATGTTGAATATACATAAGCGTAAATTACTTACAGCTTACCAAATTGTTACGAAGTTGAATTTGAAGAGAAACTACAAGTAATTGAGAATGGCGTGCCTTTGGAGCATTTGGTATCTTGTTTATCATGTGTCGAATTAAAGCAAGGTATGGGCAGCGTGAAATACCTTGTTTGGTCAGGAAGTAAATCTTTGGAGAATAGTCATGAAGGTAGACTTTCATTTAATTTGTTATGAATTAAATTAACACATCAAATGAGCTATATGAGACTTTTGTTTTTAGAAAATAAATGTGTAAGTCCACCACTTGCAAATCAATTAGCACTTTTTAGTCGTGAATTGGTCGATCTTTTACGAACTGCTCCACACTGCCAATTACCGTTTAATCGATTCATTCCTGCGTACCATCATCATTTCGGAAGGCAGTGCAGAGTCGCCGATTATGGATTTACAAAACTAATTGATTTATTAGAAGCACTCACGCATACTGTACAAGTACGAGAAATATCCATTCTTCTAATGATCCAGATTTGTGTTTTAATGATTTTGAAGATGAATAACAAACTTCTCTTTTGTATTTTAGGTAATGGGTGAGGGAAACAATCGTGTTGTAACATTGTCTCATCGAGCACAAATACGACGTTTCACCTCAGATTTATTAAGAGTTTTAAAATCAAAGGCCAGTAAACAAGTAACACTTTCTGAATTTCCTAGCGTTTATGCTAGAGTGATAGGTAAGTATTTCTTAATTTATTAATTACACAAGGAGCTTAGAAGTAATGAGAAATTAATTTTACGCAGCTAAACCATGGGATATTGTCGATTATGGTGTATGTGAAATCGACGACATTCTCAGTGAAGTATCAGAAAATACTGTTGTTGTCACTAATATAAGTGGAGGAGATAAACTAATAGCAATTCCAAAGCGAGAACAAACGCCAGAAGAAATTGAACGAACGAAACAATTTGCTGTAGAGGTATGATTAAAAATCGGCATAATTAACCTTTAATATTTATTTGATGTTACATACATAAATATAATTTCAGGTTGTCGAACTATTACGTCATGCACCGCAGTGTAAAATGTTATTCAATAAATTTGTACCATCTTATCATCATCATTTCGGCCATCAGTGCCGTGTATCGGATTACGGTTTCACCAAATTAATAGAATTATTCGAAGCTATACCTCAAATTGTTAAAATTGAAGACGATAATTGCGGCGAGAGACAGATTTCATTAACGGAGAAGGAAGGAGTTCGTGTGCTTTCCGAACAGATATCAAAATTAATAACACTGTCGAAAGGATGCCTAAATATCTCACGTATCGCCCAAAACTTTCTATACCATTTCGGTTATGCTTTAAAGCCTGAAACGTTTGGCTGCACTTCCATTTTACAACTCGTGCAGAAGCTTAGCAATACTGTGAAGGTATAGAGCCTCTATATTTCGATATTACTTTCATATTTTTTACATATTTCTTACATTACTGTCTTTTAGGTCGTGGACTTAGCGACTGGGCCTGCAGTTGTAATAATAGATAAATCACATTTACAACAATTAACTTTGCAATGTCGTCGAGTGTTGATCGATCAACCTCAACGAAAAATATCGATCGATGATTTTCAATGTCTCTATTCTCAGTATTATTTAAAGCCGTGTAATATCGATGAACTTAAGCAAAACTTATCCAGTGTTGTTCAGGTAAGTCATAGATTTCTCTTCGTTATATTAGATGATGAATTAAGTTATTTAAATTTTTTAAGATATATTTCTCCCAGACGATGGAAATTATTAAAAAATATTACTTTCAGTTTACAACAGTAAACGGGGAACAATTTATAGAACTTACACCTTTGCATTACTTTGCCTGCGATGTGTATCGTGTGCTAATGAATTATGGTGGGACATTGAAGCTCTCACAGTTTGAATCTGCATATTTAACAACTATAGGTTCTGCTTGTAAACCTGCACAATATGGTTTTCCAACACTTCTTACTCTTTTACAAGCTTTACCTTGTACAATAACAATTAAGCAGTCGCACCGAAATAAGAATATCATTCAACTCAATAAGAATCTTGCCGGTATGTAAAGTAAATCTACAAAATTAAATAATTCTTTATATTTGTACGTTTGAACAATTCTCAATCTGTCTCTTAATACAGCATCTGGCATACCATTGCCACCGACTTGTACATCAGCCTCATCTTATCGTGATACGGACTCCAGTAATGAATCGTTCGAAAGTGATTCTTCTTCCCGCATAAATGTTTGCAACAGTTCTGTCACGTTAGAAAAACGTGGGCAATGGACAAATCAAACAATCGAGGGTCATGATTCTTGGAAGCAAACGGAAGAAAGTAATTTATGGTCAAAGGAATCCGATAAACATTGGAAAGCCTTGACGTCGAAAGATCAGCGAATTAATTGGTCGACAACGGAAATTGAGAATGAGAGCTTCCTTAAGAATTTAATACATACACCTATCATGCAACATGGTTTTCCATGTCCTCCGCCTAAGCCAGATTCTCCACCTGAAGTAATTATTTAAAATATTTCTTAACTCCTTCGCTATTTATGACAATAATATTATACTGATGATTTTTAAAATGAGTTCATAGCGAAAGGTGTAATTCGTCAGTAACAGTACAACTATTAATTATTTAAATATTATAAATTAACATTAACTTTTTCTGGTTTACAGCCAAATACTAAAGTCCAATGGGAGTCGTCTGTGTGGATGACACCGACAAAGTATACATATCCACAGGATGATCATACTAACGTCCAGGTAAATGTTGTTAATACGTTGAATACCATTGATATATCACTATTTTCATACATGTTAAAAATTAATTCCTGTATTATCATAGGTTCCTCCATTAACTTTACCTCCTTCGTGGAATCAAATTGTATCCGATGAAAGTGCATCTAATTTATTATCACCTACGAAGAACTTATTACCTGCCGCCGCAAATCCTTTAAATCCTCGCACCTCGCCATACTTTTCGTCCAAACACAACCTAGTTGTTGCACCACATCCATCTGAATTACCGCTTCCTTCACTTTCATTAACTCCGAAGAAGAACGTGTCTTCGGAGAATATTTTACCTAATCACACTTCCACTGATAAGCAAGAGAAGAGTAGAATTTCATTGGGAGAAATGAATATCAGGAATCATGAAAATGGTTGCAATGACATGGAAGCTGATAATGATAGTGAGAAGCACAACACCACTCCCATCAAGCTTTGTAAGTTTACAATGCAATTTGATAATTTGTCGTTACTTCGTATATTATAATATATTATAATGATTATTATAATATATCCATTATATTTCAATATACTGAATAAGTAGATTTGAAACAGAACAATTGATCACTTTAGGATCGGTAAAAATTGTTATTGATTTTAGTGTTCACTGGAAAGCGTCGTTTGGCTGCACAGTTCAATAATCCCGTCGAATCTTAATGAAACGAAATACGAAAATGTACAAATATCACGAGCAAAAGGCTGATATCGCGGAAGATTTCTTAGCATTACAATGAGTTACTCAAATTTGGGAGAAAGGGATTTTTAGCATCTCGGTAGGCTGTCACACAGCGGGTCAAATACCTACGCACCGCTTTTGGATGGTAGGTACCTCTCTCTCCCCCTTCATTATGTTCGTAATATTACGGTGGTAAACATGAATTTGATACATATGCGATAAAGAGCAGAATTTATTTTCAAAGAATGTGAAAATATATATATATATATACTAAGTATTTATAATTACAATTTCTGGTTTTTAAATGTGAATAAGTGTGCGGCGTTTATACCGAGTGATAGTACTGAGATTGCATTGCACATAAAATTCATGTAGCATTTTTCATACTGTGATATAAGATAGAAAATGAATACAAATGATTCTATGGTGATGTACAAGAGCATCTTACGAATGACAATAATTTTACATGTTTGATAGGTACGGGCCAGTTTATCAATTCATTCTTTTTGTTGCAACTGTAGCTACGTTACAACTCTATGAATATTATTGGTAATAACTGTGAACCTTTGAAGTGACTAAATTTCATACATAACTTCGTATTCGAGCTTGATTTTATTACCAATAAGTATCGTGAGCATTTGCTTCATTTATTATAGTATTTAATAAATGTAATCATTGTGCTCGAATATTCATTGGTCCATTTCTATCGACAAATGTAAATTATTGTCATGGAAAACGAGTTATATTCGTACAATCGAAGTACACGCTTTAATGACGAATACGTGCATTACCAATTATAAACTGAATAAAACTCATTTTCGATGCTCACTGCTCCCATTTTGTATTTTCATTTGTACAGTTATTCTTTTCTCTTTCATTTGTATTTAGAGACTTCTCGTCATTATTGTCAGTGCATTTTTTAGAGTATGAATGAATGTATTTTGAAGATTTTGATGATAATCAGTGATAGAACGCCGTATGATGTTTTAGAATGTCATACAATTTTCATTGTGTGTAACAAAGTATTTTTTATGCAACAAAACATTCATTATGTTCGATATACGAGCATCGTTTAGTAACTAAAAAGAACAAAAAAATGTGGAAAAAGTTGAAAAAAAAGCCATGCGATAGGAGAATGAAATTTTAATGATTATTGTTAAGACTTAATTCGTCAAAAAGAAAGGAACTGTTAATGGCGAAAAGTGATGGAAAATTTTATCAAAGAGGAGACAAAACTTAAAATCACGTGAATTCGTAAAGAAAAATTTCAGCGAGAACTCGATGACTATAAATACTTTGTTCAAATACTTCTTTTGTGTTTAGCCATCGAATGAAATAATTAGCAAGTAAATTACATCGCTAATCGGGATCCTAATCATTGTTGGGGAATCATTAAAATAATACATTACTGTAGGATTGAATATTGAATTCAATTGAGTAGCAAGAAACTCATATTCATTAATGATCTTCGTGATCTCATATTTTATTTTAATGTTAGGTATTATTTTATTGAAAACAAACGTGTTAAAATTACGCAGACACAAAAAGGGAGCCCCTTATATCACGCAAACGAGTTATAATTGTTACAAATTGCATTATATAAAATATTTTCATTGCTGCAGCTTCACAATTTATATTCTTAGTTCGACACATTACCGAATATGTTATTGTAAAAAAAAGACGATCCGAGGAAAAAGTAACAAGAGAAAAATATTGCTGGATTTAGCATTAAAATTCACTATTCGTTAATTGACAATCATAAAATCTGTGTTATAACATTTCGAGGCTTCCTGTTACTCTGTGACTGCTAACCAAGTTCTATTTATTCCTATTGAATCTAATAGTTTTGTTATATGTTATATATTTATTGTGTAAGAATGAATTTTGTTGTATTTTATATATACATGCAAGGAAAGAAGGAAAATGATTTTTACTTTTTTTTTTCTTTTAAATCATACGGGTCTAATACAACCAGTTTAGATGTTCTATTAGTACGTCGAATTATCGCGTTTTGTACAATTATTTAAGTAATTTTTTGATGAATTAATTTAAAATCCTTCTTATTACACGTTAAGATCGATAAGATAATTGCGCGAATTACCGTCAGTACTCGAGGTATGATAATTTGTACTGATTTTTTTGTACATTCTATTTATTCTAATATTCGGGAATCTCCTGCGAAAGTTTAATTGTGTAAGAAAGTTTTATTGCAATAACGAATGTAAGTGAAATTGTAAAGTATAATGAAATTTTTCTAAATGGTTTGATAAAATAATTTGATATACATGTACAATAGATAGAGATGTTTTTATATATTGTACAATAAAATAAATTAGTTCGTCGGGCATCAATAATGAGTTTTCAGTTATTAATATTTAAGTATAAATTGTGTATTATTTTCCAGCAGTATACCTTATACAATAACAATGATATTATATCTCGGTAAAAAAAAAACTTTTTTTACGTTTCGAATTATATAATAAACGTTAATGATGGGAGATTGAAGAGAGACAAAATCAAAAGATTTGAACTTTTCAATAAATTACTCTATTTGACTCCTTGATGAAAGGTATCTATACAATGATATAAATACACTCTTCATTTCTCAAGATCATACTTTACAATTATTAATCGTCTATCCGGTTTTTGGCGGATCATATATCTTATGCTCTTCTTTTGGAAGATCATAAGAGTCTTTCATACCACTACCTACTGGACCATGTCTCCGTTCCCAGATCATACGATGCTTCTGTTTCATGAAAGCTCTGATCACAGTATCATTGTATCCAAGATCTCCATCTGTATCCCAAAGACACATAAAAATGAATTGTTCATTTGATACACATAACATACAATTGATCATACAATCATTATGAAAACGTTTCTGTAATGTAAATAGAAGTAGAGTCTGAAATCTTCTGAAGTGTAGATAGATGAAGTATCAATGGATATTGAAGATTCTTACACTTTGTAAACCATGCACCAGAAGCTTCTACATATGTATCATACAGTGGTTGACAGATGTGACGATCGGGATCATTAACCACGACACAGTCCTCATATCGACTTCTCAGTATAGCAAGTATGTCGGAATCCACCATTCTAATCCAAATTCAACATAAGTGTATTACATGCTTTTAAAGTTTATTGTATAAAGTGTTTATTAACGAGATTATTTACTATTCTAACAATGCTTACACAGTAACTCATAAGTAGACACACTTTGTTTCCCTTACTATATAAAAAAGTACTTTACCTATCACGCTCATACTGAGAATTTGCTTCTTGTATGCAAACCACATCATGGAGATGACATGTATCAATTGTTGGAACCCGACGGAATTGTTGATGATACCATGGATATTTCTTCTGATTCGGTTCAACGATTTTTTCTGTAATGAAAATGTAAGACGACTGTCTTTTCTACTGACTTATAACAACATAACCAAGAGAATGATTAGATAATACCTCGGAAAAGTGTAACTGGCGTATCTATAATGTAGATAAGGAAATTTGAGAGTCTCGCTAGTATATTGTTGGTGTTATCCATTACTCCTGCAAGTTGACAAAATATTATTAGAAAATTATACGGCCTTTAAAAGGATGGTATGAAAATTAACAACTTTCTGACCTGAAGGTAATAGAACCAGTAGTTTTAAAAAAATATCCTTCCTCAGCTAAATCGTGACTAGCGATATCTTTCGGTCTATTGTAGCAACAATTTTTGACATTGACATATAATATAAAAATATTAATGTTTGTTATCTTTCACTTTATTTAAGTTCAATCTTTAGCTCTACATTTAAATCTATGCTTAAGAGTTTTTGATAAAAGTCCTCCGTAGACGAAATGACTAAGTGCATATAATCAAATAAAGGATTGTGGCTCCAGTAACAAATTTATAGCGCAAATAAACAAAATAATTAGCATAAAAAATGAAGATAACAGAAATTTCGTAATGTGCATTTGATTTATGATAAAACATGCCCTATTTTGTATTTATTAAGTGACCCATTTATATTAAGTTCTATTTAATTTAAGGAATGGTCAATGAATCGATTAACAATAGAATGGAAAATGTAGAATACAAGGAGTATTTGAAAACAATATGAATTTTATTTTAACATCTTTTTAGCCATTTTATTTAAATAAATGCTATTAGAATCTACCATCGTCTTACGATGGCCTTTAATATAATTTTCCGTGTTTTATAAACCATGCTGTTCCAGTTTGTATTATAAATTACAATTAAAATTTTGCTGAAATTTAGGAAACATGTTTGTGCACGTGACAACATTATTCAGATTAATATATTTCAGATTAATTAATTCTAATTGCGCATTTGATTCGA
Organism: Cerceris rybyensis; assembly: GCA_910591515.1. Taxonomy (NCBI): domain Eukaryota; kingdom Metazoa; phylum Arthropoda; class Insecta; order Hymenoptera; family Crabronidae; genus Cerceris; species Cerceris rybyensis. The sequence goes on along the minus strand of OU342801.1, from coordinate 4,565,711 downwards.
TTCAGAAACTTTTGTTCGCTCATGTTGGTACACACTTCCGCTTCCGGTGGTATAAAAACCGACGCAAGGGGCGACATCCTCCATTTGGTTGATCGCGAGCAGAATGGTAAGTACTGTGTCAACAAAATCCACAAATATCTCTTGCATCTTTAACAAATTCCCTTCTAAACATTCAAAACTTCATACTTAAATAATTCGTTTAACTTAATAATCCATACTAATTATATTCCTTATCAAACGAGAACAGTTTAAGTTCACGTTATCTTTTGATTCTCCATAACCACATGTTCAAATGGATGCCATGTTTTCCTATTATATGATGATTTAGATTTCAATGTTTATGGTTTTTACCTGAAAAACACATGTAGATAATATTCTAGGGCGGTCTGATTATTAATTATATTTTATTCATTAACCAACCTCTTGGTTGACGTATTCGACGTAATTTTCTTTTTTTCTCCGCAGTCTCATCGGAAATTTAGTGCGCCCCGCCATGGGTCGATGGGATTCTATCCCAAGAAGAGGTCTCAACGACATCGTGGAAAAGTTAAGGCTTTTCCTAAAGATGACCGGAATAAGCCTGTTCATTTAACGGCTTTTGTTGGCTACAAAGCTGGTATGACCCACGTGGTCAGAGAAGCTGATCGTCCGGGATCAAGTGAGTTCCGTGAAGAATGGGTTTATCATAATATTAAGTTTCTTTCTATCATTAACATTAAAACTACCAAGGCAGTCTAAAGTATATATTTAGCATGTGTAAGTGTAATAGATATGAAGCTAGTAGTTTTAATGTTAATCGTTTGCGTACCATGGGCCGCGTTCGCGCTTTTCTGATTTCACGTCGAGAAAACCGAGCGCATTTCGTAGATACAGAAAACTGATGGCGTGCTCACATTTTCTCAACCTTAATTGAAGGTGCGTGATCGCGACGCTTATCGTTTTTTGACCGTGTTTTGTGAAAGCCCTTGGGTACACAAACTATTACATAGAACAGTATGTAAGAATTTAGAATTAGAAGAATTGTAGGAAAGATAGGAATGTAACTTCATTTTCTAGAACCTTTTTGCGATTATTTTTAATTTATGTTTCTATAATATCGACGCTATAACCTTAGCTTGATAGATGCAGAAATGCGTTGGTCAGCTTTGGTTGCAGTATAAGAGCTGCTTGATGTTGTGCAGTATGGTCTAAACTGCAGTGTCGAAAAATAATTCTGTGCACTGCTTTGCAGAGCATGGAGGCAAGGTATATTCCATAAACTCTTTGGAGCCCATTGGGCAATGACCATTGAGTAAACCATATTTAGCACAGTTCTTTATATTATTTCTAAGTCATTTATCTTTCTAAAGTAATAAGCAAACATATCTTAAACATCGATTGTACATATTTTTTCAGAGGTGAACAAGAAAGAAATCGTAGAAGCAGTTACGATCCTCGAAACTCCACCAATGATCATCGTCGGCGTTGTTGGATACATCGAAACACCACATGGTTTACGTGCACTCACCACAGTCTGGGCAGAACATTTATCTGAAGATTGTCGCAGAAGATTCTACAAGAATTGGTAAGATACTAAACATACTCTATCATGATAACTTCAGATTCATTGTAGTGCTTGTTTAAATAATTTGATGAGACTTACTAAAAGTTATCTTAAATCAGCTCTCCTCTCGCTGGATGAGAGTAAACATTTGGATATGGCCCTAGAGTGAAAATTCTCTTTGTAAGGCTAGTCCAAGAAATGTGTTCAGCCTCCGCTCGTTACGAAGAGGCTGACACGTTACAGATGGACGCGGGTATTATGTGCACAAAAAGAAAGGATATTCCAACTTACTTTTCTACAGGTATAAGAGCAAAAAGAAGGCATTCACAAAAGCATCTAAAAAATGGCAAGACGATCTCGGCCGTAAATCCATTGAAAGAGATTTCAAAAAGATCATAAAGTACTGCAAAGTAGTACGAGTAATTGCTCACACCCAGGTAATTTTGAAAAACTAAATTATAACCGAGTATAGCTCGTCATAGGATTGTAAAGGGTATTATTGGAATAAGAAGTAGCTCATTTTATTATCTCGTAACAGATGAAGCTTCTGAGACAACGACAGAAGAAGGCACATATCATTGAAATCCAATTGAACGGTGGAACCATCGAACAAAAGGTTCAATGGGCCCGTGAACACATGGAGAAACCTGTACCGGTTAGCAACGTCTTCAGCCCGGACGAGATGATTGATCTGATTGGTGTCACAAAGGGAAAGGGTTTCAAAGGTATATAATAAATAATAATATTCTGTTTCCCTGCATAAGCATGCTTTGCAAAACTTATACTTTGGACTATATGATGATAAAGCATGACGCGCATCTGTACCTGATGATCTTGAAGATAGAAACATGCTGCCTTCCTTCTGAAGTCCTTAACCGTGAAAGTGTGCATTAACTAATGAATGTTTTCATAGTGTGCATATATATATATATGGATAGCAGAAACTTTCAGAATCATACGAACGTATATATATCTTCTCTTTCACAGGTGTTACTTCACGTTGGCATACAAAGAAATTGCCACGTAAAACGCACAAAGGTTTGAGAAAGGTTGCTTGTATCGGTGCGTGGCATCCTAGTCGAGTTTCTTTCACTGTAGCTCGTGCTGGTCAGAAGGGATACCATCATCGTACCGAGATGAACAAGAAGATCTATAGAATAGGTCAAGGCATTCATACAAAGGATGGCAAGGTATATATTGATCTTAACTTTGAAATTTCATTCTACAAATGACGCCTTTCCCCTAGTCAAGATTTTTATTTCATGGGAATTTTGACTAATTTATTCTTTACGGAGGCAAGAACAAACAACTTATAATTAGTACCCGAAGATACATTGTCTGTTCTTTAGGTCTCCCAAATAAGTGACACTTCCCCAGCAAGAAATACATCTTGCGTATTATAGATTTTATGTATCTATAATATATAGCCAGTTAACATGTATAAATTTGATTTTCAGATCATCAAGAACAATGCATCAACGGAATACGATCTTACGGAGAAGACTATAACTCCAATGGGTGGTTTCCCACACTATGGTGAGGTGAACAACGATTTCATCATGATCAAGGGATGTTGCGTAGGACCAAAGAAGCGTGTTATTACCCTGCGTAAAGTAAGAGCATTTGATAAACTCAGATATAAAGAAATACACTTCGAATTTTTATGATGAATTATCAAGAGCCAAAATATAATAATTATGAAATATTTCTATGATCTTTAATGATAGGACTGATGCGTACTTTAAGAAATAGATAACTTTTTAATGTTGTGAAGTATTTCAAATAAAAAAACTTTTCTGCAGTCGCTGCTGGTACACACTAAGCGCGCCGCTTTGGAGAAGATCAACCTGAAATTCATCGACACCAGCTCCAAATTTGGACACGGTCGGTTCCAAACGGCCGCAGACAAGGCTTCGTTTATGGGTCAACTCAAGAAGGATCGTATTCGAGAGGAACAAGCGCAAGCTACAGCCTCTGCAGCAACAGCTGCTGCTGCTCAGTAAAGTTGTACATCGTACACTTCTGGAAATTAAAAATTCTAACGAAATATTCATCTTTTAATTCTTCTTACCTACGTATCTAACAGTACTTTCAAAAAAACTATAGGTTCTCGACGTAGTTCGAGATATTTAAAATTATTTCAGACAGCCAATATTTCTCACATTAATAGTTCGGTGTTTTATTATGTTCTCTATAACTTTGAAGTTTCTGTAAGAATAATTCCTTGGGGTTATTAATTCTATGTAATTATTTTTAATTTTAAAACTGTATAGCTTAATTTAAAGACTGAGTAAAGTATAGTTTAAAAGAATGTACAGATATCTTATAAGGAATTAAATTAAAACTTTAGTGAATGTACATTACTAAACACTTTGTATATAGATACAATTTACTTGTCTTATATCTTGTATAATAAATATAAAGTTAATCTGACTTTGATTTGCTGTGATCTACTGAATATTAATGTTTCAGGAACTTTTCATAATCGTAAGTAGAAAATTGCAAATTTAATTCTATTTTTCGACTTTGCATATGAACAATTTTATTTTATTAATAAGAAAGAATAGTTTCGGAGAATTTATATATATACATTTCTCTACGTGCAAGCTTAGTAAACAAAATTCTATAAAATGCTGTTTAACACGTATGAAAAGAATTCAAATAATTTTTTCGTACAGTTCAACCATGAACTATGCGAATGGCAAAAGAGTGGAAACTCAATGTTTTCAAGGTGTTCTGAAGCAACTGCTTTCAGCGCCATCTAGTTTTTGTAAATTTTCGGTATTTTTCTGGCGCGAACTAACCTCTCTTTGAAATATTTAAACATTTAAACACTAATATCTCGCCTATTTCTTAACAAATTTAGATGCCGTTTGCTTCAACGTCTTTTTTAGAGTCTAAACTATCGATACACTAATGGGAAACACTTCAATTCTACTCGTTTAGTCGTTACAAGTAAGCGAACTATCGCCAAACAAAGAATATGTTTCTAAGAGCCCTGCAACTTTGTGTTACATACCGTCTGAAAGAGCGTGAAAAGCTGCGTTAAACTATAAGAAAATCTTCTTTCTAAGACTTATAGAAGCTGAGAAAAATGAAAATAATGTTATCCAAGTTTCGGAGATGGCAATCCCCTAGATGGCGTTAAAATCACTGTCTCCAAATTATCTTTACAATAGTGAGTTTCCACTCTGTCGGAACCCGCATAGTTCATGGCTTACTTTAAAACCTGGCATATATCTTCCCGCTTTACTTTGAATAAATTATTCGAATATTGAAAGTGTGAACACTAGAAATTTTGTTCTGCAGCAAATATGAATCTCTCATCTCGTTAAAATTATTCTCTTAATTATTAATAGAAACTGAAGTAGATGATCTTTTTTCAGTAATTAATATTGATGTAAATATTATGAGCACACGGTTCAATCTAAATTAACATTAGATTTACCTTTTATTTAAATATACTTTTCTTTTCAGTTTTTGTTTCCTTTTAGGAAATGACAAGAAAAGTTGAATAATATTAATCGTAATACATAAATAGATTTATAAGGAAATATAGCCGTAATAATTCTAAGACAATTCTATGATATATTTATAACATAAAAGTATTTTTTTATCTTTTTTTGAGAGAATACAGAGTTTAAAAGTGGCAAAAATTTCCCCGAAAGAAACTCGAAGAAAAATATTTCGTGCTCTCGCATAATTCGGCTCCTCTTAATGTTCGCAAATATTTTCCCTTTGTTTTTCTCCTCTCTCGCAGTTCTCCATTCTTTCTTTCTTTTGCGCTAGCCAAGACTATCTTCCCCTTTCTCTTTAATCGTCATTAATTAATGTCCCACGACGAGATCGCAAAAATTTCCTTAACGCTGCGCAAATATTAATTTAGAAGGCGAAAGATCATCGCGATCAAGAGTATGTTAATTGCTTTTTGCCGGCAGAATTTTATCAAAGGAGTTGGGTCTTAAGATAACCACATTCGTAGAGCTGTAGTTATATTATTTTCTAACGATATTTGTTATAAAAATTCAATAGAGACTTCTGAAGCATTGTATCTATTATATTCAAATATACTAAGTACTTTGGAAATTGTAATTACACAATTATAGCAATTAAGGAACTTATAAGAAGTGTAACATTTACTATATGTCTCTTCAATTAATTTAATTTCACTTTAAGTCTAAAATGAACACAAAACAATATAATTATTTACATACTGTTGATATTTAATTAAAGCATGTAATATGCCAAAGTTAGCTAATGAATTTTTATTTCAAAAATTTCATTATGAGCTATTAATCATACAATTAAAAATGAACACAGTAAAAAGAGGTTGTTGGTTAAACTGTTAAACGGGTGTGAAAATCGAAGATAAATCGGCAAAGTAGTCGCGAATTCTTTGTACCGAGAAACTTAGGAACGAAGGTAAAAGAAACACGATGAAGCGCGAGGCTGAAGAAAGAAAAATAGTAAAACCCTCGAGCAGGTTCGATCGTTTCGCGAAGCTCGATGAATATTTAACTAAAAAGAGGGACAATAAGGGACCACAGTTATTTCCCACAGGAGGAGGTTCTGTGTCGCGGGGAAAGGACAACGGTTGGCGATTTCCCTCCCAATTTTCCGGGACTTCTTTCCCTCCCGCGAAATTCTCCTCGAAAAAAGAAGTTCACAAATCGTCAGAAAAGGTGTGATCTTACTTCAACGGTGTATCAATTCTCATTCTTAACAATCGTTCAAGAAACTTTCATGATAATATCCGGACTCTCTTCGGAAATGGAATTTTATTTTGCGAATAATTAGGTGCAGTAAAATGTCCTTTCCAATAATCTCCTTTTTAACCACTGCATTTATTTAATCCGACGAAATTTCTTCAGCCACCCTAAGCCTCGATTTAAATTGAATTTGAATGAAATTCCAACACGAGACAATCGTCGAAAGGAAGAAATAAAAGTGATGAAGTCTAAATACTTTTTTCAACTCCACGGAGAAAAGTCTCGTTTTAATTCGACGCGTCTATCGATGTACGTCGCTGATGTTCACGCGGCTTTTCAACGCGCCTCCTAATTCAATTAGTCTTTCGTGCAAAGAGCACGTAACGTTACTTTGATTATGACAATTATTGTTGGTACCATCGTCTCGGCCCTCTTGGGAGGTCGTTCCTCGTGTCGCGAGTTTCCTTCGTCCTCCGTAATTTTAATTACGCTGTTGTCCCCGTCGTTTCGAACCTTCCTCTCACCCCTGAACGATTGCTTGCTTACCCCACCGAGGGATAACAGGGAAGAAAAACCGGCTGAAAATGCGTCTCGATTTTTCCCTAATATTTTTACGCCGAACTTCAGATTTACTTTATCTTCTATTGAGTCTAAGAGAATCTTTGACGCCTTTGAAGAGCGGGAGGAAGAGAGAAAAAACAAAAGCGGAAGAATAAAAGACAGGGAGAAAGGGAGAATATTAATAATAGTAGCTGCAGATAAAAGAAAGATCATTGACGCGATATCGTGGGCTTTATTTTCATTTATGACATCGGATATAAACTTTGCTAAGTTACACTGCAATGATCAATTCCACGTTGCAGAAATCACAGAAGATTTCTGTGGAATTAATTCTTTATCTATTTTTGGTAGTTTTTTTAATCAATGCTTTTAGTTACTCATTCTCTGTAATGTAAAATATATTTGAAAAATTATGTTTATCATTTATCTTGTGCAGAGAATTGAGTTGTATAATGATGATTTGAAGTCATTGTTGTTATCAATCTATATATGTAATTTTAAGCTGATAAAAAATTTTGTTACAGTGGAAAATGCTGTCCAGTGTATCCAGACATGCAATTGTAAAGGATCAAATAACAATCCATCCTCTTTAAAACTATTTTTTAATGCGCATGTTACCAGTATTTATCAACCACCCCTAATTCCTCCTCCTCACAAACTGTAGAATAATTCATAACAATATCCTCGTCCATATTCACCCCTTTAACCCTGTGTCCTACAATAATATGTGACACTCTTGTCGTGATAAATGGAGCAGGAAATTTCGTAATTTTCCAAAAACTAATAAATTAAAAATATCAGTGGTTTAGGAGGGGTTGAAATATATAGTATGTCAGAAAGCAGTGTTCAATTTTTATTTAAGCAAAACTAATTCTATGTAATTACAAATTCAGTCACGAAAGGAATCTTAGAGCAAGAGATTGAAGTGCAATAATCCAAATCGATAATGAATCCATCGATCTTTACTCGAGATCAAGGTAACAGAAACCGGTGGTCCGCGCAACAAGTGTCGCATCGAGTTTTCTCCTTTTTTTCCTTCCATGGCGCGAGGTTTCGATGGAAATACCTTTACGATCTTTGGTATTCCGTTAATGGTGCATTCATGGGAGTCGTTCCTACGATATAAAATAAGACTGGAGGCAAAACAGGACCAGTGTCCGAGTAAATTGGAACGGAGGAGGTCTAATCGACCGGGACACTTGGAACTTGCGATTTCGTTTGCGTGAGACTGTCTCGAGAAGGAGATTCTTTCATTCGTCAACTCGGCTTTCCCTTAATTTCCAGCTAATGCTCTCTTATATATCCTATGGCTTTCCTTTTTATCATTTATTTTTCGTCGTTTAATCAAATTTTTGCACTTTTTTATTTCACTTTGGTGTTTTTTTTTCTTCATGTCTGCTTTTTCCAACCACGAGGGGTTGCTTTTGGGCGATGAAATTGAACGATTCAACCCTTATGGTGAATCGTTTCAGTCAATACTGTTTTTCCGTTGTAAGTATGTCCATGGTTTTTGCAAAAGTGACCCTATCGAAGGGTGCTTAAGGATAAAACACCGTCCTGTTAAGGGATTACAGACTCACCGAGACTTCTCTGGACAATCGTTGCTAAGGTGGGATTTCTTTTTTTTCATTTATGTTCGATAGGATCTATTTTGATGTATCGAGAAGATCAGGATACTTTGTTTGCAGTATCGATAATCTTTTGTCCTGTTATTGCGAAGATGTTGACTGGTTAATAGAAACTCTCCCCTTTTCAATTCCCATTTAATCGGTCGAATAAGACTGAGCTTCTTGGCAGACTTTTGCATTAAACTTTCTCTCCGTGGATCTCGTTGCAGTTTGATAATCGTTTCGTGAAACTCGATAATATCTTTTTCCGAGTTCCCCTTCGATTTTTCTCACTCGGATGATCTGTATTTCAGGGTAGATTTTCAACTCGAGGGAGAAAAATCGGACGAAAGTCGACAGAAGTTGGAACGAATTTCAATACCTTCTGATTTCAGCTGACAGAATTCAAGGTGAATTCTCCCGACACCAAACGATAATTCAACTAGCCCCGTGTCTTTTAAAAATTCACTAACTTCCTGAGTAACATTAAAATGAGAAATAAAATAAAAAATAATTCATAAAATGGGTAAACATTACAAACTCACCCCCTCGCACATTCTTTCTCAGGATGGAGAAATTCCACATCGAGATCCTCGTTCACCGGGGAAATAAAAGCTTGTACACGCTTCTACACGCTTTTACACGCCTAACTCCTACTTTTATTCTCCGCTGTTCTCTCATGCGAGAATTTTACGATCCACGCACTCGGCGGATTCCCGATCGGGCCCCCGGGACCGGAAAAATCGAGGAGTACATCTCCCTTTTTTTTCCCTCTTTTCATTTTCCATCCCCTTCTTTCCATCGAGTTTCTCCAGAACTCCTGTGCACACCTTTGCGTCACTGTGCATCCAACTTTCGCGAGAATATAATAAATTATTCCTCCAGCAGGAAGCAGAAGAAATTAGACGTCTCTGTACTCCAAGATTCTCCAGCGTGTAACGTGATTAACTGAGGCTTGCAACTTGCAATAATTGCAATGCCTCTTGGAAAATGCATGGCTACGTTGGAGGGTTATTTACCGATGGTTACTACGAACCTGTAAGCCGTACTTTTGCCTCCCTCGTTATTATTATTTCATCGACTGCATCCACGAATCTCTCTGCTTTCGTGGACGTTTGCCATTTTCCGCTCATCCCCCGCGATTCAAACTCTCCACTGCTTCTTTCGTCATGAATGAAAGAAATTTTAATGTGTCTATGAAATATAGTAAATTGTATAACAAACAGGATCATGGTGATGTGCATATGAAGTGGCAGGGTCGATTAATCGGGTATAATTGAAACAATTAAAAACAGGCGATGAACCGAGACGAGGAGGATTTTCCAAGCTGACGAGCAGTAAGGGAGAAACTCACCCCTGGAAATTGCAGCTAGAGAATCTTTTTTTAATTTCTCTGTTTCGATGTCTATCAGTCTCTCCGACTATCAACTCATGTGGCTATCACTCTCTGTGTCTATCAATCCCTCTGTCTATCAGTTTCTCTGTTTATCAACCTCACTGTCTACCAGTCTCTCTGTCTGTCAACGCCTCTGTCTACCAGTTTCTTTGTCTATTAGTCTCTCCGACTATCTATCTCTCTATCTATTAGTCTCTCTGTCGATCAGTCTCTCCGACTATCAATCTCTCTGTCTATCCATCTCTCCCTCTTTGTCAGTCTCTCTGTCTGTCAACCCCTCTGCCTATCAGTCTCTCTGTCTATCAACCTTTCTGTCTATCAGTCTCTCTGTCTATCAATCCCTCTGTCTACCACACTCTCTGTCTATCAACCCCTCTGTCTTTCAGTCTCTCTGTCTATCAACCCTTCTGACCATCAGTTTCTCTGTCTATCAACCTTTCTGTCTATCAGTCTCTGCCACTATCAATCTCACTGTCTATTAGTCTCTCTGTCTATCAGTTTCTCTGTCTATCCATCTCTCCCTCTCTGTCAGTCTCTCTGTTTGTCAACCCCTCTGTCTATCAGTCTCTCTGTCTATCAATCCCTCTGTCTACCAAACTCTCTGTCTATCAACCCCTCTGTCTTTCAGTCTCTCTGTCTATCAATCCCTCTGTCTACCAAACTCTCTGTCTATCAACCCCTCTGTCTTTCAGTCTCTCTGTCTATCAACCCTTCTGCCCATCAGTTTCTCTTTCTATCAACCTTTCTGTCTATCAGTCTCTCCGACTATCAATCTCTCTGTCTATTAGTCTCTCTGTCTATCAGTTTCTCTGTCTATCAACCTTTCTGCCCATCAGTTTCTCTGTCTATCAACCTTTCTGTCTATCAGTCTCTCCGACTATCAATCTCTCCGTCTATTAGTCTCTCTGTCTATCAGTTTCTCTGTCTATCCATCTCACCCTCTCTGTCAGTCTCTCTGTCTGTCAACCCCTCTGTCTATCAGTCTCTCTGTCTATCAACCTTTCTCTCTATCAGTTTCTCCATTCGGCAGTCTCTCTGTCAATCAGTCTCTTTGTCTATCTATCCCTCTGCACCTCTGTCTTCCTGTTTTTTTTCCCTCAGTTTCCCAGTCTCGAACCCTTTGTTTCTCGATCCGGACGCGCCACGAATCGGCGAAAATTTGGCGCGTAGGTGGCAAAAACGAGTAGATTGTCCAATAAAAATACAATCGATTCCTCTAACAAATGTAACGAGAGCAGAGAAGTTGCAGAACTCGGGATAGAGGCGTTCGAGTGGCCTCCGGTTATCGTAGTTGCACGATTATGTTGTTTAAATCGTCGAAGAGGTAGGGAGAAAAGAAAAAAAAAAGAAAAGGTTCCTCTTCGGTAAGGGGGTAGAGGGTGCAACGAGCCGTTACGCCATTGGTCGGCGTAAGGGCTGTCCGAATGACTCGTGGGTGGTTGGGAGAGGCTATATAAAGCGTTTCGCGGATCACGGTACATCAGAGTCGCCTTTACGCGTTGCTTCACACCCGGTGTTCCAGGATTTTTATCAAGTTTGTCGAGCATCCTTATCGTGAGACGTTTTCCTTCCTCTTCTTAAAGACGAGCGTAAAATTCTATCTACGATAGTAGAAGAAACGAGAGAACTTCCAGTCGAGGGTCAACAGTTTGTCTGAAAGTTCATTCAAGGATCATCTCTGTGTTTCAACGAGGGTGGGAAATGATCTAAACCTTCTCGATCGAAATTCCATCGACGAATTATAACATCGTGATTAGTTTGAAAACAGAGGACAATTATAATCCTAAATTTAACATCTTTAAGTGGGAAGGGAATTCTCGAAATTGAAAAATATCGTGAGAAGTTCCGTGCGCTCCATTTCTTCATCTTCTTTCCTGAAACGACAAAGGTCCCACGGGGTTGACAAACTTCGGGAAGGAGATACCAAGTGTGAGTAATTCGTGGAAGGGATGAAGACGTCGTTTCTAATAGTTTTGTTAGTTTGTTTATTTCTTTTGGAGTACCTAAACTCTACCAGGATCGAGAGATCTACGGAAAGATCATTGCAGCCTCGGGGCGCGTTCTCTGCGATTACTCGTTTCACCCCTTTCTTACCCTAAATCTCTTCCGTATATCCCTTGAGCTTGATTTCATCGTCAAATAAAGTCCCCGAAGAATTGTCATAGAGGAAGGGGTGAAAATCAATCGGATACAGTAAAAGCGGAAGTGCCGGTTTGTGGAATAATCTCGTCACCACTGAGGGGGGCTGAAGAAATAGTTGTTTTAGAATTTCTATCTTTTATTTTATTTAACACAATTGTTCTCCACTTCACAATTATATAGAAATCTCAATAACTCTATAATTGAAGATGAAACTATGCAATCTTTGATAAAAAAATGTCTTGTTCTTTAAAAGTTGCTTAATATATCCAGCAAAATTCTTGATTATAATTATAATTAGACTCCGGATGTTTATGCATTTATGACAAAATGAATACGGCTAAAATACACAAAACGAACATAATATAAAAATATATCCGAAATATCCAAAGTATAGTATTCGTTGTAACATTTATCGAGTGTAACAAATCCCTAAATAGGTTCTTTTGTCTTAAGTGCATTTGTTGAATTTGAAATTTGCATAAACATCCGGAGTCTAATTATAATTATATCCAGATGTTATAGAGTTTAGAATATTTTATGGGACAGTAATTAACAACGTTGAGAACCGATTGAAATAAGATATAGTTGAATAACATCGATAGAAGTCTTTAGAAAATTCAAGTATTCTGCAGTATAAGTATTTATTTTCTTTTGCTGCTACTTTTAGGTAAGAAAGGATGCTTTTGCGAAGTAGAAGGGCACAGTTGGTACCGTGTTTCGGTAGCGTCGAGTTCTTAACGTGTTTGTGGATCGCGTGTGGGATTTTAACCCTCGTCGCTTCCCAGCACAATTTCTACCTTAACAGTCGTTATGGAAAGCGCGAGGAGCCGCACGCAGGTGAGTCATGAACCGCGAAAATTTCTTCACTTAGATATTTCTTATTTCTCCCCATTGTTTATTAAAATCTTTCCAAAAAATTGTAAAATTCACTACAGTTCCTAATCTGCTATCGAGGAAAAAGGAAGCTTAGAATTCGAAGAAGGAAATAGACTATTAAAATCGAGAGAATTCGTTCTCCAATTATTTCTACCAGGTCTTTTCTCGGCCGTTGAATTGACCCCTCTTTAATTAACCGTACTGTGGTCCATTGGATGGCTAAACCAGTGTCGTCTGCTTCTAATTAAAACGTTTCCGGTTCCCGTTACTTGATCTTTTACGTACAGAACACGATTCGTCTGATAATTCCAGTACAACCGTGTGATTTGCCATTGCATTTCAATAAATGCCCTTTGTCGACTTCCGGTAGTAATTGCGGTTACCTTCTCTCATTGATTCAGCTCAATTCCATGTGATAGAATTCTCTTTGATTCTCGGATTTTCCTTTCAGAAATATAGTTGCTAGAATTCAGCACGTATTTCTTACTTTAATTATCGATAGAAGTTCAAATACGACATTGGAAGGTAGCAAGAACTAATCATCACGAACATAGGACGAATGATATTTGGAATTTTAATAGAACAGAGAATTATTAGCGATCTTATTTGTCAAATGAAAGTACTAAGAGCACTATTTAATTTATCTTTCTCTTATTTTATCTTGCTTTCGAAACTATCCCCTTATCTACTTTTCAACTATCAAATAAGACGAAATTTTTAATTAATCTTTATTCCTTCATTAAATATGAACTCTACGATTCTTTTCAACAACCAACCCCATAAATCCACGCCATAATTGCACAGTCAACACGCATTATTTGCCCACAACCCTCTTATTTTATCTCACTTTCAAAACCACCCCCTTTCCCATGTCCATACAAACGAATAATAAACAGCCGAATAAAATGAAATTTTTAATTTATTCTCAATCCATCATGAAATATAAATTGTACATAATTTTCAACATACATCCCCTCAACCTCAGACCATAATTCCAGAGTTGGATCTCACTTCAAGCAACAGACAGGGCCGCAGCGATGTCTCGCAGAGGACCGCCTACTTCCTACAAAAACTCATGGAACTCATGGAATTCCATCGTGGCAGCAGATATGGGAAACGATCAGCCCCCATGGATTCTCGAAGTGTTTCTTCTTTAAATCGCTACAACGATCCGACCTTAGACTACGTGGATCGATTCGATGTCGATCGGATAAACGACGTGAATACCGGCGAGGACGATCTTCGAGTATTCTCTTAAAACGTTCTTCCATGATGTTTCCGGTGAGTTTTAACGTTCCTCCTTCTTTTCATGCGACAACCTTGACATAGGGTATGGTAATTGTCACGGGAAACTCGACGCGGCGAAGAGACACTGTCAAATTTACATTTGCAAGGTAGTTTATTTGAGAAGACAGTTATATTTGCTTGGCGCAAGTGCTTTGGTGTGAAAAGAATGGCAAAAATAAATCTGAGCAGCTTGCGAATGTAAAATGTAAAAATTCTTCTGTAGAGGAAAAGTGTGAAAGTGGAAGTATTTCCAAGGGGTGAATATTAATTCAGACTTTTTGCATAGTGCAGTTTTTTATTGCAGCTTTCTACATCAATATTAGAATTACTGGCGTTATGTCTCTATCAATATACTGACATAAGAAGTAGACGAAGAGTAGAAAAGTCACGAAGCAGATATATAGTTTTATTATGAATTTAGAAAGTTAAAAAGAAGAAAACGAGGAACCAGTGACTGACCGTCTTGCTAATCTCAATGTCAAATGGAATGAATGTAGCTGTAATCTGAGCCAACTGATAATTTTATAGTTGCAGAATTAATACAACTTCCCGGAATTTATGTCATTTAGTTCATCACAGTCCATCATTCGTCATTTAATCGTATTAGTATTACAACCGGTTTTTTTCCCTCAGGTGCGATTAATCGCCGACTCGCGAGGCTTTTCCCATAAACGAAATCGACCATCGACAGATCGCTCGGGAGAATTCAAGAGGGTGAGAAATGTGGAGACGAAAAGGAGAAACGGCGAGAAGAGAACGTGGCTGATCCATCCGAACGATCCATCGAGTGTAATTCAGATTTGAGTTGTAGATAATTACTTCTTATAACAATTCAGTGTTTGCGATAATCCAAGTTCTAGTCGAACATGTAATTTCACAATGAGATGCGTTAAATAAAGAGATATATACGTTTTGGTTGACGAACAGGAGTATTTATTATGCCATCAGATGTTAGAAAAAAATCTAAGTCAGAGTTATCATTGACCTAATCCCTTGAGAGTATGCCCACTGGGGAAACATTACGTGAAAACAATAAACGACTTTGAAAATTACGAGAGAAGAGTTTTCTCTCTGTTGAATCTTTTGGAAGGTTATTCAGTCGCTTTGACCTTTTTTTTCTTTCTTTTTTTATACTTGCTCGGCATCCTTGTCGTTCCTCAACGCGCAACAAGTATCCGTTGCGATTCGGCGCGCCGGAACGAGCGGAGAACTTGGATCTCTTCTTTTTTTCCTCGGTGCGAAACATACGATCACATCGAATCAGCTATTTTCGCGCACAGTTTCCTCGCGTAAGCGATAACGATCAACTTTAATTTCTCGGTCAAGCAGCTCTATGCTCGAACGAGCTCAAAGTGGCCCACTTGGTTTGCAAGCGATCAAATGGCCTGGAAAATATCGACGTACATACCTTTTGTACGATGGTGCTGTTTTATTTTCCAAGGGATTATCCTTTCTCCTGTTTGCATGTTTTGGATTTAATTGAGAATTGTTTCGCCTAGGAGTTCGTATTTTAGGTGAGTTTTGAATTATCTGTATATTATCTATTTATTATGTTAGGTTGGTATATTGATTAATAAGATTGTACAAAATTTCGCAGTGGTGATGGAACATTGTTTGAACTTTGGCGAATTGATAGCGAGTGACAGCCTTCACGTTCTCAAGTAAGACAGGCAGGAGAAGCATAGGACAGGCAGAGGAGAGCAAAGACAAGCGGAGGAGAGCAGAGATAAACGAAGGAGAGCAGAGACAAGCAGAAGAGAGCAGAAACAAGTAGAGGAGAGTCGAGACAAGCAGAAGAGAGCAGAGACAAGCAGAGGAATGCAGGGACAAGCGGAGGAAAGCAGAGATAAGCGAAGGAGAGCAGAGACAAGCAAAGGAGAGCAGAGACAAGCCGAGACAAGCAGAGACAAGCAGAGGAGAGCTAGAACTGCTACAGGACAATCAGGACAGACACAAGACAACCACGACAAGCAGAGGACAGCCAGAACAGAGTTTATTAAATAAATAACTTGTAGTTTTAAAGACACACAATTTTATTTTATAAAGTGTAATACAAGTAATGTTGTATAGTACAAATAATGAATAAAGAATTTGTTATACTTGAAATAGTGTTAAACTTTCTTAACATTGTCCCATTCCTAAAATTCCATATTCTACACAATCCAGTAGTATGTAAGTATTTCTCGTTCTACCTGACTCGTCGCTGACTCGTATCACTTGTCAACTTGTCGAATCTTTCTCGAAATGTGATTCAACTGGTAAGTAGAGAAGACCAACAGTACCAAGATGCATCTTTTCGCTCTGTCTGACTTTTCATCGACTCGTACTACTTGTCAACTTGTAAACTTTGCCGAAAAGTTTTCAATCTCGAAATCAATATAAAATAAAATATATCTCCGACCGATTTTCTGCTCCGTCTGACTTATCACCGACTCGTACTACTTGCTTACTTGCTTACTTGCCAAATTTTTCCGAAAAATTCTAAGTTTTTCAGTAGTATAAACTAGGATGAGTCAGCCCTACTTTTGCGTTTGACTTATCGTCGACTTTACTACTTGCTCACTTTGCGATTTTTCCGAAAAATTTCCGAATCCAGCAAGTAGTATAAACTAGGATAAGTCAGCCCTACTTTTGCGTTTGACTTATCGTCGACTTTACTACTTGCTCACTTTGCGATTTTTCCGAAAAATTTCCGAATCCAGCAAGTAGTATAAACTAGGATATCTCAGACCGACTTTTAGCTCCGTCTGACTTATCGTCGACTTTACTACTTGCTCACTTTGCGAATTTTCCGAAAAATTTGCAAACCCAGCAAGTAGTATAAACTAGGATATCTCAGACCGACTTTTAGCTCCGTCTGACTTATCGTCGACTTTACTACTTGCTCACTTTGAAATTTTTCCGAAAAATTTCCGAATCCAGCAAGTAGTATAAACTAGGATATCTCAGACCGACTTTTAGCTCCGTCTGACTTATCGTCGACTTTACTACTTGCTCACTTTGAAATTTTGCCGAAAAATTTACAAACTTAGCAAGTAGTATAAACTAGGATATCTCAGACAAAGTTTTACGTCTTGCCAAATTGTAAAAGTATGCCGAAAAATTTGCAAACCTTCTAAGTAGTATAAATCGAAATATATCAGACGAGTTTAACCCCACTGTGTGCTTCTGAAGACGGTGTATACTTTATTGCATAACTTATAACTATGAGATGCACACTAAGTACTTTAAGGAAACATTGGAGTTTTCTGAGTGGAAAGGGGTAGCGATTAAATAAATTTAACAGTGTTTTTGATATAACAAATACTTTATTCATCATTTTTGTTACACAATATAATCGTATATGATATAATACTCATAAAATACAAATGCGTGTTTCTAAGACTAATTAATTACTTAATAAATGCATCTCTGGCTGTCCTGTCGCTCTTATGCCTGTTCTGCCTGTCCTGTGCCTGTGCTGTGCCTGTCCTGTGCCTGTTCTGTCAGTTCTGCCTGTCCTGTGTCTGTCCAGCCTGCCAAAAACATGTACATGCAGGTTTATTATTCTTCTTAAACAGGTCTAATAAATATTTATGCAAAGTTTTATCAAAATCGGAATTACTTACTTCACGAACTTCCCTTATTGGGCTGATCAATTGGAAGTATGAGCCTTTAGTTTCCAATCGACGACAATCTCATAATTCTTTCCTCTACTTTGCTATTCCTTGGCTTTAACAAATACTCATTTAATCCAGAACGACTAGTTTGAAGTGCAGCCAACAGGTCAAACAATTTCACATGATTTCCGCACGACTGTATAATGTCTGGCGATTTTCCAATGCTTTTATCCCTTCTCAATCACCACCGTAAAAAATCCACGGAATCATTTGAGTATTCCAAGAGCAATACCACTCGTTGGCGAATCCGTGTCATTGGAGGCGCAACGTCGATTACAGTCGTCCAAGTTGAGCGAGATGCTAATACGCTAATTAGAAACGTCGCCACGTTCCATTCACTTTCGCCGATGAAAACGAGGAGAGCCCCTTGGCGAGTCGAAGACATCGAAAGTAAGATACGAGCCCGCTCTCGGTTCCAGAGACCGGAGAAAAACAAGAGAAAACATAAACCCTGAAAGTATCGTCCTTAGGGGGACCATAGGAGACTGGTGGTTAGAAAGTCGTACAATTTCGCATATAAATTCGCACAATACTACATCAATCATAAACGATCACCATCAAAATCGAAACAACACCCTAAAATCCAATATAAAACATTCAATTTTGAAATTCTATTCGTTTTATATCATTTCAAAAAGAAATGTGCCATTAAAATATATTTAGATCATGATCAGAGGATCCAAAGTCCTTCCCCCAGGGGTTTTGTAGATATTGCGAAATTAGGAGGAACCGGAGTAACGATCCTCGTGGCAGATGGAGTGGCAAGGTCTTGGAAAGATCGCACGATCCTATTTGGGACCTACTTTTGAAGCGGGCCCCAGAGAGAAAGTAAGAGGAGCACTCCTCGAGTGACGGAGTGACTGCGGTCGCGTGCTTGAGAAAGTAAAGTCTCTTTCGCGCGCCAAACTGGCTCCGTATACTCGTACTTCCATACACCTAACAATAAGTACGATCCGATATGTTTCTACGCTCTTATGCACTCTCGGCTCAAGTAGAATTGCTATTACCACACTTCAATTTTCTTCGCTTTTCTGGGTCATTCGTAGACAGTATTTTCTTCCTTTTGGGATGATAGAAGAAATGGTTTCAAACGAAGCGAGAAGGAAAGGGAGAAGAAACCTTTTTTTCGTAGGCGTTTGACATTTTGTATGTTGCAAATGTAATCGAGAGATTATCGAATGGATTGCACGTTCTTGAAAAAGGAATTTGTTTAGGCGCGAGTGCAGTAAGAGATATAGATACGGGGGCGAGTTTAATTCAATTTAGTGTCGGTTGCAGGGAAAGGGGAAAGTAATTGGGGCTGGTTAATCGGAGAGTTATCTTGTAAGAGGAAATTAGCAGGTATCTCTATCATTTGTAATGATTGTTAGTGTGGTGCTGGTTAATGGTTAATCCATGTGGATTTAACGGTGCTATAGCTTCAATTTAGGGAAAGGAAGACGATGGAATTGTGGGAGAGTGAATTAATGAGAGTTGGAAGGTATTAATGAGTGAAATTAATCGACCTGCTTTTGAAAGCTTCGCCATTAAATATTGAAAGGTAGATAGTTGCGAATTGTAAATGTTCTTATAATGAGAAAACGCTTGGAAACTTGAAGACTTTTTTGCTCTTCGTTTTCTCCTGGTGCCGGAATGCAATTTTGACAAATATGGATAAAAATCTGATACGGTTTCAAAAAATCCATCTTAAACTTTAGAGTACTGTAATTTTTATACTTTTGTCTGCATCTAAAATAGTTTAAATTTTCATTTTTTGGAACTTAGCGTTTACTTAATATGAAAACAATTGTAATCTTTTCTTTGCGCAACCTTTGCAAAATTCACTTGTAATAATTTCCAACTTAAACGAGGTAAGTTTCATTAAATCAAAGATGTATCAAAGGGCGCCAAAAAGAGCATCAATCAAAAACCTTTCCTCTCGCTGGAGAAAGTGTCCTTGAAGATAATCAGACGTGGGAAAAGGAAGAGTTGGCGCCACTCGAACCTGTATTCTCACTTTACCTGCGAAAATCGGGCATAGAATCATTTTTGGCAAACGATGCAATCAATTCAGTGCGCGTCTGTCATACGAAAATATGACTGCACCATGTCGTGACATCATCACTGATGACGCGGTGATGTCAGTGTGATTTGTTTTCACTCTTTTCGTGATGTCAGTCCAAACGTGACGATCGTAATCCAGCCACGAATTACTTTCCCCCCTTTAAATTGTCTCAGTTCTATCTTTGTGAACGTAGAACTTTCGAAACAAACCTAAAAGACATTTCGCGTTGTCTCATAGAAAAATAGCCATGAAATTTATTCAAAAAGTTTACGTCTGTATGTTTGTATATATTACAATTTTAACAATCAATCCATTTTCATTGTCTCAGTTCTATCTTCGTGGACGTAGGCTTTCGAAAAGAACTTAAAGATATTTAAATTATTGCATTGTATCATAGCAAAATGGCGATGAAATTTCGTCAAAATGTTTGCGTCCGTATTTTTGTATGTTTTATATTTTTAAAAATCAATCCGTTTCCATTGTCTCGGTTCTATCTTGGCGAACGTAGACTTTCGAAACGAACCTAAAGATATTTAAATTATTGCATTGTATCATAGCAAAATGGAGATGAAATTTAGTCAAAAAGTTTACGTCTGTATGTTTGCATATATTACAATTTTAATAATTAATCCTTTTTCATGGTCTCAGTTCTATCTTTGTGAACGTAGAACTTTCGTAACAAACCTAAAAGACATTTCGCGTTGTCTCATAGAAAAATAGCCATGAAATTTAGTCAAAAAGGTTACGTCTGTATGTTTGTATATATTACAATTTTAACAATCAATCCATTTTCATTGTCTCAGTTCTATCTTCGTGGACGTAGGCTTTCGAAACGAACTTAAAGATATTTAAATTATTGCATTGTATCATAGCAAAATGGCGATGAAATTTCGTCAAAATGTTTGCGTCCGTATTTTTGTATGTTTTATATTTTTAAAAATCAATCCGTTTCCATTGTCTCGGTTCTATCTTGGCGAACGTAGACTTTCGAAACGAACCTAAAGATATTTAAATTATTGCATTGTATCATAGCAAAATGGAGATGAAATTTAGTCAAAAAGTTTACGTCTGTATGTTTGCATATATTACAATTTTAATAATTAATCCTTTTTCATGGTCTCAGTTCTATCTTTGTGAACGTAGAACTTTCGTAACAAACCTAAAAGACATTTCGCGTTGTCTCATAGAAAAATAGCCATGAAATTTAGTCAAAAAGGTTACGTCTGTATGTTTGTATATATTACAATTTTAACAATCAATCCATTTTCATTGTCTCAGTTCTATCTTCGTGGACGTAGGCTTTCGAAACGAACTTAAAGATATTTAAATTATTGCATTGTATCATAGCAAAATGGAAATGAAATTTAGTCAAAAAGTTTAGGTCTGTATGTTAGCATATATTGCAATTTTAACAATCAATCCATTTTCATTGTCTCAGTTCTATCTTCGCGGATGTAGACTTTCGAAACGAACCTAAAGACATTTAAATTATTGCGTTGTCTCATAGCAAAATGGCGATGAAATTTAGTTTAAAAGTTTACGTTTGTATATTTGTATATTTTATATTTTTAAAGATGAATCTTTTTCCACTGGGTCACTGTAACACGAAGGATTACCAATGTGAGATACAAATGAGGTGAACACGGGGGCTAAATTAATTGCAATCGGCAATCCTTCAAAACGCACCCCTCGAAAAACGTTTCTAATGTAACGATTAAACGTTCAAATTCCAAACATATATTTTCGATGTCTGATTCGCAACGATACAATGAAACCTCGTTTATGGCGAATTTTGAAATGGCGAATAGTTAACCATTCGTAATTATGACGAGATTGTACGATTTCGATTCTCCCGAATTTCAGCTACCCATGTTCATTCATTACCATCGTTATAAGCGGTTGAATGTATCGTTATCGTTATACCTGAACGTATAGTCGTCTGTTAAGTCTATTTGTGAAATTATTACAATTTGTTGGAACATCGCGTGTCGGCGAGAATTATGATCATTTGAATGGGAAACGAGACATGGAAATTTGAAAGTTTGAGGGGAACGTGAGAAACATCGATATAAAATCATTACTGATGACGACATTATTTGTTTCATATTTTGTTACTCACCATCATTTTAGATGAGTTTCAAATCATTTATGATAAATATACTATACAACATCCCAATATTTCAAAGTGCAGTGCACTTTGAAAGACACAACTCTTCCTCAAATTCGTCCTAATTTATTATTAAAATTATTACAATCAACACGGTTTAAAATCCATCTAAAATAGTATATCCTAGAAGAAATCACCATGAAAAATAAGAAACCATGATGAATAAAGAGGTAAACCCTTCAGATTCACAACCAGTGACCAAAGTTCAAATCCTGCTTCGCTACTTCTGTAAAAGTTTTCCTAATTTCTTGATTAATTCACTATAACTTTTATAATCCGACACCAATTTAAAACTGTGGATCCAAATCGTAATAACGATAGCAATTAATTCAGAAATGTATAAAATAAAGCAACAACGAACAATAGGGAAAATCAAGAGACGAAGA
This sequence comes from Cerceris rybyensis, assembly GCA_910591515.1. NCBI lineage: Eukaryota > Metazoa > Arthropoda > Insecta > Hymenoptera > Crabronidae > Cerceris > Cerceris rybyensis. The sequence continues at coordinate 4,543,334 of OU342801.1, read as the reverse complement.
CCGAGTCGAATCGATGGAGAGGAGACAATTAAGCAGCGACATCGATCGCCGATACCATCGATTTACGAAATGAATTTCTCGCATTCGTTGTATGCTGCAGGAAACATCGTACTTTCCAGTCCACGGAGAAAGTTATGCTCTAACGACTCTAGCCTCGGCTGCCGCAGACTCGTCTAGATAAATAAAAGATGCATGGATGATCTCGCGATCTTGTTCTCCAGTCTTCGACCCACTTTTTTCCTTGCCGTTGCACGCTCCGTAGACTGCATTCTCGAGTGCAACCTTCCTCTCGATTTTAACGAACACGATCCACAAGAAGATCGAGCAACGCCCCTCGATTTGTCACCTTTTCTTTACTTTTATTATAATTCCTTCCTCTTCTTTCCCTCTTCGATGATTTCAAGTTTTTCCAAGTTTAAAACCTTCTCTTCGACTTCTTGCAAATTGGTCCATAGGAAAATGACACTTAGAAAATTTATTTTCTTCTGTTTCTTGGCCATTATGCAGATATGCATCGTTATAATTTAATGGCACGTAGAGGATTTTTATTTCGTTTCGTTGATTTCACTTGAGAGTGATTTTAGAACATAATAATTTAGATTATTTACACGGTATACTAAGAGTTACTTTTATTTATTACAAGGCAATCCTTTGCTTGTAGAGACACAGAGTTAAATTATATATTTTGTAATTAAATTTACAATGTAATTAACCCTTTGCGGACTAGCGTCGCATATATGCGGTCTGAGAAAAAATGTAGTTATAGTTTATCGACGTATGTATACACGATTCAAATTGTAAAATTTAAATAAAATCGGTGAGATATGATTAAGAGTGGAGTAACTTATAATTGACAAACATTAAAAACCCGAATTTCCGGATAAAAAGGTGGTTTTGGAACGCCGAAAAAATGATTATCTGTCAATATTCAAAAATATAACCGTCCGCAAAGGGTTAAAGTTTCTTACCTGCATATAAGTAAAATTAAAACTTAATCAGATTTAAAAAAAAAATTCTTGTTATACTTTGTCTATCAATTGTTTTATGATTCAAACGAATGAGTAGTGTTGCTGTAAGGAATCTAAATTTTCAATTGGCCAATCATTCTTTCGACATTACGCTTCCGTCGCGACAAAGGAATAGTCTTTGTCACGTTATCGCTTTGAACATTAACGCGAAGAAACCTTGCCGGCGGAAGAAATCGAAAATGAGTCTGGCCTGGTGTTCGCTAGTTAATTATCTATGCAACGCGCGTTGACCCAGTGACGATTACTTTCGTTTTCGTTCTAGAGCGAGAATCGCATGAATCGAGTCACCGACGAGGAAGCAATGTAAAAATAATTACGCGAATTCCTCGCCATACTTATTTTCCTCTTTGTCATTCCCTTTGACGTAAGGCAATTACGTCGATACAATTGGATGTAATACCTTTTAAATTCTCTTGTACACTAATAAAGATCCGATTTTATAAAATACTCTTATTAATTTTTATTTATTATTAACTGCTATGGTTCTTTTGTCTTCGACCTATTATTTTACGTGTGTTGCAAATTATCGAGGCTATGGTATATGAAATATTAATTTAGGAAAAATTTCCTGTACGTGATGAAAATTTAAACGGGGGACTGTTGATTGCAACATGTACTCTCTATCGCCTTATCTACTATGGGCCCATTTTCTTTCCCTTTGTATTTCTGTAAATGGCAGTCATTTCGCCTAAGACCCACCGTTTTAGGTGACTTTCGAAACATAGAGGGCAAATTATAATCTAAGACTTTCCCGAGGGCAATATGGAACTTAAAGCGAGACCACGGATTGAGAATTTGAACCTTTAGCTCTTTAGTTGCCATAACTTCTGAATTGTTATGGTCATTTCACCTAGGAATTAATGTTTTAGGTGCGTTTCAAAACATAGAAGTTATGACACATTAAATAATAACCTAAGATAAATTTTCTGAGGGAAATTTGGGTCCTAAGTCGAGGCCACATATTGAAAATTTGAACCTTTAGTTCTTTAGCCGTCATAAGGCCCAAATTCTTATGGTAATTTCACCTAGGAGTTACCGTTTTAGTTTATTTGCGAACTATAAATGCTACGACATATTAAAATAATTTAGAACAAATTTGCAAAATGCAATGTAGGTTTTGAAGTCAATCCAATTAATTAGGAGTTTAAATCTTTTCTTCCTTCTCTATTGCAGCCTCATTTTGTACTTAAAATTGATTACCGCCAGCCGTAAAAGTTGCAATGGAGAAAGAAAGTTTTAGCCAAACAGTTGACAAGTAAAAATAGTATTTAAATGCAGTCGTCCTGGCAGGAATGATTATTCGATAGATAAAACACAATGGTTATCGAATCGACGAGTTTATCGCTTCGATCAGCGAATTGGAAAGCGAATTCGCAGATGAGATACGAGAAAAAATGTTGTCTTAGTCGTGGCATTGATGCTGTAGACGCGACATGCCGAATAGAATTTTATCTAGACACGCTTTCGCCCGTTCAACGTTCCAAATAACGTCACCTAAATTTGCGACTTCCTTGCCGATGGAACGCTCTTACTTTCTTCGTCGATACGTCCCGTAATACCGTCACGCAACGTGTCCGGTTTGATCGTCTTCCTCCCGGATGGACATTGTCCGCAAACTAAGAGAATCTCGGCGAAACCATGTTTAAAAGTTAATCTTACAAAGTTTACTGATTAGAATCAGTTTTGCTAAAATGTCTCGTTCTCGAGCTTCAATTACTGTTGTTAAAAGCTAATTTTTGAGAAATTCTACCTGCAATTTTGTCCGCAAATAATTACAATTATAGAGAATTTTTTGGACGAATTGGGATGATTGTGAAGTTTGATAAGATAGATTGATAATAATTTACAATAATTGATAATAGCTTGGTTTGGAATTAAATGGACAGCTTGGGGCGATTGTTTGGCATTCTAATTCGCACGTTTCTATATAAATAAGAATACTGAGAGAAATGTAGAAAAGTAATACGATGGACCATCGTCAGAGTCAATTAGAGGGTACTAGAAGTTACGAAACCCGATTGAATTCCGTGAATTCTGCCTCCGTGTCGCAACTAGGCACTCTTTTCGTTTCTTCTCTCGTCCATCTTCTTCGTGTCTAGCCAATGCCGCGTCGAAACGGATGTAAAAGTTCCGAGAGGATTACGTGTGTGAAAATATTTGCACTAGGATATTACGCGATAAGCGCGCACAAGAAGTAGGTACGTGACACATGAGATAATTATTATCGGAGGATCGATCCTATGAGAGGCCCGATTCGTCATTCTCTCACGTTGCGAAATTCATTCTAGTTATTGTATAAACCGTATACAAGGTATAAATAATGAATGTACAAAGAGAAGAAAATAATTCCATGATCATAGAAAATTAAGACATTCAACTTTCTTCTCAAATATCATCATCGATCGTTGCGCAGTTTGTTCGAATTCTTTTATAAATTCTATAAAAGAAATAACAAAGATTCTACAAAGAATATATAATAACTCCTCGATCACAGAAAGCTAAATATATTTGAAGACATCCATATCTCTTCCCAAATATTATCATCTATTGTTTTAAAATTTGATCAAATTCTTCTATAAATTCTATAAAAGGAATAACAAAGATTCGACAAAAAATATATAATAACTGCTTGATCACAGAAAACTAATAAATTTGAAGACATCCGTATTTCTTCTCAAATATTATTACCGATTGATATAAAATTTGATCAAATTCTTTTATAAATTCTATAAAAGAAATAACAAAGATTCCACGAAGAATATATAATAACTCATTGATCACAGAAAACTAATATATTTGAAGACATCCATATTTCTTCTCAAATATTATCATCGATTGATGTAAAATTTGTTCAAATTCTGCTATAAATTCTATAAAAGGAATAACAAAGATTCTACGGAGAATATGTAATAACTGCTTGATCATAGGAAATGAAGACATTTCAAGACATTCAACTTTCTTCCCGAATATCATCATCGATCGTTGCGAAATCCCCGCGAAGATTTAAAAAGAGAGGAAGTTCTTCCATTAGATTCGAAGGTGTCGTAGACACGACAGGAATATCGCCAAAAATGCTTCCTGATTCAACACGATGACTGCTTCGTTTCTCAGAGACTTTCACCGTTGCCAAATAATATTCCATGCTCGTGGTCATTTTCTGGATCCCCGGTGGACCTCGTAAAAGTGGAAATAATGAGACCGCATCGGTTAAAGTATTATGGTGTCCCTTAACGAGCATTTGTCGCGTTGTGAATAACACTTTTAATTAATTCATGGAACTGCAGATCGGAGAAGAGATGAAGAAATAACATCTACCGTCATCGTACCTACTTTTCCGTCATCAGGATCGAACTCTCCAGAGCGATTTTAATTTTCGATTAGCGCCTCGGAAACGGCGAACCTCCGCGAGGCGCTCTTACCGACACAGACTTTCCAATTACCCACACTCAGCCTGATTAGATATCGATCCCTTCACGATCGCCTCTTCGCGATTTCTTTCGCGTAAAAATTCCACGATGGAATAAGTCGACGTATCTTTATTTTCGCCCGCGGTGAAATTAATCCCGTCGAATTTCTTCCTAACACCTTGAAACCTCTATCCTTTCTTGCTTCTCTGAGGTGTCTGAATTTTTTCTCTTGTTGTTTTGTTCCTTTATTCCACTTTATTTTCAGTTGTTTTTTTTTACATAGAATGATAATACTGAATCTCTCTCTTTCTCGAATCTTAATTGTCGTGAAGATCTTGCTAATTGTCCATGAGGAATCGTCGTTTCGTAGAGGCACTCGAAGAGTAGGTAAAAAATCATTAGCTGTGGGAAGAATGAAGAAGAATCTTTCCGCCTCTTTTACGCTGCATTATGTATTTGTAATTAATCCGTCTCGACACGCTTTACGAGATTTTTTCTTGAGAGTAGAGAGGAGTAATATCTTTCCAGAGGAGTTCGAGAACTTTGCGAATTCGTAATTAAACGTTTTTGGCGAGATGATGGTTTTGAAATTTTTAGGCTGACTTTCATCGAACAACAGAATTTTTGTAAAGAGAGTACACGGAAGTTTTATTAAATACTGTAATTTCACGTTTGCAAAAATGAGCGCAAAAAAATGGAGAGACACTTTCGACGGCTAGAATCGCCGCTCTTCTCTTCCTCGTTAATTAATGAAGCTAGAAACTCTGTCGTATTTGCCCTCGACGATGGCCCATTAATTTCACCCGAGGAACTTTCCACCTCGTCAGAGAGCTTAAGTACTCTGCTCTTATCCTGCCGAACGTGCTAGGAAAAAATCTTGAGATTGAATCCTTTCGAGATGTTAGTCCATTTCGTTGCGGCCTTCCTGCATCCTGTCGATTCAACTTACTCTACTGTACATTCTGAATTACATTCTCGATATTCTATCAGCTAATTGAAATTGAAATCGTGCAGAAGGATACCTCTGCGATGCAGATAATTGTCACATTGCAAAGTTAAAATGAAATCTATGGAAATATTAATCTGTCAGACCTCTTCACTTCCGGGTAGAAGAAATGGAAGAAGGCCTACTTCCGGAAGAGATCAATTACAACAGAAATCTACGTCAGAAATAGTTCTAGGTAGTGGACAGCTAATCTACAATTTCTACATCTTCTACCTGCGATGTTCTCTGCAGAACTGAACTGTTCTCCAAAATAGTTCTCCATAAAACTCATCCGTTCTTCATAAACTCAACCGTTCTCCAAAAAATTCAACTGTTCTCCAAAACGGTTTTCTACTAGGCTCTAGCGTTCTCCAAAATGGTTCTCTACAAAACTCAATCAATTTCCTCGACCATTCTATGGAAAATTCAATCGTTCTCCACAAGACTTAAGCGTTCTCCAAATTCGTTCACCACAAGACTCAATCGTTTTCCAAAAAAATTCAACTGTTTTCCAAAACGGTTCTTTCTAAGACTCTGTCATTCTCCAAAACCGTTCTCCACAAAACTCAACCATTTTCGTGAACCATTCTATGGAAAATTCAATCGTTCTCCACAAGACTTAAACCTTCTCCAAATTCGTTCTCCACAAGACTCAATCGTTCTCCAAAAAAATTCAACTGTTCTCCAAAACGGTTCTTTCTAAGACTCTGTCATTATCCAAAAATGTTTTCCACAAAACTCAACCATTTTCGTGAACCATTCTATGGAAAATTCAATCGTTCTCCACAAGACTTAAACCTTCTCCAAATTCGTTCTCCACAAGACTCGATCGTTCTCCAAAAAAATTCAACTGTTCTCCAAAACGGTTCTTTCTAAGACTCTGTCATTCTCCAAAACCGTTCTCCACAAAACTCAATCATTTTCGTGAACCATTCTATGAAAAATGCAATCGTTCTCCGCAACATTCCACCGTTCTCCACAAAACTCAACCATTTTCCTCGACCATTCTATAGAAAATTCAATCGTTCTCCACAAGCCTCAACCGTTCTCCACAAGAATAAACCGTTTTCCAAAAAATTCAACTCTTCTCTCTAAAACTCTGTCGTTGTCCAAAACGATTCTCCACTATGCTCAACCATATTTCTGAACCATTCTACGAAAAATTCCACCGTTCTCCAAAACGGTTCTCCACAACCGGAGTAACGCAAGATCCCAACGACCATCAAAGTCCCCGGCATTCCGTGAAACTTCTCACGTCCAGTAGAATGCGATGAAAAAAGTTCAAGTTGTAGGTAGTTTCGCGGAAAGAAACCGTATGATATCATCCCAAGTATCGAAGGACGATCGAGTCCTCCTCGAAGCGGTCGATTTTCTCGATGAGGCCTCGAGAGAAGAGTCGGAGGGACAGGCAACGTTGTATCACCTGGTGGGGGCTATGCGAGAGAGTTTTACGTACCGAAATGAAACTACTCGGCGGAGAAAGTGAGAGCCGAGGTAGCGGACGGTGGGCATACGACGGCCAGGCGACCGGGCCTCCTCGAGACGAGAGGATAGACATGGTGCGAGCCCTCCGTCGTGTGGACCTTTATTACCCTCTGGAAAAAATCTGTTAAATTTTATCAAGATCCCTCGCGTTTTCAAATCAAACAAAGGGAACAGCGAAGAAATCTCGTGGAAAGATATTCGACGCAGATACAAAAGAAGAAATTTTCTGAAGAAAAGCGTGGAGCGTTTCAATTTTGGAGAACGCGAAGGATCTCGTTCTTTTGGACGAAGGAGAAATTTGTTTCTAGTGAAAGATACGAAGGATAAAATATCTTGAAGGAAAGGAAGAACAAATGGTACGGATGAAGAGATGACAAAGAGGGATAAAACGTTGGAGGATCTTTAGAATTCGCGAGTGCCGGTAAAATTAAGGAATCGAGAGGGTAACACCGACGGAGGAAAACAATCGGACATCCCGTGTTGGTTGTGTTATGGTGGTGAAGATCGTACAGGGTAGACGAGGAAGAAGAAGAGGTAGAAGAAGAGAAGGCAAAGGTTATCGTTCGAGAAGTGACGAAGCGTGCTCTTTAAGAGTCGTGCTTTCTTCTTGAAGAAGAAAAAAAGTACCGAAGAGAAGATCGAGAAGGTGAAAATTACACGGAGAGAACTAGCTTCGATTCTACGGTGTATCGGTAAGTTTTGCTTTTTTCTTCGTTCAATTTCCTTCTTTATTTTCGCGAAGAAATGTCTTCTAAGGTCACTGTTAAAGAAAGGGGGTAGTTTCAAGTGGAACAAGCGAGTACGATGCAACGAATGCAAACGCGACACTTGGATTTACTGGGAAGAAATAAAGTGAAAGTGAGATTGTCACGATGTGGCCGAGGAGTTTTAAAAGAAAGCCTATCACCTGTCGCTCGTACAAGAAGTACGCGATGCAAGATAGGTAAATCAAGTCCAGTGATTTTAATGCCCGAGCGAAGTAGCTATTACCAGCCCGATAAATCATCGGCCTTTCTCGCAACCTTCACCGCCGTTTCCACGGAACTAGAAAGAAGAGATTACGAGGACATTTTGTCAACGTTACTTTTAACCATTGTTAACTTTCTTGTAAAATACTAACCTGGAAAAAATCAATCAAACTAGAATTTCATTTATGTACAGTTCATTAAGTTTACGTTCAAATTTCTAATTGGATCAAGAAGAAAATGTCTTTTAACTGAGTGGAAATTTATGGTAAAAGTTCGTATGAAATTCTGGTTGAAGTTTGGATAGACGTTTATCGTGGAATTAATTAATGGTGGCTCCAAGTCGTCGAAATAAAGTTTCGAGGCTCGTAGCGAGTGAAAGTACTTCCGTTCTTTTCCAAAACGAAACTACCAGGGGACGCATTAAGGATGCACGCTTCGGTACCGTTCTACCGATTGCCTAAACACCACTCCCCGTTTACGTAACAGAATTCGATAGAAGTTTAAAGAGAAACGGTACTTCGATAGAATTCTTTATGTATCTTCCTTACATTTCTTCAGAATTCCCCTCGGATTTTCATATTTCCAAGATTCCACGATTCCTCTTGATATCGCAATTATAACAGAAATAAAACGTTCTCCATCGTGAAATTTGCAGAGGACTTGTTGTTTCTTCAGCAAAGTTATATCTCTTTGAAACTTCTCTTCGTTTCTACGGTCAGAGAATTTCTCCGCGAAAGTAAATCGATCTTTCGTGTCTTCGAGGATCGGAAACGTTCGCCAGTTGGTTTCAGAAGAAAATTCACGGAGCGTAGAGAAGAGAGGGAGGATAAGAAGAAAACGATGCAAAGTGTCGAATAGCGTGTGCAAAAAAAATTCGTTACACAATGGAAAGTGTTCGTCATGAAAGGGTATCGGTGAATTAGACCGCGAAGAAGCGTACTCTTTCAAGGCCATGAAGAAAGAGCAGAAGCTGTGACGTCGAGATTTCTTCGAACCGGTTTTCTTTGAAAGGCGGAACGCGTTTACAGCCGTGGACGTAAGAGCGAAGGGCCATTAGGGCGAGAGTGTTTTACAAAGAAAAGAAGAAAACGAAGGACAACAATTTACGTATACAAAACATCCAGAGACCGTTAGGTCCGTGTTTTGCTTCGGTACTTCGTATCTCTTCTCTTTCCTTCAAATTTCAAATCCAGCGGTCCTTTCTATCTCTTCTTTTACGTAACTGATCACCTCTGACGTGTTTTCTTGCTTAATGAGTCAAGTGATAAACTTCTCTCGAAGATTATACCAAGGAGAATAACATTAGCTGTCACAGAGAAGAAATTTCTTCTCTTTTACATAACTGATCATCTCTGACGTGTTTTCTTCCTTAACTCGCCAAATGATAAATGTCTCTGGACGATTCTTTCAAGCATAATAGAATCCCTCAAAGAGAAGAAGCCTATTCTCTTTTACATAACTAATCACCTCTAATCTGTCTTCTTCCTTAATTCGTCAAGTGATACACTTCTCTCGATGATTCTTCCAAGACTTACGACATTAAAGCCTCAAAGAGAAGAAACCTATTCTCCTTTACATAATTAATCACGTCTAATCTTTCTTCTTTAATACGTCAAATGATACACTTCTCTCGAAGATTCTTTCAAGATTTACAACATTAGGCCTCAAAGAGAAGAAACCTATTCTCTTTTACATAATTAATCACCCCTAATCTGTTTTCTTCCTTAATTCGTAAAATGATACACTTTTCACTTTGATTCTTCCAAGCATAATAGCATTAGTCCTCAAAGAGAAGAAATCTATTTTCTTTTACAGAATTACTCACCTCCAATCTCTTTTCTTCTTTAATACGTCAAATAATACACTCCTCTCGATGATTCTTCCAAACTTAATAGCATTACGTCTCAAAGAGAAGAAATATTATTATTTCTTCACCTCTTCCAATATAATTGAACGTATCATCTACCATTTTTCATTCCAAAGAGTGTCTCTAAACATCCAACAGATGTTAATCCAAGCAAGAAACTCTAACGTGCGTTTTCTTCTTCGGAAGAAAACGATTATCTCGCAACGATAGCATCGTCCCGTAATCGCGATACGATTCCACGCTCCGAATCCCCTCGAAAGATCGAAACAGAACGGCATTCCTTTCCCGCGGCAAGTGAAAGAGAGAGAGAGGAAGTCTCGAATTAAGAGTGGATCGCACGAAAACAAAATTTCTCGGGCGCGTGCTTCTTATTTTGGCTTTTTCTTCGTTCGCTTTCGGCGAAAGTAAATGGCGCCCATGCGCGCCGCGGAGAAAGTAATGTATCGCGTTCTTAATGCCAGTTCACACGGAATTCGGGATGCTCGGGGTGCCATTCAAAAGATCCAAGAGAGAAAAGAAAAGAAAAGAAGAGAGGAAGAAATACGTGATACCGATGGATCGTAAAAGCGCGAGTACTCGCAGAGAGCTTTCACGAACAGCTGGAAAACGAACGTTCAACTTCGTCATGTTCGTTTACGTTGATACGTGTACTTATGAACGTATAAGTGAGAAGAAACTCCACACTTTCGTCGAGAAGTATACGTTATAGTCAGCTAGACGTAGGAAGGTGAAAGTTCGTAAAAGATCGAATCTTCTGCCATCGTCTCTTTCTTCTTCTCTCTGTCAAACACGATCTCTTCTTTGCGATTCATTTCCGCCGCTCTCTTCAGCTTCCTGCTTTTCTTCTTGGACGAACAGTCCGCCCATCGTGTCAATTACATGGCAATTAATCCATGGTGAATCGTCCGAGAAGTTTCTGAGAAGAAAGCTTTCTTCTCTGGAGAACAATTCTCTCTACGGGGTTGAAAATCTGGTTAGAAACTTTAAAGAAGAAATGTCATTTCTTCTTCTCTTTTTTTACCTTAATACTAGATCTACCGACGATTAGTTTAATTAAAAATTATCAAATAGATATGTACTAATGGAATAAATGACGAGGGAAAAACCTTGATCGATTAAGGTAGTTCTAGCTGGATTCAGAACTGAAAGTTTCTTTTTTCATTAGAAATGAAAAAAATTGCGTAAGAATTAATACAGGGGCTAACTTCACAGAGGTCATTTCAAAAAACATCTTTCTCTATAACTATGACGTAAAAAATTATGAAAAAATTCAATAATATTCCAAAAGCATAAAATAATACATTGCTAATTTTTTATTAGAATCCATCGACTCGTTTTTCCATTAGAAAAATGAAAAAAGATTTTACGGACTCAGCAAAAATTTGTTTTCATAAGGCCCATGTTAAATATGTTATTTTTAAGCACGATTTATTCATAAACCATGTGGATGAACTCGTTGAGATTCCGGTTATAATTATAAAATATCATGAAGAATATATTTTCAAAATTTAAAGGAAATCTATCGAAAAATGATAAGTGCCTAGAACTACCGTAAGTCGCCTATACTTTTCAAAATAGACGTGGAATATTGGAAATGAAACAGCGTCAGAAATCTTAAGAACATTTAAAAAAAATTAAAAGCAAGTCATTTTGACCATCTTCGTAGTTCCAGTGTTAATAAGCGCCACACCGGTCCGTAGGGACCGGCTGTTGATATCTCGTTGACACTGTTCAATGAAAATCAACGATTAGTTTTTAACTAACAACTTGTAAGCTACACTATCACGCCAGACCAAGCCACAATTAGTTATTTTTAATAAGAGACAGAACATTTTACAAAAATTAATAAAAACAAATAGAAAGATACCTTTTCGAATAAAGAGCCTAAAAGTGTAGTACCGGTCTCTAGGAAAGAGCTTGACGTTTAACGTGTTCTTTTAACGTTTCTACATTTGTGTAAAATAATTTCCACGATAATTTGTACGATTATTAAATCGAAGTTTCTACAATTGTTACTTCTTTCACTTTGATCGTTTTTTAGAAAGTGTCCTAAGTCATTACAAAGCGAGAATCGTTCATTAACGTCCAGCGACCGGTGTCGTAAAGATTACGAGGACAAAAAAGATGAGCCAGAGAAGAGATAGGCGCGGATGTATAGGTGCTCGAGGATTCGTAACTTCCGGCGAGCGGGTGGTACCGCGTGAACGTGAACTTCACACTGTCGTGCATGCAAGAAGTGCACTTTCACTTCTGGTAGATCTACAGAACGGGGAGCCAATGACCTACTAACACAACCAACCACGTCGTCCGGTAGCCACGAAGATCGATAGTCGACAAGGCCGTTCGATGTCGATTTTCCGGTTATTTAAATTTTTGCCACAATCCGGACATGCAATTTTTCCATCCTGTCCCGATGTATATATCACCATCTATCAATATTGCGCTTCGATTTCAACATAGGATTTCAATTTTGCGCCGATTCGCACGATAGAATTTACTTAATGAACGTATTCGCATCGGGAATTCAATTTGAGAAATTTGTAGCGTATTTTCACGCGAATCTTTCGATTATAATCGACATTTGATGATTTTCACGTTTGGATTTCTGTTACAATCGTTACGTTTCTGTTTCAAGTAATCCCATTTCCGTGGAATGTTTCGTATAGTTATTTTCATTCGTGATTTATCTACGATAAAATCCTATTTTGTCACGTGAAATATCAGCGTTTAAAATGGTACAATTTTTCTTTACTTTTTAGAATGTTCTACGAAACAATGTGCACTGCTAACGAACTTCATTCGCAGCTCGATGAAACGAGTATTAAAGTTCTACTTGCCTTGGACTCCCTGACTTCTAATTGCCTCAGCCTCGTAACAATTAGAGCCTTTTTCGATTGTACTCTTTCGATCCATTGCGAAAGAACAGGTGCGGTCGAGCCGTTAAATTATCCAGAACGTCGTTGAATTGACGAATTAATCGGGTAAAAGGGATCGGTATAATTATTGTAATAATTATCCTCGAGATCAGAGAACGTCGTGAGAATTTTCTTAGCATGCTCGACGCCATTGGTATTTCGCTAGTTTCATCTTTTTTACTGAAGTGAAACTTTTTCTATTAAAATTACATCTTTGTGAGGCAGAAATCTTAAAGATACTATTGGACTTTATATTTGTATTGTCTTATACACTTATTTAACCGTTGCTGTACAATAACGAGCGATACTTTAACATCAACTCTCAAATTTTGCAAAATCTAACAAATTGAATATATCTCTAATACGCCACATGATAAAATTATTTCTATGTCATTAGTATTATGTTAATTACACGATGTATCAAGAATCACTGAACAATTTGTACTTTATCAATTTAATTCCAAGTTATTGCAGTCGCAGTCACAAAAGAAATTGTACGTCAAGGGGTTAGAGGTCATATGAAACATTGAATTTAACCGGTCACCGAGTGTACAATCAATAAAGTGTTTAATTTCTACTCAGCGACAAGACTATAACAATTATGAATTTCTGCAATCTGTTGTCCAGTTCTGGTTAAATACATTCCCTTTACTTTCACTCGTTATGGGGTACCATGACGCAAACTGTCTTTCCATGGAAAAAGGATCTTCCTGTGCGCAACTTGTCGCGTATGAATTTTACATAATTTTTCCGATAATGTATAAGGAATTACAAGTAGTTAAAACTGATCGTAGAATTACTATAATTATTATGGGTAATTCAGGAATCAATCGTTACCCTTGCATGCCGGAAATGCGGATGTAACGAGGAGACATTTTGCCTCGGGTTGTAGGATACCGAGGATCTCTGGAGAGAATGTTTTCTTCTTGCATTGGGAATGGTGTCGTCACGCGATCTTCTTTAGAGATGAAGAGAAGTAACTTCAATATTCGATGATTACCGTCAATTATAAGCCGAGAGGAACGCTACGGTTAGCGATCATGCTCGTGAAACTCGAATCGTGGAGAAAATCGTGAATCGTTACGTTCTCTGTAGACGAGTCTAGAAATCTGAGGGTCAACCAAAGAGGTTCATTATATTCGAAGATCGTCATTATCCTTTCTCCGTGCTGTCGACTAATCGGTTCAATTTGTGGCCAAATTTTCACGACATTTTTATCCGTTGCTTCCAGCAAGCACTTTGCATTTAGAATGATAGCGAATTGTCAAGAAGAGGAGCAAAAATGTGAACTTCTATTGTTAATGATTTAAAAGGAAAAAGGTGGATTCATTGTCGGAAATTTCATTACTACATATATAATATATTGGTTGTTTAATTTTTTATTAATAAATCTTTCATTTCAATTGATTTGGAAGTATTTTCTTTGCAAAAAATTTCTATTTTCTTGTATGATTTGAATTGGCTCGCTTCAGAAAAATAGGTAAATCAATATCCGTGAATCTAGTGTTAATGATTTAAGTATTGAAGATTCTCTTCAACGAATATTAACACGTTCAGAGCCACTGATATTTCGCTCGTTTGATCATTTCTACTGAAGAGATACTATTAACGCGTTGACTGTCGTGGGGGTCACCGGTGACCGGTGCTATTGAATTCAATGAAATTTTATGTCACTTTGAAATTGAAATATTTATGAATTTTCAGACATACTGTATATTTAAATATTGGTGTTTAAAAGATAAAGGTCTGCCGAATACCTATGTATCTGTATCTTTAAAGTTTCTTTTTTTATAAAGATGTGAATTTAATAGAAAAAAATTCGCTTCAGTAGAAACAGTGAAACTAGCGAAATACAGTTGGCGTTCAACGTGTTAAATTAACTCCTGTTAAATTTTTATTCCTATTGAAATTACTTTTCCTATTAATGAGAATTAAAACACATATCGAATAGAAATGTATTCAGCAGAATGTTGTTTTTTGAACGCCAGTATTTAAATACTGAATGAGTTAGAAAATTTATCATCGGTGATTCCTATGGCAGTCAAAGGACTAATTACTTTTCCAAATGATCAGTTGACAATTGTAAAATATGCTCAAGATTCATCACCAACCGTCTTCTTCCTTTATCTTTCAGCCATACGATGGGTACAGCGAAGCCATGCCGATGGTTTCTCATGGGGATAGTCCTCACAGTTTCTTCGAATTCCCACGTTACCAGGCAGACGGAAATTTCAGAGACGAATCACGGAAAATCGGACAATATTTTCGATTCACTTCCCATCGAGACACCATCGAAAACTGTCGAAGATCATGGGAATCGAACGGATCTATCAGCGATTTCAACTCGTAGACGTCGATACGTGCGTTTTCCAACCGGTCCCACCGGTTATCTCTTCGAGGGTGGTGGTTCACCGAGTGGAAGAAATATTGGTTTGCATCCTGGTGCACGTTTTGGTGGTCAGAGTCAATTTCCAGCTTGGAGACAACAGAAATCCCTCTGGAGAAGTCCTGTCTCCGATTATAGTCGACCGGTGATGGGTCATCGAACTCCACGTTTGATATTTCGAGATAATGATTTCTTCCCTCCAGCTAGCAGCACGGCATCATTCTTTCAACAATCGAATCATCTGCCTGATTTCGACGAGGAGGTCAGAGGTAAAGATGATGGTGGGAAAATTTGAAAATATCAATTTTTCATTTTATTCTCATTTTTCTCTTTTATTCGATCTGTTTCTTTTATTCTAAATCGATTTTCTTCTTTCAGATCATCGAAAACAGACGCTCGACGATTATCCTAGAATAGAGTCAGGTACGTTTCCAAGTGCAATGGTGTTGGACCGTAACGTGAAAGTGATATTTGTGTTCTTCTTCTTATCCTTTCCTGTTTAATATAATCTTAGTTAGACGTTGGTTTCACGATGTGTCAGCGATCAATTAACGATGATACCAACGATAACGAATGGAATATTGCATCGTGCACCCGGAGATTTCATAGTTTTTAGATAATCGTAAATCAGAGAGGACATAGCCGATGCAATATCCTATTTTAATGTCACAACGATTACAACACGATGCTTATTCCTTCGCTGACGACTTCCGTCATTCGTGACAGGCTGCTTATTATTTTACGACACTATTTCCCGTCGTTTCTTACGATTTCGTTTGTCTATCGCCATCACCATCGCCCGTGGCGACAGTAGAGACACCTTTTTCTCTTCGTTGCGCTTCCATCCAACAGATTTTTCACGGTTCCTCGATCACGGCCTCGTCGTTTTTCCCTCGTCTAACGCTCTGAGTATCCCAAAGTTAGGCTTGGAGTAATCAGACACCGTTTCCGTTCTGGTAGATTCACTCTCTGGCGTAAGAGAGCAACAAAAACCGGAAGTCCGACGGTACCAATCTCGCTAAAGACGATCAACCGGGAAACGGAATAATAATTTAGCCTTTATTGTTAAATCGAAATGTAAACGAAAGAAGTGAAAGAAATTTCTCTCTTTTTAAATATCGAGGGAAACGTGGATGGAGAATGGTAAATGACTTGCTCTCTGGCGTAAGAGAGCAACAAAAACCGGAAGTTCGACGGTACCAATCTCGCGAACGACGATCAACCAGGAATTGGAATAATTATTTCGCGTTCACTGTAAAATCGAAACGTAAACGAAAGAAGTGACAAAAATTTCTCTCTCTTTAAATATCGAGGGAAACGTGAATGGAGAATGGTAAACGACTTACTCTCTGGCGTAGGAGAGCAAGAGAAACCGGAAGTCCGACGGTACCAATCTCGCGAACGACGATCAACCGGGAAATGGAATAATTATTTCGCGTTCACTGTAAAATCGAAATATAAACGAAAGAAGTGACAGAAATTTCTCTCGTTTTAAATATCGAGGGAAACGTGAATGAAGAGTGGTGAACGTCTTACTCTCTGGCGTAGGAGAGCAAGAGAAACCGGAAGTCCGACGGTACCAATCTCGCGAACGATGATCAATTCCATCGATCAACCTTGAAATGGAATAATTATTTCGCGTTCACTGTAAAATCGAAACGTAAACGAAAGAAGTGACAAAAATTTCTCTCTTTTTAAATATCGAGGGAAACGTGGATGAAAAATGGCAAACGACTTGCTCTCTGGCGTGAGAGAGCAACAGAAACCGGAAGTCCGACGGTACCAATCTCGCGAACGACGATCAACCGGGAAATGGAATAATTATTTCGCGTTTACTATAAAATCGAAATATAAACGAAATAGGTGAAAGATAATTCTCTCTTTTTAAATATCGAGGGAGATGTGGATGAAAAAATGGTAAACGACTTTAAGGGCTAACGATGGAAAAACGAGAAAAGAGTTTGCCCTATTCTGTGCAGAATCGCGTCGACAAAAAAGACCACTTTGGAAGGGTGACGATACGTTGTGCGCTGACGGAAGAAGCTGCGAATTTTTTCTAATGTGTTGGATGTCTGCTGGCCTATTGGACGGCAGCTGCGGCGGCATTATGTTCGCTTGTTGTCAACGGAGAGAACCTAAGGGTAGCTCCGATTATAACCTGCTCGAGTCAACTAGAGATCAGTCTGAGCCCATTCCGTTGGATTCTTACACGGAGACAGCAAATGATGATCGTAAGTCCTTCCTTCGGAAGCATGAAATCCGATTCTTGCACAAGCATGACACTACCACGTTGTATATCCTCTTCTTTGCTTCTTTCCGCTGTCTCTTCTTCTTCTCTTCTTTCCGACAGTCTTTGTCACGTGCACGATCCTTAGCATGTAAAATTATCCTCCCATTTTGACCCTTTACTTTTATTAAAACTTCTTTTCACTGGAAAAAAATCACTATCCTTTTTTTCGACTCTTTTAACATTGAAGAATTCTTCTGAAGATAAAGGTAGAATATTGTAATGACAGTTTTGTCTTCCTTTCACCGTTTTCCTGTCGATTTCACCGATCTAAATAAACGATTATGCATGCAGCATGGATTCTACTATTTTCAATGAATTTGTAGAAGCATATCACCATTGTAATTTTCCACTTCGCCATTCTATTTTTCTCCTCTAACCACTCGCCATTTCATCGAGGAAAATTGCATGTGCATCGTGATACTAATCCAATCGGTGGCGCGTTTCTTGTACGATTCCTTTCTACCGCGAATATCCTTCTTATCCATCCTTAATTCCTACTTTCTGATTCCGAGAAAGCAGGTTTTGAATTTTCGCGGGTTCGAGAAGTCACCGGAAATACGTCCAAGACGATCGAATCATTTGTCGAGGGATTAATATACCGGGATGAAGAAGATCATTGTGACTTTTCTTTGTCACGGATCGAAAACCGCGTCTTCCGGTTGCTCGTAAAACTTCGGAACCGTGCATTCTGTTCCTACTTCCGGTGCGTTGAAACGCTTCGCTGGAGCCATTGCAGTCTTCCGTACTTTTATCTTGCGTACAAAGAAACGTCGCCAAGACTGCTGGGAATTTCGTACGATTAAAGAATTCCTGATACTCTATCGATGGTAGAAAAAGTTTCTTTTAGTTTCTCGTTCGTTGCTGATTTACTCCAAGTCTAATTTGATAATTGTCCCATACGACGACAGATAATAAATATTTATCGTCCGTAGAAACTCTTCTTTGCTTTGCTAGAGTGTAAGTTTGCTCGGAGAATTCCATCTTCGAGAAATTTCTCTGTTTAATTTCTAGATCTATGGGCGGCAAATTCTCGATGTTAATTTAAAAAGTCTAGTCTCTCATTTTTTATAAATAATCTCCAAGTTTATAGGGAATGGATAGATTAGATATTTTGCGTCCATCTTATAAAACAGACGTTACTGAATTAATCTTCTTTGCCGTTTTTCGATTCTTCTTCTTTTGTAACACTTATTTAATATATTTAAATATCATAGATTTATAGTCGCTGGTTCTAGTGTTGAAGATATTAAATAAGTTTGCAAAAATAGGTGTCAACCAGATAAGAATATAATCAGTTGAGTAATTTGTATATTACAAAGTACACATGAGATATTTATTATATCGCTTCTCTATAAATTTGAGAAAAATGTATGAAAATATCTAGTGTTAGTTGCATTACTAAAAACAAGATGGCGGCTATAAAGTTGAAATTCCAGGCTGCGGAATTCCTGTTTCGAAGCAAACCGCTCAGAGGCGAATCGTCGGAGGCGACGAGGCAGGATTTGGTAGCTTTCCATGGCAGGTCAGACTTGCATTTAATGATTTTTTGTTATTATTTAAATATATATTTCTTTTAAACAGTAAATATTCTCTGGTTACCAGGCATACATACGAATCGGTTCGAGTAGATGCGGAGGAACCCTCGTCAATCGTTTCCATGTCGTCACTGCTGGTCATTGCGTTGCCAAGTAAGTGGATAAAGTGATTGATAACAATTAATTGGAACTGATTAAGTTAAAATTATATTAATATCTCTTCAATCTTCGCAGAGCTTCAGCGCGCCAAGTTCAAGTCACTCTTGGCGACTATGTCGTCAATTCCGCCAGCGAAACTTTGCCTGCTTACACTTTTGGTGTTAGAGAGATTCGTGTTCATCCTTATTTCAAGTTTACACCTCAAGCTGACAGGTCTGACAACTTTTCAATCTGACCTGATCAATTTTGCAGCTTTTCTTCTAATTTCTTATTAATAATATTAATTATTTAGATTCGACGTGGCAGTTCTTCGGTTAGATCGACCAGTTCACTACATGCCACACATAGCACCAATCTGTTTGCCAGAAAAGAACGAAGATTTCCTCGGCCAATATGGCTGGGCTGCCGGTTGGGGTGCACTGCAAGCTGGTAGGTACCTTTTAACCCTTTCAGGTCAGTAGGATGTTAAAAAAATGGCGGTCGGTGAAGTGTTAATCGTTTTAATGCCACGCGATGTGCTGTGGCAAAAGTTACTCTTAAACTATCAATAAAAAAAACTCGGGATGAAACAAATCTGTCGTCTGTCATATGTCAAGCGAGAAACAGAAAAACAAATTTCCGCTGCTCGATATTTTCATTAAGCTATTCTGAATATAATGAAAACTGCACTATCGTGATGCGTGGCGCTATCAAAGACGCTTTTTTAACCCTTTGCACTCGGAGCTCTCTCTGACATTATTTATTAGCAATTTGACGACACTTTACTATTTTCCATCTAGTGCCATTTTAATAGAACAATTAAGGAAAACGTACATATAAAATATTGTGGTGCAGTAAGTTTATTGTCTAAAATCACTAATAAATTCGAGGTCTACTTAGAAGGGGCCGTCAAGTGATATGGTAGACTTAAGGTAGTTCTAGCTAGATTCAGAACTAAAAGTTTCTTTTTTCATTGAAAATGAAAAAAATTACGTAAGAATTAATGCAGGGGATAACTTCACAGAGGTCATTTCATTCACTTTTTAGACATTAAAAAGCATCTCTCTCTATAACTGTGAAGTAAAAAATTATGAAAAAATTCAATAATATTCCAAAAGCATAAAATAATACATTGCTAATTTTTTATTAGAATCCATCGACTCGTTTTTCCATTAGAAAAATAAAAAAAGATTTTACGGACTCAGCAAAAATTTTTTTCCATAAGGCCCATGTTAAATATGTTATTTTTAAACACGATTTATTCATAAACCGTGTGGACGAACTCGTTGAAATTCAGCTTATAATTATAAAATATCATGAAGAATATATTTTCCAAATTTTAAAGAAATCTATCGAAAAATGATAAGTGCCTAGAACTACCTTAAAATGTCCCCTCAACTGGGACATCATAATGGAAAGGGTTAAATATAAATTTTTTATAATTGAATGATTGTAATTAACGAAACAATTAAACAGGTTCGAGACTTCGTCCAAAAACTCTTCAAGCAGTGGATGTGCCTGTGATAGACAATCGAGTTTGCGAAAGGTGGCATCGATCGAATGGCATCAACGTTGTCATTTACGATGAGATGATGTGCGCCGGATATCGTAGCGGTGGCAAAGATTCTTGTCAGGTGATTATCGAAATGATCGACGAATAAAATTCCACTTTAATTGATCTAATAATTTAAAAAATCTTTATCATTATTGCAGGGTGACAGTGGTGGACCATTGATGCTGGAGAAGACCGGAAGATGGTACCTGATTGGTATCGTTTCCGCTGGTTATTCCTGTGCACAGCCAGGACAACCTGGAATTTATCACAGAGTTGCTAAAACTGTCGACTGGATAACGTACGTTATAAATTCGTAGCCTGATGTGGAGAAATCGAGGCTGTTTTTTCACTTGGAAACTTTGCATGAAACAAAGTTTAGTGGAAGAGAACGAAAGTTCGGACTGATGTTACAAAAAGAAGAGAAGAGAAAAGTGAAGTGAAACCGTGGACTTATCTAAAGACTAATTGACAATTATCGAAAGCCACGGACTTGTCGATTTCATCTGACAAATCGTTGGAAAAAAAAGTCTTCGATCATTTTATTTAAAACGTGTAAATATTCCTGATAAAGGGCTAATGATTTAATTACCGGAAGTTCGCTTCTACCACGGAGATTTCCGAAGTCGAAAGTCTCTCGAAAGTCGTCGTACATTGAGTTTTATATATGTATATGACTATTGTTTTCTTTCTTTGTTATAACATAGACGACGAGTGTAAATCACTGTGCGTATTTCCGCTCGGAGAATTTCCCATGGACCGTGATAGCCATGAGAGTTTGAATTACTTCAATATGTGTTCGATGCGCATATCGAGCCGGATAATTTGTAAATTAAGTGTGTTTCTGTGTGTGTGATATGTCTGTATATTCGCGCGTAATAAATAATCGAACTGTATCATGATTATCGGCCCTTAAAACATGAAATTCTAATTAACAAACAACGTAGTCGCTTCCTCCCGTTGAATAATGGACAATGATGTTTCTGGGAGAGGCAATGATAGGTTGGAGGAATAAAATAAAGGAAAAATAGTCGCTTACATTAAAAACATACTTTTTTTTTTTGTTATTCGACAACCGTTGCATCTCAACGCAAGCTAATGGCGTTTCGATATTAGAACAACGCGATTAAGTATCTATCTCGGCTTTGTGTATATAAGAACACATTTATCTCGTTAATATTAGCTTTCATCTTTTTAACAATATAAGTATCCACATGCGACAGAGCCGCGAGAAATTCCAGTTTGCATAGAAGTTTCCGAATACGCGAGGCTACACTTTGCTCGCCGCGCGATTAAACTTTAATTACTCATTTATATATTTATTAATACACGGCGTAAACTAGTACAGTTACGAATTACCCATTACACCGATTAGAAGGTCCCTCTATCGCGACGACCCTTGACCCTTAATTCAATAATTCTCTCAGAAAATTATTCGCACGATTCTATTTCTTTTTTCCTCGTTTACATTGAATTCCTTTAAATTTTTCTCAAACAATTGTGCAATCGGGACTAGAGAGATTGCGAATCAAAGAGGTAGAAGAAAGTAATCGTCGCGAAAGTGGGAGGTCCTCGAAATTTCTTAAGATCTCGCAGTTACAAACTTCAATTCACTTTCCTAAAGTCAATTTCATACATGCCGTTAATTATGACAGTGATCCAAATCATTCTTTCTTTCAAGACATTTCACCTTGTCTTTTCCAATGTCACCTTGAACTCCGTGCAAGGATCCAACTATTTTTCTTCCTTTCCGGAAATTAATTTCATGCTACATTGTATATTGATAAAGCACAAAACAATTAATTCAATACTCCAAATTTGTTCACTTAGTCCACTTTCATAATTATCGACACAAATATATATTTATATTTATATATCTATAGTTCTATTAGCTATTTTAAATGTACATCGAAAACGCGCGACCGTTTCATTCTTTCTTTAAGTATTCCTTCGGACCGCAGTGAAAAAAGGACGTAGTCGTGTTTATCGCATAGGATATTCCAATCCCGACGTTCACGCAACGTCCAGGAAAGGAATGTCTACTTTATCTACTTCCGGTCGGTCCGCGTCAAGGGAGTATCGGCTCCGTTGAAACGTAAGCCTCTTGTCTGCGGAACGAGCGGATAATTTGCATCTAAGATAAATAAACTAACGGTAATACTTTCTCGAGATTTGTATACTCGAATACTAAGAAAGGAGGAACAGAGAAGGATAGAAGGAAGAGGACGAAGAAAGGTCGGTTCAAAAGGGAACCCTTTTGGTCGAAGTTAGCGATGCTCGAGGAGAACCATTGTCGTTCGTCGAGCTGTCGTGAAAGCCGCGACACTGTAAATGCATCGAGCATGAGAGGAGATCGTGAGGATCTTTCGTTGAATATCTTGTACCTATTGGCCGGAATCGAAACGAAAAGTCCAACGAGAGATCTATGCTTTGGACAATCAACGTCGCCGTAGATCTTATTAGGGAACGTGTTTCTCTAACTTGTAACTCGTGTGCACGAAGTTGTCATGGAACTTTAAATGCACGAGGTTGAAGGTCATTTGATAATGTGTTCGTTCTACTTTCCTTTTGCTTGATATTTAACCCTTTGACTGTGGACTTTTCTAAGTTGAAGCTTTTCACTTGGCAGCATGTGGCCTGCAGATCGCTCACTGAATATTTTTTCGCTTAGTATGGATATATGACAGAAATACTTGCTGAACGTATATATGAGACCATAGTAGACAGTCGAAGCCTTCGCTGGGCGAGTATTTACGTCCGTAGTTTATATCGACAGCTTTCGCAGAGCGCATATTTGCGTCCATAATCGCTATCGATGGCTTCCGCAGGGCGCATACTTGCGTCCATAGTCTCTATCGATAGCTTTCGCAGGCCGCATATATGCGTCCATAATTTATGTCGACAATTTGCACAGAGCGCATATTTACGTCCACAGTCTCTATTGATGGTTTTCGTAGGGCACATATTTGCGTCCCTATCGATGGCTTCCGCACAGCGCAAATGTGCGTCCATAGTTTCTATCGATAGCTTTCGCAGGTCGCATATATGCGTTCTTAATTTATGTCGACAACTTTCGCAGAGCGCATATTTACGTCCACAGTACCTACTGATGATTTTCGCAGGGCGCATATACCCATAGTGGTCAAAGGGTTAATAATCGAACAAAATGAAAATGGAAACGAGCAAATACCTGATTCTAGGAGGGTAGGATATCGAGTTCAAGGACACTTTGTGTGCTGGGAGGTAATCGATCTTCACTCTTGTGTACCAGCACATTCTTGAAGTCTCGAAGTTTTTGGGGTTGAAGGGCCACAGCCGTGTTTCTGGGCAGTGTAGCAATTGGATTGGTATTATAATTTCTGTACGGTTTCTCGTATCGACTGATTCCATTCTCAGATTCGGAATTATGTCGTCTCTTCACCGTCAGCTCGATCTTCGGCTGTTTCTGAGTACAATCTTTATCCTCGAAATATGGTACTGTCTGCATAGACACGGTGTTTCTACGATCATTGAACAGAGTCCTCGGATTTAAAGTGACTTCACGCGCTGAACCGAAATGTTTGAAATTCTCACATATCGGACTATTCATGAAACTTGTGTCAACCGGACGTCGAGATTCGGGCATTCGTTTCTCGATTTTAATCTCCGTGACGTTCTGTCGGATGAGAATGTCCGGAACAGCTTCCGGTAGAGGTTCTTGCGAGATCACCGGCCATTTTAAGTCACGTGCCAAGTTGCGTTCTATGGCGAGGAATTTCCTTCTAGATTTATCAACGTTGTGCCAACGATATCGTAATTTACCAAATACTAGATAATCGACAAAAAGATATTCTACGAGCAGAGAGATAAAGAAATTCACTGCACCATAGGCTAATAACGTGAAACGGAAACCAAGATTAACCGGAAGAACAAGTTCGAACGAATTGGCCAGCCACTCGAATGGACAAATTGCAAGATAGACAGAAAAGAGAGTTAAAAGAACAAAGGAAATTAGAAGACCATAATTCGTGAAGATTTGTTTTCTATAAGGATGACCTTTTGAGAATGCTACAGCTAGAATAATATATTGCATCGAGCTGATGATGAAGACCGTGTAATTCTCCGTACAACCAACGTCATCTTTGTTCTCAATAGATGTCGCCGTAGCATTAAATGGCTCGAACCAATCCATTTGACGCAAATGCCAAAGACTGGTGTATTGAAACACGGCGACAATTAAGATCTGAGTAATTAGACTGAGAATTGGAGTTATACTTATGAGACTGTTCAAAGGGGTAGTTTTCACCAGGGGACCATCGTAAGCCTCGGTACGTCCGAAGAAGAAGGCGAATATGGATATAATGAAGAGATCGATATAGAGGAACTCGATATCGGTCAAATTTGACTCGATACCGTAGAGAAGCATCACAGAGATGAACTGAGTTAGAGAATAACTGGCCATGTATTTAAATATTCCGAAGGAAGTTACCAAAGCGGCACGACCTTCTCGGATTACTGTGAGGACACAGGAAATATTTGTTTCTCGACTTGTAAACGGCGATGCCACGGACGATTCCGTATCCGAAAGAGAAATACCGGTGTGAGCTGCTTTTAATGCTCCGCAATCGTTTGCTCCATCGCCTACCATTGCTGAAAGAAAAAATGATATCATGAATATTGAAATTTTTAATTCATCATTGATATAAATCGATTTTAAATACTCACAGACATAGTAGCCAAGAGATTGTAGCTCTTGGACGAGTTGTTGCTTCTGATCTGGCGACATTCTTGCAAAGATTGCACCGCGGGTTGCAAGTTTTGGTATTAATTCTGGGTAGTATTGTTTCACTAATGCCCACGTTTTACCGGTAAGTGCGAATACATACTTGTTCTTGGAATGTTGTATACTGGAATGATGAAAATTTTTTATTGTTAATAAAATTTGTTAGGGTATTAATACGTTGAGTGTTATAGAAGTCACTAACGGTATTGAATTTAATGATATTTCAGTTGACTTTGAAATTGTGGTATTTACGAATTTTCTAAGGTATTAAATATTTAACACGTTGACAGCCATGGAAGTCATTGGCGGTATTGAATTTAATATTTCAGTTGACTTTAAAATTGTAATATTTACGAATTTTTTAACGCATTCAATGTTTGACACGTTGGATTTCTTGGAGGGCACAGGCGGTATTGAATTTAATGAAATTTCAGTTGACTTTGAAATTGTAATATTTACGAATTTTCTAACGCATTCAATGTTTAACACGTTGACAGCCATGGGGGTCGCCGATGACCGGCGCCATTGAATTAAGCGAAATTTCACGTAACTTTTAAATTGCAATAATTATAAATTTTTGGACATACTGAGTATTTAAATATTTGCATTAAAAAGACAAAGGTCTGCTGAATCTCTAGCTATACGTATCTTTATACTGTACAAAGATGGGAATTTAGTAGAAAAAGTTTCAATGCAGGAGAAATAATAAAACTAGCGAAATACCGGAGTTCAAAGTGTTAAATATTGGCGTTTAAAAGATAGAATACATATGTATTGTCTTTCAAGTTTTTGTCGTGCCAATATGGGATTTTAATAGGAAAATTATCACTTCAGAAATTAAAAAAATAAATAAAATGTCAGTAGTGATCAAAGTGTTAACGATATTTAGTTTTGAATGATACTTACTCATCGGATAAATAATTGACGTCATTATCGTACTCATTGTTCCCAAACGAGCCACTTTCAATGGTATCTAAACTAGCCACGCTGTTAATGTTCGTCAGTTCGCTAAGGTCACCTTGGCCTATCGGTGAAACCAACGATGGTTGACCATTGCTCTTAGTAAAGTATATTTGTGGTTTTGTCAATTGATTATGCTGCGTCGCTGAAACTGCAATTACCGGTATACCCGGCTTGACGATGTCGCAGTCTCTGGCAACCGAGAGAGCGGTTAACATGTTGTCACCGGTCACCATGACGGTTTTGATGCAGGCTGCATTTAAAGCGCTGATCACCGGCGTGGTTTCCGGTTTCAGTCGATTCTCCATTATTACAAATGCTAAGAATGTTAAATCGGATTCGGCTGCCTCGCGACTCAGCCGTTGCACTTTGGCGTAGGGAAGACGATTCAAGGACTTGTGTGCAAGAGCTATGACTCTGTAACCTTCCGAGGTGTAATCTTGCAGGATGGTTGCAAAGTCTGGTGGAACTGTGGAAGGTAGAGATTCAGAAAATTAAAAAAAGTCGTTGATAAATTTAGCGACAGTTTTTTAACCCTTTGCACTCCGTTGTTTCACCTGAGGGGACATCGTAAATCACTCAGTTACCTCCTTTAACACTAGAACTACCAAAACAGTCAAAATGACTGGTACGCAATTTTTTCAACAAATTCTCCAAGTTTATATAAGAGTCATAGAATAAATATTCTACGTCTATATCAATAAATGTAAATCACCCAATCGATCAAATTTTCTGCCGCTCGATTCCCCCTTTTTCAAAGTACTTATTTAATTTATTAAAATATGTGAATTTGACACCGGTAGTTCTAGTGTTAAAGTGACCTTCACATTTATTAGTGATTACAGAGGATGAACTTATTGCACCGCAACATTTTAAGAGATGTATGTTTACCTGAACTTTTCTACTGAAAATGGCACAAAATAGTAAATAGTAAAGTATCGCAAAGTTGCTGATAATTAAAGTCAAAAATGGCCAGAAGTGCAAAGGGTTAAAAATTTGTTTTTGACAGCGCCACGCGTTACGATAGCTCTTCTGTTTCTTCATTGACATAAGGCAAACAGCAGATTTTGTTTATTGAAAGTTTCTACTAAATTCAGCAGCAACTTTTGCAGCACGTGAACTTCACGATCGCATCGCGTGGCACTAAAACGATTAACACTTTACCGGCCGGCATTTTTTAAACATCCTCCCCTCTTTTGATCATTCACTTGGCCACAAATACTTCCCTGATAACAATACCTCTCCCAAAATTACAAATTCTCGTCATTGCGTTCTCAGTACAGTAAACGGCACTGATAAATAACAATTTATTAATTGTCATGTCAATCGATTAATAAGTGCAAAAGCATTAAGCTCGAAAGATCTATTAATAGTTTATTATTATATATGAATATTCTACCGGACAGTAAAGTGTCAAGTCCATTTGATTGAAGGACACTCACTCGATTCCGCCTTGGAAAGACTCAGAATCATTTCCGGGCTGCCTTTGCAATAAAGATCATAATGATTCGCGCCCAATGTCCTCGTAATTACACTCATACGTTGAAGGCTAGACGTGAAAGGAAATTGTCGTACAATTCCAACTTCCAATCCTTGCTCCCCCAACTCCGCCGTGGATTCGGTCAAAGCGGTGTCTAAGTTGTTCAAGGATATATTGTCCATTACATCGGAAGACATGGAATTCTGTCGACTCAGACTAATTCTTATCTCATTCGCCAGTTTCTTCAACAACTTGGATCCCTTTGGTGGTCGTACAACCGTAGGAAATAACATGGAGAACTTGGAAGTATCAGAAACATCCGGTTCCTCCAGACTCCATCCGGTAGATTCAAACATTTTTAAATCCAAGGGATCACCGACAGGTTGATTATCGATTATCGTGATCCCATGACACGTTACCATTCCTACAAGAACATCGTTCAACGGAAGGCTCGTGATATCTTTGACCGGCAATTGGAATTTTCGATCGGAAGCAGGAACCACTCCCCACATGTCGAGACCATCTTCCGTGAGAGTTCCAGTTTTATCGAAACATACACAATCGATTGATCCAGACACATTAACGGTCCTTGGACTTGTACAGTAGATTTTTTTCTTTTCAAGTCGACTTTGAGCCACGAGACGACCAGCGGTCATGGCTGCCGGTAGGGCGGGAGGTACAACGATTGTGATGAGATCCAAAGCTTCCAGAACAATGTGGCTAGTTGGTATCCCTCTCATAGCTTTTGTTACGATTGTATAGATTACGCCGATGCTGGCTATACAGGCCAACAGGATGACAAACTTGTAGGAATCCTGCTCGAACTTAAAATCTACCGGGGGTGGATACATGATGGATCTAATTAAACCACCCTTGCTGGTGTTGAATCCTGTTCTCACGACCACAGCTAGTACCTAAACATAGTAAAGTATCGTTTTAACCCCTTAGTCTACAATGTGGCACTCGTGAAGCGGCGAATTGAATATAAAAGTAAGTTTTTTAAAAATCATTAAATTAAGACTAGATCTACCAAGGTGGTTAAAATGACTTGTCCTGAATTTTTTCAAATGTTCATTTTTAATTTTCCACGTCTGTGTAGAAGACTGTAAGCTATCGTTTTATATTGTTAATATTGCATTCAATTGTTTGAAATATCAGAAATTACCGGGAAATATAGATTTCAAGAATTAAATCTGAGTTGTCGCGCATATAGTCAACATAGAAATCCTAGGGCAAAGAGTCAACACTAAACGAACGAGGTCAAAGGACCACTCACAATTTTTTTTAAAAAATCATTTAAATCGGTAGAGTAGCCGGGAAATAAATATTCCATCTATCTAACTAAATTAAATAGATTCTAATTCTATCTAAACTAAATTAAGCCTTTGCACTCCGAGTAATTTTTAGTAGGTGCTACCAGCTACGCCAAAACTACTTACATAGCGCGAGTGCATATCTGTGGAAAATTAAAAATCTTGCATTGATGTGAACAAAGACGCGTATACGTTTAAAAAATAATGGTTTACAATATAAAAAAATATAAAAATACACCGGATTTATTTACAACGGAGTTGTCAGCTTTTAATACAATGTCGCTGCTGCGGTGACAACGGAGTGCAAAGGGTGAACTAATTAATCAACTTTTTTCCCTCCTTCACGTTTCTTTTCTACTATCTCAACTAAATTAATTGATCAATCATCTCTTCCACCTCTTCATTTTTCTCATAACTTCTAAATTCTTTAATTCGTCTCAAACTTTTAAAATTTGTCTTAACTTTTCTTCACTAGTTATTCACTATCTAAATTTTAGTAAATATAACGTCGGTAGTTTCAGTGTTAAAACTAAATTAATTGATCAATCATCTCTTCCACCTCTTCATTTTTCTCATAACTACTAAATTTTTTAATTCTTCTTAAACTTTTAAAATTTGTCTTAACTTTCCTTCACTAGTTATTCAGTATCTAAATTTTAGTAAATATAACCTCGGTAGTTTCAGTGTTAAAACTAAATTAATTGATCAATCATCTCTTCCACCTCTTCATTTTTCTCATAACGTCTAAATTTTTAATTCTTCTTAAACTTTTCAATTTTTCTCAACTTTTCTTCACTAGTTATTCAGTATCTAAATTTTAGTAAATATAACTAGTCGCTAGTTTCAGTGTTAAACTATCAATTCAGACTTTGAAATCTGTCAATATGTATGTTAATATAATTACCTTCTCTGATCCATAATATCTCGTTTGGATAACTCGAGTACCACAAAAGAGAGTGTGTCTGGCGTGTTCCTTGGTGTCGTACATTATCTCATTGGAGGAAGGAATGGGTGTTTTCGTAACCGGCACAGATTCTCCGGTAAGCATCGACTCGTTCAGAATGCAATTACCAGTTAGAAGGACGGCATCGCATGGCATCAGGCAACCGTGAGAGGGAATGACTAAAATATCACCAGGAACCAATCTTTCAGTAGGTACCGATGCAATCTGACCAGTTACACGATCTTGCACAACAGTCCCTACGTCCGACGAGTGAACGGTGGAACGTAAATTGTGTTGATTCTGAAAGAATTCGTCGTCTAATGTAATAATGGTGATGCAAGAAAAGAAGAAAAAAAAAAAGATGGTGGAAATGAAGAATTACCCGTCGTGTCTGGAAGACTGCCATAATTATACCCACGCAGGACATCGATATGATGACCATGGCATAGTAGTAATAATCGTCTGCGACCCAGAGACAAAAACTGAAGAGTTGGAAGACGTAGAATGGATTAAGTACTTCGAGGAAAAACAAAGAGACGATGCTCTTCACGGGAATTACGATTTCGTTGTTGCCATAGACGCTGCGCCTGTAGAAATCAAATAGAATTATAAATCAGATTTATTGGTATTTTTGTAGATGTAGAGTGATAAGTAAAGAAGATAAGTGCGTTGAGGTTTTTTCTCTTCATTTTTCCTCAAAGCGCACTTTAATTTTTTCTTATCATGTTACATAGACTGTTCGTTTGAAAACATGTAAATAACTTAGTATAAGCTTGACCTATTGTATCTCAATAAAGTTATTATTATTATTATTAAAGAAGATAAGTAAATAAAATTGACCTCATGTATTGTTCTTGATAATTCAATCCCTGCATCTGATGCAAGGTGGAAGTTAACACGCCGACATCGAGTCCGCGTAGTTTTAGAAATTCCAATCTTTCAGGATCCCAAACGTAAGTTAATTTTTTGCAATTAAATAGAACGATCGAAGGAGTATCTGTAAATGAAGAATTATATAATTAGTCATTGATAGATGAGAATTTCAAATATTGATCTTCAAACGATCAACACCTACGTTTAAACTGACCACCAACTAAATGCAACGACAGTGTCGGATATCCTTCCTTCGCCTCTTTGCTGGTTATCATGTTACCATTTTCCAACCAAGTTTCATTATCCATCAGAGATTCTCCGTCAAACGGTTGATTGCTACTGTTAAACAAATGAAATTTACCATATCAACAATCTCCTAAACGGTACCCAATAAAGTTATGGAAAAAAAAGGAGAATAATACTAACAACACCTCCTCAGCCGTTAAGGTCTTCAGTTTCTTAACATAGTAACTGGTGTGTTTTCCCTGAAACTTTTCAACGAGCAAAACAGTTTCAGCATCTTCCAATCGACACTTGGAATGCGTGGCTGACAACATCAAACGTGGTATCCAATGAAACACTAGCCTGAGAAGGCCTGCTGTTGCGACGATCATAAACCAAGTGATCGCCGTGAGGATTTTGTTTCTCTTGTATCTGAAAAGAGAAAATGTGACGTAACGACATTGTCACTTTGTTTGTCTTTGTTTTTATCACTTACCCGTAAATTTCCATCTGATCCTCTTCACCTGGATTGATATAATCCACGCCATTTTTCAGGTGAAGGAGTCCATTACCTTTGGTGCCTGAAAGGAATATTTGATAATAAAGAAAATATAATGAACTTGATGATTATTTGTTTTATGCTTCCGTGAGATATTTTTGAGTACCATATCCTCGTTCTGATGTCAGGTATGTTGTTCAGGCATTACACGAGTGATTAAAATCGTTTCGTTAAACGTCCTTGGCAAATGTTCTTTAGCAATGTATATATGAACTTCTAAAAAATGTAGCCTTTTACTAATAGCAATAGTTGCTATATGATTAACACTAGAACTACCAGTGTTAACCCTTTGCACTGGAGGTGACAATACTAATTTACTTTACAACACTTTATGATAGTAATAAATGAAATAAATGTAATACGTTGAATTCTATCATTGTAATTTGTCTTAATTCATTCGGCTAAAATTAAATACAAGTTGACAGCAAACGAGCTTGAAAATAAATCGAGTGCAAAGGGTTAAGTATGTTATATTTCGATTTAACCATTTTAGTGGATGATCGAAAAAATTGATAGAATTGATGACGAATGTAATTGCAAGTAAAAAAATTGTCAGTTGATTATAGTTTTAAGTAGGGCATAAATTGTGTATTTCCAATTATCTGTAATAAAATAATTGATTTCGTATGAGGAAAGTAAATAATAATCCTACGATCCCCGACGTCAAGACTATTGCTAACGACTTGTCCGGCGATAAGAGGAAAATTAACTATTATATTTATATATAAGTACTTTGGAGAAAGAGGAGTTAAGTTATAGAAAAGATGATCGATTTGAGAATCTATGTTTTATAAGATTAACGTAGAATATCTACTCTGTGATTTTTCTATAAACTTGGAGAATTGTTTGAAAAAAATGATAATCGGTCATTTTAATTGCTTGGTAGTTCTAGTGTTAAGAATAATTTGGATATTTGTAACGTTACGTGGCAATTAGAAGATCAGAACTTTACAACGATTTAAATAGAATTTATTTAAGTATTCATATTCGGCACGTTTTTTCTTTTTACCCTTCAAAAATTCCGTTTTCTGTTCCCATTAATGTTCAGACTAAAACTACCAGTGTTAAATCGATCATATTAGGGGTACCGAAAAGTAATCAAAACTGGAGAAGCCAAAACGTAATTGGCAAACTTTTTCAATAAAAAATCGAAGTACTTTTTTAAAAAGGGAATGGAACAACTACCTTTACGCTGGCAAAAAGTGTTAGAAAATTATCTCCATAATTTTCTACATTAGTATTTACGATTTCTTTAATAAATAAATGTTTTTCACCGGCAAAAAAAATTTGATTATTTTTCGTTACCCTTACTATTTCAATATATTAATTAAGTATGTACTTTGGATAAAAAGGAGTCAAGTTATGAAAAAGATGATCGATTTGAGAATCTATGTTTTATAAGATCAACGTAGAGTATTTGGTCTCTCATTCTCCTATAAGCTTCCAGAATTTTTTGAAAAAATTGATAACCAGTCAATTTGACTCGCTTGGTAGTTCTACTGTTAAAAGTACCTCGGATATTAGTAACGTAACATGACAATTAGAAGATCAGCAATGTGATTGAACTTTACAACGATTTAAATAGAATTTATTTAGTTATTCTTATTCGTCGCATTTCCTCTTCTTACCCTCCAAAAGTTCCGTTTTCTGTTCCCGCTGATGTTCAGCGGAAGTGTTGGTACCACGCGCAGCAAACACGTTGTACGCGTTCCTGGCGAAGCTCAGGTTTAATTTGCTTGGTGTCGGTGGCATGATGATATTTCAAGGGACAATACTTAAGTACAAACAGTTGTTATCTTCCTTTATATTAAGTACAATTGTACGTGGCTCGCGAGGGATCGTCAAGTTTCGATGATAATCCACGGTATCACGACAGCGTCCTTTCGACGTTTCTCGTCCTTTCTTCTTCTTAATATATCATTCGTTTCACTACTACATATTACCACAAACATTAATGGCTACGTATTATTGTCCATGGGTCACCGTTTGAACCCGTGTATCGTCTATACGATGATACCGATCGAAACGACAACGCCAAAGTTCATGCACCGATATCTCAAGGAATTCTCAAGGATAAAGAGCACTTACAAAGAGACAGAAGGGAAGGATAGGAAGAAGTATACGAGGAAATGAATAAGAGATCCAGGCAGAAAAGTGAAAAGGAAAAGAAGGAATAAAATGAGAAATCTGCCCAAGACCCCAAATACGGTGCAAGGATTCTCAAGGAAATCGGAAGTCGAAGGATATGGCTCTTTCTCGGGCAATAACCCCGTCTGCTACCGACACCGATTACCCGCCATTTTGGGGTCTGTCTTCAATGTCTTCGATGTAGATCTCGGTGTATCGTTCTCTTGCATCTGGATGGCATAGAACGTCGTACTCTCACGAATGGATAGAACGATATTATCCTATCCAGTAGATTTTGTTCAATTAAAGGGTGGTATCGAGGATGTCGTTAGGATAATTTAAGATAAGAGCGGCAGGAACGACGAGGAGGACGTTGACGCTAAAGCAGTAGCCGATGCTATCGCCTCGGACCTGCCCTCGAGTTTCTGGATTCGTGTCAGTCACCAGGATCGGTGAGTTTTCGCCAGCCGATTCGTGGCGTGGTAACTGCTCGTTCACCCTCGCTCATGCCGCGTCGAACGCAAGCCTGTTCGATGTTCCTGCTTGGTGATCTCTGATGAAGTAGCTGTGGTACTTCGAGATCCCAGCAATCAGCCGATTCCTTCTTCCTGCTCTTGCCCTTCGAGGCTGATCCAAGGCTGTTTCGACCGTTTGCCGCGCAATCGACTCCTACCTCTCTTGTATGCTCGTACCTCCCTTTTGCTGGCTGTTCGTGCGATCTCAAATACATTACGGGTTATGAGAATATCTTGGGTGCCGTCGGGATATCACGATCGGCCAGATAAATTCGACTTTTCTTTTCCTTTTAAGTCCTCAAGGACACTTGTAATCTTAGAGTCGTAAGATCGATTCTTCTTCTTCTTTGACCTGAATGTTTAAGG
Organism: Cerceris rybyensis; assembly: GCA_910591515.1. NCBI lineage: Eukaryota > Metazoa > Arthropoda > Insecta > Hymenoptera > Crabronidae > Cerceris > Cerceris rybyensis. Next base: position 4,508,658 of record OU342801.1, on the reverse strand, counting down.
TCAATGTTTCAAGGATTATAATTGATTAAATTAATAAATGATTTTAGATTTATCTAACCTTGAATGAATGATCTTGAGATTTGATGAGTTCAAGTACGTGTACTTTGAACGTATCGTCGTTAGAGAGTTACTTTAGGACGTTGGAGAATTCACGTTGAATTTTTAGTTCAAAGAGTTTGAGTACTCTCTAAGTCGTGTCACGACGTACCAGGAAAGTTCACCTCGAGTCTCGACGAGTCGTAAGTATCTATATATAGAATCGGTTACGTCAACCGAAGGAGTTCGAATAGAGAACTCCTCTTCTTTTTTTTCTTAAATTATATATCTTTTCTGTTTTTCGCGAAAATGATCGCACACAATTGTTGTCCGGCGTTGATCGAGCACTTTGAATCCGATCTACTTAATCACCTCGATAAACACACTGTTCACTCCTATCCGTATTGATATCGCTTGACGATCGTCCTCGCGGCTGATAACGTTTTAACACAGATATACGTGTCGTTCGTACAAAAAAACCGATTTCGATTCGATTATTTCAGATGAACCGTTTAAACGCTTCACCCTCTTCGGGACTTCTAAGTACAGAGAACACAGTGCAATAGTTTGTTCCTAGCATCTTGTTCATAATGAAGATCTTACTGTTATCCTCGCTCTTGATTATATCCGCCGTCTTAGGGCTTCGCAAATTAGGGAACGTAAAAGAAAAAATCACTCTCCCCTTGGTAGTCACTTTGTACACGGATGTTTTTCTGGTATTTTGCGCATCTGTGGTACTAATTCACCGGTCTCGCTGCTCTTTCCTCTCGCTCCGCGCCCGATAAGTCGGGATCTCGACATGCACTGGGTTTTTATACACGATCACGATCGAGGAAAAACGATCCTCTTCCACTCGTCATTACTTCGATCCGTTTCACGGTAATTCAACGTTATCTTCCTGGAAATCGTTCGTCGTCCCAACGTCGACAACGTGCTCGCGCCTCGACTAAGATGGCGACCGAACCGTCCTTTTTCGAGCTTCACTACGATATTTTGCGGTCTTCTCAGCTTCACCGTTCCATTGAAACGACTTAGTCGCACTCCACGATGCCTTTTTAACTCGAGCTCTTTTACCGTACGTTAAAAACTACTGACAAGACACGACAGCTGCCAAGACGTTCGCCCCAATTACGACGAGATTCCAGTCGCGAATGTATTAAGGGAATCGTTTGGCATTAGCAGAAGACTTGCGCTCTACTCGCTTCCATCCCGGTTTCAGGGGCGTAACGTTTCACTCTCTAGACTGGATTTCTACCACGTGCCTCTTTTTATCGTTCTGCTCCAAAAGGAATTTCGCAATGTTGCGATTTCGAATGGCAACGAAATATTCGCTTCGCTGTGCAACACTCTCTCTTCTACAATCTCTTTCGTTTTTTCTATACGGACATAATTATAATAGTATGATGAAAGAATTTCTTACATTCTACACTGTGAGTACACCCTTTCATTTTGAAGTAGAGTGTAATTTGATAATTATAATGAAAGTACAATGTAACTTGATTGAATAAGTGTCAATTATTGTTTATGTTGGTATCGAGAACGTTGATATAAATACACCGGTGTATTTGAAGTATCGATTATATTTGAATATAAATTAAGTACTGTATAGAGTAATCATTTGTTCTTATCATCAGGGACAAATTTGTGGCCTAATCGTGGTTCTTCCTTTTCAAAATACGCCCCTGAGATATCCCTACCATTGGTTTTGCCTCGACCTACGACGACGTCGTCGCAGTCGGTCATGACTCACTTATTCTCGGTGAATCTTCTTCCGTGGCACGTCCCTGACTATTGTACACCACCTGAAATGCATGGCTAGGGTTCCATGGAAATTCGTCAGGTATATTAAGCTGGTCTGACAGAATGCAGTTTTCTGTACCTGCATTTCCTGACTTGCCACATAGAGAGAACTGGCCGAATCGAGCGGTTTCTTTGGCTGCTCGACCTCGTGATTGGGCTCTCTCTTTCTATTATACCGGACTAAACTTTCCACCGTTGGAGTATTGAACGATCGACCCTCGTGGTGCATAGTGCATTCGTGTTAACTCCAATCGTCATTCGTCAGCACGTGTCGAGTGCCTCTAGAATTCACACCTAAACCTTGTCCGATTGGTGGAAATCTGAGCGGTAGACTCTGTTTGACTTAACTTTCGTTTAAATTTCTGTGGTAGAAATGGCTAAAGTTGAAGGTTTAAGAGTTAAAGATTAACTTTTGAGATAGAATTGGATTTGTTTTTGAGATGTTTCAGGGGTGTGGTTGGTAAGTGTTGCGAAGGGGGGGGGGGGGGAAGTGGTTGGGATGGAGGAGTTGCTCCGATTTGATTTTATAAGGTTGAGAAGGTTTTGGAGAGGCTGCATTGTGTTTTCTCGAAGTGATAAGCAGAGAATTTTAAATTTGAGTTAGATATGATCCTTGCTGAGTGGACACTAACATTAGTTCGTGCTTTACTATGTTCTTCTTTTCAATTTGGAGTAAACGTTGCAAAAGTTGTATAGTAGTCGGCATTGATTCTTGTCTGCTCCGATTTGGTTTGTTAATATTGAGGTTTTGGAGAGATTGCATTTTGTTTTTTTGAAGTCTGAATTAGAGAAACTTAAACTTGACGTAGATGTGATTTTTGCTTAGTAGACAGTGATGCTTATTTTTGTTTTACTGTGTTTTTTTTTCAATTTGGAGTAAATTTTGCAAAAGTTGCATTGTGTTTGGCGTTAATTTCTTGTCTGCTCCGATTTGGTTCGATAATTTGAGGAGGTTTGGAACGGTTTCGGTGTATTTTCTCGACGTGATAAGCAGAGAAACTTAAACTTGACGTAGATGTAATTTCTGCTGAGTAGACAGTGACGTTTGTTCGTTTGCTACGATTTCTTTCAGTTTGAAGTAACCTTTGCAAATTTTGTATCGCGTTAAACGTTAACTCATGTCTGCTCCGATATTAGCAGAATTTTAAATAAAAAAACACAGTGCTTTTAAAAATTAACAAGACTCGTTATCAACTCAAAGAAATTTACTTTTACCATGACGTTTATTTACACACTTCGTAATTCTCGTCTGTTCTTCATTAAACAACAAAATTTATCTGCAAATCGATAATTAATAATTAAAAAAAAATTATCCTTCCTGTTTGTCGTTGTAAAACTCAAGTCTCAAAGCTGTGCGATAAGTAACGAAGTCTTATCAGAAACTAGCCAATTTCGCACTAGCAAGGAGACCTTGAAATTTTTTGCACAAACCAATCGCAAAGAGTTACGCACTTCCATCTATTTATACAATATCCAATTTATTTATCCACCATCAGCAAACCTCGTCCATTCCCGCCTTCCTGTTTCCTCCCACACACAGAAAAAGATCAATGAATTTGCTATTGCTTTCCGTGTGAATTTTATTCTCAATCTATACACTATTCTCGTTCAATGTTACATAACATTACATTCATGTTCCATTATTTCCCAAACTTATTGTTCCATTCAACGTCGATTATTTCGCACAATGGCAAACTTTTAACACATTGAACACCACTGATATTTCACCAATTTCATTATCTCTAGTGAAGTGAAACTTTTTTTATCAAATTCACATCTTTATAAAGCGGAAATTTTATTGCCATGAAAAAATAAAAATGAATATCCAACGATAGAAAATATTAGGAAATTAATTTCATTAAGCTCACTATCAAATTGATAAAATAATTCGGATTGTAAAGGGTTAAAATAATTTCTACTGAAGTGCAACTTTTTCTATCAAATTTACATCTTTATAAAGCTGAAATTTTATTGGTATGAATAAATAAAAATTAATGACCAACGATAGAAAATATTAGGGAGTTAATTTCAATTAGCTCACTATCAAATTGATAAAATAATTCGGACTGTAAAGGGTTGAAGTAAAATTTTATGATAATTTAACACGTTCAACGCCACTGGTATTTTGTTAATTTTATTATTTCTATGGAAATGACAGTTTTTCTGTTAAATTCAAATCCCCATGAAGCAGAAACTTTAAAGATACTGATAGATAGATATTCGGTAGACTTTTATCTTTTGAACCCCTTGCCGTACCATTTCTTTTGTGACTTAATGCGCAATAACTCTGAATTAATTTCTGAAATAACAATCTATCATAGCATAGAATTAATTTTATTTTATCATGACCAACTAATATTTTTAATTTAATAATTTATGGAGCACTACAAAATCGAGTACTCCATTTATAGTGTCACAAGTGTCACTCGTTACTGTACGGCAAGGGGTTAATGTCAATATTAAAATATTCAGTACGTCCGAAAATTTATAAGTATTCCAATTACAAATTTGCATAAAATTTCATTGAATTCAATAGCGCCGGTAATCAGTGACCCCCATGGCAATAAACGTGCTAACTCCTTGAAGCACGAGAATTCAAACAATAAAATATTGCACAAACATTTTTAAAAAAGTTTTAATTGAATAAAATCGATTTATATTTATTCACAAAGTTATATAATAATATTAATTTTCGAGGTGGGAAAAAAATATCCCATACATCTTCACATATCGAAGAGATGGGACACTTTTCACCCCCTCGTGTCACAAAGAGTCAAACGGTGCGAATTTTTGAGGATTTCTTGGAACAATTTTATTAATAAGAATGACTCAATGGATGAGAAACTCGGGGAGAATTTGTTTGCGTTAATATGGTCGTTAAAGTAGCGAGATTGGTATCTCTTAATTCCAGCAATTGTCGAGCGAGTAGTCGGCCGACGATTGCAATTCGAGAAGAGGCAAATTCGCGCGTGTGAGGTATGCGACTCGAAGCGCAGACGTGGCTCGACCTCCGTTCTATTTTCGAATGTGTACCCTCTCTTTCTCTCTCATTCGTAGAAATCTCTAATATATTCTACTTATACGAATCTTCTGACTCCTTCACTCTATTTAGAACGACACGTAAAATATTACGGGCGTGATCGATGCCGTGGAAATCTATAATAATCGAGTGACTAGAAATTTCAACTGTAACTTGCAACTTTTCAATTGTTCTTGAAATTCGTCTCATCATTGTTGCTTACCATTGCGAAATTTATGAAATCTCATCAACTCTCAACAGTACAATTTTTTGATCTAAGTTGAAAAAATTTCTTGGTAAATTTTGATCCAGTTTAACACTAGATTTACGGATATTGATATACCTATTTTTTTGAAGTAAGCCAATTTGACTAAAACAAGAAAATTTAAGTATTTTGCAAAGAAAATAGTTCCAATTCAATTTCAATGAAAGGTTTATTATTAAAAAATTAACCAACCAATATATTATACATATAGTAATCGAATTATTAATGAGCCAAATTGACTCCGTACATCTAGTATTAACATTAGAATGATCAAGGTGGTCAAAATGACTCGTCCCTCATTTTTTCTAAAATCTTTTCTTTATAGAAGAGCCATAGAGTAGATATTGTACGTCCATTTTATAAAATATGAATTACTGAATTAATCATCTTCTCTATCTTTCGATTTCTTGTTTTATTAAGTATTTATTTAATGTATTAAAATATAATGAATTCAGCGCCGGTAGTTCTAGTGTTAACACTAGATTTACGGATTCAATTTGGCTCACTCAAAATTTGATTACTATATGTATAATACATTGATTGGTTAATTTTTTAATAATAAATCTTACATTTACATTGATTTGGAACTATTTTCTTTACAAAAGACTTCAATTTTTTTCTATGAGTCAAACTGGCTCATTTCTTCATCTTAGTAAGAATAGAAAAGAATTCTTTTCTTCTACAATTCCTTCCAATTCCCCACGAATTACGTTAACTTTTCATCACAATATTTTCTCCATATTTGAAAGTTATCGTTAAAAACCCACAGGGAAATTACTCTCACCGTTAAAATCCCATTAGAATCGGCGGAGAGAATGAAAACTTTCCACGTTTCTCATCGACAACGTATTCCTACGTTTCGATAAGAGCAATACTACGGAATTTAATCTCCAGCAAGTGGATAGATTTCGAGTGACTTGTTATTCGTAAGTATCCACTTCATTGAGACACTTCGATAATGAATCCCTTCGTTATTCACATACAAATCGTTGATATCCCCTAGATAATACAATTTCATTCCTTTTTTCCAACGAAACAAATTCAATCGTCTCTCCACGAGATAAAAAAAAAACTCTCGATCAACTTCCATGAAACTTTCTCGTCCAAACGAGACTCGAGATTGAACGAAGACAGATAAGAAACTCCGCAAAGATCGATATCAATGTCCCATTCTTCGCCATAAAATTGTTCCAACTTTCCATCGCATTCCTACAAAGCTTCTTAAACGAAGAACATTCGATTAATTCCATCACGAGCGATCCAATCGTTGAGTTAATCAACGAATTGTACCCAGTGCCGAATCCATCAGCGCAGACACTTGTTAAAATGGCGATGGAACCATGTTCGAATTATTTCCGACAGCAGTATTCGATGACATTAATTGGATAATCGAATCTGCCGTCCGATGAATCGACGTTTATCGGGAATTCTCGTAGAGCTTGGACATTTCAAAGGCTGTAAAATCGCCACTGGATTATCAATCCTTCTCGCTCCAAGTGCCAACTGGGTTGGCTCCGTGTATTTTTATCGTTCCCTCGTAACCGTGGAATAGTCTCGTCGTGTCATTTATTTCAGTAGAAATCTCTCTCAAAGTGTTCTCTGTAAAACTTCAACCTTTTTATCCCGACCGTCGATAAAACGAGTTCTCGTGTCAGTGTTTACAAACTGAATCGCTGATAAATCACCATCCGATATCACTGGATAGAGGGCGAAGTATCCGCTGAGTATAATTTCAAAGTAATATTACGAATGCGGAAAAAAATCGGAAGACCTTGGTAAAGTTTAGAACAGATGTAAAAAATTGAGCGTATCTTCATCGAGATGATAAGACGTGAGTTTATGGTGGCGCGGGAGTTCTTCTTCTCTTATTATCAGAGTCTTCTTCGTTTTCTTCCTTCTTCCTCTTGAATCGCAAACATCTCGTGGAGAGGAGGAGGAAAAGAATCTTCTCAGTGTTCTACATTTGCGTAATAATTGATAGAAGCGTAGGCGGTCGTTTATCGGTCATGACACCTTCGCGATAACTCCATGTCGTAAATCTTAACCGATTCGAACAGGTGTTGGAGTTCTTCGCGCGTTAACTCGGTGCTTTCCCGTGGTGAATTCGTCGTTCCCTAATCGCGAATGATCTGGGTGTCTAACGTGTCGTAAACGTTTCTTCGATAGCGAGTAGCATGCTGATAAGAATACACGACAATGAGGAAAGTCTCTTTGTCCTGGTGATCTATCTTTGTTCTCTTTATTATATACTCTTTCATGTAGATTGCAAACGTGTATGATTAATTTCAACAATCATCATTTCCCTACGTATACGTGATACCACTGATAGTCTATCCCTATAAACTTCTAGCGATTTCTTAGATTCAAATTTTTCTAAATCTATATATCTATCAACCAACTATCAAATCTGACTCGAGAATACCTCAATAAATATCCAATTTCTTTCTTTGGGAGCAAGTATCAGACAAATAATTTATAAAACGATATCAAAATTATATCGTTGATAATTTCTATCCTCAGCTTGGAGGAGGTTTCCTTGTCTATCCCTATAAATTTCTATCAACTTCCTAGACTCAAACTTATCTAGATCTACAGTTCCATCGACTCTCCAAACCGTCAAGTCTAACTTAAAAATATCTCAACAAATTACTAATTACTTTCTTCACGAGCAAGCATAAGACAAATAATTTATAAAACGATATCGAAATCATACCGTTCATAATTTCTATCCTCAGCTCGGTGGAGGTTTCCGTGTCTATCCCTATAAATTTCTATCAACTTCCCAAATTCAAATTTACTTGTATCTAAATTTTCATCAACCGTCCAAACCATCAACTCTAACTTAACAATAACTCGACAAATATCTAATATCCTTTCTTCAGGGGCAAGCATAAGAGAAATATTTTATAAAACGCTATCAAAATCATACCGTTCTTGATTTCCGTGTCTATTCCCCTAAACTTCTATCAACTTCCCAAATTCAAACTTACTAAATCTACATAACCATCAACCCCCCAAACCGTCTACTCTAACACGGAGAATAACTCAAAACATATTCAACATCCTTTCTTCAGGAGGAAGCATAAGACAAACACCTTACAAAAATCATACCGTTCTTCATTTCCGTGTCTATCCCCAAAAACTTCTATCAACTTTGCAAATTCAAGGTTACCAAAATCTACACTTCCATCAATCCTCCAAACGATCAAATCTAACTTGAGAATATCTCTACAAATATCCAATACCCTATCTTTACAAGTAGATATAATACAAATACGTTATAAAACGCTATCAAAATCATACCGTTCATGATTTCCGTGTCTATCTCCAAAAACTTCTATCAACATCCCAAAATCCAAATTTCCATCAACCCCCCAAACTGTCTACTCTAACATGGGAATAACTCAAAACACATTCAATATCCTTTCTTCAGGAGGAAGTATAAGACAAACACCTTATAAAAATCATACCGTTCTTCATTTCCGTGTCTATCCCCAAAAACTTCTATCAACTTTGCAAATTCAAGCTTACCAAAATCTACACTTCCATCAGTCCTCCAAACGATCAAATCTACCTTGAGAATATCTCTACAAATATCCAATATCCTATCTTTGCAAGTAGATATAACACAAATACGTTATAAAACGCTATTAAAATCATACCGTTCATGATTTCTGTGTCTTTCCCCAAAAACTTCTATCAACATCCCAAAATCTAAATTTCCATCAGTCCGCCAAACAGTCAAATCTAATTTGAGAATATCTCTACAAATATTCAATATCCTATCTTTACAAGTAGATATAATACAAATACGTTATAAAACGCTATCAAAATCATACCGTTCATGATTTCCGTGTCTATCCCCAAAAACTTCTATCAACATCCCAAAATCTAAATTTCCATCAGTCCGCCAAACAGTCAAATCTAACTTGACAATATCTCTACAAATATCCAATATCCTATCTTTGCAAGTAGATATAATACAAATACGTTATAAAACGCTATCAAAATCATACCGTTCATGATTCCTATCCTCAGCTCGGAGGAGGTTTCCGTTCAGATCTTCGCGCTTCCCCGCCGGTATTTCGCCGATGTCATCAGAAATAGTCGAATACCAGGGGTACGCCAGGCATTGCGCGTCACAAAACGTAAGGATTGCTCGTTGATTTTATCCGCAACGAGACAACATAATTACGAAGGTTTACGTTCACCCCTGGCACACGCATTTGCACCGTAAAATTGTAAAAAAAACGCTACGCGGCCGCGCAGAAAACCGCAGCAGGAACGCGCAACGGAGCGTCGAGCAACACTGCCGCCCGTCTCGCGATTCGAGTTCCTCGAGCGTTACGACTTTAAGCGATTGCCTTTCCTACCGAAGTTCCGCGCAAACGAGACCTTCTGATTGGTCGAAAGTGTACGTTATCAGTGTTGATTATTCCATTGGAACCGTTCTTCAATCGTATCACACTTCGTTGAGAAACGATGTTTCACATTTCATCAGGATTATCGCATAAATCGTACATCTTTTTTGGGGATCAACTAGGATCATCCATTTTGAATTCATCTTTTTGTTATGAATTCCATCCTTTTCACTTATGAACGTGCACTTTTTCACGTGTGAAGGAACTGCGTAGTTTGTTTTTCTGTTATTGTTTCATGATCTTCGATAGGATTTTTGAATTGGTGAACGTCAGAGAAGTTTCGTTAAGCTGACGATGATGTCCTTCGATAAAGTGAATTTAGACGGTCGCAGAAAAGAGAGAGGTTGATAAATAGTTTACGATCTTACGATCTTGAACTTTATTCACCTCGAGAGATAAGTATTTGTGTTGTTGGTCGATCCATTGCTACGGTATAATCACTCTTCTTCGGATGAACGAGCAGAGACGTAAACAGAGTTTACAGATTCAACGGAGAAATTCTCAATTCACCGAGTTCCATTATTCTTTGAATGTCAACGAACTCCATGAACCAGGGACGAAGTTTTCTTCACAGTGACTCTCGCAATCAGGAGAGAAAGTTATCGTAATAGACATGTTGCTCCAAATATTACCGTTCCCTTTTCAGCCATCCTTTCCCTCGTCACCAGGCCTTGTTTTATCCTCGTTCTTGTATTCGTCATGAGCTCACTCGTGTTCTTAATTGCTTATTTACATTCCATTTCAAACACCTGCGATATTATTTCTCGTCTGACGTCTTTGACGAAGATACAGATACCTTGGAATGTCCATAGTTCCATGGATATCTCTCCCTCGTGGATTGCGTGTTCAAAAGCGAACTTTAATTAACATTTCCATTCGGCAGTGTAATTGATACGATGTTTAATGATGTGTAATAGGAAATGTGCGAATACACGCTTCATAGAATAGTTAGATAAGAATTGTATGAATGCATGAAATGTCTCTTTCTTCTGTAAGCAGAGGAGGAACTTTAGCGCGGTACCAAAATGGCGGACGATTATTTTACTACGATTATCTCCATAATGAAAGTCGAGACTTAATAAGTTCTACTTCGATGGATATAATTTATTCCATGTTTCTGAGACTCGTGGAGAAATGTAGTTGGATTAATCATGCGCAACGATTGAAACAATATTTGCACAATTTCAATTTGGTTTGCTCGCTTCTTTATCAATGGCGCGTGCAGACTTCCGGAAATGTAGAACAAGCAGGTAGTTTCCGCTCGATGCTTTGAAATTTGCAGGATGTGAAGTCGCAGATGCGACTCGACGACGATGGGAAATGGATAAAGGAGGAAAATGAGGTACGGAATCCCTACCGACTCTTTGTTTATTCTCTACGTGACAAACGATACAATGTGTTTATTTGAAAGCAGTCAACGAGATAAGGTGCCATCGGGCTTTTATCGATTCGCTAAGATCGATCGAAACAGAAGAGAGGAGTTTTACAAGAGTTACGGATAAACGTAAGTTTATTTATTAGACACGCGAACATGTTAAATAGTTAATTAACATTTATAATAATAATTAAATATATATTAGAATTTCATCTCTCTCTTTCGCATCCTCTCGCATCATCCTTATCACTTTCAACGACGATTAAGAAGTAAAAACACGGCAAGAATCTCTCGTTCGAGTACTCAAATTTGAAAACGTGCCGAAGGACGTTGCTTTAAAAGTACTCGAACGTTGCTTCCACATAGCCAGTCCATGTAATTTAATTTACACCGTCTACGATACTAAATCCGATACCACTCGCTAACAATCGCAAAGTAGGTATCATTCACCGGAAAAGAAAGTGTAAACAAATTCAATAGATTCCTTATTTACACTTACAACGATCGATCGCAGAAAAAAAATTTAATAAACCGCTTTTAACCGTTCGATTGAACCGTTTAATGAATTGCAGACTGGACTAGGTGTTTTCTTACCAGAATTCATCTCAAGGACGACGTAATTTCGTCATCTTGCGCCTGAAACAACTTCTACTATTTATTTCTTCGGCTATTCTGCCATCTAGAGTCAATCAACAACGCACAGCTCTTCTTCGTCGAAGATCATTCTTATCTTCTTTCAAAAGTCCTTCTTCTTGTCCTTATCCACGAGGATATTGTCATGGTAGCTGATCTCCTGTCCAGCAACTGCAGGATGAAGATAATGTGGTTCGACGTCGATCTTTTCTTTAACATCGGAATCCAACACCATAGAATGATGAGGACCACGATGAAGCATCGTAGAAGAATGGTGTTGCTGTTGCTGTTGTTGCTGCTTACTCGAAGATTGATGCTGATGCTGGTGTTGATGTTGATGGGAATGTTGTATTTCCTCTTCCTGACTGTACTTCTTTAAAAGTTCTCTTAACTTTTCAAGGTCAATTTCTTCCTCGAATTTGGAGAACAATTCTTTTGCACCTGATTCGTCCAAGTTTTCTGAACCTTTGAGTCGTTTGAAGAGCTGAAGGAATCTTTCATTCGCCTCGACACCGTCTCTCGTGGTGTTTTTGGAGGAGTTTAAGTTAGGATTTAATAGTAAATCTGGTGTTTCATGGACGACATTTACATTCTTGTCGAGATTCTCCTCGGTGAGGGATTGAAGAAGAGTATTGTAATCTGGCTTGATCCTTGAAGTTTCCATGCATGAGCTACAGGAGCAATTTGTGATGATTTGTACCTTCTTCTGCATCGTTATGGGGTTGTTCTCTTCATCCTTGCAGTCCAGGGTGACCTATGGAAATGGTTATGTGGTTGGTGTTAATTGAATGAAGTTAAAGTTCAATTGGGTGGATGAAACTGTTTAATTTACCGTGTGCCAGACACTGTCAAGTGGTTGGCATGAGTCGCAGTAAGGTCTTATGAGATCACCAGGAGCTGAGGGTTCACTATGGGGTACCATGTACGAGAAACATGCACCGACGCAGACATTATTGTCGAGTTCTTGCGAGGAGCATTGTGGCCACGTAACTACCTGCTTTATGGGAGTTGTCTTGCACCAGCTGTGCTTGTCTGGATAAAGGACGATGTTGTGTACCTTTGGAAAAAAATTAACGCCGGTGAGTTAGAATGTTGATAAACAACAGACGTTAGATTTATGGAAGCTATTGGTTCAGCAAGAAAGTAATTTCGATTTTTGATGAGAGCCAGCGTTACGTTTGTTCTCAATGATTTCTGACAATGTTATGATTTTTTTTCTTCTAACAATCGAAAGTTGTGAAACTTTTGACTTGGCTTAGAAACAAATTGCGCTTTATTTTGTTTGTAATTGTTTCTTTAGGAGAATTTTAACATGGAGTGAAAAACGAACATTTCTGATATGTTTTACTTTTTTATTTTTTGCAAAATGTAAGCTTGGTTGGGAAGTGATGTCACAGCCTCCATGTAGCCCTGATTTGACACCAATAGATTACCATTTATTTTTCAGCTTGCAAAACTTTTTGAATGGTGAAACTTTCAATGGCGATGATAGCCTAAAATTGCATTGGGTTCAGTTTTTTTTTTTTATATGGGCCAGTATTTCTATAAAAACGGAATCACGAATTTGTCAAAACGATGGCAAAAGGTCATCGAAAAAATTCTTTGTTAAAAAAAATTAAGTTCCATTTCACACTACAAAAACGAAAATACTTTCTTGCCAAACCCAATAGATTTGTCATGTTTAACAGTAAAAGTACCGACGCCATATTTATGGAATTTATTTTATCTTTATCTACTTTTAAACAATAGACGTTAAATCTACGGACGTTAAATTTGTCATGCTTAACAGTAAAAGTAAATACCGACGTTATTTTTAGTGAATTTTGGAATTTATTTTATATCTATCTATTTTGAAAACAGAGAAATGAAAAAGATGGATAATTGACTAATTTAGGTTTAATAAGGTAGAACAGGAATATTAATTTCTTAGCACTGTTATGAATTTAGATAATTTTTTGAAAAAACTTGGAACCGGTCATTTTGACTGGCTTGGCACGTTGAGTGCTAAATATATTAAATAAGTACTTCGAAGAAAAGTGACCAAGTAGCAATGAAAATAATCATTTAATTAATTTGTGTGTTGCAAGTACATTTAATTATCACTAGAACTACCAAGCAAATCAAAATGACTAACTTCCAAATTTTTTCAAAAAATTCTCAATGTTTATAGGACAGTCACAGATATTCTATGTAGATATTATAAAATACAGATCACCGACACAATCATCTTTTCCATTTATTGATTCTCCTTTCTCCAAAACACTTATTTAATACATTAAAATCTAAAAAATTTAACGCCGCCATTTCCAGTATTAAATATATCACAAATATAACATCCACAATTAAAAAAAGTTTCTAGAAGACTGGAAACTCTTTAATTTGTCTGCTTCCGTAGATCTAACATCAAAAGCAAACATAAAATCAAAAGTCACAGTTGAAAACAAACCTTGTGCTCGCGATGTGCGTGCAGCAAAGTCGTCTGAAGGATCAGAAGAATCGCCGTTGTCAAACGACACATCGATTCCATGTTCCCTGAAACAATGTAAGGAGAGAGAGGGTATCCGAATCTTTCCAATTAATCGTCCCAACGGGACTTCCGTTTCATCGACTCCTCAATAATTATCTCCTAAGTTCAATTAAATCGATAACTCTTGATCATTCAATAATCGCTAATTTTCCCTACAAATTTCACAAAGGGAAAGCAAGCTATTGCAATTCCAATGGAGGTGTACGCGCGCATGGTGTATTTCCCCCTTGGAATGAATGAAAGTCGCGGTTCGTCGTGTGCCTCGAGGTCTCAAGTTCGACGACCGGTTGAAATTACGTCATCGGGATTTCTCGTGGTGGTGTGCCACACCGTTTCACTTCGATCTTTTCCTTTTCTTCTTCTCATTGGCCCCCCATAAGATATCATGAAGCTTACTCTAATCACAAATACAATCGATATACGTGAGCATCGTCGAATTGGTCCATGTTCTTGGATGAAATACAAAATTCGATAAGAAAAATAAGTCTCTCCTTTTTCTTTTTCCTTTTATCGCCGACGAGAAACGGGTGGGTCGAGGTTCATTCATAAATCGTTAGACCGATTCTTGAATCCTTGGGGTGGGATGCTCGAGTTTTAAGTCGCCGAGATTTTGAGATAACGGAATTTCCAGCGTCCCTTGGGAGTTGGAGGGAAGAGACACCATGGAAGAGAAAGGGGAGAGTTCCTCGTGAATGTCTCTGCCATAAATAGCGCCGGATTTAGGACGCGAGACCTGAATGTAAGATGCACTTCTTCCGGCGATGTACTAGAGAAGTCGAAGGGAAACTTTCTAACTGTGCAATGTCAAATAAAAATATTATATTTTATTTATCACGTTGACTGTCATGGGGGTCACCGGGGACCGGCGCTGTTGAATTCGATGAAATTTCGTATAACTTTTCAATTGTCATATTTACGAATTTTCTAACACATTTAGTATTTAACACTAGATTTATGGGGATGAAATATGTTACTCCGTAATATATTAAATAAGGAGTTTGGAAATAGAGGTATCAGACGACATAGAAGTTAAGTAATTTGTATATTATAAGATACATGTGGAATATCTACTGGAAGGCGTCAATTTGACGGCTTCCGTAAATCTAGTGTTAATTACTGGTCTTTAATAGATAAAGTCCTGTTAAATATACGTTTATTTATATCTTTAAAGTTTCCGCTGAACAAAGATGCGATTTTTCCACTACAACTACCAAGCAAGTGAAAATAACTCGTTCCTAGTTTTTTTCAAAAGTGCTCCAAGTTTATTCGATTCGTCAGTGACGAGAATTTGTGATTTTCGAAGAGATATCGGTATCTGCGGCCAAGTGACCGATCAGAAGTAGACAGGACGTTAAAAAATACAGGTCAGTAAAGTGTTAACCCTTTCGTCTACGATTTCTTTTCTGACTCTGCGTGCAACGATTCAAAATTAATTCCTAAGATCATAAGTTCTCACTGATTTCTAATATTTCATATAATTGAAAGTAATATTAATAGTATAGAAACAATGAGACTATTTTGCGACCTGCTGATATTTTCAATATAATTTGAAATATTTCAAAATTTCCTATTTCATTTTCACGAGTGTTAGACCTTGTTGTGGGCTAAGGGGATAAGTAATGTATTTTACTGTGACTGTTTTCCTTGAATTATTTTACTTTCAAGTGAGAACAAAAGGGATCCTTTAGGGAGGATCGATAATGAAGCGATAATGGATCAACGAGGGAAGAAGGAAAGGAAGGATAGATCGGTGCGATCGATGGCCAGGGAAAAAAAGCGTCAATCAGATCGTAAAATCTTCCACGTTCGTTGAGGATCAGCGGAAACAAGTGGTACGAACGACAAGGTAAAAGGATGTGCAGGCCCAATTACGAGAGTTCTCCAGAGCTTTTTTGGGCCCCGAAAAATCCCGAATCCGTTTAACTGCGGAGCGTCAGACCCCTCGTGCATCCTCTGTCCTTCAGGAATTCACTTTGTCGTTGGACTCGCGAGTTGAATTCCTGACAACAGAAGGAATCTCGTCCCTCTCTGGACAATTGGTCTTTGGTATTTCCAGGAGAGAATCAACTTTTCGTTCCCCTCTGATGCATTTCAATTCCAATCTCCACCCTTTTCCTTCTTCATCTTTTCTTCTTCTTCTTCCGTTGCCTCAACCTCGTTCCACAAACTTTTTCTTCCTTCTATGATTCTCTCTGGTTCTCTTTATTCTCGCACGGCTAGTTCTACCCTTTCTTATTCCAACTTCCAAGAAGAGGGAATTGTTAAAGTTTCCACTATGTTCTCCACAAGGAAGAAATTACAAATTGGTAAATAATTATTGATAGAAGAACAGCGTTTTAAAACCAAATTTGTAATTTAATCACCGATGTATGATAAGATGTTCCTCGTTTGTAGAAACTTTTTCTTCCTCCTTACTTTTTCTCATTCCAATTTCCAAGAAGAGGGAATTGTTACAGTTTCCACTACGTTCTCCACAAGGAAGAAATCACAAATTAATAAAGATAATTATTCATAGAAGGACGTAATGTTTTAAATTTAAATTTACAATTTAATCAACGATGTTCCTCGGTGCAGAAACTTTTTCTTCCTTCTATGATTCTCTCTCGTTCTCTTTATTCTCGCACGGCTAGTTCTACCCTTTCTTATTCCAACTTCCAAGAAGAGGGAATTGTTAAAGTTTCCACTACGTTCTCCACAAGGAAGAAATCACAAATTGGTAAATAATTATTGATAGAAGAACAGCGATTTAAAACCAAATTTGTAATTTAATCAACGATGTATGATAAGATGTTCCTCGTTGTAGAAACTTTTCCTTCCTCTTTATCCTTTCTTATTCCAACTTCCAAGATGAGGGAATTGTTACAGTTTCCACTACGTCCTCCACAAGGAAGAAATCACAAATTGATAAAAATAATTATTCATAGAAGGACGTAATGTTTTAATTTTAAATTTATAATTTAATCAACGATGTTCCTCGTTGTAGAAACTTTTTCTTCCTCTTCACCCTTTCTTATTCCAACTTCCAAGAAGAGGGAATTGTTAAAGTTTCCACTACGTTCTCCAGAAGGAAAAAATCACAAATTGATAAAAATAATTATTGATAGAAGAACAGCCATTTAATTTGAAATTTGTAATTTAATCAACGATGTATGATAAGATGTTCCTCGTTGCAGAAACTTTATCTTCCTTCTCACCCTTTCTTATTCCAACTTCCAAGAAGAGGGAATTGTTAAAGTTTCCACTACGTTCTCCACAAGGAAGAAATCACAAATTAATAAAGATAATTCTTGACAGAAAAACATAAAGGTTCAATTTTAAATTTATAATTTAATCAAAGATGCATGATAAGATGATATTTAACCGTCGAGCGAAATTTCAAAGAAATCAAGATCTACCCTAGCTACTTCGATAAGAGTACACGTAACATGCAATTTCAGCATGTCAGGTAGAATTACGTGAAATCAGAATCATGCGAATACCAAAGCGATAATATTAATCATTTTCTAGCTGATAGCCATTCCATTAATCCATTCTAACAAGAGATTATGATACGTAAGATCCAAGAATGTATATTTTTCTTTCATTCCTGATTATTTATAGCAGCGAGATAAAGAGCGAGAAGGATATCACAAATGAGGCATAATATTGTGCAACATCGTGAACGCACTAAACAAGCTTAAATATATGGTAGCAAGAAAATTAGAGTTCTCAGCTGATTTTTGTTGAATCACCCTGTACGCGCCGGTGAAGGATAGGTGTGGAGGGTACACGGTCCGACCGCCCATCTCATTTCTACGTGCGGAGATTTGAATGACCGAATAGGATACTACAGGGACGTACTCATTCTCAAACGACTCTTAGAATCAAGAAAATCAATTCCCTCATCGTCAATTCATCCACTTCTTAATCGTTCAATCCCACGAACTATTATCAAATAAACTCTTCAACATTAAAATAAAATAATCTTCAACCCCATCTTCCAAATAGCACCCTTCAACATCCCCTAAATTGCATCTACTTTCATTTCTCACTATTTTAATAATACATGAGATTATAAAATAGAATCCAATTCAATCTCACGAACTATTATCAAATACACTCTTCAACATTAAAATAAGATAATCTTCAACCCAATCTTCCAAATAGCACCCATCAACATCCCCTACTTTCATTTCTCACTATTTTAATAATACATGAGATTATAAAATAGAATCTCACGAACTATTATCAAATAAACTCTTCAACATTAAAATACAACAATCTTCAACCCAATCTTCCAAATAGCAACCATCAGCATCCCCTAAATTTCACCTACTTTAATTTCTCACTATTTCAATAATACATGAGATTATAAAATAGAATCCAATTCAATCTCACTAACTATCATCAAATAAACTCTTTAACATTAAAGTAAAATAATCTTCAACCCAATCTTCCAAATAGCCTCCATCAACATCCCCTAAATTTCACCTACTTTCATTTCTCATTATTTTAATAATACGTGAGATTATAAAATAGAATCCAATTCAATCTCACTAACTATTATCAAATAAACTCTTCAACATTAAAATAAAATAATCTTCAACCCCATTTACCAAATAGCAACCATAAGCATCCCCTAAATTTCACCTACTTTAATTTTTCACTATTTTAATAATACATGAGATTATAAAATAGAATCGTTTCAATTTCAAGGTGATCAAAGTGTGGAATGATGAAGGAAAGGAGAAGATATTTTTAAAGAAAGAGTAAAATAATAAATACGGCCCTGGCCGGGTCGCAGCCAGAAGTCCAAAGCTCTTTGTTGCTGCGCCACCTTCTCTTCTCGCCTCTGGGTCCGTGTCGGTGGCGCGGAGGACCTCCGATCCACCTCCTTCTCCACCTCCTTCTGCCTCCTCCTCCTCTCAGTCCCGTTCCTTCGATTTGCTCGTGTCGTCGGTGAACGAGGAACGAAGAGAGGGATAACACGATGCCGAGGGAGGAAGAGGGAGAGAAGGAACGAGAGAAGAGAAGGGCCCTACGCCCAGCCGCGAGATTAATTTGATTTTCAACCAAATTTGACGCGCCCCCGAGCCTAGGCGGGCCGGCACAAAAGGCGCCGATCCGTGTGCGCGCGAGCGCACGCACGGAAGAAATCTCTTCTCGTTTCGTCCGACTTTGCCCCCTTACGGGACCTCTTAAAAACCGCGGGATTAATTCCGTTCTTTCGGGCTTAACACCTTCGAACCACCCTGGATACGAGTGACGCGATGGATTTCGTGGAAACTTGTAATAGGAATTCATATTTCATTTGGACTTTCCACTCGGAGGGGGAAGGAAGAGAAGAATTATGTTGGCGAACCGTTGAATGGGGGATGGGGATGATACGAAGGTCGAAAGGATTTCGAAGATTGTGGAGAAGAAGTTGGGGAGTTGAGATGTTTCTTTTGAAGTGAAATTTCATGAGAGGGGAATTGAGAAACTGGAGCATCGTTTGGGGTAGTTTTTATTGGGTTTTAGGGTAGAAAATATTTTAATTAGAGTTACTTAAATTCTTGGTTTGCAGTTGTGTCTGACAGTCGTAAAGCGATGAATGGACTTGGAAATTTTGAAGTTTTCTACAACTTATAATATTTTCTAAAAAATTAAAGGCCCAGAGGTTCAAATTAAGTTTATGTTGGTAACACTAACTGTGTTGACACTGTATGTATCTATTTTTGCCAATCGATATTACTGAAGGAAAAATGTTAATAAGAATTGTTTAACCCCTTGACTTACGATAATACGAGTCACTCGTGATGCAATAAATGGAACAGGAAACTTTGAAAATTTGCAAAAACTATTAAATTGAAAATATCTATGGTTAGGATGATGTTCAGATTACATCTATGCTATTAACATTAACCGTATATACTTGCACTTGTCTGATATTATTAATATGTGAAATGTTGGTCCACGGTTAAAATATCTTGGAGAACTTTAGACCAGGGTGAAATCCGAAGAATCAGAATTCATACGTCCCTGATGCCTCAGGCGCTCGAGATACGGAACGTTCATGATCTCTTTTCTGCGTGATGTGCAACGGAGTACCGAGACTTAAGAGGAGAGAAATAAGAGGAGAATAAGGACACAGGACGACGAGGAAGAAGCTGAAGAAGAAGAGGAAGATGGAAAAAGAAGTAGAAGTACCTGAAGTGTAACGTGATTCGAGCTCCTCGACCAATGGAAATGTCCGCAAATAGGTAGGGCCTCGAGCACGTGGTACCAACTATACTAGTTTCCTCCGGTCTCTTTGCAGTCAAGGCTTGAATACCTTCACTAATATTTTCCTATGCATGACCATACGTGGAAGAATCGTTCGTATGCACGACGCTTGATGATTATTATACTCGAAATTCCATCGTCTTTTCTCAAGGAACACGTCAGGAAAAATATTCTACATGATGTTCTTTTTTCTCATTACAAAACCTTCTCTAGTCAGAAGAGTGGAAAAAAAGGAAGACACTCCGAGTGAAAGTAAATTCGAGGATACGAAGACCATAACAGAATGGAGTGTAATTTTAGACGTCGGGTATCTTATTCCATTTTAATGAGAAAATTCTATCTCTCGATTTGGTTTAGCCCAATTTTACATTTTGCGACTATCCTCAGTTTCTACTTTTTTTCGCAATACGGTGCCGTGGCCGAACTAATAGGGGGACTCACGGGCCCGGGGGGTCCCAAAAGGGGAGCGAAATAAAAGAAGATCCCTCTCGAGCAGAGGGTGCTGAATGCACGAGAAATAAAGAAAGATAGAATGAGATAGATGGGGAAGAAAGAGAATCAGTGGAAAGAAATCGAGAAGATGGAGCGAGAGAGAAAGGGGGCCAGAAGAAAAAAAAAGGAGTTTGCCAACAGCACCGGAGGATGCCCCGAAAACACGCTGGACGTGTGGCGCCATCTCGGCTCCTTTTTTTTTCTTCCTCCTTCTCCGCCACTCTCCGCGCACCCTCGTTCCTCGTGCTTTTGTTACTTCGCCCATACTAATTCTTCGCGAGTTGCACGGCGTGCCCAGTGTGCGTGGGGAGAAATCGCCCGAGGGAGGGGGACAGGCCCAAGCAGGAGGGGCCCCGTGCATCGAGCAGTGTCGGATTAAGCTACTTTCGCACCCTTCTCGTTCTTCAATTAAACTCCTAATTCTAGATTCACCAAAACTTCACTCATATTTTGCCCCATAGATTTTTTACCATATTAATTCATTATGCTCTTCATTTCTAAGATATTAAAATATTAAAACGTCACTAATTTGAAAGAACTCGATGACAGGTACTTATATAAAATACAATTCATCTTCTACCAATCCAAAGAGAGACAATGGTTATCTTATTCTTAAGTCACGTGATGTTATTTTTGGAATTCGATCCTATCTTCGATCTTTTCATCGGACGATCTCGATGAAGTATTTTCAAGATACTATTCCGAATACAAATGAGATATGAAATATCAAGTTGGAGAGGTGAAAAAATATGCGAAGTTTTTCGATAAAACTGGTGTGTCCGCCGCTTTAAGACGTTTCTCTCTCTCTCTCTCTCCTTTTATCTTTTTCGCTCTGTGTCTGGATGTGGTAGCCCCCACGAGCGCGGACCACATACCTGCAAACGAACGTTCTTAAAAGGGAGGGCAGAGCCCAAGAACAGGTCGTTAAAATGTAATGACATTGTTGTTTTTAATGCTCGCCTCTTTAAAACGGGCCCTTTCGTCTTCCTCGAGCCTACCCGCTACTTCTGCCGCTACTAGCTTTCTCCTTCTCTCTTCATACTCTTCGTCTTCCTCTCTGCAGAAGAAGATCAAGAAGAAGATGAGAATCAAGCGTGGAATCTGTCTCTTTTGATCTGATTCCCTTTCTTGGAGTACATCTCCTACGTCGACGCCCTTTTAAAAATACACCGCGAAGAGACGAAAGGAGGGAAGCTGAAGAAGAACCCTCCGAAAGAAGACAAAGAGACTCCTCCTCGATCGAGTTCTATTTAACGGAGAAACTCCTACGATGCCATTTGCATTCGGCTACTCCAAGAGGGTGTTCCACGGACAGGACGATTTGTATTTCGTCCTTTTAAGACTTTTTTTTCCCCTCGGTAAGCGATAACCCGTTACCTCGATTGTAGACAGGATACCGGTGAGAGATGACGCAGCTACTTTCGTTACTCTCTCGCAGGATGACCTCGTAGATATCACGGTAAAATGTCACGGGCCTTGAGGAAGAGGTCTTCAACATTTTTTACGTTCCTCGAGAGAATGAAATCATCGAGCAAACTCGAATGTATTACACTTGTAGGATTGTGAATTTGACGTTTCATGAGAAGACAACGATACGATCTAATGAGGAGAGGGGGTAGGTATTAATTAAAAGAAAGGAACCATTACAGGTCGTTCTCCAGGGACCAATTACGTGAAAGGCGCGAAGACAGGCGTATTAGCGTGAGTTGGCCTTAAAATTGTTTCTGTAACGTGGACTACCTGCAGCCACGGTGAAGAAGTGTCTCACACCATCAGATGTAATTAAGTACACACCACTTTTCGCGAAACGAGACCGGTTAATGATACTCCGATGTTTACGAGATGAAATAACACGTCCAATAACGGACTCCAACCGGCATCCAAAGAAATCTTCAACGTCTCTTCTTCGTACTTTTAATTCTTTTAATTCCAACAAATTTTCAACCTCAAAAACCAGTCGTGATAATCATTATTCTAACATTCGACAATTCATGCGAGTGCAAAGACTATGTTTTATCATGCGATCTCATGACGACCGATTGTAATAACTTTTGCCTAAAGGTATTTTTGGAAATTAGCCAATTAAGGGGAACAGTGGCAAGTTGGAGCAATCGCGAAAGGTCTTCATTATAAAAGGGCCGAATGGTAGGTTCGCTACCGCGCAACAGTTTAGCTTTCGAGGTTAACTGTTGCGTCTAAGAAGAGCTATCATTAACTCGAGAATAGGGTCTAGTATTAGGATTAGTGGGCAAAACGTTTTGGATAGGGTGCTTCTGGACTACTTAGCTTCGGAGTGTCTACCTCTCCACAGAACTCCTCACTCACCAAGAGCCTTCGATCCTTGCAATTTGTTCTGCTGGTGTTAATTACCTTTTCCTTTGAAAAAAAAAGAACAACCCGACAATCTTCCTCTCTCTTCGAAAGAGGAAACGATAAAAGTATTTGCCAACTAACTTGTACTTTGTACCTATTTCCTCAGCGACCAATCATTGGTGTAAGTCGAAGAAGAACCTTTACTTTCCTTCCATTCATCCAATCCGAATCAACAAACAAACCGATCACGATTAAAGACACATCTATCGATCTTTTGAAATATCATTGGAAAATTTTCCAACGACACGTCCAATTCCTAATCGATCAGGTTCTAACATACACACATCCCACATGATCGTGCCCGACTCTCCGAGCAGGTAACTCCAGCAGCCTTGGCTTCTCTGAAGAAACTGTCACTCACCTCCGTGTACGTCAGCGACGTTGCAAACTACGCACCAGAAGCGAGGAAGACTCGAGAGGAAGTGTGCAAAGATGACGATACTTTGCTGTTTGACCCCTCGTGAAATTCACTCGTCTGCTGGGCACTTGCCTCCCCGTACTATCCCAACCGAGTTAGCCACGGAATTCGTGCAAATCCGTGGACAAATATGAGCAAACGTTTCACCACGAAACACCGAGCACCGATATGAGAGGCTGAGCTGAACAGAGCTGAGCTGAACACGAAACTGTGCTGCCGATCTCTCGTGTTCCGTTCTCCTCCTCCTCCTCCTCTTCTTCTTTCTCCACCACCTCCTCCACCACCACCACTGGAGTCTCTCCTTCAGCTCCTCCTTCTACTCGGTACGTTCGGTTCCGCGCCGTTCCCGTTCCGTTCTCTATCTTACTTCCTCTGACGATCGCCACGATGTATCCCCGAGGAAACAGAGAGAGAGAAGGAGAAAGGAGGAGGGAGAAATTTGAAGGAGAGAGAGAGAGAGGTGGAGGAGAGAGAAGATCCGCTCTCCCGGGGGGGAAGCAAGAGATGGAGAAGAGGGGAGGGATCAACGGTAAGCAAGAGAGATCTTTGACTACCTCTACAACGACGTCGCGTGTACTGTAAAAAGCAAGATCGCCTCAGGCCTTACACCTCGAACCAGTAAAACTTGTCGTACGATAGTGCTAAAGTGCGTTCGTCGTAATCCAAAGATCGGCAGTCTGTTTTCAAGTGTCGTTCGGGTGATCTTGAGGAACTTGGCACTTTTAAGTTCCGGATGAGATCGGTGATGATGACGGGGGTGGTTTTTAACCCATTGACAGTCGAGACCGTGACGGTCATGGACGGTGGGTCAAGTATCAAAGGTTTGTTTCGTTTAGTCGATTAAAGATATCGAAGTCTATGATTTTGTGCTTCCTTTGTTTTTTAAGATTATTCTAAGTGAAGGAGATGTGGCTTAGTTTGCATGCTGACGGGTTTTCAAACATGAAAGTAGTAGTCTTTTGGGCCAGAATTTGTAATTTTATCAAATTGTGAAAGGGTTAAGAGTGGATCTCGTGATTGTCATGGGTGGAGCGTCGAGTACCAAAAGGTTTATTTCGATTAGTCAATCAAAGATGTCGAAGTCTATGATTCTTTGCTTCCTCTGTTTTCTAAGAGTATTTTAACTGAAGAGGGAGACGTGGTTTACTTTGCATGCTGACGTGTTTTCGAACATAAAGAAAGTAGACATCTTTTAGGCCAGAATTAGTAATTCTGAAAGGGTTAACTTTGTATCTCGTGTCAGTCACGGGCGGAGTGTCAAGTACCAAAAGGTTCATTTCGTTTAGTCCACTAAAGATATCGAAGTCTATGATTCTTCGCTTCCTTTGGTTTTTAAGATTATTGTAACTGAAGAAGGAAACCGTGGTTTAGTTTGCATGCCGATTTGTTTTCGAACATAACAAAATTAGACCTGTTTTGGGCAAGAATTCGTAATTTTACCTCACCGTGAAAGGGTTAAGTTTGAATTGCCAAAGGAGATAGAGTTGTGGTGATGGAAAGTTCTTTGGGATCGTTGTAAGAAATTTATTTCTCTTTCGATCACTCGATATCGAGTTTATGCGACGTTTTAACGTCTTGTCTATAATTATCTTTGGTTTCAGCAGCATACCTCGAGGACTTCGGAGGACCAAGGTTTTTTATAATTCAAAACTTGCGCAATTACTCAGCCACGTGACCAAGTCACGTGTCATGGACGATGAGCGCGCGAACGTTGAAGATGTTCAAAGGAATCCTCGGTATGCTGATAGAATATCTCTCATTCGACGCTCAAGATCGTAAGAGCGTGCTAAAATCTAGTCCTCCATTTTAAGAAATTAACTAAAGAATAGATCTACCGGATTATCGTTAGATTTGTACTTCAGGTACATCGTCAGGGTCAGAGAGTCGTTGATGTCGATCTGATTTCTTTTTTTTTCTTTTTCTTCAGGATCTTGGATGCTTTCTATCGGAATTCATTGAGGGCCGCTTGTCTGATGCTGTAGATTGTAGGGCCCAGGACTTGCTCCAGGTATTCCGAGAACTCGACACATTTCTCCTTGGTGTTGATGTCGTCGGAGCTTCCCCAAAGGATGACGCCGTCGGTACCAAGATCGGCGATCTTACGGAGAGTGGCTTCGAGATTAGTCTACGAAGATAAATCCATTTTGAAGGCTAGTCCCCCCTTTGATATTATCAGGTGACGCATCTACCGATCTTCCCAAGGTGTTTTCAAAACGAAAGGACTCACTCTGTTCAAATACATGTGACTTTGGTCTTGGTAGTTGTACCAAAAATAAGGAAGAATCTTTTGCTTAACGCCTGGTCGAACTGCTACCCTCTTTGCTTCGTTTATTCTACCCTCGATGAGACCAAGTGTTCCATTTAACGTTAAAGTGCTTCTTAGGTAAAGGGATGGTAATAGTACATCCTCTGCGTCGAATAGCCATGACAGTCTGAAAGAGTCGAACTTAATGATCCTCGTTTCACGCTCCTTTCTTATCGAGAATGATTAGATAAGCTTGGTGGATTTGAAATTTCAACGTGACGAGATCCTTGGCATTGACCTAATTGCATAAGCTTCGTAATCTCATCGTGCCAATTCCTCACAATAGTCGAGAGTTATTGAGGAAGTATTATCTCTAATTACTTCGACACGTAGCGGGGATAAGTTTTGTTATTCTATTATAGGATTCCTCTTTAGTGTTGATTTGAATACCCTTGATTTAGTTGAAATCTTGAGAATTTGCAAGAAAAAGATGCATACCTATTATTCTCAGCCATCGTCGCAGAGGAGCACTCCGTCACGGGTTGATTCGGTGTTAAGTTGTAACAGTAAGGATAAGCATAGTAACCCCAACTAGCAAGTGGACGATGTTTTTTTGCATATTTTAACGTTTCTTCCATAAAAAGTCTGCCATATTTTTCAAAATTCTTTTTAGCTTCCTTTTCAATGGCTTGAGGACTCCAATTGGGATGTTTCCTGTGAACGAGGGTTATAGAGAGGTGCTTGTATGGACTGAGAGAGGCCCAATTTTGACGGAAAATGGGTCTCCAGCTTTCAAAGTCTATCACTCCAACGCCATCGAACGTTTTTTGAGGAATCTGACTGGTCAGGTGTTCAACAAACACTTCGAGATGCTTCGTTATGTTACCCTCTTGTGGAACACCACCATTCCTCCTTATAACTCGTCCTGGAGAATATTCAAACTTCTTCTATGTGGAAAAAACAAGCTACGAGAAATTGTCTTTTTACCCTTCGAATCTTTGAGCAATGCTGGAAACATCCCAGGATCGTAGAGTATTGCGATCTTGTTCCCGCGAAATTCATCTTTGTCATTCTGTATAATTCCATACTTGTCGAGGGACTCAAAATTGATTTTATACTTGTGGCACATAAAAGTAGGAACGTTCCAGTAGACGTTGAATTCACGTTTTTCGAAGGAAGTTACCGACGTGATGCTAACAAGGACATATAAAGAAGTATTTAGTTTGTTAACTCGATGACGAACCGGGCAATGACACGGCTTTGATAAGATATTTTCAGACCTGAACTTGAACATTGCGAATATTTTTTTTAGGATTTAAAAGGACTCTTGCCACCACCCTCGATCCACCCCTTAACACTTTGACTGCCATGGGGCGCTATTGGATTCAATGAAATTTCATGCAAATTTGAAATTGGAATATTTATGAATTTTCGGACATACTGAATATCTAAATATTAGCATTAACCCCTTGCCGTACAGTAACGAGTGACATCGACACTATAAATGGAGTAATTAATTTTGTAGTGCTTCGAAAATTATGAAATTAAAAATAACAGTTGGTCACGATAAAATAAAATTAATTCTATGCTATTCAATATTGCGTCAAGTCATATATCATATTCGAAATTAAGAATAAATTGCGCATTAAGTCACAAAAGAAATGGTACGGCAAGGGGTTAAAAAGAGAAAAGTCAGCCGTATATTTATCCATCGGTGTCTTTAAAGTTTCTGCTTCATTGGGATCTGAATTTAACAGAAAAACTTTCATTTCCATACAAATTATGAAACTAGCAAAATACCAGTGTCGTTGAACGTGTGAAACCATAGAATTTTACTTTAACCCTCTGCAGTCCAAAATGTTTTATCAATTTGATACTGAGCTAAATGAAATTAATTTCCTAATATTCTCTATCGTTGATTATTAATTTTTATTTGTTGATAGCAACAACTATAAGTTCTGACAATTATTTATACTATATTACAAAATCTATTCTTTCAACATCCCTATTCTAGCAATTCTCCCTTTGACTCCCCACTCCGTAGCGGTGACCGCTACAATTAACATTAGAATTACAAAAACCGTCAATCTCCCAAGTTCCTACATTTTCTAAAAAATTTCTTAAATTTACAAACAATCAATATAGTAAATATATCACATGTATTTTACAATATAAAAGTTACTTAACGAATTCTCAAATTTGCCACTTGATACCCCTTTCTTCAACTAGATTTACGGATGTAGATATACCTGTTTTTTTCAGAAGTGAGCCAATTTGAATCATACAAGAAGATTAAAATTTGCTACAGAGAAAATCGTTCCAAATCAATTGAAATGGAAGATTTATTATTAAAAAATTAACCAACCAATATATTATATCTGTACCAATCAAATTTTCAATGAGCCAAATTGGCTCCATAAATCTAGTGTTAATTAAATAAATAGCAATGCAACAGATTTCACACCCGTAAATCTACTGTTAAAGGGAGGGGGTTGCTCCTCGAGGTTGCCGGCAAGTGGTCCCAACTTATCAGAAACGAATGTTCTCTACCCAAGAAATAAAAGGTACTCGGCCATGAATACAAGGGTCATCAGGGACGGCACTCGCAGCGTCATTCTCGGAACGATATCTTTTGACAGGAACATAAACCGATTCGCACTAACGAGCAGTCTTCGAAGCCGACGATAAACAGACACGTCGGTTCGATAATATCACCCTGAACTTTTATCGATCAGCTTCCCTATGTTGTCACGTTGGACAAGTAGGTTTTTAAGTTACACCAGAGGGGGGTGACCTTTAACGAAATCCTAACTAAGTAAACGTAAACGACGATAGTACACCAGGAGTGCGACTGAATTCCGCTCGATTTCAGGCCACTATTTATTCCGCATCGTGTGTCTCGTATTCCCCACCTACGTGCTCGTCAGTGCCTCCCGCTGTTATCTGGCTCCGGGTATTGTTCGACGATTTCACGTTTCCGCCTTTTTCTCTCTTTTTTTTTTTTTATTATATATACACATACATATCTATATCTATGTATATATGTATGATGTATGTTTATACGTAAAAGGGTACGATACGCGCAGCAACCCTGCGGATGACAATGAGAGTCTATTGACATCGGAGCGATGAAACGCGATGAGCTGTAATCGATACAGCTGACTGACCAAGGATCACCCTGTTTCGAAGGCTTTTCCGCTTGGTATCTCCTCCTATCGTCTTCCGTCGATCGTTTCTGACTTTGACCAAGTATTCACGGCTACCCGTATGCCTGAACCTAATTAGTAGTGATTAGAGGTAACACTTTTATCGGGAAACGTTTTGCATTCCAATGGACAGTGTTGATGATGGATATTTTGTTATATTTTTCAGAGGATTTTTGAAGAATTGATTTAGATGAGTTTTGGTAATTTTCAAGTTAGTTTGATTGAGAGGGTTGGTGAAGGTAATTTACATTTTATTAGGGAAATATTAACTTTATAATTGGATTGTACCGTATCGTAGGTTGGAAGTGAGGATGGGGTGCTTGTACGTTATGATAATCCTCTACCATTATTCCTAGATTATCCTTATTTGGTGAGTTTCTATGCGTTTCGCAATTTGCCCCGACCTAATTCGAATTTATCAGTGTCGAGAGAGTGCATTTTCAACGAAGGACATGCTCCCGTTTAACGAGGTAAGATCACCGGTGAGGATCTTTCGAAAGATCGTTCTATAATGAAATTCTAATTCAATGATAATAGCTTTGATATTATACTCGGCGAACGTTTCATGCTGTTTTCTTTTTCTTTCCTTATTTTCTTTTTTTTCACGGCGGAGAAAAAGAATTATCGATGCAGGAAGTAACGCGGTCGCAGGTCCTCTTAATCTTAACGATTTGACTTTATTAAGTCCGGCCTTTTTTTTTTACAGGTGCTCGTGTCTTTGGGACGAAGACTTTCGTGAGGTACTTTTATGTGTTAGATAGTCCAACGATAATGTCCAAGGTGACAATAAATTTCATGGTTTACCTCTGATCACGTGGTTATAATAGGGACGTTAAATATTCATATGTAAGATTTCCACGAGAATTGCGAACCGATTTATTTCAAAATTGATCAATCGATTTACGACGATGTAATTAGACATGTGATCTTTATTATTCGTGCAATTAGACGTGGGTCGTCAATATGCATCAGTTAAACGTCTTTCATGCAAATTTAACGACCGTAAACCCAAATTCTATATAAAGAAACTGAATTATGTAATGGGTATTTCTGCCCGTATTTTTGGTATCCGTTGTTTTCATAGTTGATGGATCATTGAGATGAGTATTCTCTTGTATTTTATGATTCCAAAATTGCTCAACCAATGGTGGAGCTTGGTTTCGATGAAATTGCAATTTTTGAAGTACTTTTGTTAATTTATGGGGTAAGTTCTTTGGATCGAAGCTTTGGTTGGATGGGATGTAAATGTGGATGGTTTTAATCACTGTAGAGACGTCGTTTCGAGACTTTTATCTTAAACAGACCTTGCGTCAGGTTTGTATGTGTATTACAGATCAAATGTTTATTCGTAGAGGCCTCGACTCGTATGAAAAAATAATTCGTCAAAGATGTAGTTACGCTTAAATGACACTGATCTTCATTGATGGAATTGTCCTTGGAAAATCTCTTTTAACGCGTATAATTAATGTAATATAATCACTAACTTCTAATTCGGTAATTTGAATTTATTGATATCAAATTACGTATTTGTAAAGGTAACGGAATTTTTATTTTTTATTAAAGAATATCCGCATTTTGACGCCGCGTTGTTTATGAATAAATTGAAAGTGTCAATTATACACGAATGACGTTGAAATCGATGTGTGTAAGGTTTTATGGAATTTTAATTTTTTAATTAGTAATTAGAATTCACTGAAATCTAATTTCAAATCTGTAAGGGCAATTTGTATTTCGATAATGTCTACCTTTCTGCATCGTAGTTCCTGAGAAACTAAAGTTGTCATGCATATGTAAACCTTAATTTTTAAATTAGTAATTAGAATATACTGAAATCTAATTTCAAATCTGTAAAGGGAATTTTTATTTCGATAACGTCTACCCTTCTGCATCGCAGTATGAGAGAAACTAAAAGTGTCATCTTCATCGAATGACGTGGAAATGCAAGTGTTAAAGAAAGTTTTATTTAATTTAGTAAGTAGTGGTAATGGAAGCCAAATTTTAAAGCTGCAGAGATAATAAAGCGTTAATCTTTATTTCCGCAATGTTTACTTCCCTGCACCACGATTTCTGAGAAACTAAAACTGTTATGCACGCATGAATGACGTGGCGATCACTGTGTTAAAGAAAGTTTTGTGGAATCGTGTGCACACTACAAATGACATTTCCTTTTCAGGAAAGTTATATTCATTTCAAGGCAACTTCAAAGAAAACAAATTACTTTTGATACTGCACTCAGGTCAGCGCCATTTCTCTTAATGACAGCCCTCAGGAACTGGTTTCTTTCTATGCTTTTTTGGTCCCGCCGTTATCTAATCGTTGCCGGAAGCAAACCAGGTGTTACGCAATCGATCGTGACACCGGAAACCGAAGCGATTGGCAAGCTCTTTGAATCATTTGGCAGAAATTCAATTCATGTCGTTAATAGAAAATCAACTTTATCATGACGATGTAAAAGTAAAGAAAACTAGTTCATAGAACACGACGTTAAAGGGTGTTGGGGTTATTAATAGGTATGAATGAAGATTCAAGTCAGCCGAAGAAAGTTTTACTTTCGACCTTGTTTTATTTCAATTCTTCCCTCGCTCTCACTTCGACATAGTTTTTGCGACCTAATTTAGCCCAGAAGATGTAAAGGAAATGCTGTTTTTATTTATTTTGATTAAATTAAATAGCGTTCTCTAGAAGGTTCACCGAAAATTCTGTACTGTGTACCTTTGGCGGACGATATACCAGCGGGGGAATTTTCCCTCGCATGGCTTCCGCAAATTACTAAACGTTACGATAGTTATCTACATTGCTCGAGTCACGCACATACGTATATATATATACACACGCGCTGCATATGCATAATAATGATCTCGTCCTTGACCTAGTGTCACCGAATGATCGGCGAAGGCGGAGTCGAGAGTGACATCCGCGGAAATTGAGAGATCCAATTACAAACGTCTCGGTACGATTCAGCAAGGAAATATCGATTCCTTTCGATCGTCAATATATTAGACGCTCTAATTCTCTTCCTCCTTCTCTCGTGAGTACGAAAAGTCAAGGTCGTCACTCGGAGCTCTGGTATTAGTTTCTGTTACTTTGCCATGGTTTCTCGTGTGTGTCATTCGTTCTCTTTCATTCCAACTCTTCCACGCAAGCTTACACGCGCGAACAATTTCTCTGTGTTTACTTTTATGCTTGTTCTGTATTTTGTCCTTTCTAGACAACGATTCGTTGAACTAGAGAAACCTACTGTAGCACCAAACCGATCTTTCCCGGTGTCATGCTGGGACAACGCCAATTGTACAAGTAATATTGCAAATTTCCATCACCGATACCAAATTTCAGAGGCTCCAAAAACTCTTTGTTGTCCATGAGATTTAGAGCGTTGAAAACGTCGAAACCAAGCTGGAAAAAAATTAACAGGTGTTTGACGATGGGAATATGAGGAATGGATTATCTTTAGGATGAGTGAACTTACGTTTCGTGCAGATATCAAAGCATCTCTCATAAGATCGACCCAAGGTGTTACGGTGGAAACGTTGTAAAAACTGTATACGGCTCTCAGAGTCTTGTGGGTCTGATGGTGCATTACAGAGCTTGGCAATGTATAGTAGCTGACCATATCAGTGATTTTGCCATCGTTCTCCACCACGAAACTGTTAATAATGCCATTCCGAGGAAGGAACCAGTGTCGAAATTCTTCTTTCGAAAATATCGGAGCCAAATCGAATTTCGATAAGTACTGTAATCAAAATTGTTATATTCAGTGAGGATGTTTGGTTGTGATAACAGATCCTATTGATAATAGATATTGTTATTACTTCGGTCAGTATCTTATACGCTTGTGGTATGTCTGCTTCAACCAATTTTCTGAATCCTGGTACTTTTGTATTCGGTGGCAGTTTAAACAGTTTTAGAGTTCTCTGCAAGGTCATATTGCGCGACAAATGAGAGAATTTGATTTCAATTAGTTTCTTTGGATTAAGCGAGCGATGCCAGTACCTGTAGAGAATAAAAATTGATAGACTAAAATGTTGCAAAAATCAATACAAATATCCGCAGGTACAGACCTGCAAGTTGTTATCGGTTTTGGCAGCACAACACCTGCGGTGTACACAGCCTGAAAAATTCCTTTTAGATTAACCCTTCTCGTAATTTCACGGATTAATACAGGAGCAACTCTTTTCGATCTCAATTTTTTGTGCACGCATAAGAAGTTAATTTCCACCATTTTCTGAATGCTAAAATATTGTTTATGTTAAATAATGGAAAATCTATTAGTTTGAAACACCGAAGTATAACCTACTGGTTATATATCTGTAGAGTTGCTGGGATAGCGGAAATAAAACCGACTAGACGTCCGCTTTTGGTGACTCGTACCCCACAGTGCCACTCCTTGCACCATCCAGGGGGTTGCAATGCCCTGAAAGGATATCATTAGATCCATCTTCGCAAGTCCAGCTCTTAAATTGTCTCCATATATTGTATTTACCACTTCAAGAAGTTTTGTGGATAATCAAATCTGAACATAGCATCGTCATCTTCCACATAATTCTCCGATAATAAGGTATATAGTTCAGATAACACTAATGGATCATCAAGATTCAATGTATCCCATTGAAAACCCGCAGGCAATGAGTATGGCTCTGCTCTTATCGATGTTTTATCGGGTTCAATAGGTTCATTCTTCTCAATCTTTTCATCTACAGGTTCAATTAAGTAATTTTATCATCTGGATATGGCACTAGCGATCAAAAATGATTGGAAAATTCCATTTAAGATAGTTTACCCATTTTTGGTACTGGTTGTGTACTCCAAAACTGATAAGGCTTTTGCATAGCTTCTTCTTCGGTCTTGGCAGGTTTCTGTTGCATGTTAAATACTTCCATTGCAATCTGAACATCCTTTATCGATATATTACACGAGCTAGGCATTTCACTGATTTCCCTATGGCCGGTGCTATCATTTTCGTTAGTTGCATTCGCTGCCTGATTCTTCTTCTTGCGGTTTCTCTTCTTCGAACTATATTACAAGGATCTTATTGTTTTACAGTTTTGTGCAAAAAGTAACGGGAACATTGCTAAGGATATCATTAACGAAGCAGTTATGTATTAAATGTGCGAAACTCAAGAAAGAAAGGAGAAGGAATGGATGAAGGATTTCATTAGTAGTACAACATATATTTTATAACAAAGAAAAGAAGCAAATCATTCGATTAAATAATAGAAAATTGTGCATCATTGTGTAGTTGTGAAAAATAATACTCATGTGGACAACTGTGAAAGAATTAGAATCACAGGTTACTGTAACATTTAATACCATTCTGACACCATTCTGCGACTTTGCGATAAATACAATTAATTCTACGAGACGCTGGAAAGTATTTCAATCTCATTTAATTTACGAAATATCGAAAAATATACACCGAATACAGAGAAATGTCTTCGAGTCGTGTCTACAAAACTGCCGGTCGCCTGTCATTTACGTGGATATTCCGCCAGGAAAAGTGCTTTTCAATAATCTTGATCGAAAGTAGATAGCTGTTGTTTTTCGTTAACGTACAATCATCCTCCTACCTTTTAGATTTTCCATCTTTTTCGTGAATCTCATCCTTCTTAGCCTCTCGTTCCACGACTTCACTCTTTTCCTCCATTTTAATATAGATTTTACTGCTGCGCATGCGTCAGCCACGCGGTGGCGCTGCCTAGCTGAGAAGAAACGGAAGTATCGTTCGGTCACGTGATTCCTCTCCGCGCGAACGCCCCGTCGTGAAAGAACTCTCTTCAATCGGTGAGTAAAATTTAATCAATTTATCTACTAATTAATCGTCCCCCCGCGACGTAATTGCAACGAAAATCTTATTCAACGCGTCTAGAATTCGGATGAGATGAATGCCACTCTCGGGAGAGTGTGCAATAGAATATTTCGCCAAAACGCTTTTACAGTTAACCAAGTGAAATTCATTGTTCGATAAATCATATAACATCGGATCATAACTTTTCATACATGTAGTTTTCGTCCAATTATATCATTATATGACAATATTACTTTACTAATAAGATAATGTTTGCTGTAGGAGTAAGAATTAAGAAGTCTTTTTGCAACAATTGGTATTTACAAGAGGGAAACGGCAGCTTCGTACCGGTGCTCCCCCTAGGAAAACATCGATCGAGCGACTCTTCCAATCGATACGATGGATCGAAAGAACAAGACATCGAAAAGGTAAGTGACTTTTCTTTGCCATATTAATCAAAGGTAATGAAAGTAAGAAATTATTTGGTAACATAAAATATGTAAATGAATGAGAAAACGATTCGAGAAATAATCAGGTCAGGTAAATCAGATTAACACGTTGACTGCAAACAACGAGATAATTATTCATGTTTTGA
Source organism: Cerceris rybyensis (assembly GCA_910591515.1). Taxonomy (NCBI): domain Eukaryota; kingdom Metazoa; phylum Arthropoda; class Insecta; order Hymenoptera; family Crabronidae; genus Cerceris; species Cerceris rybyensis. The sequence continues at coordinate 4,473,228 of OU342801.1, read as the reverse complement.
ATTCTTGGCTGAAACGCTGACTACGAATTATCTTCTAGTTTCTTTACTTCTCATATTCGTGCAATTAAATTAGTTATTGAATTATTATATCATGGTAGATATTAATAGATAGCTGCTGCGAAAAGTACAAAAATTCAAGGTTGCCTTACGTGAATAGAAAATTGATTAATAAATTGGCAGAAAATATAACTGATTTTATTTAAAATGGAACGATCTTTTTTTAAGAAATATATTTTCTATGCTTTTTGACGATTACTGTGTATCGTGATTATAATAAAATGTTTATCATAATTGATATCATAGTTAGAAAAAGCAGTCAACGTGTTGGACGTTGAGTTAGGAGCTTTTGATAATATTGCATAAGTTTGACGATTTAAATAAATAATTCTGTAAAAAATGGCATAATGACAGTCTGACAAGTATAGTTTTCTTTATTTCATTACCAACAGTATCCTTACATCATGCCGAAACAATGTATAATATCTATATCATAATATATATATATATTTTTTTATTTATTCATTTATTTATGTATATAATTGTTAATAATTGAAATAGCAATAAATAGTCTGTAGTAGGCGAGTCTGTAGGTATGTAAACAGCTTTAGGTACGTTTTAATTTTAGTTTATCGATAATTCAAATCCCGCGCGTGCTTCGGGTAAATTTTTTCAAGTTTCGTTTCCTTTTTTTTCAATTTATTATATTCAATTCATAATATTCAATATTCAATTCATAAATTTGCACACGAATTGTTCGTTAACGATATTTAAACGTCCGAATTATCATTTCACGGGAAAAGCCGTCGTAGAAAATCAAAATTAGTGTCTTTTGCTCTTGGAAATTAGAGAGCAAAGTAGATTTAAGAAATTGGTAGGTGAATTTTCAAGTAACAAAGTCTTTCTTGTAGAATTGTTAGCTTAAATGGCACCGGCTTTTTTTCTGAAGATTCAAAAAAATCGGAAGCACACAAAGTTTTATACATTAGGTCTTTCCATATTACTGGCTTTTTTAAGAATCAAAAAGCCGCGCAATATTGTAAGAATGATATATAAATAATTCCTTTTTAAAAAAGAAAGTTTCTATCTTCATACTTGGGAACAAAATAGGTCATGTTAATAAGGAATCATGTAGGATAGTTTTTAATTAACAAGGTTTCTTCTCATAGACCATGGATTTCAGTTTCACAATTATTTCTTTAAGAATAAAAAAACTAAGGCCCATAACTTTATATATTAGGTCTTTCTGTATAACCAGATATTTTTTGAAGGATCAAAAAGTCATGTAGTATTGTAAGAGTGAAATATAAATAATTTCTCTTTAAAAAAGAAAGTTTCTGTCTTCATACTTGGAAACATAAAAAGTCATGTTAATAAGGAAACATGTAGGATAATTTTGAATTAAGGTTTCTTCCCATAGACTATGGATTTAAGTTTCACAATTATTTCTTTAAGAATAAAAATACCCAGGCCCATAATTTTATGTATTAGGTCTTCCTGCATAGCTATCTTTTTCTTGAAGGATCAAAAAGTCATGTAATATTGTAAGAGTAAAATATAAATAATTTCTCTTTAAAAAAGAAAGTTTCTATCTTCATACTTGGAAACATAAAAAGTCATGTTAATAAGGAAACATGTAGGATAATTATTAATTAAGGTTTCTTCCCATAGACTATGGATTTAAGTTTCACAATTATTTCTTTAAGAATAAAAAAACCCAGGCCCATAATTTTATATATTAGGTCTTTCTGTATTGCCAGTTTTTTTTTGAAGAATCAAAAAGCCATGTAATATTGTAAGAGTAAAGTATAAATAATTTCTTTTTAAAAAAGAAAGTTTCTATCTTCATACTTGGAAACTTAAAAAGTCATGTTAATAAGGAAACATGTAGGATAATTTTGAATTAAGGTTACTTCTCATAGACTATGGATTTAACTTTCACAATTATTTCTTTGAGAGTAAAAGAATCCAGGCACAAAATTTTATGTATTTGATCTTCCTGTATTGCCAGTTTTTTTTGAAGAATCAAAAAGCCATGTAATATTGTAAGAGTAAAGTATAAATTATTTCTTTTTAAAAAAGAAAGTTTCAATTCTCTTACTTGGAAATAAAATAGGTCATGTTAATAAGGAATCATGTAGGATAGTTTTTAATTAACAAGGTTTCTTCTCATAGAACATAGCTTCAAGTTTCATAATTATTTTTTTAAGAATAAAAAAACCCAGGCACAAAATGTTATGTATTAGGTCTTCCTGTATTGCTGGCTTTTTTTTGAAGAATCAAAAAGCCGAGCAATTTTTAAGCAGTGATGTATAAATAATTTCTTCGCAAAAAAAGTAAATTTCTCTCTTCGTGCTTAGAACTAAGAGACACAATTCAAATAGAAAGAAATTCCTATAGAATAGTTTCAAAATAACAAAGTCTTTTTTTATATGCGTTTCGTTCACTTGGCCTGGTTTTTTTTTGAATAGTTGAAAAACCTGGCGCAAAAAAATACATTACAGATCTTTTTGTATTTCTCGGTTTTTCTTTTCAAAGGACCAAAAAACCGTGCAATTGAAATACGCGAATACATAAATTACATTCATTGCGCAGGTTTTTTTGTTCGTAGTACCCTGCGGTCGAGGAGATATTTAATGATAATAATAAAAACTTCATTCGTTATTTTTCTACCGTCTCTCTTTTCAAGAATTAAAATAAAAAAAATGTTCCCTACATTCATCTCCCTTTTTCCATCCATCAAACAACTTAGCACGTAAGAAAATAAATTGCAAATAATAAATCACCACCTCTTACCAACATAAGCAGTTTTTTTTAATCCAAAACCAATGAATTTCCCTCAAATTTATTCAATCGAAATAATAAATATTCCCTTTGAAACTTAATCAAATAAAATACACTGGAAAATCCAACAATATCTCTCAAATTTATTCTATCGAAATAATAAATATTCCCTTGGAAAATTTAATAAAATAAAATACATGCAAAAATCTAACAATCTCCCACAAATTTATCCTATCCAAATAATAAATATTTCTTCCAAAATTTGCAAAATTAAGACACACATCCAAAATTCAATATTTTACAAAAGATCTCGTTAAAGTAATCTTGTACGACATCATTCCAATCCTAAATGCAATTACTCCTCTCGAAAAAAAGTCTCGTTTCTCATCCTTACATTCAAAAACAATCCTAATCTCATTATCGACTCATTGTATTCCTTCGAATCGTCGCAATTACTCGTCAATTAAACAAATACAAACGAAAACATTCATCTCCAATGAAAATCCCCACGAATCGCATCAGAACAGGGAAATCCACGCGATTACTTAACGCAGCTTCCACGAAGGATAACGATCGATTGTTGTTCCAAGGAGCTACAGAAAATTCCGCGGGAATCAGCAAAAGGAAACACTTAAATTCGTTTCTCATTCTTCTTACCTCTATTTTCTCAATCGTCGATACCTCAATGAAATTCCTCTCGACTTTTCCCTTTCGTGATGTACCTGACGGCAACATTTTCACACCTTGGATTCCCGCGAATTTCTTTCATGCCCCATTTATCGCGAAATCGTGAAAACTTGATAGGGTAATTCAGTTCTTTCATGGCAGAGTGGAATACTCTTAGAAAATTAGGATACGGAGGGTTCTTTTTCATTCGGCACCGCAAAAACTCCGCGGAGAGACGATGGATTTTAACCATCAATAGTATTTTCTATTTTCCTTCCTTCTCTCTCTCTCTTTTTTTTTCCAATTTTTTTCTGTCTTTTTTATTCCTTTTAATTTCGAGCTTATTCGTTATACACCTTAATTCCATTCTAACAAGGCATAGTAAGCTACGTTGTCTACGAGAAGAGAACAATTCCTTTTTCCATCACTGAGAGACACGAAACGGTCCTCGATCAACTACGAGTTTACTTACTTTGACTCCCTTTCCTTCGGACAGCACGAGACACCTCGAATAATAGTGTCGATCGGATGTATATTCTCCTCTCATTGCTATTTATTCGATATTCGAACATCCCCTAAATATTCCAAGAGACTACGCGGCTCTTCTCACCTCCCTTATTCCAAGAAGAATCATCCATTCTCCAATTAAACTCCATCATTCTTTTCCACAAACGTTCAAAGGGAAAGACAAAAGTAGATTTTTCTAATACCACTAATACATAATACCTAACGTACATTATTATTCCCATACGCTTCTTTTTTTCTTACAAATTTCTACGCAAGAAATAGGCAGGAAGGATAGTAAGGATGAAAATCAGATTAGACGAGGCAGTTGTATTTGTTTACTTTGAGAAGACACCACGTAGACTCCATGAAACTTTCTCTCTTTCAATTTGCTCACGCCGATAGGAAGAAAAATCCCGTTCTAACTTATCCCCCATAAACTATGCGTGATATTACGCCAAGGGACTTTGAATCACAAAGCTCGCGATATCATCGCGGAATGGATTAAAATATCCGTGGATATGTTGGAACATCGAGAAAAAAAAAAGCTCTCGGGAGGATGTATGTACATACATGTCGGTGGGATCGCAATGGAAAGAGAGACATCGTCGAAAGCATTTGCCTTAATTAAAATAGTACCGGCTTAGTGAGAATGATGACGATACATGAACATAAATGACTTCTCGGATCATCTTCGCGGTACCTTCTCTAACGTCGGTGGAGAAGATCACGTTAAATCCCATCGTATTTCCATCCCTTCGTAAATTTACGTCGAGCCTGATGTGTCTTGTTCCATGAGTAGACAGGACGTCGTAGAAGACGTTTCACGCGGCTTCGAATCCGGTTTGTTCCACACTGAAATCCCAGGCTGGCCGACACGGCATCGTTTCACTAGCTAATTCTTCCGGTTTGCTGCTTCCTCAGCAATGATATGCATAGAAGAGTGAGGCCAGGAGCCAGAGTACTCCGGAACCGTAAAATCGGTTGGCGCCCTCGACCCCGTTTCTACCGGGTCGTTTGCGCTTAGACTTGGACTTTGCGCGTCGTTTGCGCGAATAAATGGCATTAGTGGCGTTTGTTGGTGACTCGATGTTGCAGTAGCTCAGGTCGCAGCAGCTTATGCAGATCTGGAACGAAATAACCGAATTTATTTGACCCGGTTGCATTTACTCCTTCTTCTCTTATCTAGATTTTTTTCTCTTTGTTCTTTCTTTTTTTGTTGTTTTTTGTAAATTCTTTTTTTGGTTGGGTTTTTTTGGATAGATTCGAGAAGAAGCATCCAGGTGTTTATTAAAATTCGCTATTTCGCACCTGCTGCGTGTCCACCGGGATGCAACCGACCGATGCTGGTCCGCATTCCGCGCTGCTTGCGCAACTTTTGCTCACCTGAAAGGAGGAAATTGATTTAGAGTGCAAGTGGTTGGAACAGCTTGCTCTTTTTGGCTTTCGTCTCGTATGGGCGATGGTACAGCGAGGGAAATTGAATATGGTACTGTAGGTATTGTTGGGGGGTGATTTATTCGCCCCGTGTTTAGATAGAATTTTTTCGTGGCTAGATACTCTGGTATTCCAGTACTCTTGTAAGTCGGTATTCTTATAGTTTGATAGTATTATAGTGCGGAGCTCTAATAGCTCGGTGCTTTTATAGCCTGGTACTCTTATAGTTCGCTACTCTAATGGTCCAGTATTCTAATAGCCCGGTACTCTTATTGTTCGGTACTATGATAGCCCTGCACTTTTACAGTTCGGTATTCTTACGGTTCGGTACTCTAGTAGCCCAGAACTTTGATAGTTTCATACTCTGATAGCCCAGCACTTTTATAGTTTGGTACTCTAATACTTTGGTATTCTGATAGCCCGGCACTATTATAGTTCGGTACTTTAATAGCCTAGTACTCTAATAGTTCGGTACTCTAAGAGTCTAGTACTCTAATAGTTCGGTACTCTAAGAGTCTAGTACTCTAATAGTTCGGTACTTTGATAGACCGGCACTCTTATAGTTCTGTACACTAATAGCCTAATACTCTAATAGTTCGGTACTCTGATAAGCCGGCACACTTATAGTTTGGTACTCTGATAGGCCGCCACTCTTATAGTTCGGTACTCTAATAGCCCAGAACTCTTATAGTTCGACACTCTGATAGCCCAGCACTCTTGTAATTCGGTACTCTAATAGTTTCGGTACTCTAGTAGTTCGGTATTCCAATAACCCGGTACTCTCATAGCTCGATACCCTTATAGTCCTGTATTCTTGTAGCTCGGTATTCTTATAGTTCGGTACTCTAATACTCCGGTATTCTAGTACTCCGGTATTCTAATAGCCCGGTACTCTCATAGCTCGATACTCTTATAGTCCTGTACTCTTATAGCTCGGTATTCTTATAGTTCGGTACTCTAATACTCCGGTATTCTAGTACTCCGGTATTCTAATAGCCCGGTACGCTAATAATCCAGTACAGGATACAAGGAGACGGTCCTCGTACGCCTATTCCCAGCGCACCGGCTCCCGACATCCGAACTCGGCGAATGTCAGCCGAAAAGTAAACACTTCGACGTTAAACGCTCCCGGTCAGTCGCGCATTAAACTCAAAACACGTGATCACGAAGGACGTCTCTATCCGTCGCGTTGAGCGAATCGCAGTAAACCACGTATAAAACGATTTCTGTCTCTGGACCAATGACATCCCGGTACTCAAATACTTTCTTCAAGGGACCATTCGAACACAGGGCCATTTCCCTACATACGAAAGGAACCCTTTCCCTTCATATCACCTACAGTACCACATTAATTTCTTCTTACATTTTTTTACTCTCATTACTACAGCATTAGCTCCAAGATTATCATCACAGATAATTTATCACATACTCTGCCACGACGTTCACCATAACGTTTATTTTTCCATGTAAACTTTCATTTGATAAAAGATAAAGACACGTTCGGTATTTGAGAGAAAAAAGAAACGAAAACAAATCTATCAATTAGTAGAATCCAGAAAAACTTTGTAACGTTCACGAGTGTTGGAAAAAGTGTTGAAAGCCCGTAGCGGCAGGTAACGTGCGAAAACCCAGAAGAGCGTGGAGCAGCGAAATTCGCACGATTGCCCTTTTCCGGTTTTCGCGCACGCTGGAGAAAGTAGTCGAGGTGCAAAATTAACGAGTTTCATCGCCGTTCAAAAGACTCCCCGGGCGGGTGCATAAGGTCATTAAAAATTAATCAATCGACTAACGAGCGAAGCATTCGAAAGTTAGGAGGCTTATGAGGTAGAAGATAAAAGGGATATAATTGATCTCGATGTTCATAATTGAAAGCCTTCCAGAAAGTGCTTAACTGCAAACCTTTTCATAGATAGATAATCATTTTCTCTCCGGAATCAAATCTGTTACATAACTTTCTTCGTTAACCAGCTAACTGCGACAACTTCTTTTGAGATTGCACACCTACGTCAAGATAATCGAAAGATGAGCATAAATCTTTTTACTTATTTCTTTCATTTCGAAATGTCCTCAAAGTATTCCAAACACCTTGAAATTTACGAATATATTTTACTTCTCGTCAAAATTACAATTTATTAGGGGAACCGAAAAGTAACGTCGTTTCTCTGCATGTTTTCCTCAAAAAACCAATTGAATTCTATTGATCTTTCATCATTTTTACACTAAATGGCAACTAATATTTGATAACAAGATTGATTACAAAATTCATTAACAATAACTTGTTTCCAATTAATTTATTTGAGTGAATATAAAAAACGACATTATTTCCCCTCTCAATAAATAACTAGTGGTCGCTAACTTTAACGCACAACGAGTATACTCGTCAATCCACAAAATTCTGCTGCCTCTCCACGACTATACTCGTCAATCACAGTTAGCTGGTTAATAAAATGAAAAATCAATTTATCCCTTCGAATATCCGAATACATTGCTTTATCTCATTCCAATGAAAAAAAAAACGGTTAGTGATAAATGCATCGAGGTATTTCTATTCCGTGCCAAGTGATTTAATGCGATAAAAAGAGCCAACGATTTAATCCGTGGCGTTGCAAAACGCTCGAATCGAGGCGAGTTAAACGAAGGGAAACTCCAAAGTGGTACGTGAACCGAGTGTCGACGAGACATCGTCTAAAGGAGAAATAGACCGAAGGGTTTTCGAGTCGCCCTGTTAATATTGCTTGGCAGTAATAGAGGCAATCGTGCGACCGCCACTCCTTTTCGATCAGAGAGGCCAAGCTGAGAAAGAAATTTGCTTGCCAAGACGCTATTCCCTCGGCTGTCCAAAATGTGCATCGATCGGCAAAAGTCTCGGCCGCCCGCCGGACACGGTGTATCTATCGCCCATTCGTTGCACATCTGTGAAGAAAAACAGAGAGATAAAGCAGAGGAAAATGATGGGGGGAAAATACGAGGGATATCATTGATTACGTGCAATGTGTATTTATTCAACGTGTATTTTCTCTTTCTCTCGCTGTATCGAAGAGGAAAGGGAGAATTCGTCGATTTAAACGTGGATCGTTAATGCTAGATCAGCTATATCCAATTAAAAATCTTTATGGGGCTAATATAATTCCATGTATGTAAAATGAGGCGTAATCAGCGTTAAAATCAGTCGGTTGTAAATGGTATAATGTGAAAAAATATCCATGAAGAAGTTGTAACGTTTAATTGAAATATATTTTTATTTTTGGTGGATCTTTTTTTAACCCTTTGAGGACGACGGGCGAATATATGCGCCCTGAGAAAAAAATTGGTTATAGTTTGTCGGTGCATATAGAAACGGTTAGAGTTGAAAAATTAAAATATAATTGTTGAAATATTATTTTAGAAAGAGTAAATTTCAACTTGTATACATTAACAGACTGTCTTTTCGATGAAAAAGTGTATTTTCATCGCTAAATAATTTATTGTTTCTCGATATTCAAAAATGCCTCCGTCCGCAAAGGGTTAATATGAAAAACAAGTAGGTATGTGAAATTTATAAGAGAGACGGAAGAAATATATATATAGCTGGAGAGTTGGATATACTTGTTTTAGTTTGGAGTTGAAACTATTATTTTAAATATATTAAATAAGTAGGACGAGAGACCAAGTGGTAAAACTAATCGCTTAAGTAATTTGGGTAGTATAAAATCCACGTTAACACTAGAACTACCGACTATTAATTCAATATATGAAAAAATACTAGATAAATGTTTCAGAAGGCAGGGAATTTAATAAAAAAAAAACAAAATTGATGTAATCCCTCACGTTTTACAAGGTAGACATAAAAAATTAAATAGAATGCAGATATAAATAGATATAAAAAATGATAATAGAATAGGTATAAAATTTTAAACAGATTACCAAAAATGTTAGCAACTTTCTTAAAAAATTCAGTACAAGTCTTTTTGACCCCCTTCGTAGATCTAATGTTAATGCAATATATTCAAAGATATCAGAAAACTACTTCAAAAGAAAAAGAATATTAAAAATATCAGGAACACTTTGAAAAAATGTAGAAGAAATAATTATGACCACCTCGGTAGATCTACTATTAGAAATCTATCGTCCTGCTTTTCTACAATTTCGAAGAAGTATTTATAAAAATGTAATTACCAATTAATTCGACGCTTTCTGTCGATTTATCGTAAAAGCGCCAAACAATTCGGATCGTTCGTTAAGTTGTATCGAGTTTAAAAACTCGGCGAAATCGTATCGAAAGAGGAAAGATGTTAGCTGCAGAAACGTCACTTCCCCAAGATCTTCTCCCTTTCCGTTCGAGTACTTTCAAGAACCGTGCCATTTCTGCAAGAGTTTTATCCCTTCCTTTCCACAATCGACGATAGCCGATAGAAAAGTGAGAGAAACAGACTAAGAACTAAATAAAAAAAAAAGAACAAGAAAACCATAGAACCAAACCATCCCAAGAAATAAATTCAAGTAAAAGGATTTTCCTATGGAAAACCATCCGCGGTATCGATTCCAATGAGAATCAACGATTTCCAATCCACATTTCCGTCAGTGAGACTTCTATTTCGACGTGCTTAGAATTTATCTCGGGCGACGAAAAGCAAGCACTCGCTGCAATCTACTTGGCTACTATTTCGTGTTTCCGTCCGCCAGTAGAAGAATCGCTAACCGGACCGATATTGGCAATTCCCTCGTCGAGACGGCTCGAGGTGGCTTTAGGGGGTAGAAAAAAAAAACGTGGAAAGAGGATGAAAGAGGGAATGAGAAGAAACGAGAACGAGAGAGAGAGAAAACACACGCGAGAAAGAGAAAGATAGAGAGTAGAGTTTAAAATAAGTCAAGATCGATGGCGAAACGATCCTCGAGGCTAGACGAAATTGTGGCTGGACCTGGCACGATAGAGGTATTATAGACTCTTAAGAGAGGGTTTAATGGACTCGTCGATACCTGGTTATCGCTGACGTTGACGCAAGTGTAGCACGTTAGACCTGCAACACAACAGACGAGCATTCGAGTGAGTAATAGCGTTGTAGCAGATGCCGTGCGGCAGAAGTACCAGACAAAGGACCGAGAGACGTAACAATTAAACGCGCTTAGGCGGTTCGCCGATGTAATCCCTCTCGCGTTGCAGCCACGACGGGGAAAATAATGGAGCCCTCCATCGAAAGGAAGCCGTGAATACCGACCGGATAGCGCGACAAATCTCTCCGTGACGAACATCGACGACACCTACGAATTGTTCTCGTTTATCGTCTACGATTAATCATTCTCGACGTTCCAGTAAACGTGACAGGGAGGATGAACGTTTCAGAATTATTTCAGTAGACTATTTTTTTCTCACGAGGGTAAATAGATAGGGATAATTACGAGGTAGCTTAAGTTCTTCTCTAGGAGTAAAAACTTTGGTAAGAATAGTCTTAGAGTGTCGTATCAGAAGTGCATCAGGAAGAGTTGCATCCTCATGGAGGAAAGGTTTGATAGACGGGTCTTGTAGTTCGGTACTCTAATGGTTTGGTATTCTGATAGCCCGGAACTCTTATAGTTCAGTTCTCTGATAGTCCGGTACTGTTACAGTTCGGTATTCTTATTGTTCAGTACTCTAACACCCCGGTACCTTGACAGCCCAATACTCTTATAATTCGGTACTCTAATAGCTTAGTACTCTGATAGGCCGGCACTTTTATAGTTCGGTACTCTGATAGGCCGGAGCTCTTATAGTTCGGTACTCTAATAGTTTGATATTCTGATAGCCCGGCACTCTTATAGTTCAGTTCTCTGATAGTCCGGTACTCTTACAGTTCGGTATTGTTATAGTTCAGTACTCTAATACCCCGGTACTTTGACAACCCAATACTCTTATAATTTTGTACTCTAATAGCCTAGTACTCTGATAGGCCGGCACTCTTATAGTTCGGTACTCTAATAGTTCGGTACTCTGATAGGCCGACACTCTTATAGTTCGGTACTCTAATAGCCTAGTAATCTAATAGTTCGGTACTCTGATATGTCGGCAGTCTTATAGTTCGGTACTCTAATAGCCTAGTAATCTAATAGTTCGGTACTCTAATAGCCTAGTACTCTAATAGTTCGGTACTCTGATATGCCGGCACTCTTATAGTTCGGTACTCTAAGAGCCTAGTAAACTAATAGTTCGGTACTCTGATATGCCGGCACTATTATAGTTCGGTACTCTAATAGCCTAGTACTCTAATAGTTCGGTACTCTGATAGGCCGGCTCTCTTACAGTTCGACACTCTGATAGCCCATCACTCTTGTAATTTGGAACTCTAATAGCCCGGTACTCTAGTAGTTCGGTACTCCAATAACCCGGTACTCTCATAGCTCGATACTCTTATAGTCCTGTACTCTTGTAGCTCGGTATTCTTATAGTTCGGTACTCTAATGCTCCGGTATTCTAGTACTCCGGTATACACTACGGGGAAAATAATGGAGCCCTCCATCGAAAGGAAGCCGTGAATACCGACCGGATAGCGCGACAAATCTCTCCGTGACGAACATCGACGACACCTACGAATTGTTCTCGTTTATCGTCTACGATTAATCATTCTCGACGTTCCAGTAAACGTGACAGGGAGGATGAACGTTTCAGAATTATTTCAGTAGACTATTTTTTTCTCACGAGGGTAAAGAGATAGGGATAATTAGGAGGTAGCTTAAGTTCTTCTCTAGGAGTAAAAACTTTGGTAAGAATAGTCTTAGAGTGTCGTATCAGAAGTGCATCAGGAAGAGTTGCATCCTCATGGAGGAAAGGTTTGATAGACGGGTGGAAGTAGTTTGAGGGTAAACGAGACTTTAACTACTTATCGGAGCTTGAACTTTAAGAAGCTCGGGGACGGCCTGGTCCGGTAATATTTCAGAACAATATGTTACCACGGAAGTATATAGATTAGAGAAAGATTTGTGGTGGTTAGATAAGGTACGTTTTGTGCGCGCGCCTGTTTCCCGATGAAAATGGCGTCGAGTAAGCGTGTAAAGCCGATAGAACAAAGAAGAGTCGTAAGAGAAATAGAGATGGAATGAAAGGTGGATTAGTTGAGCTCGATTGCAGGATTCGACAGGTTTCGAGTAAACTCGAAGTTAGTCGAGCAAATCATAGATCCGTTTCTCGCTCAATGTTCCTTCCGTTCTTTCTCAATTTTCTTTCTCATTTTGTCTTTCGCTTGGTGAGAGTCAACGATACCCACGATAGATGTCTTCCTCGTCCGCGCTGACTCCCTTCGGAGTGTCCTTCTGCTTCGTCTCCTCCTTCCCGTTTCCGTTTCCGGAGAGGACGTTTCTGCCGCAAGTTTCCGCAGCCAGGAGTAGCCCGACCATCACCCACGTGATCATTCCTCACATTTCTGGAATGACAGAAATGGGGACACAAGTTACGCAGATCACCGCAGAACCTGATAATACGACAATCTCTAAACAGAATCGTGTAATGGTTATAGAGTGATATGGATTTATCGAACGATCCTTTCAATTTGGTATATATACATTACCCTTTTGTAATACGGTAGATAAGTTTCTAGAAATTGCCGTGTTGTGGGAAACCGTGTTATATTAGACCACGAGCTAGTACGAAAGAAGAGTTACGTTCGAAAAACTTATCACTAGATGCCGTCGAATTGACTATTATAAAATTATTTTCAAATCTTCAAATTTGTTCTCACATCGACAGAGAAACAGTAAATTAAATATTTCATATGTATCTTAAAATCTACAATTTGCTCAGCTGATTGTATTTTTTGCCGTTTGATACATCTTTTTTCAAAGTACTTATTTAGTATATTTAAATATGTCAGATTTAGCGGCTGTAAATCTAGCACACCTTTTTTTTTGAATTCGTAAATGCGTAAACTTCGCGCCACTTTTCGCTATAATATCAGGAGAGCGTTATGGATGAGTAAATTACAATTTATTTATATATTTTCATGTAAAGGCACTATAGTTTATTATACCTTCCCATAATTATTTGAAGGTAATTTAGTTTTAATGTTGTTATCCAATAAAACAGAAGTACAGTATTGTACAAAGATTTCCGTAATTGTCTTATCGTGTTACGGCGAAACCGTGTTAGAGGCTGTCGTGTTGTAGGAGGGCTACCTGTACATGTAAAATCGACAGAGTATGAAATGTAAGGATCGATATAAGAGAAGGATAGTGGATGGGTAATTTATTGGGAATTTTCCTAGAAAAAGAAAAGCTATCGCTGTCTTCTTTTCCTGTGAGCAGCGGGTTGTCGGAATTTCAATTTGTCCGGACTCGATCGGCGGGAATTTATCGTCTCGTAGAAGCGCGAATGCCTTGCAACGAGCAAGTGGAAACAGTCAGAGGGGGAAATGTCTTTCAGCGGGGAAACCTCGCGTATCCGGCAGATACGGCCAAGTTGAAATCCGGATCAGGAATTAGAGGCGAGGATGGGACCGTGTCTAGTTCAAATCCTCATAGAACACCGGCGACCACTGGCATCAGCCTTGAGTAAACTATGCTTGTTCGCCTCTTGTACCTAAGGATCTACAGATGTTCCGGCTTTGCCTTCATTATATGTCCTACTACTTTCATCTTTGGCTAATAATATCTCTATCTATTGACTGCATTGTCAAATTACTTTATCCGACGATTAACTCGATTTACGTTCTATCGAAGCCTCGCTAAGGATAGATTCAACTATTAACCCCTTGCCATACAATGACGAGTGTCACTCGTCATGAGGTAAATGAGATAGGAAATTTTCAAGTTTTCGAAAACCTATTAAATTGGAAATATTAATGAAACGCGACAGGATAATATTATTTTTCTAACATTAATATTACGTTAAATTATACGGTATATCAAGATCCACTGATCAATCCCTTTTTAGTAATTAAATTCTGAACTATAGAGGAGGCAGTGACAAAACAAATCGTAGGGCAAGGGGTTAAACTTACTTAAATATGATAGGGAACGTGAAATAATCGGTTATTAATCGTTGATGGTTCGAGATGAATTTTCTTCTAATTTTTCAACGTTAATGATGGAAACTACTTTCACCTTGGACTACTAAAACCTTTCTTGTGTGTCTCTATCTACTGACTGCGTTGTCAAATTAGTTCATCCGACGATCAACTCAATTTACGTTCTATCGAAACCTGGTTAAGGGTAGATTCAACTATTAAACTTACTTAAACGTCATGGAGAACATGGAATAATCGATTATTATCGTTGGCCTTATAAATGAATTTTCTTCTAATTTTTCAACATCAATGATAGAAACTACTTACATCTCAAACTACTAATATCTCTCCATGCGTGCTTGTGTATCCTCAATTTCCTTCCTCCAATGACCAATTCGATTTACGTTCTATCTAAACCTCCCTAAGCATAATTCAACTATTAAACTTACTTAAACGCCATAGAGCACATGAAATTATCCATTTTCCAACTACTAATATCTCTCTGCATCTCTATCTACTCTCTCCATTTTCAAATCACTTTATCCAACGATCAACTCGATTTACATTCTATCTAACCCTCCCTAAAGATAGATTCAACTATTAAACTCACTTAAACGCCATAGGGAGCATGGAATCGTTGACGTTCCGAGGTGAATTTTCTTATCAGTTTTCAACGCCAATGACAGAAACGTACGTGGAAGAGTCGACGATCATAGAGTACATTTTCAAATGGACTTTCCCAATCGTTTTATAGTTAGAGAGAATGACGAGCGTAGTTGAAGAGAATATAATTAATAGCGATTCAATGACAATCAGCCGTGGCCAGTTCGAGCAGGAAACGGAATAATCCCATTGATTTAAACCGTAACAGTACACGATGAGAGGTAGGCGTGTAAGTCTGTTGTAGTCAATCAATGGGAATACACAGGCGGATGGATAGGGCGTTTGAGCGTGAACGGGTTCTTTCGTATGAAACGTCAATCAGACTAGCTCGATAAGGCTGATCCACCGATTGCAATACTCTGCCCGGCGATTGTTAGGCTGAATCTCTGACGCCCGAAGTGGCGTTTGATGATAGTAGGATTATATCGTGGAATCGATAACTGAAATTCGCAACCGAGCAGAACTGAGAGGATGTGGGAGACGGTACAAACGTTACTTGATCGTTTTCCGACTGCTAGAACAGTAACTACCCCGAGGAAATTTGCAAAAGTGGCCTCTTTTTATTGACACTCAAACTGGCTGTGTTATCACATCAAATATCGAATAGACGGTAGATTCTATACTCATGAATGAACGTTGATTTATTATTTTTAACTATGTCAGAAGATGTGATTCTTTTTTCCCCCTCTCAAGTTACTTACATTATTATATTGATAATATACATTACATTGAAAATGATAATTGAAATTCTCACCCCAGGAGGCACAAAATAGATGAATTTATCTCAACCATTTTCAAGCCCTCAAAAACTATAATCCACCCTAAAGTAATTCCTAATTGAGCAGAACTGACATTTTAACTATGTCAGAAGATGTGATTCTTTTTCCCCCCCTCTCAAGTTACTTACATTATTATATTGATAATATACATTACATTGAAAATGATAATTGAAATTCTCACCCCAGGAGGCACAAAATAGATGAATTTATCTCAACCATTTTCAAGCCCTCAAAAACTATAATGCACCCTAAAGAAATTCGTAATTGAGCAGATCTGAGAGGATGTGGGAGACTGTAGAAACGTTACTTGATCGTTTTCCGACTGCTAGAACAGTAACTACCCCGAGGAAATTTGCAAAAGTGGTTTCTTCTTATTGCCACTCAACCTTTCTGCGTTATCACATCAAATATAGAACAAATGTTAGATTCTCGACGACTGACTGAACGTTGATTTATCATTTCCAAGCTAGTCAGAAGACGTAACCCTTTTTTGTCCCCTCTCAAGTCACTTACATTATTATACTGATAATATACATTACATTGAAAATGATAATTGAAATTCTCACCTCAGGAGGCACAAAATAGATGAAGTAATTCAAATGATCATCTTCAATTCCATCAAAACTAAAATCCACCCTAAAGAAATTCCCAAAACCTACTTGTTTTTGTTTCCATCCCACTTGGCCACGTCACAAGCCCACGTTGACTTTAATCTTTCTGGAAGGACGGACGATAATTGGCAATTACGAAAGTATCCTCCCGTATATCTCCACCCCCGAATCTCTGGGTCCTACCACCCGTACTTCCTCCATCACCCTCGAACATAATTTCCGACGTGTCGGTCTCTTAACAAGCGAAAGGCAGAGTCCAATTAATCGGAAAAGCAAACTCACAGACTCCAACGGCTAGCAATGGCTAGTAGTCGAATCCTCGAGGTTAATCGTACAGCTTGGAATTCTAATCGAACAAGAGAACCGAAGAGGAAAATCAGCCGACGACGAGAAGTAAACCGATCCATTCTTGTGGATATATCGTAACCGATCGATTACCTTGCGAATATCCTAACTGGTCTATCGTTTTCTTCGACATCGATCGAGAACCAATTGTACGGATCGGTAGATCCATCAGCGGCAGCATCCAACCTGGTTTCCACGTTTTCTTGACTCTCGATTCGACGGCATTTGACAAGTCGTTCCCCGGCGACGAGATAAGGGTCTTGACCCTTCTTAAAGGGAAAGAAGATAGATTCATCGCGGTGTTCGTGAGAACCGCATTTTACGGCGACACGTGGAAACGAAGAGGAAGAAGAAAAAAGGGAAGAAAAGAAAAAGGCGAGGGTATTAATCGTCGTAATTAAACATCAGCCAAGTAGCTCGATCGAGGCTGCTAAATTTTTGTCCTTCCAAGACGTAAACTTTTACGACGATGTCTCGCACTAAAAGTCGTCGGACCTCTGGCGGAATTAGATCGTTGGCCAGTTTATGACACTTTAGATTAGGCTGGCGATGGCTTTAATAGAATGGGTGGTGAACACCCGCGGTGTTGATGATGGCACGTGTTTTTAATAAATCGCAGTAGTTGTTTTTATCTTGCCTCTTCCAAGTGAGGAAGTTCAAATGGTCTGTGAGGGTTAGGGCGATGTGGAGATTGCAGCGGCATGATTCAGAATGGTATAACTGATCTGTCGACCACAATTCCTCATGGTAATTTGAGTAGTAGCAATTAGACGGCTCTTGGAATTCTCTCTTATGAGAGATACTCGCAAATACTCCATATACAATTGATACTGATACGATCAAACGGCAGGTAAACAATGTTCCTTTGGGACTCATTAGTGTTTGGGTTAGGCTCTGCAAGGACAGTCGTAATTAGAAAACAGTCAGATTTAGGACGATATGTTTGCACAGTTAATTTAAACGTTATCTAGTAATGGTATTATTGATTTCGTAGTTCTCGAATATCACCTAATTACGTGGATTCAGACGAAGTGATCAGAACAGTTTAACATTAGATGCGGATGTTAAATCTGTGTATTGTGAGATATACGTAAAATTCTACGGTGTTACTTTTGTAGTGTTGGGATTTTTTAGAGTTAGGAAGCAGTTTGTAATTAGCGAGGGTGGATAGATTTTGTATTAGCGAGAATGGATGTTTAGAATAGGCGATTTGGATGAGAAAGGCCAGACGTAGCGTGAACGTTTGGCCTGTGGATCAGGAGAAAATGAGGAAGTGTAAAAGTGAGAAAGAGTATTGAGGGTGGATGCGAGAGTGAATCTTTGGGACAGTCAGTTGAGTCATAGACAGAGTTGAGCCACAGATGAGTTGAGTCACAGACAGTGTTGAACCAGAGACAGAGTTGAGTTATAGGCAGAGTTGAGCCATAGATAGAACTGAGTCACAGATAGAGTTGAGCCACAGACAGAGTTGACCATAGACAGAGTTAAGCCATACGCAGAGTTGAGTCACCGACAGAGTTGAGCCACAGAGAGCGTTGAGTTATAGACGGAGTTGAACCACAAAAAGTGTTGAGTCACAGACAGAGTTGAGTTATAGAAAGAGTTGAGTCACAGACAGAGTTGAGCCACAGACAGAGTTGAGTCATAGACAGAGCTGAGCCATAGATATAGTTGAACCATAGACATAGTTAAGCCATAGGCAAAGTTGAATCACAGATAGAGTTGAGCCACAGACAGAGTTGAGTTATAGACAGAGCTGAGTCATAGATAGAGTTGAACCATAGACAGAGTTAAGCTATAGGCAGAGTTGAGTCGCAGACAGTGTTGAGCCATAGACAGAGTTGTTAAAAAAATATATTTTTATATATATAGGTAGATAGATCCTATACTTTTCTATAAAAAGAAATATTAATAAAAAAGTAGGAACTCATCAATTTGACGAGTTGCGTAGATCCAGCGTTGAATCAGAAACACGTCGCAAAGAAAAGATCATTCTGTTTCGTTCCCTCGTTCGAACTTTTAGAGAATAGGGTGACGATGAGAGTTGCAATCTTTGGAGAATATAGTAACTCGCTCTTCCTCTCCGGATAGAGATACAACACCGATCTATAACCCCTAGTTCCATTCCGTAGCCTCTCGGGAGCAAACATTGGTCTCGCAGTTATTACTAGCTTGAAGGTCATCGATCAACTCTCAATTTATAGGCCTGTCGTTCATGTCGGGCATGAAATCTGACGGTAGAATCGACATCTACTCGCGGATGAAATTTTGTCGAAATTTCTCGCCCGATTGAAGGCAAATATTGAAATATCCCTTTAGATTGAATTCATTTTTCAAGTAATTACAACCGTTCTCTACGCCATCTATCCGCAAACGATTCGTGAATCCGATTTAATGGGAATTGCCAGATCGAATGATACAATCTTCCACGTAGTGCAATGTACCAATCCTCCGACTAGAATTAGTAATTTCTCACAAGTTCTCGTTATTCAAATTCATATCGAATCGCTGTTGGAAGGGGTCGATATCTTCGATACAAAATTATTTAACACGTTCAACGCTATTTCGGTAGTTTCATCATTTCGAATGAAATTAAATTTTTTCTCTTAAATTCACATTTTTAATGCTAATATTTAAATATTCAATATGTCTGGAAATACATAAATATTGAAATTTCAAAGTTACATAAAATTTCATTCAATTTAACAGCGTCGATCACCTGTGACCCCAATGACAATCGTGTTAACCCTTTGACCTACGATTTCTTTTCCGACTAGCCGTGCAATGACTCAAAATTAAGTCCTGAAATCAGAAGTTCTCATTGATATCAGATATTTCGTATAATTAAAAGTAATTTTAATAATATAGAAATAAAGAGACCGTTTGATTTTCAATTTATTAATTTTTCAAACACTTCACAATTTCGGCGAGTGTCCCACGTTATAAGGGCTTAACCAGTTAACAGCGTTCGACGTGTATACACGTCAATCTAAAATCTTTTGCGGTTACTTTTTAACATTAGATTTGCAATTTGGCTCATTAAAAATTCGATTAGTATATATAGATATATATTATAGTATATAGGTTGGTTAATTTTTTAATAAAAACTCTTTCGTTTAAATTGATTTGTAACTATTTTCTTTGCAATTTTCTTGTACGAGTCAAATTGGCTCACTTCAGCAAAGTAGATATATCAACATCCGTAAATCTATTGTTAATTTTGAATTATCAATTTCTTATGCACTAAAAATGAAACTTTTCCACATTTTGTTTTCCTCTTTTTGTACAATTTGTAACATTTTCTCTGTGTTAGAACGAATATACACGTAATTGCTCGATTTTCATTCTGTATCCAGCGAGGGATTCATAAAACTAAATTCCGCAGTTAACTGGTACAAGTTGTCTTGCTTGCTGAGCTACAAAAACTCGAATAATCCTATTCCCCATTACACTAGTACTTGGTTCGAATTTTCCATTGAAATTGCATTGGTTTCTTTGCTATTTATGATTCCTTTTAACGGACCATCCCTCTTGCCCAGTTCTACGGATAGTTCGAGAGCAATGGCCCAGCAAAGCTCACGCAAGCACGAGCAAATTCGCGGATGCTTCATTGCTTCTCAATGGTCGAAGTAACTCAATTCTGAAATGCTTCTCCGGCTTCGTCCTCTGTGTAGATTTTCCGTTGTACTTCCTCGAGCAAATGTTTATCTTTTTTTTTATTTTTTAAGTCGATTTATAACGCACAGATACCTCGAAATCGATGTAGCGGAATTCCTACGTTAAAAGTCCTACCTGGTTGTGCTTTCTATCTCGCAAATTTTTCCAGCGACATTATCGCACCTCGCATTCACAGTCTGCGATGGGAAATTTCCATGCTCGTACATTCGGGCCGCATAAACGCGCACTTGGTTCTGCATTCGCGATAAAATGCGATCATCTCGTTCCCGAGTTTTACACCGTTGTCCTATCTGCGAGAAAAATTCCGGTAATTTGGCAGGAAATAAGAATCCTTCTTTCAAACGATTAAATCGCTCGTAATGTATATAGTTTCACGGTAAAAAGAAGTGCGATAAAATCGTTGACCGTGAAGTGCCGAATGTATATTTAATTAAACAAGGAAAGACTTTAATTAACTGAAATTCCAATCTACGTTTCGTATACAGAGTCGACGGTGTTAATGTAAAAATGAAATCCTCTCGTTGAATTCAACCTAGTTGGTGTACTTTTTCGTAAATAACTTTTCAAAATCTCACTCATTCTTTATACATCCTGCAATTAACAAAATAGACAAATTATTCTCACCATCTACCAGTCTCTTCCGTTTTCCCCACGATTTCAACGTTGCAAAATTAATAAAAAACGAAAAATTCTTTCCCAAATGTAAATTCTCTCCTCTCTCACCGCCAAATTTGCACGGATATCTGTGTTTACTTAATTACTGCTTAATTACACGGCTCTCTATCTCCTTCATGCCGTGGGCGTAATTAGAAAAGCTTTTTCTTAACTTCACCACCGCGTAATCTCAATTAATTTCCACCGTTAGTCGTGAGGCAATCGAGTTTTTACTTTTTCACGAGAAATATTCGTTCGACTTTCCCTCACCGCTACCTCGATGGAATTAATTAAAACGTCAAAAATCGTTGGAAAGTGCCGCAAGACCGAAGAGAAATTCCTGATGACTCTCTTTCATCCCGTCATATCCACCTCTCACAGATTTTATTTACTCCAAGCCGACCAAGAGGCGCGAATGAAATGTTAGAGGTCGTTAGTATTTCCGCTACGTTCCCAAGATTTATTGCCAATTATTCGCCTCGATTCAGCCACAGGCCGGTAATCACTCGGCATCGTCGAGCCTTTATCCGTCAGTCAGTTTACTTTTTTCTCCTTTTTTTTTTCATTACTTTTCCCCAAGAGTTTACGGACAACGCGGGTGTACCGTCTAAACGCGTCGAGGCGCGACTCCAAGGGGTGTTTGAGAGGGTGGAAGAGGAAAAAGAAAACGTCGAGGGGATCGTGAGGAAAAAAGGGAAGCTGGAGAAACGCGGGAACGTTGCAGAGGGCAAATAATGTAAATCCCGAGCGAGTGACGAGACCGTAAGGTAGTAAAATCCTGAGAAGCAGGACACTAAAACTCTGTAATTCTACAAACAGCCTTTCCCGTTGCGTTTCTCTTTCTCCGTCGGCCATCTAAAACGAAATGGAAAGTTCAGGGAGATTCCAACGATGCCCGGTTACGTCGTCGACCGTTGAGTTCTGCAGCTTTTTTTTTCCCCACCCCGGTGATAAAGAGCGAGGACGTAAAGCCGAGAAAAATCGTCGGGGCCGAGATATTACGGCAATTCTTTATCAACTCCCCCCTTACGCCCTCACCAAAAGAATCTTCTTCTTGTCGGCATCGTGTATGATGATTATATCGCATGATTTCGTTGAAAGTTTCCTAGGAGAAATTGAGAATGATAATTCTTGAGCGTTCTCTCCTTAATCTTCTGGGATTTATCGGCAAAACCACCGAGATATTCGTTAGAACTCCCGAGGAGTTCGTCTTACGGGAGCAATTTCACCGGGACAAATTTCTCAAATTGCCGAATCACTCTCACGATGAGATACGTTTTCTTCTCGTCGATCTTAATGGAGGAAAAAAAAAAAGAAACGGTGGATGAAAGGGTGGAAAAAGGAGTGATGTAAAGATAGAATTCTAAGATAGAATTTTACTTGAATAGTTAGAAAAGGGTAGGAAGAAATGAATTGTACAGAGCGATCAGTTAAAGTTGCATCAACCAAAATGGCGGTGAGGTTTAAACAGCCAACTCGTGGCAAAATTACAAGCGAATTTAAAGAGTTCCGTTATCGCTGTCGTGAAAGAGGGAAAAACAATGGACTGTACACGCGTATAGTTTTGGTCGTTGAGAAAAGAATGCCAGAAGGGAAAGCAGTAGTCTCTATCTCGGTACTTACTTGCAAGTTGTAGTTTCATTTCTGTGGTGGTTGCAACTCTGGCAATCGTTTCTTTCTTAATTAACTCCAACTTCCTTTGGGCGCAGCGCTCGAATTTAATGGCTCTCCGCGGCGATTTCCCTTCGGAAGGTTGGAAATTAATTCGACCCGATCGCGTGAAAATCCTTTTACGAATTAAAAAAAAAACAAACAATGTTACCCTCGATCTTGTATCGTTTCGCGGAGTAATTGCATCAACCGAGAGGCCAATTTAGAGTGAAATTTCTCCATGAGAACGAAACGTGCCAGTCATAAATGGATATTTATCGTGTGCTCTTCTTTTTTTCACGCGGTAATTGGTTCAATTTCGTGCGTTCAACCCTGCTTGCATGATATCCGATAAAAATCCAAACACCGAGAAAATTCTATCCTCGTTTCTCCTTAATTAATCCGAGCGCATCGTTAAGCTTTCCATTCCTCCACCTCCTCTTTTCTTTCCATTCCAATAAGCTTTAATTCCGACACCATATTTCAACTGGTACGGTGTTACATAATCTATTTTATCCGGTACATGCATATTTACGAGTTCCACGTAATTTACCACGATATCGACATCCCTTTCCTACAACCCTCTTTTTCGATGGTCGATTTCAAATCCACATTCCCACGTATGAGCTCGGTTGGGTGAAAAGTCGTAATATTAATATTACAAGGCGCTATTTCAAGAATGGGTCAAGGTATTCCGTGGATATCCTGAGAATAAGTGGATCTTCTGTGAAAAGTATTTGAGGTGTAATACGCATGATCTTCCAGGACGAATGGCAGGGTCCACGGTATGGTTTCAATATCTGGAAAGGCGAGGGCGTCGTCGTATGAAAGACATGCCATAAAATACGAGAGAGTTGGCAACCTTTCTCGAGCACCTCTCTCATATTAATCATTCGTATTACGCCACGGAACGTTAATATAAGACGCAGATCTATGTATATGTATATATATCTAATATATCTATATAGATATATATGTATAGATATATGCCCAACGTATTAAGTTAATCCGCCTAGGTTTCGTCTTTCGAGGGCGCTCGTCCGGAATACGAAATTAACGTTCGCCTGAATTATTATAAATTACCGTATGCCACGATGTCGGCCCGTCTCGACCCGCCCTTGTAAATGCACATTACGTATAACCGTTACATTAATACAGAACGGCGGTATTCAAACGAGGGTACATCGTCCGAATATTGTTCATAGCGCTTACGGAATTTGTATCGTGATATTTGTTAAGTAGATATCGCTGTCTGGTATTAACACGTTGAATAACCTCGATGTTTCGACAGTTCCATTGTTTCTGCTAATGTTAAAATGTCTCCATTAGTCATATAATTACAAAACATTGACCCTTTGCGAGTTATGTCGAGAAGTACTCGTTCACTTGATTTTATTTTCTGATAATTTAATATCGTCTTTCCAATTTTATAATGACTTTTTAATATCACCTAAATAAATATCGACAGCTATAACTGTTGATATCATTAAAAAAATGAATAACCAATGATAGAAAATGTGATATTAATCTCATTTAGCTCACTGCAAAATTAACTAAAAATAATTCAGACTGCAAAGGGTTAAGACACAAATAGATATGTAATCAGCAGTGCTTGATCTTTTGGATGTCAAAATGTCAATATTCAAGGCAGGAAAAAATCCGTAAACATTACAGATAAAAACTCACATAAAATTTCAACGTGTTCAATAACGTCGTTCACCAGTGACCCCCCATGGCGTTCAGCGTGTTGATGCTACCAGAATAGAGGTCGATTATGGTGCCAGTAAGGATCAGTCCGTCGATCGACGGTATTAAAAATATATCAAAGGTGTTTTAAAGTTATTAAAAAATCTGTACATATTACAATTTCAAAGTCATATGAAATTTCATTGTATTTAATAATACCGTTCACCATGCTGATCTCCGTGGCGTTCAGCATGTCAGTGCTAACAGAGTAGAGGTCGATTATGGTGCCAGAATTCAATGATATTTAATATTACATTTAAACTGCAATATTTATGAATTTTCTAACTTATTGAATAATTAAATATTGGCGTTAAGAAGATAAAGGGCTGTTGAATATCTATCTGTCCGGTGTCTTTAAAGTTTCTGCTTTATAAAGATCTGATTTTAAAAGAAAAAGTTTCACTTTAGTAGAAATGACGAAACTAGTGAATTATCGATAGCGTTTAACGTGTTAAAGTTATTAAAAAATCCGCAACTATTACAGTTCAAAAGTCATAAAATTTCATCGTGTTCAATAACGTCGTTCACCAGTGACACCCTATGGCGTTCAGTGTGTTAGCGCTAACAGAGTAGAGGTCGATTACAGTGCCACTATGGATCAAACAATCGATCGACTGTATCAAAAATATATAAAGGTATATTAAAGTTATTAAAAAATCGGTAAACATTCCACTTCAAAAGTAACATGAAATTTCATTGTATTCAAGAATACCGTTCAGCAGTGACACCCTATGGTGTTCAGCGTATTAGTGCTAACAAAGTAGAGGTCGATTACGGTGGCAGTATGGATGAAACAATCGATCGACGGTATAAAAAATATATTAAAGTTATTAAAAAATCCGTAAACATTCCACTTCAAAAGTAACATGAAATTTCATTGTATTCAATAATACCGTTCACCATACTGATCCCCACGGCGTTCAGCGTGTTAGTGCTAACAGAGTAGAGGTCGATTATGGCGGCAGTGTGGATCAGACCGTCGATCGGCAGGGAATAAGGAATTTCTAGGGCAGGCACGTCGTGTCTGGCGTGTTAGCTCGATATGGCTACCTGCGAGACCATCGTCGAACGGGGGACCGACCATAAAATATGAGACGGATGGGCAAGAGCAAGATCCTAAGCTTTTACTTCCCCAACGTCCCTTGCTGAGAAAATCACTCGTGAATTCCAGCATGTAGCTCGCACTTTTCTCTCCTCTCTGTCCTCGGCCTTTCTCGCCGCTACTCTGCCACTCCGGCCTCGTGAAAGAGAAAGCCTTTTTCGCCGTAACATTTCCGCGAACGACGTCGCTCCGACGATGTAGACGTCTCCTTCCTCTCTCCCCCTTTTTTTTAAACCATTTCTCCCTTACTCTCTCTCTACTACCTCACCAAGGAAGCCATCGTCCAATTTTTCATCGCGTTGCATTCGCCCCTGCCCAACGAGGCTCTTGCCTCGTAACCGCTCGAGAATCGTTTGGGTTCTACGGCTACTTGAAAGGATGGTTGTGTTTTCTTTTGAAAAGAGGGGAAAACCTTTCTTCGAGTATTATAGCTAACATTTTTTTCCCACCGGGAAATCATTTTCTCTTGAGGATCGTTAACACTAGATGCACCGACGATTAATTCTAACGCATCGTTGCGAGAGATATTTCTGATTTAGATTGTCAAACGTGGAAACGTTCAGTAGGTTCTGTACCTATAGTCCGACAACTTAAAGATGGCTAGGCGAAACAATGTGGGTCTGATTTGCTGAGAAGATTTCTATGTCGCATTTATTCAGTGAAACAAGTAGAAATATTTCTAATTTAGATTGTCAAACGTGAAAACGTTCAGTAGGTCCTGTACCTATAGTCCGACAACTTAAAGATGGCTAGGCGAAACAATGTGGGTCTGATTTGCTGAGAAGATTTCTATGTCGCATTTATTCAGTGAAACAAGTAGAAATATTTCTAATTTAGATTGTCAAACGTGAAAACGTTCAGTAGGTCCTGTACCTATAGTCCGACAACTTAAAGATGGCTAGACGAAACAATGTGAGTTTGATTTGCTGAGAAGATTGCTATGTCGCATTTATGCAGTCAAACAAGTAGAAATATGGGAATTCTATGACTATGTAGAGTATTTATTTTAGGAGGCTGGATTTGAGGATACCAAAAATGATATGGTGGAAGGAGGAGATGGAAAAGGAGGTTCTTAGCCGTTTTTCAGTTGTCGGACTGTAGGTACAGTCATAAACTGTGTCTAGGTATGGCGGGAATTTCAAAAGTACATTCTGGATGTTTGAGAAAATTTGCCAAAATAGTTGGAAATTTGTTGAATAAAATTCGGAATATGAAAATTTCGTATCTTATTGTTAGTTGAGAAGTAGTTTGTTTTGATTGCCTCGTCCTCACGCACTTTCGATTCTAATGCGTGACTGACCGGGGCAGCGTTTAACGACGAAGTGTTTAAATTTCGGTTGACCAGGAATTGATACAATTCTTTCTAGCTATACAAGTTCAACACACGTTATTCCTTCAATTTGCACTAGTAATTCTACAGTTACCTTGTACAGCGACATTAGGTCAGTGTAAACATATTTACTTTGAACCCAATTAAACTTCTTAAACTCCTCGATCGGATCGCAAACGAAAGAATTCTTTCGAATTCGCTACGCAATAAATCCAATATATTTAAAATTACCAAATAAATCTGATTAAATTTCTACCCAATTAAACTTTTTAAACTCCTCGGTCGGATCGCAAACGAAAGAATTCTTTTGAATTCGCTACGCAATAAATTCAATATACTTAAAATCACCAAATAAATCTGATAAACAAATAAATTAAGCTGGCGAAAAACCTGATCGATTCAATCACTCACAGTATTCAAGACATACTTAAAAAAATTGAAAAAGTAGTGTCAAAAATTTCAGAAACAATTTTAAAAAATTCAGAACAAATTATTCTAATTCCCTTGGTAGATTTAGTGTTAAAAACTAGCAGATCGATCATTCGGACGTCTCCTTGAATAAATTATACTCGAGCATTCCTCCAAATAATGCAATCCTCGTAAAACAGTAGAACGTTCGTTTAATCCTCCATTTCCTTGGAAAACTCACGTCGGCATGGTTGTTTCTAATGTGAAACAATTCATTCTCCGTGTTACGTTTCGAACTAGAATCTAAAATGTTCCGTGTTTCGTCGCCGTGGCGAGAAATAAATTCAACCTGCGGGAGAATTAAATTCCACCGTTCTCAATCTTCCAATGTCGATTCACGTCCAAGAAAGATGTTCCATGTTCGTGCAACATCGCGTTTCTTTAATCGATACCTTAGCGTGTTTATTTCTCATTTAACACCGTTCGAACGACCATCCCACCTCTCCTCCATGGAGATATAACATCCTTACTCTCCTTATCTCACGTCGACAAGGATCGAACGAAAGAGAGAAGCGTAATTAAAAGTTCCGCGAGCCCGTAGGGATATTGCTAGACCGAAGCTAATTAACGTAGCTGAATAAATGGCCGACGACTAACCGAGAGAAACGAGATCACGTTAAGAACCAACCATCGTACTGAAATGATTTCCAACTCGATTCTTCATCTACCAAGGTCTCTTGCCGGAAGGAATCCCATAATGCTGCTACGAAATTCGTTGATTCCGTTGGCCCATGAAACACCTAAGGGCGAACTTGTCCCAGGTGTCGGTAATAAGATCTCCCCGCTTTCCCGCCATTCTCCTTTTCTTCTCTACGAAATATCCTCGAGCATGAACTCTCTTAACATCCTCGTTCCTGTTAATTATACACTTACCAACTTTGCTTTTATCCGTGGTCTACTTATTCATGAACTTTCGTGCACGATGACGTACACAGGGCAAAGAGGGGGTGGAAGAGAAGAGAGAGAGAGAGAGAGAGAGAGAGATTGGGAAGAGTGAGAAGAGGATAGGGGTCGAGTGTCTTTCGCTCGCTTTATATCGTCGAATATTGTACGTACATCGTGGTAGCTCCCTTTTGTTCGGACAGGTTCGATAAAACAGAGAGACGTCGTATATTTCAATGAAAAATACACCGGACTACCGTGAAAGATGTTACGAGACGATAAAAGGAAACGATTTCTCGACGATAGCCTTCACCGATAGATTAAGGATTTCTCACGGAATCGTGGAAATTGTTTCCTAAGAAAATTGCCCGTGGATCTAGCCATTGTATTCGGGACAGGAAGAAAGGAGAATGTATACGTACATTTCATGGATGAAATAGAGGACGATAAATCGTCGTAACTGAAGTGCTTCTAGCGAAGTACAAAGCCTAAATGATAAAAAGTAAACGGCAGATGAAATCCTTCTGGTGGTAGCGGGTATAACTCAAGCTAGACCGAGAGATATTAAACGTTGTTAGCGAGGGTAGCCACGTACTCGACGCGTCTCGTAAATATTTCAATTCTGACGTGAAACAACGAATCGCAGGGGGCGGAAAATGGTAACGCGTCGGTTTATGCAAAACAACGGCTGACAAAATACCACGGTGCAAGAAGTATCTGTCACGCGTCAAACTTCTTTCTCTCGACATCATGGAGAGGAGGAGACAAACGTGAGAATGCAAATGGAAACTGCGTAGGAAGTAGCTTGACGTTTTGAGTCTATGGTAAGAAATAAAGGAACTATTAGGTGTACAAATCAATTCTCGGCCCCCAGATTTCATCGACCACAAAACCTATTCAGATTAGAATTTTTCCAAATTTGAATAGTCATTCTAAAGCGCCATTTGTTAGCTTTAAAATAAGATATATCGCATGACTCTACTCCAGACATAACGTGAAAAATCATGTGTAGAAGCGATGTCGTTCGATAAGCAACATTTAAGGCACTGTCTTCTTTTCGCGTTTCAACTAAAAAAAAAGAAACGCTATATCGTGCGTCACTTGTAAAAAATTAGCTTAGCTAGACTTAGCCTTTTCAAATAACCAGCTATTTCGATCCCTACAACACCACCTAACTGATTCTCAATTCAAGTAAGTTGAACAGGTCTATAAATGCCTCAATGATTTCATTGATGTGAACCAATATCATTTTTCCGATGTGGAATCCGACAATTACCTGAGAGATGGCAAAAACGTATAGAAAATGAAGAAGATTATGTTTAATATTGAATTTATATCAACTTTGTTATAAATAAATATCAAACTTAGTCAAAAAAGGCCGAGAATTAATTTGTACACCTAATAGTTGTGGACAAAATTCAGCATCATAGGAAATTAAATCATTTTGTATGATGATATGATCTTTGATGATGTTTAATCAAATTAGAGTGTGTTAGGTGAACTTTGATTTTTGCGATGTCTGTCGCAAGTAACGATTTGATCAGGATCTATGGTGGTGGATCGATCGGAGGGTTTCGAGGGAAGAAACTTAAAGTAGGGTCTATTGGTTGGCTCCATCGATGGATTTTCTTTTTATCGGGAAAGATCCATCAAGCGGTACGATGGAAGCCGAGGTTAAAAAAGTACTGCTGCTACGGAAGAAAAACAATGACAGGAGGCTATGGTGGATACTGAGTTAGAGGCTTGGATTCTCAAGGAGGAAATCCGAATTCGAATCTTTCCATTACTTTAAGGAAATTGTTTTTAGGTGATCGTTTAACCGTACTGGCACTTTATGTAGATTTATTTCAACTGTAGATTACGATAATATTTTTTCAAAGGGAACGTAGAAGTTTGTCTATTTAACAACGTAGAAAATAGTCTTTAGTTAATAATACGAAAAGTTATATATTTTTATGTCATTGATTCCGGTCATTTGACAGCATATGGCGCGCTTAGTATTAACCGCTTCACCTACAATAACATATGACACACGTGACACCATAAGTGGAATACGAAATTTTCAAATTTTCCAATAACTATAAAACTAAAAATATCAGTCAGTCACGACCCGATGAAATTATTTCCGTAACATTATCATTCCTGTCACCCCAAATGTTAAAAATCAGAGAGACAGTTTTATTTTTGAAATTAATTTTGAATTATTACGCACGTTATCGAAATAAAAATCGTAACTTAAGGAATTAATATACCTTAATCTCGATGGTTTGGAATATCTAAAATTCTACATCCTAAAAAAAAACTGCAGTAGAAAAATTACAAAAACGACAGAACAATGGCATTACATTTAAACAATACGACGTCGTCTGATTCACATGAGACGAGAAAAAAAATCCGAAAATTCTGAACGTCCGAGAGATTCTACCGAATTTAAAATACTTCGTAGCACGCGCTCAAACAGTCCACTGTCCTGAAGTACGATCGAGGACTTTTCAAGTGCATCCAATAAGTTTTCACTTTTGCACGAGTATCACTCGAACGGAACGACGGTATACACTTGTATCGTGCGCTCTCGAATTCGCAAATACATACCGAATTTGATCGGGAGTCTACGTGTCCCATTCATTCGCGGCCTGTCCAACTACGTGCACGTACGTTTTCTACTTTTGATCCGCCATGCCAGTGGTTACATCCGGTGGGACGTGTCGCCCGTTGAAAAGTAGCCTCGAACCGGCGGTTGTCCGCGAATCGACGAAAAACGGAGGGATGGGAATAGGCGATGCCAGAAAAAACTGGCGACGTATTTCACCGGCGAGGCGTGCGATCAATTTTTCACCCTCTCCTATGTCTGTGAAACGGGGCTACGTGGAAATCAAAAATAAACCGGGCGATTGATTCGCGAGTGGTAACCCACGGACAATGGGAGGTAATAAAACGAAGGAGATCGTCGAGCAAAAGAAGAGTTCATTGCAAACTCCTCGATGGTGGAACGACCATCGAAAGGTACTCGTTGCGATTTTACTTCGAGCTTGTTCGAGTTCTCTCCAATCGTTAAGTTGTCTTCTCGTCGGTCCTCTCGACTTCGAAGTTTCTTCGGTTATGGAATTCAAGAGGGAAGGTAGAAAAAAAGTTATACACCAACGAAGTGACTGGCTAAAGGGGAAAGGAAGAAAGGAAGAATTAGAAAGTAGAATGGGATGTGGAATTGTCTCAGGAGGAACACGATGATAAAAATAAAAGTAACGCACCACCGAAGTGACTAGCTGAAGGAAGAAAAGAAGAATTAGAAAGTAGAAAAAGCTGTGGAATTGTCTCCGGAAGAACGCGATGATAGAAGGGTAAGAAAAAATTTGTACACCACCGAAGTAACTGGCTGAAGGGAGAAAATAAGAAAAGAAGGAATAGAAAGTAGAATAGGCTGTGGAATTCTCTCAGGAGGAACTCGATGATAGAAATAAAAGTTATGCACCACCGAAGTGACTAGCTGAAGGAAGAAAATGAGAGAAGAAGAATTAGAAAGTAGAATAGGCTGTGGAATTGTCTCAGGAGGAACTCAATGATAGAAAAAGAACATTATATACCACCGAAGTGACTAGCTGAATAGAGAGAAGAAGAAAAGAATACTTAGAAAGTAAAATAGGCCGTGGAATTGTCTCAGGAGGAACACGATGATAAAAATAAAAGTAACGCACCATCGAAGTGACTAGCTGAAGGAAGAAAAGAAGAATTAGAAATTAGAATAGTCCGCGGAATTGTCTCAGGAGGAACTCGATGATAGAAATAAAAGTTATGCACCACCGAAGTGACTAGCTGAAGGAAGAAAATGAGAGAAGAGGAACTAGAAAGTAGAATAGGCTGTGGAATCGTCTCAGGAGGAACTCGATGATAGAAATAAAAGTTATACACCGTCGAAGTGACTGGTTGAAGGGAGAAAAGAAGAAAGGTAGAATTAGAAAGTAGAATAAGCTGTGGAATTGTCTCAGGAGGAACTCAATGATAGAAAAAGAACATTATGTACCACCGAATTGACTATCTGAATAGAGAGAAGAAGAAAAGAATACTTAGAAAGTAAAATAGGCTGTGGAATTGTTTCAGGAGGAACTCGACGATAAAAATAAAAGTTAAGCACCACCGAAGTGACTAGCTGAAGGAAGAAATGAAAAATTAGAAACTAGAATAGTCCGCGGAATTGTCTGAGGAGGAACTCAACGATAGAAAAATATTATACACCCCCGATGTGACTGGTTGAAGAGAGAAAACAAGCAAGGAAAGAATTAGAAAGCAGAATAGGCTATAAAATTGTCTGAGGAGAAACTCGATGATAGGAAGAGAGATAGATGATAAAATAAGAAGAGCACAACAAGAGGAGGCATCGAGGAAGGAAAGTTTCGTGCCATCGAACGACTAACGACCATCGAAAGCATCGACGTTAGTCACCACCCCTCTCTGTTCTTCTTCCACAGAGTTCTTCTCAAATCTGTGCCATCGAAGCCATAAAGCGCAGCCATCTATCCGCGGTGTCTGACTACGGACGTACTCTCTCCCCTTCGCGCTCATTGTCATCGGTTACTCCTCGATGGGACGTGCGATTCGCGCTGAAAGACCAAGAGAAACTCAGAAACCAGGTAGTTTCGAGCATGGTCGGTTTCAAATCGATCCATGAGAAACGTGAAGAGAAATGGCGACTAGATGAAACGAGAGAGAATGAGAGGAAAAAAAAGGGAGGAGAAAGAGAGAATATACAAAGGGACAAAGGGAAGAAGGTAGAAACTGGAATTGTTTCAACGCCGGTGCTGGGTGAAATGGAAAATAAAAAGCAAAAGCAGATAGACGAAGAGAAGTATCGTAAGGGATAAGAGAAAGTTTTTCAGCGTGAAACTGTCGACCGACTAACGACCATCGAAAGCGTCCGCCTTTGGCTGCCTCCTGGTGCACCCGATCCCAAGAAACCTCGGCCCACCCTCTTCATTCGTTCCCTTGGAATAAATACTGGAAGAATACCCTCTTGAAGCTGGCTCGCTAAAATTATTCCCGTCCTTCCATTATCATTAAGCTCACCCCGTAAAGTGCCGACGAGGCTGTTTGCGTGAGCGTCCGCCAGGATCCTTCCGAGGGGTAGCGAAGAAAAATGAAACCAGGAAAAGTGAGGAGGGAAAGAGGGAAAAGAAAGAAAACTCTTCTAAGGCCCATGGAAATCGTTGGATCTTCTGGATAATAATTTACAAAGTCGATAGTATCGTTTATCTCGAGCAAACAAGCCTTACAGACGCGTGCGTGAATCGACGTATAGGTTTTGCGAGAGGGTGCGATGAAACCTTGCTCTGGGTTATTTATCGTTTTTTTTTTCTCCACCCTCGATTTCGTTGCTGCGAGGTCAGAAAATTTGCATGGCGCGCAAAGTGGCGGTGCAGTGCGATGTAAAATTAGCGAAAGGTTAAAAGTTCCACTTTTGAGCCTTCCCTCTGAACTATTTTATTTTTTTCAGTATTCTTTTTTTTCCCATCGTTCGCCGTATGTTCTATGGGGAAAGTTATCGGGCGATCGTAACTCCATGGAGAGATAGGATCGGCACGAAATTAACCAGGGTGCAAGAGTTCGAATTTGTTTTAAAGCAAACAAGCTTATCGGGTCGATTTATGCCCGACGATTTAACAAAACGATCCGGAGTATTGTTCTCGGTTTAATGCCACGATAAATTAAAGTATGGAAGGAATGAGAGCGACATGGGGCAGCTGGGAAAATTGTTTAACGGCTTTTGAGTTAGATCAACATTAGATATTGTACTGTAAAATCCCAGATGAGACTCTCAAAATTCCCATATATATGCAAAATTATAACGTAACTAACCAATAATAGAAATATTTACTACAATATTAAATATAACACAAAGAAATATTATATAACTAGACACATAATATAACTAATCACATAAAGCACAAAAACTATAATGCGTTATTCAATATTCCTGTTTCCTGTTAAAAAAACACTGCTTACTGTCATTCTATTCGGTGTCACATTAATCCCCTTTGGTCCGAATTTGTTGTGGTATTTGAATATCTGTCTCACGATATCACAATCATAAAATAATAACAATAGTATTTGATATAATGAATTAATCTGAATTATAAATATTAAATTGCAAAGAATTTCATCATTTTCACGAGCTAAATAATAATACTTGGCAAAATCAAAAATTTTACTTTGCAAAACAGAGGCTTAGATGTGTCTCGCCTTAACACTAGATTTACAGATGTTGATATACCTATTTTTCTGAACTGACGATGAGCCAATTTGACACATACAAGAAAATTGAAGTTTTTTGCACAGAAAATAGTTTTAAATCAATTTGAATGAAAGATTTATTATTAAAAAAATTAACCAACCAATATATTATATATATATATATATATATATAGTAATCAAATTTTGAATGAGCCAAATTGGCTCGGTAAATCTAGTTATTAAAGCTGCGGGGGCCCATAAAGGGTTAACACATACTACGGTCCCCATGACGTTAAAATATCCTCTGGGCCTCCTAGCACTCTGACTATCCTCCAAAGGCCCTAAACCCCCTACACACAAACATAAACAGTCCTACACCCTCATCACCTCTCGCATACTTTCTTCTCCAACCCTCTTTCACTCTCTCACCCCCATACGCGCTCCTTCGCACCTCTCTTTCTCTCTCTTCGCACTTACCCCATCGTGCTCTCGCTACACTATTTACATGAGTTACAAGCACACGTCTCGATTGCACGTTATTGTCGTAACATTTGTGCAGACGCGTTTGAAACGATCAATTCTCGAATCCAGCGCGACATATCGAATCACGGACAGGATACGGTTTATCAATCTGGAGAAGCAAATCCGGCAAGGATGTTCCTATATCGAGTTACCTTTTACTACCCAACTCGGCACAGCTAGCACAGTTACGACTCGATTGGATCGAAGTAACGATGCTTTTTGTCCTCCCTGATCTCGGACGAGAATCCTTTAAGTCTTCGTGAAAGAAAAGCGTCCTTGGCTCTGCCGAAGGGAAGAGTTAATACGTTTCTTGAAATTCTCCTCTCGTAGTGTATAAAGTGCCGTAAAACGGAATAAGCAAGCAGGCGGTTTTCCGGGTGGAAATATAAATTCGCCGTGATGGAGGTAGAAGAAAAAATGAGAAAGAAAAGCAAGGGTGGTTGGACGAGCTACCCCCAGTTTTTATCTCTCGCGTACGAATAATATATTTAGTCCAGGAAATGAAGTAGCTTTATTGAAGTATATATTTTACGCTTTGCACTATTACCCCCTTGTATTCACACCTATGTGTGACTATACGTACATGTACGTATGCGTACGTATATATCAGGGCCAGTGGCACAAAGCGCGTTTAATTTCCTGTGTACGATTAATCAAAATTCCCAACAAAAACGAGCCGCTTTTCTCTTTCTACGGCGAGGGTTTAATTATCAGAGCCACTCATTTTCCTCGTCGTCGCACCTCGCTGCAACAAAATAAGAGACTCTCTTTCCTCTTTCTTTCTCTTTTTTTTTTTTCTCCACCCTCTTGGTACTCTCACTGCAATGCAGATACGACCGAATCGCGGAAGAAAAGTCTTTCGCGGTGGACCCTTTAACACTCTTTCTACTCTTGCACCTTGGATGAATCTTCTCTTTCAAACCTCCGCGACATTTTCTTCGGTCCACTTGCGTCCTCTTCACGCAATTCTCCCTTGCGAGTTCAAAGACAAAGGGCGAGGATGCGAGAGGAAGGTGAAGAAACGTAGGGAAAGAAGTAGAGGAAGAAGAAACGTCACGGAATACCATAGAATAGTAATGTTTCTTGGTAATTCTGCTGGAAGGAAACTAACTAGGTAGGAAATTAACTCTATCAAGCAACCTCCTCTTTCTTCTCTGCCATGTTTCTTCTTCTCTTTTTTTTCTAACGCGTGATTCGAGTTAAATACCTGAACTTCCTGCTGGAAAAGACTTTGAAAGACACCATTGTGTGACGATATTTTTACTAAGCAACCTCTTCCTTCCCGTCTATTAGGATTACAGAAAATGGTGACGTATCTTCGCTTAAAACGCGGGAAAACTAGAAGAAGAAGAAACGTCACAGGACGCCACAGAATAGTAATGTTTCTTGATAGTTTTGCTCAAAGGAAACTAATTAAATAGGAAATTAATTCTATGAAGCAACCCAGGAAGAAAGAGGTTCTTCTCTGCCATGTTTCTTCTTCTCTTTTTCTCCTTTTTTCTAACGCGTGACTCGAGTTAAATACCTGAACTTCCTGCTGGAAAAGTCTTTGAAAGACACTAGACTTTGCAAGACACCATTGTCTGACGAACCAAGGACGATATTTTTACCAAGCAACCTCTTCCTTCCCGTTTATTAGGATAACAGAAAATGGTGACGTATCTTCGCTTAAAACGCGGGAAAACTAGAAGAAGAAGAAACATCACAGGACACCATAGAATAGTAATGTTTCTTGGTAATTGTTCTGGAAGGAAACTAGCTACAAAATTAACTCTATCAAGCAAGCTCCTTTTTCTTCTCCACCATCCATATATCTTCGTTTTTCTAATGCCAGACTCGTGTTAAATACCTAAACGAACATCCTGCGAGAAAAGTACAGTCCCCCGTCTCAACCTGAGGATAGATCGTCGTTGAACTCTTTAGACTCTGAAAGACACCATTGTGTGACAAAGCAACGACGATACTTTTACCCAGCAACCCCTTTCTTCCCGTTTATTAGGATAACAGAAAAGCATGACGTAGCTTCGCTTAAAACGCGGAGAATGGATCTCTTTGACGATCAGTAGCGTGACGCGCGAAAAACAAATTTAATCGTTACCTTCCATCATCTCTCTCTCTTCCGTTTCATCCTTTTCCTTTTCCTTCTCTTTACCGCCGTTCGATAAAAGAGGATGGGAAGGATCATGATTGAACTCGACCAACGGCAACAGGGCTTAAAGCAACAAACTGACGAGCAATGAATTTCACAGAGGATATCAAAGACTTGTGTGTTACCTTCTCTTTCTCATCCTTCTACACTCTACTCTACCCAATGTAATTCAGTTACAACGACAAAGTCGACGTTGGCACGCGTGAAACACGACCGGTCGTATTAAATCCTGGCCGAATGACTTCGCTGTCATCGGAGAACAAAGGAACTAACGAAATAACGGGCATCGGTAGAAATCAGAGGGGCTTGGATACGTCGACGTTTTACGTTCGTGGCCGGATAACGTATCTCACTTGGCTTCAGTCACGTCGACCTATCTTCTTCCGCTCGTCTCGCGTTCTCGTTGCACGTCGAAAAGAGCCTGGGTATACACACGAACGTTGGCTTCTGTGTGCACCAAGTCGGAAGAGAATTAAATACCATGTACCGTCTCTTGTCCTCGGAGGATGGACGAAGGATAAAGAGAGTGAGGGGAGGTTTGGAGAGGTGGTTTGAAGAGGATCGAGGATGGTTAGAGTGAGGCAGTTGGTAAGCGACGAAGCTATTTTTCGTGGTAATGGCGGTAGAGAAAGGGAGAGACAGAGGGTAAAGAGAGCGGACATAGCAGCCGGAGCTTAAATAACGCCGCTGGCTGCCGCGAGAGGAGGAAAAAAAAAATGAGGATGCCTGTTGGATAGTTCGGCAATGGCTCGACCTGCCTCGACTCGCCTCGTTGCCGTTGAATGATATCGGTCGAGAGTTTGACGACCGGTAATTTTTAATCGGTAAAGCTGGCTGAATTCGGATTTCGATGAGCTACCTCCTCGAAAAAAAAAGATACAATTCACGTTTACCAACCTTTGGCGAAAAAATGCTGATAAAACTTGTGCTCCAGTATTTTTTAACGATATTTCTCTTCGTGGATATTTAATTGTTTTTAGTTTGAATTGTAGATGTTTAATTGATTCTTTGGTTAATGTTTGTTGTCGATGTTTTGAATGTTTTTATGGGAAGTTTAAAGCATCTTGGATGTGTAGTTTGAGTACTCAAGGGCTTCGAGAGTTTCGCAAGTAGAATCTCCAAGAAACTTTGAGGGTGTAGTTTGAGAGGCGCAAGTTGGAAGGGCTCAAAGTAACGTGCGTGATCTTGAGTCTCATTTTCATTGGAAATGAGGCTATGTCGTGTTCGTAGACACCTCTTCCACCGTCG
The DNA here is from genome assembly GCA_910591515.1 of Cerceris rybyensis. NCBI lineage: Eukaryota > Metazoa > Arthropoda > Insecta > Hymenoptera > Crabronidae > Cerceris > Cerceris rybyensis. Next base: position 4,434,843 of record OU342801.1, on the reverse strand, counting down.
ACCATTTTTTTTTTCTCTTTTCTGTTATATATCCCTATCTCAATTTCTCTCACAATTTCTCTCTCCCTTCTCTTCCTTTCCCTTTGCATTTTCAACGAACTCCACGACTGAATAATTTCGCGGACTCGGTGTAATTCAGAACTCGGCAAATAGAAGCACTAACCTCGAACAATTCGAGAACAGAGGTACTCGTGGATTTCTTCGGGACAAAAACCCTCTCACGGGCATGCTCGACGATTCCAAAGAATCCTTCTAACGTCGAGGGGGAAATTTTCGTATCGGAAACATCGCTGTGCTCTCAGAGTTCGAACTGCTTTCTCGTTTTCTCCCTCGAGGAGTCCCACGACGTTAAAAACACCATGCACACGTTCGATTTAAAGTGTAAAAGTTCACCCTCGAGATCTCTACCTTTCACCTGCCCTTTCTGTCTCTCCACTCAAACTTTATTTAAATTACTATAATCACTTTTAATTTCTTGATCAACGTGCATATCTTGCAAAGTAGTTTCCAAAAGTTTCCTCTCCCCTTTTTGTTTCTTCACTCAAACTATATTTAAATTACTATAATCATTTTTAATTTTTGGAACGACGTGTACATCTTGCAAAATGTTCTCCAAAAGTTCCTCCTCCCTTTCTGTCTCTCCGCCTAAATTATATTTAAATTACTATAATCATTTTTAATTTTTGGATCGACTTGTACATCTTGCAAAGTGTTCTCCAAAAAATTCACTTCCGCCTTTCTGTCTCTCCACTCAAACTATATTTAAATTACTATAATCACTTTTAATTTCTTGATCGACGTGCATATCTTGCAAAGTGTTCTCCAAATGTTTCCTCTCCCCTTTTTTTTTCTTCACTCAAACTATATTTAAATTACTATAATCATTTTTAATTTTTGGAATGACGTGTACTTCTTACCAAGTGTTCTCCAAAAGTTTCCTCCTCCCTTTCTCTCTCTCCACTCAAACTATATTTAAATTACTATAATCACTTTTAATTTATGATCGACGTCCATATCTTGCAAAGTGTTCTCCAAAAGTTTCCACTCCCCTTTTTGTTTCTTCACTCAAACTATATTTAAAGTACTATAATTATTTTTAATTTCTTGATCGACGTGTACTTCTTGCCAAGAGTTCTTCAAAAGTTTCCTCCTCCCTTTCTGTCTCTCCGCTCAAACTATATTTAAATTACTATAATCATTTTTAATTTTTGGAACGACGTGTACATCTTGCAAAATGTTCTCCAAAAGTTCCTCCTCCCTTTCTGTCTCTCCACTCAAACTATATTTAAATTACAATAATCATTTTTAATTTCTTGATCGACTTGTACATCTTGCAAAGTGTTCTCCAAAAATTCCACCTCCCTTTCTGTCTCTCCGCCCAAACAATATCTAAATTTCTATAATCATTTTTAATTTCTTAATCAACGTGCACATCTTGCAAAGTGTTTTCCAAATATCCAAATACAGAGTCGAGATAATACATACAGTCCCCGGTACTCGGTGGCAAAACTAATGAATAATTTTCCACCCCTTTATGAATAAACAGTAGATTTCACGTGGTCGGATGAGAAAAAAAGGGCACCATCCACTTGTATTTACCCCTGATGGATTAAACGTGCAAATTGTCCAATCCCCTTTTTTTCCCAGGAAGAAAAAACTACAGGAAGGGAATGTTATCGTTAAAAAGCACATCACCCGGAAAAGAGTGAGGACGGGGTGGAGGGTTGGTAAGTCGGAAGAGTAGGAAATACATAGAATGGAATCGTAGGGGGAATATATTTCGAAAGAAATCGCATCTCACGGTTGGCAAGAGCATCGTGGCGACTTCGAAATTGTTCGACGGAGCCACGGACTTTTTTGAACATTTCTATCCTCGGTGCCAATATTGGCTTGCCACTGGCTGCCAATACTATTTTCACGGCCTATAGTCACCTCCCCTTTTATGGCACATTTGTTCTTTTATAGAGACAAAGCCCCCATCGTATTTTTCCTGCGGTTCTTTTTGCCTCTTCACGGTTCATCCGCGGGGATTACATTCGTCAGTTGAGCAGACCGTCAAAATAGGCTACGCGGAAACCGAAAAAGGAGGAGAGGAAAGGGTAGAGAAAGAGAGAGGAAAAAAATACCAGAGAATTTCATGAGTCTGAGAATATTCTACCAACCCTTCTTCGTTCCTCCGTCGAATCGTTGCATTTCCCTCGACTGGAAATCCCTTTAATTAAGATCGCTCTTAAGAAAGAAAGAAAGAGAAAGAAAGAATAACCACTGGCCTCTCTGTTCTCCAACGTTATATACTTAATCCCTTTCGCGGTGCGATCTCTCGCGGGAGAAGATTGTGATTAAAATTTTGAGAATTAAACGGGTCAGGAGTGCAACGATGCAAATTCTTGGGTTGCAAGTAAAATTTAAAATAGGCGCCACTTTTTGTGCTACGAAGAATATCGATTCTCCTAGGAAAACAAAAAATTATTAGCGGTGCAATCTCTCGCGAGAAGAGACTCTGATTAAAATCTCGAGAGTTCAACGAATTAAGAGTGCAACGATGCAAATTCTTGGGTTGCATATTACATTCAAAATAGGCGCCATTTTTTTTAGGTACGTAAAATATCGATTTGTCTAGGAAGACAAAAAATTATTAACGGTGCAATTTCTCGCGAGAAGAAATTCTGATTATTTCGAGAATTAAACGCGGTAGGAGCGCAACAATGCAAATTCTTGGTTTGCATTTAATATTCAAAATAGGCGCCATTTTCTTTGGGCTACGTAGAATATCGGTTCGTCTAGGAAGGCAAAAAATTATTAACGCTGCAATTTGTAACGAGAAGAAATTCTGATTATTTCGAGAATTAAACGCATCAGGAGCGCAACGATACAAAATTTTGGGTTGCAAGTTACATTCAAAATAGGCGCCATATTCTTTGGGCCACGTAGAACATCGATTCGTCTAGGAAAACAAAAAATTATAAGCGGTGCAATCTCTCGCGAGAAGAAATTCTGATTATTTCAAGAATTAAACGGGTCAGGAGCGCAACGATGCAAATTCTTGATTTGCATTTAATATTCAAAATAGGCGCCATTTCCTTTGGGCTACGTAGAATATCGGTTTATCTAGAAAGACAAGAAATTATTAACTGTGCAATCTCTGACGAGAGGAGATTTTGATTAAAACGTTCAGAATTAAACGAGTCAGGAGCGCAACGATGCAGATTCTTAGGTTACAAGTAATATTCAAAACTGGCGCCATTTTCTTTGGACTACGTAGAATATCGGTTGATCTAAGAAGACAGGAAATTATTAGCGGTTCAATTCGAAACATAACTTTCCGTGTGTCCAATCTAGTTAATAAATAGCATGAAAGAGAATTACTTTATCGGAGATGGAAGCGGTAAAAGTTCACGCAGAGAACCGTGGCAATGCCCTCGTGATAAAATGCAATTACCGGTTCGATTACAAAAACAGTATTTAAATTATTCTCTGGAATTAATGCGACGATGGAGAACACGACATAACCGGATATACGAATTAGCCGTTGTTTCGAATTACTCGCGTTACTTGCTTCCTCCATTATCGGCTCTGATCGGGAATCGTTTATTTTCGTCGTTGAAACGGCTCCGTTTAATGGAGTCGGTTAATTATGAACTCCATTCCAACCTTCGTTAAAGTGAAATCTAAAATCCATACGTGCCTACGAATTTAGCACGACCTTCTGGAATTTCGCTGCCCGGGAATCTCCCCGAGTACAATGATCACCGAACTAAAATCGGTTCAAGTGGATACTTATTCTCTTGTGAAACTTTCTGCATTAAAAGTTCCCCGAAATTTTGTAGATTTTAATCACATCTATGTGTATTTTCATTTCGGAATAATAGTAAATTATGATAGAGTTTATCATAGGTAACAAGTTGAAGGATCGAATTTCCAATTAGTGGGCCTTACCCGAGTCGAAATATTAGTATATTTTTAAGTCTCCAAAGTCCTCATTTCTTTGATGTAGAAATTTGCCGCCTACAATTGAATGCGAATATAGTTCTCAGAAAGTCTCAATGAAGATTTTGAGGATGAAAACAGAGTTTTTTGATTATTTAAACTGAGATATTAAACTCGAAATCCACAAAAATATTCTAATTAAAATCTAAACCTAATTCTCAAAATTCTCAATGAGTTTTTGGAGGACTAAACCGACAATTAAACAATTACTTTAATTCAAATGGAAACCTCAAAATTCTCAATGAGTGTTTTGAGGACTAAACTGACATTAATAAAGCCAGTTCCAGTCCTCAAAGTGCGGAATCGGCGCGTAACTACAACTTTGAGGACTAAACCTGTTTTTAAATTATATGTATTTACCGATCCAGGAATTCTTAGATAAGTCTCAAAATCTTCATTGAGGATTTCGAAGACGAAGAATGATTGAAAATTTCGTCTCGGGTAGTGATCTTTGTCAGGTGTGGATAACTTTCCTTAAATTACTAATTAACATCTCACTTATTTACGGTCGAAGAATTATCAACAACTTTAGTAAAATATAACAATAGTGATTGAAGTAAAAATATATACAAGGCAGGAAGGAAAGAATAAATGGTTAGCGAAAGAATTTTCGCAGAAGATTTCTAGAATCGCGTCAAAGAAATAAACACACGACTTCATATATCACGGAAAATTGCTGAGTGCTACGATAAAAGGACACACATTCTTTAATCCTTAGATGGCAGTAGGAAAATTGTTCTTCTCTTTTTATCTCAGTCAACAGTAACTATTTAAATAAATGCTCAAGAATAAATAATCCACATTCACAACTTATATCATATTTTTATGCATTCTTGCTCTCTCTTCATAGTAAAATGGCTGAAGAACTAATAAAAGTACAAATACGATAAATTCCATTCTCGATACGATAAATTCTTTTCTCCATTCTCCGTTTACTACCTACAGCTATGATTGAATATCATAGCGAAAGGATTAACACAGAAATTCAGAATATGTGCTTAATTACCAGAGATGCAAGAATAAATCCAATCGCATAATCGAGCAGCGACGTTCAAGCGCATTTTGTTGGTCTCGTTCTCTCAACGATGAGATTTTTTTCCCCCAATGTAAATGTAACTACCTTCAATTATGAGTGCATATCGTAGCAGAAGGTTTTACACAAAAATTCGGAATGTGTTTAATTACCTGCGATGCAAGAATAAATCCAATTGCATAACCGAGCAGCAACGTTCAAGCGTACTTTGTTGCTCCGGTTCTCTCAACGATGAGAACTTTTTCCCAAATGTAAACATAACTACCTCCAATTATGTATGAACATCGTAGCAGGAGGATTAACAGAAAAAATCTGAACATGTGTTTAATTAGTTGCGTTGCAAGAATAAATGCAATTGTAGAACTGAGCAGCGACGTTAAAGCGTATATTTAGTAACCCGAGTTGAAATATTGAACCTTTTTTCATGGTATTTACTTCTATTTGAACCTAATATGATACTTTTCAATACTAAAACTCCTAACTTAAAACTGTAACTCCTTCTCAGTAAAATGATACTCCTATTTAACTATCACCAGAACCTTTATCCAATGAATTGGGCCTGTTACTCCTCCTAGGTTAACCCTTTGCGCTCCGAATTATTTTATTAACTTTTTGTCAGATAAGCAAATATAATCTCGGAAAATTGTCTACTGTTGATTATTCGTTTTTATTTAATACTAGGAACAATTGTAGATACTGCGGTGTATTCCTGTTAAAATGCAAAATTATTGTTGATTTCGAAAAGTCGATAATTACTATATGAAACATTAAGTGTCACAAAAAGCTGTGTCGAGTGTAGCTCGACATAGGAGTGCAAAGGGTTAAATGGTAATTTTTGTATACAATATATTTTTAATATCGCATAAAGAACTTTAATTTTTTTTAATAATTAATTAATAAGGAATGTGATTTTTTTGAAAACTATGTATATATATAAATAATAATAAGAAGAATAATAACAATAATAACTGGATAGGATGTAAATCCTCAACGGAGGTTGAAATTGACGTCCTATTTTGCGCCTTAACTCTTTGAGGCACAGTGGGATGAAAAGTGTCCCACCTCTTTGATGCGTGAAGATGCATGGTGAGATATTTTTTGTCCCACCGTGAAAATTTATATTATTATATAACTTTATGAATAAATATAAACCAACTTTATTCACTTAAGAGAAGAAAAAAATGCATGTGCAACATGGGCCATTTTATTTTCGGATTCCTATGCCTCAAAGAGTTAAGATGGCATAAAGGGAAATTTGTGCCATTTTTAGGCGCTAAATAGAATCTCATTTTACATTGAATTTGGACCTATTTTTGGACTTATAATTTCTAAATGTTGGGAGTAAAAAGTTCAAATAAGATTTAATATTTCGACTCGGGTAGTCGATGAGAATATTTTTCCCAAACATAAATGTAACTAGTTCCAATCATGAGTGAATATCGTAGCGAAAGATTTAACAGAAAAATTAGGAACATGGGTTTAATTACCTGTGACACAGGAACAAGTCCAATCGCAGAATCGAGCAGTGACGTTCCAGCGTTCTTGGATGGTCCTGCTCTCTCGACGATGAGAATATTTTCCCCAAGTGGGACTCGTCGGAGAAACTGCTTGGAAACAGCTCGAGCGTAAAAGTTACTGCCGCGCTGGGCACAACACTAACGAGGAACAAAGGATTTTTGCGTCGACCACCGAGTAAATCTCGCCTCGCGACCAAATTCATCAAAGCGAGTCGCGCGATTCAGCCGAGCGAGGGAGTAAATGCTTTTCCCCTTTCTCCGTTTATTCTCCGCCTCTTGTTTCCTCGTCCACTATTTCGTGTCCTTTCTTTCTGCTCTCCAACCCCCGTACTGCTTCTCCGTAATCCTCAATTTCTCTTTCTCTCTCCTTGTTTCTTCGTCTTGCTACAATCGTCGGTCTGTTCCTTCCCTTCGGAATGGAATTTCGGGTCAAGAGTCTGCTCAATTCCTTTTTTTCCCTCTCCTTTCTCCTTTTTTTCATTATTTATTCAACAACGAAGGAAGGAGTTGCAAGAATTCTGCGGTAATTTCAATCCCTCCACGACTCGATAGGGGATGAAACGGAAAGAGAGACAAAGGTTTAACGAGTTTTCTGTTAGGGGTAACGAGAGACTCGCGAATTTCTCGCGCTTAGATGAGCATCGTGTAATAGTCTTCCTTCGTTCAAAGCACAGTTACGTAATAACGAGAAAGAAGCCGAAGAATATTAATTCCTTTTTCTACAACCAGCTTGATTCTCATTGAAACGAGAGATTTTTCTATTAAAATCTTGAATTTAAAAAGGAAAGAGAAATCGCTACGTCGATATCATCATTAAAGACTCTACTTCCTTGCTATCCTATTACTGAAAAATTGAACCTTCTACCTATTCATTTCTACGAGAAATTTCATGATATAACGAAGAATAGCTTCAGGGATGATTAAAATCTATAATACAGTAATTATAGGGGGATAACAATTAGTTTATGCAAATGTTAACGCGGCTAACCAAATCGGCCATAGAAATCCTCCACCCCTACGCTATGTGGTCAGCCAATAATTGAACGTATTCAATGGCAACGGATTAAATGAAAACCCTGTCGCATTTCCGCTATTCAAAAAGGTTTATGAACGTATCTTCAACCTCCAAACCATCTCGTTGCTCAAAGATGTATACAGGTAACCCTCCTATAACACGGTAGATACGTTCCTAAAAAATGCCGTGTTGTATGAGACCCAGAGCCAGTACAAAAAGAGGGGTTACGTTCCGAAAACTTATTGAAAACAAATGTTTTTTTTTTTTTTAATTCTACATAAACAACTTAATTTTGATTAAAAATATATCAATGTATGTACAACACAAAACAAAAAATATTATTTTAATTTGATTCAACTATAATTTAATAAATTTCTTCATCGTCACTGTTCAATATAATCAATCGAGAACGTTTTTTTTTTGGTGGAACGATATCGCCTTCAATTTCAGAACTTTTTTCTTCATTTAAAGTTTTCGTATTTTCTTTCCTCTTTAAAAAAATCTGTAATTTTACTTTGCTTTCTGGTTCTTACCGGAGCAATGTTAATTTTTCCTTAATATTTTAAAGACGAAAAAGCTGTTCTTTGACACACCGTGGCTCGACGCAGACTGTCGATCAGCAGCGTGAAATACTTTTGTTTTCAAGCCACGGAGATGAAATCAAAATAGTTTATGCCACACTGTATCTTTAACACTAAACCTACCGACGTTATATCTACTAAAATCTAAATATACTCAATAACGACCTTACACAAAGAGAAGTGGCGAGATAAAGAAGATAATTAATTAACTCATTTTGCTTTTGTAAGATAGAAGTGAAATATTTACTTCATGGCTACTCTATGAATTTAAATAATTTTTAGAAAATATTTTGAAATCGGTCTTTTGACCGCCTTGGTAGGTTTAGTGTTAAGACGGCAAGCCTCGTCGCGGCTATAGAAGTACAGTGTTGTATAAAGCTTTTTGCAATTTTCTTACCATGTTACAGCGAAACCGTGTTATAGGATACCGTGTTGTAGAAGGGTTTCCGCAATTCATAAATCGTGTTATAGCGAAACCGTGTTATAGGATGCCGTGTTGTAGGAGGGCTACCAGTACTTTCCACCTTTGTAGGATAGGTGGAAGGATTTTTCTAAATCCGCGTTAAAGGAATATCAAGAGGGTCTTGGAGACATTTGGGTAATATTAAAATATGTCTCGTATGACCTCCTTCGTCTTCGAGAAGTAAAAGAGGAAAAAGTAAGTGTGGACGGAGGTTGGAGAGGAGGTAGGAGGTTAGAAACGTGGTAGGAGGTTGGATAGAAGGTACGAGGGCAAAGTTTAAAGTAAAAGCCGAAGAGGGTCGCGCGAGGAACGCGGAAAAGTTAGTGGCAGGTCCGAAGAGAAGGACTTTCGCGGAGGGAAAATATATGGTCGTTTCGCGAGAACACGTTGCCTTATCAAATATGGATGCTCACGGTCGCTATAGGTTTACTTCTCTACACATATTCATATTACATATACTTTGAAATATTATGTATGACACATAGATGTGCATACGTGTAAGAAAATGAAGGGGGATTGTATATTCGCAAAAACGAGACGTGACGGAGCGTATCCTTTCTTCCTTCCGAACCTCGTAATTCGTACTCTGAGCCGACGAAAAATTTCGACCAGATTTTATCGTATTTACGACACCCACGATTTTCCAAAGTATTAGTGGTTTTCTCGGTTCGACGTAAGGTGGAAATTTACGATAAAGCTGCTTACATTTCAACGTAATACCGAGCTCGTAAACGATATTGGTTGTTGCACAAAGATCTTTGAGGTCGTGTTACCTTCGATAATTAAGAAGATTTCTTTTGATACGATAGAAACTCATTGCTCCTTTACTCTTCCCTCTCCTCTTCCTCTCAGCAGTTCTTTTCCAACGTCGTTTACGAGCAATTGCAAATAGAAGTAACGACGACAGGAAGAAATAGTACCGAGCGCGGTATTGCCAATAACAGCGGATACATTAAGCAAAAGGGTTGGGGCAAAGTAGGGGGATAGAGAAAAAAACAAAGCACAGTCACGAACACGGGGTACAATAACGTGATTTCCGGGTCGGAACCCAGTTCCACTTTAACACGATTGCGCAAAATCAATTACCACACACTGGCTGCTATAATATACGAGCAAAGTTGCCCCGCCAAAAGTGTTCTCCCACCCTTTCCCCTAACTGAAGTTGTCTCGCCGACAATTCCGCCCTCCATTCTGGTCCCTTAACTTACCAAATTATAGTCATTCGGTTCAAATTCGGCCCGCGTTTCTCTGCACCGCGAAACAGACTTGGAAATGGCTGCGGCATAAATGCAAGGGAATATGTAACTTGGCTTCCCTCCCTCCTATCGCTAATGTCTTCCATTTCACGTTCACGAGGCAAAGGGAAACCGACGGACGAATGGAGTATATGGGGGAGGAAATGGGAGGAAAATAGGGGTAGAATTGAGGGGGCAAGGGTTGGCTCTTTATCGAGCCACTGATTGCGTGCTGGTATACTACTCGAAGACACCCCATTCCGTCGAATACATGCTAACTGAAACGACCGGTAGCTCGTCCGAAACGAGGTGTATAACCAAACCGACACCCTCCATTTCCGGGGGACCAAGTAGTTTAACGAGATACCACCCCTTCCGCAGTTTAATTAATCCGAGAAATTGGATTAACGGCACCGCCAGCTCGACCACTTTGGTCGATGCCAATGGAACGTTGGAAGTGCACAGTTATCGGGGAAATAATAAAAATCGTTTCTTCCTTCGTTCTATCTCACCCTTATATCCTCGCCAACTACCCCTCTCGAACCTATCTCAGTTGTATGACATACACGCATCCGTATATGTACGATGATATTCCACCCCATTCGATCTTCCATCGTGTGGGGTTTTCTCTTGGATAACTCGAGAATCGTTGAGAATCCATCTCGATATATCGTATCGTGGAGTATTTGAAAAAATAACGTACTCTGATTCGTTGGTCCGATTGCGGCTGCAATCACGGTAAAGAGGCTATGGAGCGAGAGAATTAAATTAAACGTATGGCAAGAAGAAAAGAGTCTCGGTGCGATGGCATCGAACAAACCGAGGTACTCTGAAGAGGAGGAGGTGGAGGACAGTCCTCTTGTTCCCGAATGATAATTCGAGCGGAGAAATCAGGGTAGAAGGGAAAAGAATTGCCGATAATTCGGTGCCTCGAGTCCTCGAGGAAGAAAACGAAGAAGAGAAGCGGTGCTCATCGGTATTTCTACTCGATGCGTTCGATCGAAGGAGCAATCTTCCTTTTTCTACCAGCATTTGGGAAGGGTAATCTTCGCCGACGTGGGAATGAGAGAGAGAGAGGAGAGAAGGGAAGAGTCTATTTAGACGGGGGTGCTCGATTGCACTTTGCTCCGAGAATGGAGGAGGAGGTGGAGAGTTAAAGCGAATGTAAAGAAACGAGACACGCGAAATGGTAGGACAAAGGAAGAGATTACAGTGGCTCGATCGGTTTGACGATGGCAAGAGACAATCTTCTTTTCAAAGATGTACGGTGTGTATTATTCAGAGATGGTAATTTCCTGTACAATCGAATTGCTTTTTCTGCCGTAGTGACACGTTGTTGTTACTTTTTGTCGCTATCGAGTGGGTCAATCGCATCTACAAGGTTGTTGTGCTACTCGATTCTCGAAGGTGAACTATCAAAACAGTACGGGACGGAGCGAGGAAGAGGCGACAGGTCAAAATGTAAAGGAAACACTGTGGGCAAAGACGTAACGGTTGAAGGATACAGTTTACTCTGGATTAATTTCTTACTACCTGTCTCTCAAAGGCAAGAAATTACCCAAGAAATTCAGACAGAGATAGAGAGAAAGAGAGGAGTGATGCTGAAATTTTACGTACAATATTGGCGAATTAATTAAATGGAGACGATGCAAGTGAAGAAAATAATGTATGTATAAATTAATGATCTATTCGAGGGTGGCGATTGATTCTCGATGAATTTCCTTTTACTTCTCTTCCAAAGGCTTCTCCAAGAAGTTGACAGAGGAAGAGGGATAAGGGAGACATTAAAGAATTAATTAAACATAGTCGATGCAAGTTAAGTAAATAACGTATGCAAAGAGGTAATGGTCAACTCAAGGGGTGCAGTTAAACTTCGATGAATTTCATATTACCTGTCTCTCAGGGGCTACTCCAAAAAATTGAGAAAAAAGAAGGGGGCAAAAGGATGTTGCTGAAATTTTACTTAACACTTTCATTAAGCGGAGTCGATGCAAGTGAAAAAATAAAATATGCAAGGATGTAATGGTCAGATCAAGAGGTGCAGTTAAGCCTCGATGAATTTCTTATTACCTGTCTCTCAGAGGCTCCCCCAAAAAATTGAGAGAAAAGAAGAGGGCAAAGAGAGGGCAAAAGGATGCTGCTGAATTTTTACTTAACAGATTAATTAAGCGGAGTCCATGCAAGTGAAAAAATAACGTATGCAACGATGTAATGGTCAGATCAAGGGGTGCAGTTAAGCCTCGATGAATTTCTTATTGCCTCTCTTTGAAAGGCTTCTCCTAAAAATTGAGAGAAAAGAAGAGGGCAAAAGGATGCTGCTGAAATTTTACTTAACACATTAATTAAGCGGAGTCGATGCAAGTGAAAAAATAACGTATGCAAGGATGTAATGGTTAGATCAAGGGGTGCAGTTACTCCTCGATGAATTTCTTATTACTTATCTCTGAAAGGCTTCTCCAAGAAATTAAAATAGAAAGGAAGAGGGAAAGAGAGAGCAGAAGAGCATTGGTGATACTTTTCGTATGATATTAGCGAATTAATTAAACGAAGTCGATGCACAGAAAATAACGGTTAGTTCGAGAGTGGCGATTGATCCTCGATGAATTTCGTCCCACTAATCTTTCAAAGGCCTCTCCAAGAAATTGAAAGAGAGGAAGAAGGAAAAGGAAGAACAGGAGATTATATCTAATATTTTACATACGATATTAGCAAATTAATCAAACGGAGTAGATGTACGCAAAGAAATAATGGTCAGTTCGAGAGTGGCGATTGATCCTCGATGAATTTCGTTCTACTTATCTCTTAAAGGTTTCCCGAAGAAAATGAGAAAGAGTCAGCGGTAGAAAGAGAGTGCAGGATTGAATGTAGAAAGATACGAGCAAAAGAACTGGTTGCAATACGGGCGAGAGTAATAAAAGAAACTCGAAAACGATAATTTAAATGGAAGTATGGTCTCGGTTTAAAAGGAGAAACGAAGCGGGAGGGGGTAGCAACCCCGATAGGATCGACGTTCCCAGAGTCGAGTTCGTTCGGCTTTCGATTGCGAGGAAATTGTGCACCCGCTTTCTCTTCTTTATCAGTACTAAAAGGTGAAAATGTTGATCTCCGCGCGGTTCGGAGTGCCAGGAGGTTAAGAGGATAGGAAAGTTCGCGGTCTGGAAGACCGCAAATGGATCTCACTTTTAACCCGAGCTATCCATTTATTTCCATCCAAAAACCCCTCTCGTCCGATCATCTTTTTTTTTCTTCTCCCTCGACCATCCTTCGTTTAGAGACTCAAGTCACGAGGGCACGGTTAATTATCTCAGGCGGTTTTACGATCCTCTCGTTACGAATTTTACATTTTCGCGGGACACCATCGTGGGAACCACGGAGAATTAGCAAAGTGAGAGCAATGGAATATACGTACGGTGATATTTCTTCAGGGAATTTGATTGCATTTATCTCGCGTAGACTCCCTCGAGAGAGGACGGTGCAGAGGGTGAGACGAAATTGAATTTAAAGTAACGAAGAGGACAAGCGCTCTGGCGAACGCGGCGACTCGGGTCAATCGGAGCTTACACCATCCACAGTTACATATATACTTGAATATATATATTCATATTCATATATATATATATTTGTCTTTCATTTTTGGCTCTCTAATTTATCCTCATCCGAGAGGGACGAAGGAAGACAGCTTTGAGGGAGAAATATTAGCTTTCATAACTACCACGGAATATTCGCTGGTATACACACACCCTCACGTTTCACTCGCGTGAAATATCGTCAGAGTTTGGTGTGGAGTCTCTCTCTTCCAAGTTCCAAGTGAAATCGAATTTAAAATAAGGCACCGAGTGGCCGTAACGCGAACAAAAATAGGGAAAGTTGGAAAGCGATAATTTAAAGAGAAAATCGTTGGGAAGAGGTGAAGGGACGTAGAGTAGAGGGTGAAGGAAAGAAAGGAAAAGCCGTGGAAGAACGATGATAGGATCTAAGTTGAAAGTATCTCTCGGAGGCATTTCATTCCGCGGGGAAAGATACGCGTTTCATTTTTCCACGACCTCTGACTTCCGATGAGTTCTTTCGGTCGGGATCATTAAAAAAAAAGGGGGGGAAGAGAGTAGGGAAAGGAAGATAGGTCAATTGCAAGCTCGACGAATGCAAGGAAATGATGCAGCGAGCGCGAGAATGGGTGCAGGGGACGAATACGTTCGTACCTTCAGCGATTCTTTTTAATTAAGCCGGGATATTTGTATATATATATATATATATGCAGAGGTGTGTATATATATATATACATATTTATTTTCCAAGTCTGCATCCACAGTGTACGGGCAAATAGAAACAAAACGACGAAAAACAGGTTCGAACGTAACGGCAGAAAGTCGAGGGGGGTTAAGATAAGCAAAGTAAAAACGTCGTTGGTGAAACGACATCAAATAGTACGGCACTTTTTCTCCAACTCCTAAGCAGCAGGTTGATGGTTTTCCAAGCATCTCTGACGTTGCGAGGTACAATTTCTCTTCGGTCGGTTTCTCTCTTTTCCTTCTGGATCTCATTTAAACTCCTTGAAAACCCAGAGAGAAAGGATGGGAGGATGTAAGGATGGAGGGAGGAAGGAAGGAACACACGAAGTCACTTTTTTCCTTCCGAACGACGACTGTTCGATCCCGCGAAACTAATTACTGCCATGCTTCCGAACAAAATTGCAAAGTCAATTCCACGCTCGTATTTTCACCAACGGGTCGAACGGTAGGTCAAAGTACGATGAACGAATTTTTCCATAATGAAAGAGGTAAAATGCTTTAGTTGATAAATATTCGCACTAGAAATTATCGATTTTCAAGCAGCGGGATAACAATTCGTGCGACCTCTAAAGAGGAACGTTGCAATGGAATGTTTTCACGTGAGCACGATTCTCATTGGAGCGAGGTATCGTCAAAATCCCAAAGCTCTTCTTTCGACGAAGCGCAATTTCACGTTTCACGATTCAGAATCAGTTATGATACTCGTTAAATGTGATTCTTTTCACGACTTATCCAGAAGAGCCGCGAACTGTTTCATTTTCCTCCGTCACGCGCGTTTTATTTTACTTGCGAACCATCGACGCGAAGGGAACGTTGGCTAGCAATTTTCCCATTCTGAATACACGATGGAAAGTTCTCGAAAATGGCCAGCCAATGCTTACAAAGACACTTGGAACAGATTTATCTTTCTCGTGGAATGATATATGTATATTTAAAGAAACAAAACTTTCCCGTTGGAACGGTCGTGAATGAATTACGAGCGGTTCGGTATAAGGTGTTTCTACGCCTGTCGGGAAGAGTAATGAAACTTTTTACATTCTTATAAGCTTCTTATGAATGTTTCACTATCTGCGCCACTGATGCGAAAGGATGCAGCGACTGCGGACTCTCGGTAATATCCAGATCAAAGTTAGGTCTCAGTTAGAACAATTCTGCCTTGGGGTGGTACCGGTCACCCTCACATCCGGAGTATTCTAACGTTCTTAACATTCCTAGGTCCCCGTTAGGTCAAATCCGCCACTTTGGGGCGGCATTGGTCACCCTGTCAACTGGACTTTTTTAATGTCTCCAGGTCCCCATTAGATCGCGGTTAGGTCTCGGTTAGATCGAACCCGCCACCTTGGATTGGCACTGATACCATGCAATCTGGACTTTCCTAACGTTACTAGGTCCCCATTACGTCCTGGCTGAATTTCTGTTACATCTCGGTTAGTTCCCGTTTGGGTCCCGATTAAATTCCGGTTAGGTCGTGATTAGGACTCGGTTAAGTCCCCGTTTGTTCGCAATTAGGTAGTGATTTAGTTTCGGTTAGATCGCGATTAGATTCCGATTAAGTCCCGGTTAGTTCGGGATTAGGTCCCGCTTAAGTTTCAGTTAGTTCGCGATTGGATCCCGACTAAGTCTGAGTTAAGTCGCGATTAGGACCCGATTAATTCCCAGTTAGTTCGCGATTCGGACCCGATTAAGTCCCCGTTTGTTCGCGATTAGGTCCTGATTAAGTTTCGGTTAGGTCGCGATTAGATTCCGATTAAGTCCCGGTTAGGTGGTGATCAGGTCCCGCTTAAGTCCCAGTTAGTTCGCGATTGGGACCCGACTAAGTCTGAGTTAAATCGCGATTAGGTCCCGATTAAGTCCCAGTTAGTTCGCGGTTCGGACTCGATTAAGTCTCAGTTAGTGCCGCGATTAAGTCCCAGTTAGGTCGCAATTAGGTCCCGGTTAGGACTCTCAGGACCCAATTATAACCCAATTAAGTCCAAATCGAATCTAAATTTCAATGCCCCCATAAGAGACAGGGAAAGAGAATTTTAAAGAAATGTAACAAGTTGTTGCATTCATTATTCTTGCCTCGATGCAGTCTAACCGCTAAGAATCTTCGATCTCAACCCCGAGAGCAAGCACGTAAACGAGTCCCGTGTGTCTGGCACATAGGAAAGGTTGCACATTCGTCAGTCAGGTAGGAAAATCGGAGGTTCTAGGTTCACGAAAGTAGGGTGAAGGCTTAACACGGCCAATACAACGGTGCAACCGACGGTGCTCGTGTGTGGCACGACGAAAGTAGGATGAAGGTTTAACACCGACCTGCGAGAGTGGGAGGAGGGGGTGGCGGATGGGAAGTAGTTGATGCAAGGGAACTGAAAGAGGGTAATCCGGTCCACGGATGAACCAACGCTGCGGCAAGGGTGGCGGGGAGATTTCTAATTTGAATGTTTGATGTCGGATCGCCTTTTGTTTCCGGGCCTGGGCCACCGCGGCAGTGAGAAGAAATAAGAGCAGTTACGTCCCCCCTTTCTCCACCCCGCGGCCCTCACGGCTCTTTCCTTTCTACCTTATCCATTGTTTCCCACCTGATTCCCTGGCTACCATTTGCGACCTCCTCCTCCACCTCCTCCTCCCGCGAGCCACCCTCTTTTGCTCCTTCGCCACTCGACACCTCGCGCGCGTCTCCTCCCTCGACCTCGCGTCTGGATTTTGTTTCAACCCCCTTGCCAGCCAACCGTGGCACGGCTTACTCTACTGTAAATGATGTCGTGGAAGAAAGCGCTAGATGGTAGAAGGAACGATGATTTTTTTCGATGGTATTCTTCGCGGTAAGATTGTTACTCTTGCGTTAGAGGGTGATTAGATGGGAGAGGCCGTAGAGTTGGTTTTCTGGTATTTCGAATCTCTTCATTCTGAGCAGAATGAGAGTCTCGGTGGATCGTATAGTTATCTTTGCAAGCGCGCAGGACGATAGAACTAATTAACTCCGTGTAAATGCTAATATGAAACGATGCTCGGGTACACTGCTAGGGTAGATACGAGCTTCCAGGGGCTTCCTAGTGCCTCTAAAAATGCCGTAAAAGTTATTTCGCTGGTTCTCCGGCTTTTTCTTCCTTCTACATTTAACGTCTCGTCCTTTCCTCTTATCACACTATGGTTTTCGTTTTCACCTCCTACCTTCGTGCTAGTACGCGTTAAAAGTTATAAAACTTGGGAATATAAGTCAACGTTCCTAATGTAGCTTCTTTTTTCTGTTCGTTCTCCATTTAAATGCTAATGCTATACGTTATATATGTGCACGAGAGTTGGAAAAAATTGTCACGCATGGCTGAATTGGCAATTTCGTTTTCACCGTAGGATTTGACGATCTTTCGTGAGAATATCGAAACGTATAAGATGGACCGATCGCCGACAGACCTTTCAGGAGAGATAAGAAGGGTGGTGAGTTTTTCTTGGCGTCCGATAGGATGCCGTCTTACAGAAATGTGCACTTTAGGACGATGATAAAAAGCAAGCCAACTATCCAGTAGCATTTGAAACCTAGTTCTGTCACTTTCCACCTTTTTGCCTTCGTTGCTTCTGCCGCCGACACCTCTCCATTTCCTATCTTATCCCGCTGTCTGGATTTCGGTTTTCATCCTTCGTATTTGCGAGCAAAACCGGGAAGCCTGTTTGCTCCCATATAAATGGTAATGTCATACGTCGAAGGATGAAATTTATCTCGCGGCTACGAATTCAGTAGGACAAATTTTTGACTCCAACGAATACACGTCTATGTAAGTTGAAGCATTTCCTTTTTCGGTTATCGATCCAACGAGAGAGGAATGAATTTTCAGGATTTTCCGTCGTGTAAATAACGTAACATCCTTGCGTGAAGATTCAACGATTAAAACTTGACGGCCGTGCTATTTTCTGTTAAGCCCCAACGATTATTTTTCCCGCTCGTTCTTCCATCTCCCTCTGTCTCTACGTTTCACGCGAGAAAATGGTCGAATAAAATACTTCGCGTTATTTCGGTACTACGATACGTTATCTCGCGGCTTTAAAGTAAGGTCAGCATAGTGTTGTCGAGGTTTAAACGCGGCCAAGTTTGTCGAGAATTCAAGGAGATTTTTCCGCCGGGTTTCAGCAAGAAATCCTCGTTAAGCACGAACCACCAGGCTCGAGGATGCGCGGACTATTGCTCGAGGTCCAGTGCCAACCGCACATTGGATTTCGCGCCAAATGCGCTTACCGAGACAATGTATACAGGCTCCACCGATCTCTTATCGTGAAATTCAAAGTGGCAAATTCAAGTGGAACGAAAATCGTGAAATACCAGTAGAAATGGTTCAAGAGGGTTGAGGGATATTCATCGAATTTCCCTCGAGTATTCGTTGAACCAGTTTAGCAAATGGATCTCGTCTCTATTTTCAAGCTCGAAGGATTCCACCTATCGGCTCCTCGCTAGACATCATAATAGCGCTACGGGCGACCGTACACTCAATGTTTGTCCGACCCCGTCCTTTTCTCCTTGACTCCTCGCCGCAGAGACATTCCCAGAATAATAAATCCTTATCTACTTCTTAGAATTCAAAGTAACAACAAACACTGACCTTCACGATGGACACATCGTACAAGTAAAATATATTAGACGCGTCGGAAAGGAATTCATTAGGAGATTCTAAAGGATGAAACCGTCACTTACTTGGAATATCCCAAACGCTGTGCCGAGGTGTTCATTTGTCCGCACGACCGTCGTCACGATCATTACTCTCTCCAGGCTCTCTCTTTCTCCCTTCCTCTTTGATTCCCTTGCCCCGGTCACCCCCTCTGTGTCTGTCCTTCGGTCCTATACCCCTTTTCGCCGCAAACACCGTGTACCACTACCACCACCAACACCCCCTGCTCGTAACTACCGAGAGCAAAGAACCGCGCGGGACAACGTATCACTGTAACGTTCTATGCGTCCTCGTACATCTTCCGTGTACACGAGCACACACAAACGCGCGCATCCAGTGCACCACAAATCTGAGGGAGCAGCAGCAACGGCGGCGGCAGTGGTAGCATCCGCGTGCAAATGGTACAACCACTGCCACAGACGATGCTCAGACGATTCACCGAACGCGTCTAGGCGACCTGGTTAACAAACAAAGACCCACGGTCGTCCTATGGATACCGACTGATCGATCGATCCAATAATAATCCTAACGACATACGATCTATATTCTTACCTGTCGAAAATCCATCGATCCGCTACGATTCTTCGATTGATCTATCATCGATGACATTGAAAATTTCCCAATCACTAAGATTCTTAAAATCATCGTTGATCATGGTTAACGATTAGGTCACTCAGGAATCAGCTGGTTTTAGGTCACAGGTGATACCAAGTCCGGGTTGCTCGACGATCTTGACACAGTTCACGTTGATCACCCTTTCTCGACTGCTCTTTTCCAACCCCCTACCCTGAACGATTTCGAGCGCGAGTTCTTTAAATACTATCAAACAATATTTCTTCTTAAGTGTATCAATTAGAAAGAATACGAGAAAATAGATAGAAGAGAGGAGGGAAAGAATGATAACGATTTAATGTTTCGAGAGATGATGACCCGCTTTCGTAAAAGCACGGGGAATCGGCTTGAAGAGGTGAAGGGTAGATTGGTGTGCATCCGCACAGAAACAGACACGCACTCGCGACTACGTGTCCTCGACTGGAGGCGCCTGCGGTCCAGGCTGCCACGCAGTATACTGAGCCGTGCCGGCTGCCCGGGAGAACCCGTGGGCGAACGAAGCTCACCGAAAATCTGCGAAGATCCTCGATTCGATACACTCTCTCTCTTTGGGGTCGCGCACGAGCCGCCAAGAGATGCTGGATTGTCGAGACTACTGTCAGACGACCGCGAGTGCTCTTCTCTTCGAGAGCTGCGCACAGTACGGACACATCTCGTGTGATCCCTAACGAGAAGAGATTTTGTAAAAAGTCTAACACTTCTTTCATCATACTAATTTTCTATTCTTTCAGGATATGCTCGATAAAGCGGGGTTAAAACGATGAAATTGAAAGGGGTTGAATCGATTATGTTGAAGGTGGTCGTTTTTCTTCGTTAATTTTCTACTTTAACCTACAGAAAGATAGGTGGAGAGAGATGGAGAGAAGTTTCGGAGGAAAGGGTAGGTAGAACGGTGACACCGGTGACAGGGGGTTAATTAAGCGACGTATTAAGATACTTGGGCGTTAAACGGTTGCGAGTTTGCGTTAGCATGAATCTCTTGGAGGAAGTAACAGGAGGTTTTACGACCGATAGACGTTCAATAATGCGGCAGAGTCTCGTTTTTGTCGTTATTTTCATACCCACCTGCGTCATCGCGCCCTGTGTGCCGGATTTATATCATGTTCGTCTACGGTCGAGCGTAATGTAAAAGATTAATGTAGGATTTTTCGGAATTGATGGCCCCGATAGATTCCGACGTACACGGATTCCTTTTTTTTCTCTCCTCTTCCTTTTTTTTCCCATCGATCGACCTGAATGTATGGCCGTTTTGCATTTACGGTATCTCTATTACGAGATGCGAGGCTGAAAAGTACCGTCTGCATAATCCAGGTTATAGGTTTTTGTAATTTCACGTTTCGACGGTGAAATACAATCGTTGGATTGGCTTACTTGAAATAATTAGTTAATTACATGTTAGCCGCGGTGCTTGGCATAACAACTAGCTCCGTCAAACATTTCACAATTCTCTCTGGCAGCTGCGGGTGATAATAATTCCATATGTAAATCACGTATACCACAATCGGCAAATTAATAATAAATGTCATATTCATTGATTCATAACTAGCTCCTTTTTGAGTTTGATTCTTCCTTCGATTCTCGTTAACCCTTTGCAGTACGATTTGTGTAGTAATTGACTCTGCTACTATTCAGATTTTAATTGGTAAAATGAAAATTGGTCAGTGATTCTTGATATGCTGTATAATTTCACGTAATATTAATGTTATATAAATAATATTATTGTATCGTATCTCATTAATATTCTCAATTTGACATTAGAACTACCGGCGTGAAATCTAGTATAAATAAATATGTTAAATAAACACTTTGAAATTGTGGATGTGGAATTTCTGATCTGTGACTGTCCAATAAACTTGGAGAATTTTTGGAAAAAATTAAGAAACAGTCATTT
This sequence comes from Cerceris rybyensis, assembly GCA_910591515.1. Lineage (NCBI taxonomy): Eukaryota > Metazoa > Arthropoda > Insecta > Hymenoptera > Crabronidae > Cerceris > Cerceris rybyensis. The sequence continues at coordinate 4,413,580 of OU342801.1, read as the reverse complement.
TGACTTTGTTTGGTAGTTCTAGTGTTAACCCCCTATGGACCCTTCTGACTTTGAGGTGACGCAAGGCACATCTACGGTTCTATTCTTCAAAATCAAATTTTTAACTGTGCAAAATATTATAATTTAGCTCGTGAAAATCAGGAGATTCTTTGCAATGAAATATTTATAAATTCAGGTTTAATCCATTATTTAAAATAGTACTTTTATCATTTTGCAATTACACCACAAAAAATTGGACTGTACAAGGTTAATAGATTTTGGAAAATTTGAAAATTTCCTTTGCTTTTTACCTCGTCATGTCACTCGTTATTGCAGGGCAAACCTTTTGTTATGTCGTAACAACACACCATGTTTCTACATTTTTATCACCGTACCTTGTATAAACTTTTACAGTACAATGAAATACTTTTAACTAAAATTTATCCTTTACTTAACTATCGTAACTCACATCTACAAATGTGCAATCGTACAACTAATCTTCAGGTACGACAGAAAAAATCCGGTTATACAGGGCTTAAGAATCCACTTTAAGCTTGTCTGACCTCAACCGGCATAATCTACTTGTTACTTCGCACAGCCTCGCAGCTAAATTCTTCCAGTCCCGCAGCTACAAATAGCCCAACTGAATTACAAACATACCAATATCGAAAAACATTTTTGACCAACAGAAACATCCCTATAGTATTTCTCCATCGACACTAAAAATGACCTTTTACCTAACCCAGATCCAATCGAGTCCTAACCAAAACCTAACCCAGATCTTTCATCTTTTCTCACCCTCGAAAAAGGAGATTCTGTTGTCTCTTATGGGGTTTCCCCGTAGGGCTAGGGTCAGTGTATGTACCATGGGTATTGATCTCTTTCGTTCTTCTTCAACGTAACCTCGATCGCGCTGGCTTCGTCAGAAACGGGGTCTTTTCGATGGAAGTTCGATCGATCGGTGTTGCGAGTAGCGAGTTCCAGCAATTCCAGTAGTAATAGGGGGGAAAACGTCGCTTTACTGAAATACAATCTGGAAATATGGATCAGAAATGGTGCGTCGGGAGTCATACGGCGCCAGAGGGAGGTGGAGGGGGTGTACGAAAGAGATGTCGTTCCAAACGTAACGGATTAATCGAAAAACAAAAAACAAAACGAAGAAGAAAACCAATTGCAATTGTCCAATGGTAAACGTCAATGGTATTTCGTGACAATCCATCCGTCGATTCAGTGCGAATTTGACGTCCAATGACCTCACCATGAAATACATTTTCCCTCCATCGACCTACCAGAGATTCCAGTCACGTGACTGACGTACCAAAGCCACGTTAAAACCCATGGTACATAATCTCCAGGGAGATCGATGATACTATAATAAAAATTTTTTAGTTACACTCTTGGACGGCTCTGAATAGGGGTGAATTCTTGGAGCATTCGCTGTAAATCTTAAGAGGCACCTTGTCGGGGGTTGCAGGAGGTGGCACTCGAGATTTGTACCGGAGGTCGGTTGGGGGTTAGACGTTTCCTCCTCGCTCTGATTGGATTCCCTTGGGATATTCTTTGTGGGTCAGTCTTTTCTAGCTGGTCGTTTCGAAGTTTCGCGAATGGGAAAGAGCAGGGATGAGGTTGAGCTGTTTTGGTTCCCCAATGGATGAGATCAAACCTCGGGTCCATTGTTCCCAATGTCAGATCGACTCGTAGAACTTTGACCTTTTTTTTTACTACTTTGGAACAAGTTAGTTCGACAGTTGGAGTCGTAATTCCAATGGAACTTGCTGAATCACAAAGGTGGCCTTACTCGGTGATTGCTCCATATCATAATTAGTTTTCGACGATCTACCGTCGATTGTATTAAAGTTGTCGAGATCGAACACTGATTGGATGAATATCATGCAATTTTCTCGACGATTGATTCTTTTGATTCTTCCAACCCTTTGATCCTATCGGCGATGATGTTTCAGTAAAATTTTCAAAACGTTTTAAAATATGACTGAAGCATCGTCGACTGTATTTTACAAAGAGAATTCCAGACGAATGCTTTTAGTTAATTTCAAAGGAATTAAAAATCAGATTGTTTCATTCTTTTGGAAAAATGTGAAAAATATTTGCTTCCGTTGAAGTGACAATTTATGCAGTTCCTCTTTGAACTTCATCGGTGACAAAGACATCTGACGTTGTTGTAGCATCTTATCATACGTAGTTGCCACCGTAGCTCCCTAAGGAGCCCCATGACTTACTGTGCACCGTATCTCCTCTATCTTGATAGTCCAACGGTGATATACCGATGTGTGTTAAGCGCCGTGACAATAATTTCCAGAGAATGTCCAGGATAACGCGACCAAGTAACTTTCTCAAATATGCCTTATCGCAATGTCACGATCTACTGGCATTTAACTCAGCTAACTTGCCAGAATATAATTAACAATATCTCCTACAAAAACAAACCTATATCTTTGTCCACCCCTACATTAAATCACCCCTTAAAAACTCCTAATCCAAAAACTCTCTAGACTCTCAAATTCAATAAAAACATCATATTCAAATTCCCTAGATTCTATTCGACATTAATCCCTCTAGAATTGAAAACTCTATCGCTGCAGGCATAAAAGTATGTTTGATTGGAAATAGAAAAAAGAAAAAGCATCTCTCCGTCTAGATGTTCACCGAGGCAGGTCCATTAGGGCTCATTGTTCTTATCGCGGTTGATCCGTGAGACAAAAGATTGGAATATAGGTGAAGAAGCACATGTTTATCTGTCCGTGGAGCGACATACTGGATACTTTGCGAATCGAACAGTTTTGAATCCCCGATGCGAGCCGAATTAGCCCGAGCGCCCTCGAGCGAGGGTGCAATCGATTCGAAGTAAAACGGTGCTTTCGTACTCGTACCGCCAACCATCCCTTTCCCCTAATCTCGAGAGCCTTGGAACCATCCACGAGAGTCAGTCCTATACTCCAACTACGCAAGAGTCCACGGACAGAGAGAGAAAGAGAGAGTGCGAAAGAGAGAGGGGAGAGAGAAGGACTTTTTTTGAATGAATGTCCATTCATGAGAGGAGTAGCACAACCCCCACTCTACATTCCGCTTGTAGCCTCTGTCAACTTGTTCATCCATCCTTCTTCTCTTTCAGTGTTATCGTAGAAATACGTTAAACTGTCCTAGGTGCATTTATTTCTTCCTTCTCCCACAAACTCTCATTGAAACACGACGAGAGTCGTAGAACGGATGCATCGTGAACTCTCCTCATCCGTAACTCGTCTCGTTTGTTCGAGGACCCCTTCTTATTCTTCGTGGCTCCGAAAGTTGCGCGCAAGGCGTTCAAACTGCAGCCAGAATCGTGTCGACAGTAATTGCTCGGCAGAAACTGCAACCCGAAGCCCTCAAACAAACTTGTCCCGGTAACTTTAACGGCAGACAGGCTGCTGTTCCCTTTGGAATACCAGATCGGAATGTTTCAGAGGGATTTGGTGAACGGATTATAGTGCTCGATCGGTGATGTCACTTGTTTCATACATCCACAACTTTTTTCATTGATCCAATATTTTTTCTATGAACTGTACAAGTCGATCGATGGTAAGGGATTACGTATCATCGTGTAGTAACGACGTGAACTGCTTGTGAATGAGTTTTTTTGATTTTTTAATCTATTAAAATGTCTTTAGAAAGCTTCCCTGTTTTGTGCTGAATGCGTGATAGTTTTTGGAGAATTTTTGGGAATTTATTTTATGTTCAACTTTTTTCAACTTGCAATTTGTCTGCATAATATTAAAAAATGGTCAAAGAAGACGAATAGCAGAGAAAATAAGTAGAAGGTGGCAAAAACGTGTATTTATTAGCTAAGTATCTGGGACTTATAGGACCCAAAGTCATTTCAGTGTCGTGGCCTGGTTTATCGACTGGAAGTTGCCGTTTTAACTGATAGTACAAAGCAAGCAAACTACAAAATAGTTTTATAATTTCTTTTCGTGGTGTCAATTTATCAAAATCTCTTTGTTCAAAACGGTATTTTAAAAATTTGTCAAAAGCACAAACGGTAGATACAAATTTTCAACCATCCGTTTAGGTTTAAAAGCTGTTGGAATACGACCTGAGCGCTCCGTCCCCTTGAAAATACCTAGCTTACCGACGTTTGGCAACACTGCGTCTTCTACCAACCTTATCTCAGTGTTGCCCAACAGCGAGAGAAAAATGTATGGTTCACCATTTATCAGAGGCTCAACCGTAACGTCCAATCAACTAGATGGCATCGTTAACATGGTCATGAGCTTCTTAAAAATATTGCTCACTCCCTAATGATACTGATTCCAAGGATTCTCATGCTACTTCATATATCTCGCTGATCTTCCTTTATATTTAATCAATATATGGAAAATAATATGGTGCGATGATTGGAAAACTCTTAGCCCTTCGATCTTCAGCGTCGAGAAGACATTTTCGAGTTAATCCACGTTTCTAGGACGCTGCTTCCGCTTTTCAACTATGCAGTTATTTATTCGTCCCGAGTATGACCATTATAACTATCATCACGTATTGTCTTGAAAACGTTGGTGAATGTAGCGGAAATTTCTGGCCGTTCGTTCGATCGTTCAACTCGTCGAATTGTATTGAGTGCCGAGGTTAAAAGCCCGCAGCGGCACTTCAAAGGGCAATGTGCACGCGTGCATAACTTATTGATGAGGTTCCACCTTTCATCGAAAGTTCACGGGTTCTTTTTAGGGAAAAAAAAGGAGAGAAGAACAATCGACGATGTTATATCGAAAGGGGTTCTCCCAAATCTTCTAACTGATCAGCTATCCCCTAGCTACTCTTCTCGCCAAATCGCTAATTCTCTCCATCCAAATAAAATCCAACCACCCTCAAGTTTCCCAAAGATTCGCAAATTCTTTGTGGCAAAAAAAGCACAGAGGAACAATAGACAAAAAGTTTTCCCAAACCGTCCATCTGATCCAGCTATACTTCCTCCAACTTTTCTCCCAACCTCAATAACTTCTCTACACGCGTCATATTTAAAAAATAACGTTCAACTCTCAATTTCTCCCCGTTATCAGTCTCTAAGCCATCGATACTTAAAAATCCGAGGTTCTTCGTCCTCCAGGAATGCAGTCAACGTTAACTATGCGGATCGGTCGTAACCGCTCTGTCAGGAGGGAACCGCGAGGATAAAAATGCCATCGTGCATCAGGGTCTCCCAGTTAGGAAGGGATAGAACGTAAGAGCGCATATACACGAAAGACTAGACGACATCGTTGTCCTGACTACGTCGGTTCGTCCGGAGTATCGTTGGGATTTTTCTTGCGCTCTCCTCGTCGAGTCATCGGTAATTGGCCGTCAGGCGGAATCATCGAAGCGTCCCTGGCTCGAAGCGACTAGCTTCGGCAGAAGTCGCTGGAGCCATGCTCCATAAATCAATTAATTTTAGCCAGCCTCGATATGCCGTGGGGCTAATTTAAATTCTTTCGGAAGCCTTTGGAATCGGTGAGTCGTGCCGGTAGGAGGCCAAAACCGCGTCCACCGTTTGTCGAACGGCGACGCTTAACACAATCTGGTGGGGGCTGATTGGTGACTTACGGAAGATCGCTTGGACTCAACGGCGAACCAAGAGGGCAAGGAATGATCGGGGGAAGGGAAAGAAGTTAGCAGGGTGGAAGGAGTGAGGTAGAGGAGAGCAGACGCCACCTTAAGTATTTCTGATCGAATTCCAAATGGCTGGTTCGTCGTCCGGTCGGACGGTCGGTAAGAATTCAAACCATGACGAGCAAATGAACGAGGGGGAAAGAGAGAGAAAAAGGGATAGAGGGAGAGAAACGAGTGCGTCGTTCGGTCGCGCGAAGAAAGAGGGCCCGAGAGGAACAGAGGGGCCGGGAGAGAAGGAGGCAAGGAGCGAGAGAAAGAAAGGAAGAGGCAAAATAAGCATCGGTGAAAACCGCGACGCAAAAAGTCAACAGTGGGCTTATGCAGGCGCTAGCCAACCGTTCGGGGGCCTAATCAATTCGCGGGTCGACCGATGAACCCTCTTCATGAGACTGAGAATGCCTTTTCCTCCTTTTTCTTAACTATCTGCTAGACTAAGAACGACTGGCCCGTTTTGTCATGGCTAATCGAAACTGCCGATAGTTGTTACGTAATTCTCCTATCCTACGTTCTGGTACCCGCCAACGGGATTCACTCACGAGATGAGTTTATTTATAGGCGGACGCATCGGATGTCAAATATGCCGTATCATCGTTACGAGTCTTTGAGAATCGTTTGAAAGGCGGAGCGCGAACGTCTTATCGGTGGACGTTCATCTGCGAAAATGAGATATTTACTTACGATTCTGACAGCCGATGAAAATTTACTTCCAGAATAAAGGAATTTGTCGCACTCTTGCCTCACATGGGGAACAGTTGCATGTACAACTTAACCGCTTGCAGTAGATCAGAATTAAATTGGTAAATTAAAAATTGCTCAGTGATTCTTCATACATCGTATAATTTAATATAATATTAATATTATAGCAGTAATTTTATCGTGTCGCATCTTTGATATTTTCAATTTCATTTTGCAAGATTTGAAAATCTTTTATCTAATTTACTGCATCACGAGTGTCATTGGTTTAAAATATTGCTCAGTGATTCTTGATACGTCGTATAATTTAATATAATATTAATATTACAGCAGTAATTTTATCGTGTCGCATCTTTGATATTTTCAATTCCATTTTGCAAAATTTGAAAATCTTTTATCTAATTTACTGCATCAATAGTGTCATTGGTTTAAAATATTGGTCAGTGATTCTTGATACGTCATCTAATTTAATATAATATTAATATTATAGCACTAATTTTATCGTGTCGCATCTCTGATACTTTCAATTTTAGTTTGCAAAATTTGAAAATCTTCTATCTAATTTACTGCATCACGAGTGTCATTGGTTATTATACAGGAAGGGGTTAATTATGTATCTCCGTGACCTCTACAGTGTCCTTACCAATAATGGAAATGAGCGATTAAAAAACAAAATGTCCAAAAGGAACATCTATCTCCGACATTACAAGGAGCGAATTTTGACTATGTGTTAGCGGCTGTCAATTCGAGGTCGACGACAATATTAATGATGTCGATATGCCTGCTGCCGGCAGAATGGGGTGACACGGGGATACCCAGTTGTTCCAGCGTCTGTTCTTCCATTTGGGAGATAAATTTTGCATACGTCCAAAGAAATGAGCTTAGGGGTATAGCGTTAATTTTTTCTCCGAGGGAGATGGTACAATAACACTATATTAACCAAAGCACTGTATTTGCAAAAATTAGTTATATAAATAAAAGAATATTGTGCGATTTCATTTACAATCTTAAGGCTAATTCTACGAGCAGCGAGAGCAATTATTTCCACTTCACTGGGCAAGACGTAGGACGCGACTGCCTGTGTTGCCAAAATAAACTCGGCGAAATTCAGTGACCGTAACCTACAGGTATCCTTTCCGGGAATCTCAACAATACGTCACTTCGATGCTCGCCTCGCTATCAGTTCCCCCGCGACCTCCGACGAGTAATCACTGCTCCGTGCGCGCCTTCAACTATTTTCAACTATTAGTGCATATATAACAATTTCGTCATTCTGCATCACCAAATACTTCTCTTCTACGGTCTACTTGGTAATTCATCCCTTACAGGGGCATCAACCCTTACTTGGCCGTGCGTCTGCTCTCAGCCACCAAGGCGCTTTCACCGCAGCCATTGTATATCTACTCTCAGCCACCATAGCAACGAATCAACACGTTTTTGAGGTACATATAATTTTTAAGATTTTAGTAGGTTCGTTTTAATTGCGATTAGATATTTTGTTCTTAATGAAACATGACCGCGAAGGGTGAACAACCTTAATCTGTGAGTAAGAAAGATTTCTATTAGGAAAGGTAAAGCGAGGTGTTTAATTCTTTAGTATTAGCGTTCATATGGTTGTGAAATGTTAGTTTAACATTTTTTCCAAATTGTTCTAAATCCCTTTTTTCCAAATTCCCCTTTCTTTCTAAATATCGTCTTCGTCTTCATCGAGAATCTGAACACCGATTATTATTGAACTTATCTGAGAGGTAGATCTCTAAGAAATATTTAACACGTATTTTTTATCGTTCTCTTTTTGTATTATGGTGGTGAAAATGTCTTTCTTTACAATGAAATTTATCTATGTAATTTTTCGGAGGCTAGGAAGATGTCAACGATCTGCGTTCGGTGTCGGTCCGCTCAAGGGCCCCCCTGGGGAGAAGAACATAAACACTTGCGCTTTATTTACTAGTTCGGTGACCGAGTCCTTCATTTTCTAATTTCGTGTAGCACTAGTAACGATATCTCGTATGTTTCCTTCCAAAAGGTCAAACACCTACAAACTTAACATATTCAACTAAAATTTAATGGCGAAGACAATTAAAAGTTAAGTTCCTTTCTAACCCATTGTTTCCCTTCGAATACTATGAGCTAATAAAAGAAATTGTCAACCCCTTCACAAATATTGCGATAGACTTTTCCACAAATATCCATCGATTCAAGGATATCAAACAACCCCTTCATTGACAATTATTTTTTAAACAACCTGTACATATCGTACAAAACTACACGTGCGAATCTAAATTGTTCTCCACGAGTGTGACATGTGGTTCAGCACGAGATAGATTTATAATCGGTGAGTTTCCCGTTAAATGCTCACCAGTGATTAAGTTTAACCCTTTGCGGACTAGCGACGCATATATGCGGTCTCAGAAAAAATATAGTTACAGTTTATCACTGTATGTATACACGATCTAAATTGAAAAATTGAAATAAAACCGGTGAGATATAATTAAAAGTGGAGTAATTTATAATTCAGATACGTTAAAAACCCAAATTTCTGATAAAATGGTGCTTTCGGAACGCCGAATAAATGATTATCTATCAATATTCAAAAATGTCCCCGTCCGCAAAGGGTTAATTATTTTCCACAAATATCCATCGATTCAAGGATATCAAACAACCCCTAAATTGACAATTATTTTTGAAACAACCTGTACATATCGTATAAAAGTACACTTGCGAATCTAAATTGTTCTCCACGAGTGTGACATGTGGTTCAGCACGAGATAGAATTATAATTGGTGAGTTTCACGTTAAATGCTCACCAGTGATTAAGTTTCCGCGAAGCAAAGGGTAGTCTCGTGAAGGAGGAGCGAAAGGGAACGCCATTTTGTGTCTCATCGGCTTGTAACGGCCGGCACAAAGCGCATCGCGTGCAACCTAATGAGAGTAATCACTTAATAAAGCCGGCTCGGCATCGCGTGACGCTCTACACGCGCATAACACAGAATCAATATTTGATTTTGAGCTTTCGCCAGGCCCTGTATCCGATTCTCCGATTTCTACCTTTCATCCTTCCATCTTCTCTCTTCGTCCTTTTGCCGGCAAACTGATGGAACTGGCGAAACCGGTACTTTTTAAACGGATGCCACTTGGCGGGAATAATACTTATTTTACTGTTTGCACCTAAAATTGCCACGGTACAATTGATACTTTATTTTTTCCCGCTTTTACGAAACTTTTAACCCTTTGCGGTCGATACCACCATAGTGGTGACATTTCGAAGTTGTCGTGGAAATCGACGTCGCAGCTGTGGCGATTTTATTCATGATTGTGGAAAATTATAAAAGTTGTAACTTTCTGTTTTTATGGAGCTTAACACGTTGACTGTCATGGAGGTGACCGGTGCTATTGAATTCAATGAAATGTTATGTAACTTTCAAATTGCAATATTTATGAATTTTTCGGACATACTGAATATTTAAATATTGGCGTTAAAAAGATAAAGGTATGTCGAATATTTATCTACCTGTATCTTTAAAGGTTCTACTTTATAAAGATGTGGATTTAATTAAAAAACAAGTTTTACTTCAGTGGAAATGATGAAAATAGCAAAATTCTGGTGGTGTTCAACGTGTTAAGTGTTATTAAACACTATAAATCAGTTTCAACATACTCTGTACTTTTAAATTGATCCATACATCTACCTTAAATCGACATAGGAAAAAGTGACTTCGAAAAGCTAAGTTTGCCCCATTAGCTGATACTGCCATCATTAAAAACTATCGACCACAAAGACTTAAAAATATCAACGTATCAAAAAATTCATAGGAGACCAACCAATACATATATCGAAGATATTCCAAGAAATATTCCATCAGAACGATTTTTTTTCTCATCGAACCCGCGAATTGTATGAATCGACTTTTTGTTATTCCACTGCGGCGAGATCTGGTAACGATCGGTTCCCACATGTTGAAATTAGCATCGTGCCGTCATCAGTCACTCGCTTTTGACACACGGAAAATAAATAGTCCAGGCAATCGAACGCGGAGGAAGACGGAACGTGGCGTGGATAGCAGAGGAGGAAAGAAGAGAGGGTGAAAATGATGGAAGGAGGAGCGAAGCATGAAAAATAAAAAATTAAGAAGGGGGTAAGCGAACTCACCGATCGTTTCTGTAGTTTCGTACGTCCCGTGGAAAAAGTCGAATCGAAACGAGACGCGAATTTTCCACACATGATCGCGCCTCTCCATCCATCAAACCCTTCAGGACGCGTAGTACCTTTAGCACGAATGTAGACGGGACGAAACGGTTGGTGAAAGAATCCCGCAGATTTTTGGCGAACATAATCGAGTCCAGAGATCCATTTGTCATTCCATGCTGGGACTTTTCGTTCGTCTTGGGAGAAAACGTCCCTTTTTTACGCGCGAGTTTTATAGTCGAAAGAGAAACCACCCCTCGGAGAAGAATTTTAATCGACAAGATGTACTTTTTTCCTGTTTTTTTTCCCTTGTCAAATCGTCGTGTTTCGATCTTTCAATGATTTGGAGAAAAGAGGGAGAATATTAATCTTTTTTATGCCACTTATGATATTTTGGAAAGTCGTGAGAATAGACGATGGAATTAGAGATAAAGTAAAAAAAAATTAAATGAGATTTCTTTGTGATTCAGCCGTGGAATTGTTTGAATACGATAGAAGGGATTTAATTCTTTTTTAGCGGAAGAAATTGAGTTCCATTAGAAGCTTTAAAAATCGCGGGATTGGAAAAGGGGTGAAAGAAGGGTTGCACGTAAAGGTGGAACAACGGGAGAGTAAAAAGGGGTGAAAGGAAAGAGAGAAAGGTCCAGGTGAAAATCAAATTTTCATCCGGACGGTCCGTACGAAATTCTAATTTGACGTTAGAAACTGACAACTAAAAAGGGTGAAAACCGGGGGGTTTATTTCTCCCCTTGGGAAAAGAATTTTACGTATTATGAGCGCACTGCACGGCACGGCGTGCATGCGAAAGGGTGAGAGACGCGGCTGAGGGGTGAAATCGTAGGAAATGATAAACAGGGTGAATCTTATTCAAATAGAGAGACAAGATCCTGGATTTAACGGAGGAACCCCAGGATCCAGCGATAGGTAGAACTACCTACGAATCTTTTGCTTCTACCTGAGTCATGGGAAAAAGGTTCGGGACTTTCAACTTTTCTATCGCTTTTTTCCCTTTTTTAAGTACCAAGGGACTAAATAAAGCGCTGGATATATGTTCTAAGTAAACGAAAATTCCATCGTGCAACTCGCTATCATTGGCATCACAAAAAACAACCCCCCATCGAATAACGTCCTACCGCTCGATAATTTCTCCTCATGAGATTGATCTTTACGACTGAAAATTTTGTGTTTAAAATTTACAGAACATTAGAAAGAAAATGTTCAATTAAAATTCTCTAAAGGATTCTCTAAAAACATTCGAGGAGGAAAGCGGTGAATATATATTCCAAATAAATGAAAATTCCATCGTGCAGCTCACCATCATCGACACCACAAAAAAAACAACCCCTCAAAGAAATAATGTACTATCGCTCGATAATTCTACCTCACAAAATTGTACCTTTCGTGCGAATATTTAGTGTTTAAAATTCGTAAAACATTAAAAACAAAATGTTCAATTAAAAAATTCTATAAATAACTCTCTAAACACATTCTAAGACTATGGGTCTAAATATAGCGTTGGATATAGTTTGTAAGTAAACGAAATTTGAATCGCAATAATTAACATTAAAAAAAACACCCTCTACCGAATAATCTACAGTAAAATCTACCCTACTTTCTTTGAGTGAAGATTTTTTGCCAATAATTCATCCAATATTTGGAAGGCATTCGATTAGAATTTTATAAAGGACTCTGTGAGAACGTTCGAGGACGCGGTCGAGGATCGCGGAGGATCAAAAACATCGAAAAATGACGACAGAAGATTGGAGCAATAAAAAATCCAGCTCTCGATACGTACGAATACACGCATGGACAAAGGGTTAAGATCCTGGTTTCCCTCCTGCTTCCCACCTCCGAACGTGATCGCCACGGACGAAACCGACACCGTAGCACGAACCGCGCAGCGAGAATTCCGCCGCAGGATCAGGATCTCTCTTTCTCCGCAGACAGTATCGGGATCTAGCGTCAAACTCGATCAAAAGCCACGGGATTCGAAGGTCCAAAACCGGCTTTGCTCGCGAGAAAGAGGTAAAAGAGAGATTCGAGGACGATGTACGGTCCACCGTCGAAAAACTGGTACCGTCGACATCCGAGGTAAAGGGGATGAAGTCCAAAAATTCGAAATCTCTTGAGAAAACACAGCTGTTTACCAGGTAAAGGGCGAGGGGTTCCGTCGTTCTGGAAGATACGTCCGGAAGAAAGAGATGAGAAAGAAGGAGATATAGGAAGTGATAGAATAAGGGAGAGAAAAGAGATAGTGTCAAAGGAAGGGAAGAAATACGAAGGTAGTCGCGAGATGTCATCTTGCGCAATTTTTTTCTTCCGTCAATGTCTTCCCCGACACACTGGTCCTCATTCAAAGGCCAGAATAAGAGAGAGGGAGAGAGAAAGATATAAATTCATGGTGGGATTCAAAGGGTTCACCATAGGGGTATTCGATTTCCTCCTCTACCATTTCGCTCCCCGTTTCGTCTCTTTTTTTATTCCTCCTCACTGAATCTACCTGCCCTACTGTTTTCGCTTCTCGGGTTACTAAAGACGCGGAAATCCAGAAATCGCGAAGCTCAACCGGGAGACCTCTCCTTTCTCTACGAGAAGGGCAAAAGGAGAAGGGAAGAAGGTTTCAATAGCCCTACACGATCTCCCCCTCTACTTTTGCTCCCACTCTCCACCCCTTTTTTCGTCCTACCTTCGAAAGGTCCTTCTTCGACCCCTTCTTGCGCGTTTTCGCCTTTTCTTCCAATAGAACTCTCTATCGGGGTTCTTAACCCCTTTTTTTCCGTCAGCTGCCGCGTGCAACAGCTGTATACCCTATTGCGCACACTCTTAAGCCACGTTTTCATGTGTCTTTGTCCTAGAGCCGCGTAACAACCCGCGATCTGTAACTGTTGTCAAAATCTGCCCCATGATATTATTATCCGCGAGCGGACCTTATCTCCATCTACGAAACTTTGATTTCAGTCGAGCCTCTCCATAGGTCGGCCATTGTAAGCCTCTTGGATATTTGCAGGCCACGTTTGCCCTCTTGTCGGATCGAATTTACAAAGATCTGTTGATCTTTCATATATCAAATAGATGAAAGACAGTGGGAAAACTTTTACGAAGTTTGACGCGGTCTGTAGACCGCATGCATTTTATTTGTACCCTTTCTGGGTCCCTTATTTCATAGATACTTATTTTTATATATTAAGAAATCGATTAGAAATGAAAATATATAATTGAAAATATAGTATTAGGAGTTTATGAATATTTGTTCTTACCGTAACAGATCTTGTGACCGGTTGTAAAATAAAATTATCTTTCTGTCAGTAACTCAGGAGACTGGGACATTAATATAGAAAATTGCGTATAAAGGAGTCTTTAGTAAATAGTATAAAACAATTATATATGTTTCTTTTATTGAATAAGTCATTTGACCAGTTATAGCACGGTTAGGGTGAGATAAATAATTGAACATTTATATATATTGTCTGGGAGTAATTAACCCCTTAGCGTACAGTAACGAGACAGATAAAATTATAGAGCGATAGTACATTATTCGATAGGGGTTGTTTTCACAGGGTTTGTTGCACGATGGAATTTTCGTTTACTTATTGTTAGAATATGACATTATTTCTACCATACTAATATTACATTGAATTATACGCTGCATGAAAAATCACTGGTCAATTTTTATTTTATCAATTCTAAGTTATCACCAGACAGCCGATTTTTATGCATTTATGACAAATTAAATACGACTAAAATATGCAAAAAGGACATAATATAAAAATATATCTAAAATATTCAAAGTATGGTATTTGTTGTAATATTTATTGAGTGCAATAAATCCCTAGATAGGTTTTCCTGTCTCACCTGCATTTGTGAAATTCGAAAATTGCATAAACATCCGCAGTCTAGTTATCACTGAGACAATCGCAATACAGACATGGCATAGTGTTAACAGTTTATACAGTTTTCTCATGGTAATACTTTTACACTAATTACTAGACTGCGGATGTTTATGCAAATTTCGAGTTTCACAAATGCAGGTGAGACAGGAAAACCTATCTAGGGATTTATTGCACTCAATAAATATTACAACAAATACCATACTTTAGATATATTTTAATATTATGTCCTTTTTGTATATTTTAGCCGTATTTAATTTGTCATAAATGCATAAAAATCCGCAGTCTACTAATTACATAGCTCTTTGAGTGGCTCATTCGAACATCGATTGCGTCCAAGTCCACATCCATAGAATTTTATCGAACCGGCGAAGATTTTCTTTTGGACCTAGCTGCTTTAGATGAGAATGTTTATGAATATGGAGTGAAGGACAATCGTTAGATTGGTAGTCAGTGTAGGAGCACTCGAGAAGAAGAGCAAAGGCATTGCGTTCCTTGGGAAGGATGTCTGAAAAATCTCGAGTCAGAGCTCAAGGCGTGATCTCCCGTTTGGAACGTGACTCGCGTGAAATTCTTGAGATCTTACCAGGCCGGGGAGAAAAAAAAATCCTGTTTCGGGGATCGTGGATCAGCTTAGTGTCGTCTATGGAGCTAACCGTGTATGAAACGAAAAGATCTGCCCTGAAAGGAAGAGTCACTGTAAAAATAGCCGGAGATAATGGAAAGCAACGAATGGATACACGTGTCTTTTACTGGCAAAGGGGAACGATAGAGGGGGAGGAAAAATATCAACGTTTATCGAATTTTTCAAAATTTCTCCTCCTGAAAAATACAAATTGCAAAAATTCCAAAGAACATTGAGAGGTAAAAATATCATACACCTGCCGGGGGATAAATTTGGCTTATTGGAAATTTCAGAAGACTCCCTTGCGCTCAAGGGTGAACGAGGGTCGCGGATGTTTTTCTTAAAAAGAAGAAACGGAATTAGAAAATGATCTAATGCGTTCTCGAGGCTCTCCCACGGTACCCAAATTTATTTCTTCACGATGTGTATTCGTAGCAAAGTCACTCAAGCCAGTCACGAGTTCGTTGCACCCTGTGTCCTCTCCCTTTAAATTCCTTCCTCGTCCCTCGCACTCGAAACACCCCCGCGCCGAGTTCTCACTTCGTGGAGTCTAGTGGCTCTTCCGATATGAAAAATCGTCTGCTCTGACGATCCATTCGTAAGTTTCTCTTCCTTTCCCACTCGAAAGGTGCATTGGCGTAGAATACTTATCGCGAATGAATTTTAAATCAACCCCATCAGAATTCATACTATCAATATTTTTAAATCCTTCGTATTCGTCTTCAATAGTTACACTTTAAATGGCGAAAGAAAATGAATCGTTTTAGCTGACAATTTTAACCTTTGCACTCGGAGCAGTCTCTTTGTTATCTGTTAGCACCACTTTGCTATTTGCTTTCTTGTTACATTTCACTAGAAAAGTTCATGTAAACGTACATTTCTTAAAATTTTGCGGAACAATAAGTTGATCCTCTGTGACTGCTAATAAATTCAAAGGATTAGATGAGGCAACTGAGTGATATGGTAGATTTACGATGTCCCCTCAGGTGAGACGTCGGAGTGCAAAAGGTTAACTTTCTATGGGCCGAATTTTCTTTGATAGTCGAAGATAACTTGCACGATAGCACATTAGAAAATAATAAAAGTACTATTATAAATAATAAATGTTACTTGATTTTGGAACGTTGGATTACAAAAAATGTCATTGTTTTGAAGCGCTAACTTGTAATATTTGAGGAAGTTAAGAAATCAACTTTGAAAAATAAAAACTTACATTCGTTTTGTGTTACTTCAAAGTTACAAGGGCCCATAGAGGGTTAAGGGATGACATTTCTCATTTTATCCCTTAATTTCTTGCCTTTGATGTTTGGAGAACCAGGGAGGCAAGTCGAAGGAATATTGGAAAATTGGATGGATGGCATTTATAAATGTCCGTTATCGCTGAGAAGTAATTTTGGCTACGCTCGTACTGCAACTACTCTATCGTCTACCAGAAACATCCTCCTCTTCATCGTCTTCGTCATTCTTGGAGGCCTTTAGGAACGAAAGCTCGATGAGATAGCGAGTTGAGAAACAGCAGGCACCGAGAACGCATCCATCCCCTTTCCCTCTGATGCTCAACGTCGATTCCTAAGAAAGAAACGTGCACATGGCCCGCTTTCGGAGGACTTATCGGTCATATTTATAATTTTAGATTTCGGAATACAACGATTTCTCCTTCATCTTGCTTCTTGGATCGACGTTCAAGGAAATTGGGAGAAAATCATATTTATAAAAATCTGGAAAGATGCCCAATACTTGAGAGGTTTAGTATTTTTAGCAATATTTGAAAGATTTTTTATTAAATAGACTTCTTCTTTCCATTGGCTTTAGTATATGGTTCACAGGGTTGCTTTGTAGGGGTAGTTTTTTTAAATAGTTTTTTATCAGCAGTTATTTCCCTTTCCAAAGGAAGAAAAAGTAAGGACGACAGGTTGTGGGAAATTAGGCAACTTTGAAAATCCCTAAACAACCCACACTTCTGTTCTTCTCAAGGGTTGCAAGTACCATTTCCGTTTGGAGACACCCTGATGTATTTTTAGAATTTTTATTTCGGTAATTTGCCTCGGTGCTTCCGTGGTTGGGGGCAAAAAATCCCCATCCCATTTCGCAGGGGGTGAAAGAGGGGGACCGAGGCGGTCCATGGAATCAGGGAAACTGCAGGGGGCCTTACCGATCCACCGGATCGATTAATCATTCTCGCTTCTATTTACCTTCGTACCTGATCGTTCGTTTTTTTTTACCTCCTCTCTTGGCTCCCTTTCCAAAATTCCTTCGCATCTCAAATTCTTCGATTCTGAGTTTTTTCCTTCACGGATTCACTCTCGCCCTCGCGACATTTTTCACCCTCCACCAGCACATCGAAGGGGTTTCTCATAGGATCCATCGATCAGTCGACTAGCCATGAAAGAGTTCCATGGCAGCGTGAAAATTCTAATGATCGAACGCCATGAGAAACTTTTTAATCGTTTTTCGCGAAAGGCTGAGAGAAAATTTTGCTATTTCTTACATCCTTCAAAATCGCGTTTGATCGACGATCATTGGGGAAAAAATGACGGAAGAGGTAACACCCAGTTCTCTCTGATCGTTGTGGAAATTCGTTATTTGTAAAAATGTGCGGTGCAACGACATTATCCGGCTCGAATTCAATTCATTACCCCATCTCAGACAAATTTTAGCACTTGTGTCAGTTTTTGTCGATTCCAAGTGGAGACCTTTCCCACGTAAACGTCTCCATATTTCGGAAGAGTTCGAACTTCACTTCGTGTAAAACGCTAAAAGAAATCCATCGTTCCTTGTATCGGTGAAAATCGATGTGATACAACGACATTTACCCGCTCGAACGCAGTTTATTACCCCATCACATACAAATTGTAACACTTGTACCAGTTTTTGTCTATTCCAAGTGGATACTTTCTCCACCTAAACGTCTCCATATTTTGGGAACTTTGAACTTCATTTCATGCAAAATACTAGCAGAAAATTCGTTACTTTTAGCATCGCTCAGAATGGCGTCCAATCGAAGATCGTTTGGAAAAAAATTAAGGAAGAGAAAAATATGTGATGCAACGATACTTCCCGGCTCGAATTCAGTTCATTACCCCATCCCCGACAAATTGTGGCACTTGTGCCGGTTTTTGTCGATTCCAAGTGGAAACCTTTCCCACGTAAACGTCTCCATATTTCGGAGGAGTTTGAACTTCACTTCGGGCAAAACGCTAAGAAAAAATTCATTGCTCCTTGCATCGCTGAAAAATTTGAGATGCAACGATATTTCTTCGCTCGAACTCAGTTCATTACCCCATCGCAGACAAATTGTAACACTTGTGCCAGTTGTTTCTATTCCAAGTGGATACTTTTTCCACGTAAACGTCTCCATATTTTGGGAACTTTGAACTTCATTTCATGCAAAATGCTATCAGAAAATTCGTTACTTCTAGCATCGCTCAGAATGGCGTTTAATCGAAGATCGTTTGGAAAAAAATTAAGGAAGAGATAAATATGTGATGCAATGATACTCCCCGGCTCGAATTCAGTTCATTACCCCATTCCGGACAAATTGTAGCACTTGTGCCGGTTTTTGTCGATTCCAAGTGGAAACCTTTCCCACGTAAACGTCTCCATATTTTGGGGGAGTTTGAACATTCACCACGTGTCGTCAAACGACGTGTACCTGACTTTCGACGTTAATTCCATCTGCCTGTTGTCCCATTCCGCGTTCAAACGACCCTGAGGTGGCAGGAAAAGCATCCCCGCGAGGAAAGGAGTTTTTGTCATCTCCGGAAGTCCTGATCCTGAAGTTAGGCGCCTGCCGCTGCGATCCATTCGTAACCCTTCTTAGAAATTTTTTGTTTTTCAACCAAATAAGTCCCACATTGTCGTGGGAACTTCATAGGAAAGTAAGTCTGCCAACGATTTAACGAGGGGTTGCCGTACGAGAAAATGAAAAAACTGAGAGAACGACGGCCCAGCTATATTTAAATATCGCCGACGAAAATGAAATACGTCGAATACAGGCCCCTTTATTTCGCCGGTACTCTTCGATCCGAACGATCGATTATATTTCTTTTAATGAGAGACGCTTGCCTCGCTCCTGCCATTTTCGATCTTTCTTTTAAACATCGCAACACCTGTTGATTCTCAAGACAGACGATGATCTTTGCGAAAACTCGTAACTCATCGTACAAACTACTTATACCCGTTGGTTTCGTTTGCAGAGAAATTCATACGATTGTTCTTTCACTAGATTCTAATCGGTCGGAGAATAACCCGTCTAAATGGGAATAATCGATTCATAGAACGATAAGGGAACGCCAGTATTTTTGTAGCCAGATTTCATGATTAGAGAAAGCGTGGAATTCATTGGCCCGATAAGATAAAGAAAAAAACTCCAAAAAAATCGCAGAAACGATGATATTTCACGTTCCTCCACCGTCTTTGAATCATCGTCGTCTTTTTCTACGGTGAACGCGTGTAATGTCTTCTTCGTGCGATACATCGTCGTGATACTATCTTTCTTCTACCGATTTCTTCATATAAATGAAAATTTCACACAAGAATCAACGAGTTATACGTCGTCCATTGGTATCCAGAGTAAAACGAAAGTAATCTAGCCGACTACACGTGTATATGTTCGGGATTGAAGACCTTGAAGGGAGCCGCAGCTGCATCCTTGCACCGCCCCATAGAGAAGGTAAAGGACAAACGTATAATATGATCTAACAGATCCTACCACCATAGCTTCGTGCGAATCGCAAAATCTCGATCCATAGATCCTCAGGTTCTCTCCTCTCAGCGTTGATCTTCAAATTTTATTCCTCTTTATTCAACCTATTTTCCTGTTTTCATATCCATTCATTGTAAGATTATTTGTATTATTTTATATATCCTATACTATCAACATTTTTCTACAAACTCCATTGAATTTTATAGAAATAATATTTACTGATCGAATATATGGAATTTGTGGAATATCGTTGAATTATGTATTGATAGGATTTTGACAACGATCGGCAACATTTATGAGAAATCGTAGATAGTCGATTTATTAGAGCGCATGGTGATAATGAAGGCTTATCGTTCGTTCGATTTAGTTGCCGATTTTGTACGATCTTTGTAGCTGATCGTCCAAGTCGAAGGTTGATCACCACTGTGAGCATTCAGCGATTCAGGGTCTGTTGGGGCCCTTCTACGATAATTACACGGTGCGAGCTGCGAGTCGGCCCAGGAATATATGTTCGATCGGCCGGTTTTTGAATTATTTGAAAAGAGACAGACCCTGGTATAACCGCGATATTATGGTATCGCGATTCCTCCTCCTCGAGCCTTCGATCCCTTTTCTTCCTTCTTTTTCGACTTATTCTTCTTCTTCATCCTCCGAAGCCCTCTACCTCCCGCTTGCCGTCTTTTTCAACATTTTGCTCCTTTTGCATCCGTCCACCTCCCTTCGAAAAGGGCACAGGGCCACTTTTGGCAATTGCCGTTGAAATCGGCAACGAGGGAATTTTTCTCGTTTTTTTAGATCAATCTGGAATTCGGAGAGATACTTCTTCTACTCTGACATTTAACCCTTTGCAAGGATAATTTGTAATTTGACTATGATTCTATGTTTTTGTCGAAGTATTATTACAGAAGATCTCGCCTGTGATAGGTTGACCAAATTTTAATAATTTTTAATTAACACTAAAACTATCGACGTTGTATCTATTGCAATTTAAATTTGCTGTATAAGTAATTTGGAAAAGGAGAAACCAAGAGGTGCAAAAGATAGTTAATTAACTAATTTAGACTTTGTTACTTAAAGCTTAAGATATTAGTAGAATATATTCACTTCATGGTTTCACTTTGACATTGGAGAATTTTTGTAAACCCTTAGAAACCGGTCATTTTGATTGGCTTGATAGATTTAGTGTTAATTACACTCCAAATTACCTATAAGACACATAAAAAAATTACAATTCTTTTCGCTTTACCTAATACTCCAAATTTCTACAGTCACTGCTATCAGATAAAAATAAATAATCAATGACACTGCTTAACACTTTACCGACCGGTAGCTGATTAATTGGCTTTTCGGGCTCAACACTTTTGGACTTTTAACTTATTAATTGGTTGCTATGGCAATTAATAAATTACTATTTTTCGTTGCGGTTAACTGCGACAAGGACTCAGTGAAGAAACTTTGCAATTTTCGAACAGATATCAGTGGGAAATATTTGCGTGCAAGTGACCGATCAAAAGTGGGCAGGATGTTAAAAAATACCGGTCGGTAAAGTGTTAATATCCTTGAAAATTTTATAAAATTCATTCCACATATGCACAGAAAAATTTGTCAAATAGATTCAGATATCAGATAATTAATACAAGTATCCAAATTTCCCGAATTACTACTACTAAAATATCAGATAAAACCAAATAATCCGTTAGACTTTACTCTTCCCCAAAAATTCGATAATGTTCCATTTACGTAAGTGCGCGAAAAATTGGCAAATTGTTTCAGATCTTAAAGGATTAAAGTACGTGCTCCATACGATAGATAATTCGTTGATATAATGGAAAGATGTAGGGAATAGTACGAGTTCCCCGAGTATCGTCGATTTGAATACTTTAAGGAACGATTAGATTAGATAACGATCAGTCGTCGATATCCAACGAAAATAATATTATTTTCGCATTATTATCTTACTTTCCACTAGTTTCTCTACGATAACACTTCACGATGATCATCAACGAAAATTGATCGCAGGTGGGGATGGAATATTGAAGTTTTTATGAGTATCTCGCATGGTTGTATGTATCTATACGTTTCGCTTCTAGTCGGAGATTAACTAATCTTCAATCTCGATCAGAGAGGAACGAAATGCACTTTCGGAGCCACGATCGATTTGAACCCTCCTCGCGTCATTACCTGCCCCAGAAAAACAATAGTCCCCCATTGATATGGTCCCTCTGTACGACCGGCCACGACGAAACTACATCCGCCCTTCGTTCGCAGATGTTATAATTTCGAAATAGCGTAATCTTCAGCCGTCGAAAGAGGATCGACTTTCGTTCACCGGTGCCCAGGGATTATTGAGAAAAAGAAAGAAGACCTCCAGAGGTTTATTGCAGTCCCACGATCGTGGATAAAGACGGGGGAGAGAATGAGATAGGATGAATTATTAAAAAGTAAAATAAATGACAAAGAATGAGATTAATTTCTAGAAAAAAGTCTTTCGACTTTTATATTTCCGTTGAACATGAAAAATTCCTCATCTGTATTAACTGAAGTTAATGAGGTCTTTGAGGATGACGACAGGAAGGATCTTGAAGAAACGAGACATGTCGTGGAGAGATGTCGCAAGGAAAAAGTGGAAAAAACGAAGGCAAGGCCGTGACGTTAACGAAAGAACAGAGTCCGAAGTATCTCGCAAGGAGAAACGAACGTGTGTCGATGTAAAACAAGCAAAACGTGTACCTATGAATTCTGGAGACAAAGGAGGAATGTAATCAAGGAGTCTGAGAATAAAAGAGAGCCAGGACGGACTAAGGAGTGGGAAGGTAGGGAAGAAGAGAGGACAAGATCGGCGTTGGCAAAAGACCTGGGTACTGGCCGAGATCGCAACAAATGACTGTGTTTAAACTTGAACGTGACAAAATTTAAAAATCCTCCTCGAGGCTCGCGAGTAGTGGGGGTAGGGCCCCGAGAGACGGAAAACTGGAGGGGTGAAACGGAATAAAAGGGAGAGGGAGGACGATCTATGAGAACTGTACGAATAAATGATTCTTTTTATTCACATTTTCCTGCTATTTCATTCATTTTTTTATTCTTGCTTACTTTTTTTTCTTTAACCCTTCGAGGACTAGTAACGAGTATATGTGGTCTGAAAAAAAGTTTAATTTTCAATATTGAAAAATGTCTCAGTCCGCAAAGGGTTAAAATTGAAAATATCAAGACTGACTGCAATTTGGTAGGGCAGCGATTCAGTAAATATTCAACTTCTATCTTAGAAAATTGTAATCATTTAATTGATCATTTCTATATTATTCTTTTCCCTGTCATTGTGCAAGTATCAGACTCGTACATCAAAATTTCTCTTCGCAAGGGTTAATTAGTGAAATGCACGTCAGTCTGAGAATAGCGATACCAATCGTGATTTCTATGACTGAGAATTTCGAGAGGGATGAGAAAGGGGTTGAGAATATCAGGAACTGGAATTCCTCGGATGACCAAGGATCGAGGATGGAACGTTAGCATCAGAAGAATCACCGAGGACGTGGTTTGGAAGTCGAGCTCGTGGAAGAAATGCCACGGCCGGGCAATTAATCATATTTCGAAAATCATTCCGACCGCTGAGATCTGGCCGGGTAGATAGAGTCCAAGAGCTCCTCGAAACTTCAGAGTCATAGGGAGCCACTATACGCGCAGGGTGTTTGACCGAGCAAACTTCTTTCTCTCCAAAGAATCTCTTTCTTTCCCTTTCTCTCTTCCTTTCTCTCATTATCTTCCTCTCTTTCTCCTTTTTTTTTTTAATACATTCCAACTTCTTCGTGACGAGGGATGAAAAAACGACATGCACGTCCTTTGGATCAGTTCGAACCGAATTCATAATCAGTTGCGGTTTTCGTGAATCTCATGGTGTTGCTTGCAACCACTCAACTATCCGGGTCCGGTTGTCATAAAGGGAGAAAAAGTGTCGTAGAAGAAAAAGTAAAAGAGGAAACAGAAGGACAGAGGAAAGGAGAGTAATTTCGATTCTGAATTGGACTGTACGCCAAAGTTGGAGAAGATGAAACGAGAAATAAGAGCAATGATCGGAAGGGGAGGAAAAGGGTATCGAATAGGAGGGAAGGTGATCGAAGAGTAGAGAGTGAGAAGGAAAGAGGGACTTTCTGTTCGTGATGTATTAGTTTCAACGCATACAGAGAACCACTCGGCCTCGTGGCCATTACAATGCGTTGAGCGCCCTCTCTCTCTCCTTCCCTCACGAGTTCGAGATATCTCGAATCGGAGCGCGTTCGATTCATTTAAGAGATAAGATCTTTCGTTCGAAATATGAATATTATATTATAAGCGCAGTCAGTGCTGGTTTCTCTCCCTCTCCATCGACGAAGCTTTTGCTCCACTCTCCCCCACTGTTCTCCACTTTTTCTCCTTCGTTCCTTCCTTTTTTTTCCCCTCTTCATCTCGACATTCCTTCTTTTTCCTTCTTCCATCGCGCTGCCAAAGCGAATGCCTGCATTACTGGAGGAACTCGAAACCCTCGTTCCCTCTTTCCTATCCCAGAACCGACTACCTTTCCAACCACGGTCGAGTCGACGCGTAATTAATTAACACCTTGACTCTTTCGATCATGTCGACGTTTCCTACCCGACATCGTCGATACCAACCTGGTTCATCGGTCCAGATACACTTGAATTTCTTTCGTGTTTGCCAGTTTAACATCAGCTCCTGAATATTGGGAAGAATTGTGTTCGTGTAATGTGTAGAAGTCGTTCCTTTTTATAAGTTCTTATTCAAGTGTCACTGTTGGATTTATAAGAATTGATGAACTTAGTCGAAGTGCTATAAAGGACAGATAAGATGATGTGGATGGTTCTGATGATGTTGATCGTCAACGTAGGTGTAACCAGAGAAATTATCATGGAAAGTGTACAGCGGAATCTCTCTGATGGAAGGAGCACTTGGCGCGGATCTTCCGATAAAGCAGATCGGCGGACGTTTATGTATTAGAACGATCGGTAGAAACCACGCAAGAAGCTGGCCTGGCGTAAAGTGACTTAGAGAGGAATCGTGGGGACGTGGACGAGATAATAATAATAGATGATCGTGTATTACAAGCCATAAACGTCAGTCCTCGGTGGGTCGTCTTTTATTTTCCGCGAATGGTCGCGCGTGCGCGCAAGAAGAGTCTCTGCATCGGTTTAGAGTGAGAGAATAAGAGAGAGAAATGAAGGGAGGAGGAAGAAAGAGAAACTGAGAGTAATCGCTTTACCGCAA
This sequence comes from Cerceris rybyensis, assembly GCA_910591515.1. Lineage (NCBI taxonomy): Eukaryota > Metazoa > Arthropoda > Insecta > Hymenoptera > Crabronidae > Cerceris > Cerceris rybyensis. The sequence continues at coordinate 4,388,618 of OU342801.1, read as the reverse complement.
GCTTTTAAACGACATTCTGATCGTTCGTATATACCTTCTTATCGTTGCAAGAAGGAGAGTCGGCTGCAATTTCAGCGACCAAAGAGAACCATCCACCGCCATGTTTGTAGGCGTATGAGCTTAGTTATTAGAATTTAGATTGAAAATTAAAGTTCCTACATGAATGCACTTTTAACCCTTCTCGAGTCCCGGGTATTCGACATGTGCAACGTCCATGTTCGTCGCGAAGGATCACTGTCTTTCTCACTTCTCAATCATCTCAAATTTTCATCCCATTTTGATACCCCCTCCTAGTTCTCCTTTGGGTCCTATATAAAGTCACGTTCATTTTCAAAATAGTTCCTCCATGGATCATTAAAAAAAACACCATTAATTTCTCATTACGCAACATACAATTTTCACGTTTACAATCAACAGGCCTTAATATCCATTTGGGGCCTTATCTACCCCCTTTTCCATCGCTCGCCAATTTTGATCGCTCTTCCGTCCTCCCGTTCTCTTCCCATGACACTGTCTGGGACCCTATACCATCTCGCGTGTCCCACGTGGAGTCGCGCGGTCGCGTCTTTTCTCGACAAGGCCCCGATGCTTCATTCCACCATGGATTATTAACATACATATAAGAGACACTCTTACAGAGGCGCGATCAACGTAGGTGTACCGTCTATCGAGCACGTGTGCGAGGAAGAAGTTTAGGGAATGGCTGGGTGCCGTGGAGGAGGAACGGGAGGGGGGCAGAAACGGACCCGAAAAAGGGTCCGTGCCGCGACCGAGGGTCCTATCTCTATCTCTCTTTCTCCCTCGATCCCTCTTTGTCACTCTCTCACTATCTATCTTCCTATTTATCGCACCTCTCTCTCTTTCTCCGTCTCCTTTGCTTCCTCCCGCTCCGGCAGTCGTTCATTTTTTACTTTCAAAAATCATGACGATGCTCATTTTTCTGACTCGTGAAGAATTCTTCAAACTGACGTGTAACCAAACGGGGCCTCAGGTTTGTCGGTGGGCGGGAGGAGCCGCGGGGAGGGGGAGGGAGCGCAGGGGGCCCCGAGGCTCGAAATCCTCCACCTATGAGCACGATTCCACGGGGAACCTTCTTCCCCTCGGCGTTCCTTTTCGTTCTTCGAAAATCATTCTTTTTGCCCTTACTCCCTTTCAGTTCTCTTTCTCTTCTCTGTGCCTAGGACCTCTTATTACTTTGCAAAACGGACCACGAAAATTCATGAACTTCTCCCTGGCAATTGCACCTTCTCTCTCTCTCTTTCAACCATCGTTGAACGTAAGGCCCGTGGGCCCAATAAATTTCCACGCGCGAAAATCTCGTTAGCCGTGCTTTCGATGAGGCCCTTCTCCCTCTTCTTTTCATCCATGGGGAGAATAAAACGTCAGTGGTTTGGTCGTTTTTGCCTAGGCCGCCTCGAGGAGGCTTCTTTCATTGCTCGGTCCTTGGGGGCATTATCGTGATTATGATTATTTAAATTTGTTCCTTTTGCTACGGCCGTGGAGTCGAGAGCGGCGTTTGAGCGGCAGGGCCCATTGTTCGATTATTTGAATATCGAACGTACGCGGACGGACGGGAATCGATTCGTGGGGCCTAATGGGGATTACACGGCCAATCAGCCTTTGGTGAGGCCCCTGCTCTTCCTCTCTCTTTCCCTGCACGGTCTTTACTTCGTCTCGCTCGCGCTCCTTCATTTCTATTTCTTTTCCTTTCTTCTCTCACGCTTTTTCTCACTCGTACTCTTTCCCTCGATACTCCTTCCTCTCTCTAAGGCCCCTCTACCTCTGTACTTGGTCGATTAACTCACTTTACGCCGCTAATGACTCATCGATAAAATTGTTTCTTGGGGTTCCACGAACCCCGGGAATTTGAGAATTCGCGACCATGCCGCTCCTTCTATCTACCAGTCGTACGGTTAAAATTACTTGGACGATAATCCACGTGGTCCGACCAAATCTTTCTTAATTGGCTCAGCGAAGTCGCGCTCTACTTGGCAATTATCTCTAACTCGGGGAACGCTGAAAAACGAAACGTTACAGCACAGAAAGTAATACACGAAGGGTTCACTTTCCTCGTGTCTTATCGACTCTGATGAATCGCATTTCACGACAGCCTCTGATTAATGTGTGACTCGATAAGGAATCTTTTTTTTTCTTATATCAACGGTATTCTTTGATCTTTTACGTACATTTTCCAATAACTTACCCTCGAAAATAAATCTCACAAGGTGTCATCGAACAGTCAACAGACTGCAAAAGAAAAGTCTACTTTCCTCGAGTCCCTTCCATAGGAAGTAAGGATGAAGAGGACAACTTCGTTAACTCGAAGCGCATAACTCGCGGAAAGTGTCGCCTTAATGTGATTAATACAAATTCACGGGACGACCTTGGATTTCGAGTATGACGAGATTCATTCATTGGTGAGCATGAGAAATCACCCTCTCCATTCTCCTCGCTTCGAAAAGAGAGTCTCGATGAAACCACCTGACTATGATGGATCGCTTACGTGTCTCTTGCCCGTTCGCATTCGTTCTAAGCGCGAACGTTAGCCGGCTTCGTTTTGCGTCGAAAACTGCGGCAAATATTCGCGCGAAAAGAGAATGAGTAAGAGAGATTAAATGAGAAGAAGAAGAAGAAGAAGGTGAGTAGAGTAAATGGTGAACGATTTGAAAGAATCAGAGTGAGAGAGAAAAGAAAAGAGAGATAGGAATGTACCTAGCCGAGTACCAAGATTAATCGTTCGTCTAAAAAGGGTCGTCGGAAGAAACGTGCGTTCGGTCCGATAAATAAATTTTCAGGCCGCGTTGAATACTTCGTTACCGTGTTTAAACAATGTCCAGAAGGATAATAAATAACCAGGAACAATGCAGCCAGAGAAGTAGCTCGCAATTACGAGTCAATCAATGCATATTCATATTCGAGGCAGCGTTCCTGGAATACAAAAACTCTTCTCTTTCTCTCGTATCGTGCTTCGTCTTCGTCGGCCGATCTACGGATCTGCTTCTGCTTGGCTCCTCTTTCGCGGTACCCTCTTCGTCCTCTCCGTTTACGTGCCGCGGTGTCGAGTCTGCCCACGCACACTCACCTGGACGATCGAGAGGAGGAAGAAACCGAAGAACTCATGGAGGATGGGGTGGAAGAACTGGAAGAAGGGCAGAGGGATCGAGAATCGACGAGCGATCCGAGAAACGCGCCGGAAAGATTCCATAACGTCGTACAAAGAGAGCAAACCATCGGGAGAAATTAATAAGCAGTCGCGGCTGCTCGCGTACCGAAGAAGAAGAAGAAGAAAAGGAGAAGAATGATGAAGAGAAGAGAGGGAAGATGGTACGTGTGGGAAGAGAGGAACGAATGAACTTTGCGTGCATTCACGCGCCTTTTTTTCCCTCCATTATACAAGGAATTCTATACCATTGTTGCAATTAACGAAGCAATTTTCCATGTTGAAAACGATATCTCAAAATTCCGCGACATCGTTCTGGCAAACGTTTTGTATCGGCTTTACGGTTCGGTAATATAAACCGGTGAGATACGTAGTACTAAAACGTCGACGAGAAGAATGACGACGAGTCGATGTGGAATGACAGCGACAAAACGTCGAATAACCGAGCATTCGGAATTTAAGCTGTCCCGATGGCTCATGAGAGAGACGAAGTTCAGTGGAGAACAGTGAAGAAAGTGAGACGAAGATGAAGAAGAGGAGAGATCGAACTCGAAAAGGGGTGGCAAGATGGAAACGAGAGATCCATCGGTACGGACTCGAGAAGCCGAGGTCTACGGAGTCCGAGGCATCCTTTAAAATTGGAATAATAATGTTCTTTCATCTCTCTGAACTCGAAATGATGACTCGACGCCTTTCAATATTGTGGGAACAAAAATCGGTTAGGAAGACGTCGGCCGGTTTCTTCTCCTTCCTTTTCTTCCTCTTCCTTCTCCTCCACCGCGTCACCGTCTTCTTCTTCGGTTGCTGCTCGAGCAGAGTGTGTCGAGGAGACAGATAGAGTACGAAGGGGGGCAGGGAGAAGAGGCAACCTGGGGTAGTCGAGCTTCTCGTTATCTCGAACGCATCGAAAGCAACTCGAGAGCTCAGTTTCGAACCTCTTTTATGCGGACGTTTCTTCTTCTTCTTCTTCTTCCTCTTTCTCATCTTTTTCTCATTTTTTCTCTCCAGTGAAAGTTCCCTCGAATTAAATCTCTCAAAGTTCTCGCAACTGGGTCACTCTATTGCGAATACCAAATTATATGTTCTTCATTAGAAACGTAATGACGAATTCCTACTATTCGCTCTTCTAAATCTACTGGAATAAGAGAACTTTTTACTTTTAAGATGTAATGTTATATATAACCCTTTGCGGACTAGCGACGCATATATGCGGCCTGAGAAAAAATGTAGTTATAGGTTATCGCCGTATGTATACACGATTCAAATTGAAAAATTAAAATAAAACCGGTGAGATATGATTAAAAGTGGACTAATTTATAATTCATATACATTAACAGCCCAAATTTCTGATAAAATAGTGGTTTTGGAACGCCGAATAAATGATTATCTGTCAATATTCAAAAATGTCTCCGTCCGCAAAGGGTTAAACTTCGTCGAATAGCGATACAGTGATATTGATGAATATTAGGAGAGTAAGAGAATTATGGGAACTTGGCGTTGAAATTAGTATTGAACTTGTAAGATTTTGAATTAGAATTAGGACTAGAAAGTAAGGATTTTCCAACTTGGAAAAATGATTCGGGGATGAGGAAGGAATAGTGGGTAAGACGGAAAATAGGAGTTTTTGTTAACACTAAACCTACCAAGCCGGTCAAAATGACCTGTTCCCAATTTTTAAAAAAAACTACCTAAATTGATAGGGCAGCCGTGAAGTAAAAATTCTACTTCTACCATATAAAGCCTAAATTAGTTAATTAACTAATCCTTTCACTTCTTCATTTATCTTTTTCCAACGTACTCGTTCAATAAATCTAAATTTCAATAGATATAACGTCGGTAGTTTTAGTGTTAAAGATATTACTAATCCTAGTCGTAGGGTCGGTGCATTACAGAAAGAATATTTTTTCTTGATGGAAATCGTTCATTATTACTTCATTCGATGAAGATATCAAAGATTCGTGCATTCGAAGGACACGTACGAAATAGACGAGCTACGATATCATCTCGAGTGCATTCTCAATCGAAATGATTTCTGCTTCTTCTGACAAAAGATATTAACGATCCTATTGAGAGGGAAATGAAATTAAAAATAAGCTTAAACGATCGCGAATCGACAAAGGGACGATTTGTAATTAATGCAAGCGTGTCAGAGCTCAGGGAATAAGGGATGAGTGAGAGAGAAAGATAGAGGGATCCAGGGAGGTTGAAGAAAAAATGACGTAAGTCATCTTACGAAGCATTAGATTGAGCTTGATTACGAGTAATTATTCCTACAGCTCGGTTTCGTACGTCCTTATAACGTCTGGTAACGAGGCCGGCGATCTTTGATCATTGCCTCGATCGAGATACACATCGCCGGCACGCACAACGCGTCGACCTTACAGATCGATCAAAAGTTGTCCTTCGATCCCGCGTACCTTTTGGACAACATTCGACGTAAATCAGACTCGCGAAGAAAAAGTTGCAGAGAGAAACTATTTCAAGTTTTACCACCAACTACAAGATGGTTGCCTTCGTGAGAAAAATGAAGGAAACTTACAGTTTCCCAATATTCTCACGTAAAATGAAGAAAAAAAATGTAATGTACCAATTCCTTCACATTAGAATTAGTCAGGATTTTGTAGACAAGTATTGTCTTCATCGACAACGTGACACAATTCTTGTTCAAAGTTCTTTTGCTCATTCCTAAATCATTACTCCAAGTTTCTCAATTGCAAATTATTATCCTGACCCTTCGACCACCTGTAGGTACTTCCTCCCACTCTTTTTTCTAAGGCACCTGAAAGATTTAAAAATTTTAAGATCTATAATCGTCTTGTGATTACTTTGAATTTAGGACTGTTAAAATTCGATGAAATATATGCATACGCATTGTAAATGGTCGGTAGAAAACAGGAAACTTTTTTGCTACCATCGACGTAAGAATTATCGAATCAGTGTGCCGATCGAAGCTCAATATTCCTCCCACTCGAGTCAAATCTGCCGGCATGTCCCGGGGGGACGCGCGATGAATAACGAAGGTCTTTTCCACGCCTCCGAAATGCTGGTGATTAGCCGTGAAATATCGGTTTTCGTATACGAAGAAATTACCAGGGAAGGTTCGCGACGAAAAATGGAGCACCGTAGTATCCAAGGCGGTGCCCCGTGGCCGATGGACATGTTTTGGTCGTGATGGGGATTCGGCGGAATATAAACCTCGCATCATTCAAGCTTAGCGGCCATAAATAATGGCGGGCGCTAATCTACGCTCATTAATTCATCTCCGGGGGATTCATCTTTCGCGGTGGATGCAAACGAGCAAATAGAGAAAATCCACGATCGAGAAACCTGGTGGCGATCCACGTAGATGGGAGTGGCCTCTGCAGCCCATGCTTGAAAATCGCCACGGCGAGAAACCGATTTGAGAACCAGTCGAACAATTAAACGTCGCGAGTAGCGCAGCGGAACGGGAGTAGAGGGCAGCCGAGACGAAGAGGAAGAAGACCAGAAGGAAGACGAAGCGAAGAGCGACGTGAAAGAAGAAATGAAGGAAAGAAAGAGAGAAAGAGAGAGAGTAGGAGGGCAGCCGCTTGAAAGTTTGAAAGGGAAGGAGGGAGAAAAAAGGATGAAAATCGCGGTTGTAAAATCCACGCGGGTTGCACCAAACGCAATTAACCGCTAAACCCGAATCCCCATAGGGGCCCGGTATACGGTGCTCGTGTATGTATATAGGTAGAGAACTCGCAGTGGAGAACGAAGAGACGAAGAAAAAGAGAGAGAGAGATAGAAAGAATGAGAGAGAAACTGATGGAGAGTGGTCGCGGAAAGGGAGAAAGGCAGAGAAAGAGGGAGAGGATCGAGAGACGGAAGAAAAGAAGAAACCAGCAGGAAAGAGAAAAGAGATGAGAAGAAGACGAAGGAAGAAAGAAATGGTGGAGGATAGAGAAAGAGAGAAAAGATTCTGGCCCTCTCGACGACTACTTTCGGTCTGGCCAGCCCTGCCAGCCCTTAGGGCTCCAGACGGAACGCTTTTAAAATTTATTGACAATCATAAATTTCGAAAATAAAACCTTATATTCCCGCGTGTGCGCGCGCGTGCTCGCCTTCGTTTATACAGGGGCGAGACTTGAACGTATACAGGGACGTTTTCGCAGTGAGAGAACGAAGTTTGTGACTCTTGCAGAGGCTGCATACACGGCTGCAGAAAAGGTTTCGCAGACGCAAACGGGCCCCGAACTCTTCTCTCCTTTCTTTCTTCCTTTCCTTCCACCACAGCTTACCACCACCGAGTAGCAGCAGTCTACGTTCGTTTTCTCTTTGCTTGTTCTTTTTTTGGGGGTGCTCGAAACAAAAGAATTCGTTACGAATTTCCCTTCTCCTTCCTCCCTGGGGAGGAGTTCCTTTCGTTCGTTTCATCGTACTGCCAGCCATTCCGAACACCTTTCTCGCGAATTGCCAATTTTTCGTCGAAACTCTTCTTCATCCTCATCCCCTCGTTTCACCCTTTCATCTCATCACCAACGTGTTGGATACCTACTTAATTCTTTGCGATATAACAGCCAAATATTACTAAACGCAATTCGGGGCTCAAGCGAGAACTATTAGTTATCTCAGATTCCATCATCGTTTTTCACTCAAAACATTTTTTGCATTCCTTTGGTCAAAAGGAAAAGCGATCGGTCTTTTGGGACCTTACTCGCGAGAAGTTCATCTGAACCTTCCACGACACTGTCGCAAAACCCTTAAAAGGTCCATCTCGTTACCAAAATCAGACAAATTAAATCAGGAACTGTTCAGAATCGCTGAAACTCTGAACCTCGTGACGACGTAGACCTTAAATTTGTTAACACATTGTATATGGGTGTTTTGTAACGCCTCATCAAACTCAAGAGGGAAACTTATTAAAAAACTTGCACGAATTTTATTCTTGCAAAAACTTGGTATAAATTGGAAACTGCTAACTTTCTAAATTCGTAAATATGCTTACAATCTATGTACAATTTTCGAAAAACGTATTTTTACGTGGCCCACATACAATGTGTTAAAACTCCAAATAAGTCTTAAACCACTACACTTAAGTCAGACAAACGAATCAACGACTTTGCCTATACACACGATGAGATTTCAACCTTAAAATACGATTCCATCATGAATCGATAGATCAGCAATCCGGTTGCTACAGTCTGACCTAAAAAACGAAACGAGGAGGCCAAGAAGATGTTAATAGGTGGTATAAGCTAGATAACTCGCCCCTCTTGTCCGGCAGCTATTGTAATATCTTTTTCTTCTCCTTCTTTCTCTGGCCAATCGTTGGGCCATCTTCGTTCACGGCGCGCGCCAAAGACGAAGGATGACCCCTATAGAAATTCTCACGATTTCTCGTGGCAAGGATCGATCTTATCGATCTTGGATCTCGAATAAGAAATAGAGACGGTTAATGTGCGTCTATATATAGCACAACACCGAGAGAACGTGATTTCTTTTAGATATTATAAACAACGAATTCCCCGGCTCTCAAATTTGCTCCGTCATATTCGATCGTTCCTAGACGTCGTCGTTCCTCAAGGAGGCCATCCTTACAACGAAACATTAATTCCACTTCTCCCTCCACGTCTCATGCCCTCTTCTCACGTATCTGTATTTCGAGTGTTAACAACTTTATTGGCAATTTTGAATCTCTCGTGACATTCTACTCCACGAGGACAAGGAAGAAATTGAAGAAACAAGGACATTCGACTGCTAAATTCTTGAGTCTGAATCCCAGACACGTGAATGATCCACCCAGGTTGATATACTCGCGGATATCGTGTGTCCTGTTTGAGGATCGAATTGTAATTTGTGTCAAGTCGTATATAGTGCTTGGATGGATTTTTAAACAAATCAAATTCCCGGACCGGCAACACCGGCCGTTTATAAACACTTACAGTCGTGTTTCTCATCGATCGTGGGAGAAGAGAGGCGCAGGGAAGTCGACGAGTGTGTAGAGAAAGAGACAAGCACGAATATCAACCGATGGATCGAGGGCGAAGGGAAGAAGGGACTTGGTTTATTATGCCAGCGAGCAAATTACGATCGAAATGACTCGGAGCAGCGAAGCCGAGTGACTAATTGATTAAGCCTGTATGCGATACGCGTACTTAGACGCGTCGACGGAAACTGGTTCTAGTCTTTCGTAACTTCTATCGAGCAGCTAGGGCTGACACCGCTGTCTTCTCGAGATGAATTCGTGAAGAAAAACCTCTCATGGAGTTTGAAACGTATAGAAAGTACGATACGAAGTTCCCATGATAGGTGCTCCACGAATGGAAGGTAGTTTCGTCGATGGTAACCGTATGAGACACCGTAAGGAACGTAATGGAAGTTTCCGGGGAATGGGTGGTGGATGTAAGAGGAGACAAAAAGTAGTATGGTGATAAAAAAAAAACGTTAATACGATTTAGTGTTTCTATTCGTACCACGTGTCCATATTTGTGAAGCGTTGGAAATTAAAGTTAAACCTTGGAAAGATGGATATTCACAAAGGAAGAGGGGGGTTAGGGTCGCTGGAAGGACGGAGGGGGGTCACGAAAGAGGGGGCGAATTCATCATCAGTCCAAGTCAGGAATTATAACGGAGCGATTCATCACGAGAGGCCACCGATCCGTCATGCCGATCCACGTGTGCATGCCGTTTTTGAATATCCCGCGGACGTATATCTGTATATCTCAGTTAACCCACGTAATATCCACGATGGTTTTTCAGCGACGACCTTGAGAACTCTTCTAGAGTCCGTACAGTATCGCGAGCGAAACTTTAAAAGTCTCTTGAACAATGCGAGGAATTTTTCTACCCTCACTCTTCCCTCTTCATGTTCTCCACCACCTCCTTCACCTTGTTCGACGGTAAAATGCAAATACGCGGAGTTCTGTTATTTATATCTCCGTTTCGTGATTAATCGACCGGTTCATTAATTATGACGCTTTATTATGTATGCAACGATTCGAACGCGATAGCAGACGGATAAAGTGTCACGCATGTTTGCACGATATTTTCTATGATCGTGGAAAATCGTACAACAACCCTCATCATTATAGATCATTACATAGATCTTTGATCTAGATTACTAACTTTTGCTAAATTCTATTTACTTCATTTTTCTCCAATTCTCCATATTATTAAGTTCGCAAACTTGCTACCTTGAATGCCATCACGTTTTATGTAAAGCGCGGGAAACAGGGATTCAAAGAGGGAGGACGATGAGCATTTGTGGTGATAACATGAATTAAAATCACTTTTAATTTGGAGTAGCTTCACTCCCATCATTCTATTTCAACCTATACGTCTTCGATCAAGCCGATAGACCTTTGCTAATTTCCATTTACCTCACTTTTCTCCAATTCTGCAGATTATTAAGTTCGCAAAGTTACCTCGAATGCCATCACGTTTTATGTAAAGCGCGGGAAGCGGAGATTCAAAGAGGGAGGACTATGAGCATTTGTGGTGATAACATGAATTAAAATCACTTTTAATTTGGAGTAGCTTCACTCCCATCATTCTATTTCAACCTGTACGTCTTCGATCAAGCCGACAGACCTTTGCTAATTTCCATTTACCTCATTTTTCTCCAATTCTGCAGATTATTAAGTTCGCAAAGTTACCTCGAATGCCATCACGTTTTATGTAAAGCGCGGGAAGCGGAGATTCAAAGAGGAGGGACGATGAGCGTCGGTGGTGGTAACATAAATTAGAGTCACATTTAATTTCGCAGCGGCTTCGCCGTGATTACAAAACGGACCGGCAGGGATCCATCGTTTTCTCCCAGGCAGAAAAGCGTGAAGCGATATTTATCGCGTACCCTCCTCGAGTCCAATCGTACTCCGTTTTCTCGTTCCTCATCGGCGGCCGATTAAAATGAACGACAGTGTTCCCCGCGAGTCGTGAGTGCGTGCATGCCTGCCTACCAGGAAACGGAAGTGACGTCACCCATGCGCGAGGCCCTCCTCGCGTTGGCATCCTATGTGTATTTATTCCTTCGTTTATCGGAATCGTTTGTCCGTCTCGGACCTTTGCGAACAGCGACGAAACTTCGTCGACTGATTCGCTATCGATATCCAAGCCGTTGTATTATAATTCTGCTTGGGACTTATGGTGCTGCGATTAAACAGCGAATGACTGAAATGGTAACATTCTACTAGGGCGTATAATTTCACGTTAAACTGTATGGACACTTAGGAATAATTAATCTCATTGCAGATATTTTGAGCCGCAGGAAACAGTAAATTTAATGAATGACACAAAGTCGCAATGTGCTCTTACTTAAGTCCATGGTGTATGATTTATTTTGCGATTGCCTTCGGGAATAAAATTGGTAAAATAAAAATTGATCGGTGATTCTTGATATATTGTATAATTAAACGCAATATTAATATTGTAGGAGTAATTATATCGTGTCACACTTTGCTAATATTTTCAATTTGATAGGTTTTGAAAAGTTTGAATCTCTTACATTTTATTTCATGTATCCGAATCCGATTCAATGTTGTAAGTCTACAGATTAAACTACAAAAGAGCGATAATCACGGAATGCAACGTGGAGTATCAATTTCTCTCAGAGTTTCTAAGAATTCTCAATAGCAGCAGCTTTGAACGATATCACGAGTTTTTCTGAATGACGACGATAAATCTGTACGCGGAATCGATTGATCCTAACGGATTGTATATGTTTATAAGATCGTGTAATACGCGCATGCTGGTTAAGGCCCCTTCTTTGTCGGTCGGATACATTTGAAGCGAGGAGTCGGATAACGTTTTCGAATTAACCAGGGCCCATTCAAGGAACGTACGTGCGTTTCTGTACGCGCGAAGAGATGGGAAAAAGAGGCTGCCATTCCTCTGACGAAGATGGCTTTTCAAAAGTTTCGAAATGAACGCACGACCGTATTCGTCACATACATAAATATAAACTCTTCAGAAATCTCCATTAGTTTATCACGTCCCATGAAATTTCCACGTTCGCAAGATTTCTTCTATGCATTCGCAGAAAAAATTGACCAATTCTCGTCTTCTGATGCATCCACTAATTTATATTTCGAGAATATAATTAACTAGATTTTTTTCACATTGAAAAAGGTGGAATACGTTTGGTCAGTTAAAAGTTACGAAATCGTTAGGCATCGTTCCGTTTTATTTGTCCGTGACACGGCCACGAACCCATCGCCACGGTGCATCGATCGGATTTAAATAAATCCATTAAACGTGCACCGCTGGTAATGTCAAAGACGATCATGGCAAGAGTTTTTTTGCTTTCCCGGATCGGCCGGTGGCCTCTGTATCGGCAGGAGGCTCCTCCACCTTCTCTAATTGACCACGATCCGCGATCTTGCACCCCCATAGACGCGCCATCGGGGCCACGTAGGGGAGGGGAGGTTAGGCAGGGCGGGCGCGATTTTTGAAATTTCAAATCCGGATTTGCGTTGCAGATGCAGAGACCCCGGGCAATGTCGCGGTCGCGGAGTATAATGTTTTCCTCTCAATTAAGCCTTAATTAAGTTAAAATTAACATCGTGGATTTCTCCCTTCCCCTCCTACCTTCCAGGAGCACCCACCTCGAGTCCTCTCCAGCTTTGGGTGGCCTGCACCGCGTACAGCCGGTGCTAAAACACACGGCAATTGTCCATCATATGTCTTAACGATTTTAAAACATCCACGACAAACCTCATTAATTATCCCACTTAAAGTATCCTCCATACTCCACAATATCAAAGATCTTTTAATATCTTTAAAAAAACACACACACTTCCAACATTTCCCCTCTTTCCAAACTATTCTGAAACAATTCTCCCAAACCAATTCGCATCGACTATTTGCAATCCAAAATTTTCCTCCAGAACATTCTCAGCAGCCAATCGGCGTTGTGAAATTTTTCTCAATCCTAAGATACTTCGAAATTTATAGAATAATGTCATCCAAATAAACAATTCCCTCCATCATCCGTCTTTCTCTTGCAAGATCAATCTTTCGAGGACTTTTGTCCGAGGATGTACGAGCTAGTGGCTAGCACCACCGCGAAGGTGTCCACCACCACCACCGCATACGTGTGGTATGGGTTATACTGGGAATCGAAAGCCTTCAGATAAACCAGCCTTCATTAGGGCGAGGATGATCAGACAACGCGATGGGCAACGTTGCTGCTGGCGTTGGTGCTGCTGGTGCTGCTGGCGGTGCTGTTGCTGATGTGCCGGGGCTGCCGGTGGTGCATGGGCACTCACCACGACACGTATAGACGAGGATTGACCGTGGACACGTGAGAGGGAGTGAGGAACCTCCTCCCGTGTCCCCGTGTGTGTCCTTCCGTTGTTGGTGCTGCTTCTGTGTCGTAGCTGCCTCCTGTGTTCCTACTCACCGTGGGTCCCTTGTCGACGAAGGATTATGCTAAAAGGACACACGGGGAGCGCTTCCACCTCTCGAATTAGGAAGACTCTTTGCGAGTTTTATCACTACCGGAATTGCGCTCCCATCGTTCCTTGCCTTTCAGCTCTTCGTGATCCTTCAAGAGACATTCGACGAATCGGTGGATTACTTTTGTCTTTATTAAGGATACTGTTCCATGAAAATCAATTACTTCCACCTTATGAAATTAGAAAGCTCTTTGAGAGTTTTATTTCTATTGGAATGGCGCTGCCATCGTTCCTTGTTAACTGGGTCTCGGACGACCCATCAAGAAATGTTCGACAAACCAGTGGATTATTTTTGTCTTGGAACTGTTCCATGAAAATCTATTACTTCCATCTCTCGAATTAAGAAGACTCTTTGAGAGTTTTATTTCTATTGAAGTGGCGCTGCCATCGTTCCATGTTAACTGGGTCTCGGACGACCCTTCAAGAGATGTTCGACAAACCAGTGGATTACTTTTGTCTTTATTATCGAAACTGTTCCATGAAAATCTATTACTTCCATCTCTCCAATTAAGAAGACTCTTTGAGAGTTTTATTTCTATTGGAATGGCGCTGCCATCGTTCCTTGTTAACTGGGTCTCGGACGACCCTTCAAGAGATGTGGACAAACTGGTGAATTAATTTTGTCCTTATTATCGATAATGGTGAAAGAAAATCTATTACTATCACTCCTTGAATTAAGAAGACTCTGCGAGATTTATCGGTGCTGGAATTACACTCCAGTCGTTTATTGTATTGTGGATTAGGTTAGATGTTTCGAGAGACATTCGACAATCCGGTGGATTAATTTTGTTCCTATTATAGATACTGTTCAATGAAAATCCATTACTTTGGTTTCATCGTCATTAAACGAGACGGAGGTACTTGTGTAATTACTATGGCAATTCGAAAATGAAAAATTTTTCTATCCGACTCACGTAACGCGCTAATAGAGAAGAGTTTGCCAACGCGCTCAATCCAAACGCAGTACGAAGCCACTCGAGGAAATGCTTCAATGCCAAGTTACAGCTCCGTAAAGCGATACTCCATCAATAACCCGTCAGCATTCAATCATAATAGTTAAAGTGCGCGCCGGAACGAGCGGTCGATCACGTGTGGATGCATCTCCGCGTAGACCCGCCGCGATCGCGAGGATCGTTGAGAGTAATGGCGCGTGTTTCCAGTCCACGATGCCTGGAAAGGTTGGGACGGCAATTTTCCAGGACGTCTCGGTTGCGATAGATTTCCAGAACGATTAGGCGTCGGCCGCGCGCGAGCCAATTTCCTCCTTTTATCGTCATCCTCGTCGCATCGTGGGTATCCTCCGTGATCGTTCGAGGAGGCACCGTTCGTCTTTAGTCCGTTCCGATTTTTATTCGATCCGCGCGCGCGTAATTCTATTGTTTTCACGGACTATTAAGTTTCCGGTAATGGCGCACTTCCGGTTAAACAAGGAGGATGCACGCAGCGCGACCGTGTTCCAACTCCTCGAATGCAGGAAAGGGCGCGCCCGAGCCTAATTCGGGCTTTAAAGATTAAGGCGAGGCGAGACCCTCACTTCGCGACTTCTTCCTCGACCTCCATTTCTGCCGTGACCTCTTCCATCACCTTTACCCTCTGTCTTCTCGGTATAGCGAACTGTGACGCTTTTTACTCACCGACCAGCGGCTATTCCGTTTCCTTTCTCACGAAACTCGTGCAACGACAACGATGAAAATGATTTACGCTCGATTTGCTTTGAACTTTCATTAATCTGTGTCTGAAGAAGCGCAATGTAACTTGGAAGTTCAAAGGGGTTGAAAAATCATTGAACGTAACAATGGAGAAAATGGAAACGTCCAATCGTTGAAAAGAATCGTTAAGTTTAACTTCAGAAGACTTGTAAGATTCGATGAGGAACGTTAGCGCGTGTCGACGATAAAGTCGTGAGGAGAATATTTACGATTGATTGTCTCGCTACGTTTAACCTACATGCGTATAACGACGAAGGTCTTGATTTATTACATAGTTTTGAGTGTCCATCGCATACAAAAAAATGGAAACGAAAATATTTCCAATCCATCGATGTCCTTTCGTGAAGACAGTAAGGGTGGGAGCGTTTCCTCGAAGGTCCACGTGAACGTCTGCTCAGAGACCTCGTACCTTCTATCGAGGATCTTATTCCGATCGAGCGAGAAAGAAACGCATCGCAGGGAGTTTGTCCCGGTAGAAGAGCGGTACCATGAGGCAGGTACCAGAAGTGCATCGAAAAGGACCAGGGGGGGAGGATTCTGTAGACGAGTCGAGGGGAAGGAGAGCATCATCGACGGTAGGAGCGTTGTCTCCGCATCGCGAAGAGCGCATATCGCCTCTTCCACGTAAAAGTGCAGCTATAGTCTTTGGAGGAGCAGCCGGAGAAAAGAGCGGTAGGGGAAGGGAAAGGAGGAGGGGGAGGACCACGGGAGAGGGAGAGGAGAGGGAGAGAGAAAGAGAGCGGCACGCACGAGAAGAGAGGAAAAGAGAAGAGGACGGTGCAAAGAGAGGGAGAGAACGTCCTCCGGAGGCCCTCGAGGTTGGTCGGAGGTGGCTCCGCCTCGTGTCCGCCTCCAGTACCCGATTGGATGGCAAATTCTCCCGCCTCGAGGCTCATTTGTTTATTAATGTTGTAATCACCCGCGTGATCCTCTTTTGTCCCGTTCTCTCCGTCTCCTCCGCGCGGCTCTTGTCCCGCGGAATGCGACCAGTTTCGTCGCTCGCTTCTTGCAACCTCCTCTCGTCCTTCGGCCGGGTCTCTCTCTCTCCCTGCTTCCTTTCCTCTTTCCTCTGCTTTCCACTTCCCCCCTCTCGATCGTACCCTCTTTGTCGTGCTCGTTTCTCGCGGAGCCCTCTGGACCTCCCCTTCGCTCCTCGAGACTTCATCCACCCCTCCTCTCTCGCCCCTCGTTCTTTCTCTCTGTGTTATCGCTCACGGTCTTTCGGTCTCGCTCATTTTCTTCTACTCCCCTCCCTCTTTCGTCGTCGGAGGAGCACCGTCTTAGTTGTTGTTGTTGTTGTTGTTGCCGTTGTGTCCTGACCCTCCTCCTCCTCCTCCTCGTTTCTCCCTCGAGCTCTTCTTCTTCTTTTCGTATTCTTCTGCCGCGGGTGGCTCCTTTTCCACCCGAGTTCGCGCCAATTCGCTCTCAGTTTCTTCTTCTACTTCTTCCTCCTCGTCATCCTCCTCCTCCTCTTATCCTCCTTCTTCACCATCTTCACCAACCCCCTTTTTCTTTCTCCCTCTCCTCTCCTTCCTCTCGTTCCTGTCGATCGCCGGTGTTCTGCACTCTTCGAATTTAAACACGGGTCGCCGGTGTCTTGTATCGCTTCGCAAATGAACGAATGGTACGCTCCCTTTTATTGCAGCCGTCGAGGAGATCGCTATTAAAAGATCATTTTCTTCGCTTTCATTAGTACACCTTTGGTCTCCCTTGATTCTCATTCTACCTTGTCGTCCGTCCGATTCTGCAAACTTATTTTGTTCGATATCAATCCGATATCTGTTATCTTCGTTCTTCGTGTATTCAGAGCAACGCCATTCTTCGAGCAAAGTGATTTCGTTCGCGCGACTCGTACAACTTTTTCTTTACAACCCGTTCACGGTAGAGACGTTCAGTTTATTTGACCTGTCGACGGCACGTGACGCGACAGGAAGCGTTTTGGAAATCGATGTCGAGGTTTACTCAGCCAGCTGACATTTCCAACGAAATCCAAGATGCCGTGAACCGTTTAGCTTCGACGTAAAACAACAATCGACCTGGTTTTAAATTCTCCCATCAACCTCTCAATTTTCTCGACGACGTATACATCATAAACCCTCCACACTACCGATTTTCACGCTCCTACTTTTGAAAAAAACAATCCCGTGAAATCGATAAGTACGATGCTAAAACACAGGAGAATTCGCATCACTCGAATTTCGTAAGATCATTGAGAATCGTTGCGTAGCAAGTTTTTTTTCAACAATCCCGTTCGATTAACCGATTGTCGAATAATCAACGACCATGAAATCGGATTTCACGTGGAGCCAGCGTGAAGGAGATCACGAAAACGAACCGACCGATCGCGTTAACTGTTTCAATTTCCTCAAAGCCTGACAAACCATTTTGGTATCGTTTCACTTATGCCCAAATCGAGAAGTTTTCTTCGGATGTCCATTATTGAAACATAGTATAAGTACATTAAAAGAAATGGCATCTCTGAAAAACATACGCGTCAGGAAAGTTTCCTTCTTTCCGCGTCGACGTGTTCCAAATGTAGAATTCCTTCTTCGAGGGCGTGGCGCCGGTACGCTTCGTTGTTATTCCGAAATGACGAATCATAATGTATAATGCCCGAGCCTTTTTCTTTTCGGGCGTGTTGGTGCACGTAGGTGCACCTGTCTGTGAAAGCACCTTTGGTAGTAAGTGATATGTCCCTCTCCTGGCAGGCCTTCTATTTCTATCTACCTCCTCTCCATTTCCTCTTCATCTTTTTCGCCCTCTCTACCATTCTTCTTCTTCTTCTTCATCCACCTCGCTTCTTTTCTCGTTCTCCATCCGCCTCCTTCGATTTCTCTTTTTCTTCTCTCCGTCTTTTTCTTTCCTGCCCTTGGACCGAGGAGCTAGTACTTACACGGCTTATTCAAATGAAGCCAGGATTGTCCGATGTATCTCGGAGGACTAACTGAATTCTCAAAATTAAAAAAGGATAGCCGTGCTTCTTGGTAGACCCACCGAAACGAAGCAGCCAGGTCTACGAGGGTTGAGAGTCTTTTGCTCCTTTTCTCTCACTGGCCAGAACCACTTGGATCCTTCATGCCTTCCAGCATCCCCCATAGCCCCCTTTATACGTTTCGTTTCTCCTCTCTCGAAGCTTCGCCTCGTCATGCCTCCTCGTTGTTTGTAATCGCTCTTTCTTCTCCCATCGACGAGCAAAAACTTCCAAGGAGTGGCACGCACTCGCGACAAACTATCTCCTTTCTCGCGTCTCTCCTTTCTCGCATCTTTCCATCAACGAGAATCTTTGGAAATAGAAAACATCAGAATGTACGTTTATCATCGAACAAACATTCTGTGTCGGTTTCCACAAGGTTTTCGTGAGGTATTGTTCGGTAATTCGAAAGAAATTACATAAGGGGGTTGACAAAAAGCCAGGGGACGTTGAAGACGTATTTAGCAGGCTTTTAGCTTACTTTGAAAGGGTCGAGCGTAGCGATGTTAGACTTTCTATTCGCAGACCGACCTCCTACCCCTAAAGGAACACCTTCCTCTGGTCCTTTGTCGATTTCTCCGTTGCGAATTTTTCCGGGACACACTTGCGTTCTGACTTTGTGACAAACGGTTTCCAGGTTGTGAAAAAAAATGAAGGTCGAAATTGGATCGGCTGGTTTAAGAGAGCATTTTGCGGTGGGTCGTTTTCTTCTCTACCCCTCGTGAGCTGTGTGGATTTTTCGGAATATCGACGACAATACGCAAGAGGTGCCGGTACGAATTGCGTGACTCGTCACGTCCGCTCAGCTGGCATCGTCTATCTTTTTTTTTTTACAGCAGTATAGATGTTTTTGTACGTATCAAAGAAGAACATATTTATCCAAGAGATTTATATTGAACTACGATCGCTACAAATGATTTTCCTCCTTCCTCGCGGATTTCGGATGATCGAAGCGAAAGGCGAAGGACGTTTCCTGATATAATCGCAAAATCCGGCGTGAATTCTACCTAAGTGAACGGCATCTAGTATGGTTTGACAGCGCGATGGAACGTAGAATTAGGAATATTATTAAGAGTGAGATGGGAAGGCACGATTTCGATCGGCTCGAAATATCGTGCGGTGAGGTAACGATCGAATGACTCGTGGATTCGCGAAACCGATCGCAATTTAAATTCGAAAGTCTCGTCCGCTCCCGGAACTCCTACGTGGCAAATGACATTTCGTATCGATCGCCGGTCTCGATATTACACTCTGAGGTTGTCGAAGCGCTTTAGAACGATAGAACGATGAAAACGTCAACGATGCCGATGGCTTGAGCAACTGATCGTTGCCTTACTATAAATCATCTTTTACTAACAACCCCGAGGATTCCTTATCCGCGACGTGAACCATAGAGCAACGTTCTCCGACGATTCCTTTAAGATAAACGCAAGAAGATCGAGATGCTTCATCGATCTATTCCTCCGTTAAACTAAAAAAAAAGGAATAAATAGCCCAGATTAATTTTCAAAGGACAATCGGCGCTGATTCTCCTATTCAGCCACTTCATGTCGGTATATTCGAAACTTGGACATTGCTGACAAAACAGTTTTTCCTAGAGGGTTTCGTTTTATCAGGAAAACTCCTAGCAATTCTCATCCCTGTCGTGAACCATAGAGGAACATTGTCCGACAATTATTTTGGTGTCGACACAAGAGGATCGAGATGCTCGACCGTTCGATTTCTCTGTGAAATTCAAAGCTTGGAATAAATAGCGTATATTAATTTCCAAAGGATGATCGGCGCTGATTCTCCTGTTCGGCCACTTCTCGTCGCTATATTCGAGTCTTGGACATTGCAGACGGAACAGTTTTTCCTAGAGGGTTTCGTTTTATCAGGAAAACTCCTAGGATTTCTCATCCCTGTCGTGAACCATAGAGGAGCATTGTGCAACAATTACTTTAGACTGGACACAAGAGGATCGAGATGCTCGACCGTTCGATTTCTCTGTGAAATTCGAAGCTTGGAATAAATAGCGTAGATTAATTTCCAAAGGATGATCGGCGCTGATTCTCCTGTTCGGTCACTTCTCGTCGGTGTATCCGGTCTCGGGCATTGCAGACGCAACAGTTTCTCCTGGTGGGGCACGTTTTACGAGGAAACGACTAAGCATAATATTGATATAGCCGGTGCGCGAGGCGACGTTGATATCGTTGGAGCGATACCACCATGGTCGTCAGTTCTTGCGGACCTCTTCGTAGGGTTCCATTCGTTTCATTCGTCCTGGTGAGTTCTCCTACGTCCGTGCAATCCCTGGAAACTCACCGGGTGCTTCCCTTCACCCCCTTTGCTTGGTCTCTTTCTTGGATTTCTCTCTCGCTTCGTTCACTCTTTCCTCGTCTTTCTCTAACTTTGCAGCGAGCCGGACCCCTTTTCTGTCGGGGCCCGAAGGCCCAGATAACGCGAGCATGTGGCGTGGGCGAGCAACCGTACGCTCCGATGCGGCTCGGATTTCTGCAATTGCACGCTCTCTCCCCTTTGCTCTTGTTCCTCCTTTCCTTCCGATTTTTCTCGCTCCCGATGAACGACGTATCACACTGGGATTGTTGTGGAATACCTCGTCTAATCTTAGATCGATTGATTTCGTGGTATCTTGCCACCCTCTTTGACAAAAGGATCGGTAATTCTTCCTTTCGGATGAAACTTGTATCAGGAACATGGCTCTTCTCTTTATCAACGATATCAATTTTAACTATCTTCTATTAGCTTTTACACAGCCTGTACCCTTCGCAGTAGAACCATTTGTTCAATCTAATAAAGTATGCCTTTCTTTCTATAACTAAGCACTAACTGCAATTTTCTTAGAAAGGTAATGTCGTAATTTCAGAATCGGTTAAAAGATCTGCCACAGAAAAGATGTGTATACATAAACTACTGCTACGGTTAGTGTTAAATATACCTCCATCAATACTATTAAATTTTTAGACAAAATTACCAAGAGCAATTCTTCAGCTTACGGTCAGGCTAATTTGCATTTATATTATTTCACATTGTTACCGTTAATCGAACAATATCACGACTCTGGGAAATGAATCTCCCTATCAGGGACCAAGGGATGATGGGTTCATCACCAAAGGCATTAATCTCGGTGATCAGGTCGAACGTAAATCTCTCCGATGTTTTTACTCCTTTGTAAAGGGACGCAATGATCTCTGTGCAGGTATAATGAGACAGCCGAGCTGAGAAAAGCACCTGGACGCAACAATATCGCCGGTTCGGACTTTACGGCTGCACCAGCCGACTGTGACTGGCAGGTCACTCGTCGGGTCAGTTTCTACCTACGCCGATTGATCCACCTGTCTCGACGATCTGGCTTCTGTAGCCTGATCGAAGAATCGGAAGCATCTATCGGCGATCTTCACCTGCACCAGGTAAATTGACTGAATTGCATCTTGCATTTAATAACTCTTTGATGGAAGCTTGAAAAATTGAACGGTGAATTAAGAAGAAGGACGTAGGATATTTTGTTTGCCCATTTTCTACCTGAAAAAACCACGGCTAAGTGGTCTTACAGTAAAAAATTGATTTATATGTAATTTTATAAATTGAACACCCCTTTGAGAGAACAACTGCAGAGGATATTCTCAATTGGAACTCTCTCAGGTGTTTTCCATAGTTCAAGACCCGTTTTTAATTTAAATCATTGCCCTAGGAATTCTTTTGTGGCTGAATGAGTGATAAGTTTAAATTAATAGCACCAATAAATATTTATCATTGGTTTTTGATATACAGAATAACTTGACGTAATATGAAAAGCATAGAACTCATTTTAACGTGTCCAAACCCACTAATATTTCCAATAGTTTATGGAATAATTAAACAATTTCCTATAACATTTACTACGTCACGAGTGTCGCCATTTACTATGGGGCAAGATGTTAAGAGTTTAAATGACCATTTAGAATATCAACAGTTTCAAACGAAACAAAGGTCTTTCTCAGATATTTTGGAAGCTCAAATTCGAGAGATTCCCAAGTCAAATTTTTTCCGCAAAAAAGCAACAATTCCAGCGCTCCAGGAACACCGTTTGAAGGCCTCTGAGCGTTAGTAAAGTTGCTCGGAAATTCGCAGGCAGAATCCGACCTGTTAATAACCCAGGCGGATCATAAGTCAGCCGGGTGTCTACCTGCGGCGCGACATTTCACGCGCCCTGTTCTCGGGCAGGTACAATGCAGAAGGCGGTTGCCCACACAGAACCCCAGGTTACACATCGACGTAGCGATGTAAACTCGCCCGGTCAGTATAAAGTCCTCCGGTACTGTTCGCGATGGCGACAAGGCCAACGCTCGTATTTCAATTCCCGTAAGTCCAATTCGAGTCACGTTAGCCTCTCGTATCTATCGAGCTCGATAACGCGGACCGAAGGGAGTTCTTTTGGTCTTTGATTTGCCAGCTGAGTATAAGTTTAAGGCCACTGGCCTGTTCACTCTTTTGTCTATTATAAATTGATCATGGAGTAAAGATAGCTGTTGTTAATTTCTCTCATTTTTCTGTTTAATTTTAATTAGTTACAGTAAGTTTCTCACTTGTGCTATTATCCTCTTCCCTTATGAAAGATAAATGTTCTGAATTTCTCGCTTTCTTTATAGTTTAATTTTAATTAGTCACAGAAAGTCTTCAACTTACGCGATTAATCCCTTGTATTGTGAAAGGTTGATCTATTTTGTTTACACTTTTATTTTAATTAGTATAGTCAAAGTATGTTCTTAGTTTATGCGATTAACCCCTTGCCCCTGCGATTTTTATTTTGAAACAATCCACAAGGGAAGTTTGGAATTTTGATGAAATTTCGGGAATGAGTAATTTTCAATGAACTTCTAAAAATGTTTTATATATAAATTGCTCACTCACTAGATAGTTCAGTTAAGATGTATAGAAAAAAATCGACAGCAATAATTCACGGAGCGATCATCCCCAGAGCGAGTAACGCGTTTTCTCGTACAGAGAGATCTTTGTGCTCCTAGTCATAAAAGTTGTTCTGCAACCCCATGGACCTTACGTCGTATGCTAATCAACCGATAAATCAGCGAAAGGACATCTCGGGTTGCCGATTCATTGCTGGAATGGCAGCTGCCAATTGGCACATGCGTCGATTACGAGGCACGGGGCGAATTTTGACGTAGAAAGGAACGAGTTTAAATAGGATTGAATATAAAACAAGGGTAGAATGAGAGTTCTCAATGATCAGAGTTGCCTTTTTGTAAGATTAAAATACTAAAATCAACTTCGAAGAATCATATCGTATTTCCATATTAAACAATCATCAACGTCAACTTTTAAGTTTCGCCGATGCAATTTATCGATGTATCTTTACGAATACATTTTGACGTGGGACAGCAAGCATTTCAATTCCAGTTACCATTTGTCTCGTCCTCCTCGAGGTGCGAATATCGCGGCCAGGTTTGTGTTAAGCGACGATTTATCAAGTCCTTGCTAATGTATTCGCAAAAAGCGAGCAGCTGCCCGAGCAGAGTTTCGTACAATGACTGGTGTCCCGTGCAAAGAGGGCTGCCAATGAATTTTCACGAGTAAAAACGCCATCAAACAAAAAGCTTCGAGTGAGAAAAAAAGAGAAGAAAAGGGAAGAGTCAGAGTGAGAAAGGATGGTAAGAGGGTAGAAAGGTGGTGGTATATCGAGTCTCTCGTCGATGGTAGTTTTCAATCGACAATCAATGAAGCGCGTCCGCGGGATTAAAGGTCCAACGGAAAGAGATAGATCTAGATTCGCGGTACTGGCTGTGCCAATCGGATCTGGTTCAAGGAACCCCGAGGACCGCGGCTGTATTTGCAATGCAAAGCAGGGAACCGCCGTGGCTACCGACGAACGAGAGACCCGCACACGCCATACCGTCCTTTTCCTTCTCGAACGCCTCCTCCTCTTTGTCGCGCCACGACACATGGCTACGTTCGATTATTTAGATATGCAGATGATCCGAGAGAGAGAGAGAAAAAGAATGAGAGAAATGAAGAAAAAGAGAGGAGAAAGGGTAAAGAGAGAAAAGAAGAGTGAAAGAGAAGCCGTAATATGAACTAACCGCGAGACGAGAGAGATAGATGATTCGAAAAATGGAAGAAGAAAGAAGGAAAGTGAAAAATCATACTAACCTCTCTTTCCTTTCTTTGCGCAACGTGAATCGCGTGTGCACGGAAGGGCTGTTTCTCCCTTCAACCCCCTCCAAAGCACCCCGGCGGTTCTCGTGAAGGGATCTCATTGTTGGCCAGGAATTTGCATGTCGACGCACTTTTCGACGCGTGTTCACGTAAGGGGTGGTGGCCCCTCGAAGGAGTAGGAATACAAAATTTCTCCCTCCCCTTTGGTTCGATGTGGATGCTCATTTTTTCGGCATATGCGCGCGCTTACAATACCCATAACCGCGCTTCGCGCCACCCGATTGTCCCATTGGCGAGTGTCATCGGCACCGATCTCTTCCCCCGGCCCGGCTACGACTTTAGGAGCGATTTTCTTCGTGATTTATCGTCCCTCCGTCGGCGCCTCGTTTGCATATCGTTTCGAGCTTCCTCCTCGCACTGACGACCGTGTCCGCTCTGCTGATTTGCAGTTTCGCGTAAGCTTTTCACTCTTTTTTTTTTTAAACCTTCTCTCCGCTCGAGTGGAGCGGGTAATCCAGGTGGAAAAAAGTCAACACTTGGAATTGATTTTTAATAACTTTATCATAATTTAGTGTCTGTTAAGATCAATTATAGGAATAATAATAGATTTTGGAATCATATAAGTGCAAAAATCAGCGCTTGAAATTGAATTTCTTTAGACTTTTCATCTTCTGTACAGTGTACCACCATTGAATAATATTGAGGTACCCATAATTGATTTTTGCAAAAATTATTTTTCCAACAAGTTATGGAAGTTTTTTTAAACACAGGTTTTTCGACTTAACCCGACAACTTTAACGCAAGTAAAGAAGTATAAGCTGGGTATTCTGGCTGGAAGAAAATGTAATAATACTTTGCGTGGTACACAGTTCACTTAAAAATTGAACAACTAAAAAGTACGAAAATGTACCGAGTTAAAACTTCTCAGATATATTCTATAGACTATGTATGTAGAAGTAATTACAACAAAGATTTCATGCGCCTACCTGTGCTCTTCTGCGTTATACCTGGATATTGTTACCGCTCAACGAATCACTGATTCAAGTGATTTACTTTCAAATCAAAGGTTAAAAATTCGTGAGAACCGTACAGTCAGTTATAAAATGCTTCGTAGGTCATGATATAGGCGTGTTCTTTTTTAATTATTAATTACGATGCGTTTATTGGCGCAATTTGCTAACCGTACAGAAACCTTGAGGGTTTATCGTAGCAGGGATGCCGCTATAATTACGTAAGAGAGGAAGAAAGGGAAGAGTGCGAGGAGCAGAATGTACTTCGAAGGGGGCTCCTTTTTTTCGCCAGATTCGTCTTCACCCGACGTGTCGACTGTCTCGATTATCGATCGACCACCTTGACGACGGCTCGAGAATTAATTGGGACGACCTCGTTAGCGGCGGATATCGGCTACGATCGAAAAAGAAATGGAGGGTTTTCGTTTGCACCCGTAAAAAAATCCTGCTCTTTTATTTGCCCAGGTAGAAGCCCATGTAAGAGACGCGAACACGTACTCGCAGCTGCAAGCTGCCGGAATAAATTTTATTACCCCGAATCAGGCTTCCGTTCTCTTTGCTCATTCCCTTTTTTCCCAACTCCCGCGTAATTTTCGGGCTTTGCTCGATTTTGCATTCCTCCTCGCACGATCTGCATATTTTATCGAGCAAGGATTACCATGGAATCGACGACACTTTAAGTTCTTGGGGACAGAGTCCTTTTTTATCTTTTTTAAATATTTCATCGGTTAATAAGTGCTTGAATGCACGCTTTAGTTTGATAAGAATCATTTCTGGTATTGCAAGATAATTTGCTTAAATGTGCGAAGTCACATTCCAGGCGGAGAGTTATATTAAATGGATGCTATTCGGCAAATTTAGTAATGCCATTGCAAATAAAACGGCCTGAAAATTTAGATAAATTCTACTCCCACTCTGTAAAGTGATATTCATTAATAATCTGCAAACTATGAAAGATAGTACGTTCCATGTTTGATATTATTTTATTTCATAATCTTCCTATTTTATTTCATTTGTTTAAAGTAAATTACTAGGAAATTGAGAGTTCTGTTAACATTTCGTTGAACGATTAAAATTCTACGAATTATATGCGCCACTAATTGCCCAGGTAGAAAGTTTCCATCCATGGCAATTATCGGCGATCCTTCAGTCTCGACTGGTTCGTCTAGATTTTATTTAACTGTCCCTCACTGCGACGCAATTATCATTCGGTTTAGCGAATCGTATCCTACCTTCTTGGCGGCGGGGACAAAAACGTGGCGAGTTGAAGCGAACGAAGAAAGGGAACGCCAGTCGGAGAATAGAGTTGTAAAGCGAACGACGAGAGCTGCCAGTTTTTCCGAACGTGTTTTCTTTCACGACTTCTCTCGTCCGCGGATCGCTTGAATCCACTAACACGAACGCACGTGTATTCCTGTCTGCACTCGCCTCCAGCCGAGGAATACAATTACTGGAGCAAAACCTCCCCTCTCTATGATCGCTTAATTAAACGATCGATTGGTCGATCAAAAAAATACCCTGCGAAGTATCTTCAGGAGTAACTACTCCTTCGAATCTCGATCACTAGACTTTTTTTACGTTATCAACGAAGGAGATAATTTTGCTATTGTTCCGCCATTTTGGTACCAGTTTAACTTAGCTTCTAGACTTTCCTCAAATCACTAGCAAATTTGTCACGCCTGGAAAAGTTATAGAAACGTACACTTATACTTTGAAAACCATTTCATGGCATCTTTTCTCAACATTAGATGTACCAACGTAATCAAAATGATTGGTTCCTAAGTTTTAATCGGAATGGTCTAAGTTTACGGAGAAACTATACAGTAAGTACGCCTATCTTTTTTGCCCCATGATTTCTCTATTTCCAATGTACTAATTACATATATTTAAGTTACATATAATATAATTAACGCCGTTAGTTCTAGTCTTAAATACTACAATCGCAGGAGTGACACAGGATAGCCAGGACAATCAGAGGACAACCAAGGTAGGGATAGGACAAACAGAACAGGTACAGCAAAGCCAAGGCAGTTACAGGGCAACCAGGGCGGTGACAGGACAACTAAGGCAGTCACAATACAACCAAGACAGGCATAGGATAGCCATGAGAGGCAGAGGACAGCTAGGACTGGCAGAGAAGAGTCAAGTCAATCACAGGAGAGCCAGGATAGTGACAGGATAGTGAAAACAGTTAGAGGACAACCAGGACAGGCACAGCAGAGCCTAGGCAGTCACAGGGCAACCAGGACGGATACAGGAGAGCTAGGAGAGGCAGAGAATAGCTAGGACAGGCAGAGAATAGCTAGGACAGGCAGAGAGAAGTCAAGGCAGTCACAGGAGAACCAGGATAGTCACGGGACAGTCAAGGCAGTTAGGGGACATCCACCACAGGTACAGCAGAGCCGAGGATAGTCATAGGACAAGCAAGAGAGACACAGGAAAGCCTAGACACATTGTAGTTTTAGAATTACATTGATTTTGTTTTATAAAAGGTAATACAAATAGTGAATAAAGAATTTGTTAAATATAAAACATTGTTATTCTTTCTTAACCTCGTTCCAATCCTAAAATTCCATATTCCATACTATCCAGTAGTATATAAGGAGTGTTTCTCGCTTTGCTTGACTCGTATCACTTGTAAACTTGTCGAATCTCTCTCGAAATGTTATTCAAATGGTAAGTAGAGAAGACTAACAATACCAAGATGCATCTTTTCGGTCTGCCCGACTTTTCATCGACTCGTACTACTTGTCACCTTCTAAAATTTCATCGAAAAGTATTCAATCTTGAAAGCAGCATAATATAAACTATCTCCGAAAGATTTTCAGCTCTGTCTGACTTATCACTGACTCGTACTACTTGCTCACTTGCGAAATTTTAATTTATTTTAGCTCTGTCTGACTTATCACTGACTCGTACTACTTGCTCACTTGCGAAATTTAAATTTATTTTAGCTCCGTCTGACTTATCATCGATTTTACTACTTGCTAACTATGAAATTCTTCCGCAAAATTCTAAGTTAATCAGTAGTATAAAGTAGGATAAGTCAGCCCTACTTTTGCGTTTGACTTATCGTCGATTATACTACTTGCTCACTTTGCGAATTTTTCCGAAAAATTTGCAAACCCAGCAAGTAGTATAACCTAGGATAAGTCAACCCTACTTTTGCGTCTGACTTATCGTCGACTAAACTACTTGCTCACTTTGAAATTTTTCCGAAAATTTCCAAAAGTGAAATCAGTAGTATAACCCGAAATTTCTCAGACCGACTTTTAGCTCTGTCTGACTTATGACTGACTCGTACTACTTGCTCACTTTGCGAATTTTTCCGAAAAATTTGCAATTCCAGCAAGTAGTATAACCTAGGATAAGTCAACCCTACTTTTGCGTCTGACTTATCGTCGACTAAACTACTTGCTCACTTTAAAATTTTTCCGAAAAATTTGCAAACCCAGTAAGTAGTATAACCTAGGATAAGTCAACCCTACTTTTGCGTCTGACTTATCGTCGACTAAACTACTTGCTCACTTTAAAATTTTCCCGAAATATTTGCGAATCCAGCAAGTAGTATAACCTAGGATATCTCAGCCCTCCTTTTAATTCTGACTTATTACCGACTCGCATACTTACCCACTTGTAAAATTGTGCCGGAAATTTGGTAACACCATTTAAGTAGTATAAACTAAAATATCTCAGACGGATTGTAGATCGACTTTGCTTGCCGCTGTCTCTCATTACTTACCTGATTATGTGGTTTAAGATGGTGCATACGATGTTCGAGAACTTATAATTATGATACGCACGCTACTTATTTCTAAGGAATATTGGAGTTTTATGAGTGGGAAAGGGTAGTAATTAAATAAATTTAACAGTGTTTCCGAGTTAAAAAAATCTTTATTCATCATTTTTCATTATACAACATAAACGTATGTGATACAAAATTCATCAAATACAATTGTGCGTTTACATGGTAACAAATTATTCACAATTTATGTAATAAATGCTGCTCTGACTGTTCTCTGCAAGTGCTGGCTGTCCTGTACATGTCCTGATTGTGCTCTACAGGTGCTGTCTGTTCCGTATATGTCCTGACTGCTCTGCACAACTCTGCGTTGTACTGAGTTCTCCTGGATTATCCTGGCTGCTCTGGCTGTACTGAGCTCTCCTGTGCTGTCCTGGTTATACTGATCTCTCCTGCACTGCCCTGACTGTCACGCCTGTACTGAGTTCTGCCGCACTATCCTGCGCTGTCCTGGCTGTCCCAGTTGTTCTGATTGTACTGTGTTCTGCTGCACTGTTCTGCGCTCTCCAATGATCGTACATATATATATAATTTACCTGTAACATAAATACATCTCGAGTTATTATTTATTAAGAGTGTTTTCGATTTTACAAACGCTTTATTCGTCATTTATATTACAGAACATAAATATATATAATAAAATATTCACAAAATACAAGTGTGTTTCCAAGATTCCCATCGTGTTCTAGATTCCTCGATAATTCCTGGAGAAATGTAATATTCAACTCGAGAAACGTTCTTCCGATAATCAAAGTTACAAAGTTACCTGTAAGAGAATCGCCGCTGCCCAAAGTACTCACAATAAACAGCCTCGCTCGCGTTCGCACAATGCGGCTTAACGAGCAGCTGCTGCGAGAGGAAAAAGAAAATCCTGAATAACATTAGTATTTTTATCTACGCAGATGACATTTCACTCTTAATCGTTTGTAACGAGAGCGAGCCTGTGTCAGATACCTTGCCGATCTTACTGGAGAAAAAGAATCGTAAACTCTTACTTTGGTACTCGTAAATTCTACGATTCACGGCCATGATTGCTGAAGAGAAATGAGCACGGTATTGAATCATAGGTATCGTTGGTCAACTTGGAACTTTTACTTTATCTATTACCGAGTGCTGAAACATACGCGCGATTTTGTTCAGACTCGCCGACGGAAACAAAAGTCGTGTTATGCTCGTTCGTGCGGAACTAGCGCACTTCCGATTTCCGTGATTTCGCAAGAACCAGCTGGGCGACAGAACTCGTTGCATGGCGAAGAGAAAGAGAAAGAGATATTGGTCGAAAAATGCAGTCACGATCGCCGCGACGAGTGCACGGTAAGTGAAATCATTGTCGAGCTGCGTTACGATAGCGTTGTGATTATTTAGCCTCATTCCTGGCACCATTGTTGTCTCGTTTATTGCTTTCCCTCGTTTTCACGTGGAAACGAAGCTATCCAGGCGCCGTGGAAAATTTTTGATCGACGAATACGTCGGGATTATTAACCGTGGTAAAGTTAGGTGGAAAGGACGATCGTAGCTCTCCTGAGGGAGTAAGAGAGAGAAAAGTCGGTAGCCAATGCACGCTGGTTCTCCATCCTGAGAGTGGAGAATCGCGTGGGTGGTCGCGTGTCGGTTTCTTGAAGTTTATCGTGACTTCATCGAATTGAGTTTCGTTGAATTGTTCTAAAACGCCGATTGCCTTGAAATTGCGTTGCTTTCGTCCTCGCTGACGCATGTTCCTGACATTGAAGCTTGAAGGAGAGGACCTCCGTTGTGATTGAGATAGAAATTTTTATTAAGAACGACAGACTGATCGTTGAAGATTACCTTTTGTAAAAATCGACGTTTTTGATATTTTTGTAGATCCTCCAGAATATTAAACTCCTTTTCTCTTAAAAAACAGCACTGTTTAAACGTTCGTCACAATTCTCCACTGTTTTCCAATGTTCTCCACTGTTCTCCAAATTCTGTACGTCATTAAATACTCGACGCTAGGCCAGCAAAGTTCGACGATCTTTCCCTCTAATATCGCGATATCCCGAAGGTCCAAAGTCAAAGGTCAGGCGCCTCGTTTTATCAAAGCTCCACGCATCAGGCACCGACACAAGTACAAATGTCATTGCGTGCAGGTGGGTGCGCTATTACACGAGCATGCCGTCGCGTTCCATTGTCGAGGATGTGTTGAGTATAAAAGAGGCGTGTTAATCCACGTAGTCACATTGTTGAGCACTTTGACACGGTACCACTTTGATTCGGTACACCTTCAGCTCGACAATGAGAAAAAGAAAGCGAGAGAAACAGATCGCCCAAGAACAAAAACGAGAAAATTCCACGTTTACATTTTCGTAGCGATTATACAGAATCATTCATCTATAATTATCAAATTCCCACGAGGATAAAGTCAGAGAAATAAATCAATAAAGACGATACAGCCGTTTGATATATCTCTTCATAGACGGCCGATGTGCCCTCGTTAAACGATTCTATCAGGTAGAAAGTTATAAACAAGCATACGCTCTCTGGTAGCCGATAAACGGCGATAACGTCGGTGCATTTGCTAATAGCCTTTAATACGAATTTAATTCTCCCCGTTGAGCATCGATCTCGTCGAAGAACATCCTTCTCGATTTTAATCGGACGAACTTTGTCGTATACGATTCACCTATAGGTATATACCAGCCACCATACATTCATTCCCTACCATAAATATTATCCCGAGTGAATCGGCAACGATCGAATCGGCGTATGTCTATCGATCGTGGTCGACGTTTCTCTGTCGATTTCCACAAAAGAAATGTCGAAGGCACGCGCGACTGATAGAGTATGATACCTGCATTCCATCGGTTGCAACATGTGTGTCATCGAAGACGTGCCACGATTTTCGATTGGGCCCGATCGCCGATCACTTTGCTCGCCGTGACTTATTTACCAGGGATTCGAGAACCGTGTCCTCCCTCGGGCCGAATAAAAATCACAATTAATAGCCCATTTAACTTAATTCGAAGGACTCATGACCGTCGAAATCGTGCCGTTTCGATCGAGAGTATCGATCATCGAGATCCCACCCGATTTGGCATTAAACGGAGGCTACCAGCTGGCAAGTCGAATTTGTCATTTCGCCTTGCTCGATCGCACCGGGAGATAAACCGTTTGCGAAAGCCTTCGGCGGGTTTGCGAGTGTCGTTTAAATAGTTTTCGTATCGTTCCTCGCTGTTGGCACAATACAATCGGACGGCGTGCATTTCGCAAGAATGACTCGCGGTTATCGTGAATTCTGTTTGAAAAATAACTCCTCTCTATGACGCCTTGAAAATATTTTGCAATTATAATGTACCAAGAACTATACCATAAAATTTTCTTATTATTTCTTGCCATTTAAAAATCCCTCGTTTATCCCAGACAAAGAGTCATCCATTCGTTTCCCATGATCTTTCACCCCCGAATAGACTCCAAAGAGCAATAGTCTTTGGTTGAAATCGATGACAGTACTTTGTAAACGTCGATAAGAATTTATACAAATAACATCGTCTAGACTTTGTCATCAAAGGTCCTTCATTTTTTCCCAGCTACGTCAATCGTCCAAGATTCTTCAGCGAGGAACAAATTTTTTCCTCTCTCCAACCATCCATTAAATAAATCTTCCCTCACCGGACCTCTCGCTCGGAATGGGAAAGACATACGAGTAACATTATCATACTAATTCCATTAATTCGTTAGATTACGCCTCATAAATAACTAACCGACCAAACACGAGCTAAGCTACCGGTAGCTCCGAAAAGACTACGATGACCTATCTCCACCTAAACACACGAGCCTCTCGATTACAAGCTTACAAACACACACCCATCGACATTGGCCCGTGCCATGCTGACTACTTGGACAATCTTAAATATCGCTAATTTACTAAATCACCGTCTTCACAAACTAATCCAATATATAGCCATCGTTATCGTATCGATACCATTGACCTCTTCTCACGAGAATCACCCGTCGTAAATTAAAGTATCCACTGTAACTTTTCGAACTTGGCCTCCGTTCGTTTGACTCTACACATGTGCACGCGCTAGCACACCTGGAATATATCTTTCTCTTTCTTTCTTCGACTTCTTTTCTCTTTCCTTTTCACTCTTCCTCTCCGAGGGCACCTCTACTCGTACATACCTTGGTTCCTCGAGCAGCGGGGGAGGGTTGGGACCTCACAGGTACGATTAACACGTGTCACGCGTCACACACATACCGGTGCAATCATCTATCTTTTCACGCGTGCACACGCATCCACACTTTCGGTCTTACGTATGTACGTACACTGGGATACGTGCGCACAACGACAGTTCATATATCTAGCTGGCCAGCAAGCCAGCAGTCACCGGCAGTGTAGGACAATAAAGGACAGAGGTGGTACGTAACATTTCCATACATTCCTGGCCAGCAACGGGGGCCGGCCATTTAAGAATTTCTCGCCGTACTGGAAGCGAGGTGAGCTATCGTGCATTTCAATTGATCGACACGCGCCAATTCTCGCTGGAACTAAAATTCTATCGGTGTAGAGGGACAATTTGGACTTGCTTCTATGGCTTGTACGATTCTTATGATTGTTTTACTGTATGGTGTGAGAATTATGCGGAATTTGGGAAGATGGATGTCTTTGGAGGATCTGTTAAATGGAAATGTACTATGCCACTGGGAACTTTGGACTTAAGAGTATCGATGTTGTATCTATTATATGTATGAATACATTGTAATTATATATTGGATTAATAAATATATTGGAAAAAGATAATTGATGTTGTGTGATTGAAAAATTTACATTATTCATTTTGAGACTCGTTTAAAAATAATGGAAACTGGGCATTTTGATAGTCTTGATAGTTTTAGCGTTAAAGAAGTAGTACCTTTTTGAGTTCTTCGAAGACGTACAGAAGTTACGAAGGTTTCGTCGGTTTTCCGTAGTTATATGAACGTTCGTCCACGTGTGTACATTGCACTTGTCAGAATAGATTTGCATAATACTAATTGCGACAGTTGTGGCAGCTGCGGTAATTTCTGCGGCCAGTAAAATCAGCTTTGAATAAGTCGCGAGAAAAATAACCTGCCGATTGCTCGTTACCCGAGAATACGACTCCGTGGAAATGTCGATGTTTCTTTGGTGGATTTTTTATGGTGAGGGCGAGAAAGGACGTCGATCGATTTATAAAGCAACTGACTGTTACGGGTTCGCGTATGCTTCCATTCACGAAGAAATCATGCACGGCTGCGGAAATGAGCCGACCGTCTATATTTAACCTGTCGACTGACGACAGGAAGAAGCCTCGACGTGCTCGTCACATCGCCTTCGAAGACATTTTAAGATTCTCCCGCCTTTTTCTTTTTCAACCTACACCGCATTTGTCATGCCGAAAAGCCGGTCTACTTGTCTCTTTAACTCTAAAGTATTTCTTCGTTTCCCTCTTTGGCCAATTTCTTATTACTCCAACAAAGACGTATCATCAAAAATTCTTTGTAGAATTTCGATCCTAAAAATTCCACCAATCGGGATGTAAAATCAATAGAAAAATTGCTCTCAAAGATACACTAGTGCCACAAAATTACAGGTTCCGCCAAATTAAAAATAGTAAGCGCAGTAGTATATAAGTAATTTCGATGTCAACGATATCACTCTAAACACTAGAACTATCACAATTTTTTCCAAAAACTTTCCTACTCCATAGGAGAGTCCTAGAGTAAATATTCTATGTTGATCTTACAATATATAGATTTCCTAATGGCTTATTTTTTCCATCTCTTAATTCCTCTTTTTCCAAAGTACTTACTTAATATATTGAAACACAGTAGATTTAACGCCGGTAGTTCTAGTGCTAAAGACGCAATATGCAGCTTCTCAACTACCTGTTTCATCTCCATATTATAAATTAAAATCCAGAGAAAAATTGCTCTCCAAGATATAATATGCAGCCACAAAACAACTTGCCTCACTAAATTCAGAATCGTAAGTGTACCAGAGTACAAGTAACTCCAATGTCAACATGAAAAGGAACGTAACAAACGACGAAACGAATCGATTGTTCAGTCGCGAGTCAAACCGAGTGCGACGTCGCGGATCTTTATTAGGCGATACAGGGAAATTTTCGAAAGTACGTACGAACGTCCGAAAGGTCTACTCGCTGATATTTCTTCCTCGTTTTGCACGTGACTGAATGTGCGGCCAATATATTTCCTCGTGGTCACGCAGACGCTTCGATACGTGTCGCGAGCCTGCCGGACGAGCTGGCTCCTATAACCGCTGGAACGAACCGGACTGTGTCGAAAGCGCGTACAAAGTATCTCTAATCGTCCCATTGTATCGTTTCTCCTTTGTCCGCTGTTCCTTCGGAGTGAAAGCTTCGTTAATACCGATCGCACTAATGCTCGGCATTTTTTCTGAAGGAAACGCGCTTTACCGCATTCTGCATTAATTTACCGATGAAACTCAGACCTACGATTCTGTCTCGAGTGAAATCCGATCCTCGTTGGATTTCCTCGAAAGGAGGATAATCTCTTATTGTTTCTGTTCTCATTATTAGATAAATCTTGGGGTGTAACAGTTTAAGGTTCGGTATATGGAATTCGGTATTAGAAATCAATCAGAAGTTGTGGTACTATTGTTGGTACCATTGAATGGTCTTTTAAGTTTCAGAGTAATAGGAATTAGTTAATTAGTTGGCTTCCCTAGACCTAGTGTTAAATGTTAAGTTTTCAATATCTTCGGAATCTTGTAAATTCTATTTGCAAAGATACATATTGCATTGGCGCAGATTATTGGCATAAAGGTATAAAAAAATAACAACGAAACCCGATATTACTTCAGGAGCCGCACAAAGTAGCTTTGGGCGTCACAGTTCGCCATGACACTACAATCTCCTGCCAAAAGTTTGCGTGATAACGTCTTAATTTTAATTCCAAATTTTAATACAATATCCCAAAGAAGATTTACCGGAATATTACATGATCATCTTCCGGAAAAATCGAAAAATGGGGCACAAGTTTGCGGAATCTCCGGGATAAGAAATTCCAGTGGAAGGGGGTCTCTTGGAAACCGGTATTCGGAAACCGCTCTTAATCCAGGAACGATTAATAATCCAGAAATACGTGAATCGACGTACTCGTATATTTTCCACACCCATGCGTGCAATCGTGAGAAACCTGCCGCGAATCTTTCCCTTTACGATCGTCATTTCCGCGAAGCTGAATAAAACCAGCCGCGAGAAAGAAGTTAATCTCACCTCCTCGTATTCCCTACGGCATGCTATTTCCGTGTTTATCACGGAAAACATCGCTTTTATTTTTGACCCGTAACTTTGTTCTTCCTCCTTAATTCCCATCTACGAAATTCTATTACACGTTAATACTTCCTTTTCTCATCTCCTATGGAAATACGCAATTCACCAGGTCAACGTGGAGAATCGAAGTAAAGACAATTAACAAAGTCTCTTCAAAATCATCGAACCGTTTACCTTTTGCGATGATTTATCCGGCAGTATTGTAATTGCACGCTCAACTGCATACAATACGACACGGTTGTTGGAACGAAATTATCTGCGTTATCCATCGAAGTTTATAGGACACAGAGAACCAACCTAATACCATCGGTATTAGGTGTATTAGGTTCTCGACCGTTCTCCAGACTCGCTCGACATTTTGCCCCGGGCCTTCGAAACCAGAGCTCAAATGTACCACCCTCTTCGCGCCTCCCCTTCGCAACCCCTCATGTTCCATGGCGCACGTTGTTGCACATGCATTCGCATTACGAATCGACCGGCACGCACTTCCAGCGCGTGTTTACACGTCTCGATCGCTGGAATGCACGCACGTTTTACGCACTTCCTCCCAGGACACGCGATCGTTTGCCCAAAACGACTGCCCTCTTCGAAGGGAGTTCCTCGAATGACTCGATTCGCGATATGCGAGGAACGAAAAGACGGTGAATTTTGAGGTGGTGGAAGGGGAAAGAAAAAGTAGTATTTCATTGGATAATGTTTACAATATTGTGATTTGAGATTAGATCATTTTTAGGAGTTGGAGACTTGAAGTTTCTAGCTGTTTGTTGTGTTTCGCATTTTTTTGGTACCAGCTGCTAGTATCTTTCCCAAAGACTTACAGTTTTAAATAACATTTATAGAATTACTTGGTCTAAATGGACCGACAATTTTATATAAATTGAATGCAATAGCGATAAAACGAGATGGATAAATTGCTAGCAATTAATAGTTGAATATGAATTATCATGGACCCAATTTTAGATGAGTTCCAAGTATTAGGTCTTTGAATTAAGGCTTATGAAGTATCCAGTAATTTCTCTCTCGACAATAGAAGACAGAAAATGCTCGTTTAAAGCAAGTTCATCAGCTAAATTCCAATATCTTCCCATAGCTTCTCGCCGAAGGATTCACCGTAACACGGAACACCCGCGAAACTCGACGAGGGATTCCACGTCGGTGTAAAGCGTCCTCGGAGGGCACTAATTATCAAATCACTGGCTGTCCCTGTCTCGCGGCAAAGGCGTAGATTATTTTAAAAGCGAGAAGGTAATTAAAGAGATTCCATCCTCGGGAAGCGAGCGGCGCATTCTCTGCCGAGCGAGTGATTCTGCTTCTCTCTTCTCTTCTCCGGTGCATGCATACCGTGAGTGATGAAATTATTTCTTCATCGTGTCGGCGTGTCTTATACAACCTCTACATGCAGAGACCGCGGCGATTTTACTGCTGAGGCCGTTCCTCGAGAGCCTCGAGACGGGATTAGGGCCTCGAAAGCGTGGAGAACCGAGAAATGCTGGAAACTGGATATCCAGTCTGTCCAGGGCAGAGCAATACCCGTGGAGATATTGCTCTCGCGAGTCGAGCCGAGACTGCTCCACTTTGCATCTCCTTCCCGAACCCGTCGATAGATAAATCCACCGGATAGAACGCCTAAGCGACGACATAATACCGAATCGATCGTTTCGACTTGCCATGCTGTCGATGATTCGACAAGGAGAATTATTTTATGAGCATCGACGAGCGTCCTAGTTATGTCGATAAAGGTAGGAGATGTTTCGTTCATCTCGAACGCGGAACTTGAAGGATTTAGGGTCTATCTGATGACTTGCATGGATTCATTTGCCACAGTATTTTTTATCCGTTGCTGTTTGTTGTTCTATTAACTCTTGTGTCAGAGAACAAAAGGACTAAGTAAATTTACGGCTACAAGTAGACAGGAAGAGTTGAAATTACTGACTACGATATGGTACCTGATCTGCCTGTCCTACCTCTGTCCTACATCATTTTACTTCTCAACGTCTACGATTTTATTAAATTTCATCTTAACCCTTTGCACTCCTATGTCGAGCTACACTCGAAACAGCTTTTTGTGACACTTAATGTTTCATATACTAATTATCGACTTTTCGAAATCAACAATAATGTTGCATTTTGACAGGAATACACCGCAGTATCTACAATTGTTCCTAGTATTAAATCAAAACGAATAATCAACAGTAGACAATTTTCCGAGTATATTTGCTTATCTGACAAAAAGTTAAAAAAATAATTCGGAGCGCAAAGGGTTAATACATTGAGCGCCGGCCCCGCGATAATGCGGAATTTTTTGTTTCTTTACATGCATATTTCTATACCTCCCAGATCAAAAGATGATCGCCCCTAGAGACTTTCACGTGACATTAAGAATTATGAAGGTGTTAGAATCGTTGGGTCAGGGAAAACAATTGTTACAAATATCTATAAGGTATCAAATATTTTTTTTAGCTACTTCTTGTTCAGAGACAAGCAAATGAAGCCGGCGCTTAACACTAGAACGACTGACGATAAATTTATTACATTTAAATATATTAAATAAGAACTTTGGGAGAAGAGGAATCAAGGGGTGGAAAATATGATCGGTTTGGTAATCTGTGTTTTATAAGATCAACTTAGAATTTGTAGTCTAGGACTCTCTTGCAAACTTAGGGAATTTTTTGAAAAAAATGTGAACAAGTCATTTTGACTTGTTTCGTCGTTCTAGTGTTAATGTGTAAACATAAATATAAATAATTATATATGACATTATTCTCTAAACTGATTGGTTCTTCAATTATTATTTTTACCAACTGAAATTGTCAATTTGTTTCACTGTGAAGCGGTCTATTTGGAACAATTCTTAATAGATTAGCTATTACAATGATTTGCAAGCGCTACTAATCGCCCGAATAAACGGGAGGTAAATAAAGATATAAGGAAATTAATCAGTAGTTCAAAGACTCCGCTTAGAAGTAGAAATAAGTGGTTATACCTGCCCCCGGGGGTATCCGGTTATCGGAACGAAGGTTAAAGGACGACGAGCGAAGCGATTTACCGGGAGTTGTCGGCAATTTAGCGTGGAATTTCAAGGATCGATCGACAATCTCGCGAATATCCTATTGCTCCTGATAGTAAGCAGCCGTGGCGATCGTACCTAACGATCGGTCGACGGACAACGCTGATATCTCGAGGTATTCCAGGTCGTGCCCAGTCACGATAGCCTCGAAATTCGCGGTAGTCGTCGTAAATCTACGGATGTAAAAGTCCTCCCCCTCGTACGAGGTCCAATCGGACCGATCTGACACAAGTTGCGCGAATAAACGGGAGAACGAGGCTTTATAAAAGAAATAAAGCTGGAAGAGAAAGAAAGAGGGATAGAGTTATCTCGATACTCTCGCTTAAACTCCGCGACAATGGGTTCACGTGCATACGAGGCAATTAACGACGAAACGGAACGGTCCGTCAACGCGTTAATAATTCTTCGGCTACGAGCGCGATTAATGGCGCTGAACGAGATCGTAATTCACGTGTCTGACCTCGACGTGGATAAGCGTCTGTATCTACTTTTTCTGTCTTGGTGAAATCCATGCGAGCATCGAGACGAGAATAGTTGGATGAAATCATTTGCATTTGTAAATTTTCAATCACTGGTGTTACCACTTTGTAGAGGAGACTTTGCTATATTCGATTCGTGGAAAAATCAACAGAGTTGCAACGTATTTCATGGAAATGCGGCCAAACAAGGTGTAAACCTTTTAGGGGAAAAAACGAAGGAACGTTTTCTGACGATAATTCGTATTCTTTGCACAGAATTATCTGGCAAGTCGTTTCTGGCAAAACGTAGCAGCCGGTACGACACGGTATATCAGCATAGAATAATCTCCGTGTCGCAATAAATTTTTCCGCGACGTTCAATAGGTCGGATTAGATTTTTGGTGGGATATATTCCAGTTTCTTTAAACTCCATTCGGCTGATACAGCCTGAGCGAGGAACGATAAATCCGGATTTCACGTCTGAACGCGTAGATGGACAAACCTGATCCGCAATAACTGCCGGGAGAAACGTAAATTCTGTTCTACGAGGTTTCTAGATTATCGAAATACCAGTACTAGGTGGAATCAGGTTCCGTGCTCTAGATTAGCAGGCGAACTACGAGAAGCTATCGGTCGCCATGACCATTTCAGGATTATTAATCTTGGTCACCGTTGCCTCTGTTCGCGCAGGCTACGAGATAAAGTCGAGAGAGCGTGCCGGAAAAATAAATCTACGGCTACCACCATTGGTCTGCAAGAATTCCGTACTCTTCGAGGTCAACCGTACGATCGTCACGCGACACGGAAAAACTTTGCATTCGTTTTAATAATTCAAACCTTTTATCAATTCCAATAATTCTACGTATCATATTTCGTTTAATATCACAAGTTTCTAAACCATCGCTAGTACGATAATAACTTGAAATTTCTTCCTCAAAGATCGAATTACAATTTCATCCAAATGATCCCCCACTAAAGAATTCCAAGTAGAAACTCTTCTCGGAAGAATGGTACCAAAGGAATACACCAAGTCTTTCGAACAAACGAAGAATTTCTTTATCTATTTACCTCGGAAGCAAAGAGAAGAGAGTCCAGAGAGCGATATAGAGGAAGAATTTTCTTGGTGGCCGGTTGCTTTTGTGCGAACGAGGAGAGGCACGTTTTATGCACAAAAGCCCGACCACGGTGCGGAATGGAGGACCACGGACCCGGAGGAGCGCCGGTTCGTTATGCCGGCTCCGCGAGGACAATTAATTATCTCCTGATTCCTTCTAAGAAACCAGTCCAAGTACGCCCGAGCAAGCACACCAACGCACCACGTCTTTCCTGGCTCCACCGACGTACCAATACCAGAACGGTCGCTCCGCGGTGTTTTATAGACACATATGATGGAACACTCTCAGGCCGATCGTGTTTCAAACCACAGAGAGACTTAACTGAGAAACGACACACGTTGCTGTATCTCTCCCGGTGCTCTGCTGCTTCGATCGTGAGCCTCGTCAGAGTCCGCTCGATTCTCCTGCTCTTTCGGTCCTAGCCGATTTTCATTGTCTACCGTTGCGCCGATTGCTTTCTCGAACTTCATGGTTCGCAATCGGCAAATGTCTTGGTGATTTCATTAAAATTGTAGGTGGTTGCATGGTCAAACATTTTGAGGGGAAAGTCGAAGAGGAAGGATGAATTATTTAACACTAGATTTGCGGAGTCAATTTGACTCGTTCAAAATTTTATTATTATATATATAATATATTGGTTGGTTAATTTTTTAATAATAAATCGTTTATTTAAATTGATTTGGAACTATTTTCTTTGGAAGAAACTTCAATTTTCTTGCTTGAGTCAAATTGGCTCACTTCAGATAAATAGGAGCATCAATATCCGTAAATCTAGTGTTAACGTGTAGAGACGATGAGGTAGAGGAAATAGGGTAGTTTGAATATCGTTGGATGTTAATTGAGAAACGACAGACGTTGTTGCATTTTTATCGATGGTCTGTACTCTATTGCTTCGATCGTGAGTCTGGTCGGAGTCCGGTGGATTCTACTACTTTTGTGGTCCTAGCCAATTGGTTAGTCGAACCATCTGGTTGGAAATTGGCAAATGGCTCGATGATTTCATTAAATGGTTGCTCGTTTATTCGAACTTGTAGATGCTTGATTGGTGAAACATTTTGAAGCGAAAGTCGAAGAGCACGGATGAATCGCTCAACGTGTAGAAATGGTAAAGTGAAGAGAATATGGTAGTTTTTGTATGGTTGAATGTTGTAGAAGGAGAAAGTAATTACATGGTAATTGAAATTGGCAGCGGGTATTAAATAGAAACAGTGTAGATGAAATTGAAGACCGTAGAGGGAGATGACAGAAGCAACAGGTTGCCGCTGCTGGAGCGATTACGAATCCGTTGCAAGGGAGTTTTGTCAGAACGATATCGATCTCACTCATTAAAACGAGGATGAATCCTAGCCGAGAATCGTTGGTGATCTATCGTCGAAGGGCATCAGTTTCGATCGGTCGAACGTACGATTTCTAATCGGAGAGCCGACTTTCCGCTAAACGATCTAACGCTCCGCCGTCGAAGTTCGCCGTTCGCCGACCGGTTGTGAGCCATTAACTCGTCTAATCGCGGCGAGCCCACGGATAAAGACATTCATCATCATTAGAATGGATAATTATCGCGAGCAGTGAACTTTCGGGCGCCTACTTCGGGTTTCTTCTTCTTCCTCTACTCCCTCGTTTTTCTCCTCCTCCTCTTCTCATTCTTCTGTTCCTTCTCCGTTCATTAACGTCCGAAGGAAGCTAACGGCTTGTATTCCCACCGCTATCTGGATTTCCAAATAAATCCAACGTACCTTTACGTGGACACGTGTACGAGTACGTGCCATGCGATCGGTCAGAACTCTACGTACAGAATCGAGGAACTGGCCTCTCCTTCGTACCTTTTCATCCGCCTTTTTCTCTCTCTCCTCCTTCCTCAATCTCCCGCTATCTTTCTCTTTCTCTTTTCGATTTTCTTTATTATTCCATGGAGTTGTACGGGGCGTGTGACACGTTCATGGCATCCGGCCGCGTACGTGACGTCATACGAGCTATATTCCACCGGTAAACCGCTGCCCATATGGTCTTGCATAGTCGACTGTCGATTCCTCTTCTGGACACTGATATCAAACGTCTTATCGATTTTCTATCTGTGGTTTTTCATATACTTTCGAACAATCATCATCCTTCCAAATTAACATCCATGGATATCCAGACGTTCTCGTAAACCTCTCAGATTTCTCTCCGTTAATTGCTCGAACAATTAAATCTCCTACAGCTCTTCGTAAAAACAGAAAGTCTGATCTACCGATGTTTTAGGCAAACTAACCAAAGTGTTCGTGACAATCGCAGAGTTTAGGACGGTTCCATTAATTTGGTTAATAGAGCGAGGTTTTCTGCGTTGTGACTCGTACCAAGAAAATGTCAGAGTGCTCGGTACATGCGCATGATCGAGACCAAGAGACATTACCACACCAGAGGGTTGAATATTCCACGAATGAGAAAGGACAGCCTGGATTTTGCGCATTGAGCCTCCCTTATCCGCCACCCCCTAGAACTTGGAAACGAGTCAACCCCACTAAAGAGCCGTTTCGCTCTTCACCGAGGGGTGAACGAGGAGGGTGGAGGGTTGATAAAGACCAACCAGCCTCTATGACACCCCCAGAAGTGGGCGGGAACCTGATTCCTTTTTCTTCCTCGACGTCGTCGACGTCCTCCTCCGTCGTGGCCCAACTAGAAATGTCGAGGTGCTCCGGCGTTGAACTTCTGCCGTTTGGCTGTTTTGTCGAGGGAAATTAGAATAATTCGATGATACGTAACTGTTGCGGCCAGAGACAACGGGGACGGGTCTCATTTGAATATCTGTATAATCGGAACGCCGTTAGGGCGGATCCAGAAAACGGCAGAGCCTGTCGACGACACCTTCGCCCCTCGTTTCTCTAATCGATCCGGAAAGACACTTTTCGATTTCTTTCCTCCAACGATCTTAACGCAGGCTACGTTCTCCTCTTAGCTTTTTCGCGAGGTAGAGAAGATCTACGTCGACAGATCTTCTCATACCATGGTTGAATTATTTGATAAGAAGTACAGATTTATTTGAAAGAAAAGAGCATTATCGTTTACCCTACGAAGAGACGAAGTAGGGGAATCTTCCAACGAAAAGCAGGATCGTTCTGCTCGCGTGTTCCTTCGGACAGACATAAAATCTGCCCTCTCGCGGGCAAAAGTATTCGATAACCTCGTTAAATCACTGCACGGATAATAACCTGATCGTGGTATCGCCACGGTTTACGGGGTAGGCGATAAACTATCGGAAAAAGGAAGCAGCTCGATGGAGAATCCTCCGATCGGCTCGTTCGAGTCGATCCTTTTTTTAGCGAGGAGCTGGCAATACCGCAGGACCTTTCGAAGCGCGGCACGCGTGCTTTCGAAGCAGAG
The DNA here is from genome assembly GCA_910591515.1 of Cerceris rybyensis. Classification (NCBI taxonomy): domain Eukaryota; kingdom Metazoa; phylum Arthropoda; class Insecta; order Hymenoptera; family Crabronidae; genus Cerceris; species Cerceris rybyensis. Next base: position 4,344,109 of record OU342801.1, on the reverse strand, counting down.
TCTCCGAGGCTTAGTAAGGAATTCATCAGCCAAAGGTTGGCAAACGCGCACCACCATAAAACCGAGTGATTTACGCTCGACACTTTATGGGCCCGAGCCAGACGCGCTCCGGCTTTGCGAATTTTTCGTCGATTTTCGGGCCGTTGTCCAGACCAAATGGACCACCCTTTGCTTCTTATATTTCTTCCTCGTTGATCAATATTTTTCACCTTCTTGTCTATCATCAAATTTGATAATTATCAGCCTCCAGCGTTCATGTTTTTTGATGTGGACGGTACCTGCGTATTGTTTCGCTTCTGGCGAGACTCGAGAAGTGTAGAAAAATCAGTTTCATAGCACGCGTAACGCGTAGAGGTTGAAGAGTATAACCATACTCTCCTCTTTCCTCCCTTCCTGGAGCAACGTTCTTGATTGTGTTCGCCAGGGAGTTTCTGCATTTCTCTCCTCCACGGTGCACTCGTGTGCACCGCTCGGGTGAGCTCATGAGCAAGCGTCCATCCTGGGAGCCGAAGTAACCGGAGAACTTCGAAAGAGAGGATCGGTGTCGTTTCTCTGATATTTCGTCAGTCTTTATTTGTCCCCTCTGCTCGGTTTACGTGATGAAAATGTCGTTAATCGAAGCGATTCTCCCTTTTCAGATACGCTTGAATGAAAAGGAGCTCCTTACTCGCTAACTTTCTTTACGATGTCCACGTGTAACATTTAATGGCTCTTTTTATCATCCTCACGATGAAAAAGAAAAAAAAAACTCATTTTCGCACGCCACTTCTGACTCCTCGTAAATTTTCAAGAGTGCCAAAAAATGGTCACGTTTTTTTTCTCTTCTTTTTCAGCGTCGTTATTTCTGCTCATCCAGCGTGAAATGGAATCACCGCATAAGCGGAAACCTGAAGGTTTTTCATCGCAGAGTTTAAATTGCATTTAGCTTCGAGGCTTTTTGCCCTGTCCCAATCGAGAGGGGCCCTACGGTCAACCGAGAAAATCGTCCGGCGAACCTGTCAAAATATTTTCGAGTGGTCCATCCATTGTTGGGCCGATTTTCCGGGGGACTCGGGATCGACGAGGGGGGTCCTTCGGGGTCAGCGTTGAGCAGACGGTCCCAGGAGACGAGAATAACCGAAGGGAGGGAGGGAAGGTCAGGCATTAACGGCTCAATTTCACAGACCTTCGTAAAATTCCCGGAGAAACGTTCGATCTTTGCGTCAGGTGCAACTGTTCGTGCATTTTTTCGACGGTTCTCGACCACGCTTTTTTCTCAAAGTGGCCACTATCCGGAATGAAAAAAGAACCACTTCTCACCCAATTTCCCTCTTCGACGAGGAAACGAAAAAACGTACCCCTCTGCCGTTACCGCGAGAATTTATGGCGATGAAACCACCCCGGAAAGAAGAGAAGTTAATCTTGCCTATTTGTCAGTCGTTTCCTCGAGGGATTCTAATTTTAACGAATGGAACCGTATAAATTAGATAGAAATTATCAAATATTTAAGAACCTTTCTTCTACTATTTTTTGTATTATCCAATGTACAAATACTTTTGTAACTTTTCTAATAAAAGTTTTCTTAGAGTAATATGAAAGTGTTGTTTCTTTAGAATAAGTGAATTATCCTCTTGGCATACAATAATGACTACCATTCCTGATACCAGAAATTAGAGACAACGTTTTGCAACATCTATCAAATTTAAAATATCAGTGAAAATTACACTGTATTCTACAATACGTCAGTAACCAATGATCAAACTTTCTATTACCAAATTAATTCTAAATTATTGCGGAAGCAGTCACAAGAGAAATTTTCCCCTAAGGAGTTAAGACAAACATAACTTCTAATCATCCGCAAAAAAATTCTCTGAATGAAAAATAAAATTATGCCTCAAAAAATGAATAATTGAGAATCTCTACTCTCGCCATACTAATTTGAAGGAAGCGTCCGAAACTCCCAAGTGAAACATGCACCTTGCAGCTTGCGTGCGTCGCAAGAAGAGTATACATGTACCGTCAGAAATTACAAAGTGTCCGCACGAGGATATCAGATTTTTGCGGGCCGGCGAAAGGGGAAACGAGATGCACCGATAATACTGTACGACCGGTCGAATTTCTCGCTCGCTTAAAGGAGCCACCGGGAATCGTGGCGGGCCTATCGATTATCGATATCGTCGTAAACATTAATCGCCGTGTGGCTTCCGTCTCTCGGTTTATTGGCACGGGAGCACGCGGAGCAAGGAAATTACGAGGGATTAAAGTGATAAGGAGCGCAAGTACGGCAGTGCCGGCCAATAAAAGGTCGTTGACGTCCCGATGATGCGTGTAGCCTGCATCTCATCAAAACGCGCAAACACGCGCAGACACACTCGTAACCGGGGAACGTTCATTTGCATACATGCACCGAGCCAGATACATTCGCCCACTGATACTGTTGAACCAATACGCGTTTATATATACTAACGGAGCTAATAATCGACCGCGCACGCTCTCGATGCGTGTGTAAAATGCGCGAAATATCGAGCGAATTGCACGACGTTTCTAGGATTTTTTTTATCGGGATAAGTCTCCCCAAAGATTGATTCAAGAGAGTTTCTGTTGACATTGTTTCCTGCTGGAAATTTGTGACGGACATTGTGTTTTCTTCGAAGAAAATTTGTAAGTAGATAAGTATTGTTATGTTCGGCGGGAATAGAGTGTGATTAAGTTTTTAAGAAAGGTCATTATGTTGGAAAGTTACTGTAGGGATTGGATAGAATGATGAAAAATTTCCTTTAGTTGGTGTTGATGTATTTTGAGATTTTTGAGATATTGGAATTACTTTTGACGTGGATAAAGTGAAGAAATAATAGGAGTCCGAACAATAAGTTATACCCTGCCGAACGAGCAAATACTTCTGAACGGTAGTGTACGTTTCTTACAGCAATACTGTCACGGTGGATTTAACCCATTAAGTCTTGAATTATTTTTATTGAACTTTGCACCGCACCGTGAAACTTATTTTGTTATTCGATACAGCAATGAACCGCCGGGTATTTTTTTTTTGTATTCTTTTTTCTTCTTGCACGAGGGTCACAATGCTCACTTACGATGCATTTCCTCGCGTGAAATTCCCATAGGCTGGTAAACGGATGCCACCTATGAATTGATTTTTTTCCTCTCACCGTAATCGTTAATTGCATCGAAAGGATCCCTCGGAAATTGTTGAATCATGGAAGATAAGGAACAATCAATGAATTAAAGTGCAGTTATTAATCTGTTAACTGCCACGTGATTTCCGTGGAATGTTTCTGACAGAAGTCTTCGGCAAATAATAGTATTACGAAACTTAAAAGGTCATTTTCTACACTATGTGTAACCGTACTAGAGTTCTGTATCAGTTTCTTGCACTCTGTGTTTCATTGATCCTCAACAAAAATATTTTCTACAGAATGGTTAACCCTTCGTAAATTATAAAATTCAAAAGGATGCATAATTTTGCAAGTTACAACAAAAATAAAAATTTGGGTACCGGGATTGTTTGAGTTAACTTGGTTTATACCAGTGTTAGGTCGGAATTTGTTGTCGGTTAGGTCTCGATTAGATCTCGGTTAGGTCTCGGTTAGGTTCGATTCGATGTTCTCAGCTCTTACTTCAAATACGTTTGCTTCGCACAGTTCAATGCCTAACCAAGAATCGCAGAAACTAGTATTATAAACTTGCGTAGTCGGAAGAGGGGAGGGAAATTTCCAAGGTGGGAAAAAACGAATAAACCTCTCCCGACAATCGATTAAGCGAGTGCGAATAAAGTGAGAGAGAACGAGAAACAGAAGAACTTTATTGGAAGAGAATACAAGTGGCCTCCTACTTGGTGAATTCCAACCGGAATGGGAATAATGATTATGATGCGAAAAGGCGCTTGTTAAATGTGAAAGTTCAAACCAACGGAACGAAACGGCATGCTCGAAGCTTTAATAAACGTTACCTGCTGCAACAAAGCATTTGGCTCGTTTGAACTTGTTAGGTCCGCGTTTAACACATTGTCGGTAGCGTATCTGCGATTGCATACAATGCGTAGGTAAAGCGTGAAATATTGGTTGTTTCACGCTCTGCCTTACGTATTCTCGGTATTACGGTGAAAATGTCGTGTGCCAGTTGGGAATTACAAAGTTTCCGAGACAGTAAAATCAGGAATTGCAAATGTGCCATTGATAACGGACAACGTGCAACTGGTCTTTGTCGAGCGAGATTTCTTGCGATTAGAGATAAAACGTTTTAACTCTCGCTCTTGCTTCCAGGGAAACCATAAAGATAGAGTCGTATTTTTCATCGTTTCTCACCGACTCGCTTTTCCCTCTAATGTTGCAACGTACCTGTATTTCGAGCCTTGAATCAAACGATCGCTTTGGAATTGTCGATACAGATAGCGGAGTCCTAGAAACGTGCGAGCATTGAAATCGATGTTTCCAAGCATCGATAGCGAATTTAAAATTTATCTCTAGTATCTCACATAGTATAAATCTCCACCTTCATTCTTTTAAAACTTAGCTCAAGCAGCTTATTATTTCAAACAGCAACAGAGACTATTTTCATCATTAAATAATTATCATCATTAAAATAACAAATCATCCATCTCATCACTTACTACCTTTACCTCTCCAAAACCTTTAAATCACGAAGCCAACAAAATCCAGCAAAATCCTATCTCAAAAAGTATCTTGAAAACCTCAAAGAACGAACCGCAATTCTCTCTACATCGACGATCGGCATTGTCATGCAGTTGCCATTGTTTCCTCGACTTGCCAATTAAATACCCTACACAGTAATTCCACATCGTTCTTCCTCCTCCTCGTCAAGTTCCTCCTCGATTCATCCACGTTTCGTTTTCTTCGTCTTTACCTTCTGAAAAATCACCTGCCCTCGGTTCCTCCCGTACAACGATGCGTGAATGGGCGAGCACGCGATTCCAGGAATTTAAAAACGGAAAGGAATTCGTAGAGAAAGGTGAAGAGAGAAAGAGGAAGGGAGGAGGGTTAAGAAGAAGAGAGAGAAAGAGGAGGAGCACCATCGTAGCTACGTGAGAAGGACAACAAGTCACGGTTGCTCGATGTAGGCAGAGAGACACGTGGTGGGTGTGAGCTACTGGTATTTTATTGTTCGCCGGTGTGATTTGTGGCGTTGTTGTATTGTCGTGTAGACGCATGCTACAGGGTGTACCGGTTTGTTTAGAGGCTCTCCACGCGAAAGCTAATTCTCTTACCTGCTTCCACGAGAATCGAAAACCCTGGAGGATCAGTCGCGTGACTTTCGATACGGAAAATCCATTAGAACTTTCCTCCAGTTGAAGCAAAGACTCCATAGTAATATGAGAAAGCAACGTTTTCTCTATTGGTGCAATTAAAACGACAAGATCCTATGGTATCGTTGCTCGCTATTTTCAAAGCCAGACGATAAATCCGAACGGAGACGATAAAACGGCTAGGATCTTCACGTTTTATTACAATGCACCATGGCGAAGGCGGTTAATCGCGATTTTCGAAATTAATTGCCTCGTAACGTTGTTTCCCGAAAGGCACATAAAATCTTGTTGCGCGGCAGGACGAGCCTCGAATATAAATTACGCGTTCCTTGAAACACTTGTACTTTCCTGTCCCTTGGCCACGTCCGTGCTTCCCTTCGGGAACACACGTGTACCTGCCACCAATAACATCCACAAGTATGCCGATCGTACCGCGTGCAAGTACCTTGAAAGGAGAGGGAAAAAAATATGAAAAAACAAAAAATGAGAGGGAGGAAGAGGGAGAGAAAAACGAGGAATACTCTTCTTACTTGTCGTTACCCTCCCACGTGATTTACAGAGACGAATTTATAGTCTTATTCGAGAGGGAAGAACGTCGTTACAGTCTCGTTCAAAGTTTCTTCGCAATGGCAATGGCCTGAGTTAGTTACTTGGATTCTTGTAGGTGAATCGATAACGATTAATAAACCTGAGAAAGATTTATGCTTGGCCCATTTGCTACTTGATTTAAGAAGTATCTACAATTATCGATGGAACCACCTATCCGTAGTATTTCACCCTGCAAATTGCGAATTATACTCTACTTTTGATGCACGGATCAATAAATTGTGTATAGTGTATTAAAAGAAAATTATTTTCCACCCGCATTTCAAGTTTTAACGAGAAATAACGAGGTGTATTGTTAAGAGGTGATGCTGAAACGGGTAGATTATTTTTTACATCATTTTTTTCCCCCTACGATACAAGAGCGATTTTCCAGGACGTTTAGCGCGCTCTTTGGGGTCCAAGCTCCTCGATGACCTGCAGAATTTCGCGATCATTTTTAATCCTTCGTAATCCTTCGGTTTAATCGGTAGTTTGCGATTCTGACTCATCGATATTTCAACTGACAGGCCAAGTGTGCCGAGTCATCGTGCCAAATTTCCAAGATTTCTGTAAAAGTATGCACGTGAATCGTGCCGAGAAAGTTGGTAATCCGACGCGACTCTTTGCGAACATCGCAAATATTTCTTTGTCATTTCTGAAGAGTACTTTCGTGACGAAATCGAAGGATCGTCGACGACGAAGAAGTTTCACCGTGGGAAACGGTGAATCGATGTTTAGAAGATGGCGCATACCTCGAGCGCGCGGATCGAGCGAATTTTCAGCGCGTACTTGCAAAACGTAAAAGGCATCTCGCGAATGTGTACGTGCCGCGTGTACGCTCGAGTATCGACTCCTTACTCCGGTATCGATTGTTTGCCGAGTCAGGTCGGGGATATCCCGTTTCCACGGGACACATAATACTTGCATACCGACGAGGTTACGCCGATTTCTTCGGGCCACTGTGCCCTACGTACTTGCCCGGAGAATTCCCCAATTCTCTTTGATCTTCATGATCTCGTAAATGAAACTTTCATCCTACAAAATTATCCTTCCTTGTCAATTTTAAGAAATAAAACAAATTCAGAATCTATCTAAAACAGTAGGTTCTGGATAAAATGGTAACTTCCGAAGTTATAATAAAAGAGTAACAAAATTATTGTACCTTTCGTCATCTTTGACAAAAGTAATTTGGATGAAGAAATTTACCTTTCTATGGGAGCTTCTCATGAACTTCCATAGACGATGTAGAATATAAGGTGTATAGAGAACAATATATAGAAAATGTGTACCAATAATTCAGATCGCAACGAATTGGTCCTCAAATAATTATCATCGCAGAGATATCTCTCGTTAGTCTGGCAATCGATAACGAACAGTTCGATTCGTCCGAAGAGAGCACGAGATTAGTGTAATATTAAGCACACACGTATACAGTCACAGGAAGAGTTTCTTTCTCGTCCGGGAGTCGTTGAAAAATGAGGAGAGTAGTTAAGGGTTAATCTCGCCGTTACGCAACCGCTAATTATTATATTCCAACTAATATTTTAATCGCGAGATAACGACGTCGAAATACTAATACCTAAGGTCCCAGCGTGGCCGTAATTGAAAGCCATTAAGTGCCAGCAAGATGCTCGGTAAATAAGGTGAAACGAAAACAGGATTCGGCGGTGTATTTGTCTATATACGCGCGCTCCTCCTCGTTCCAGAACGCGGATAAGGGAGGGATAATGATTTTCTCCTGGAATGCTTCCTGGTGCGTGAGAAAAGGTGGGACATAGAGCAAGAAGGGAAAAAAAGCGATCTCTCGATTCGAGAAAGAGGCTTCAAACTAATTAGAACCGCTCGCCCGCGCCAACTAAAGCAAAGTCACTATTTATTATTCCATCGCGGAAAGAAAAAGGGAACCGACCGGTCGACGAATCGGCCATTTTCGCCCGCAGCCATTGGGGCACCGTTAGATATGTTTTTAGATCGCGAATTCAGATCTTTCGGCGGTCTTTGTGCCTTCTTCTTTTTTTTTCTCTCTTCTTCCTCGATCCTCGTGAGATCGTTACACGAAACGATCAACGCTGCTGTCTTTTACACGTTCGTTACGCGAGATCGTTACGAGTTTGTTGGACACAACGAAGGATGCCTGATTGTTGTTTTTATTTGCCACTGTGACGAAAAATCTAACATTTTGATTGCTTCAGATACTTTAGACTTTGGTCGCAATTTAACTCAACTGTTCTCCCGTGAGAAAGAATTCTCTAAGACATCCTTTTCCAACCAAGATTCCGATCTTCTTCTTCTACAATTTATATTTAAAACAAAAACTCCAATTCTCTTCAATTTTCCTTCCTCGTCTCTCCAAAAAGATATTCTACACCTCTCGAAACATTCTGTGAAATGAAACCATTCCAAGAAACTCCTCATTAAAATCACCGCGATTATTATAACACCCGTTCGAATCCTCCATCCAATCAGCAAATCTCGTCGTTCACCTCGAGTGAAATGCAATCGCATATTTTTGCAATCGTCGAAGCGCACAATCCGCGAGCTCAGTCCGCGGAAAAAGGGCGTCGAGGGTAACGTAACGAGAGGGGCTTCGGAGAAAAGGAGATCGTAGATAATTGGCAGAAAAGCAATAGGTCGCATGTACGCGCATTAACTGCGTATCGATGCATAGTCACACAGAGAGAGGCCTGCTGTAGAGACACGTAGACCAAGAGGAACACGCACATTGAGAGGTAAAGAGGAAAGGAGGGTGGAAAGCGGAGCGGAGAGGCGAGAGGCAACTCCACGAGGCGAAGGAGGCGGATGTGGCGCTGAAAGACAGCGGCTTGTTACTTAATTCCATGCGCTCGCTTAAATAGAACGACTTAGACTTAAGGTAGTCTGCAAAAATGAAAAGACAGGCCGTTGTGGAGAGGCAGGGCTACTCGTGCGTACACGGGACAGTATGTTACGCGTACGCGTGCTCTCTTGCACGCGCGAGCGCAAACTTACGATAGTACATGTGCGTGTACGTGCAGAGATTCGCAGACGGTGATCGGCGTGAAGGAGAGAGAAAGAGAAGCGGCCAGCCGCGCATTTGATCGTGCAATGTCGGGGGTGCCTACTTTTGTTTTGATATACGAGCACACCAATACACGATCGAACGGCGTTACACGCGTGAGTCATATTGAAAACCAGTCCTAGCGATTGCACGCGCACACGCACGAGCCGGCCGGCTCGAGACTCGCGGAGACTCCTGAATATCTCTGAGCTCCAACGCCTCCGATCCTGAAATTTTCACCGAGTGTGTGTGGCTCATCAGGATCCTGAGCTACTTGTGGCCATGGTTTGAACGTTTTATGGCGTTTGGATAAGTGGAGACATGGAGGATATCTTATGTGAAGCTTGTTTCATCGTTGGCCAATTAATTGGATCTTTTAACTTGACGGTGACTGGTTGTACCGAGAGAACATGAGGGTTTAGAGAATCATCTAATGTTACGAGGGTAATCAAAGTTACTGATGACAATAGGGTCGTCTACTGAGTACAATTGGAAGCTGAAATGTTGATAGGGATGTAAGAGTAGGATGTAAGAGAAAATTGTATTTCCCTGCTGAGAACGATCTTTCTTCGATCCTCTCTCCGAGAGCCTCGCCTCGTTCCCAGGTAGGGAAACAATCTGGTAGTAACGACGCCGGAGGAATATTGTATCTATAATCGTGATTACCGATCGATACGATCATGATCCAACCGAGGAGGATTTCCCCTGTTGGTTTAAGGAGACGGGATGATTGTTTCGGCGGAATAATATAGAAAGGGCGCGTAGGTAATTTGCTTCTTCGCAGAGACTTCAACGACCTACGATTGAACGGGCGTAAACTATTTTTCTCTACGATTCGATATTACTCTCGAAGGAATCGCGATACTTAAGCCCTCGAGCTTTACACATCCAACAGAATTGGATGTATGGAAAAAACTGAAAGAATCTTATCGTCGAGCAAAGAAATATCAATGCAATAATTTCTATAATAACGAAGAAACATCTGTACAACATTACCAGAGAACATCGCTCCAAGTTCTCAATATACGTCTCAATTCAACTCTCCGTAGATGGAATTAGAAAAGGAAATCGACTAAGTCCCGATTAATAAAGGCTGTGCCTTTCGTTTCGTCGAGGAGAAACGGCTCAATCGGTTGCTTACTATCGTCCCAAGATCGCTCAGGATCCGCGAGACAATAAGCCGCGTAAGTGGATGTTTGTTCGTTCGACGTTTCGCACACGGAGAAACTTGCAAATCCACTCGTCGGCGGCATGCGTGAAAATTACGCAAGTCTCCACCCCACAAAAATCTACTGGTCGAGTGTCTCTCGAATAAGCTAAAACGTTGACAAACACACGACGGTGTATCGACGGTGGTTAATTCTTCCCCGTCCCTCGCCATCTCCTTCTCCATCGGCTCGTTCAGCGAGTCCACCTCTTCTGTGGCTGGGTGCTGGCATTTCTCGCGATATAAAATTCCGCGGCCTCGATGTTAACTCGCTGAAAATCCATATCGGCGACACAGAGAGTCATGGCAGAGAGCGCGAAGCAGCCAGCCGAGCAAGCAGCCGGCAAGTCAGCCAACTTTGCTGGCCAGGCAGCAAAGTCAGCCACAGTCAGCCAGTCAGCAAGTCAGCCAGTCAGCTAGCCGGCGCAGCGAGCCGAGCAGCCCAGCATATCCACCCACGGCGTGGCATACTGTAACGAGGCTACACTCCATTAAGTGCGTGCTGCTATTATGGCTAATGCATTACGAGCCGATAAAAAACGGGAACTATAGCAGAGCGGGCCGCATGCGCACGCCCGGGAACCGGACCGCATTCCATGTCGGACGAGTATGTACGCGCTGCTCGATGCATTGCCTTCAAGTATAACGCTCGTAGATACGCCGACGACACGCGCGCACACACCGGTGCTCGCATCCGTCCGCGGAACGATACGAAGACGTCTGCTGTTATCGCGAAAATGAAAGTTTCACGGTTTCATGATTTTCAAATGGATGAACTTTGAATCTTTCTCACTAATCTGATAGTTTTAAGAGTAGCATTTGGATTTGGGGCAGGCGCGATGTTTTTGGGGGTGAGATGATTGTAGATGGGGTTGTAGATTTTAAGTATGTGGAGGATTTTTAAAATGTAGAAAGTGATTTGTAAAGTGATTTTTTGTGATAAGACTGATTGTGGATAATTGAGGGTAAGGTAGGGTTGGGTAGAGGGGGTAAGGAGAAAATTTTATGAACTTATTGGAAGTTGGAGGATCTTGAAGGATGGAAAGGAAAATAGAGGAGTAGATCAGGGAGAAAGGGTGAGAGAATTTAGACGCGGAAACGATAGGGTGGCGGCCCTGGTAAAAAAAGAAGCACCAACCCTTTTCCTCTTTCCTGCCTCGCAGCACGAAACCACGGAAACCACCTTGGAAATTCTATTCTAAAAATACCACCTCGCGGAGTTTCTCCGTTTTTTTCGGCCGGCTCTTTCTCTCGGTGGCTCTTTTTTGTCTTTCTACCCTCAGGAGATGAGCACCGGCCATATGGTCCGCGAGGGAGAGATAAAAAATTCATATTTCCACTGGAAGGGCTGAGCAGCGATATTTTTAAACTTTGAGCACCGTCGAGAGCGAACGTTCAACTTTCCTCGCTCCGGAACTTTCTTCGTCTTTCCATAATTGTACCGATTTATTCCATCAGGCAAATAGTTCGTAAATCGTCTACGATTAAAAATCCAAAAGAAAGACAATATATCAAAGACGATCAGATGGTAGCTGCGCGGTACGAGAAGATTGAAATTTCTTCTTTGAATTCTTCGAGGTATTCCAGGTGTTTGCTAATGTCCCCCTTCTTTTTATCCTGCAACGTGGAAAGATATTTCCATCGGATTCTTGCTACCTGGAATACCGAAAGTACCGATTTTTTTTCCTCCTCGATCGACCACCCCTCCGGCAACGACGGCTGAAGCGGCAGCCCGTTATTTAAAGGTTCCGTTTGGCTAATGGTTTTCTCACACGTGGAGACGACAGAACGGTAAAAAAACCCTTTATTCCTGATATTTGAAACCCCTCGAATTAACAATTTTCTCATCAATAAGAAAAACCCTGACTCTGTATAATCACATTGAAAATTTTTTTATAATTTAGAAAATAATTTCTAATTATAAAATTCCGATGCAACGATATGCTGTGCATTTTGCAAGTAGGATTGATTATTTTTAACTTATGGAAGAGTATTGTTGCATACAATTTTTGACACGGTCTCACGAAATTAGAAGAATTTACATTCTGAGGGAAATATGATATTTCATCCGTTTAAACGGGTCTTTAGGAGAACGGTAAAGGACCTGGGGAGTAGTTGTGACCCCAATTTGGGGAGGGTTACGCAGCAACCCTTTCGGTAGCAGAACCTAACGGGATGTGAGTCTTTTCCCACATTCTACTTTCCACGAAATCGACTACCTGATTCTGGGGTAGAAAATCCAAAGTTTAAGTGGATCCCAGCGCAACGCAGGTGACGCAAAAGGTTAGATAAAACGAAATTAATTTCCTGCCGGGGATGGTAGACCCCGAGCTGACGGAGATATTCTTCACGTGGCTCAATTTTTTGCACCCCAACAGTCGCTTGAAAATCTTTAGAATACCATGGAATTCATTTCGACTTCTTTCTTTAACACCAGAACTACAAAGTCAGTCACAATGATTTCCTATTTATTCTAAAAATTCTCCAAATTTATTTATAAAAATTGCCTAATCGATCATGTACCAAAATACTTATTTAATGTATTGAAATATAAGAGATTTAACTGTGGCAGTTGCAGCACTAATTTAATGTGAATTTTTTAATTAGTCAATCAACTATCGATACTATCGATGCTAGAAATCTTCTCAAAACTGTATGTGTGATCGACTAAGCAACAGTAATATGTCAAACAGAAATATAAAGCTTCCTCAAGTCATTACAGCTTAGGGTTCTCAAGAATAATTGAGAAATTGAGCCTGTTTTAAGGAGAGGATGAAAAGAATTCAGGGATTGAAAGGAAGCAGTGAGAAGTGCTGAGAGTAAAAAGAAACGTGATGTTTAGAGTTGTGTGGCCGGAAAATAGAGGATCCAGTTGCGCCGTTATAGAGGAATAATTGTGACAAATGAGGATGTCGAATCAGCGGCGGATCCGAAAGGAGAAACGTTCACATGGCGATGGTAGGCCTAAGTACATGAATCAGGCCCATTTTCGTTCATGACTCTTTTCAGCTTTAATCATCCTTAATCCTCGTCATAAGCTACCCGCACGATGTAAATAGCTCGGAAACGTCAATCTAAAAACTGGGAGGGATATTAATGTTTCGTTCTGATAAAAAGGTAACAGCAATAGGCGCTCCTCTGAAGTATCCAATCTTACCGGTCTCCCTTTCTTTATGCATACAATGTACATTTTATTTTTCAATTTGCAACAAAATTATCATTCTCATTACCTTTCTGGTATTTCAAACTGTTGGATTTTCTAGTGAAAAGAACCTCACCATAATCCACGATGTTTACTATTCAGAGTTTCGTACCAGACTAAGTAACTGTTACAGAAAAACTTATAGGTATTTATAAACATACAATCGTGATGCTTAATCTTTGCGACAGGTGTCACGATTGTTATTGATTACAACACAGACTAATAAAATATTCGTAATGAAATAATAATTTCACCAGTTTCAACAAATTATCTACACCTTCAAGAACTCCAAGCATCCACCCTATCGAGGGTGGCTTTTCAACAGTTTCTTTCTGCGAATGAGTTGCAAGATACGCGATAAATTTTGCATATTCGCGACTTGTGTATTAATCACCATGCAATTCGCGATTATTTAACTCAGCTGCAAGCAATATTAGGGAGTTTGCGCGGCGAGTTGCGTGACAAAGTCGATTGGACGTAGGAGTAGAACGGCTGGACTCAGAGAGCAACCCCGTTGGACCTCCTCCGGGCATAGAGGGTTAATTTAACGCATTGTTACGTCGTTACGGTACTCGCGATTAGATTTCTAAAGAATCAACGTTATCCATAATGGACTTTCGGTGGAAAAAGAGACGAAGGAGGGGGAAAGTTTCTCCGTCGTGGCCGGAGAGTGGTGAAACTCTCGATGTTATTGGGCAACGGCTACCCCTATTCACATTTGTAACTTCCCTTCGCTAAAGGAGCCTGCGCTCTGGAAGTTTTGTTTCCTTGGCATCGACACGGAAAGCTGGAAATGAGAGGGCCGATGCTGGTTGTGATTTTTTCCTCTGGTCCCTTTGGCCAGCCGAAGGGTTGGGTTTTCTATATTTAATTGTTCTTTGTTCGCACGAGCTTCGTGGACCTTCTGATGCTAAAAATGTGGATTTGCTACTTGACTACGTTTGTCGGGATTCTTATTAATATTTCTGCGATTACTTTGGACCTTAGGGGCTAAATTTTCAACTCTATCCAATTGATGGCGCGTTAATGGGAGACAAATGAGAAATATCTTAAATTTCTTCAGCAGAGGCTTCAGGATTCTTTGCAAGGGAACCCTCCATCACAATTAGCAAGACTGAGAAAAGAAGCAAAAGGGGTAATCGTAACCCCTGCGAAACGAATCGCCGATAAGCGGCACCGGCGACTCGAGTATCTCCGTTTGGGGGGAAAAAAGTAGGAGGGCCTTCTTGGGGGTTGCGCGAAAGTGCAGCTTGACGTCATTGGCTCGTTTGCCACCCCAGCGATTCTGCGCAAGGGTGAAACTCCCTCCTGTCCTACAGTTGCGTTTGCATCTCCACTGTTTCGAATTTGATATCCGCGGATCGCAAGGGGGATGAAAACGGGTTCGAAATTTATCATTTTACTTTAAGATTCTCTAGAACTTTTCAGTATAGAATCATTGCAGCTTCAAAAAATTGATCTTGGAAAAGTATGCCGACTAAGAGAAGACGACAAGCGGCACAGGTAGAACCGGCGGTGGAATTGCCGAAGCCACCCACGCCCGGTCGCTGACTGGAGAGAGCAGGGGGGTTGTCGACGATAAGAAGAAGCACGTGGACGGAGCATCGAATGCAGCCCCGGGCGGTGCACGCACCTCGCCAGCCGGTGGACGAGTGCGCGACAGTAGACGAACAACAGAAGAACTCTCCACCGCCGTCTGCTGTCTGCCGCCAGTGGCAGAGGGACTCCTCTTTCTCTCTCTAACTAATCGTTCCTCTCTTACGATCGTTCCACTCACCGTGGTTCCCTCCGTCTCTCTGCCAGCGACGTTTCGCCGCGGTAAGACGCGGCGAGAGGGACGCACGAGCCGAGAGGAAAGAGGAAAGAAGGAGGATAAAGCCGCGAAAGAGGGAACTCGCTCGCGGAGGGTGGGTGGGTGATCGCGTCGGCGGAGGGAAGGAAGGTCGGAGGGTCGGAGGGGGTTGCAAGAGGCAAAGCGACGGCGACGGCGAAGGCGGGGAGAACCGCGACGAAGCGTCGTTGCGGCCGACGGGGTGGGGCATCGTTCGATCGTGAAATGGTGGGGAGCCGCGAAGCACGGCTCGATCCTCATGGAAGGGGGAGAGAGGCCGCCGCCTCTCCCCTCCGGTCTCTCTCTCTCTCTCACCCTCCGGAGGGGTTCAGTCATCTCGCGCCAGCCGAGCCACGCGCACTCTCCTGCCTCGCATTCTGGCCTCGGTGAAAGACTCTCCTTTCGGTCGGACGGACGCTCTCCTATCGCGAGTCTCGACGTCCTCACGACCTTCGACCCCCGTGCCCTGCGCATCGACTTCTCGAGGCCGCTCACCGGCGACTCTCCTCATCGGAAGACCTTGCCGGTTGGCCTATGTCGCCGCGAGCCTGGAAACTAGACCGAGACGCAATTGAACCGCCCTCTCCGGACGGAAGCGCCGGAACTGCACCCCCGCTTCTCGGCCCTCCTGCATCTCCTGCCAACGCGGGACAGTGCATCTACCCTCCCCCACTCCGAAGGCTCGCGTGAAACGATCCGCGCGAGAAAGGGAGTGGGAGAGCCTCAGGCTAACGCGAGGGACCCTCGCGGATCTGGAGAACCCGCGGATCCGTCGCGATCATCCCCCGAGGAGTGAACCTTCGCTGTTGGACTTCATCGACGTTCGTCTACGGAATCGTACGAACGGGACGAAATCTAGTCTCCCTGATTTTTCTCGCTGGTTCCCCTCCCCTTTTTCGAATCGACGTCGTTTCATCCCCGTGGATAAGTACCACCACTACCGCCATCGTCGCTACCACCACCACTGGCAGTAGCACCGCTACCACCATCGTGGCGTCGTCGCTACCGCCTCTCGGAAAACGCCGCAGCCCCTCCTCGATCGCCTCGAGGAACACGAAACTTGTCGGAACGAGCTAGGAGCAGTGTCGTCCACGCGTCGCGAATTCGACTCCTAGTGGATTTCTTTTTCGTGGTGATATCCTCTCACGATAACACGCGCCACGTTCTTTCGTTCATCTCGTGCGGAGGTTGGTGAAAATGGGCTGCGTAAAAACTACGACATTTCTTGAGCGATAACGGAAACTCGAAGAGGAAGTCTCGAGGTTTTCCGATCGCTTTGAATGACAGTGCGTCGCTGCGAAGAAGGGGTTGCTCGAGGCAATGAGGAAGATTCTTCCCCTTGGAGAGTGATATTCGAGCTGTCTTCGAAGAAACGAGTGATTTCTTTGGTGAACCGTGTGTGACTAATAAATCCATCGTTATATCTTTCCTACCAGTTCACTTTACCATAGAATTCATTTTCGAAAGATGACAAAGTGACCTTCGGACAAAACCGGGATACTCGTGCGTTCGCGTAGACTCTGGAGAGCAAGTGATCGCGGAAGATTGCGGTAAGACATCGTGAAAGGGTTAATGGTGCGTGAACTTTTCCGTAAACTTCGCTGATCGGTTCACACGAGGTTCTCGAGTGCGAAGGGACAAAGAAAAGGGGGATGTTTTGAGTTAACGTCGTGATCAGTGTGACAGATTTGCGACATTTGCAGCGAATCGATCACCGAAGGAGATTCATCGAGGACTATGTTGACTACGCAAGTGCATCGTGGAAGAAACGGGGATACTCGCTGAGACAAGTCGAGGTAAACGTCATTTTCATTTCTGGTGTTCGACGACGGAAAATCCATGTAGTTTCCCACATTTCGGGGGCGCTTTTCAAGGAAAATTTGTTTCTAAAACGGTACGCTCTCGGCTGAGAGTATCGGGAGTTGTCGCGAGATAATTCACTTTAGACAAGCCATAAAAACGACTTTCGTGATGTAGGTTTATTTATAATTTATATGCCAGTAGTTTGCGAGGCTTTGGTTCTTGAAACCACCGGCGTTGAACTATCCGTAGAAGCAACAAAGTATTTGAATTATGTCAGCAAAGTGATAGGTTACTGCAGGAGGAGCCGTAAAGAAGTTGGCAGCCACTTCTGCTCGGCAACGTTTAAGCTTTTAGCCGGATTCTCGAAGACGCATCTAGTCGACGAATTTAGATCGGCGCATTGTTCCCGAAATTTTGCTAGCGTGGCAAAAATTTGAGAAGAATAAGCGAGCCGCGATGCGCCAGCTTCTGCTTCTTCGAAACGTTTATTCTAAGACCTCGAGCGTCAGAGGAATGAGCATTTTCTCTGTCTTTCTCTCCCCCTCTCGGGAAACACATTGAATTCCCTGCGAGAAACGGATGCACACCATATCTCATAAATGTGAAAATATTTCCAAATTGCCTGAGAAATCAGTCAGAATTCACTTTGTAGTATCGAAAGAACTGTGCAAAACTGAAGTCTTTCGTTTCACCTTCATTCGCTTGTCTTCCAAAAAAAAAAAACACCCTATTTTAAATCTATGACTCCATTTTTCGTCAATCAGAAACAATCAACTCCTAGTCTCAAACAGTTCTGCGCAATGTTTCCTCTAATTCTAACTTACCTCATAAACTGTTTAAATTCAAACAACAAACGTAATAATCGCAAAGACAAACAGCATTAAATCGATGTTAGAAAAAGTCAGTAATAAAAAATGAAAAACACTAGACCGAAGGACAGAGAATATCATCGTAAAATCGTCCTCCTTGATACTCAAGAGTGGGAGCGTATCCTCTACAAAAAACTGGGCAAAAATGAAAGAGAACGAGAATCGAGGGGCAGAGAGAAAGAAAGGGAGAAAAAGACAGAGGGAGAGAGAGAGGAAAAAAGAGGGAACACAGGGAGAAACGCGAACGGCAAAGAGGAGGAAGAAAACGTCGAAACAATTGGAGGCGCGGAGGCGGCCGCATTTCATGTTGGTTGGCATCGGCTCCCTTTAAAGAGTCTCTTGCTTTTTGTTAGCTCTTCGAAAATTATGATTGTTTGTCCGCGAGATTTACTGCACGGAGGGCCTCCTCGCGCTCTCTCAGTGCGGTACACGTACGTAAGGCCCCTCGGCACGGGGTACCATATCGAGAGTTTCGCCAACTGCGGGGTTAGGGGGCTGGTTTACCAAGATTACAGAATCAGGAATTCGTGCACCGTTCTCTCTTTTCTTTCGTTGCCGAACGGCTTAGTTTTCTCTTTTATCTCTCTTTCACGTCAGGTCGTTTTGTTTTTTTGTCCTCTGTTCTTCTTTCCTCCTCGTAATCTAACCGGAGAGATTAGCGGTGTTTAAATTAGCTGATCTCGACTCACGATGAAAAATTTCCACCGTACAGTTGCGCACACGGTGAGCGGCTCCTTCTCAAGTTTACCAGTGCCACCCCTCATTGAAGTAATTCCGAGCCACTTGAGAACCTCTGTTCTCCTCCTGGTCTTTATTAATGTCGCGAGGTAGATATAAACTTATTTTACGCCACTTTTATTTTCATGCTCGTAAAGACCAGCCGATGGATCCGCGTTCCAAGAACGAGCGTGTGGAAACGTTTATTGCAATCGATAATTGCGACAAAAGGCCCCGCTACAAAGACCATCTTTTCTTTTGAAGTGGAAAAGTTCGTTGTTTTTCATTTAATTTTCTTCGTTTTTCAGATGAATGTAGTTATGCTCGTAAAGGAGCAAGTTGTGCTCTCGGTTTTGGTATTCCATTGATTTATTTCGTATCTTATTGTGCCTCCAAACTAAACCCGACTGGGCCATCCCAAAAAGTGCCTCTCGAGCGGTCGGGCGATCGCTCTATAAATTTCACGAGTCTTTCGAACCCTATATTTTCTCGTTATCCTCGCGTTTTGCACGACACGTTTTATTAAAGTACGATAATTTTACGAGGAGCCGCTCAGCCTCTCCCGCCACCCTCTTCGGTGTCTGCTCTCTTTTTCTTCTACTTCTTCTTCATCTTCTTCTTCTTCTCCTTCTCGTCCCTAGTCTTCCTTTCTCTCTCGCGTCCTTTTTGCATGCTTCGTTACAGGACCATCTTCTTTCTCTCTCGATACCACTGAGATTCCTCCTCAATTTCTGCTTCTTTCAAACGATCCTGTACGATATCGAGAAGAAAAAAAGGAAACTATGCACCTAGAATCACAATTGTGTCTTCTCGTCGCGTTGACCTTCTCTATTTGACCCTTCCGGATGATTAATACGTTTTCTCATCTCTACCGTTTCAATCACCTTTTTTCCTACTATTTGCGCAATTGCATTGTACAGTCTTCAGTTTCATTCAAATATTTCAAGAGGGAATTCATCGGAAGGTACTCTACATCGTTGCTGTCTAGATCGTTAATAAATCGACTATAATTATTCCGTTCAAAGTCTACCTTTACATATCGCTGGCTTTAATTGCCCGAACAAAAACGGCCCCTTTTTATCTTTAATAAATTTCCGATCTATCTTCACGGCGGTTACTCCTCTTCTTCTCCATGTCTGTACATTCATCCCGGTACTTAAATAATTAACACTCGATGGAAGGATAAGGGCGGGGAATGTTTAACAGCGGCTAGAACGATCGAAGAAACATCGATACGGATGCTGTCGAGAGACGTTGGAGCACATCAGTCGTCGAGTTTCTTCTTGGCGAGTATATCCGACTGTACCTCCGAGAGCCAGCTCGGCAGTAAAAGGCCCAAAGTTTTTAATACTTTCAGTTGTTTTTATGGCGGCTGGCATTTGCTCTTTTTTATTGTTCGTCTCCTCTTTCCTTCTCCCTCGCCGGCACGCACACGACCCTTCAACCGCGACGAGGAAGAGAAAGAGAAGGAGAGACAGAGAGAGAGAGAAGAGGGAAAAGGGAAAAAGAGGGCGCGCGCGAGGAGGGACCGTCGAAGGGGGGAGAGAAAGGGAAGAAAAGAAGAGAGGAAGAAATGCACGGTGTAGCGGGAGAGGAGAGGAAGAAAGAGAGAAAGAGAGAGAAGTGGACTCAGTCAGCCTTCTCTGATGTACGACTCGGCGGTCCGCGTGAAAAAAATCCCATAAACCAGTAAAAAAGCACGGGGTCTCTGGGCCAGAAGGGACGGCGGGGAGGAACGAGCGGGGCAGAAGAAGAAGAAGAAAAAGTGGGAGATGGAGGGCCCAGTATCGCTAAAGGAATTCCTCTTATGACGAACCACGCGTGATTTTCTCTCTTTCCCCCACCCCATAAGCTCCTGCCAGTCCGAATGTGCGCTTCTTCGCCTTCCTTCGAATCGTTCTCCTATTCCTTCTTTCTCCTCTGTGTCCTCCTCTTCTTCTTCACCGAGTCTTTTCCCTTCTGGCTGAGATGCGGCCGTGAAACACGTTCAGAGTCTCAATGGACGAATTAAAAAGCGAAGACAGAAGAATTTCGAATGACAAATGACGGACACATGTGCCATCACCGAGTCTCCTTTTCTCTGTCTTCGTTGCTCCGCTGTCTTCGACTTCTTCACGGAGGTCGCGTTGGTAAAAATGCGGCTTTTCAGTTATTTCTATTTTTTCTTTAACGATCTCCAAATTTTTTTGATCGAAATTAGCGTGAGATAAGTCGTCCATTAAATATGGTTGGCTTTTAAGTCCTTGGAAAGAGAATCTTCGGTTTTTTCTTTCAACTTTATCGACGTATTCGTTCTGATTTAAGAGATATCGACGATTGATTGTTTCCAATCGACAGTAGAAGTGTCTGATTGACTTCTCTTCATTCTTTTCACGGAATTACGTGGGTACCGTTTATTTCCAGCGATTCACAACAATCGTCGCAACGCGGATATGCAAATTCCCTGGAACCTTTTGCGCACGAGCGACGAAGAAGTGGAGGAATAAGATGGAGGATAAGAAAAAAAAAAGAAACCTGTATATCGTAGTTTTCTGTCGGACAGTAATAGACTATTGCCGCTCTCTATGAATAGTTATGGCTCGTTTCGCATAAATTAGGCCTCAAGAATTAATAGCTAATTCACCGGATTTTCAATTATCGTCGAACCGGGAATTCAGTAATGCCCCCACGTGGCTTATAAATATGCAAGAGAAACTCCGTTGTTACTCCCACGGAGACGGGGCGAATTTTGCAAAAACAATGTTACGCTAATTTCCGTGACATCGATTCAATTATCAGCGCGCGCGCTCCTCCACGGATCGTCGTCGACCGTAAGACAATTAATTTCTCCATGCCTTTAAAAAAAAAAAAAAACAAAAAAAGAAAACAGTACAGTATCTCCCGCAGTTCGACGAATTGCTTCGATCTATAGATCGTCTCTCTCTCTCTCGATCTTTTCGAATCTCCCGAAGGGAATAAGGATCGCCGGTAGAAGAGGCGAGAGGGAAAAAGAGGATAAAGGGAAGTCTCGATCGAAGCATCATTCGTAATTTCAGATAGAGTCGGTGCTGGGTGTTATTAAACCCGATAGGCCAGCGAACGTTTCTTCTCCCTCGCGGGTGTTCCTCGACTTCAATTTAAATCGGTGACTTTGCTCTTCTGCCTCCCTCTCCCCTCTCTCTCAGCCCTTTCTCTCCTCTCCTCTTCATCTCGTGTACTCTTGCATGGGTATTAGTATATACCCATATCCGCCCTTCCAAAGTACCATCGGAGAATCCCTCAGGGATCTTCTTCTCGGTTGGAGTGCAGTGCGACCAAAGGAATCGAGGAATAAGATCTACGACGAGGACCGATACGAGGGAAAGAATAGAAAGAATAAGACAGAATCGACGGGGTGTATAGGAGAGAGAACGACCTGCTATTGGTTAGGTTTAACGATAACGACCGGTTATTAACCGAGGATAATTATGGAATTTAATTATCGACGCGAATCGCTATTAACCAGCGGGTAGAGTGCGTGCAAGCCTTTTTTGGATAGGCTCGTCGGACGAAAAAGACCCTTATTGGTTCCTTAAATATTCCGCGCGTGCAAACGAGACCATTCGCGTGTTCTGTCTTCGACAATCGATGGAACTACTGGATCTCTTTCTTCGAATAATTTTTTATATACTTCTTCTCTTCATCCCTTACAGTAAGGTCTTCTTTAGTAACTTTTATATCGAGGTTTCTGTAGAAAAATTCCTGTTTCTTCAGATGATGCGTGACATTGGATTGGTTGGTTTACGCGATCGAACGTAGACCTCGATTTTACAACGCCCGAAGGTAGATTGATTAAAGTTGAGGCAGAAGTTTTACACGATCGCGATTCCTCGTTGGCGATTTTCGATCCATTTGCGAGCTGTTAAGCGCGTAACGGAATATTCCAGGTCGGTGGTAGGATTTACAAGGAACACGATATTCCGTCTAGAAAGTCCCTCGGTGAGTCGAGGAACATAGAACACAGAACACTGGCACGTCAGCCGTTTAATTACATCGGAAGAGCGTATCGCATCGCGGTCGAGATCGTTTGTCACGATGATTCCTTGACAAGTCAATGCCACGTTACGGAGTCAAAGAAATCATTCATCATATCCTACCGCCATCCTCGGTGTCCCGCGAGATCGTTCGCCCGGTTCTCAACGATGCTTCCCAAAAGAAATCTCCCCGTTAGAAAACATATCTAACGTTCTCCACTAAAAGTCTACTCCTTCAACACTGTTGATTCTTGCAACATAGAAATACCCTCTTAAGGAGAGATGAATATATCCATGAAGAACAAGAGGGTTCTGAATAACGTGAAAAATCCAGGAAGCTCAGTAGAAACAGGAAGAAGTTCAAGGAGAGAGAGAGAGAGAGAGAAGAGAAGAGAGGACACTTCTCGTGACGAGCGCGACCGGTTCTCCGGATCGCGTTTTCATCGACGAACGGCGCTCTTGTCGCGCGAGTTCGACCGTTATTCAGGAATTAATTCATAATTAGAGCGGCCCACCTATGGGGAGCCTAACCCACATTCCAGCCACCAGCTGTCCCCGCTAGCATGCTCGTTTCCAGCTTTTCTTTTCTTTTCTTCTCCTCTCCACCTCGCCATTCCACCTTTATCTATCTCCCTCCTCCACCTTCCGTTCCTCCCCCTCGTTCTCTTCTTCCTGGCTGCTCGATCTCCGGCTTTCGACGTGTCTCTCGCTCTGTCTCACCTTCCACTTCGTCTGCTCACCTACACACGCGACTTTGCTACCGCGAGTTATTTTGCATGGCTTCGCTAGATATCTGCTGCCACTATCCCACATGCACGGGCAATCGTGTTACCTGCGTGCTCTGCAGCCTGCTTCTGCCGCTGCTGCTGTTTCTTCTACTCGTCGATACGAGTAGTTGCATCCTTGGCACTCCCATGGAGCAGGGTCTATGTTGTTGCAAGTTGATCAGCTGATTAAATCGGATTAATTTTTGAGAATGGTGATTTTTTTTAGTTGGACGCGATATGAGCAGTTGTCGAGGGTGGAGATGGATCCAGATACTTGAATTTATTAGTGAACCTGGTGTTTTTTTTTGGTTGTCGATACGAGTGGTAATATCTCTGGCACTCGTACGAAATAGAAGCTATGTTGTTGCAAGTTGGTCAGATGATTAAATCGGATTAATTTTTGAGAATGGTGATTTTTTTAGTTGGACGCGATATGAGCAGTTGTCGAGGGTGGAGATAGATCCAGATAGGTACTTTCTGTTATTAGTAAAGCTGATGTTTGTTCTATTTGTCGATATGAGTAGGGGTATCTTTGGCACTTCCATGCAGGAGGAGCTATGTTGTGCAAGTTGATCAATCGGTTAAATCAGATTAGTTTTTGAGAATGTAGATCTTCTTTCTTAGACACGATGTGAGCAATTGTCGAGGGTGGAGATAGATCCAGATACTTTCTTTTATTAGCGAAGTTGATGTTTTTTTTGGTTGTCGATACGAGTGGTAGTATCTCGGGCACTTCTATGAAGCAGAGGCTATGTTGTGCAAGGTGATCAGCCGGTTAAGTCAGATTAGTTTTTGAGAATGCTGATTTTTGTTCTTATACACCACGTGAGCAATGTCGATGTTGGATATCGATTCAGATGATTTCTTTTATTAGTGAAGCTGATGTTTGTTCTAGTTATCGATACGAATAGTAGTCTCTTTGGTCCACCCATGGAGCAGGGGCAAGTTGATCAGTTGACTGAGTTGGCTGAATTTTTGACAATGGGGATTTTTTTAGTTGGACAGAATATGAGCAATTGTCCAGAGTAGAAATAGACCCAGATAATTTCTTTTATCAGTGAATACTAAAGATAGTTAACCTTTAGTTACTCGTTACTATTGTTGACTGTAGAAGCTAATCAAATTAGCACCGTTTATTCATCCTTAAATGTACTTCAGTAATAATGTTACAGATAGAATTTTAGTGAGATAAAATGAAGAGTCTTTCAGATTCTTCCTCATTTTAAGGACTTCCCTAATGAGCTGGTAGCTTAGAGGTCAAACGAACGTAGGTGTCAGCGCGAAATACGTATGGAGCATGACGATGTATCTCCGAAATGAGAGATTAGAAAGTAGACGTCGCAAATCCAAATTCGAGATCGTCGATCGACCTCTTCTTCCCCCCGTCACTCCTCCACCTCACCGGAATACTCATAAAGGGTCTTTGCACTCGGAAGATTCCAGCGTCGTCATTTATGGAGCGGACAAGACACGCCATTAGATTTATGATTATGCAGCGCGAGGTTTATATTTATGAAAGGCACCAACACACGCGGCAGCGGATGTGACGTTAATCCGATTGCCCGACTCCCGTAGGAGCGACCAGTTCGAGAAGTCGGAACAGTTCGATTTAATACAGTTCCATCTACCATTCCATCTTCTGTTCTATTTAAAGTAAAAATTTTCTTCACAAAAATCCTACGTAATACTTCACAAAATCGAATAAACTTCTAAAATCAATCAATTTTTCATTCTATCTTTCTATAATCCCAAACTCTAAGTTCCTACTTCATACCTGAATTAAGTCCAAGTTACCTCTAAGTTAAGTGATAATTAAATTCTACGATAATTCTACATTGAACTTATAGTATCAATTTTTTTGATTTTCAATCGGTAATTACACTAATTGGCTTTTGCAATTTAAAACCGTGAGATACATGCGACACGTAAAGACCAGACTAGCGCTATCACCGGTGCTCTGTATGTACCTGTGCTCTCGATGATAGCACTTCTGCGTCAGCCAGCCTCGAGATACCATGGCGGAAGAATGCGAGTCGAGTGCAAGTAGGTCAGAGCCGGATTCTCTTCTCTCTCCCCTCGACCTTTTATCTAAATCACCGAATCTCTCGATCGAACCTCCCTCTCTTCTCCACCGTTGCAGTTCAGTATTTTTTCTCCCTACGTTGGATTTTTGCAACCACTTTTTTTTCTTCCTTCTCGTTGCGTGCTCGACTGAGCTTTCCTCGGGCACGTTGTCGTGAAGTGTGTTATCGTCGGTTTACACGCGACACCGAGAAAATCTCATTTGTTGACGATAACATCGAAACACGTTAAATCTCGCTCGATCGCTTAATTAAATCGAAATCTGCGAAAACGCGACGATCGCCGCGAACGTTTTCGTTGTACGTGAGAAATGGAAGAATTCGGTGAAACCGGAAATTGCTTGCACGGCGATCGATCCTCGATCGTGTTCACGGCTGTGTAATCGGCAATACATAGATGGACTGCTGACTCGGAAAAGAGCAGGTCGCCGGCCGCGAGCCAACAATCGCCACGAGTCTCTCTCTCTCTTTCTCCTTCTTCTTCCATGTAATTTATCGTTTCTCCCGGATTATGAAAGTTAAACTTGTAAGACGATAATAAATTCTTGTTCGGTGTCGTTGTAAATATATTATTAATTGAGACAACTATCTTCGATGTATAAGTACTTCATCTTTGAAATTTCTACAATAGTTTTCTAAAATTCGTCGATTTGTTTTTGCTCTGCCGAGAAATTTCAAGTGAGCGGTGGGAAAGGGGTGGATTTCCGCTCTGGATTCTTCTTTCTACCGTTTTCAGGGAAGAACGTGACCCGAGGTGGCCGGATGACAAGAGTCGCGGAATGAAATGAAGACGAGCGAGCGCGGAGACAAGCGGCGGCCGGGCAAATCGTAAATTTAAATTTAGAGAGGCGCGCACGTGAGCACCTCTCCCACCCCTCTGGCCGCATCACTATTCCCACCGTTCTTTGCTTCGACTCTTTCCGCTTCTTCCTCATATTCTTCTTCTACTTTGTCCTCCTCTCGTTCCTCTTCTTCGTCACTTTCAACTTCTAAAGGAAACAACACTTTATGTTCGTCCAAAAAATTCCAATCTTCCGTCTCCTAGTTCTTCCTCTTTCTCTTCCTTCGTATCGACGATTTGAATTTCAAAATGCAACGCGGATTGGCCGGGTTTTGTCGTAAATTGTCGTGAGCCAACGGCGGAAAAAGTTGTTTCGATTTTTAAGTCGAACGTTGTCCTGGTCCAATCGGCCTTCTTCTCCTCTTTATTCGCATCCTCTCTCGGTCGATCGTCTCAATAAGGGAGCCTTCGACGATATCCACGACAGTAGAAAAGAAATCGGTGTGGAATCGGTTTTAGTTCTCCTCCTTCTTTCCTACTGCGAATCATCTTCCTTTTCTCTTTCTTCTCTCCCCTATGGAGAGACGGACACCCCATGGAGAGTAGACGGCGACCTCGAAGGGCCACCAGTCTGCTTTTCGTGCGATTCGACATGGAAGACGTATCATTTCGTCCATAATACGATAAGTTACAATATCTGAAGGTTCTAATAGAAACTCCTATTCGTATTAACCTCATACTTTGAACTCTATCGAAAGTCAATTAAATCAATGATAAAAATACTTTCCCTCTTTAATTGTATATCAACGATATAGAGTTGCAAGGTAGTTAAAAATCTGGAGAAGTTTTAACTCGTTTTTACGACGGCAAACCAGGGAGAATTTAGTGCAACGTCTCTTAATCGCCCGTGTGCGCGCGACTCGCGTATTCTCGATTGAATTTAATTTAACTCGCGCCAACAAACGACCGGTATCTCGAGGGAACGCACGATCGAGCTAACACGTTGGTGTTTCTAACATGAAAATAGCAGGAAGACGAAGCGTTCTCCGGCGAAACGATCCGTCTCGAGTCTTCCCATTTCCACTTTTTCCTTCAATCTCCGTAAGAGCGAGAGAAAGAGAAGGAAGAAGATCTCTCCATCGGGACCCCAACGGTGAACCTGTCGCTCGACAGTCGCGCGCGAACCAACGATTTTTCAACCTGGCAACGAAAGGAAGAACGTTTCATGGGCCGCTTAAGCCGCGTTCTTAGTCCCTTATCTGACTCTCGTGGCGTTAATTGTTCGATACACAGCTGCCCACGCACGGAAGTCGACTTCCTCAGTGTAATCGCGAAATTCAGGTTTCTCCGTGCTAATTTTACGCGCGCGTGCTGTTTTTTTTTACCACCGTCTTCCCCTACTTTCCGTCAAATTCATAGACCGGGCACTCGTCTCTCTCGATAATCCACTTACTTCTGTCTCTTGGCACTTTTAGCGAGATATCCAGTAAACTTTCAGTCCGGATATTTTCACCTTGTAGAATCTATATATTTCTCCGTTGACACGTTCTCTGCCACGTGAATTCTCCTATGTCCTTCGTTTAGGAAAATCACAAATTACAACTTTAACTATGTCTCAATTAACTTGATCAGTTGCTACATTTTAAATTACGTTGCAGCGTGGTATAAAAGAACTGTGTGCTGTGTGATAAGCTAGCAATGAAATTCTTCATATCACTGATTAGGACCTGTATCAATAATAAAGACATGAAAGAAATTAAAACTATTGCACTTCCTTCCACACTTTTTGAAGAATGCTCTGTGATATCGGGGCCTATTAATGAAATACCTCACATCAGTAATTAGGACCCCTATAAATATTAAAAGCACCAAAGAGATTTAGAATAATTACACTTCCCTCCACAGTTCTTAAGGCAACTACGGCGATATCAAAGCCTAGCAATGAAATTCCTCGCATCTATAATTAGAGCCTCTACAATTATTAAAAACACGAACGAGATTTAGAATAATTACACTTCTCCAACAACTGCGATATCAGAATACTAATGAAGTCCTTCAAATCAGTAATTAGAACCACCACAAATAATAGTTATACGATCACAAATAATACATCATTTCATTAAATTATAATTTAATGAAGTTTAAAATAATCTGCCCCCCCAAAACCACGAGAATGCTGTCGCTAAATGTGACAAAATCGTCCACGTGTTCATTTTCAAACACCGTCGAGTATAATTCCATCGAAATGAAGCGTTTGACGGAGGATAGGATTTCCCCGTCTCGCATACTTCTACGTCGAGTCGCGAATTCACGGGCACCTAGGCAAATCTTTGAAAATATTCTCGCAAATGTCTCGAAGAGAGATTGCACGCATACGGAGGGGCTTCACGCTCACCGGGCCCCCCCGAGTAGGTGTAAACGCGCGCGCAATCTCGAGCTCGCTTTTAATGCCATGGCGAGTATGTAACTAGGCCGCGCCGTGGTTCGGGTGTGGCCGTCTCGCATTGTTTCTGAAATTACGATATTGTAGTTATTAATATTTATATATTGCCGTACGACGGAGAATCGTCACTGGCGAGGTGGTGCCGCGATACTCGACGACTTTCTAAAGCCATCGAATGCCATCGCGAGACGCACCTTGACCCCGACGATGGAGACTATTTCCGAGGATGTGTGTAGATTGCGTGATACCATTTTTTTCTTTTATTTCTGACCTCGAAATAGGTAGAACTCTACGTCAATATCTGAAGGGTTTCTTCTGAGAATATAATGATAGTGATAAAAGACCAACCATAGATTCTTCTTTGAAGAGGGGAGAATCAGTTTTGTTCAGGGTTTAGGTGAAGGTCATTGAAGTACTTTTCAGCTAGTATGTAAAGTTGAGGATGAACATTGATGTTGTATTTGTGGCGTGTAATGAAGGCTTTTTTTTTAAAATAGGGGTGGAAATGTATTACAAGGTAATTGCGAATTTTCATAGAAGTTTGTCTAGCTGGGACGTGGTCGCAGCTGCTCGATATATGAGCGTCCAACCAAATCAGGTGGAGCGCCTTGGAATGTACCGGTACGGCCGTTTGATTGACATTTCGGGGGCGCTCGTTTGTCACAGAAAAGCCGGACACCATTTGTTCCTCCCTCCAACCGCGCTTCTCCCTCTTTCTCTCTTCCTTTTCTTCGGTCTCTCTTTCTCCTCTTTTACAAACTATGTCTCATTCTTCTCTCTCTTTCTTTCTCTGCCTAGACTCTTCCTTGCTCTTTCCACCCGTCCGGACTGGTCATTTCCATCCGACCGACTCACCCCTTCATCACTCCACCCTTTTTTTTTAATTATTCCACTTTTTTCCATCACATGCATTAAGATAACCGCCGTGTGCCGCACACTGCGGCCTATCGGTCAAAGTCAGTCGGAGTTTCTGCTCGCGATACGTTTCCGAACGATCGTTCAACCTTCAACTCGTTCAGCCAACGGTTCTCACCCTTCTGACTATCTTAGGTTGCTGCGAATTTAGGAACTAAAGAGGAGAAAATTTGAGTCGATTTTGAGCCGCCTATTTTTGGAATTCCGGACAAGCGAGGAACGATGGCTTCTGTAATTATCGGATTTAAATTCTTCATATCGCTCGCGATCGACTCATTGACATTTTCGTCGAGTTTCACTCGTTGGAATTCCGCGTCTGTGCCCACGTTGCAGCGTTTCTCGTACAATGAAAACGTACGTAGGTTACCGACACCTGTATGTAATCGTTCGTTGGGATAGAGTGTGTAGCTACAGACTCATCTGGTTCCAGATCCTACGCAATTTCTAGAGCCCCGGGAGAGACCGAGAGAACGAGCGAGTTCCTTTTCTTTGCATCTCACCGGTGAAATTCCCGATCAACGAGAATCGAAGTGTCTCTTGCAACGAGTTACATTTGCATGTCACAGATTCTACTTCCCGTCGATACAAAATATTCGATGATTTTTAGAAAGCTAATAATTTGTCCTGGGAGAAATGTCTGATTAAAAATTAGGATTATAATTTTTTATTGTCGGGAATAGGAGATTTTTAAAGTCGTTTGGAGGGGTTTATTTTATCTGTTTGTTGGGTGATTTAAGTGGATCTGTGTCAGGAACATGTTGCGTAATTGGAATTGTGGCTGTGAATTTTCGGTGGGTTCAGAAAGTTCAATAATCACCGGAACCTCCGGTGTCATCGGGAACGCAAACGCGGTCAAACTTTCCTTCCACTCCGCAATTCGCTTTTGTAACCAGCCAGACAAACTGGCAAATCCGTCGAATCTGGTTTCGAACGAATCAAACGGCTCATCGTGTCAGAAAATAAAGATTGCTAATTGAATATCGTTTGATTATTTGTTCTTTGGGACTCAAATGAGTTTGAATGCAAGTGGGACAGGAAAGAGTAGGATTTGTTAATTTAATTCGAATTCAAACCTTTCAAAGAATTGTAATTTTTGCGTCAACTGGTCGCTAACTGATGCCAGGTCGTTCGATCGTTCGCATTAGTGGCTGATTAGGAAATTCATTTGCAACTACAGCAGGCTTTCTATCGCGGGCCAAGTGTGCCAATACGCTATCC
The DNA here is from genome assembly GCA_910591515.1 of Cerceris rybyensis. Classification (NCBI taxonomy): domain Eukaryota; kingdom Metazoa; phylum Arthropoda; class Insecta; order Hymenoptera; family Crabronidae; genus Cerceris; species Cerceris rybyensis. The sequence continues at coordinate 4,313,401 of OU342801.1, read as the reverse complement.
TAACTTTCATCTTCCGCAGTGTGTCTACTATGGTATCACCGTTGGTCCTCACAATTCAGGCCGTCTAATTATTCCAACTCCTCCAGCTTCCAAATCCTAACATCGAATCTTTTGAAAGCTCGAAGACGCGCCTTGAATTGAATCCGATTTCTCGGATTATCCTATGACCCATCACGAGCCTTATTGAACTACGCTGCCAAATTCAAAGACAACGGATACCAACTGCGTTTGAGTAGCTCATTGACATGAGGCTCGAGCTACTATGTGCAATAATTGTCGCGGAAATCACCGAACCTCAGAAAAGTTCAAAGAAATGATCTAGGATGAATCCGATTTCTCGAATTATCCTATGATCCACCACGAACCTTATCGAACTTCGTTGTCAAATTCGAAGACCGGATACCAATTGCGTTTGAGTAGCTCATTGTCATGATCCTCGAGCTACTATGTGCACTGATTGTCGCGGAAATTACCGAACCTCAGGAAAGTTCAAAGAAATGATCTAGGATGAATCCGATTTCTCGGATCACCCGATGTTCCACCACGAACCTTATTGAACTATGTTGTCAAATTAGAAGTCCGGATGCCAATTGCGTTTGAGTAGCTCATTGTCATGATCCTCGAGCTACTCTGTGCATTGGTTGCTTCAGAAACCACCGAACCTTAGAACAGTTCAATGAAATGATCTACGATGAATCTGATTTCTTGAATTATCCTATGATCCATCCCGAACCTTATTGAACTTCGCTGTCAAATTAGAAGTCCGGATGCCAATTGCGTTTGAGTAGCTCATTGACATGATTCTCGAGCTACTATGTGCATTGGTTGCTTCCGAAACCACCGAACCTTAGAACAGTTCAATGAAATGATCTAGGATGAATCTGATTTCTCGAATATGATCCACCCCGAACCTTATCGAACGTCGCTGTCAAATTCGAAGACCGGATACCACCTGCGCTCGAGTAGCTCATTGACATGATCCTCGAGTTGCTATGTGCGCCGATTGCCTCGGAACTCTACCATCCACTCCTGATCGTCATCGAAGCAACACCGGTGGAGATGGATCGGTCGACCGATTGACGCCGGGACGTGACTTTTCCCCCGGTTTAAAAATGCGCGTCCGGTAGCAATTGCAGCTACGTCGTCGTTTTAATAAACATCACCGGGCGTCGCCGAAAAAGGCCGACATTGCTCGACGCCGAACGAAAAAAGACAATGGAACGCACGAAAAAGGCGCGAAATCCAGAATGCTGGCGCTGACACGACGTCGATCCACCGGGTAAGCGGGATAATGGTGGAGGTGAGCGCAACGATTCCGAAGGTGGGGCACGTTCGACGCACGTCTCTCAAATAAATTATCAACACTCTGGCATTCGTTGGGGAATCGTCCTGCATGATACCGGTGTCGCGAAACGGATGGCCGAACGGATGAATATGCCGAGGACACGTGGAACATGCTAACAGTTTGAGAGCCACCGTGATTATACTTCATTCACTCGTTTCACGGAGTTCCTGGAGAGGAGAGCCTCTTTCTAAGAGGAACTACTCAAGATTGCCTTCCTGTTTTGATGTTCCACGGGGACTTTGTCGCTGTTTGAATGGATTCTCGCTTGGAGAATTTATTTTAGATCTTTGTGATATTTGAGAGATGGAAAGGGTTGACATTGACAAAATAAAGGGGTGGTTGGGTAGGGTAATGTTCTCGAATCTGTGTGGATCTCGAAGAAAGATGGTATTGGTGAACGGTGATTATAAACAGTGATCATTCTGATTGTACTTTCCATCGGTTCTATTTTAGAATAGGAAAACTAAATCCTGACAGTGGAATCGAAAGGGAGAAAAAGAGAATCGGCAGGAAGATGAGCGAATGAAGTAGAAGAAGAGGGAGGAAAAAGGGAAGAAGAAAAGGACAAAGAAGAAAGAGCCGTAGGAGTATTATCTCCAAACCGGACAGTGCCATTATCCATCGTCCATTTGAATTTTCAGCTCTCGTAATAACGACTAATACGAGACAAATGAACCGCGGGTGAAAGAAAGAGAAAGGCAGAGGAGGCAGAAGGAGGAACGGAGGAAGAGGAGGAAAGAAGAAAGAAGAGCGGAGAAGCCCGTGATTAATGGAGTCTCCACGGCGAGCGAGAGCTCGCCCGGATAAGATCTCCGATGGAATTCCCGTGGCTTTTATATTGGATTTCTTTTAAATTCGTTACTTTATCCGGCACTATGTTAATAGCGCCCCGATATGAGAGCTCGCGGTTAAGAGGAGTTCATTTATCATTCTCGGCGTCGCTTCCACCAGCCAACTCGATCTCTCGCACCACGACGTCTCTCGATGGTCTTCGCCACGTTTGCCGCATTAGTCACGATTCTGACCAAATTTCGGCCCTATGTTTTCCTCTTCTTCCTTTTCTTCCGCGAACTTTCCGTCAGATTGACGGCGGTGCCCTTTTTCTTCTGTTCGACCAGAGAAATCGTCGTTTCGGACGTACATATTCGTTCTTGCTGATGGACACTGGCAGAGTGGACTTTGAAGCGCAGTTCCAGCTTCTATAACGGAGATCGTTCATCATCGGCGTTGCACTCGAGCTCAATGGAGGAAAGCACGAGCGGATGACGCGTAGAACACGTGTAGATGTCAAGGCGTTAATCCACCGGGAGACGAAGAAACATATTCTGGTTCTCGCCGCCCAGTTGCATGGATCGAGACAAGTACGAAACAATCGCGACTTTACTGAAGGCAGCTCGTGATCGTTCGAAACGAAGAACAGTCCCTGGAGACTCGTATTAACGGGATGAAATGAGCGCCATTTTTCTTCTGTCACGACACCTTTCTGAATTGACCGAAACTACGTTATCGTGTTTGATAGATAATTTCTGATGCACGATGTTGTTACGTTGAGTAAAAGTTCCTTTGAATTTTTAATCTCGTTAACAATTTCTAGTCCTGTAACGGAGGTTTCAATTGCCATGGCTCTGTGATTTGTCTTAAACTGACAAGCTCGATGGAAATAATAAGAGCTCGGGTATTATCCGGCATCGATTGAAATTCAAAGCTGTCAGAACGAAATACGTCGTAACACTGGCATCGATAATTAATACTGAAACGTGTTGGATACAAAGTCCGACGGAAATTAATTCTCTGCGAAGATCGTTTCGCAGTTTCCGGTCACGTGGGCCCCTCGAGCAAGTCCTACGTTAAAAGAAGAATACGATGATCTTCTCCTTCCTCGTCTGGAAGACCAAACCTTCGAAGATGTTTAACGAGGATGGGTCTACTACCGGTTAGTCGGTCGCACTTTGGGATAAAGGTGTCTATTTCCAAGTTGCGACAATGCACGCGTTCAAGAAGCGGCCGCACGACGCGACGTTAATGAGAACCAATTAATCACCCTGGGAAGTGAATCTTCATGCGAGAAGACGAAATCTCGTGGACCAGTGGGTGATTCTGCTTTTGCTACTTCAACGGTCCTCGATTATCTTTCGACCGATCGTCCGCATTATCGAAAATAAATTTTGAAATTTTTTTTATGAGTAATTACCTTGAGATATGAGATTTTCTAATGTCGTCTAACGTGATAGGATTTCAATGGATTTCTAAAAGTTATGACATAAAAGAGGGTGACTGCTTTCCAAAAGTAGTCAAGTGTTATTACGATTATTTTGTAAAAATCAACTTGGAAGAATCTTTATGAAATTCTCTATGCAAATATGTCGAGTATCTTCAGATCTCCCACAGATGTCTCGTTGTTTTTGCCTCCAAAATCAATGAAATATTAGTGCCACTTCCCGGAGAAGATAAGTCAAGATGGATTTATTAATTGGCTTCCTGAAACTTTCTCAAACCATTCGGGAGGTGTTTGTCTCTCCCTCCGGTGCAATCGAATCGGCGAATCGTCGAGATTCGTGAAACAGCACCGAGCGGTAGAGGATAGAGGCACTCTTGCCGTCGACTATACCTCTTAATCCAGATTGAAAATATGTAAATAAATCCACTCGCGGCTCCACCAGCTCCGGATGCCCACTCTGTATTCCCCGTCGAAAAAGTATTTTAATAGAAACGATTCATCATTCCGCAGGGCCCCCGACGCACACGAGGGCTTCTTTTTCTTCGCGGAGGAAGACGAAGCTTGCTCTCCTCCGGGCCGGTACCTCGAACTCGGGACTATCCGGAGCCAGCACCGATTCTTCCACCGTCCTCTCGTCCTTCTTATCCTTTGTCGACCGCCTACCTTCTCTTCTTCCTCCTACGGCTTTCGATTTTGCCGGATTTCGCGGAATTTCGATCAAACTGTTTTCGGTTTTATCTCCTTGCCACTGTCTTCTTCTCTCTTCCCATCTCTTCCTTACTTTCATCCTCTTTTTCTCCTTTCTTTTTTCTTTCCCGTCCTACTTCTCTTTTTATCCTGGTCCGAATAATGCGAGGATACTCAGGATTTCGCGGAATTCCTTTGGTATTTTCGTTTATACTCCTCCTTTTCTTTCCTAGAGGGCCAGAGAGGATTTAAGGTGTAACCTTGCCCCTCTCATTTTTCGCGGTTATAAGTCTCCTCGTTTTCTTCTCCCGGGCTTGTCGCAGAGTGATGAAGCAAGGTGGTCCACCGAGTGAATGGTTCCAGGAGATGTCGTGGGACGTGGTTCTTTCGTTTCGGAAACCGCGAAATGAAATCGGCGGTTCGACTATGCGAACTTCTCGTTTCGCGACTACGAGGGAGAACTGGTCTTCCCTCTTTTTCTGACAAGTTTCGTTGTCCTCCGAATCTTTCCGGTTGCTCGCGAATCTCACGGTGTTTTTTCTTCGTCTCTCGTCAGAGTTCGACGTCTCGTTATGTCAGAGCAGTTTTAGGGAATACCGTGAGGCCCGTCGGGCCCAGTTTCTTCTTATTCTGTTGAAGAATTCCATCGTCTTCTTCCGTTGAATTTCCTACGATTCTACGGAGTTTCGTCGAAACGATTCGTTCGAATGACTTCTCATTGGTATTTGGAGATTCGGTTGTTGATGAAATTGGCCGAAAAGAAGAAATGAAAAATTCCAAGTGAAACTGTACGAAAGCGTAACGGGATCGGTGCGGCGTTATTCAGAAAAGTCGGCCTGGATGATTCGCGCGTCGACGGTTAGCTCGGAGAGCAGATTTTTCCATTATTCATTAACCTGGAGAACGACTGTCACATCGCGATTGGTTTCTTGCAGCTCGCTATTAGGAATCAATCAAGCCTCGAAGACATCGGGACACGGGCAGTGCTTGACAGCCGATTTAAAATATGTCGAGGAACCTAACGCGAGACGTTAAATTCGTTCCATGGGATACGTCTTGTTCTGCAGGTCTTCTATATTCGATTTCTCGCTGGTTCAGGATTCTTAATTGATTCGGTTTTCTTCATTGTAGAGAAAATGACAATTAAAAGTTCTATTCGTATTACATTCTTGTAAATTTTTACTTCAATCTACGGTACATGTCTTGTTCTGCAGATCCTCGACATTCGAACCCTCGCGATTTTATGATTCTTAATTGTTTGGGTTTTCTTCATTGTAGAGCAAATGATAATTGAAAGTTCTATTCGTATTACATTCTTGTACATTTTTACTTCAATCTACAGTACATGTCATATTCTGCAGATCCTCGACATTCGATCCCTCGCGATTTTATGATTCTTAATTGATTCGGTTTTCTTCATTGTAGAGCAAATGACAATTAAAAGTCCAATTCGTATTACAATCTTGCAAATTTTTCTTCTGGCTGCAGCGTATGTCTTGTTCTGCAGATCCTCGACATTTGATCCCTCGCGAGTTGACGATTCTTAATTGTTTGGGTTTTCTTCATTGTAGAGCAAATGGCAATTAAAAGTCCTATTCGTATTACAATCTTGCGAATTTTTCTTCTAGCTGCAGCATACGTCTTGTTCTTCAGATGATTAATAATTTATCTGGATTGATTGAATTTTCTTCATTGTAGAATAAATGACAATTAGAAGTTTTATTAGTATTATATTCCTGCTAATTTTTCCTTCGTTCCGCAGAATAGTTCTTGTTCTCCAGATCCTGGATATTCCATCGCTCGCGAGTTGACGATACTTAATTAATCGAATTTTCTTCACCGTAGAACGAATGACAATTAGAAGTTTTATAGGTATTATATTCTTGCAAGTTTTTCCTTCATTGTACAGAATAGGTCTTGTTCTTTAGATCCTCGATATTCAAACCATGGCAGGTGCACGATTTTTAATTTGCTAGGTCTTCTTCTTTATAGAACAAGTATCAATTCAGAGTCCTATTCTGATGATACTCTTATAGATTTTTCCCTCGAAGAATGTTTTTGAAGGAAGGAAAAAAAATAGATATGTTTGTTGGACGTTAGCAAGTATGAAATGGGAAGAGGGAAACGTTTGGATGTTGAAACGGTTCCAACGATTTCCGTTTGTCGAGCAAATTGAAGAGAAATAACCCTCTCGGTAGGCAAGAGACGAACTGAAATATGTTCGGTCCGACACCAGAGGCTCTCGAAGAAACGATCGTGTTGCGAGTTAGCGAAGAAAGCGAGCATTCAGCCGGTCTCTCCGCTGCAGGAGCAACGTTTCTTCGAGCACGAGGAGACGACGTTTCGTCGTCCCATAAAAAGAGGGGCCCACTGCACGCCGGTGGGTAGCAGAACAGCGCCAATCGTTTCGCCTTCCTAAGTGTAACGTTTACAGGCTCCCTCTAATTGCTGTTCGAGGCTGATGAGCGCCAATGAAACATGGAAAAGATGAGAGACTCCCGATAAATTCCCGCTGTCTGGCTTCTCGCGCGTATTCTCGCTCGAGTTCCCGTGATCCTCGTAAAAACGAACGGGGCCCGAGCATCCGTGTACATTTTATTATCGAATACGATTTTTCTGTGGCATGCGAGGACGTGGATCCGACTGTTCGTGAGCGACGACACGAATTCCATCGTTGGCGCGAATTTGCAATTCAATTGAGCTTTATGATCGTGGAAAAACGCGTCTCCGCCGATCGACCGATACCTCGATCTTCGACTCGCGTGCATAATGGATTCATTGTGTTGTTTTGCAACTGAGAAGTGGAAGGATAATTGTCCGGAGATTGATCGAGTTGAAAATTAGCAAATGCTCCTAGTATTCAGAAGAATATGGACTGTCTTTCCTAAAACCAGCAGTCGTCATCAGACTAACTGAACTTTCATAGACAAGATTCCTATCCTCAAATTTAACTTAAACTTGCAAAAATCAATCATCCACTAATGATTTTAATTACAAACCTTTCCACTCTCAAGTATGTCTTCTGTCAATTGAGTAGAAAGATATTCTCGATCATAAGATTGAAAAATACTAAAAGAGAACGAAGCCATAGGTAAATTATGTTTACTAAAATCGTCGGAACAAAACGTAGCAACCAGCACACCGTACCCCCAGTGTCAGCCCCCTTCCTAGTTACCAGCAATATGGCCCCCTCTTTTAGTGGAAGCTACCCCGAATCGAGTAAGGCCAGACCAGTCCGTGGCACTATAAATCTCGGAAGTTTTAATGCCTCGCAGCCTGCACACGGCTGTGCCCTTCTCGAGCGAGCCCCCCTTCTTCCTCTCCTGTTTCTTCTCCCTCTTCTCTGATCCTCCAATCCATCCGTGACCCCGCCACCCCTTCCGTCCTATTTGCATACGCGCATAATAGCGACCGCGCGCAGCTACTCGGGGCTACCCTTTTACTATTAATTTTATAAAATCATTCGCCGTTCAATCTTTCTCTCTCTCTTGCTTTCTACTCCCGGACCCTCGGAGCCTTATTTAAATAACGGATTTTCGAAATCTCGTTTTCGGCGAGATCACACGCGTGCATTTACACATACATGTCTACAGACGTACATGAGACAGACCAGAGGGGAGGTAAAAAGGTACACGTGTGCCTCTCGTATTTTTGGGACCCCAAGGGTCCGGAGAATTTGCGTCGGAGAATCCTGCATTGGATTTGCCAACTTGCTTTTCAACGAATGATAATTAATTCTTATAATACAATTTGTCAAAAGACTTTTCACGATTGTTAGTTAGATAGGAGATATGGGACTGAGAATCATGATTTTGGTGATCAGAGTGTTCATGATAAAAAAAAAATCGCAATACTTGGAGGTCCTCGTGGGAGGTATCGAACGTTTCTCGTCGCCGGTATCCCGAACGAGAGGACTCGACATCCGTCGATTAATTACTCGGCGCTCGGTCGTTAATTAGCCTTGAAGGGCCTCGAGGTATCTCGGTAGAAGTCGAATCGGCGAGCAGCGATAAGCCAACGAATCCCAAGAGCGAACTTCTTTTCTTTCCTGTCTCTCCCCCCCTCTCGTCTCCTTTGTAGCTTAACAAAGAAGAAAAGAGCACGGGTAAATTTCGCGCGTTTTTCCAGCCGAACGACGTCAGCCATTAAGACGTTTTAGCGGTGGGGTTTCGTGAAACGAGGATAGCCGGCTTCAAACGCTCCCGCTCGAGCACCGGTGGGTCTACTTAGAGCCGATAGCCTGCCTAACTACCGTAACCGTATCCAGGTCTAAATAGTTGGAGTTACGCTAAGTAGCCCTAACCAGATTAGTAAGTCGTTGCGTGCTCTATTTTTAACGGCGCGCCGACGTTCCGAGAGAGGCATTTTACGTGGAACATCGGCACCGAGGTGTGCGTCCGGTAGGAGAGGAGAGGAGACAAGAGAAAAGAGAATACCACGGAAGGAAGAAGAGAAGAGAAGGTGGAGGAGGATGGTAACGCGTAGCTTTATCCTAATCCCCGTAAACGAGACATCTTTCGCCGTAGATGGTAGCCGCCTTTTCTGTCGTTTTATCGTTCTCTTTCTTTCACCATCTTATTCTTTTTTCTTCTTCTACGACCCGTCTCTCTTTTCTTTCCGCAGCTCCGTGATCGGGTTATCTTCCGACAGGTTTGATCGAAGATGTTAATTTGCATAGAAATTACTTGTTTGGAAGGCGAAAACTAGCCGACACGCGCGTCTCTCGGTTTCATTGAATTCAGTGGAACCCCCTCCTCTACTTTACTGCGAACGGTAGAGGTAGCTCATTTTTCCTACCGTATGATTTAGGAATCGAGGTTACGACGATCTCGAAATGGCAGTGGATCTTGAGAGAAAAGAAACGATTCGGGAAACGGTTGATGCTCGATGTTAATAATTCTTTTGACATGCGCGAAATCCAAATATTAGAGGCAAACATCGTTCGGACTACCGACGAAGACTTGAATTTATTTACACGCTGCTCGACCGTTAAACGTTATCCACTTGTACGGTCGAGAGACGCCTCGAAGAAAGCGAGAATAAGAGAGAAGAAAGATGAAGGAAGAGAGACAAGTACCCGTGAGGAAGATGACGACGACGACGACGGCGACGAAGAAGAAGACAAGGAGGACGATGGCGGGGGAGAAAAGGGAAGGAATTTTATTTCCGCTCACATTAATTTCAACGACGCAGAAGACGGTTGCCACAAGGCGCAGCTTGAAATTACGAATATTATGACTTCAACCAGTTCTCAGAATTCTATGTTTTTCATTCTTTAATCTCAGCCTCTCGTGTTTCACACCATATCTTATGAACACATTCTCCCTTCGTTCTATCTGCCTCTCGCTCTTTCTCTCTCCCCGGACTCTTTTTCTTTCCCGTTCTCTTCTTTCTCGACTTCTCGCGTATACGATCACCTATGCACAGCCGAGCGTGTCCAGAGCATACGCGAAGACGCGGGAGAGGTCGGAGAGGGCCCAACCATTGCCTTCGAGCGACAACGGGCCCCGGAAACCCCGCCGATTTCATCGACGCGCGTGAATCGTCGACTACCATCCCCCTTTACACCTTACTACGTAGACGATCAGTGGCGAAAGACTTCTTCTGCAGGAGCTCGTAACTTTTTAATGAAACGTCTTCGTTGGGAAAACGAATAATTGGGGAGGATTGACGAAATTAATTTGCTCTCTTTGAACAACGAACCCTACTCTGCCTCTAGGGTCCGTATGACCAGAAATGGAGATTACATTTTAACCCTGTATAGTATTTTTTGCGGCATCTGAAGATGAGTTGCACGATAGCACAACTAGGAAATCATAAAAATACTATTTTAACACTTTATCGACCGGTATTTTTTTACCATCCTACCCTCTTCCGAACGATCACTTGGCCACAAATACTTCCTTCATACATATATCTATTTGAAAATTACAAATTCTCGTCACTGAGTCCTTGACACAGGTAACCGCAATGATAAATGACAATTTATTAATTGTAGTGGCAACCGATTAATAAGTTAAAAGTTCAAAGGCGTTGGATCCGAAAAGCCTATTAATAGGCTTCCGGTCGATAAAGTGTTAAGTAACGAATTAAATTTGAATTTTAAAGAATTTCATGATTTTCACGGGCTAAATTATAATATTCTGTAAAGTTAAGAACTTAATTTCGAAGAATAGAAGCTTAGATGCGTCTTGCAATACTTCAAAGTCACAGGGGCCCATAGAGGGTTAACAGATACTATGTTTCTAAGTATTAGTTTCTGATACTCACTGTATTTAAAATTTACGTCTACCTGTTTCTACATTTTATGTTTCTTAAAATGTGAACCATTGTTTGCCAGGTCCCTATGAAGGAAGGAATACAAAAGTGAGATATAAATGAGCAGAACAGCAGGGTTAAGATACGAAACGAATGAGAATTCTTCCTCGTTTCAATCAACTAGTTTCTCTTAGTGGTTTCTAATTATTGCAACCGTCACGAAGATGGAAAATAATTTCGACCTGATGTGTAATGCCTTTTGGAGAATTTGGAATTAAAGAAAAAATAACATGACCCTATTCGCAACCCCGAACAACGTTCTCCGTTTGAGATGAGCGATTGTCTGGAAAGGAGAAGGTCGTCTCTCATAGATGAGCGATTTCTTCTCCACTCGAGAAAACGTAGCCGTAGACACGATAGAAGTATAATATATTCGAAGCCGTCACTGGCGAATTTGAATAATCTCCCGGTATTCCAGCGGACACTTGAAAAGCCACAGAAAGACAGCGAGAGAAAGGGAGAGGGTAAGAGAAAGACAGAGTTAGGGGCCCCTCACCATCCAGCAGGCCTGGCAACATTACATTCAAGTGTTTGACGAACGAACGCGTTACGTCGCCGGGTTTTTTGTTTCCTCCTTCTGGTATCGGCATCAGCGTCGAGCTATGTCGAGTGGTAGGCCCCCGTAGGCTCTCACGGACCACAACCGCTCCGTCGTCTCTTCTCTCTTTCTCTCATTCTCCTTTTCTTTCTTTCTTTCTCTTTCTGCCTTTGCCAGAATTCGTGGCCGATCGTTTTTCGTTAATGATTCTTTTCGCTGGGACCGTTGACCTCTCGTTTCATTTTGCTCGGTGAAATGCCACGGACTACATCCCCAATTTAACCACTACGTGCCCCTCCTTAGATTCTTCTTGAAAATTCATCCCCTAAAAATGTTCTTTCCATTGTACCAGAGAATACAATTTTAAGATACAGAATGAAGCAATTACCTAGGTTTCAATTACCAAAGGAAAAAAACTATGCTCAAGCTCACTAAATGACTGTAATGCGTTCTTCCATTTACTTCGGTGCGCACGAGCGCGAAAAATGCCACCCTTTTTTTGTCCCACCATTATCTCAAGACGAGAGGGGCAGTTCACTTTTCCTTTCGCGTTAACTAGCACGTAGCTCGAAATCATCCGCATCAAAGCGTGACGGTGATGATCTTTCCTCGTCTTTTTACGATCACCCATCCCTGCCGGGAGCTCGAAAGCGAATCGTTGGAAATCGCGAGCAACTTCTCCCTAACTGTCCCACTGTCCGGAATAAACAGAGGGAAGAATTTCAAGGTTTTCCTCAGCAACAACCTTTTCTCTCCACTGTTCCCTCTTTATTCTCGGTGAGTTCGAGACCGGCGCTCCAAGAATCTAGGCCAGGAGACTCAAGGAATTTCGTAAACATCCCCGAGAGGTATCATGGAGAAAGGAGAAAAAGCGCGGGAAATTTCACTGTGTGAGGAACAATGGAGTGAAATGGTTGCTTGGAGGGTGAATCAAAGAGAGTGTAGAGAATTTTTCCGTAGATGATCAAGATCATTTTACAGCAAGAGCAAGGAGGAAAGTGTAGGTGTGCGTGCATGTACAAAGAGGGTGATAATGTATTCAAGGTCCGCCCCGTGGCACGATGGTGGGGTGAAACGGGGCGGCCCGCTTGCTATAGGTACTGTAACAGATGTTAATTATCCCTTCTGTATAGTCGGCAAAAAAAGAGCTCGGTCTCGCTCGGACATATCGTCCACTCTCGGTGCATCCCCGTCGAGGAGAGAATCACGTGGCCCGCCTCCAATCGCAGCCCGCCCCCGACTACCATCGACCGTACTTGGAAAATTCACTCGAATCTTCTTTGTGACTAACGATACGTGAGAATTACTTCGAGAACCTTCAACTTCAGCTGCTCTTCGTTAGATTCTATCTTCATCGTTCCACTTGTACGGGGGTGGTAATATTTTAGAACTTCTCAATTGTCTTGTCGTGATATTTAACATTAATTGGAACTATGCGTGTCGGTCATTCGACTGGTTATAAAATAATGATAATATTTTCCCGAGAGATATGCAGAAACTTGTTAATTTAAAACTGGAAATACCGTAGATACAAATATTACAAATTTTCCATCCGGTGAAACGGTCCATTTGACCGTGGATGGTATGGTTAATGTTAACACTAGATTTACCAGCGTGAAATCTACTATATTTAAATATGTTAAATATGTACCTCAAAGCAAGGAAAATTAAAATGTGGAAGAGATGATAGATTCGGTAATTTATGTTTTATACGATGGACGAAAAATATTTATTCTACGGCTCTCTCATAAAACCGTAGAATTTTTGGAAAAAATTGTGCACCAGTCATTTTGACTGGTTTGGTAAATCTAGTGTTAATAATATTAAAAATGGCATATTTAAGAAGAACAATACGATTCTTCTGTGTGCTGAGTTCAGCATGGAAGTATCGAGCATAGATACGTTTTATCCTCTTTGCAGTGAAGTCTCTAATCCAGAAAAGAATGCGATGACATCGTAGGTATAATCCCACCGCGGTAAATCCTCCGATTAGCAAAACATAAACCCTTATCGGTTGCTCGTCCTTTTATCGTTTCTCTCCTTGTTTCTTCGCGTTCTTTCCTCTCGTTGCTCCTTCTGCAGCCTCCCCTTGGTCTTCTAAGACGCGTAACGCACTCTCAAACGACTGCATTCCGGTGAAAACGAATTGTCTTGCGCTGGTTGGTGTTATCGTGCGAGCGAGTACTCGGTCGAGCGAGAGCCGATCTCATATGTCACCGTGGCTTTTGTTGTAGCACGACGTGCTATTGTTTTCGCCTTGTCCACGCGATTCTCTCGTACATTTCTGCACTGTTGCGAAATTCCAACGTTTCGATCGTTCAACATGTTGAATTCCAAGATTTTATTCCAATTTAATTAAGTGGCAAAAATATCTCGCCCTTTCGTAGAATTATTTTCCCATTGTGAAGAAATTATAATTCTCGATGAAACTCGAAGAATAGGAGATTTATTTAGATTAGAATCTATTGGGAAAATGGCTGATGTTAGCAACTCGCGTTTCTCTGCGAGTTATCAACGTAACGTCATTCTGTTTTGTTTTTCTGTTGCAGAATGCACTGAGCAGCCGGCCGGTTCAGGAGTTTCGAGATGTCCGCCGTAACCAGCCCGTATGGCCCCAGTAAGATTTCTTTTAATTTCATTATCGCTATTTTAATTAGAAAACATAGTCACTTGGTTGAATCACGATATTCGGTAAACGGTATGTGATACGTTGTTTCATTAAATAGTAACGTATCGTACACTCACGCCATCTCCTCTTCGTGGATACTGAGAACGTTTAATTAGCATGCCCTCGACTGAATTCTAATTAACGCTAAAAATTAATTCACGCTAGACCGATCGCAACGAGCTCTCCATGAGACGTATTTATCGAGCTTCAAATTTCTCTACCTTGACATCGATACTTGACGTAAAGTAAAGTCTTCTCACTAGAAAACCACCACGACAGTTAGAAAAAACTAGTTTCTCATTTTCAAAAAAATTTTCCAACTTTCTAAAACAACCGTAGAATAAATCTCCCATTTTGTAGCTCTATGGTCACTTGCCACCTCCTAATTCCTCTGTTTCCAAAATCCTTATTCAATCTATTCCAATAGATTTATTTCTAGTAACTTTAGCTTTAAATCTTCGAATTTTTATCATTCACCTTTGCAATCCTTTTTTGTTATCAGCGGAAATGCTTTCCGACTCGGTGTACAACTACGCGACCAGCCGACGGGGGACAGCCGAGCAGGACAGCGACTCCCAATACGAAGCCCAGGCGCAGCTGCAGATCACAAGTATCCAAAAGCCGCGAAACAAGCGAAAAAACTTTAAACCCATAAGCAGCCGGATGGCGGAGGTGTCGGACGAGTCCGAGAGGGACGAGGAGGAGCCGGAGGCTATGGAGGAGAGTTCCAGTGAGATCTTCGAGTGCGAGAGAAAAACGATGTTACTGCCCGCGGATGAGAGGTCCAAGCAGAGGTTGAACAACAACGAAGTCAGCCCAATGGACCTCTCCGTTGCGACGAGACCCCCGTCATCCGAGGCTGACGACGACAGCGGGGATTCCCTCAGGCATAAGTTCATTCTTGAACAGTTGCGATCTCAGAAGCTCTATTCCCCCGGCACTGAGGTAATTGTTTTTTTTTTACAATTTCTAACTTGAAATACCACGATAATTGATATTTTTGCAAAATAAACTTCATGGAATTATTTTTCACTGAGAAATCCAATAGAAAATCATTTTTATAATTTTCTATGCATGGAATGATTTCAGGCTAGGAGTCCAAATTCTGATTCGTCGGACAAAAGTGGTAGCGGTGTATTGGATACTGAATCGGGGCGTTTGGATGATCAGGACACCCCGTTTGACGATGATAGGGCACAAGATATCGATGGGGATGTGGATTGTGAAGAAAGAAAACCATTTGAGGGAATGAGGGAGTATGCGGAGTCAACGATGCAAGAACTTTTGGCGATCTACGGCTTAGCTGGTAGCGAATTAGCAAAGTCGGTTAGCAGACAGTTACCACCGACTTTCCTAAATCCAACGACTGGTCAGCCTGCGCAGGGTGAGTTTATTTATTCTGCAATGATATTGAAATCTCGGATGAATTAAAGGTTTTGTCCCTTAATTCAAAATGGCTAGAGCAAAATGCTCGAGTGAATATTCGAATCTTCGGGAATTAATGAAAATGGTTGCCATCTGCGATAGTTACTTATTCTCAGGAGAATTCGCGGTCTTTCTTTCAAGAGAAATTACAAGCACTCAGTTGAGTATTCGAGGAAATCGTTGGTCGACTCGACAACGAGACGGGACGATTGGTTGGCATTGAATTTGGGGTTGGGCTATAATCAATTGACAACTCTGACTGGCTGGCATTCATGAATCCTACTTGGCATAAAATCAACTTTGTCCTCCAATTCTGTTCCTTCTTCGAACCTTCGTTTCATTGAATCGACAAAACTGATTTTCTATCGACTTCGGGAGGCATGAACGACGAATGATATAGGATCGATTGTGAATCGATGTTAGGAAGAAAAAGCTCAAGATAAGCTTACATAGGAATTTTTCGATATGACTGTACGTGCACCAGAACAGAATGTGGCACTTACATATTGCCAGTGCATCGCATATGCGCGCACGTGAATATGTGATGGCTCTGGCAAGATGGCCGACTTATAACTCATAAAGTCGGTCGGTCTGCGCGAAGCGTTGACTGCCTCGCGATCGATGGATGCCTTTGAGATCGGCCAGCGTCATCGTTTCCCGTTGCCGCACGTCTCGCGTGGGTCGACGGTCTCGCGAATTTCGCATTGTATGCCTTCCTTCGACGGCGACGAGTCAATTCCGCTTGTCCACCGTTTCCTTTTCGTCTCGGACGTATTAATAATTGAGTACCTTCTTATCGGCAGACAATATTTTCTTTACGGATTCTCAAAAGATAGAAATTTTCAAGTGACTGACATTCACGATGGAGAGGTTGAAGATGACAAAGTTGTCGTGGGTAGAGGGTGTCAATATTCTGGACCAATAACGGACAAACTATGGGGAGGGTTGTATATGACCCGTGAAGAGGTTTTATCTGACTTGGTGCAGATTACAAAAAAATACAATAAATTTTTCTAATTGCAGTGTTTTAAAAAAATCGTTTGACGCGGGAACAGCCGAGGAAATCAAAATAAAAGGCTCCTAATTTTTTATAAAAATTTTCAAAGAGTATAGGGAAACTATGGCGTAGATATTCCATGCCTATCTTATAAAATATTAATTACTGTATTGATAATTTTCTTCACCTCTCGGTTCCTCCTCTTCAAAAACAGATTTAACGCCGGTAGTTCTAGCATTAAGGGTTGCAAATTTCATTTCGGCTGGCTCCTAAGAATTTTGCCCACTGTTACCAAATATTCTAGAACTATGAGAAAAAAGTTTCTTTGTGAAATGTCACAGCATCAATGTCAACTTAGCATTCGTACATCCCTCAATGCATCTACCATTCCTGATCTTCTATAATTGCAGACATTTGTCGCAAAAAACTAGGAACTTAAATGTGTGGAGTGTTTTCTTAAAGTCAAAGAGTTACAAAGGTTTGAGAATACCGGAGAAAAGTTGATGGGGAATCGATAAAGCCGCGGATCATCGAGGAGCAAAGTTGAAAAAGAAACAACGGATATTAATGCGCACCGTCGAATGCTCTGTCCGTGACTCATCCGTGCTCCCTCACTCAATATTCATACATTATGTAAGTTAACCTCGCGTCGATGTAAAGGGACCCCAACACCAGGGCTTTAGTAGCATGGATCTCCATTGTCAGCGGATAGAGTCTTTCGATGTTGTCCTACACTTTGTAGAGAGCGAACTCTTTGTCGCGAGGGAGTAATCTTCTGTTTGGATTCGATTAAGTTCCAACCGCGGCGGTCGCGTGCGATTTCGCTTCTGCCCCGATTACTAGAATACCAACCACGTGAAATTTGAATGAGATACGCCCCATAATCGGTTCTTCTTTTCTCCCAGTATTATTTAATTCCTTCTATTAATTTTTATTCACGTCAGTTGCTCCAGACGTAGAGTTCTTATTAAAATCATATTATTATAGGGTAGAAACGTTTTTGATGAAAGTAGTTGTGCATTGAGCGGTATTTTATTCTCTATCTAGTATTTAAATATTTAATTCATTGAATTCAATTGCGTGGCCACCAGGGTCACGAGGGTCACCGGATCAGTGACATTCAACGTGTTAACGTACGAATTAGGAAGTAGTTTTGGAATTTTCCAAGTATAACTGCTAAAGAATGACTTTATAGTGCGAGCGATAATTTGAAAAGGGGGTTTTCCAAAAGCTCTGGAAATATGAAAAATTCTCACATAGGAATTCCGCCGACCCCTAGCAGAATTGTACCACCTACGTGAGTTTCTCGAAACGAACAAAAGACCTCGACCTCTCGCACGTCGTATCGCGAGGATTGATACAAAAAAATGGCGCGTAATTTATCATGTAAAAGTGTTTAAAGCAGAAACGACGTTGGCAATGAATCGCGGCTTGCGCGAGATATAGAATGAGGGAGGGAGAAAGAAACAAGTAAAATAAAAACAAGTTTCTTCGTGTGCCTCTTCAAGAACGCGTCTGTCGTTTCTGTGAACCTCTCGCTTTGCTAGTTCCTCGGCGGACAAACACACATAGGAATACATTTGCGTTTCAAACTCTGACGAGATAGAACAGTACTCTGCTTACGTAACACCCTTCAATCGCGTTTTCACCAAAGTCCGTCCTCGATTTCTTCCAAACGAGAAAAAATGACCATCGACTAAAAATATCCAACATTTTCCATTTCTCGGTCGTTTCTAACACTAAAACTACTGCTGTTACATCTACTATATTTAAATATAAGTAGCAAGTAGTTTGGGTCAATGAAGTGCTTTATACTTTTTAACATCCTACCCACTTCGGATCGGTTACTTGCACGCAAATATTTCCCTGATACTGATATCTCTTCGAAAATTGCAAAGTTTCTTCACTGACTCCTTGGCACAGTTAACCGCAATGAAAAATAATAATTAATTAATTGCCGTAGCGACTAATTAATGAGTTAAAAGTCCAAAAGTGTTGGACCCGAAAAGCCGATTAATCGGCTACCGGTCGGTAAAGCGTTAATATGGAGAACTTTTCGATGAAATTTGTAACCGGTCATTTTAACTACCCTGATAGTTTTAGTGTTAACCCTCAGTTTTTCGCATAAAGCCAATATCCACCTGTAAGGGGGTGCAGATCCGGAAGAAATGCAGCGATTGTAGAATATAGGGTGAACGGCGAGAAAGAAGTGGGGGGTGGGGTGCGATAATCCGGTGCGAAGAAAAGCAGAAAAGCTTGGTGCGTGTTGGCTCGCGGTGTCGGGCCCCATGGGGGTGAGGCGCACGGGGGTGAGAGCTGTGGCTGCAGAGGGCAGAGAGTACCGCCGCGATGCCTCTGTGAACCCATTAATCATTCCACCCGGATAAAAGGCAGCAAGGATGAAAAGAGAAGACGGACAGTCGGACGGACGGCAGGCAGGCATGCAGGCGGTGGAAGAAGTTGGAAGAAAGACCGAGGGTGAGAGGGAGGGAGAAAAATCTTTCCTTCTTTCCTTCTTCCACTGCGTCTCTCCTTCTCTTTGTCAGTGAGAGGATCATTTTTTATTTTCTCCTTTTCGAAATTCGTCGGAGGCTTCCATTGTCAGGCCCAGAGTGGCCCAGAGAAGAAGAAGAAGGGAGAGAAGAGAAGAGTCTCTCTCTCGTTTCGCTTGGCCGTCTTTTCGAAGGGGCGAGATTCATTAACTGATAACGCGATTCTTTCTTCGGGAACGGTCTCCTTTTTAAAAATGATATCCGACCCACAGATCGGCTGCTGAAGAAAAAGAGAGGGGGCTTCGTTAGACCGCCACCCGCCGAGAGAGAAAAGACCTATGAAATTTTCAAGACCCTTTTCATTTTCTCTACACCTTCAAACATAATTACATTACTCGACGATCTTACAAAGCTCTATGATACTCATCATTAATTGTATTTTCTAAAAAATACTAAGTATTTAAGGAATAACGTACAGATGGAAAATCGAAGAACTTTTCAACGAATGTATCGAATCTCTTGCCTACTTTAATTCATGATGATCGAGGTCGAGGGATAAGCGGTATTAAGGATCGAGACGATGAAGAAGAGGAAAGAAGGGGGATTCGGATCGTTCTAGTTAGGAGCTTTTATGTCTCCACGTGTAGCCCACTCAAGCACGTAGACACGCAGTAGGTACTCTTCGTACCTACGACGTAGGTCCACCAGATCGAAATCGGAGCTCCTTCCTCCCCAGGAGACAAAAGAGAGAGCCTCCGCTTTGGATGACAGAAGGTGTCGAGAACCTTTTCGGATCGACGACCTGTTGAATCCGGCCTCTCGGTATCCTTCAACGAATTCTGCGCGATATTGTGAAAGGAAAAGAAGCCCACGACCACCGTCTGTCTTCCTCGGAAGAGGTCGAAAATACGTTAACCCTTATCCAAGTTGGGGCAAAAAAAAAAAATTCTAGATTAATAATCCAGGCTCTCTTCAATTCTTCAAAGGGTCTGTTCGATTACGATTCCTTTTCATGTTGCGTTAGAAATTTATGCTAATTGAAACTCCAATTAACGTCCATGCAGTCGAATGAAAATGATTTATCGTTCGTCGATAGTCAGGACAAAGGTACAGACACGAGAGGATTCCAACACGAATGATAATCGATTACACTTCAAAGATACGTTCCTAAACGTACCTGTTCTCACAGTGTTATGCAGTTAGTCGAACTTGGAAACGTCGTTACGCAAAAACGTGTAATTCTTGGCGGAGAAACCCCGGGGATACGTGGCAGAGTGTCCCCTTTCAGGCGGATTCGCAAGAAACCGAAGGATCATTTGGAAGAAGCAGAAACGAGGAATTCGCGAGGACATCGAGGGAGTGCTGGATTCCCTCCGAAGAATCGTGAAACGTTTTATGAAAGCTTTTATGAAAGACTTTACGAGCCACGCTCGGAACTGGGTCCCTGTGTGTCTCGTTTCTGCTACACACGTGCTGCCGATGTTATGTGACGGGGGCCCGTTTCCGAGGCCTTTTGCTCTTGCTCTTCTTCTCCTCCTCCTCCCTCGCGCCCTCCTCCTTTCTACCCTCTCTTCGACATATTTTCGCTACTTGCCTTTTCTTCGTCTCTGCTTAGAGTTTGTCGTTTCTTCTACATCGAGTCTTTCTTCGCGATTCTTCACGAGCACATGCTTCTTTTATCTTTCCTGCAAATTGGTAGATTTCTTCTTAATATACGACGTTTCTTCTTTCGCTATGAACATGTCTTTTATATATTTCACGTGTTTACCGTATCTCTAGTGCAACTTGACTCGTCAAGATTTCTTCTGCTCTTATCCACGAAGCTTTTTGTTCGAAGATGAACGTTTCTTCTTGATCCATCGTACGCAAATCTGTTTTTCAAGCTTATCTCGCTACTCCGAGGAGAAGGACAACATCGTCTTGTGGCTTGGTCGCATTTGTCGTTCAGCCTCCGTCGGTGATGTCCGCTTCCGGGTCAATTGGATCTCCTCGGCTTTTTTGTTCGCCAATTAAGTTCTGAGTCAGAGGACGAGGAGCGAGGGAGGAGAGAAAGAGCAAAGGAGGAAGAGAGAGAGAGAGAGTACGCTTATTGACGTTCAACATCGTACAGTCCTCGAAGCAGATTATCGTCGACTTTTCTCTCGTGATCGGTCGGGAATTCAATTTATCCAGAATTGAATTTATCGTGGAAAATTTACTTGACATTGTCGAGCGGTGTCCTTTCTCGAATGTAACGAAGATTCGTCCAAATAGGAGTTGGATCAATTGGGACGTTCGACGTGGAGACAACGAATTGTAACTGTCGTGAGAAAGGGCCTTTTTACAGAATTAATCGGCACGATCAATTTCAACGGTTCTCTCGACAATTATCGATAGTGTTTCTCTCGTAGGCGGATTAGAACGGGGAATAGTTATATAGAAATAAAAGAGAAGCGAAGTTAAAGTTGAATTGAGAAGTCTATGACGGCATAGAAGGGAAATAATTAATATTGAGATCTCCTAAGGTGCAAGGAAATTTGTAAAAAAAGTGATGATCTACATTAAAAATCTGGCAAATACCTGTGATAATAATTAATCCTCGTATCGAACGCTGTCTCTATTAAATTCGTTCTCCATGATAATTTCTTATTTTTTTGCAAATTGTAGCAAGTGTCGAGCTTGCGAAAAGAAATTGCTAATGAAATGGCACGTTTGGAACGTCGCTCTTTTCCCGTAGCTATCCGTTTCCTCCGTTCTTTCCTCGGTTAGTCCCTTCCTCCTTTTTCTCCCTCATTCTACTCCGGCATCTTGTTTATTTTGCCCGTCAGCTCGCTGACACTCGGACATTCGTTTAAATTTAGAATTCAATGGGATCCTTTTACCGGGCGTACTTTCGTGCCTTAACGGATTCCCTGGCTCGGCGAAGATTATTTGTTTAATTCCGACTACGCGTCGATCTCTCGGTATAGCTTTTTCTTCCCAACCCTCGACGATGTCGCTCGATGTTCTCGTTAACTTCCTTCTCCTCCCCTCTCATTCCTGTTTATATTATTACAATTTCCGGCAAAGATTTCTCCCCTGTCCCATTTTCAGAACTCTATCGTCCTTCTTGTATATAAAGTTCGATGAAAATTCTGTAGCAAGCGAAAGGGATATAAAGACAAATCAATTTCAACCTCCCATTTTTCATCAGACTGCAGTGACCTTGGCAAGGGTCACAGAAAATGCAAAATACTCCACCAATTACAGTACTTCAATTTTGCAAGATCCAGAATGTTTAGAAAACCCTCCTCAACAGGATAAAAATCAAATCAAATCATATTTCGTATTTCCAATCAGCAAGGATCTCAACAACGTCACGGAAGATGCAAAATTCCACCGATCACAGTACTTATATTTTACAAACTGTAGAATACTTAGAATACTTGGCCTATTTTACAAGACCCAGAATACTTAGAGAGCCCTCCTCAACGGGATAAAAATAAAATCAAATCCTATCTCGTCGTTCCAATCAAACAGCAAGGATCTCAGCAACGTCAAAGAAGATGCAATATTCTACCGATCACTGTACTTCAATTTTACAAGATTCAGAATACGTAGAAGGTTGTTCTCAACAGGTCCACGATTCGCACGCGTGCCACATGCAAGCGGCGCGAGATGAGCCTTATTATTTTATTTGAACCGCGCTCTCGCGCGATGTTTCTCGGCGAGGCGTGAATTTTACAGCTGTCCCTCTTTGCGGGCCTCTTCGCCGACCGTGGCGGGGCGACAAGTAGTCCTTTATTGATCGGGCCCCGCTTCGGAATATCTTCGACCCACTGGCGAGAGTGAGTCGAGCAATTTTATTTTTACAAATACCGGTTCCCGCGCGAGGATCCTTCCTCTCTTCTTTTACGTCAATGAAGAAAAGCGCCGATGGTTGAAGTTCGTCCACGGTTTATTCGGCGAAGAATCGTGAAGGGGAGGGTATCGAACGCTCGCGCCTGGAATTCGTTCCTCGAAATCGTTTCTTCCTTACGTGGTTCGTGCTTTAACGATCTATAATAACATCTCAGTCTGCTTTATTCCGTGTGCAACTTTCGGTCTTCGATGAGACGAGGAGAATTCTAATTTTCACGCCGAGCAAGACGATTTTGTCTCGTTGATGAATTCCAACGGTGATGATTAAAACGATGGTTTGGAATTGCTTCTTAACGTGGCTGATAATAAGTTTGAATAGTTTCCTTTGATCGTTAATGATGCAAAAGATGAAAGTTAAGGGTTGTTGAACAGCTAAATTTGAACATCTGAAAGTCTCATCGAGAGTTTTTCTCTTCTACTCAACCTGATTTTTTATTACGTTCCGTTGTACTTTTTACCACAGGAGAATCAAAGATAATAGTCCTTCACGAAGGAGAAGACGAATTCTTGAAAATGCAGATCATCGCTCGAACCGATCTTAAAACTCCCTCGAAACTTCTCTTCGTCTTTCTTCCTACCTCTCCTCGGAATAGTCTTCATTTTTTTTCGACGGATAGAATTCATAACCGATAGAAAAACCCTGGTCATCCATTAGCGCTTCCATGTAGAAGCCAAGGAGTGTAGGAGACCCGGAGAAAGGGAAAGAGAAAGAGAAAGAGAGAGGGCCGATTAATTTTTCAAACAATCCCACTTCTGGAGTCATCGATTCGTGGGCCGAGATAGGGCCAAGGGAGCCCGGACACGTCGTGACCGAGAGGGCCCATTAGGCCCCGCGGCGCGGAGGCCCCTAGTGCCCCTTGTCAGTCTCCGAAAACCAGAAAGTCAGCTTGTCAAATTAATCACGGATGACCAATCCATCAGGGGGCATTCCTAGCCGAGGAGGATCTCCTTCGTTGTTGCCTCCTCGTCGTTCTCCTCTTCGTCGTTCCTCGGTGGTTCCTGCGTTACCCTGCCGGTCGTGTCCTCTTCAGAGGACAACGACAGGGATTTCGACGTACTTTGGGCCCTACCGATTAGGGCCCTTTTTCTTTCCAAGATATGTACAAGGGATCATACCTGGATTATTAGAGAGAGTGAATATTCGGACTTAGTAACTTCCTCTTCATATTAGATAATATCGTAGAGAGCGTGACGGTGGAACGAAGTGCAGCAAAAGAGGAAAGTTAAAAATTCCGTTGGACATGGAACTTATTGTTTTTGTTATCTTGAACGATTTTTACGTTGAGGGAAGATCGATGAAATGATGGATCGATCGGAATTCTTTGGTGATTCTGCGTTGGATGGATGCGTCACGATGTTTCATAGGATTTCTGTCGGCCTTTCTTTGGTGATTGCATAAAAGATTCGGAGATATTTGCGAAGTACTCTTCATAGACAATTGCCAAATTGGATATTACTCGTCGATTTTAGAATTCTTGGGAACAAAAGGCCACGAAGGCAACTCCACGTGCGGGCCTCTGACATTTTGTTTTATTCTTCACGATTGTCGATTTAACAATCGCGAATAGAATTCGTGGGATGATTGTGCAATCGATCGTGCGAGGATACTAGGCTCGTTCTCTTTTTATTCGCAGGATTGTATTTGCACATCCGCGTCTTTGCGACTAGCGAAAACGATTTGGACGATCGTAATGGATCTTTCACAGATTTAGAAAAGAATGAAGTTCGATTTCAATTCATAGGTGCTAGGTATTGATTATCATCATGCAAAGCAACGAGTGGGAATAACAATTCTCCAATTCTTCCAAGAAAAAATAGTGTTAAGGATGGGCATACAACAGAAATCCGCACATTCAATACTAAATTCATGATTAGTCAAATAACTTGTGTATTGTAAAATACACATATAATATCTACCATATTACTTCTCCATAAATCGGAGAAACTCTTATAAACCAATAGAAACCTATCAATTTTTCGACTTGAGTAGATCTGTCGTTAATAACAGAAATCGTTCTATCGAAAGTTTGAGAGCGAATCGCGCGTGGACGCTGAGAAGGAGAAATCGTGTGGCTCGAGGGCGACATTGCCAAATAAAGGGTTAAGGGCCATGCCGAATCCTGGGGCTCTCTTTTATCCAAGCGCGATGCGCCCGGATGATGCAGGGGAGAGAAAAGACCCGCGAAAACCAGTTTGTCCAACCTAATACGGTGCCCGTGGCATCGGCGATCTTAATGAACTTCTCTCTTTCCCTCGTCTCCACCTCTCTCTCCCCTCGCTAATCTTCCTTTTAAAAACTCCAAGCTTTTCTGCAATTCCGCGATCTCTTCCTTTCTCTCTCTCTCTTTTACTTTCCTCCTTCTTCCTCTCATCTAATCCTTTTTCTCTCTTTCTCACTGGCAGTCAGAGCCGCTAATTAACGCGGTCGAATAAAGGCGAGCCAAGGGAACTGCATATATTACACGAAACGTCAGACAGCGAAAGTGCTGTCTAATTAAGGGTGGAAACTTACGAACCCAAAGGATTTACATACGCGACAAATAACGATCGTTCGTTTGCAGTTACCGATTCGCGGGATTTATCGCGAGGGTCTATGGCCCCAGGGTGCCCAAAAGAGGCCCCAATGATTTTACGTGGGTTTTTCGTCGACATGGGAGAACAAAAGACATAGAGAAGGAAAGAGAATCTCTAAAGATGCTTTATGAAAACGTTTCACGAAGAATTTTCGTGCTGCCTTCGCTGGTGGGTTAAGGGGGGCCCGTTCAAATGGGGCCCAATGATGGGAGTGGGGGGAAAGAGGCCGTATCGGCGGAGAATACGAGAGGAACGGCATTAAAGCTGGCCTAATCTTAATATTCAAATTCTGCGGCGAAACCTCCACGCCGTTCGGCGGGGTATGCCTGAGAAGGTGGAGGAGGATGGTAAAAGCGAGTCGGGGCATGAGAAGAGAAGAAGAGAGGGAGAGAGAGGGATGTGGAAGCCGCGCGCATAACCGATTCTCGAACTCATAAATTTTAAATTATGTCAAGCAAAAAGAAAGGACGCGCGGATGGGACCCGACCTCGGATAAAATAAGAGGAGAACGAGGGGCCCGCTACACAACCACCTCCGCCGATGCTCCAGAAAAAGGCAGAAAAGCAGCGGACCCTCGAGGAGGGAACGCGAATGAGGCCCAGAACTTGGGAATTATTAGGGTTCCTAGACGATCCCGATAAAACTTCGACAGATTTGGAATTTGCATTACGAGTATCATAAAATCTTATTTTTCTATTACAATTGCAAATGATAAGTGGAATCTTTATTGGTAATTTTCAATAATGATATCCTACGATAATTTTTTCGACATATGGCGAGGCACAGAGGAGATTAACCTGGAAAACTATAACGACTGGGACGATTGGAGTTGTAAGTAATCGCGAATTCCAGTTTCATTCTCGAAATATTATTCTTTTCTCCCGACCAATCCTGGGCCCGACAAAGTCCCTTATCTTGGCCCCGGGGAAAAAGTAGAAGGACGAGTCTCAGGGAACGCTAGGGTTCCTGCGTTTTAAGTTCCTTCTGAAAGAAGAGCGAGTGAAAAAGAGAAGAGGGGGATCGAGAGAGAATGAGAGGGACGAGGAGGAAGGGGAAAGGTCTTATTGCCTCAACACGTTTTCCATACGCGAAACAGCTTTATGGGGGTCGCCACGAAATTTCGGGGGCCCCCCATTTACTGCGTCGCGCGAGGGGCCTCGGCCGAGTCGAATTTCCGGCATTAATTCGACATTATGCGATATTCAAATCGGACCCGTGGAATTTTTCGATCTAACGAGCTCCTACCCCCTTTTCCTCAACCCCTCTCTCGCACGGTCCCCGCCCTTGGGCCGCTTTTTATGTTGTATCAACGGCGCCGTTAACTCCCTTCTCTCTTCTCTTTGCGCATCGCCGGAGAAAACGCTTCTTGCGTCATTGTGTGCAATCTCCTGGCTGCTGATGCTGATTCTGCTGCTGCTGCGAGCTTCTGCGTAAAAGTATTTATATCGCGGGAATGGTGAATTCCACGAAACGCCACCGAGAGACTTTTGACTCGCCATGGTGTGCGCGGTTTGAAACTTTCGTCTTGTGCCATTTCTACCGCGCATTTCCAAACGTTTCATCGGCAATTGTCCCAAAGAGGTCGAGCAGAAATATACACATTTCAGTGGAATTATTACATCCCCTAAAATTTTGGATATGTCATGAAAAGGAATGAGTTTCAATCGTCCAAATTTATATATGAAAATTTCATAGTTCTTTTGTACTTCAAAATGGGAAAGATTTAGTATATTGTACCGTGTTTGTAGCTTGATGTTATAAAATTCTGGATAGAGTTTATGGAATTGAAGAAAAGTATCTATCCCTGTATGGAAAAGGGGCGCAAGTAGAATGGGGGTTGGACGGGGCGCAGAGTCTCGTAGCGGATCGGCGAGTCGCGCGGCTCTCCTTTGTTCGCGGCCGTTTCATTTTTCGAGTACGGAGGATAATTAATCTTGGGTGGGCATAAAAGGGTTTTCGGGTTCGGTCGCGAGAAAAAATGAGCGCAGCTCTGGCTTCGACCGTGTGGCCAGTTGTTCGCTGCCCCCTTTTTTTCTCCCTCCTTCCCCGTCTTTTCGTCTTTATATTTCTCTCTCTCCATCCCTCTTTCCATCTCTTCCTCCCCTCCACATTCTCTCTTTCTCTATCCCGTTCATCCACTTAACCGCCTCCCACACGTAGCACCGCGGGATTCTAACCGCCATTTCGTACCCCCCACTCCTACCTGTGGCCGTCTCTTTTTTTCAGAATTTGAGTCAATAAAAAATCGCCTGGAACAAAGGAACGAACGGCCGCCAATTTCTCACAGGATAATGTCCGGACCCATCGGGCCGAGGAGAAGGCTAATCACGGCCGAGCATCTTGACTTCTGTTAGGTGTTAAAAATGGGCCCCGCGGGGCCCTTCGGTCTTTATCTCGCGGCTCGCAGTCTCTCCTCTCCTCTCCTCCTTCTCTACATCCTTTTCGTTGCTTCTTCCTTCCACCTCGTCTTGAATCTGCCTACCTCACCCCCTTTGACCACTCTTCCACCCTCCTCACCGTTGCTCCTACCGTTAAATATTAAAATTTGGAAACGTTACACCCGGCTCCACTCTCGATGAATTCTCGTTTCGGAGGTGGTGGGCTCGGGGGACCGGTAAAAAATTACGCAGATGGCCCATTAATTCGGGCTCGGCCGTGTGTTCCACGCTGCGCTTACTATCCTCGCCCGCTACCTTTCTCGCGATCGATGCCAGATTTTTCTCTCTTTCTCTCAACTTACCCTACCTATCTCTTCCGATTACTTTCCCTCGTGTTTTCGCCATTCTTGGAGAAACTTGAGGGAAGTTCGATGTTGTATTTTTAGAAGAGATTTTATTTTTTGTGCTCAATTAATGATGGTTACAAATGAAAATAAAGTTGAAGAATTTTCAGATGGTCTCCGAGGGAAAATTTTGCCTCGTATTTATCAGAAATCCATGCAATTCTCGTGCAATCAAGACGGAATGTTGAGGTTACAAACTACTGCCCGTAGCCATAAATCACGGTAATGTTTTTTTCGTATCGGTGGAAAAATTGGGATTTATCGAAGCCCCGAGGTACTTCTTTTTCGAGCGGAGGTGTGCAGGGGGTGATCGCGAGGACGAAGAACCGGCCGAGAGGCTTTAATGACGCGAGTCGATTCGCCTCGGTCGATATATCGTCGTCCGCGATGACGAGCCGATGGAGAATCGACGATTTATTACGGAGATTCGTCCGAGGTCGACTTTTCCATCGTGCGATCTTCTGCTACATCGACCGCGCCGATTTGATGGATCGTGTCTTTTATCGCGCGACCTTGAACCCTCAACAGGTGTCGGTGTTTTATCCCTGGATACTCTTGGATATAGACTTTCCCTTCTTTCTTTTTTCATCATATCCTGTTCTCTGCTAATATTGTAATATTACAATTTCCAAGTATTCTCTCACCGTAGGATAAACCGATAAAATTTCAAAGTAGAAGTTGAAACAGCAAGAGCATCGTCCTGATCTCCCTGAATGGTTTAAAGTGTTCTGACTATAATTCATTTGATATTTTTCCAAAGTTTCATTCACAGTTTAATATTTCGCAATTTAGCGACAGTACGAGTATAATTTAGAGAACAATTTTGATCCTACGAAGGATAAGTACGACTGGTCGTTCGGAATCAAGTTCTCGAGCGAAAAATCGGTGCATCCTCGAGCCGATCGCGAATCCAGCGGTGCAATTTCCACGTATGCACGTCAGGCATGCGTAACGCGAGGAACAGTATAAACACACTCGCGTGTTTCGTTACACGACGATACGCACGAAATTCGATTCTAATGGGAAACAAGAAAGCCGAGACCCCGGTCGACTCGTAATCCGACGTGTCTCTCGGCTAAAGGTTTAAAATACCTAAATCACGAATAACGACGCGATTCCTCGTAAAACGATGCGCCTCGTCGCACCACGTTCCACAGGCTCGCGAAATCGCAGCTTAAAAGCCGTGTGAAACGACACAAATTTTCCATCTATCGACTTTGGAAATTTCTTTTTTTACGACCTTAAGAATACCGTAGTGATTCATCGGTTTCAACCTTCTAAGACTTCAACCCTAAAACGTTCTATCCATAAAAGAATTTTACTTAACAATAATCTTTCGTTATTCCTAAGGAAATAACAGTGAGAATAGATATTAAAAATAAATATTGACACGGTGTAGTAAAGCGCAAAAATTTCGCACGTAACTTCAACCACGGAAGATCCTTTTCTCTCCCCTTTTTCTCTCACGTGGAAATTCGAGCGCCGGCTGATACCTGGAAAAAAGGGGGATCTTCCTTCCGTTCTTTCGAATTCCTCTCGAGTCGTCTCGCAGGACGATTACTCAAATTTCTCAACGAAAGGAGTGTCTCGTGTCTCGGTTTTCCGAGGCCGGAACTTGGATAGAGAGGGCAACGATGATCCCAGCAGCCCTTACTTTCTCCTCTTCTCTCTTATTCGACCCCTTTCCGGAAGAGGAACGGCCCGCGGCAGTGAGAAAGGAGGAAGGAGAAAAAAAATGCACCCCTAAAGGAGCGCGTAACCCCGTCGGGTCAGGGGGTGAATACCGTTTTACCGACTATTAACTCACTTTTACCCTGTTTTCTTACCCCCGGAGATCCCGCGAGAGGTAGAGAGAGAAAGTAATCCAAGGGGTGAAAGAAGAGGGTAGATTCACGAAAGAGAGAGATTCCTTCGTCCTCGAGGGGTTTGCCCGACCATGTGTTTTTTTTTCTCCCCTTTCCGAGGTTTTCTTGCGTAATCTTTCGTTCCTCTACCATCTCTCTTTGACCTTCTGAATCGTGGATTTTTTTCAAATCCCTTCTCAGTTTTCTCTCGCCCTTTTCCGGGTTAACGGTGGACGACGGGCGCGTGCAGGTAGCCAGGTACCTGCGGATCACCAAAAAAACTCGGAATTTTGGGGGCCACGCTCGATTTAACCCCTGAGAAAAATCGCGCGCGCGACCCCCCTGTCGTTGGCTGGTACAGGGGTTAACCGATTTCCCTGCGAAATTTGAAATCGGAGAGCCCGTTTTTTCTTCCCATACCGTTCCTTCTTCCTACCTACTTCGATCAAGGTGCACCCGTTTAAAGGCTTAAGTATCTCGTAAAAATGGGCCCGATATATCCCTATTCCTCTTGGTTCTCTAATTTTTTTGTCACTCGTCGCTGCAACTTTCCGGGTTAAAGGTGTAGACGTCATCGTCACGGCTCTCCCGTCGTTTCCTAAACTTGGTGACACGGTATTTCGTTACGGTTTCCCTAATTTCACAATACAATTATTCTTCTCTATTTTGCTAGTAACACTTACTACTTTTTTAAAAATTCTTTAAATCCTCTTTCGTTTTAAAGACATCATTGTCATATTTTGTCTCGAGTTTCTTAGTCTGACGAGAAGAGACTCGAGGATCGGCTATTTCTCAACCCCAACCAGTCGATTTTTTATCCTCACCCTACGGTATGTTCCCTCTTTCCATTACGTTCTCGCTTTCTTCCTCGCCACGTGATTTTTATCAATCGTGCACGACTCGGCGCGATGCGAGGCGATTTGGAGCAAAGATGAAAGGGAGAAGGTCGCGAGAGGAAGAGAAACACAGGATCCCCGCGGTGCGAAGACTCCTTCGGGGCTGGTCCTTAAAAATCGACTCGATTTAAGGATCCGGCCGGCTCGCGGGATACAACCCAACGCGTATATGCATGCGATCCTTCAGTAATATCTCTCGTAGCGACGAGAATCCATTTAGCCGCGGAAACGTGTACGAAATCATTTCGTACCGGTCCTCTCGTTCCACCTCTTCCTCTGTTCTTTAGCAACTCTCCCTTTTTCTCTCTCCACGTTCTTACCACCTCACGGTATCTCTTAAATTCTCCGTCGATGCTTTTATTCCGCGAAATTCAAGACATCAAATCTTTTAACTTCCAAGGAACCCAAGAATATTTTCCCACAGGATATGTTTTCTCTCCTTTCCATCCTCTCTCCCTCCAAAACTACATCGGACAGTCGTTTTTCATCGTCGATGACACGATCGCGGTCGTCTCATCGGATCGTCGCGATAGGGAAAAAAAATGCGAAATTCATACCTGGCAGAGGAGAGAGAAAGAGGGGAATGAAGAAGTAAAATAAGGAAAGAAAGATCCAAGGGGTTGCGTAATTTCGATAGACGTCATCGATCTAAGGATAACCCTAAGGGGGGTCTCTCGTATTCTTTCTACAACTCTTGGAAACGAGAGAGGGCTGCCTTTAAGCCCTTTCCTGATTTTTCGAATCTCTTTTTTCCCTTTCTCCGTCTCTCTCTCTCTCTCTCTACTACCATATGATCCTCTTTCGCCTTTTTTCTTCCTCGTTTTCTCATTCCACCGTGGCTACGAGGCCGATCGAGCTGGCCGCAGGTAAAACTGCGACCTAAGATCGTTTCGATTCTCTTGGAGGCCTGCCTTTGATGTTCTCCTGCGTCCTGTTGCGCGAATAAAACGCGATGGATCTACCTGAAATCCGGAGGTTATATCCGAGGGGATATTAAAAACTGCCCCTCTTAACTCTTCCCGCCGATTTTACAATTCCCTTTGGTATTTCTTCGCTTTGCGAATTTTTCTCTGTGAATCTTTCCATTTCATTGAGAGAATTGCGCAGGTTTATTTAAATCTTTTCACTTAGGAAGGCCGTAGTGGTCATCCGAAGGCTTATTCTTAACTTGGAGTTGTCACCTTGCTGCTAATTGTATCGCAGAAAATTTGCAACTATGTGCAACGTTTCTACTGAAGAAAATAAACTACGCGGTGGATCGAATTAAAGTTATTGAAATATTTGTTGTGTGTGAAAGAAGTTTGAATTTGGAATAGAAATGTATCAGTATGTGAAAGAAATGTAGAAATGAAAGGGGTGGAAATTTAGGATATTTATATAGAGAGGACGTTATCTGAGAACGTTAAACATACGCGAGAATCGAAGCCAGGGACGTGAAAATCGTGCCAATATTCGCACGTCAGAGAATTCTATTCGTACTTGGATAATGAAAACGTTAATTGTAATTGGATAACGAAGCAGTTAATTTGGCACGCGAAATTCTCCGCCTCGATCGTTTCGTCTTTATTTGGCACGAGTTCTAGGCGCCGAATTTCCGGATTTGAATCATTAACATATTGATTATGCATTTATATAAATACATGATTAGAAATTGGAAAGTATTAGAAATTTTTTTTTCTTGGTAATTTTCTCTATTAAATATCGCACCCTCCAAAATCGAGGCAGATGTACCTGCTGCCAGTCGATTGCGGGACTTTTAAAATCGAGACGTCTCAATTTCACGACTCTCACCCCATTCTCTCCCCAAGGAAGAAAAAACTTCCCTTCGGTCGTTTTTTTTTCCTTCTTTCCACCTTGGAATCTCTGTTTCCCCACTCCTGGAAACTGTTGCATTTCTATTCGTCCTCTGTAGATCTTTTCTCGACCAATCGAGAGACCTTCCCCTCTCTTCTTCGTTTCTCTGGATTCTTTCCAAAATCAAGGAAATCGTCAGATTTTCGAGTCAGTCTCGCCGCGCCACTGGCGAGGTACAGAGATGGAGGATATCGTGGAGGGTGAATTTGGTGGGTAAAGGACCGCTCTCGATCGATTTCTACTCAGGAAATTTTTAAATACTTCTACCATGGTTCTCATGTCCTAATTGTAACAATTTTTAAGTCGAACATCCCTCAGTTAATTGTATTTCACCGCTTAAAAATGCGGAAGGTATATATTTGTACAATTTCCACCTTTCGTCTTGATATAAACTGTAACTATATGAATTTAAAGTAGTTTTAACTTCATTCTATAATTTAATTTTGAAAATTCCCTATTATAAATATTTTCTCATTTGGCCGATCGAACTGGAATTTTATATTTAACAAAGACGGTTGTATGTTATATTTAAAAGAATGTTTTGATGGATTTAACTAATTGGATTGGTGTTCTTTGTCATTGCAGGAAAAGTGAAGGTAAAAGAAGAGAAGGATGCTTCGTCTATGGCGCCAGGAAGCCCACCTACGCCACCCCATACCCCTCAAAGTCCTCCCCGTCACAATCCCCCACCCGGGAATCTTTCTCAATCCTGTCAAACATCGAATGCAAACTCGCCCAGTCTGCAACAGCAGCAGCAGCAACAACAACAGCATCAACAGCAACAGCAACATCAAGACCATCAACATCCACTTCACGCCATGTCCAATTCCCCATTGAGTCAGATTCTCGTGCAGAATCCAGCTTTGGCGCAACTGTTGCAACAAAATCCAGCGATCCTCTCGCAGAATCCTCAACTGACGCAGTTGTTGCAGCAGAATCTTCAGGTTCAGATGGGCAGCGTCCTCTTCCAGAACGTCAGGAGGGAGGAACCTGAAGACTCGAGGGTGAGTCACACGCTCTCTGACAAATTAATTAAACGAAGGGTCCCTTTCATCCCCCGAGTGTTCGATATTCCCCTTTCGTTCTCGCTGATAGAAATAGACGGTGCTTCGGTTTCGGGCTGTGCTTTATTTACCGGATCGTTGCCATAGCCTTCTTCCATTTCAGGTGTATCATTTTTTCTTTTCTGATTGCGTTTATCTCGCAGTTATGACAAAGAATTATGGTTCCAAGTTTAGATTATTTGTTGACGGTGTTTGCCAAGAAACAGCAAAATTTGACAATGAATAGTCGAGCGTGAATATTGTTATGAGACTTAATGTAAATTTAATAGCCTCTATAAGATTCAGGGAAGCTTTTTGAAACGAATCCAAGCGCGTTTCGAAGTGGATACTCTCTCTTTCTTCAACAGAGTCGTCTGCATGTTGACAATTCGCTGTCACGTCATTGTCGATCATCGAGGCATACATGCGGCAGCTTACAAATCTGCTGACAAGTTATTCTTTGAGTTACAATCTTCTTGATAACGGCAGTGAGAGAAGAGAAGGAGAAATGGGAGAATGCGAAAGACGGGGGACGTTTCCGTCAGGAAAATTTCTCTCTGCGCGCTTCTCCGAGTTCATTTATCGAGTCGTTGGTTCGCACTTGGTGGAAAATTGAATACGATCCAAGAACAACATGTAGAGATATGCTGTAACGTCGATGCCTCGATGATGCGTGCTCGTTGACGATATATTTCGAGCGTCATCCCGGAAACTAGCTTCGTTTCCTTTTTGCCTTTCCCACCCAGCGTGCTGATTGCTATGGTCACTTCAGCCTGACCGAATATTCAGGATGCATTCAATCAATTTTAAACTGCCTTATCTTATTAACATCGCCTCGATGAAAATTCAATGCTTCAACATATTGAACGTTATTCGATAACAATTTCTTCTTTTATTATTTTTCTTCTAATTGATCAAAGTGTAACACTACATTTGCGGAAGTTAAATCTGCTACTTAAATATACCGTGACGCGATAAATAGTGTAGGAAACTTTTAAACTTTTCCAAAAATATTAAATTAAAAATATCAGTGGCCCACGATGGGATCAGATTATTATTATGCTATTAGAATAGTTATAACATATGTAGAAATATGGGACAGATTTATATTTCAGCAATTAATTCTGATTAGTTGTGCATTCAGTCGCAAAAGAAATTGGTACCGCAAAAAGTTAAAGAAGTACTTACTTTGACAAAAGAGGAATGAGTCGATAAAAAAAAGATCAGTCGAGTAATTTATATATTATATGCCACACGTGAAATATCTACTCTATCACTTCTTTATCACGAGAAATATTTAAAAAAAAGTAGAATCCGTCAATTTAATGGACTCCCGTACATCTAGTGTTAACATTATTCAGTTATCAATCATAGATTGCAATATCCTACTTTTATTCTCAGTTAAAGTAAATTTTTACTCGGCAAGTTATGTTTAAAAATGGAGAAGGATAACGTTAAAATTCTCAGATAAATTTACATCAGATTTTTAACAGTGATAACGTGATGAAATAAGTGGAAAAAATTCCGATGTCCTGTCGAATGGCCTAAAGTGCTAGCTACTGAGTCACAATCATATTTTGATGGCTCGATGACGAATTGCCAGTTGTTAGTAAAATCACGCATTCCATTGGGAATTCGCGTAGATAGAATAAAGCCGCGGTAGAATAATTCCGAACAATTCAAGGGTTCCTAGAATCGTGAACGGCAAATCGTTTGCGACGATAGCCATTGACGCGATACGCCGAAAGACACTTCACTTTTCGACCTCAACTCGTGCCTCGTGTTCGTCCAGCGTGTAGAAACTCAAGGACCACCTCTGTTGCGATAATACTCGATGAAAATGATCGCGGAGCAATCAAGTTTCATGGTAAATTATTCTTCGTTTTGAAATCAATCTTATCGCGCTTTCAATAACAAATATATTACTTCCTTATTATCCGAAAGAGATTCAAGATAGAAGTTCTACGAAATATACCATGAAATTCATTTTATTCCTCTGCCGTAATCTCGGGAACAGAATTAATGCAAAACAGATAAAACCGTTGAACCGTGTTTGTCGGTACTGTCGTCCTTTCTCGAGTGAATTTCAAGTTCACGTAAATTCCAATTACCGCGCCTATTAACCCTTTTGCGACAGTGCCGCCTGTTAACCCCTCGTGTCAGAACCTGATGAGAATCTGTCGTTGCTCGTCGAGTTGAACCCTCTGTTCATTCGCACTTTTTTCCACTCTCCAAGTGTAACATACGAGTTACAAGGGAATTACAGAGGTGTCAAGTTCATCCTTGTCCTTTCGAAGAAACAATTTACCCAAATGTCTCATTTGTTCTCTGTAATATTGAACATCATTCTGATCGTAGAATAATTGTCGATCCAAGTAGAATTTAGTGTTGAACGTTACTATCGTTGAATTAGCATAAAATAGAAATTTCATTCGATCGAATGAGACTCGAGGAAGAAACGATCGATCGCGTTTCAGCCTGAGAAAGGAGAGAGCGACGGGGGAACATCGTGAAAATCGATCGTCGTGGATTCGCGAGAGCTCTAATTTACGTAAGACTCTTAACGATATGCACGTGTCCCGGTGGTAAAAGATTTTAAGCGGCTCACGTAGCTCCTCTAAAAGCTAAATATATACATATGTACATAGAGAAAGAAGAAGAAAGAGGAGGAGGAACGAAATCGGAGAAAGAGAAGAAGTTCCCTACGCCGACGTCCTCTTCGTCCTCGACGTCCTCCTCGTCGTCGTTGTCGCGGCAATGGTGTATATCGCTGCCGTGGAATCCCATACGGGGAGAATTGAAATTATTCCCCCGATTTTTGTCGTGTCGTTTACATTATTTTCGCCTTTGAATATTAATGGGCATATGCTCTCCGGCGTTATGGCACAAGAAGTAACAACGGCGTATAATACTCGACTCTTAACGTTATTCTATTGTTTGCAAATCAGCTCTATTGTTTTCTCATATACCTCTATACTCTCCGGTTCCCTCTTTGCCCTCGCCTTCTCCTCACCCTCCATCTCGACCTCCTCCTCCACCTTCTCCTTCTACTCCTCCTTCTCCTCTCGGTTGGGCCTGCTCGCGCTCTTCTTCGGGCCCTCTCTTTCTCCTCGGCGCTTACCAACCTCTCCTCCTCTTCGTGCTCGATCTTTCCTCGCTCTTATCTCTCTTTTGCGCTCCAAGAACTTGCTTTCTAAGATACACTTCGATTTTCCTCCATTCACTCGACGTTTCCTTCGATACCTTCGATGCTCGTGTTTTGGGACTTAAGTCTGCTCGATTTAACCGATCGGATTAACCGTGGTAAGAACTGTCACGCTCGTCGAACAGATCGAGATTACAGGCCGACATTTCCCAGGGTATTCACCGTCGCATTGTGAGGTCTCGGTCGTTTCTCTGGGTATCGAACGATTTTCCTAAGTCGAATGGATGAAAAGACAAAGAGATGGAAAGAGAGAAAAAGGAATTGTTTCGGTATTAGCAAGGATGATATTATTATGCTGGATGCGCGGAAAAAGAGAGAGAAAGACGATTCGTAATATTGGGCATCGAAGGTCGATGATAATTATGAACACGGAATATAAATGTTGCGATTAGAGATCACGGAATCGATGAAACTTCATAGTCACGTACGTGACGGGAGTTTCTTCGATCGATGATGACGAGAATGAGGGAGAGGGATGAGTTTTAAGTTTGCAATCTGTAAAACGTAGAATGTCGTGGGTATAAAGACGAAGGAAAGAGAAAAGTCTTGGATGGACGATGTGTAGCAACCAGTTCATAAATTCAACGACGCCACGGATCGGATCTTAGATAGGGCTTCGGAAATCGTACAGGATTCGAATAATTTGTAACCCCGGTGGGGCTTCCGGGGCAACTCTCGTTTCACACGTCGCGCCTTCTTCGAGCCACCATTTTTAGGTTTCCCGATTTTAATTTTCACTCAGTCCGGTATTTGGATCTCGTCAGTATTCTTCTTCTTTCGATCGTTCGAGACACTTATCTTTATACGACTTCCAGAAGAACAATACAAATTTCTAAAAATACCCTTCATCCTTTTACAAGAATCAAAGTTTCAATTTTGACAAGAAACAATTTTTAAATTTCTCTCTAAGCAAAGGCGTAGATCTTAGAATTGTGTAGCAGTTTAGACACTGACGTAAATTTAGAGATGTTTTTTAAATGTTTGTGGATATTTCCGGAAGCTAGGATGTAGTTTCCGGTTTGCGTAATTCTTTCGCGATGACGTAAGTCAGGTATGCGATAAGTCAAGAGAATTTCTATCGTCGCGAAAATTCAAAGCGCGCGCGCGCGACTGCGGATTTCGAGGTTTCGCGCGCAAAAGGTTAACGCCTCGAATTCCAGGCAGGATCGTATCACCACTGGGAAAGAACGTTCGATATTCTCGCCTTACGGCTTTTAATTATCTCGCCATTGTCGCGGCCGCCCGTAAAGCGAGATGCAAAGTCGTAAAAATTCACGAAATGCAATCTTGCCGGTAGAAAGGCCGCGCAAACATCTCCAGCGAATTCTTAACCCGTGTTTCTCCGACAATCTGTCGTTTTCTTAGATAATTAATGTATTTAACCGTGCCTAAAGAAAATGAGAAAAACGCTATCCATTTTAGAAGAGTTTTCTACAAAATTTGACACTTTCACAATACTAGGATACTACTATAATTTATCTTAAGCTTCCTCAACGATGTCCTTTCCCTCACCTACAAATTATCACACCTTCAACCTACCTATTAGCGTGAAAAAGGAACTTCAATAATGAAGTAATTCCCATCTGACACAAAGTTCAACTCAGACTCTTTCCTAACATTATTAATGTCAAAGATCATCTTCCAGCCCAACATCTCTCTTACTAATCCTCAATAATTATTCTCCAAAAGAAATACACAAATCCCTTCAGCCTCTTCCAAACACTTATCAAATAATCTTCTCTCCATCCTTAAAAACCATCGAAAAGGGGGCTGCACCGTTCGCCAAAGAAGCAGAGACTCGAATACGAGTCAGGAATCCCCTGCGATTCGATTTTTCGAGGACACGTGCCTTGGCGGATTGGTCGAAGCGTAGGCGCCCCCCTTTTTCGCCCCCGTCGCGTGTGCACGTCCCTGAACATGCTGGTGCATTGTACATCGTAATGTATTTCTTTTAGGTACCGCCGACAATAGCGAGCCTGGCGGCGATGAAGGTGGAGGCAGCTGACCCGAAGGTTTCCGGTGAGTTACTATTTCCTCCTCCTTGCGGAATTATCGGGATCGGTAATTAGATTCAAATCGAGTCTCCACGTTCGACGACCCCGCGCCCGCCCGTGCAGACCTCGCGGGAAGGGAGGGCAAAGGGAATGGGAAGAGGTGGCAACGGAAGGAAAAAAAAAGGGAAAGGAAGAAAAAGGAGGAAAAGAGGAAGAGAGCGAGAACGGCGGGCGCGTGGGTCGTCGATCTAACGTGTGACGAAGACTCGTCACACGCGAAATTGCCGAAGGTGTTTCGATCTGGTCGAACCAGTCGCTTTGTCATCCTCTTTTTTAACGCCGACGAACTCACGAAACCTGTTGTTAGAGGACAATGTCTGTGCGGTGCAGTGACTTTTAATATTGTTAGAGAACTAGTTGATCGCTGGAATGGGTTTGGGTAATTATTGGTAGATGTTTCACACGATGGTCTTGGTGCTTTGGAGTTTTAGGATGTTTAAGAATCGGAGAACTTTGTAGATGAATGTACTTTGAGACGTTATGGTTAACTGCGGTTTTGATAATGCCAATTGCAATGGTATGGTAATTCATACTGGGATAAATGAATGTAATATAATTAGAGTAGATGGTCAAGTTAAATTGTATGAAGGAGAATAGTAATATGTCCGCCGGAAGAGAACACGGGAAGTATTTCGATGTTTACCGATTTCCAATGACTTCACGGAAGACAAGAGGCATGGCTCGGTTAGTTTGGAGGGAATCGGTGGAAGTGAATCGTAAATCGCGTGCAACCTGACCGAAACGAGTCGGCGTGTCCCATGCTTTCAGCGTTTCGTGGCCGGGGGCTCTTCCCCCTTTATTGGAATATCCGCCCACAGCATTATGGGAATTATCAAGGAAATGGGATGAGCGCAAAGTGGGTCCCACGAGAGGGCTGAAGGGGGTTGTGTCGATCGGGATGGAGAGAGAAGGAAGAGCTATGCTCTGTAAAAACAGATTCATGCAGGTCCCTCATCCCGCACAGTGTCTTTTAAGTTCCAACGAAATTCTAGATTGAGAAAACAACCCCCTCACTTTCTGAACGGATAAGCTTTTCTATCCTGGATCTTTTTTTAGATCAAAGAGATTTATTCTGCTATGAAATTTAATTGGAATGTGGAGATAAAATTGCATGGTTACATTGGAATGGAATTGCACGCCGGTGGAATTGAAGTAATTGTTAAATTAGCTGCGAGAGTTTCTATAAAATTAATCTTCTATCTCAATGGAGAACATTACGATTGTATGTGGTCGTTGCAAGGAGTGATTTTCGAAAGGAATTCGAATGCAGAGAGGAAGTTATTTTTAGTAACTCTCAGATATCGAACCGGTACAGAGTAGAAGTCACCGACTCGATGGGAATTTCATTAATTACGAGACATCATCGCGGAGATGCGCGCGAATAGAGAAGCTCGGATGTTGCGTAACCCTCGTCGATACTCGTTTTATAAATAACCATCCTATTGTGTACCTAGAAGATAACTATCTCTCTCTCTTTCTCTCCCTCCATCTTCCATTTTCTTGCCGATACCCTCGATTCCTTTTATCCCTCTTTCGAGAATGTCGCGTGGGAGTTTCATGGCACGAATAAACGTGTCGATTACAACGTCGTTGAACATCCTCAACGAACTCGATCCCAAACGATAATCACCATCAGCTCGATGATGATGCTTCCACGGAAGCGGACGGAGAATTTTTCGCTTGAAAAGCGAGAAAGAAATCGGTAGCGGAAATTATGGTAATGAACGGACAAAAGAGGGGGAAGAGACGAAGAGAGAGGGACAGGGAGAGAGAAAGAGTGGGCGGCTTTGGTCTCTGTCATCGAGAGACACATTCCCACAATTTCGGATTGACCAATCAACGTCGCCCGGACGATATTAAACTCGTCGCGAGATCTGCGATGAAACGGAATAAAATAAAATGTACATCGTTGGTGTGCGGTCCAAGCGAGGGGAGGGAGAGAGAATAAGCTGAACAGAGATCCATGTAGAGAAAGAGGAAGAGTAAAAAAAAGTACAGGGGAAGAATAGAGGCAGAGTAGAAGGAGAAAGAGAGAAAGAAAGAGAGAAAGAGACGATGAGAGAGAGAGGGAGAGAGAGGACAGCAATCAAAGCTGATTAAGCCCACAACTG
Organism: Cerceris rybyensis; assembly: GCA_910591515.1. Lineage (NCBI taxonomy): Eukaryota > Metazoa > Arthropoda > Insecta > Hymenoptera > Crabronidae > Cerceris > Cerceris rybyensis. Next base: position 4,272,471 of record OU342801.1, on the reverse strand, counting down.
GGGAATCTGTGGGGCCAGTGTCTCACGCCAATCTCGCCCAATCAGCCGGTTGGCCGGGGAGATTTAAAAAATAGAATGCCTACTGTCAATTGTCCCATAATTTAAATAAATCGAATAAATGGACAAAGTGGCCAATTAGAGTAGTTGCTGTATGCTGCTTTAACGCATTATTCTCTCTTTCTCGCGGTGTCTTCGGCCCTCTCTCCCTCCTCTTCCTCCACCGCACAGATACTCCCTCTTTTCAACGTCTCCTTCGAACTTCTTTTACCCCTCTGCCAACTGTCCCTCCTGTTCACTCTTCTCCCGCCATTTTACCCCTTCTATCTCTGTCTTCTCTTCGACACTTTGCGTTTGACATCGACGTGTACCAAGACAACACCTTACGTCGAGGAGAGGTAGCTTTAACAGCGCGCCGTTATACCGCGCCGATGACTTAACTATCAACCTCTGTGCACGTGTGCAACGCGCAACTGCAAGCCCCGATGCACACGTAAGCGGATCCGCGTCCGGTGCATGCTTGTCCTTTCCGTCCTCCCTCGAGTCGGACAATTTCAATCTTTTTCGTTCGCGGGAAAATCAATCTTCTTCTATACTTCGATCTCCCGAAAGTATATTTTATTGATACTTTTATCAGGGTCGATTGAACGATTCAAATGGATGAATAAAAGCGTGAGAATCCACAGGTGTATTGCGACGTGCGATAATTCGCACCTCGACGGCACGAAATTCTATGCCGGGGATCTTTTGTCCTGCTTGGTATCTCAGTCACACGACGCTCTCTTTACACTTCTATTTACCTCCGTCTACGCGAATGGAATCCCGCGTTTCATATTTCAAAAACATCGAATTCTGTCGTAGTGAGCAACGTGAACAATGGATCTACTCGATCCATAGACTAATTTCGTCTTAATTGACAAACATGTCTGCAAGTTTGATCGGTATCTAGAACATGATTTAGTAATTGTAGAGGAGGAAAATTCATAGTGATCGATCGACGAATCGATTAGAAGTGTGATGGGAAGGGAGAGAGGGATTGTTTTCTTACGATTCGCATTCTTTTGGAAGTACAGGCTAAAGCTAATTGATAATCTCTAACCTTTGACATGAGTGAGCGGCAATCTTCGATCGGAGGCTCCTTTGAAATTTAAGCGAACGAGTATTCTTTACCGGCTGACTAATACGAATGCCAGGGACAGAGGCTTTAACAATTACAACCAATTTACGACTTTAACAATTACCCTCGACATCCGTGAACTACGTCTGTCCGTGGCTGCACCTGTTCGACATTCATTTACGGCCAAGCTTAACAGGCTCGTTGAATACGTACGGTCGTTAATTTACTTTAAATACAATTTAATTAACCGTACACCAGGACTTAACCATGAGGCTCAACGTCGCGTTAGTACCTTATTATCCCTCTTCGATCGGATCGTTCCCCTTTTCCATTTTACAAATATCGACTACGTAGCGATTCCTCGAATACTCAGCTGTTGAAATCTCTCACTGACATCGGCATTACCATAACAACAAAGCGCAACAGAAATACCAAATTCTCTGCTGTTCTCAGCTTGATTCTGTAATTCGTGCCCCTTCGTCAATTGCTATGATTCCGTTCCATTAAACTTAGCTCTCAGTTACAAGCATCGAGCCTGTTAAGTTTCAATAGACTTCAAAGTATCAAGTGCCTTTATCTCACAAAATTCAACGACATGCAAAATTAAATACCAAATACTGCACCGAACAATTCTGTCGAATCTAATCTCCAAAGATTGCTCTCAATTGTGCTTAATCCTTTCCATTCACTAATTCATAATTAACCCTCTGCCCTAAGATTTTTTTAACACCATAGTTAATCAATAATCTTTCAAAAATAAAAATTCACCATTGCTTTCTAAATCAAAATTCATCAAATAAAATTCTTAATATAAAAACAGATTTATACGTCCATATATAGTTAATTTTTGCAATAACACAATTATTACAAGTTCGAAAATTTTGTCATTCCAATTTCTACGCCACGAGTTTTACTCGTTATAGAAGGGCAAAGGTTTAAGCTCTTCGCCATGTCCATTCGATCTAAGATCAACTTGCCACGTTAATCGATGGATGGAAAGAGGAAGGTTTGTCATTAAACGAGCAATTACGCGAATCTGACTCATCTGGAGGGACTTAATGCTGCAACGCGTGTTCGTAAGGTAGATAAGAGGAGACGAGGAGTCGGTACTCGGAATAGGTGCACGAGGCACATCTACGTGGGTTGTGGCAGTAAGGCCAGGCAGTCGAGCAGGCAAATAACAAATAAAGCATAAACGGGAGCTACAATAAATAACTGGTGCACCGCTCCTCTGCATATACTCCCAGTCCCTGGGACCCTCCGGGGCCTTATTCTCTTCTCCTCCCCCTTGTCTCTTTCGTTCCTCTCCTCATTCTCTATCCTTCCCTTCACCCCCACCATGGTACCACCTTAAGGCCCATATATATGCCAGAACGCAGACGGCGAGGAACTCGGGCTTTGAGAAAAATCGCTTCTGACTTATGCCTTTGTCGTGGAAACGAATTCCGGGGGAATTATTTTAATCCGCCTTTGATACACGGAATACGGGAATATTGAGACCGATTTGTAAGTCGTTTCTGATGGACTACTTGGGGAGATTATTAAATTTTATTGTGAATAGAGAATTATTTTTCAAGGGAGCGTAGTATGAGAAAGTAACGTGGGCAAATATGTGGGAGATTCATTTTGTTGATTTCTAATTGTTGAGTTTGGGTTGAAGAATTTTAACGTTAAGTTGAAATTTGAAGAGTGATGAAATGTTTCTCGAAAGAGTAATTGTTGAAAGGTGACGAGATTTAGCGGAGGAGGTGGTATCGCTAAAAAGCGAGGTGCAAGAAGAAAAGAAGAGGGCGGAGAGTGAATTTCACGGTCGATTAAAAACTTTTTAAACGGATTTGCACGCGCTGGCTCGGCCGCAAAGAGAGAGGGTGGCGACTAAAATTCTTCGAATCAGCGACTAAATAAATATTTGACAGCTAAATCGTCGATTCCTCGTCGCGCTTAGTTTCGTCTTTCCTTCTTGGAGGCCCTTCGCATAATTGGTTACAGATACATCATTCTTCGGCTCGAGAGTCGTTTCGTAGCCCCATGCATAAACATTAAACTCTTATGGCGTGGAATACCTCTTCGACGTTCCTCGCCCGTGTTTCTACCTCTTCCCTGGGAAACTTGGATTATTTTACATCCACAATTTTTCTCACTCAAATTTTATAAAAAAATTTCAAATACTAAAATACTCCCAGAGCAACTTCTACAACAATTTCAATTTTATTTCCCCGGCAAAAAAGAAGTGCAAAAAAAACTCTGACTGAAACGGTACCACTGTTGGATACCAACTCGATTCATGTTCCTCAAACTCACTATCTCCTTTAAAAATAAGATACTAGTTCCAAATATTACTCAACGTGATTCAAGGTCCGAAAGGGAATATTACTCATCCTCGATTCCGTCATCGCTTTTCCTTCCAAAATATGTTTTCAAGACCTTTGGTCTTCGCGAAAGTCGCTGGAAAAGCGATCGCCCCTTTGGAACCTTAGTCACGAGAAAAGTCAGAGTCATCCAAACCTCCCACCACACTAGTTTAAGGTCCTTTAAAAGGCCAGTCTCATTACCAAATTCAGACAGACTAAATCAGGAATTTTGTATCGAATCTCTGACGGTCGGCATCTCGCGACGACGTTATTCTAAAATTGTTAAAACTCCGTGTGCGCAATAGTTCTTCCTAAATAAACTGTTGTTAACCATCCCCGGCATACAACATTAAATTTGGTGTCAGAAGTGGGATACAACACCACCTTGAATTCACAATTTCCGTCTTCCACTTCTTATCCATATTTTGAAAAGAATATATTAAGGATGTCATGTACGTCGATTCGACGAAAATTCCCGCAGGAAATCGGCGCAAAGAGGGCACGGAATTAGAATCATCAAGGGGGCAGAACAATGCAGTGGAGCCGTGGTAGACATTCGCGGCACTGTCGGCGTCTCCCGACTCGTAAAAACTCGCAGCGGCCGAAAGCCCGGCGGATTCGAAATTTTATTATTTATATTTGAAATTTATTATCGCCCGACTGGCCCGACCGGAGTCGGGGAGGCCGTTCGTTGTTCCCCCGTTTTCTCTCTCCTCTTTCCGCGCCATTCTCCTCGTCTCCCTTTCTCCCGAAGAGTTTCTACCCCACTGGTCTTCTCGCGCCGTCTCGTCGCCGGTCTAATTTATCGTTCCTCAACTTTTTATTAATTTCTTACCGCTCGCGGAATCGCGATCGCATTAAAAGGAACGTCCACGGCCGTCGAGCGGTCACCGAAATGCATCGGTACACAGACGGAATGCCGTCCCTAATTTTTCGCTCTTCTCCGTCTCGCCAAGCCCCTCTACCCTTCTCCTTCTTCTTTTCTACTCCGACCACACCGACCCTTTCGACATTTTTCTCCCTTGCTCTCTTTCCAACGCCTTTCCTCTTCTCGTTTCACCATGTTTCGGCTTTATGCCAACTCTTTCTTCTTTCGTAAATGTTTGCGCCCTTCTCGATGTTATCGTAGCTTGTCCGAAGAAAGACATTTTTCCGCAAACTGTCTCTTCTTCGATGGAACCTTTGGGATCGTCCTTATGGTCGAATAGATTGACGATTTTTATCGAAGTTGAGATTACAGAATTCCTGAAATGGTTTCTTTTAAATAGTTGCATATGGAATATATTTATGGTATTGTCAAAAGGAGGGAATTCGAGGTGAGTGTAAAAGGTTGCAAAATTCACATAATTCGTTTCACGCGAAAACGGCTTCGCACGTTCGATGCGGTTTAACGCGAGTGAAACTGTTCGAAGGGTTTCGGATTAAGCGCTTTCCGCGTGGCTGGACAAACATGGCGTCTGAATTACTTGGTGAAAATCGATAACACACCCTCTGCCACCCCACGACCCTTTCGGTGCTCGGCAGCTGCTAGCGCCTTTGACAAATCGCTCCTTCTTTAACTTCCCGCGCGTTTCAAAAATCCCGCAACTATGTTCGCCATGTTTACTTAAACTTAAAAATAACCTCAGCCAATTAACCACGTAAAATACATAAATAAATACTTCTATCAAAAAGGAATATTCTTCCAAAATGGAGGAAATCTTAAAAAGGAATGAACGGTCAAAAGAATTTGAAAGACAATCAGAAGAATTCCGCGATGTTTCGCGAAACGGGACGTCTGGGGTAGTCTCTCTGTCGAGAGCGAAATATCGCGTCTTTTTCGGTGATATTCTGGAATCCAGTCGGCGCATTCCCTCTCTGGGTCCTCCATGGGCCCTTTTTCCCGTCGAGGATTCGACGGATCTCGCGGAGTCGAGGGACGTAGGAAAAAAGGCCCCCGGCTAATTAATAGAGGCCGAATTGAGGGACCCAGAGTGGATCGACGCTCTTGGGGCCTCGCACGAAAAATAAAATCTCCCCGTTTGGCCCCCCCTCGAGTAAATTAACCAGGAGAAGGAGCGAGCTCTGCCGCGAGCTAATTAATAGAGCAACAGCGAAAGGGGGAGAGAAGCTATGGAACGGGAGAGAAGAAAAATAACCGATGGCATTCTCTCTTTTCATCTCTCTCTTCCACTCTATCCCTCGTTTTCGCCCTTTTTTGCCATAGAGAACGCAAGGATCGCGATCTTCGTCGAAGGTCTTTCCTCGCGCGTCGCTCTTGGGATCGGGGCTTTTATGAATCGATTCGATTTATTATTCTCGACGGTATAAAATATTCTGCCGTATAATTAACCATTTCTTCGGCGTCTCTATGCGAAAGTCGGTAGAAGGAGAGAGTGAGAAAGATCGAAAAGGGGGATGGTCGTTATAAAAGTGTAATAACAGTCCACCCTCCTTTTTTTCCGAGCCGGACATTTTCTCGAACGAATTTCGCGATCATTCGGCCGACCGAGAAGAGCCGGCTTTTTTTCCCACTTGCTATAATTAACGCCGGGACATCGGGCTGAGAACTGTGACAGTTTGAGAGGAGGTGGGAGGCAGTGGCTAGAATATCTGGCAATAAAAGTGGCAGGTTCGAAAAGAGAATTGCGAAACGAGCGGGAATGCCGCAATGTTAGTTGGCCGCGCGATTGGCCCCGATCGGTTTGTATCGGGAAACAGCTATTGGCAATCGCATGCCGTCCTCGAAACTCAGGAATCCATCGTTGCTCGATCGAACGGTGTTCCTCTCTCAGCCCCCGTGTCTCCACGTTTCTCCTCCCCCTTCATCTCCTCCTCCATCGTCGACACTTTAACGTCCTCGTTTTTTCCTGGCCGACGTTTCGCGATTTTTCGGTCGCCAAGAATAAGACTTTATCCCTCGTGATGCACTCTGACTATGCTCGATTAACTAATCGTTTCTTTTTATTGCAAACAGTCGAGAGAACCTTGAAACTGGGCGAGTTGATTCTCTTGACGTGTTGCTTGATTGTATGAAGGGTATTGAGAATCTTCTTCATCGACGTGTGTCGATTGTTACCAAAATGTTTAGATAGAATTTAGAAAATGTTAGAGCAGAGTAACCGAAGTATCAGTTGGTAACTTGATCAAACCACCCTCGAAGTGCCTTAGGTTGCACCAATTATTCAAAGTCTCTCTGGTATTTTATCAACGATTTTAAATCAATGATTCCTGGTTCTTAAAGCAGCTAATCCGGAAGGAGTTTGAAACTGAGTTTGAACTTTGTAAAGGACCGTAGTCCATATTAATCAGTCAAAGTTTCACTTCATCAACGTGGCACAGTAGCCCGTACAGAGTTTCCCGCGGAATGTCCCGTGTTAGCATTCCACGGTTGTGCACTACTCGTGTGGCGCAAAATGTTAGATCTATCCGTCTGTCGACACCCCGAGAAACTGGATAAATCTACCCAGCAGGCGCCGTGGTGCTTTTAAAAGGGGACAAACTGCTCGCCGGCTTACATCGCGGCATGAAGACATCGCCGGCGGATGACTCTCCATCATCGGCCGATGAGTTCGAAACTGGTGGCGCATGGAAGAAAATTACATGGTGTGTGTCGCGCGATTGCCGATCGATCAATCATTCGTCCAAAACCGAGAGGAAGAGAGACGGATAAGAGAAGAGGGTGAGAATCGGTTGTACCGGAAGCTATGGTGGTAGAAAAAGAATCAACTTCCGTTTTCTTCTTTACCCAAGTAGTTTAAATTGTTCTCCACTTTCTTCTGTTAAAAGTGTACCATTTCTGACAACCATCATTCACGTTTTCCACTGATGATTCTTACCGAGATTTCAGAATTCTCTCTCTCTCTTTCTCTCCCTCCCTTTTGGTTCTTGCCAGTCGGAAAAAGGGGTCGCCAGAAATATACGGAATATCCGTGGCCGCGCTGTCGGCCGCGGCATCCGGTTGACTATTTCGAGAATATAATCACGAAACCGAGGGAAAAGACGAAGACAGAGGAGGGAGAAGATCGCAAAATGTACGGAAGGGAGGAAAGCGAGGAGTAACGGCAGAGGAGCCGAAAGGGGGGCATTCGCGTTTTCACTGTTCTGCATTATCGTGCCTGGCTCTCGGTGTTCTTTATTCGTCGTAGCGGAGAGTCGTAATTGTCTCGTTTGTCAGAAAGCAGCGAAGACGGAGGAATTATACTGAGAAACGACCCTTCGTGTCGTCGCATCTCACGGAGCCGAGGAAATTTGTGGGCAAGGAAATTTCGATCCAATTCTATCAAACTTCCTTGACTCCTTGAGTGATCATTCTTTATCTCATCGAATTACTATACTTTTATTAACCCCCTTCCTGTCAGGGCGGATTTGACGCGCACTTTCTATAAATTGCTTTGCAAAGAAATATAAATATTTTTCTGGAGGGTAGTTTCAGTATTCACTGTTATCTAAGTTTGAAAATGATACTAAAAAAAGTAGTAATTTAATCGTAAACTCATCCAGCTGATGTATCAAAGGATTAACCCCTTCCCCTACAATTTCTTCCACAATAATTCAGAACTAAATTTCTAAACTAAAGCGATCGATGACCATTGGTATATCTCATAATTTACCCAAAACTTTTTTTAAAAATAATTTTTTCACGTCCCGTCCGATTGATACCTTCAATTTAATAAGTTTTGCAAGATTTACAAATTTTCTACCCCACTTGTCAAATATTTTGTTGAAAGATTACAAACATCCCCCGCAAAAAGGTATCTTCATCACCCCAAAGGTTGTCGCCCATGTCTAAGGAAGAGTTCATCGATTCCATCATATAAGAGGAACTTGAAAAAGTCAAAAGACGCAGCCTAATCCCCGTTCCGCTCTCTGCCGATCGCGAATCCTCCGTTGGACGTAAGTCGCTCAGAGCCGTTGCTCTTCGGCGCTTTAGTAATTCGAGTTAGCTCCCTCCCGCGTTCCTCCTCTGCTTTCTGAACGCCAGCCCTCTGTTATTTCGCGCTTGGCGAAAAGCAAGAAAAAGGAAGAGTAGCCACGACGCTGCGCACCGACGGTGGAGAACGGCCGTCGCGAGAAGAGGACCGAGACCAAGACCACGAAGCGCCGATTGTTTTAGCCCTAGGCCAAACTAAAACGGCCCGGAGAAGAAGAGCACGGAGGGTCAGGGCCGTGCGAGCGAGAGGACTCGACGGGGAACCGCGAAACTCTCTCTCTCTCTCTCTCTCGAGGGAGGGAGTATGTCAATTGGAATTTTCTAATTTTTGCACCCTGCGAGAAAATATGGCTCTTGCTTTTTTTTATTAATATTGACATACTTCCAGTACTATGTGTGTTCAAGAGCCTTGAAGATTGCATAGTAAACTTTTATCCACCCCTTAAAAAATGAGGGTAAAGTCTTTAGGGTGCTTCCTGATCGATAGTTAATTTTCTATTAGAGTGAGGAAACTGTAGTAAGTAATATGTGACTAGCTGTGTCCAATTTGTATCGATTTTGGCAAAGAAATGCCATGGATGCGTGAAGGTTAAGGCAGGTGGAATGTTTAGAATTTTGCGATAGTTCAATTAGAATCTATTGTCTATGGGGGCCTATGGGTGAACGTGATGAATGCATTTAAATCGACGTTTCAACGTACGCCACTGAGGAGGTCGCTGATTTTCCGAGAGGTTCGCAAAGAATCGATCCTCTGTGTTTTTCTATTCACCCCTCGTGCCCCTCAACCCCTGCGGATTGTCGGTTTCTTTACTTGTTCGTGCAACAGGACGGATACCGGGGACGTGCCAAATCATGCGAGTGGAATCGGAGAAATTTAAAAAATATTCTAAATTTAATTAGCCCCGAACGACCCCGCGCGCGCACGCACGGTCTTTCGAAATCGTCCGGGGGCTGCCAATGGCTAGGTTGAAAAATAGCCGATCGAGAATCACGCGTGTCTCTTCGCGCCGGGGTGGCATTTACTTCGGTCCAAGGAAAAAAAGAGGAAAGAACCGGAGAGAAAGAGGAAAGAGACGAGGTCTTTTGCTAGAAGCGATCTTCCAACGTACTCTTCTAATTTCGATTTGCAAGGTAGAAGCCCTCCGGTGTTACAGGCTGAGTACGATTAAAGAGTGACTCGTTGAACCAACGCAAATTATTTTATTACTCGAGAGATACGTTGAAATTGCGTTGGAAAATTAGCAAACATGGTAGCCTCTTGGACGGATGGTAAATCCTGCCGGTTCGTTTATCAGACGAAAAATTGAATCTCTGGTAAAGGAAGAAGGTGCAGGAAGAGGAAAAAGAGGAAGGAATGAAGGAGACTGGACAGAAGAGGGACCAAGATGCATCGATAGAGAGTATAGTGGTGCACTTAATAATAGTCCACGCTCGTTACGCACTCGTCTAACTGCCTTGTTAAGCTAACAGTCGTATAGACCTCGCTCGAGGAATATTCGAAAGTTATTGGATACGCGATCTCGTAAATCACGGGGTGCTATGGGACTTTGTAAAACTTTGAAATACGCGACCGCCGCAAACGGATGTCTAAGATAAGGGTGGAAAATCTCAGCCTCTCCCTCTCTCTACTCCTTCATCTTCGATAATAAATAGAATCTTTGCAATGGTATAGGTTTTGATCGGCAAGATGTGCATTTGTATAAAACACAAATAAGCACTCGTTGCTCGAACTTTGCAGTAAATTTCCATTTAACGAGCTACCAACGTACGAGCTACGATTCGTCCGTAGTTCCTTCTCAGGAAGCAGGATAAATGTAAAAATTACGGTTGAGAAATATGCAATTGAAAATCCCGTTGGACGATACTCGTAATTTCATGGGTGGAAATGGATTTCTTGGACGCAGAAGATGTCGCTCTTGATGAGGAGCTTGATTGATATTTATTTGGACGTTTCGTGCGAGCCTGTCGCGAATCGTAGCTCTTCTAATTGTTCGAGATGATTTTATTAATGTCAAGTTCTCAAGGAGACTCTAATAGCCACACTCTATTCCTACGCCCAATTACTCGACCCCGATTAACATCAAGATTTTAGGGGATGAAAATGAAGTGTACCAACTAAATGTCTAAATAAAAAAAAAACGTTGCATTCACAGTTATCTCTATCCTCTATAAATACATAAAAGCCCTGAGCAAGCAACTAAAAAAATTTCTTATAAAAAAAATTCTAAATTCCAATAGGAACTATCAGTTAGAAAAAGTGTTTTTCGACAATAATTTTCAGTATCGGAAGAATCGCGGATAGAAAACACCGGCACAAGGTTGCCTTAGTGAAAAAAAAAAACGTTGCATTCACAATTATCTCTATTCTCCATAAATGCACAAACACCCTCAGCAGTCAACTAAAAGAAATCGTCATAAAAAAATTCTAAATCCTAGAAGAGACTATCAGAAAAAGTGTTTTTCGATAATAATTTTCAGCATTGGAAGAATCGCGGATAGAAAACCCCAATACAACGTCGCCTCAGTGAAAAAAATAACGTTGAATTCACGATTATCTCTATTCTCCATAAATGCACAAACACCCTCAGCAATCAGCTAAAAAAATTTGTCATAAAAAAAATTCTAAATCCTAGGAGGAAGTATCAGTTAGAAAAAGTGTTTTTCGATAATAATTTTCAGCATCGGAAGAATCGCGGGTAGAAAACACGCGTAGTTATCGCGAAGAGCCCCGAATTCTCCACTCGCCCCCATTTTACACCATGTTGTACGGTGCGCTCACCCTTATTCGACTCTTACGTAGGACGCGTAAAGTTTTTACGAGGGGGAGTCTCGTACGTAACGTTGATTTCGAATGTGTAAAGCCTACAGAGATCCTCCTACCCCTACCGATACAACTACCACCCCTTCAAACGTACGCGTATGCGTGCACCTTCCCCCTCTCGTGTTCTCGAAAATAAACAGAATCGAACCCTTTCTATAAATTCAAATAGCCAGAAGGGGAAAGCAGCAGGCAAAGTTCCTCCCGCCGCTCTCCTTTCGGCTACGATCCCCTTTTGTTCGACTTTCGAAAACTTTACGGCGGGCACGGTGTAAGCCGTGATAGAAAAAAAGTTTTTTAAGAGAGGGAGAGAGAAAGAAAGAGAACCTGGCTCTCTCGCCACGGATCGGCGATCTGCTGTCAAAACAAGAAATCCGATGCCGTCGATCAGGGAGGGATTCTCCCTGATTTTTCATTCAGCGAATTTTCCAGTGAACGGGGTTGCCGCGATTAAACGAAAAGGGTTTTTCGCCGGCTGTCAGAAAAAAAATGGATTGGTAATAAACGTTGGTCGATCGATTGCCCCTGTTTAGGGAAATACGATATCTATGAATTACTCTTCCTCGGGGGCGGGATGATTTACTCAAAATGGGACCTCATGCTGGGTATTAAGGAAGCATCAAGTGGGCAGACGTTGTTTTTCGAATTTCTGTTCAAAGAAATTCGAGATTTCAAGTTATAATGTGAATATATGTCGAAAACATTGACTCTAGAAGTTCCAGTTGAGACAAAATGGCTGATTGCTACTTCAAGGAAAAATTCTCCAAACTCATAGGGGTGTGCTGTACAGTAGATGTTCCACGTCAATCTTAATGATCAAATTACTGAATTGATCGTCGTTTCCTCTTATTAATTCCTCTCGCCAAGGTATTTATTTAATACGTTACAACACAATAGATTTAACGCTGGTGCTTCTAGTGTTAATGTGCTCGGTGACCCAGGTAATGGCGAGGTCAACAGTCTCGCGGTAATTTCAAATCCGAGTCCCTACCACTTACATAATTATTTCTCCAATTACTTCACAATTTTTCAAACTAACCGCGTCATTCAAAATCATAACTTACAAGCTACGCATTTAGGAAAACGCAAAGATTCTTATCCAACCAAATGGCATACATTGTAGCTCAATCGTGTTACTGCGACGTCCCCGTGCTCGCGGGTCGGTCAATAATTTAGGAAATCATTGTTCTCCGATATATTCCACGGAGAGGTTTCCCCTCGTTAAATTTAACACGACCGCCATAAGTAACAGTAGAAAAGAAGGAGAGAGAAAGACGATAGGGGGGTTCTCTCGACCCATGGTGGTATACAAAAAGAAGGGGGTGCGCGCAAAGGAGAGTACAGAGGGGGACAGTTAAGTAGTACGTCTACAGTACTGGCCCGAAAAATCCATACGAGGCCTACTACGTCCGGTAGGCTAGATTAAAAAAGAAAAAATTCCCGCACCTCTCGCCGGAGGGGTAAAACGATACCAGCTACGCGCGACATTAATGAATGTGCCTTTAGAAAGGAAGCGGGAGAGGAAAAAAAGGAGGCGCGTAGCACGTGGCCCGAACAGAGAGAAAGAGAGAGAAAGAGAGGGACGAAGAGAGATTACTTTAACAACTGGGCTCTCTCTGGCTCTTTTACCCGTGTGTTCATGCATGCCCAACCATCGAAAGGCTTCGACGATGGACTCGAGGCGTTTAATAATCGTCAGTGATGAATAATCGTGATCTGACAGAGTGGCGGGAAAAAGAAAGAGGAAAAAGGTGGAAGGAATTGGCGAATAGAAAACGCGATTTAAAGAGTAGAGTAGTCGAGTTTCGTTACGACGAAATTCCAGAGCGTTTGAGAGAGGGAATATGCGTGCAGGCTTTAACGATTCTACGCGAGCCTTTTGTTTCCGACGATGGAACGCCGAAGAAAAGGATGAAAGCGCAGAGGAACGGCGTGTAATCGTTTCTTAAGGCTGTCGCGCGTATATCTGTTTTTCTCTCTCTCTCTCTTTCTCGTTGGATCGCAAACTTACATAAGGTAATTATGCTCCCTCCTTTGAATGGACGAGAGAAGTCGATGCCACGGTCTCTGACACGTGTGACGAACACGGAGAAGAATAAGAGAAAGCCGAGAAAAGCGAGCCGATCGAATAGCACGAACACCTTCGGTCCACTCTTCGTGTCTCGGTTTCTTCTTATTCGGCAAGAAAAATAGCTCTCGTGACGTTACTATTACGTACGGGAGCGCTATAATAGCACATGGGAACGACACTCTTGATCCTTCGTTAAATACGGAACGTAACTTCGCGGGATACCATTAGAGTTACGTTACTATTCTTTCGATAGACCGACACTAACGTTTTCGTTCTCTCAAGCACCAGTTGACTATTAGTTACGGTGACAATCATGATACTAATACTCGACCGAACTAAATCGCCTTGTCCCGTAAAGTATTACGAGACTCGTACAATTACAGATTCGAACATACCGAGACACCTGTCTTCTTAAATCCTCTATAAATATGAGCCACACGATAAATTCGGTGCAAGGTAGGAATAATTAGATGCGACAAGGAGACAAAGGGAGGAATAATTCCATCGGCAAAAGCTGCCAAGGGAAGAACCTCGAGTGATCATAAATATCCAGTCCGAGAAGGGAAGCTTCGTGCGAGGTTAAGGAAATTTGCGTCTCTCGTATAGACAAGAGGGTCATCCCTAGAAATGCAAAAGTGACCGTTGGTAAAGGAAGAGAGCCGGTTCCACACCCACTGACTTTGCAGTCTCACAGAATCGTCTTTCCCCTGAGAATAGGGCACACTAATTATAATGAGCCTGTTCACCGCGAATGGGAGAACGGCCATAACGACGTTTATTCTCGTCTCGAATGATTCTACGGCGAACCTGGTTGCGGTGGAAGAAGATTAAGAAGAAGATGGAGAAGAAGGAGAAAGAGAGCCGTACCGTGGCGTGTGGAAGGTGCTAAACGGATAGCACCAGAGAGAAACGGGACAGGAGAATGGCGACCATAACGTAATTTTGACAGAAATAACGTCGCCGTGCTTGCTGAGAGACAATAAGTTCGCGACACTCTCTCGCGAAGGATCTTAGAATAGTTTTAGCGTCGACTTCTCTTCCTCCTCCTTCCATTTCTATTCCCTTCGCACTCTCTTTCTTCATCTCCTCTTTCCCTTGTAACTTTCGTTCCTTCCTTTCTCTTTTCCTCGATCCCCCTCGCGTGAATCTCACCATCTTGGCGCCAGGATTTCCACGCAACGAACAATACCCTATCAATTCTTCGAATTTGCAACGAACCAAGATCAAACATTGTCCTATTATTCGATCATAATTTCCATACGATAATACCTGAACCTCTCGAGCGAAGGGTGAAAGAAGAAATCGATAGCGGGTCCAGAATCGACGATTACGTATCGCATCTGGACGGCTGGTAGCAACGTGGAGCCGCTTTTCCGGAAACAATGTTTTCACGAGGGCCTTCGAGGAAGGGTAAAAGAATCACGAGTGCAGAAGGGTAGTAGTTCTCGTAGCCCGTTGGGATTTTTTTTTGTCGGTATTTAGGCCCTCTTGAAACCGTTCAATGGAGACCCTCCGCGACTACGACAGCAACGACGACGAGAACGGCGACGATTATGACGAATAAACGCAACTACGACGCAGCGGGCACTTGACGCATTATCCAAACACGCAATTTTATAGGTTACGTTAACCCCCCCTCTCCCATTCCTCTTTTTTTCTTCGTTTATTATGTGTGCGTATGAGCACGCACGTGGAAGTTCTCGCTCGATCCGGCATACACTAACGAGCAAACGCGTTGCCGTGTGATCGAGCAGATTTCGAGCCACATGTAGGGCAGCAAAACGCGTTCGTCGTGCTCCTACAAAAAGGGTTATTCAGGTGAGCCTACGGATTAAATGATAAAAAAAGAAGAGACCCTGCCCGCTGAAATACGCCGGGCCCTTTTCAGGTTCGGGCTTTTTGAAAATTTTAAACTCCACTCCCTCTCCTTCGACGCTATGCCTGTCCCCTTTTTCCCTTACCTCCCTTCCTCATTCCGTTGGCCCTCCGTGTTTCGGTCCGTTTTCATCATCCGCAGCCGGATCGACCTCCCCTCTCCACCAAGCGAGTTTCAAGAACTACGAATAAAAGGGTTCCAGACTCAAAGCCTCTGGATGTGCACGCGTAAGGGGTACGCGGGGGTAGAGAAGGGGAGTGAGGAGGGGGGCAGAAACGAAAAGGGAGACAGAAGAGACCGGTGCGTGTCGTCCCGGGAGTTTCTCATATTTTTTAAGATTTGCTCTTTAAGCCCCGTCACGTCTCTCGTATTCTTCATTTGCAGCCACCGACGGAGGTAACGTTGCACACTGGGGCATCGTTTTGCTGTCAGTGTGGGTGGGCATTCCTTCTTCGTTTCGTAGTACCGTTTTAAGATTCACCGACGTGTCGTACGTTTTGGCCCTCGTTTCTTTTTCGACCTCGCTTTTAATCGCGAGAAGATTGAATTAAGGACGAGAGTAGGGGACGAGATTTCGTCGAGTCTTCTTCTTTGGAGCTTTACGAGGATGGATAAAGCTGTTGAATGGTTTGATTTTGTTGTGATTCGATCATAGGATGTCCTTGGATAATTTTGCAATGGTCATTGATTTTGAATTGGTGATAATTGATGGAGAGAAAAAAGACCGGAAATTTTGAGCATTGAATATGGATCGATGTAAGTTTTGACGAGGTCCAAGGTTGATTCCCCCTCCGAGGAGAGATGTGCCATTGCAAGTTTTGGCACGATTCCTGCCGCTCGAGAGACGGCATAATTAGGCGTCAACAAAATGTCTAGCATTCCTGGATACAGTGAAGAATTTTGTTACACGGACTATGCCTTCTCTCGAGATACGTGTTTATTCTTCCTTGATACGAGGTCTGTGCTAGCCACAGCCTTGACCTCGGCTAATCTTGAGAAGAAGACTCGTTTATTGTCAACCTCTCGAAATGCGCGTCACTCGGTAAATAAGTCGATGGAACGAGTTGCAAAGTTTGTGCAAATAACAATTTCCTCGCGGCTCCTCGAGGTGCTTCTAACGAGCGACACAAAACACACAGCTGCGTTATATAATTACTGCACCAGGGAGGATAGATTAATAGTCATAACCGAATGTTGCGCAACCATAGCTACCATTAACGCTACCGGCATAAACTGAATAATCGATTTAACGAAATTCGACGTTACTATCCATATAATTCTACTGCATCCTCTTTTAATTCGTTAAAAATTAGAAAATTAATTACTCAAAATTGCTATACAATGAATTAAACAAAACGTACATCGTTTACAGAGGTCTCATCCGATCATTCCTTGGGGCCTTAGTCCCCGCGTAATTCCCTGTGCTCTTTCTTTTCTTCGTGTGCTCTCTATCAAGGGACCAAGTCTTCTCTTTCGCGTGTACACGTGCGCGCAAAACAGAGCGGGAAGCCTGAACATACTCTTCCACCCTCACCCTTCTCTCTCTTTCCCATACACCCCACAAGACGAAGGTACCATAAGAGGGTCCCGAGAAATATTCGACAATTTTTAAACTCGTTTCTCGAACAAGCATTCAAACGTATACAGTCGGCAAGTAGGGATTTCTCGGAATCTGCCGGGTCCACCATAGGGTGCGCTGAACGAGGAAAGTATCTGGGGGGATGGGATATGGGGGATACCATAGGGTGGGGGGCAGTTAAGCATCTACCAGGAGTTCTTATACTTACGACACGTTTCGCGAGTATCCGCGAAATTCTTGCGATAAATGGTGATGTACAAAGGTGCGCGAAAAGGATCAAAAAGATGATTTAGTTTTATGTAGACGGTACCGTGGCACCATAGAAATACGACGGATATGGAAAAGAGAGTCGGTTGGAAGAAGAGAACAGCAAGTTTTTGCGAACACTTCTGTCGAACATGGTCTCCAATTGTACAACGTAGAATGAGCGAAAAAGGAATTGCGTAACGTTCGAAATGTAATTATGTTGAACGTTGAATTGTCGATTAATTAAATAACTGTAATATTCCGTTTGGCGAGCACATTATTTTCAATGATAATAATCATGAAATTTCGACTCGCCGATTGAACGAGTCTCAGGTATATCCTTATCGAGTTACCTCGAATTCTCGAGGAACCATGTTTTATTGTACCGAGGTAAATGCTGACGTTTTGAGACGTACCCTGAGGGTACAGCACAACTTTTTACGTACGCGTATCGCGATTGGACCGATAACTTTTTTTTTCCAACCTGGCCATTCTTTCCTCTCCCGCGTTCTCCTTTTTGTTCAGGCGTTCTCTTTATTTCGCAGTACGCCGCACACAACCAGTTTTTCGGGCGTGCAAGACGCGTACGGGTCGACGAACGGTGCAGTCATAACTCTTGATATGTGTATCGGAAGTCCTCTCCTTTGGTTGCGTGTCGTTGAACTATGTAGCTAACAGGCGTGGATAAAGTTGCATCGATACCTACGGTAGGTACGATACAACGGTTCTTATCCAAGTTACAGAAGCCTATATTATCGGCAAATGTGCCCCCTTTGACCCTAAGAACGAAGCAGACGATCGATAGAATTCTCGAGGGAAATTTGAAATAACGTGTCGTAGAGTTCTTTACGAAAGAACAGATCGAAATACCTACGGCCTCCGACATTAACATTAACACATTGCAAGCCGCTTCTGCGATAAAAGGGAATTTCAAATAAATGATTTCATATTTTATCAATATCAGTCATATTATTCTGTCTTGCGGAAAATAATAAACTGGGCAAAGAACGAAATATTATTTCCTTTAAATTGTCTATCACTTAATGCATTTGATATTGAATTAAATAGGAGTATTATCAAATATGATAAACTTGATAGCTAATATATAGCCGGCGTGCAATGTGTTAAGTATAAATCATTTCTAAAAGAAAGATGTTCAATTGGCATTCCCCCGTAACAATTTTCACCTATTGTTTCAGCATTACTGAGACAAAGTATGTCTCCAGTTGCGGACACGTTGATCGGTAGCTCGAAGAGCTCCGTGTCCCAACCAATAATCGATTACTCTCGATATGTGAGGAGGTACACTTCCGGTCAAGAATGCGGTAGCACGTACTGCAAGGAGCTAGGATGCAGAGAACATTTTCACTGTTTGGATTGCAGTGGTAGGGTGTTTGTGAAAAAGGAAGAAATGATCAGGCATTTCAAGTGGCACAAAAAGAGGGACGAATCTTTGCAGCATGGTTTCATGAGGTACTCGCCAACGGATGATTGCTCCGAGAGGCATCCGGGTCGTGCTTGTCCACACAATAGAAAACAGACCCACTACCACTGCATCCATGAAAATTGCGATAAAGTTTACATATCGACCTCGGACGTGCAAATGCATGCCAATTATCACCGAAAGGATTCGGCGATCATACAGGAGGGCTTTCAGCGATTTCGAGCTACCGAGAGCTGCGCCACAGAACATTGTCCATTTGTTGGTCAACGAACAACGCATTTTCATTGTCGTCGACCCGGTTGCCGATTCACCTTTAAAAATAAAGCCGACATGGGTAAAGAGATCAATCTGTTACTCGTTGCGTAGAATGGAATGCGTAGTCCGAATACTTTGTTGAAACATTTATCACATTAATGTCAAGGGTTATGTCATCACTGGCACCTTCTGCAGAATTTTTAATCCTCAAGTTTCAATGTTTATTCCACTTTATCTATCGCTGACCTAACATTGTATCTTGATTGTTTATACATCATTTATATTTTCCAATCGATGCTTACACCGCATTTTTCTTTCTCCTTTTTCAGATAAGCACAAATCCTATCACATCAAGGACGAACAACTGTCCAGAGATGGATTCAAGAAATTCATGAAGTCCGAGGCGTGTCCTTTCGATCAATGTCGTTTTTCCCGCGTCTGTAATCACATCCATTGCATCCGACCTCACTGTAGCTACGTTTTGCATTCTTCCGGTCAACTCTTCTCTCACAAACGAAAGCATGAACGTCACGAGACTGAATTGGCGTATAGAAAATACAAGCAGATCAGCGCCGTTGGTGGTGTTCGTCCTTCTGGTTCCTGGGCACCGGATGAACTTAGCACGCAGAGTCTCTCCCTAAGCTTAAACGGTGAAAGTTCAAACGAAGGCAGAGGATCCCCTTCTTATTATTCCCTCGATGATTCCTTCCAAAGCGGAAGTGACCTCGCGATGGATCTTACCGCTCCGACCACCATCAGCAGCGCCAGCGGAAGTTCCACGGTCACCATTGATCAACAGCAGCCTCAGCAGCAGCAACAATCGCAAAGTCAACAACTTACGCCAGCTGAATTAGCATATTTGATCCCGGCAAATTCGGAATGCCCATGTCACATGAACAGGGAACACCATCATTGTGGATTGGATCGTTGTGGCGCAGCTCTGAAGGATCCTCGCGAAGTTAGGGAACATTTGAGGGAACACGAGACTCAAGAACGTATCACCGATGCCTTCTTCGAGGAGGGTGGTTGTGACGATAATTGTCCATACGCTGATAAGGAGAAGCACTATCATTGCACCTGGGAGAACTGTCGAGAAGTCATTCTTTCGACGGATAAACCATTCCGTCGTCTTCAACATTACAAAATTCACGAGTACAGTAGACAACTCAACTTATCCTGTTCCTCTCACGCCCTCTCGTCGGATGTGACATTAACTCATTTGACCAACATCGACGCCATGTTTAGGCGGAAAAGAGGACGGCCACCGAAGAACAGAGTCATAGAAATTTGGTCTGGCGGTGATCCTACGACTCATACGCATGATTCGCCACAAGCGATCTTTACGAGTTTTAAGTTACCAAAACCTCAGACACCAAGTTCAACGTCCAATCCACCCATGGAGGATCGAGAGGGTAGCATCTCACCTTCGAACAGTTTAGGAGAACCTGAAGGATTTTCTACGTACAATCCTGACGGTTGTCCTGATCCTGCATGCGTTCTTCGTTCCACGAGGCATCATCATTGTTCGCAACCGAGATGTCATTTTTCCACCGACAGGCCAGATCAATTGTTGATGCATAGCAAAGACTTTCACGACAATGTCGATATACCGCCAGGATTTGCGTTCTTTGACAAAATGGTCGACTGTCGACTACCAGGTTGTCACAGTAATAGAGTCAATAGACACTTCCATTGTACCAGGCCAAATTGCGGCTATTCCTTCGTCAGATACTCGACGATGGTGCTGCACGAAAAGCAGCACAGCGGACATACGGAAATGTCCAATCAAGAATCATCCAATCAGGAGTGTCAAACGCAAATTCAGCCGGTTCTTCAGGAAGCTAAGCCAAGGATTCAAGTGAAGAATCCCGCAGAACTGATTGAAAAACCGGAGGAGAGCTTGACAATCGGTGAAATGGACAACAGGTCGTTGATGGATGACAAGGAGCCCGAAATTCCAAGTCCAGATGCGAGTAAGACTACCGGTAAGTTTAACTTTTCAAAGACACGAACCCATAGTGCACCCTATAGTAATTATTTTCTAGACAAGAGAGTTTTGTTTGGTAGTGATTACGAAGAAGAAAGATAAATATAAATTTGATGCATGTGTTTGCACGTTAAACGCACTACATACCGCCGTGTACAATCCAACACATTTTATCGAGCGTATGCACTTTCCATTATTCTCCCCCATCCCCTTTTGAGTTTAACGTTTTTTTTTCTTTGTCTTTTTTTTCCCCGAGTTTGACGTATGTACAAGGTGGTTGTATATATAGTGGGAGGTATATTTGAAGTGTTGGTTGTTTGGTTGATTGTTGCTAGTGGTGAGGGCGGCAGGCACCTATTATCCGGTCAGCGGACCGCCGAGTGAACCCGCACTTCCGGGCGTCGTGCTATCCATGCGAACTTCCGTGCACCAAGGTTCGTGTCTCTTGGACCTAATTTTGTGCTTTTTTTTTGAACATGTGTCTTGTATTTTCGCATCCATAAAAGTTCATGTCGTCGAGAAACCTGTACAGTTAGCCATAGAAATTTCAAAGTTGATGAACTCAGGCTTGATCTTTCAATTACAGAATCACCAGTTTTACCGTCCACCAGTTCAGCCTCGCCTCACACCCTTTACGGACCTGAGCAGAGTTGCAGCAGGCCGTTCTGCAAGCTCAAGCGCAAAAATCATTACCACTGTAACGCTTGCAATCAAGCCTTCTCAGAATTGGATCGATTGGTGGCACACATAGCAAAGCACTCGACCGGTGCTATTCTCAGCCAGCAGCAGCATGATCTGGCTAATCAACCCCCGAATCAGCTGCAACACGACTACCTAGCGCAACTATCTCAGAAGCATGACTTTATGGCGCAGAATGCTCAGATGGCCCAGAACATTCAGAATTTTCAGAATCAGATGCAACGGCAGATGCAACAGACTCTTGGACAAATGAGTCAACAGGTGCAGGCAAAAGAAGTAAAGATCGAATCACCAAGATGCGCTACCGATGTCGGTGTACAGAATGTTCCAGTGAAGAGAGAACCACCGGAAATTACGAGAGATGAAGGAAATAATTCATCGATCGATAACACTGAGAATGGACAATTATCTCAGCCTAATATACCGCCGAATAATAGTCATGTTCAACAATCACCACTCCCAACGAGTTTCGAGCTTGATCTCAATCATGGATTCCATTTTCCAAGTCCAGTGGTCATGGCTGCGATGAATCAACAAATCGCACTCATGAACCAAGCTCTTCCACCGTTTCTTCAACATGGCGGCATGTATACAGGAGGACCAGGACTGATGTTTGCACCTGGTCTACCACCGACCAACTTTCTACCTCCCGCCAGAGACGAGAATCCCTTGGCATCTCTGGCAGCAAATCTTAATTTGAACAAACGATCCCTCTCACCGCCCGACAGCAATTCTCCGGAGGCCAAAAAGCAGAGGCTTCATCACTCCATGCGAATGCTGAAGGACGAGCCAGTACCAGAGGGATACGTCAGGTTTGAAAGATTGTTATCACTTGATGAATTTCTGGGATATCGAATATTTGGAATTATTCAACAATTACGTAGATTTCTTCAAAATTTGTATAATCTTGTTAGTGTAATGACTTCGGTGTCCCAGAGATTGATAGATCTTCAGCAATGTTGAGCAGCACTTTAACGTAGATCTTTTTCATTTTAGGTTCAGGTTCAATGAAGACTGCAGGTATCCACATTGCGGCTACAGAGAGCATCAAACTCATTTCCACTGTATGCGTCAAGACTGTGGTTACTCGTTCTGCGACAAAACTCGCTTCGTTCAGCACACAGCCAGGCACGAGAGACTGGATACATTAATGGGTGGTGATTTCCAGCAGTACAGAGCCAATGTTCCCTGCGGTAGGGCACAATGTGCCTACACCTCGTCTTTAGGTTCCATGCAGAACAAAGCTTCACATTTCCACTGTTTGAAGTGCGATTTTGTATGCACAGACACTAATAAGGTGGTTGCACATCGGCGGCAACACGCGAAATTGGACAGCATTGCCGCAGCAGGCTTTCAAAAGTTCACCCCGAGTCAACCCTGCGGTGGGGTTCAGTGTCAGCACTCTGGCAAGCAGACTCACTATCACTGTTTGCAGTGTCAATACGCGGTTTTGGGTTTGGCGCAAATGTCGGCGCACAAATATCGACACATGGACTCTTAACGGCATGAAATCGAGCGCCTACTCGTTGGAGGAGGTTTAAAAAAGACAATGTTCCCCTGGTTCCCGATCGATGTCATTCCTCGTTGAAAAAGGAACGCGATTCATCCCGATGTAGGAGGATGTTCCAGGAGGAATCAACGCGGATTTGTCCTTGGTTTGAACTTCAGGAATGTGAAAGGGCAAATGACCGTTTATCGGCCACACGTAGACATTCCTTGAGGAATCGCTCGATTGTTTGTATGATCGATAATGCGTAAAATTGTCCGACGTGGTGAACGATTAAAAGCATCGAACCACGAGCTAGTCATTGATCCTCACCCGTTGGATGAGAAGGAATATATCAAATTTGTGGTCTAATTGAAAGACAAGTTACGGCAATATTTCATGGATACATTCGAAAATCATTAAAAGACAAGAGACAGGTCGATGAATTCGTACTTACCGAGATGATTGTCAGTAAATCGATAATCTCGGATTAAAGTGTGCGCTCGACCAGGACGAAAGAACCATTCTCGAATCGTGTATTAGCTCGAATCCAAAGTAGGGCGTTTGTTGCAACGTTTTGCAATTTAATAGATCGAATCTCACTGTTGATTCTTTGTCTCCTCGGTAGAGCAGAATATCGAGCTGAAACGAGAAAAGGAATGAAATTAGGATGGAAAGGAGAGAAGAATCTGACGTCTAGAAGTTTAGACAATAAAACGAAGACAAGTCTATCGTATAGCTTTAGCATGATAAAAGACAAAACTGTAATATTTAATAGAAAAAGACCCTTGTACAGTTCTCTCTTTTTTCTTCTTCTTTTTTTTTAAGTATCTTTCGTGTACCCTCCGCACGATGCAAAGCGATCGTTGCAAAGTTGAGGATTTAGATATTAGAGTATAGGTAGTTTACGTAAAGCGACATAGACACGGAAGAGAATTAATTGTTTATTGAACTTTGTTGAATCGAACTGAAGAAGAATCCGCGCCGTACCGATAAATGTCGACTTGCATCCATAAAGAAACTAGCTCTCAATAACTTCAATATGAAAATAATAATCTACCCCTATCTCTAGTCCACTGTACCATCGATGAGAACAGCACGTTATTCAAAATTTCAAATTTTAAATGACTTAATTTAATAATTCACCGATTTCTTTGGAACAAACTACGAATTTCTTTCTTCGACATGATCAAACAAAGTCCACGTCGGCTTTCTACTTCTTACGTAACTTAGTTTCGATTCTGAAAGTCTACCTTTATTATCCATGATAACGAATCGTACTAAAGATTATACGCTTTCTCAAGGTGAACCGCATCTAGGAGGGTACGTGTCTATACATATATATATATACATATATATATAGTAATCGTATTACAAACAGTATTGATAAACCGAGAGTTAACAAAAAGACTGCCAGCCGAGAGAGAGAGAGAGAACTTCTGTCGAAAACAAAGACGAATGGAAGCGAAAAGAGAAGGGCAAAGAAAAAAAAACTCGTTCATTTCCAGATACTCGCTGGAAGTACGTCTACTTTAAGTATGAACAAATTCAGGGAAGCGCCAAGTATAAATTGCTAACTGGTTGTTTTTTTTGTCGATTTTATGTATGAAATGATCCATTTTAATTAATCCTTCTACCCTTGCAATACCTTGGCGCACTCCTGAAAAAGTATGTATATTATATATATATGAAAAAAGGGAGAAAGAAAAATGAAAAGTATATTGGGAATATACTCTAAAAAAAAAAGAAGAGGCCGAACAGTTTGGCAAATTTCGAAGAAATTATCTAATATATGTGTATGTACGACGTATGTGTGTACATTGTGAATAATCGAGTCGAGGGTGGAGCAGGTTTCGCGCGCTTTTATTCCTGGGGGATGCTCAAACGACGGTACGATCCCGTTTTTTTCCTTCTTTTTTTTATGTACAGATATCTCGACTTCTCGCGTCGTCTCTTCGAATTCTGCTTCTCCGTTTCGATGTAACAATAATGATAATAAAAAAAAAAAGAAAAAAAAGGAACATTCACGAGGAAATTATAGCCCGCCTCGCGGTTTGAAGAATTTCAGCTTCCTCAAAATAAAGCATGGGTAACCGTTCATTTTATCTCTTATTTGAACGTTTTTCTACGGTTAATCGAAGAATTCGTCTTGGCGCCCCCTCTCTTTTTTTCTAGGCGTTCCCTGTCGCGATATTTCAATTGTACTAATTAAAATTGCTGGTAATTGTTATTGGTAATTGCCTTAAAATTACGTTAAAAGTATAGAGTCGTGACACAGGACGCATTCGCTTAGAACCCCTAAAAGGGAATAGAAAGAAAAACGAGATATAGGACGATCGTACAGATTAACATCCGAAATAGTCGGCATTAAAAGGAAGTGAAATTAGAGAGAAAAGACAGAGCGTATTTTTTTGAAAAAAAAATTAAATGTAGCTGCTAAATCACTAAGTAATTATTATTCCTCCCTTGTAGAAGGGGAGGAAGGGAGAGAGAGTGACAAGCTAGGGTGCCTTTAGAGTTTCTTCCAAAACTTGTAGGACCGTGCCTTAGCGATAATCGGACATACAGATTTTTGGATTTTCCTTTCAACGATCGAAACGGAACTTTTACATAAACGATCGCTAGACGAGCATAGTAACTACACGACATATTAGTGCCTTAAATAGGACGATATTGGACGATCGATAGAACTTACGACTTCAGGAAAAAAAGTTGCAAGTAGAAAGGCTCAATTTTTAGAAATTAATATTTTGAAAATGGAGAAAGAGTTTAATCTAGACAAAAAATCCAGTATCGTCTTCCTTTATCAGTAAAAGCCATTTTCTCTCCCAGTTGAAAATCCGTTCTGAATCTCCGGATAGAAAGAAAAAGAGTGAAAGAGTACGTTTAAGAGAGATTTCGTTGAAAAGGTCAATATTTGAGTGTATGTAGAAACGACGAAGAAAAGGAAAGCTCGTTTTCAATGATTAAGGAATCAATTGGCTTATATCGGAGAAATTTATCTCAAGCTTCTCCTTCATTTTCTTTTCCTGGGAAGCAAGAATGACAGAATCATCCTCGTAGCAGCGGCTGATAGGCGATTTCGCGAATTAATTTGTCATTTGTAACGCCTCAAGGTTCAGAAAACCGGATACGTTCCAATTAAGATAGCTTTCGTGGTCTTTCGTCGTTGATAATCCAAACCAGACTACACACTGTAACCCAATAAAGACTGATTTCACCAGAATCGTCTCAATAGCGACAAATACAGATTGACTTTGACTTCTGTCGCGACATCGCTCGGTTTTCGTAATCGTGGAATTTGAATTCGGACGAAATCAACGAAGAGGACACTTTTTGGCAATTATTTCAACGATAACTCTTGTAGTACTTTATTTTATATCCATTAAAAAAAATTTTAATTCATCATGGATGACAAAAAAAAATTAATAACAATTTCTATATACCTGAAGAACATAGAAAAGAACGTTTTAATGGTTGAAGCAGATAAGGTGATCGTCTGTTATCGCTGTTATGGGGTTGAATGGATGTATCGAAGAAAAGAATGTGACGATTCGGCGATCGGATCTCTTTTTGCAAAAAGAAGTGGTTAGTCTAGTGATTTTCTTAACTAGTACATTAGTAGCATTCCATAGAGAAGTACGAGTCGATTAGTCATCGATCCTATCCTCGTCGGCGGTGCGCCGTTTAAACCGAAGAACGAGCAAAAGAAAGTTTATATGGAATAAGAAAAGAGATGAAGAGAGAAGGAGGGAAAGCTCGTTGATTCCAGCGATCTTGGTGTCCGGTGTCGTTCCTGATCGAAACGAAAGCCGATATTATCAGCGTGAAAAATCGAAGGCGGAAAAGAAAGGAAGAAACAAGGAGAGGAGAAAAAGAAGACGTCAACGTAGAAGAAGAAGAAGTCGAGGTGAAACGAAAAAGAAGAAATGGTATTTGACCGTGCGCGGGGATAGGCTTAGCGAGCCCAGCCATTAAACGAGTGCCATAAACCACAATGTAAAATCGAAATACAATTTTTTTACTGTTAAGTTGAGAGAGAGAGCGAGAGAGAGAGAGAGAAAGAAATGGTCTCTTCAGTGGCTAAAGAAGAAAATAACTTCGGCCGGTAGACGACCTGTGTAAAATATTTATTTTAGCCTTTAGTCCGACACTATGCGCGCCGCTCGAAATTATAACGAAGAGATTTTGGAGAAATGAACCTACAAATGTGTGAATGACTGTGAGAATGAGACAATTGTGCATGTAGAATATAAGAATACAAGAGATGAATCAATCTCGAGTGGTCATTACGACAGAAACTATACATATTTGAAGAGAGAGAGTATTTGGGCAGATGAACTGAAGGATGCCTTATAATTATTGAATCTATATTATATATAAATATAAATATATATATATATAGAAAAAGTAAATACGGTTATCGCGCGATTATGGCGACGTTTCAAGATGGATGAGAGCGAAGAAAGCTGCGTATATCGGTAGAACGTACTATTATTTGAATAAACACGAGAGAATCTATCGTACGGTCATTAGTATTAAAATACCTGCTGTATGGATGTAAGAGAGAAGATACTATTATATAATTTTATCTATTATTATATTAATTAATTATTAATTAATATTCTCTATTATTGTATTATTATTATTATTATTATTAATGATTATCGAACCACATCTTATGTAGCTGTGATTTTGCTTTCGAAAAGTAAAAATTAAAAATATTTATAGCAAAAAGAAGAGTATACTGTTTCATGTTGCAAGGGAGTCACGTATGATCCTGATCGGTAATTTCTTCGCGCCGGTCAGGCTTTCGGGGCCGTGACCGTGAATCGGCACGATGTCGTAATTTACCGACGCCAAATGTTACGGCCTTCATTGGACGATCAAAGGTCGGACTCTTTGCGTCATTTTCATTCCTATAATGCGTCTCTTCTTTCCAGAAATCCCTATGCATGTGTGTATACCCGTATCACGGATGAAGGTTACGTATTAAATTTTTTATTCAATTGATGTTTTATAATTATTTGAATTCGGTGAATTTTTTTTATCATACGGAGACAGATAATATTTTACTGTATCATTGATTATGCAACGAATTCATTTTCTTATATCACCGAACGTGTGGTGTTACGTGAAAACTCTACCTGCGAATATTTGGATGTGAGAAAATGAAGATAAAAGTGCAATTAAGACTAACGATTCTGGTATCGTTATTTAACTATTCTTGATAGGGAGAATTAATCTTTTATACAGATCGCAAAAGCTGTTTGCACAATTTTCCACCGTGTATATGTGCAAGCACGATTTAAGATAATCCGTGAAAGGATTAACGATATTCTCGATCGACGTGTTCCGTCAACGTATAGAGCAATTTCAGTTAATTATGCGAAGTAACGATACAAAGTTATCTTCGTCGATGGGAGAAGTTTCATCGCGAAATCGTGAAGCACGCGCTCGACTTCCGCCGGCGTCTTTCGTGACTTCTTATCCAAGTATCGCTAAATAGAAAGAGGTAATGCGATTACGATAAGGCGGAATGATTTATTCATTCAGAAGATGATGGCTTGCTTACCAGAGAGGGAATACTACAACTTGATAATCTGACGGTAAAATAAAAACGATCTACCGTTTAACGGTGTGTGATGGAAATCAAAAGTCGATATATTTTTTTTTGTCTTTTACGTAACAAGAGAAACTTTGCACTATCAATAACACACTGAATTGCCTGGAAAATTCTGTGGGCAAAGACATTAGGAAACGAGCGATGATAACGATTAAATGTATTTATAACGTTCTACATATCTTGCAACAATTAAAGTAGCTTTCATTTCGAGCAAAGGAATCTATTTTTAAGTTGAACTTAAATTGCACGATAAGAGGATCATCAGTGACAAAACAAACACCGCGAAATTGATTTCTATTAAAACAATCCCATAACTAAATACCCATGTCGTTAATGAGCATAAAAAATTGGAAATTATTATATGGCCACATAATATAAATTTTCTCAAAGAAATATTTTCAATTTGAAAGTGCTAATTATAAACATCGATAAAAAACATTCTCGTGGATCTTCTCCACACCTAAAATTGTCACAATGTAACGTGTGCTGTTTTCACTGTCGCAAAAAATTTATTATTCTTCAATATCGCATTTCTGCGCACTTTTTTTATATCCGATGCTCCGTCTGCGGATTCACAGCTGGTTATTCGTGACGATCGCAGAGTTGGGTGATAAAGCACCGCCGGTTGAATAAAAAAGGCAGGAAAGAGAGGAGAGTAGACAAAGATGAAACGAAAACTCGAGGGACATACGTGAGGAACGGCACATATAATCGTCACGAGCTCCAGCCTCTCTGTTCCCTATCAACTTCTTCCCTTTTTTCACTTTGCACCGCTTACGATCATCACATTTGTCCAATCATGTCCAAGAAAAAAGCACACTTATAAAATCAACGATTACTGCATCGAAAGGAAGGAAAGTAGCCGGAGAAATTTACTTTTACACCTCGCCTCGATAAGATACTCTTTTTTTCTCGCACGATAAATATTTTCGTGAGATAGGTGAGCCAAAGAACGATAAAGTAAACCACGAAGAGAGAAAGAGGTAGAAAAATGTCTTATCGCAGTTGTCTCCGACAAATTGCGCGTTATGTTCCATAGCCGTGCTCAAATACTACGATCCTGTGGAGAGATTAGGAAATTCAGTCTGCCCTAGGCCCTTTGATCACGCTTCTCCTCGATGACGACGAAGGTCACCGTAGAGAGCAGACGTGACTTATATACGCATCTATTCTTGTAAATATAGGGCAAGGACTTTATCTATTTTCCTCAGGCAGGGATATTAACATGGGGCTATCTCTACAGTCCGAGACTCGTAATGAGAGTTAATGTGACCATATTGCGGCCGTGTACTTCAGACTGTCATAAATTTGTGGAATATACTATGAACTTCAGATTTTCGACCACTACTTCAAAGCACGATGGTGGCACGTGGCATCATGTCTGTGTGAAATATAATTATGTTTCGAGACATGGGAGAATGAACTATAGAAGTGAGATATATTCTTCGACGAGAGACAGACGACTCTTATCACATATTTCAATTACCCGTCAGACGATTATTATCCGATAATGTTATTCCGTACTTACAACATTAACATACAAAACTAAATGTCCTTCGATATCCATCCTTTCTTTTATATTTAATTTGCATTTTCACATCATTGTGAAGCATGGAATAGCGGAGAAAAAGAATAATACACTTGCGTAAGTAATCCATTGGAATGATTTTTAAATAGCTTTTGAAGGTCGGACATGTATTAGTTATTTCTTCAAATCGTACGTCGATAATGCACGAAGAGAAAGATTAAATGTTCGAAAGTCTCGGCTGGAATTGTAAACAGAAGAGAGGAACCACCGATATACCTGCTCGGCCCTCAACACGTGCAGAGCAGAAGCGGTTACAAAGCGAGCACGTGATCGTCTCGTGACGAGCTTCCCGTGGAGGGGGTTATGTCACGTGCTGCCATGGTGGCCACAGAAAGCAGACGAGCACCCTCCCGCTATCTAAGGCCAAGGGAAATTTTCCACTCGTTTTTTTTATACCTCTCTCTATGACCAAATTTTCGAGGCTTCAGAAAAGGCTCTCCCGACACTTGCAACTAAACTTTATCTTCAAGTTGATTTTCAGGAGAAAGCGTGACTAACTGAACCCTAAGAACAAGCATTTCTACTAAGGAATTTTAGGGAAATTGCCTCGATTTCTTTCTATTGGGAAAACTGAGATTTTTCACGATTAAGAAAGTATGTCAAGAATCGTTGTATTCTAAAGTCATTGATCTTCTTAAACGTGTAACATCGATGTCAATGTTAAATTTAATTGATCGTTTAGGGGACTATTATTTGCGTTATCGATAATCAATAAGTGATAAAATATAATTACACGATTCATCGAGATGAGGCACGTGTGCTATCAGATTTATAATATCGTATTAGTAATCGATTGGATCAATTTTTCACGTGTGTCGAAGAAAAGTTGTATATACTCGTTAGAATTTTTAACTTGAATTCGCTAATTCGATGATACACGTAGGGTATTGTTTAAAGTTATTAACCGTGCAACGTTCGTCGACCTGAGACGAGCGAAAAAGCACAAGAGAAACGAGGAAAATGTTGCATAC
Organism: Cerceris rybyensis; assembly: GCA_910591515.1. Classification (NCBI taxonomy): domain Eukaryota; kingdom Metazoa; phylum Arthropoda; class Insecta; order Hymenoptera; family Crabronidae; genus Cerceris; species Cerceris rybyensis. The sequence continues at coordinate 4,241,448 of OU342801.1, read as the reverse complement.
GAGAATAGATATTCCTTGCGGCTTCTGAGTGGTAGAAGGGAGAGCAAGGAGGTCGAAGCGGAGCTCGTATCGAGATCGGTTGGAAACTTACTTTGACGACTTGATCTTCACATATTCCATACATGTGCACACCGTAATAATTCTTTTATTTATCAAACGATTTCTTTTCATTGCCTTTCATAAGTGCTCTTTTGATTGACCTTACACTGCAACAATGGACAATGGCTAATCTCTAATGGCACGACGAATTGTCCTACCCATTCTAAAACTCGGTGGTAATGAAAAAGAAAAATAACAAAGAGGAAGAATGAGAAACGTTAACACAAGAACTACTGGCGTTAAATCTATCAAATTTAAATACATTAAATACATGCTTTAGAAAACGAAGAATCAAAAGATGAAAGAAATGATTAACTCAGTACATCCTCTCCTACAAACTTAAAAAGTTTTTAAAAAATATGAGGAACGAGGCATTTTGATATCTTAATAATTCTAATGATAATTAATATTTTTCTACATTTTCGAGATTAAACCGCGAACATTGATATGCGTGAAGTAGATATTTTCGCAGTAAATATAAACTCGTTCCTCTCACTAATAGTGTCGCAAATGATGCAACATTCGCGAGTCTTTCTAGGAGGTAAGACTGACGCAAAAAATCCGTTCATATGTGAAAAAAAATACTGATACGATTTATCGACAAATAGTTGCCGGATAACGAGAAGCGGGCGGTGACTTGTCGACGTGATCTCGTGTTTTTGTCCATGAACCGTAAAAATATATTCGCAACCCTGTGAGTCACGGTCGTTATTAACGATTGTATCGATATTTTTAGTTTCCCACACCTGCATGCGACGGATATTTTCCAGACCGTGTGTCCATGGTACGCAAAATCGTGCGAAGAGAATTGCCGCACGTGAAGAGGCGAAAAGTAAACAGAAAGATAGAGATCGGAGAATGCAATGGCGGAAGAGAAGCAAAGGAAGGTCAGCCGGTCGATTGAGAACATTTTTAGGAGGCCTAAGGTAGGAGATAAACACTCAAATACCGGCCATGAAGTTTAAATCGCCGAGAGATCTTGAAAATTTGTTTTCTATCACAGACAGAAGAAGTTAAGACAGAAGATAAGAGAAATAATATTATGTACTTTAACCTTTGAAATTCAAAACCAACATAAAACTGTAAGACTCTGCGAAAATAGTGAAATCTTTTGGAAATGCCAAAAATAAATACTTTTTATGGTACCCTTGCGGAAGGTCTCGGTATACAGCTTATTATCGTGCTTTGTTATCGCATTGTAAGAGAATCTTTCGGTATACACGTGAAATCTGTTGATGACGTTGGAAATAAGGAAAAAAAAGATGTAAAGTTTAACGATCAATTGAAACATATGAATTTATGGAGAGATGATTATGCAGGACAAAGAAATGACAATTATCATGATTTAATGGTGTAACTCATTGTTATCGGTCGTCTAGCCGCGCTATTTTGTCTTCGCCACCGTATCTCCTTTTAAGAGTCCTCCAGACGAGTGATAAGACTCAGTTACTATTATCATGACACAACCATCGTGTTTTGTCTATCGATTCGTAACGTATGACAATATAGGACGTAATATTTCGAGGATTATTTGTATACTTTCTTTCCATCATCCTGAGGTTATTGTAAATACAGATTGACATCTATTTATCTAATCTTGTAAGAATATTTGGCAAAGTTTTCTAAATAATTCTAATCAATTCGAACGTTACCAATTAGCATTGTTCTCCGACAATTCGCAAAAACATGACGCGGTCGATTTCGAAACTTGAACTCCCAACGGGTTTCTATTTCGCTGAAAGAAGGGATTCCTTGAAATACATTAACCTCCGTCGAAGAATTTCACGTAAAACCACAAAGAATTACAAAGAAATACTGCAAATTTTGTTATTTTAAGGACACGTGCCTAATAAAGAGGGAAAAAAAAGATTTTTTTTTAGAAGGCTACTCAATTCTCGAAAATTCCTACTCAAGTAAAAATTTAATGAGATGTTATCGTGCCTCTGGCGGAGGATAAATTAGAAGATTGCTAATAATGTAACACCCGAATGGGACAATTGTCGAGAAACCCTCCTGCTCGCGTAGTATCGTTAGTTATCAAATTGGAAACGCACGGTAATCTCGCGGTGCTATTAGAAAATTGCAAGTGGTGTAATTTTCTTAGCGTTCTTCCCTACGATCATGCATCGTCCGCGTGATCCGCCAAAGGAACTTTATATCCATAAAGGTGTCTGCGGATTCTCTGTCGAGTGCGGTCTGAGATCCGAGTGCAGTGGCTAACCCTTTTTTCCTATCTCGAATCCTTCCCTTACTTTCTTCATCGAACGTTCAGCTTCTAAGCTTCGCGCAAATATTACATCAGGGATCAATGAATCATTGCATAAGAAACACGTCAGACCTCGAGGGTCGGCACGACGATTACTAATAATCTTATACATCTATGCAATTGGAAGCCATTCAATTTTAATAAAACGTACACCGTACCTTAACATTAGAACTACCGGCCTCAAATAACATATTTTAATAAATTAAATACGTACCTTGAAAAAGGGGGAATCAAGCGGCGGAAAATTTGATCGATTGGGTGATTTATGTTTATTGATATAGACGTAGAATATTTATTCTATGACTGTTATATAAATTTGGAGAATTTTTTGAAAAAAATTGTATACCGGTTTGGTAGTTCTAGTGTTAATTACATTTTTCAATTTCACTTCAGTTACAGAAGTAAGAAATAATACTAATTATTTTTTATATATCATTAATCTATATAATCAATATACCGATGGTTCGGAAGATTATACAAATATTTATATCAAAAGTCACATTGCCAATCATTGGCCCAAATGTCATCAACTATTCCATAACCGTTACACAATTTGCGAATAGCACGTCTCGAGTAACGTTCAAAATACAATATTCGGGAAGCCCTGAAGCTACGTTAGAGTAATTAACAATTAAATCCCCTTCTCGAACGACGAAAGTGTATCACTAACGGGCCTCGTGGTATGTCCGAATGCTCGAGATTAAAGAGCAATAACGTTAAGATTTCGAAATAACACGAGAGTCGTTCGTGGCATACGTGACCATTTTCGTGTCTGCCTTGCACGGCCCTAGTTGTTTCTCATCGATCCGCCGGAAATTCATGGAAGACCTTCGTCTCATTGGTTCTATACCCGATAGAGCGACCTCGAACGACCAATAAGATTGCGAAGGCAAGAACAGATTCGTGGAAATGTACAGAGGTCAGCACATGTACTTCGTCTGAACCGCTTTTTCGTCGAGCTGCGTGCTCGCAGTCGTTGTTTGTGTTTTGTCGCGGTTGGTAGGAGCACCATTGGTGGCTTAGTTGTATTCTTTTAACCCTTCGAGAAGGTAGCTTGAAAACTGCTTCTCTCTCGTGTTCAATTATCGATTCGAGGGGAAGTCGATAAGCCACCGAAGGATGGGCATATTCCGTGAATTTCCCATTGTATTTAATCTTTATAAGAAATACAGTTAGGTAGGAGACAAGGATTTCCGAAGGTAACACGGGTGGAAAAACGGCTCGAAGACGACGGTTTATATGGGCACCCATCGTGGAGCAGTTGTAAATACAGAGCAGAACGAAGGTGAGTCAACGAGCATTTCGAACTTTCCAGGCTATAATATTCACTTTGGCTCCCCAACTCTTTCAATTTTCATTCGCAATTGACCTCCATTGTTGATAATGAATCCTCTCCCCGCTGTAATCGTCGCGCTCTAATATATACAGGTAATGAATATCACTGAACGAGGGGTGATCGTCGCAGTAATAGTCTTTGTTTTTTCAGACGCAAAAAGTTGAACTTGAATATTCTTATCTTTACGATTATTCGAATAATTTCATTCATTATTTTATAGCTAATTTCTATTGTCATTTGAGATGATAGTTTAAGAATTTTGTTATTGGAACTTCCCTATTTTTTCTAAGATTATACTGTTCGTGTAATGTTTATTTTTATGAATATTTTATTCTTGTGTAGTTTGAGTTTTGTTAGAATGAAATAGTCGGTCATTCGCTTCCATAATTATAGAATCCTCTTGACTTTAAAGGGCTCTAACACGATCGACTAGGTTCGAGGAACTTAGGTGCGCACATGCACCGCATCGCGTGTTCCCCCACATGCAGAAACTGCACGTTCCCCCCAGTTGCATGTGTGCTATGTCATTAATTCAGGTTCATCAGAGGGAGAGGGAATGAGAGAGAGAGAAAGAGGGAAAAAGAGGGGTTGTCAGAGAGACAGAGTATATTATGGTTCGCTAACCGATCTCCTAGCGTGTCAGAAAGCTCGTGCCATCGCGGAACGGTGTGTCCGGCTGATAACTTGTCTTCGTGTTCTCTTATCTCTTTAATTCTCTACATATATTTTTGAGATTTCCTACTTCCTGTTGCATTTACTCGTACGTTGAAATTATCCTGTATTTTGCGAGATTCCATCGTTAACTTGACAATCCAGATTTACATATTTATAAACGGTGAAGAAAGAAGTATAGGTTCCACTTCCAGGAATTCGTTCATAACCGAAGGATACTAGAAAATGACCGATGTTATCTTTTAGTGTTGAAACATCCAGACAGATCGTGCAACGTCAACAATAAGTGTGCCCTCTGAATGATCCTCGATGGGAACATTGCGGGCAGACATGACGAAGATATTTTGCCAGGAGATTGTCGAGCCAACTAAGTTCTTTCTGAAAACACTACCGTTCAGCATTAATCTCGGGTCGTACGGGCTATCGGACCGTGACGGCTTTTTTTTTACCGCGTAGCTTTAGCAAATACAAAAGTCGAAGGTCTTCAGTGTCGCTCGAAACGCTCCTCGGTGATCCTCGCAAACTCACTCCTGGCAATTGCAGTCGCGAACAACGACCCAAAGAATCAAGCCCAACGATTCTCTCGATCGGCAGATCTTGCCGTTTTCGAGGAGCAAAGATCTTTTTGGAAGTCATATTAGCAACGGATAATCTCGATGGAATCTCGCGAATCTCTTTTCCTTTTGGTTTTGAGATAGATGTGACAGTGGTACCCATCCTTGTCTTTCAGGAGATACAGAGTACATTCATACTCCTGCTGCAGAGATAGAGAGGAGGAGGAGAGTGTACCAATAATTACCAACCTAACGTCGTTTAATTGGACGGGAAAGAAAATTCGTGAAAAGAGAAGTGAAGAAAGGAGTTCATCGTCATGTCGAAAATAACTGGGATCGTAGAAACGGAAGATGTCGTGGGAAAACCGACTCTTGTTCGAAGAGTTTCCAACATGTTGAAAGGTGAGCAATATCTAAATGTATTTTTTTTCCCCCTTTCATCATCGAATTGTTTCCAATTTTAAAACTCTACCGAAGCGATAATTGCCCAAGTAACGTATCTTTAACGTTAGCTTATCGCGAAAATTACCAGTTTCGTCGTACATACACGGTACGTATATGATGTAACGAAATTGTTTTTAACCATTGCCACCCAACAGATTATTCTTAACGCTTAGATTAAACAACTTATTTTTTCTCTTTCTTCGACAGATGGAAACAGCGGCCCACCGATGCTGTTTCGTCATGCATCGATGCAGAAGATCCGCCATTGCTGCCAGAATCTCAATCTCTTCCCATATCTTCTCTATTCCTTCGACAATTCAAAGTCTCATCCAATTGCGCGTAAAGTCCACCTCTGTTTCGGTCAACTCTTGCAGTGTATAACCACCAGACTCTTCTTCATCTACAAGAGTCTCCGTCGATCCGTTCTTCGTGGTATCCGTGCAGAAAAACACCATAAGCAAGAACACCAGCAACAAACTCCTCGATTGTACACCGAACAATCACCTGACAATGCTGTGAAACCTTCGACGCCATCGTTTGGATCATTATGCCGACAAAAGCGCAAGCAGAATCCTCTATTTCTCACGTTGACAGTCTACTTAGCACCGTTGCTCCTTGCCTTTCAATTGATTGGACTATTCAATCTGATGATCCTTGGGAAATACGCTCCTGGGTTCATCTTCCTCACCATAGCCCTTTTGTTCTTGGGATGTATATCTCTCAAGATCATGTTCCACGAGACGATGGGTTATGCCGTGAAGAAAGAAAAGAATAAAGTGCTATGATCCTTCCCTCATCCATTTCCTGATCATCCACATTTGACGATTCTTTTTTCGGTCAGACAGACTCTTCGTCCTCCAGCTTGCCGAACAGAGAACTGACTATCTCGCGTTTCGGCCGTTCGCCATTGTAATAACGTTCGAATACTTCGAGCAACGGTAGAGATTACTTATTTACAGTTTACAATTTACGTTCCTCGCTGATACGCGCATATTATCGTCCATCTTCCATCTTTAAATGGACCGTTTATCCATTTTGCCAGTTTTGTCGATAGATTAAAGACAGATTGCTCCATCGGATCGTTGAGAATCGTGTGAAACGATAGACACGTTGCTGAGAATCTCTTGATTATTGTTTTTTTATATTTCTTAGCTCTTAAGTCGATAAAGTGCATTGCTTTCACAATACTTTATACCATGCACTTACAATCGGGATTCTAATACTGATATAGTTTCTCGATTGAACATACTCGATTCCAGGGACGTGTCACGATCTGTACATGCCTTTAGATTTCTTCTTTTTGTACTTCGTCGGACGGATACATAATTTACGCAAATGTGTTGTGCAGCATTTTAGAGGATAGGAGAGGCGAATCCGAGTAAAAGAGAATGAGTGTGCGTGAAAGAATGTGCGCGAAAGATATACCAGTATAAAAATTGATCAGATTGATCGTAACGATATCCCCTGTAACTTTAGTACCCCTGTAATGTTACGGATCATAAGAGCGAGAGAGAGAGAAAGAGTTGATACACATGATCACGATTACCTTATCCTCTGCAGCAGAAGACTGACAACTTGTTTTAACGTACTTTGTTTGTATATAAAATGCGTGAAGAAAGAAAAAAAAAAAGTTTATTGTATCGAGAAGTTATTTTACCGCTCTGCGCATAAAGATTCTATATATATAAATGTATACATTTACACATGCACGTATGTGTACGAAGACTCGATACGTCCACTGAACGTTAGTCTGATCTGTGATGGAAGTGGATCCCATGAGTATTTCCGCGGTTGCTTACAAGTACCATTTAATTCGGTACGACAAGGATACATGTAACAACTTGTTTCGAAATATATACTTAATGCACGAGAGCAAATACGAATACTGAACTCAGTGACGGACTAAGGCTAAAGCGGGCCCTAGGCAATATTATAACTCCGGACCTATTTTTCAGTCATGACATATACTTTGCATTGGCCCCAAAAATTACGGGTCCTAGGCACGTGCCTAGGCCTTAGTCCGCCCTTGATTGAACTGAATACTTTATAATTTAAACGTTCAATCTCCATAACGTTAGGAACGCTAATAAAAATAGAGCAACGTATGGAAGAATGCGCGAGAAAGTACTATAGCTCTGCCTACCAGCACTATTTGCATAAGGTCCAAACTGAGCTGCATATCCTATCACATGAGCAACGTAATTCTGCTCGTGGACACTATGAAACAGGTGGGCCTGAGGACCTGAAAATTATTCATTCTAAGAATATCGATTTTCAGGCAATGACTAATTCTATCAATTAATTCACAATTCTTAATACCTAATGCATAGACTGCCACATCCCCTCCACCATGATAGGCTTCGTCTGTTATGATCGTTGCCTGTTGACTGTAAGTAAAATCTGTTGTATTGTGATCAGAAGGATCTATTCTTACAGCGGATTCATTCTTAATCGTATAGGCAATATTATTCGGCCCTCCGGTACTATACGATAGAGTGGTGTACGGAATATTGTCATATTTGGATTTCTGCGCAAGTCCTGTAAATATGATTGCACTTTACACACTAATTTTCCTAACGAATTTCACACTAAACCTACCGAGCCGGTCGAAATGAACGGTTTCTAATTTTTTCAAAAAGTTCTCTATGTTAATAGGAGAGCCATGAAACAAATAGTACATTTCTATCTTATAAAACGTAAATTAGTTAATTAATCATCGCTTTCATTTCTTAATTCCTTTTTACCCAAAGCATTTATATGTAAATGTGAGTGGATGTAATGTCGGTAGTTTTAGTGTTAAATCGTATATACCCAGAATAGAAGAACCGCGGTTGCTGTATCCATTGAAGGTCATAGAGTGAGTGTGATCGCTCGTAACAATAACCAAGGTGTCGCTTGTATCGATCATCCTAAGGGTCGCGTTGATAGCATCAGAAAAACAAACGGTTTCCTGAAGTGCCTGAGCCGCGTGTCCGCGATGATGAGCAAAGTCTATCAGCCCACCTTCCACCTAAATCCCCAAGAATTTAATTAAAAAAAATCCTCTCTAATTTTAAACGATCTTCGTAACAGTACCATTAATAAATATCCTTGTTTCGACTTCTGCAAAATTTTTAAAGCAGCCACGGTCATTTGTTCTAGACTCGGTTGTCCTTTTGGACCTTTGTCCCTTTTCCAATCCATACTTATGTGACTATTCGCAAAGATACCTAGCAGGTAGTCAACTTTATTGGGATCAACGCGAGACAATTCCTCGTTGTTTTGAACCACCCTGTAGGATAATTTTCTTGATGATTTGTCCCGTTCCCAGTCCTTGATCAGATTTCGACCATCTCTGCTTTGACAAGCCCAAGTATCCAATGGGTCATTCTCCCCAGGTGTGGAGTTAGACATCATGACTTGTCTACCACCTCCCATGATGACCTACGCACGGTATTGTGTTTTTGAAGAATAAACGACCTTTTTTTCTTTCATTGTACCTTGATATTTTTGCCTGGTTGATCTTCGACAAGTTGTCTTGCAATGTCCTTGCAACGAGATGCACTTTTTGGCATTTTGGATTCGCATTCCCATCGTCGATTAGCAAAGTGCGCGTACAATGGTGCCGGGGTTGCATGAGTTACTCTAGTAGTTGTCACGAATCCTACGAATTGTACTTTCTTAATACTTTTTCCACGTTTAAAAAAATTTTTGTGTCCTGTCTTGATGTCTTTATGCTAACCTGTATCTTTACCGGCAGCCTGTGCCCATGAAATGATTGAATCTACGTGATAATTAGTGTTTAAGCTCGCGTTGCAATCATCCAGTAGTACGTTTCCATCGACACCACCGACGTTATAGTTCGTTTTCACCCCTCCAAACAAGGCAGTTGCTGTTGATGCTGAATCTGGCACTTGCTTGTTTGTATTGTAAGTCTAGCTGGGAGATTCACAGAGTGGAATTAGAAGATTTCAGGTGCAGGTGCAAGTGCGCATGTTTTGTGAAGCTGAAGGTAGCCATTTGTATATTGATGTCTGTGCAAGTGTTACGATATTTCGTTAAAATCGAAGTGTAAAGGATTACTGTTCTTGTTAATGCAGACAACTGAGAAAATAAATGATTTTTGAAACGAATTGTACTCTTGTTATTTCAAATTCTTGCTATACTGCATGAAAAATGCAATTCGTTCATTTCTGGAGGGAATTGCTGTATCAGCGGGACCTGCCTTTAGTATTCCTACGTGAGGGAATGTTTCCCATGCGAGATGACTGGTTTCGCCAGCGCGATAAATTCTGCTAGCTGTTATGGTGTCGGGACTCATGCCATCACCCACGAAGATGATAACGTTTTTAGCTTGATTATTGTTCCATTTGTAGGAGAGTGCTTCCTTCAATTCCTTCTCGGCCAAATTGTGCCAGTGTTGGCTGTCTAATAACGATGATCAAATGAAGATACTTAAAAAAATCTATGTACTAATTTCATATGGCATTTCCGTGTGTAAATAAGTGATATGCATTGTGTCACGAAAGACAATTAGCGGTGATATGTAAATGAGACGAGATAATACTTCTGTCTGATTGATTGCAGGCTAGAGTTTCCTTGTTGTGTAAGTCGAAGACAATAACATTTTGAAAAAAAATATGTACAATAGAATGATCATAGAAGAAACAACCGTTTAGATTTTAGTAAATCTACGGTTTGTCGTTAAAATCATTTGATGAGGATGATTAAACTTTATTATCCTTGGAGGAGAAACATTGCGGTATTAGTACATGATGACTCTGGAAAGAGGGCCTAACTGGAGGATGAGAGGTGCATGAATCGATGAATTATACCTTCTACTATCGTTGCACTAATGATTTCCAAAAGGAAAAGTCCAATTTGGAAAACTGCCGATTTCATCCTCAACGTGCCGCGTCACTTTTTACTCTCGCGTTTCACAACGCGAGTAATGCTTCTTATTTTTAGCTCGTACTAGTCCTGACTGAACCTAAACCGATAATTTGATTGGTCTTTCACGTGTTAACTGCGAACGCGCCCTACTGGAGGCAATCTTAAGTCTGATTCGTGTTGTTTCAGTGACATTGCTAAATGTCTACTTGGTGGGAAGATCGAAGAGCGCCTTGGCGATATCGTTTTATGAGGCTTGGAAAAAAAAGAGAGGAATATTATCGACAATAGATACTGAATTCTATGTCTACTGTACACGAGGAAGTCCCTTATCTGTCGCCATTTTGTAGAGGGAGCTTTCGTAAGAAAATGGATGGCGGAACAGAACTTAATCGTATAATCCTCTTCATTTTTGCTGGGCTAAATTGTATTTAAATTATGGCCTATTGCAGATTTAAGTTACAATTTAGACATGTATTTCTAGTGATTGAAAAATAAAATAATAAAAAAATGCTATAGTGTTTTTTACTCGACACTATTTCCTCTAAGTTTCCTTCTATGGTATAGAAATATATTCTCTAATGATTCTCTTTAGAAACATATAATATTGACAGACCATTTTTTACGTTAATGCTAAATAGCCAAAATAAAATTTCCATTTAAGAAGATAAGCTACTTCATATTTTTCAATTTCACATTTGTGAATAATAACTGTAAGAAAAATCCTGCGAAAATACTATGGAATGTAAATTTTGCGAAGTTGAAAACGACGAAATTCACGATACGACCGTCAAAGGCTTTAATGCGTAACTCAAAGTTTTAGAATTTTAAATTGGGTAAGTGGATACCGTATATCGAGTGCAATTCTGAGTGTCGCTTTAATTTCCGACGTTTGCATTGAATATTCATTTGGTTCAAAAAGTCGTGCACTTCACCATGCCGTTTTACATTTCGCAAAATTACTTTCACGAACAATAAAACTGCAACAATCGCGATATGAAAAGAAACGAGGGCGTGGGACAATTGAAATTCATAATAAAGGCACTGTAATTTAGCTAACATTCATTGTAACGTTTTATTTGATTTTCTTTCATATTCACTGCCTGTTCGTACAGATCGTAACACGTCGCGTAATACAATTACGAAGAATTCTTTTCGTCTTCAGGTGTTCAATTTCACGAACAAAAATTAACAACTTAACAACTGCAACTTTGACCCTAAAATATATTTTTCTTTACTTTATTAATATCAGCGATATTTAACAGTATCTCACAGACTGTAAAATATAAGAAAAAAATCCAATTCTCTTCTATGAAAAGATGTCTCTGAATTTTCACACATCCAAAATTAAGTTTCACGTTCAGGGTCACAATTAAGGTCGTCGCATCGTACAAACTAATATTCTCCATAAAATAAAATCGCTTTTATCTTCCTTTTTGCTCACCATTGCATCGAAATTAATTGCACATTCAAATGAATTCATAAAAACGTAGAAAATATTCTCCCGAAAATGAACTCCGTGTTAAAATTCACACTGACATTCTTTCGTTTCAATTATCAAAGAGGTCCATCGAGGAACGAATCATCAATAATCCTAATTAATCCCTTCTACAATTCTATCGTGAAGGAATTTCCCTTAATTTTGATTTCACACGATGAATCAAGTTCCTCGATGAATCCTTTGAATCTGAAGAAATATCCGTGTTCAGAATACGAACGAAAACTTCAAAGAAGACGTTTGTAAAAAAATCTCCACCTCGTTTGATAAATCTATGTGCACGATTATACTTGAAACTGATTCAACAGGAATCAAATATATCTGAAAACTTTTCGTACGTCGATCGGTGCTTTCACGAAGGCAATATCTCGGATAATGATCGTAATCGATTAAACATCGTAATCACTTTTATCCCTTTATCGATCGACGCGCGAAAATTACCTTGCACTTTTTAATTGGCAATCAACTTACGCGAGTATTACGCTGGAACTGGGCACAACATTTGTGCCTGTTGAGGGATGGGGGTAATGGGGTCACTATAGAACTTCCGCTGTGACAATTGGCCTAATATAAACTCTCTACAAATTTCTCTTACACGATTAATTACAATAAAGTTGTCTCCCCGTTCTTACACGCGAAACGTGATATTACATCGTACGATTTCTCTCATTCCTCCTTCACTCCCTTCTACGATATATTCAGATTTATTGCCATCGAGCATTTCGATCATTCTTCACATGTTCCTACGTATTGTTCTTTACGTAGAACAAAAGTAACGAAAATCTTCGTCACAATCTCGCAATTTCCTCGACTACTTTACATTAGAATAGTGTCCCATCTCGATCTTCGCAGTGGTAACTCCGTAGTTTCACAATAAATTAAATGATTATTAAATTTCACGATTATCTTTGTAATTACCAGTTTCAAATTTTTATAATCTTTTCGATGATTCAGATTTGTATCATCAGTACTGTTGAAACCTCTTAATGGTGTGAGAGGAAATACCAAATTTCATGTAATCATTCGATCGGTATAATCTCTGTTTTGTATGTAACTTTTTGCGAAACTATAACAGAGTTACTTGTATCTCAAGCTTGACATAATTACTAGATATAAGTTCTTCCCTTGTTTGAATTCTCCGCCAAGGATATCGAGTTACGTTCGAGGAAAAATAAAAAATGAGCGCTCCGAACGATAGATATACACGCATACGCGATAAAATTGACTTTTCGATGGCAGAGAACACTCGACAGACATGTCTTCCTCGCTATTTACTCTTCTCCCTCTTTTCCTCTCTTCCTCCACTAAACCCTTTGTTCGAGAATGGATTATTATTATTGTTCTCCTTTCGCCTCTCCATTGAAATCGAGAGAGTCTCGTGAAATTCAACGATAACTAATTGTGGAAGATTTCAATCGACGACGATTTTTAAATTCTGATATTTAGAGACAACAAAGTTTTGTTAAATATTAGAAAATATTAAAAATCATTAAAAACCTTGCAATTCTTTTTTCTAATTTAATTTAGAATATATTATATTTACATATAGTATTTTCAAGCTATTGAGATAATTTGTATGAAGAAGCTTTTTTATGCTGGATGAAAAATCATTGTAAAATCATCGCCGAAATTCGATCTTCGCGGTCTGCAAGGGGATCGAGCTCATTACCAGATGAAAACTGATGTTAACAGGTAATAATTGACAGTTCTAACGTTACACGCTAATTGGCAGCTCTCTCGAATCAGCATCATCCTGCGCGTTGATGTGTCATGAAGATCATCTTCACTTATTCCTCACGCAAGAACAAGTTCAAACGAGAGAGCTAATTAAAACGTACTATTCGCTACTGATATGTGAGCGCACGATTTTCTCGTTTTTCTTTTGAATACATAAAGTAAAGAATTACTTTCGAATTTTCCAGCAATTGTTCGCCACTCGATTATAGCATTGGCGACGAGGCATTCGACGAGGAATGCGTGAAAATGAAAATATATTCTTAGGGTTACATGTCGTTAAAATCACAGGAGCTCGCCGTGAGAAGGCAGAAGAGAGAGGAGTAACGAGAGACTCTCTCGTTTCATGGAGAACATGGATTATTCGTTTTATCAAGTACCTCTCCTCATTGGCAAGGGAGAGAATATGCAGGCAGTGCGTAAATTAGGTCATGTTCTAGGAGGAACAACGAATTATACACAAATCAAGAAACGAACAGAAGAATAATCAAAGTTCATCTTCTGTTGCGTTGCAATTATTATATAAATTGATTTATTTTCAGGAGGAAAAGAATTACTCAACGGTATCACAGCTGAATAAACGTATCATGCCATAATTGTACCGCTGAGAGCTGGAAAAAATTCTATTGTCTAAAAGACTTCATTTAACCCTTTGAGGACGACGGACGCATGTATGTGGTTTAAAAGAAAATTTGACTAGACTTTATCAGTGCATGTATGCACGATTATAATAGAAAAATTGAAATAAAATCGTTGAAATATTATTACACAAATAGTACTTAATTATTTCTATATAATAACAATATGACTGCCTCATAAAAGTGCGTTCGATCACCAAAATAAATGATTATCTCTCAATTTTCGAAAAAATCTCCGCCCGCAAAGGGTTAATGAAAATACAAGAAAAATAGAATATTTCATGGCCTGAAAATTAATAAAATAATCGAGGATAAATCGAAGTTCCTTTCGACTCTCCTTGCGAGATTGTCGTCTGCCGATCGGTGCTAGCCACGCTATTCTTTTCTTTTTTACCCCTCTTCCTGTTTTTGATATCGCGCCATTATTGAATCATTGTCTACTCGTCAGATGCCGTAGAAAAAATTGCTTTTGATTTTTGGCTGCTCAAAGTCGCGGGACAGAAGGGACGAGAGGGGGGCCTGCGGGATGAGCGAGTAAGTTTGGGATACTCGAATCGCGGATTCACCTCGATGAAATCATTAATCGTATACTGACGATGCACGTCTTGTATTCAAGTTTTAAAACTATTCGCTCACACGTTTCTCACTCTCTCTATTTCTCTTTCTCTCTCTCACTCTCTCTCTTTGTCTATATCTTCCGTAACTCTGTTATTATATTTCTTAAAACATTTTCTTTAGAATAGAATCTAAATGATATTAGTGTTTTCATTGAAGCGCTTCAATCACGACATCATCTGTGTCCCTCGATTGTTAACCATTGTAGTACTTAAAATTTAATATATTCTAGAAAATACTAATTAAATGAGTAGATTAAAAAGATGGCGAGACGAAGAAAGGCAGTAACATAGTATAAGAGTGCTATATAATTAAAAAAAATAGTAATGAAAAATTCAATGAAAAAGTGTCAATATGAAATTAATAAAAGAAATCGTCGAAACATGAAAGAACAATGGTGAACAATCATAGAGGCGCATCGACGAAAACACACTTCAACGTTGTAATAATACGCGGTTCAACGAGTGGGCGACTGATCGATTAGTGTCTCGAGCGGCTTTTCAAAGCTCGCCTTTCGAGAAAGAGGGAAAACTGTTAAACAGATCGATCGTAAAACTCTAAAGTGCCTAAATAACCGCGAACAGTAACGATACGCGCGTTGCACTTGAAAAATCTTGCACTGCTCACTATCGTATTGTACTATTTAAAAACTATCTTGTTACGAGGGTGATGCTCCTGCGTGAGGTTTTCACGCGAGGTACCCGAATTAGGCTAAATTTCGTTCGCAACATTGTATTTCCGCATTTACGAACCCTCCACGACACCGATTCTTTTCCGGTACGCAGATAATTTCGGTGTATTTACACGAACGGGGGTGAAATGTGGGTGGCGATGTGAAATAATTCACCGAAAGCCGAACAAACCTTTTTCGATGATCGAGAGATGAATCTATGGAATTATTATCACTTAATTCTTCGATTGCTCGAATGTCTTTTCCAGAGTTTTACATTAAACTGGACGATGGGGGGTTGAATTCAAGGGGTAGATAAATAATTGCATGGAAAATTCTAATTTCATGAGCATTATTCCAAGTATTTTATCGAGATTAATTGTATTTGGGGAAGGAGGAAGAGACGAATGATTTTTGGAAAGGGATGATGTATTTAAGGGACAAAGATAAAGAGATAATCTATTTGAAGCAATATTAAAAAAAGAATTTGATGACACTTGTCCCCGGGATGATGTTGAAAGCTGCAAGAATTAAGCTACGTCTTTTTTCAAAGTATTGTCTGTGAAGCAAAGTTGAAAAATAGTCTTAATTATTGTATTATCGTTACCGCTAAATGATCCTCATCGACATAAAGTTATCGGTGATCCTATGGATGAGAAGTAAAGAACGATTAAGGAGGACGATATAAATGAAATGTCACTGTAAAATAAAGTCAAAAATCAATGTACACAAAATGTCAAATAATAATGAAAATAGCGATGTGGTGCTACGCCCGAGTTCTCCTATCGATAATATTATATTAGTCCGAATTAACTCGATATGACAGGTTACTAAGTTTGGCCGCTTCTAGATTTTCTTAGGTATACTTCTTCTACCACTTCTACACGCCCGATTTTCTTTTTCAGGATTTCAGACATCTCGAGATACTTCCTGAGTCTCCTTCAAGTCCTTTTGTTATTTTACTTCAATCGAGAAATTTATTTTAAAATCCTCAAACTAAGGCAACACTATCGGGACGTATCTCGAGACCGAATCCTCCGTATGTTCGAAAGTATCCAAAATCTTTTGTTCTTTAAGATAAAAAAAAGAGAAAATAAAACGAGTTTTTTCTCAGAATACCTTCAATTCTGCCAATTGCGCGAGAACCTTGGAGATCTGTCCGATTATTTTTCTTCTCTGATCAGAGCCTCCTCAGCTTCCTTCCGCCTCGCTTTTGCCTCTTTCTTTGCTCTCTTTTTTTCCTCTTTAGCAAGTTTCTTAGCCTCCTTTTGTCTGGTTTTCTCTGCCTTCTCTTCTTCTTTCTGACGCGCCTTCTCCGCTTTTTCTCTTTCTTTCTCGCGCTCCTTCTCTTTCTTCGACTTCTGTATTTCCTGGACCACCGACATCTTCGGGGCCGTCTGGGGCCTCTTCCTCGAGGACCTCGCAGACGAGGTTGAAGAAGTCGAGCCAGCTACGCTAGTTGCGCCTCTGGGACTTGGTGATGTCTCTAACTGTGTCACTATTTTTTGAGCGCATCTGTCAACAAATCACTCTTTCTTTTGTACCTATACATTATTAATAATTATACTTCATTGTTCTGATAAAAATTCACTTCATGTGAACTCTGCACTTTAACCTCGCAAGTATTATATTAATTAGCAGACTACTAATGGAATATCTATCTCGTTCTATTACTTTGCAAAAAAAATTAAGGAGCGAAAAACATAATAAATTAGTTTAACCCCTTGCACTATGATTTGTTTCGTGACTGGCTATAATTCAGAATTTAATTGATAAAATAAAAATTCATCAGTGAATCCTGACATGCCACATAATTTCACGTAATATTAATATTATATAAATAATATTATCACGTCACGTCTCATTAATATTTTCAATTTAATAGATTTTGGAAAACCTGAAAATTTCCTATTGCATTTACCTTGTCACGAGTGTCACTCATTGTAGGGCGCAAGGGATTAAAGAATTTGGCGAAAAAATCAATAACCGATAATTTTGACAAGTTTGATAGGTTTAACGTGAAAGAACAAATAAAGATTAATTTTTCCAAAGAAAAAAGAAAATATTACCGTATTCTCGTGGAGGCTTTTCCAGCACGATAGTCCCTCTGGAATTCTTTGATGGGTGGTAATCTGCGCTCCCGATTCTCCCTCATAATCTCTTCCTCCTCAGTAACTTGCTGTATCGGATCCTGGTACTCCTAATCCAATCGCGAAAGTCCAACCAATTAGTCCCCTTAATAAGTCGTTAATTATACTATTTCTTCCAATATACAATTATCCTACCAACCTGAATCCTCATTTTCATCGACTGTGTCTGCGATCGGCGTAATGTCGTGCCAGTCGGTTGCCTTACCCTTGTAGGTTTTCCAAGGGTGGAACTTCCTGTGCTACTTGTCGAGGAGGAAGTCGCAGAAGACACGGAAGACACTCCTACGCAATTGTAAGTCATCTTGGTTAAAACACTGTAATTCAATTTGACTTTTATATTATAATTATCGCGTAGGTTTAATTAACGAACCAGAAATAGAGGAGGAGCCACTGGCCATAGAATAAAGAGAGGCAGAGGCTGGCACACTTCCGGTGGCCCATCTGCCGCCGGGTCCAGGAACACCCACGTTTACTCCCGTGCCCATATTGTATTCCGATGCACTTTGCGGTAGAACCCATGATTTCCCCGACATCGAGTACTGTACAGAATAATAAAACGTTCCATTTTCTCAAAATGAAATTTTCCACGATAAAAGAATAATAGGATTTGGAAAAATCTCGACATACTTGTGAATGAGGATAGAGAGAGATTTAAGTGAAAATGAATTTTCGAATCAGTGATTCGAATTACAATTTCTGCGGAGAAAATACGTGGGATACTTTTTTGACTACCTACTCGTTATTATTGGATTCTGTAACTTTCATACGGTTGGCATTTGCAATTGTTTTCATTAAAGACCGAAATCGGCGAGTTAGAAATTTGTGTGGCTTTGATTGTTTACGGGTCGTTTCACTCGTTGGAAGATTTTTCGTCGGGCGTTGTTATGAAGGGTGGTAATGAAAAAAAGGAGAGGTCGACGTGTCCTTTGCGACGAATATTTATCGAAACAGTCCCCAAATGGCCATACGAGGTATTCAGAATCGTCGAAAAGGCAACGAGGGCTTTTCGAGTTGCCCCAATTACCGACAATTTTACACCACCGCAATCAAGTCAACGAGCGACAATACTATCCGGGCATTAAACAAATTTTTAATCTATCCCAATAAAACAAGATAAAAAAATTATAATTTCCTTAATCATTCTCTCATTTGTCACGTAGATAATGAAAAGTTGTAATGTCGATGGCTAGGATGACAAAGGACAAAGGGTACATGAGTAAAAGAGATAGGATTTTAACCCTTTGCGGTCGGTGTCCCCGTAGCGGGGACATTACCACGTTGCCGTGGAAGTCAGCTTATTAATTCACTTCCTAACGAACATCTAAAACTAAAGCTTCATTTAATTGTTACAATAATGCTAAATTGTTTTTAAGTATTAATTTTTGATTTTTACGTATTATAAGTAATATTAAACGAAAAGTAACTGAAACATGCTAAATATACTCCGACCTGCTGCTACTTCCAAGAGCAAAATCTGCCGACTGCAAAGGGTTAAGGGATGGAAAAAAATTGTCGACCAAAGCGGCAGGATTTGTTTGGTTGTCTTTTATCGCATGGTGAAAGGGTAGGGAGTGCATCGTGTAATTATTTGCCACTTACATCTCGAGGGATGAGGGTCTGCTTGAGTCTCAGGATCTTCGCTCTGCATATAACGCATCTCAGCGGTAAGAGCCTCTGAGAGACGGCCATTTGTATCGTCTTGACGAAGCAGCGCCTGCGGTACATCAAAACAAAATGTCAGAAGACGTAGATAGAGCAGTGGAAGAGGAAAGAAAGGAGGAAAATATACAAAAAGCGGAAAAATAGAGACGAAGACAGTAGGAAAATGAAAAATCTTTCATCCCCAAGGTAGAAAGTGTATGGCTTCGGTGGTGTATCCAAGGATAGGCAATTTTTTTTTTATTAAGAACGGTACAAATCGGAGGGTGGCAGAGTTTATTTTTATCAAGAAAATTTCTTCTTCAATTTAGAAAAGTTCAAAGATCAAGGGCGACGGGAAGAACTCAATGTAGCGGGAGAGGAAGAATTTCATTATTTTTTCTCATTTCTTTTTTCTGTTACCTGCAAACCACTCGGTGTCCGCATGGCGCCGTTTGCATCGTCGCTCTGGCATTCACGCAGATTACACACTGTAAAAAAAAAAGGAAGGAAAACGTTACGTATGAAACTGCTTCTCGAGAGGCAGGAAATTGCTCCGGACCGGCACGTTTTGTTCTTTGCATCGCGCTTAATTGTAAACGAGATACGTACTTTTTACGGTTAATCTTTCAAGTACCATTGGACTTGCATTTTTGCGCGATAGGTCGTGCAAAAAGGTTAAAGGTGAAATCCGATAAAGTCTCTCGGAGGAATTTTTGCATGGTCAGCGAAAACTTCCGCGAGTTAACGAGGCAGTTTTCGGCTCTCGCGGCTCGACGAGCGACGAGATTCCCCTTCAAAGAGAAAGGTTTACTTAACCTGGATAGAGTTACGGTTTTTTAAAAAGGAAAAAGGCAAAGACTGAAAGGATCTCCGATAGGATTCCAGAATAAAAATAATCACTGACTCGTAATCAAAGGGGATCGTCAGCTTCGTTACTTCGCAAATCGATTCCTCATCGATGAAGACACGTTTATCTTCGTCACTTTAAGACGCGAAAAAATGACACTTATAAGAACGACGATAGAATTAACGGTTTAACACTTCGAATGCCATCGGTATTTTGTTGATTTTGTCATTTTTACTGATGTGACGCTTTTTCTATTTAATTCACATCTTCGTGAAATAGAAACTTCAAAGACACAGATAGATAGATATTGAGCAGACTTTTATCTTTTTAATCCCAATATTTAAATATTTATTATGTCCGAAAATTCAGGAATATTGCAATTCGAAAGGTACATGAAATTTTATTGAATTTAATGACGTCGGTCATCGTTGACCGCCATGGCATTCAACCTGTTTAACACTATAACTACCGGCGTCAAATCCAACATATTTTAATCAATTAAATAAGTACTTTAAAAAAGGGGGAATCAAGCGGCGGAAAATTTGATCGATTGGGTGATTTATGTTTATTGATATAGACGTAGAATATTTATTCAATGACTCTTATATAAACTTGGAGAATTTTTTGAAAAAATTGTGTACCAGTCATTTTGACTGGTCTGATAGTTCTAGTGTTAAATAGTCCTAATTTTTCACACCTTTGATTCGTGACAAAAGAATTATTCTATGTTCTTAAACTTACACCATCCTCTATATTGTACTCTTTATTCAAAACCTACATATTGGATAACATAACATTATAATACATTTCTAAATAAAACTACATCCAATATTTAAGTTCACTCAGCACAAGAATCTTCATCATGTCTTTCCTGGAGTGCCATTCATTCCCGTAGGCATTGAACCTGAAAATGAATAGTTTGGAAGATATTCCCTCGATCTTCTGATAACATTAGCTATAAAATTATTTATTTCTAAAAATGTTCAAAACATCACCTCCGAATCCACCACCTACGCCGGCACCAAATCCACCATCTGGACCACCGCCACCCATTCCTGCACTGAATCCACCACCAAAATTACCTCCAGCTCCGCCAGGAGCACCTCCTCCCGTATTTTGAGGTGATCGTACTTTTCTCAAATTCATGAGATAATTTTCAGTCGCAGAACGTTTCTTCTTGCTGGTTTGTTTGTCTGGCATTGGAGTGGTTAATCCTTCTACATCGTTGCCTTCGTCCGTCGGATTCCAACCTGGTGGAGGACCTCGTCCTGGTGGAGGACCACATCCTGGACGATGCATGTGTCGTTGTGGGCTACGTTTCCTTCTAGCTGCTACTTCCACTGATTCGCTTTCGCTTGATGACGATTCAGAGGAGAAACTTGAAGAACTTGAGTCTGCCGATGCTCCATAAGCCTTGATTCGATTTGATTCAAAAAGTTATCCGATTTTCTTGAGCGAGTGATCGAGTTCGAGTTATCGTGTCGGTGACAAGGAGATTTTTTATATATTGTTAAATTTAGAAATTATTAAGTAATTACTAATTATTAGAATTAGGATTTGAAATTATAATTTTGATTGCACGAGGATATTTATTTTTAAAGTAGCAATTCTAACGTTTCTGTATTTTGCAGTGGTATTGAAAAAATAAATTTTTTTACTGGGAATACTAATAAAGTTATAATACACGAATTGTTATTAGTGATTTAATATTTATGCAGTTGATTATAAACTTTCACAAGTTACTGCGACAACTTCTCCAGTCACCGACGCAGATCTCGAAAATGTTTGAAAATCAACTTTCGCTTACGGTGATCGCCAAAATGAAGACGACGAAGAGAATCAAATGGAACTTCATGGTGGAACGACTAGGTACCGTTTCCACTTCTAACGACGAATGGCGCGAATAAATAGTGGTTCATGAAAATTACTTGACGTAATTAAAAAGGAAGGAGTGAAAAAAAGGGGGGGAATTATTACTCTGAAAAGAGGAAATCGTTGCTGGCCTTGTTAACGGCTAGAACGCCATTGTATTCCACGGTGTTTCATGAGTTGTCAACAAGATCACCGGAAATTACGAGGGCGAGATGTCACATTAATTAAAAAAGAAAAAAAAAATCGTAACTTTTCTATTACATTCAGCTAGAAAAATCATACAAAACACGGTACTATATTTGTTTGAATGTTATCTTTACTCACGTTATTTATCTAATGGCATTTTAATAACGACCATTGTCGTATTTTGCCGGAAGAAAACGTTCCTCTTTGCCAGTCGGACATTAAGTCATTTTAATGAACTATAATTTTTTTTTCATCTCCAGTAATCACAATTTCCACGAATTCAATTTAATATCTTCCTGCTGTCCCGTAGTTATGAAATACTTACGAAGTTTCAATCTGTCTGACTCTCCCGGTGTTTCATTCACAATAAAAACAACTCTCCATTTACATAATCAGCGACTTAAGGTAAGAATCGGTTTCAGAAATTTCACCGTTTATCGTTGCACGATCGCATCAATCTCTCATCGGAAGGGGTGAAAAGTTGAGTGAAAAATGACAGTTCTTTGTCGCACGAATCCTCGCAGGCTATCGATAACTCCGTCACTGACGTTTTTTTCGTGCTTTTCGTGCCTTCATAGACGTCAAATCTGTCAGGCAGAGTTGAGAAGAAAAAAAAAGAGTCTGCCAGAACATGTGTACATCTACGTTTGCACTTGCTTCGAAGTCTCGTCGGAATGGTTCGCGCCGTCGATTATAATTGACGTAACCGAATTAAGCGTTAACTTAATCGGAATATTAATGGTTCATCGAGGATGGACGAGCACGTCAGAAGTCGCATGGGGTTGTAGGCACCCCGTCACCCTTCGTTAATCGACTTTTCGCAATCCACTGAGCGACCTATTCGCACGGAAATTGCAACTTTTCCGGCCTGCCGATCGTCTTTCGACGTGAATTTCTCTTTCAGGTATTTTCCAACGTTTGGAATATCGCACGACAAATCATTTACCAGATGAAACTGCTGTTTGGTAAAGTGTTTTATAATTGACGTCATATTCCCAAATAGGTGGAGCTTGACGAGGAACGATATTTGCGATTTTTTTTTAATCCTTTTGGGGTGAATGAGAAATCCGATTCTCGTTGAAATTCGACGAGTTATTTTCGTTCGGACTTATAATTGGTTCGGTATTTTTAGACGCGATGTAGGAAAGTATTTGGAGAGCTTTCTTCATCGGAAGTCTGTTAGGTAACTTCTGCTGACGTGGAATTAATCGCGGAAGGGAATGACGGTGGAATTTGCAGTTTGATTGTTTCACTCAGAATTGGTTCACTTGCTTCGACAAACACACAGTCACAATTCTTCCAAAACAAAAACACTTCAGCACAATTATATTTCTACGAAAAACAAACCAACGCAGAATCGAAAATTTCATTAACACTAGATCTACTTCCCTTAAATCTGATATACTAAAATAAATTAAATAAATATTTTGAAGCAAAAGACTCAAGTGTCAAAACATTTGATCAGTTAAGTAATTCGTATATTATAAGATCTTCTATAAATTTGAGAAATATTTGTACAAAATTCTGAACTGGAAAATTAAACGTCTTTCGTAAATCTAGCGTTAAAAATACTTAACACTAGATTTACGGAGTCAATTTGACTCATTCAAAATATGATTACTACATTTATAATATATTGGTTGGTTAATTTTTTAGTAATAAATCTTTCAAATCAATTGATTTGGAACTATTTTCTTTGCAAAAAATTTCAATTTTCTTGTATAATTCAAATTGGCACACTTCAGAAAAATAGGTATATCAATATCCGTAAATCTAGTGTTAAAAAATGTGTAAATCTATCGAATCTGTACAAATTCCTTCATATCCGGTGTGCGGATGTTGAGGAGAAAATCTTATTCGTCCGCAAATTCGTTCATCTTCGTAAAATTACGAATTAGGTTTGATTACCCCTTGTCTTCCCTCGTGGCAAGGGCGAAAGTAACAAGGTTACTCGGTAATGCCTCCGAGGGAAAAGTAGAAGAAAGAGGGTGACGATGAATGCAACTGACCTTTTCCAGCAACCAACGTCCCTCTAACTCGAAGAAGCACCCCGTAGGGCCTTCTTCCTGGGGCGCTAATTGGATTGGAACCTCCTCCAACTTTCCGTAAGAAATGTACTTTTTATTCCACCAGATACTACGATCCCATCGATTTTCCAACAAACCGAATATTTCGAGAGCCTTCGTGCGGTTAATATATAAAACGGTAACATTAAAATAGAAGTTCGTCGTTCTTTTCATAACTCACCTCATCTTCCTGCGAAGAGGCCAACTCTGGCTCGTTCTCCTCCAGTTTCGTTAACAGTTTGTCCTGGAAAAAAAAGATACCATTCTGAAATCTCATGTGAAAACAAACTATAGATGCTTTACTATTATTTTTAATACATTTCTACTTTATCCACTTTGATTAATTGATTAAAAATCTATAGTTTCAGGTAGCTTCGAAATCACCGAGGGTACGCTCTTCATTAAAAATGAAAACATCCATCCACTCGTTAAAACGAATCTAGAACAACTCACGCGAGACTCTTCAATATGTAATACTAATTAATTTATTCTCTTATTTGCATCACAAACTTTCCTGCCTGCCGTAGAATAAATTAATCACGATTATCTCTCATCCTCCGTAAAAGAGGAGTATGAGGGTTCGGGTAACCCCGATTCCAACTGTTCCCCATTTTTTTTTGTTGGTACTTCGAGAGCTGGAGTAAAAGAATGGGTGTAAAAGTCGACAGCAAAGGTCACGGAGGTCTCATTGTTTTTTTTTTCCCCTCTCTGGTCGAATTCGCACGGCATGGTCCTGCCAAAGGATCGTCCGGTCGTTCGTTTCGCGTGTACGTGTATCTGGGTCAGGGTGGTTTCCAGATATTAGGGGGATGATGCGCAAAATATCCCCACTACCCTGCAGCTTCGACGGAGAGACTTTCAAACTGACGCAACGCCAACGTTGGACCACACTGAATCAGAGTTGACCAATTACCAAGCCCCTAGGGTGCCAACGAGTAGAAACTACCATGAATCAACCCTCTTTCACGACACACAAGACACTCAAGTTATTTCCAACCGATTCTACTCTGTGTGAAATATATTTATTTTTATTCCATTAATAGAAATATAGGTACTTAGAGTAGATCGACTACAATGAGAGAAGGTAAGACAAATGAGAACTTGGAATTTTAATTACAGCAGTGATTCAATGGCACGATTATACGTGAAAAGAAAAACATTACGGTTAGGTGGATACAAGGAACTGCTGGAATTCCAGTAGAATTTTAAACTCGTAAGTAAAGAACGTGAGAATGAAAATAGAACGTTCCGGTTTTTCCGAGTTGCAAGGAGGATTTTTATTACATTGGACTCGTAATTGGATAAATATCTTTGGTTTGTTTAATTTTTACTTGAAACTGAAGTATCTGCACCCACGAAACATTCCTTTGAGAATGGAATTAGAATTCTCAGATGGATGTATAAGAGGAAACTGAATTTACGAGAGAATTCCAATTTTATCCTGATAAAACAACGGAAGCAAATATCTCTCGTCGATCAGAGTACTCCGGTCTGGATGAAAATTGATCTTCCCTTATTAAAAGGGTCTGTGCACGTTCTCCCCGAAGTATTCGGTTATTCTCGAAACCTTTGAATTATTTGATCAAACCAATCTGAGATTTTCCCTTCCATGAACATCGAAATGGCCAAAGTTTGGAAAATCCAACTTGCCGTGCCGTGAACACATAAAAAGTTCCTCGAAAGGGGGGTGGAAAAAGAAGGAGCGGAAAAGAGGGAGAGTCGAGAATTAATATATCGATCGATTCTTGGTACGAGTGCTGCAAGAATAGCACTGGAAACTATTGTTAGAGTATTGTATCACTATTATTCAACGCTCGACGAAAACAGGCTTTCGATGCAGATTCCTGCAACAATTGGCATCCGTAATTTTAGCGGGAAACAATGTGCACATTGTTTCCTTATGTGGCAATTTTTTTGTTATCGTGTCGATCGTGAAATTGTAGCATTATTTTTAATTCCAAATTTAATTGAATACTCCTACACGTGGATTTTTACGGAAAAATAAAAATCTGACTTTTATTTTCAATCTCGTTTACTTCTCGCTAGCTCGTATTACGAATTAAATATCGGTTCTTTTTTAAACGAGAGGTTGAAAATAAATAATACGGAATATTACATAAAGCTGATGTTTAATTCTCAAATATTTCCTTGGTATTATATTTTTTGCTTCGACTTGTTTAAAACTTTTGCTAATTCATGGATATTTAAGGGAATGAAAAATATACGGGAAAAATTCACGTAAGAGACATTATTCAATTGAAAGTCGATCGTGTTCCATCGAAATTTCATCGAGTCAATGGAATTACAACGTGGAAATAGTGCAATTACCATTCGACGATGAATTTTCCGTCGTTTCCAAAGGCAAGAACACCATCGACCATTCAATCTACTCCTATAATTGCTCCGATAATTGTCACATCCCTAAAATAGCTCATCCAATGCGAAACTCTAATAAACTCTCCTCGAAACTATTCTCCTATCTCCTCAAATTTCCATAAAAATCCAAATCCTTTTTCCCCAACAAAATTCTCAAGAAACTCAACTCCCAATAATCGACAACGCCTCTCTACCTTCAGGCACCAACCTAAAGATTTCACCACGAAAGTTGGAAACTTCAGAATTTTACATAATCCCATAAACTTCCATCGATTTCCTTTGTTCAACGTCTGACCGAAATTCTCTGCAATCTTTCGTGAGAACAAAAAAAAAAGAATAGACTTTAACGCATGGTTAATTTCATTCATCATTATTGCTTCTCAAAGTATTGTATACAGCTTGTTGGTTGTTAGACACGATCGCTGAAGATCCTGGCGAAAGGAAGAAGAGAAAGAAGGACAAACTGAACGGGAATGCTTAAGCCTCTTGGTCGAGATATTCGTACGCGAATCGAGCTAGGCTATCGGCTTTCGAGTTGCACCGGTTTAGTCTGAGATCTATCGTCGTGGAGAGTTCAGTTCGAACGGTCGTTCATCGGGATTAAACGAGAGGATGACGATGCCGGTGTTTCTGGCTTCTATGCTGTGCCGTGTGATAGTCATTCAAAGAGGTAATTTAACACTAGAACTACCAAAGCAGTCAAAATGACTGGATCCCTAATTTTTTATAAATATAGCATACATACAGTAAAGATTTCACGTCTATTGAATAAAATATAAATTACTGTAATAATAATCTTTGTTACCCCTTAACTCTTTGAGGCACAGTGGGATGAAAAGTGTCCCACCT
Organism: Cerceris rybyensis; assembly: GCA_910591515.1. Taxonomy (NCBI): domain Eukaryota; kingdom Metazoa; phylum Arthropoda; class Insecta; order Hymenoptera; family Crabronidae; genus Cerceris; species Cerceris rybyensis. The sequence continues at coordinate 4,214,066 of OU342801.1, read as the reverse complement.
CTTTGATACTGGAAGATGCATGGTGGGACATTTTTTGTCCCACCTCGAAAATTTATATTATTATATAACTTTGTCAATAAATGTAAACCAACTTTATTCAATTAAAAGAAGAAAAAAATGCATGTGCAACATGGGTCATTTTATTTTCTGAAATCCTGTGCCTGAAAGAGTTAATTCGTCTTTTTCTTATGGACTTATTTAATATATTTAAGTATAATAGATTTAGACTCTGGTAGATCTAATGTTAAATAAAAGTGTGTGTGATTCATTTGAATCGAATGACAATTCATTTGTCGCCGTGAAATAATAATTAGTGAATTAATTATTGTCCGTGAAGTTTTTTGTGCAGTTTATGAAGTAGTTTGAAGGAATTGTGAAAATTGTAAAAGGGAAAGTGTAATGGTGTTGTTGTATAATGTCGAATGTATCCATGAAATTTGGGTTGTGTGCAATTAGTGATAATTAACGATGTAGGAACGAAATTATACGTGGGAATGTGAGCAAGAAATGTTATTTTCTTAATTGAAGAACTCGCTCCCCCTGACGATATGCCGGATGAATTTTTGAGGGCCATCTTCTACTAATGATTCCGGTGGATTCTTTTTTTGTGGCCACAGTTGGGATATTTTTGAGTTTCTATAAATGAAGAAATGTGAAGAACGACGATGTTACAGAAATATTTATAAATGTGGAGCAATGAAATGAGTAAAAATAAAATTGGAGATACTGTGTAGAGACCAGTACAAGTTTTGTAAATCCATCAGTTTCATGAAGTGACAATGCAGTTTAATTGAAATATAAAATTTTGAATACATTAATATTAACACTAGATTTGATAGAGCCAATTTGACACGTACAAGAAAGTTGAATTTTTTTGCAAAGAAAATAGTTCCAAATTAATTTAAATGAAGGGTTTATTATTAAAAAATTAACCAATCAATATATTATATATATAGTAATCAAACTTTGAACGAGCCAAATTGGCTCCGTAAATCTAGTGTTAATTATTCCTAAAAGAATTTCATAACATTAAAAAATAAATAGTCAACAAAATTTACCCGTGGTATTCACGGAAGTATATAGTCCTCATTTTGCTATGTTTTTGCAAGAAATATCAGGTCAGTACATTCTCGTCATGGTACGATTAATTTCAAGCCCGACGAACCTGCTCGATGTTTTATCAAAAAAGAAACACTTGCTATTCCTTAGATACCAAGGAAATAACCGCAACAATATTCAACCTGAGACCTATATATCAACACCGAAGAATCCACCACCTTTTACAAAAAAAGATTGTAACATAACACGATGAAATCGTTACTATAATTAACAGCATTAATTTAACAGACAATTTAAATTGGTAATAAGATAACGGTTTGTAAGTGAGCGTATCCAACGTGTCCTCAAACCACCATAACATTATCACGACTCATTCCATTACTGATTTTCTCTCCGCAACGGTGCACCATGTGTTCATCAAGGTCGTACAATTTTATAATAATCCAGACACTACAAGGAGAGCGTGTCACGGCACTTTTTCGCCATTGTTGAATCAAGGTTGAGATTTTTATTTAAGAAAAAAATGTACGCTGGTTTTACTAGTTTTCAATGCTTAACATCGAAGGTTTAAGGGGGAACATTTACAAAATGGTTGCTCGAGGAAGTTTTACGTTTGGCAATATCGCCAAAAAACTTTATTACTTAATCGCAACACTTTCACCGGTAAAACTAGAGGAACGTGTAATTACAATCGAACTCGTTTTCACGGCAAATGAGCAACGTGATCGTCACCACGACGATAGAAAATGATTTTGTCACAACAGCCGTTGCGACAGACTGACAATGAGTATTCTCTCTCGTTCGTTCTCTCGCAGTGATCGATATTGCGAAACGAGACCTCCAAGCGAGTTGTTTCATTCGCATTTTCTTTCTCTCTTCGCGGAAACGATTCGCCGAATCAGCGAATCAGCCTTAACCCTTCAACGAGCAATACGATTCCTTTGTTACACGTTGCCTCTGGGAGACTTCCTTTTACACACATTGAGTACAACGAAATTTGCAATAAGTGAAAATACTCATATGAATGATTACGGGAATAAAAAACTAGCCGAAGATAGCTTCTCTGAATTATAAAAAACGAAAGGTCACAGGGAGAATTCTTCCAGTTCGAAGATCTCAACGACGAAATCGTGGCGAACCACCGTCTTCGTTTCTCAAGGGTTTCTCTGGAAATCTGAGACCACTTCGGTATCAGATCGAATTTCGAGATGCTTTCGATTCGCACTCGAATCAACTAAACGACAGATAAGGAGTCCGGTAATAGTGTTTTGGTAAAAATTCTATTCAAATTGAACGACAGGTCGTGTCTAAAATTTTACACTGCTCGTTGCATTTTCGAAAGCGAATATTAGGTTCTTCGAGTGCAGATGAAATTACAGAGAAGCCAGGGATGACGAACAAAGGGGAGGAAATTTAACGGGGTATAAATGCCACCCGGGTTTACGTTCCCTTCGTGCGTCAAGTTCCAACCCCCTCTACGTAGAGAACGTTTGAAATTATGGACCTACTCTCTTAGATCGAACCAGTGAGATTTTACTGATTCAACCAATGAATACAAATCTCACTGGCGAACCAGTGAATTTGCGTCCGCTGCCGCAGCGCCATGCGCTGTTTTATTTTTGAATATGCTGACGAGTGAGATTCACTGGTAAACCAGTGAATTTTTATGGCCGCCGAGATCACTGGCGGAACCAGTGAGTGTCATTGGTAAACAATTGAGTTTCCACTGGCGAACCAGTGAAATTCCACTGGTTCGATCTAAGAGAGTAGAAATTTGGAAACAAGTTTGCTTATATTACATTGTCAATTCGGAACATTATTTTCATAATTAGTGTCAAATTCCTCTTTCACAGAAACTGAAATAAAACTACATTTTCTGCCCAACGCAGAAAGTTCTAAATGTCTCATCAGTCAGTCTTTTTAACCTGAGCAAATCATTGATTAATTCTTGCCACAATCAGCAGAAATAGAGCTGCGTACAATCCTATTACTACACCTCAACAAATTGCTAGTCATAGTAGCTTTTTCAACCGCCATTATCCGATACTCCGTTGATTTCATCGAAGTCTTACGAGGCTCAGCCAATGACAAAGGGACTAATCAATGCAACTGCAAAGAGGAGAATATTTCGCGTGCACCGTGCGAAAAATCAATTCCCGGCAAACCGAATTAGTCGTTCCCCCTGTTGCGTGCGAATGCACCGGCCATTGTGAATGCAATCTACAACGCGTTATCGACACGTCGATAACAGAATAGCTGGAGAAGGAAAAGAACGCGTTGTAATGCAACCGGGTATACGCTTCTCTCCGCGCGTGTTCGTCAGATCGGCGGCGCATTTCCGCGCTGAGCTTTCGTGACGAGAAAAAAACCTTCGGCAGGGCCGTATCGCCGGCGTCGCGACGCGACGCGTCGATTGGCAACGCACGCGATATTACGTGCTAGCATACTCAGGTTCAATGACGACGACCGCGGCGATTGGTCGAGGCCAGCAGCCGGCACTTTTGCTCACGCGATTAATATTGCCATTCTGGAATTATTATTGTCAAGTACCAATTTTTTTCTAAATAATTCTTTAGCTCAGAGAAGTAGTAGAGTAGATCAGTCATGGCTACTTTTTTCTGTGGCTCTTGTAAATTCTAGATACTTATTTGTATATTAGGAAATGTAGGAAATTTAGATGACTCTTTGAGTGACCGATTTTCACGCTGTGGCTCACTTTACATTCGAACAATTTTATTAGCCCAGTGAACAGAACTCTAGAACTCTAGATTAATCATTTGCCATACAAATGCGAGTGACACTCGTGATTAAATTGGATACGGTATATTCAAATTTTGCCAAACCTATGAAATCGAAAATATCAGTGAGATATGACACGATAAATGTATTTCCATAAGATTAATATTATGTTAAATTATGCGATATATCAATTTCTGTTTTAATCCCTTGCTTTACAATGACGTGCGGCACACGTGATGCGGTAAATGGAATAGAAAATTTTTAAATTTTCGGAAAACTGTTAAATGGAAAATATCAGTAGGTCAGGATATGTTGAAATTAATTCTATGTTATTAATATTACATTAACCCTTTGAGGACGACGGGCGCATATATTCGCCCTGAGAAAAAAATTGGTTATAGTTTGTCGGTGCATATATAAACGGTTAGAGTTGCAAACTTAAAATATAATCGTTGAAATATTATTTTACAAAGAGTAAATTTCAACTTGTATACATTAACAGACTGTCTTTCCGATGAAAAAATGTTTTTTCATCGCTAAATAATTGATTGTTTCTCAATATTCAAAAATACCTCCGTCCGCAAAGGGTTAACTTATACAGGTAAATCGGAAATCAGTGATGGATTATTATTCCAACAATTAATTCCGAGTTACTGCCTCTTTGGTACCAAAAGAAATTGTAAAGCAAGGGGTTAATTAAATTCTGAGTTACTGCGGAGGCAGTCACAAAAGAGATAGTATGTCAGGGGGTTAAAATAATTATTAGAGCCTAACTGATTGGATTTCAGGTGCGGATCTTCTAAATTTCGCGCTACTGCCTTTTGGTACCTGCTCCTACTGCTGTCCTCTTCATCTCGATCAAGATATCGAATATCAACTTTATACCAGGTATATTAAAGATTAATCGATTGTATCGTCGTAATTAAGTTAACTTCAAATCGAAATCAAGAACTATTCCTGCACTCTACTTTGCCTGAGTAAGAATTAAAGGTTCGTGTCTTTGTTTCTCAAGGCGAAACCCAGTATGGCCTAATAAACTGCGAATCTCGGACCTGAATTCATTACATAAAAGCAATTTCGACGATAGAAACCCAACGATCATTTACATTCATGGATACAGCGACAGCGCACCTGGACGTAGCGGTTCCAAGATGAGAGACGGTACTTTCACTGTTTCCCATTTATTGCTTTTTCCGCATTAAGCTCGCTCCACTGTTTTAATACCATCCGTTATTGTCCTGTGCATTGTTACACGCTCAGTTCATTTATTACACGGATTACGAGCGAGAGTCGATGCTTAATAACGACGATCCATTACGGTACACACAGTGCTACAATGGCACTGAAATCCTGAAAGTATCGCTCAACCGTTAAACGATTTCGTGTCATTTTAAAAAAAGTCCATCGAATTCTGATTCAGTGATCATTTAAAAATTTACCGCCTAGAATTAACACTAGAACTACCAAGCGAGTCAAAATGGCTGGTGTCAAATTTCTTTCAAAAATTCTTCCAGTTCACAGAAAAGTCATAAAACAGATACTCTACATTAATCTTATTAAACATAGATTTCTGAATCGATCATCACTTTTTTCTCTTGATTACACTGTTTCCAAAATACTTATTTAACCCTCTATGGCCCAAATTTTTATAAACTTAAATTAATATAAATTAACAATGGAAATTTGCATAATTAGGAGACGATGAAAATACTAATTTTAAATAATACATTAAACCTAGTTTTTAAACATTGAATTGTAAAAAATTGCATGATTTTCACGAAGTAAATTATAATATTTGGCAATGTTAAAAATATGACTTTGAAGAATAGAAGCTTAGATGTGTCTTGTGTTACCTCAAAGTGCCAGGATCCCATAGAGGGTTAATATATTGAAATATAATAAATTTAACTCCGGTAGTTCAAGTTTTAATTTCAAATAACTACAGAATTACAAGGACTTCCCTAACATTCAAACAATTTCCTACAAAATGAAAATACAACCCTGCATTCGCTAACAGAACCTAGAAACTTCTATCCTCCAACCTTTTACAGTTCCATGACTAAATCAGATATTTAAAAGAACTCGATACTCTACAGCATATTTAAAACGAGGAGCATTCAACGTGATATTAGTGAATTGGGGGAAATTGGCAAGTTTGCCATGGTATGCCACGTCCGTTCGTAATACAAGACTTATTGGGCCTCACATTGCCCATCTGGCAAGGTGGTTAGACGCCCAGGGCGCAGTACCCCTCGCCAAGATTCACGTCATCGGTTTTAGCCTTGGGGCTGAAATCGCAGGATTCATGGGAAAAGCGCTGGCACCTCGTAAGGTATTATTAGACTCATTAAGAAGTCGAGTACGTCTCTTCTCGATTGAGATGTTCGTTCAATCTCTTTAGATCGATCGGTTCCTTATAATATGCCATTGTCTCGTCACAGATAATATCTTCTTCCGACGTTATCTTCTTTTCAGGTTGGTAGAATCACTGGTCTGGACGCGGCTTATCCTCTTTACATGAACACAGGGAGAGAAGGACACTTGACAGCTTCCGATGCAATGTTCGTCGATGTTATCCATACTGATGGTGGAAAATTTGGATTTCCGAATCCTTTAGGTCACGTGGATTTTTATCCCAATGGTGGAAAAGCTTTGCAACCTGGTTGCAGTTTAGAAAGCGTCCTTCGAAGAAGCGTTTCCAGGATGATCAATCAATACAGTATGAGAGAATATACTTGAAATAATCGGTGCAATTTTTGTATAGACGAATCGATTCGTTTTGGCAGCTTGTCTCTTCGTTGCAGTTACCTGCGGTCACAATCGTGCATGGATGTTTTACGTGGAATCGGTATTGAACCCATATGGTTTTCCAGCGAGCCGGTGTTCGAAATGGCATCCACAGATTCATGGAAATTGTCAGTGGACTCCGGATACATGGATGGGATTTGCAGCTGATCCCAAAGTCAGGGGGAAGTTTTATCTTCGAACTAACGCGGAGATGCCTTATGCTAGGAATTTAACTATGTTCAAGGGCAAATGAAAGTCAAAATGAAGTTGACATTTGGATGAACCAGAGCAACGACTTCACGTTGTCAGAATTTTTAGAAAGACTTCTTCGTTATCGCCACCAAAAATGGCGGACACGACAATTCCTGTTGAACGGTCTAACAGAAAGAGTACGCGGAAACATTGTATACACGTAGAAATTGATATTCTATGTTGAAATAAATATTTACAACCCTTTCAATTTTTTTCTATGTTATTCTCTGTCTGACTGATAATAATTATGGTTCAATTTCAAAATATCTGTGGAGAAACTAACTGTTTTTCCAAGGAAAAGTAAGTGTTATTCTCGTACAACGTGCTCGGAGGATGGTGAATTTCCGCAGTGAAATTTATAGCATCCGAAAATTTCGGGAAGCTCATGTAGGGTGAGTTTTATTGTGAAGTAAATAAGATAGCGACCTCGTATCGTCTCGCTTCCGTCGGAAGTCTTTACAGCCAGGACGGAGGAAGATTTACCACCTCGAGATTACAGATAATAATTCTCACGGAGAAGCATCGAATATATAAATGGAAGGACGTTGAATGGCGGGAGAGAAATTGACGTACAATTTTCGTGCTATTTCCGATGCCCCTGTTCCGCCCTCGGGCTATGGAAATTTCAAGGGCGAGCGTTTCATTATTTCCCATTTTAGGTGATCGATAGGGGATGCTTGCAACTACCAAGGGTACACCGAGAGCGGTACAAGTCGAAGGTAATTGCGTTAAAAATTTCATAAACCGAAACCCAAAGAGCGTAAAGCACGCTTGGTACAATGGAGAATGGAAATACTTTAAAAAAGGGAAACGGGTCTGGCCGCTTTCCAAGAGATTCTCGCGTTGCTTTTATTTTGCGGTAGATTCTGCCGGACAAGCAAATCTCGGGAAATTTGTGAGAGCCCTTTTACTTCGTGTTTGTTCCACTTGTTATACCGTTATAACCGAGCTTTTCTTGCAGTGAAAAAATCCTTGTCGAATACCAATGTTTTTACTGCGACCGTATAAACGTCGGATATAAAATTCAATGGAGTCTCTATAACGGTATACTGCTAAAACTCTTCAAGATCATACGTCAAAAGTTTCGATCGAGTACGAGGAAAAAGTTCTTTGAAAGAAACATTTAAAGCTTCCTGTTTATCAGCGACAGATAGTTTTCAATTTGTCCCTGTGCCAAGAAAGACATCCTTATGAAACTTCGGTTGCATCCTTTCCCTCCCCTTTTGTTTTCCATTTTCCAGTATAGCGCCGAGATGGTTTCTAATCCATAATACACGAACGAGCATACATACGAGAAACAATGCCGGTCTTCTTTCCTTTCTTTCACCTTCTTCTTCTCCACTCAAACAAGTATTTTTTTTATATGTATATATCCATGAACCCGTTCATTCGCGAGTAGAAACAGCCCTTTAATCTACCGGAGCTCGAACAGTGCAAATGGGGCTGCATTGCTTCTTCAGCCGCGCTTTCCATTTTCCGGTTCCGTTCCATTGTCTACGGTTCCTGAGAGCGGAACGACGAGAACGGGAATGCCTATAGTGTCTCGTGGAAAAGTATAAAATCTATTTACCGCAGAAACGAGATGCGATTCCATCACCCCCTTTCCTCTCCCTTGGGGGGTGGGTTCTCTAATGTAGTCTTGTCATTAAATTCTATCATCGATCTTCGATGTGAACAACGGGGTTGCGGAAATTGATGGGACAAATTTTTAGCGGATGTTGAAGGTAAAAAAATGTGGGGGGGATGGGGAGAAAAAATTAGTAATTGATAAGGTGAGGGTGGTTGTGAGGATATTGAATATATTTTGTAATTGATGAGGTTTCATTTGTCAAGTGGCAAGACTTTTAAGATGGATGTTGATTTTGTAGATTGAAGCATTGAGAGAAAATTAGTAATGGTGTGGACACAGGGTTTTTTGGTTAATTCTGGTGTATATTGTGTATGGAGGTAAAAATGATGAAAGTTCGTTCAACGGGTTAAAATGACTTTTTAGTTTGGGATGGATGAGCAGATTCTTTTGAAGTGTATTCCATCTCATTTTTAAAGCAATACAAACTTCCTGTTTCGTCATTAAGTTTCGGAAACTCGTTGGCCGATAGAAGTTTTTGTGCTAGGTGAGCCAAGTCCGCAAATTGTCGGTCTCTTAGGAATCCACAGCGTCCGCGAACCGTTAAAGAACTTTTGTCCGCTCCATTTCGTATCCCTTTTCTTGATTTACTGGAAACTTCCAATTGGATCGAGCAAAAAGACGAGAATTCCCGTAGCCCAATTATCGAAACTCCGTCCAATTTCTTTCATCCGTTTCCAACATTCTACTAAACTTTAGGCACACTCGCAAAGTGAATGAATGGAGAAATAATCTTATCGCTTGAATTAAAATCGACATTTTCCACATATTATGCGCACAATGACACAGAATGTAATTTAAAGTGTAAAGAATATTTCAAAAGTAGTTGTTGTGGCTTTTAGGGTATATTTATGACAAAACATTCTGTTTCAATGGTTTGTATTCTCAAGCTAATTAACTATTAATTGTGTCTTCGCGATTGAATTTTAGTTGAGTAAATCAGGCTTCTACGTCTCAGACTTTTTGGAAAGGAGAAAACGAGATATTCTTATTTACTAGTGCTACACGAAATTAGAAAATGGAGGACTCTGTCACCGAACTAGCAAGGAGAGAGCAACTGTTTATATTATTCTCCCCAGGGGGGCCCTTGACCTATAGCAGGTCATTGACATTTTCCTAGCCTCCGAAAAATTACAAATTAAATTATGTTATGAAGGAAATCATTTTAAGCACCGTAATAAAGAAAGAGACCGATAAAAAAATACGTGTTAAATATTCCTTCAAGACCCACATCTCAGGAAAGATTAATAAAAATTGGCGTTTAGCTGCGTTAAAAATGCACACAAGTACTGAAAAATTAGACACCTCGCTTTACGGGTTAGAATACTTAACCTTTTTGTAGTCGACTTTCATTTAGAACAAAATGTCTAATCGCACTTATAAACAAACCTACTAAAATCTTAGTAAAAATTATATGTACCTTAGAAACGTGTTGATTCATTGTTTTGGAGGCTGAGAGTAGACGTACAATGGCAACCACTAACTAAGGGTTGATGCCACTGTGAGGGTGAATTACCACGTAGCACGCACAAAGAAAGGTATTTGGTGATTGACGATATCGTTAAATTATTATAAACACACTAACATGATAAAATAAATGAACGCGATCACGGAGTAGTGATTACTCGCCGGAGGTCGCGGGGGAACTGATAGCGAGGCGAGCAGCGAAATGTCTTGTCGAAATTCGCGGAAAGGATACCTGTAGGTTACGGACGCCGAGCTTCGCCGAGTATGTTTTGAAAACACGACAATGTCGACGTACCTCTTGCCCAGTGACGTGGAAATAATTTCTCTCGTTGCCCATAGAATTAATCATAATATTGCAAATGAAATTGAATGATATTGTTTATTTATATGACTAAATGTTATAAATAGACTGCGGATGTTTATGCAAATTTCAAGTTTCAAAAATGCAGGTGAGATAGGAAAGCTATCTAGGGATTTATTACACTCAATAAATATTACAACAAATACCATACTTTGGATATTTTAGATATATTTTTATATTATGTCCTTTTTGTATATTTTAGCTGTGTTTAATTTGTCATAAATGCATAAAAATCGGCAGTCTGGTTATAAATATATTACTTTGATCAAGCAGCGATATAATGAAAAAATAACTCATAAAGAATAAATGTAGCTATAAAACAAGCTACATATAATAACACATAGTCATAAAATAACTCATAAAAAAATGTATGTTTGTAAAACAAAGTATAATAGAAAGATGTCTACTCTATCGCCTCCTACTATTAGAATTTCTGTTGAACTTGAAGGTTTTAAACGTCGGGAGGTAAATACCAATAGAGACAAATATTCAACGAAATATCAAATCTCCGTCGAGGCAGAGCTCGGAATGGATACTGCAAACGCAGTTGGCAAAATTTATCAACGTTTCAAGTAAATAGATAGGTGAAACTCGAGACCGAGGATATTAAAGGAATCCGGCTGTGTAACTACGCGCTACTATCCGAAGAATCCCTGAGGAGTCGATAACGGTGTGCAGCAGATAAGTCTTCAAGTGGAGGATATATCGTGCATGACACACGAAATGCAATTTCGTCGATCGATGGCATAATTTATGAAAGGAAGAAACATTCCGTCACTCATTCTCCATGCAGTTCCGTCTCATTTACAGTTTACAATTGGCAAATGCATTCATTAGTAGGGAAGAAATCAATCTTTCAATGCTATCCTTAAATTCACCAAAGATAAAATATTCAAACCAAAAGTCTTTCTGAATTTTTTATACCTTAACATTAAAACTACCAAGACAGTAAAAATAACAAGATTCTAAATTTTTAATGCAAATTTTCTAAAATAAGGAAACCTTACACGTTTTGATAATCTTTTTCCATCTCTGAGTAACTCTATTGCTAATATAATTGTTTAATTAACTGTCATAGATTTAACACTAATTGTAATATTAATAATTCCTAACCGAGTTAATATTTTTGCATTTTCTGATAGTCGGATTTGTAAGAAAGTCTTGGAAATGTAAAGTTTCTATCGTTCCTCCTCGACAAGTGGATTTGCAGTGGAAAGTGAAATGCAGTTCTTATAATCTCAACGAGAACTCCTCTACCGGGCGAGGGTCAGTCAACTCGGCACGTCCACTGAAAAATTCAGTACTGACAGGTCGATAACGATCGACGACCTATGGCCAGGGTTATAGATGACCCTAGTCTTGAAAGAACACACACGCTCTGTAAGGCCTAAACGTTCACTCTACGGTTCACCACGTTCGACCACGTTTTCACGTCTTATCGTCGTGAAAATCCCACGAGTGTCCTTGGATTTTATTCTTTTCTTGCCAAGAAAAAGTACGATAGTTGAACACAAGAAAAACGTCCTGATGGATGATTATAGTTTCACTAACGTAACGGTACCGTATTGTAACACTTTTGGGTGCAATTGTACAATTTTTATCACTTAGAACGTCAAGAATTTACCGATAAGACGATTTCTTAGAACAATGTTATAGAAGAACAGTTGAATAATGGATTTTCTTTTCGGAAGAAAAGGGTAATGACGATGAAAGAAAATAATTTTTCTCCGCGGAATTTCCTACTCGTTTCTGGAAAATTCCAGATAGTAGCAGTCGTTTTCTGCGATGTTCCGGACGATGAAACGCGGTGGTTTTTCTTTTTCTCTGAGCTCGGAAGAAAGATTGTCTCGATCTTGGGAGATCGTTGAGTGGTTTTTTGTAGCCTAGAGGTACGTCGTTCTCTTTTGTCTCCTCTCTCAAGAAAAAGAGAGGCCGAAGAATGCGTCGCTCTAGAGAAATCGGCAAGGGGTTGGTTGAAATTGTTCGTCGTTTGAGAGGAGCTTGTCGAGACTCACTCGAGTCTTTTATGCTACCACTTTGCGTTGAAACGCTGCTGGGGTGAACGTTTGGCTGTTTAATTTCGATCGAAGGATCCATCGATACCACTGATATCACTGACAAAGCAAAAAGTATCGACGTTTCGAACACTAAGGAGAAAAATAACCATCGAAATACACCTTTAACGCAAAATTCTAGGTAGAAGTTAATTATAAATAATTTAATCACTCTAGCCCGAGAATAAAAGAAGAGACACGATAATTAACGAGAAAACAGAAGTTGCAATACATATTGGCAATTATATCGAATCGTACTCGACTTATAATAACAATATTATTATTATTATTGTCAACATCAACGAGAAAATCACTGAGAACTAATTTTCTGTCTGGTTGCAGTATTTTCTACGGTGCATTCCAATCGTATTCTCTCATCGAAAATTCGATTCTTCATCATACAGGGGTGCATTGTCCTTCGTGGAAATAGATAACGAAATACCAAATGCCCCTCTGCCCCTTTCCACGGGTTTCCTATCGATTTCCTTTGTTCTCCCATTTCAGATTATAGACACGTCACTACTATACTCCATACGTTTCCACCCTCTCTGCGTTTATTTCTTGCGTGTGCGTCTTCCCAGGAGAAGGTCGCACCGAAGGGTTGCCTCCCCCTTAGGTGACTTCCAAGTGATATATCGTGCAACTACAATCTCTAGACGTGGCATTTTTAACGTATCGATTTTCACCACTAAACATACGACACTTCTGAGAATGATATTTCTGAATTTCCCTCGTAAATCCTTACTCACAGCTCGTAGAAAAAAAAACTATTATTTTTCCAGATAAAAATTGCATATTCTAAACGACAACGTTAGTTGACACCGTTGAAAGGAAAAAAAGTGTAGAAAAAACTTATAAAAACGAGTACTCTATTTCCGGCATGACGAGCAGCGTGCGTTAAATGTCTAAATGTTGCTCGAAACTCTTTCGTCAGTCTATAAATACGTGGCGTTGATTATTCCGCTTTCATGTAGACTCAGTCCAATTTAAAAATCCGCGTCACACACGCAAAACTCTAGGGAAAAAGTTTCACCTTTCCTCCGTCAAAAAGCATACGACAAATTCTTCTTTTTCGCCACGTCGAAACTGAACTGCAACGGTGTTCAGTGACGGTGCATACGTTCTCCACGTGACGTCACGAGATTATTCCGACGAAAGAAAAGGTTTCCCGTAAGCCGGGAGTTACGCCCGAGGCATTAACGCCTCATTAACGCCCTCCACAAATGACGCGATCCTTCGTCACGTGCTGGTACTCGGTTTTCATCCCCCGTTTCCCAACCAACCCTCGTTTTATCGTCGTCACTGTTTCTTCCACGTTTGCGATCTTCAGAAATTGTCAGCGCTCTCGGGATCGACTTTTCGTGAATCTCTCGCTTTGAAATGAGAAACCAGGACGGTGCGAGAATTTCTTCTATTTTTGGAAAATGATAGCTACCACGATTAAAGCTATGGTTGCTTTTTTACTATTCGTTCGCTGGATCGGAAGTTAATTAATTGCGTATAAATTTAGTTGCAGCATTCGATTAAAATGATGGAAGGATAGAAACAGTGTACTATTTTCTCGCGTTAACCCTTTGCTTTAAAATAACGTGTGGCACACGTGACGCGGTAAATAGAAAATTTTTAAGTTTTTCAAAAATTGTTAAACTGAAAATACCAATAGGTCAGGAGACGTTGAAATTAGTTGTATGCTATTAACAACGCGTTTACTTATACCGGTATATCGGAAATCAGTCATAGATTATTGTTCTAACAATAAATTCTGAGTTACTGGAGGTTTGATCACAAAAGAAGGGGCGAACCCCTTGCCACATGATTTCTATTTTGATAGCATACGTAATAACTCAATTAATTCCGAAAATAGAAGTTTCTCTCTGATTCTGTAATATTAACCATTTGAATACCGGGAGGGTTTTAAAAAATTACTTCGAAAAAAGCCAAAAGCCACTTTCGCGCTCTTGAGATTTTATTTCAAAATAAGCTAAAGTTGGTGTTTTATTTTATTTAATGCACAACAAGAACAATCTTACCGTGCTTGTATCCTAATTTGGAATTACTTTATATTATAAAAGAGAAACCTGATGCATTCTTAACAAAATATCTTAACAAAGTCTTCCTTCAATTGTGAACATTGAAAAAATGTCCTGGGGTTTTCGACACAAAAACTGAAGAGCGCGAAAGTGGCTCGTGGTATGCAAACAGTTAATATTATAGAAATTATTTCGCCGTCTCGTAACCAACTGATATTTTCAATTTAATAGTTGTTTGAAAATTTGAAAATTCCGTATTTCGATTATCGCGTCACGTATGTAGTATGCCATTGTAAGCCAAGGGGTTAAAAAACAATGGAATTTTTTGTAGGTTGAAAATTATACTGATGAAGATTATAATAGTCTTTTTTTGCGGCCAATGAATTGATCCACTTCGAAGTACATTATTGTCAGAGGTGACGATGAAGTATTCGACGCGTTCAATTAAGAGAATCCATTGCGAGATTTTCTAGGTGTGGGTTTTTGCATAGAAAAGAGAAACAGTTGGAGATTTTTGCGCGGGAAGAAAAGAGGCTGACGAATGGGAGGTGTACAGTTCCAACGATTTACTCTGTATGGAACCTCATTAAGCCTCGAGACAGCCCGAAGTATCATGGCCATTCTATTTTCGCTGTATTCTACAGTTTGTCTAGAACATCGCCTCGGGGTAATTAAGCTTTTTGTTCCAACCGTTCCACCCCGCTGCACTTCAATCTCGGCCATTGCGTTTCTGTTTTCACCTCCTTTTATGAATGGTCACCGAAATATCGAAATTAAATTCTCCTCTCAATGTGTGGAATGTGATATTAAATGTAACATCTGACTCTGCAAGTTTCCTTGCCATTATTCTTTTATCGCTACCGTGTCACGTGCCATTATTAAAAGTAGATGCGAATGATTTTTGTTCAACGCGACGCAAAGTGAACCTTTTGTACAAAAATTACAATTTCATAAAAGGAGAGAATCCACCGGAGAAATAGGTCATATGAAATGTTCACGGATCTTTGGAATTCTTATTTCCAACAATTTTCAATTATACTGGAACGCAGATAAAGGAATAAATTTACTTTTAAGATATTCAAACTTTGTTTCACAAATGGCACAACACTTAAAAGTTTCCCAACGTTTCTAAGTTTCTCTAATAACAGCTTAACTGGTTAAACGCCATTGATATTTCACTAGTTTTATCATTTGAACTAAAGTGACACGTTTTCCATTAAAATCCCATCCGTGTAAACTTTAACACTAGAACTACCAAACCAGTCAAAATGACTGGTACACAATTTTTCCCAAAAATTCTCCAAGTTCATAGAGGACCCATGGAACAAAAATTCTACGTCCATCACAAAAGACATAAATCACTGAAATGATCATTTTTACCGTCACTCGATTCCTCCTTTTTTAAAGAACTTATTTAACATATTGAAATATGATAGATTTAACGCCGGTAGTTCTAGTGTTAAAGACACATATAGATATATATTCATCAGTATTCTATTTTCTAAACACCAGTATTTAAATATTAAATGCGTTGAAGTGAAATTTTTTCTATTAAATTCACATCTTAGTAAAGCAGAAACTCTAAAGGTACAGATAAATATATATTCGACAAACCTTCATCTTTTAAACGCCAATATTTAATTATTAAATACGTTAGAAAATTTGCAAAATATTATAAATTCAAAGTCACGTGAAATTTTGTTGTTTTCAAGAGCGCCGGTCACCAGTGACCCCCATGGCATAACGTATTAACGTGACGCTGTTTCTCTAATTTAGCACGATGACAAAAACAACATCTATTTTTCTCGCATAGGTGAAACAGGACACAGCGTGGTGCTATTTTTCTAATTCAGCACGATGACAAAAACAACATCTATTTTTTTCGCATAGGTGAAACAGGACACAGAACATTTTGCCTCCGATCGGCACAATTTCCCTTCACTCGTATCTTCACGCTTTCGGTCCATTCGCTTCCGTTCCATTCTCTCGCACTTCGGGCCCATTAGGGTGCATTATATACGATACAGCTTCATCCATCGTCGGA
Organism: Cerceris rybyensis; assembly: GCA_910591515.1. Taxonomy (NCBI): domain Eukaryota; kingdom Metazoa; phylum Arthropoda; class Insecta; order Hymenoptera; family Crabronidae; genus Cerceris; species Cerceris rybyensis. The sequence continues at coordinate 4,197,646 of OU342801.1, read as the reverse complement.
AGTGCGGCCAGACAATGCCGACGGATCCACTCACATGAGTCGAACCTAGCAACTTCTACGGACGCCATTAACGGAAATGGCACGGGAGGAGGCACATCGTCACGGAAGCACCGAATTATGCCCTCCGGCAAGAGAACGAATATGAACGAACCATTGTGCTACGTGTTCCTCTTTATCGCGGCAACGTGATTTCACCCTTTCTATTCTATCGAGTTCACCACGACTACCTAAAACTTCCTAGTAGTTCTCTTCGCCGTTCTTCAATTATACCGTTTGCTGGTGTCATGATACTTTTGTGGAACTTTTGTCATTAATCATAATAACACGGGGTTTGGTATTGTATTGAGAAGTTGAAAATTAACATGGAGAAATTAATAGTTATATGGTGTATTGGAAATTGGCAATTAATTTTTATTTCTCCAATTAATTCTGAGTTAATATTTATCGATGCACAAAACAAATGGTGGGGTGAAGGTTAATGATATCATGATACGTTCAAAACGGGTCACGATTTCAAACCATTAATCTAATTTTGAGAAGGCATGCTTTAAGCGCTTTGCAACTACTTGGCTCTATGAGAAAATTAGCAAAGTTTGTTCGTCTTCGTGTGAGTTAACTTCGTCAGCGAAGATCGGAGCTTGCAACAAAAGGCCACACGCAGGGGTGGTTATCGAATAATCGACGAAGCTATCGATCTTATGCTATAGCAGATACGTGAATATTTGCAAGAAAATCACATCTCCTATCGGAGGAATTTTGCATAAATATCCCATCGTTTCACCACAGACAATCGCTGTTAACTTGCAAATCTTATCAATCTGAACGATTCTTCAGAAAAATTTTGTAACCGGTCATTCCAAGACAAATCCTTGATAAATTTTAGTGTCAATATCAATTCCAAATAGTTCCCATTTTCAAAATACAATTGTCGTTTCTACTCGGATTCAACGAATAATCGAAAATAGGGGATCACAAAGGGATCATTATCAATAATTTAAAATACAAAGGGGTGTCATCCCTTACCTAAAAGATGAACTTACAACGACGAACCTGACAGCGATACTTTTTGAGGCTGGTTGGAAATGAGAGAAGTGGCACATTCGCGGCAAGTGTGCCATTATTTGCACGAAGGTTACTTTGAATTACAAATTCGCGGCTTGACTGGAATAAATGCATCCGACAGTCGAAGCGAGAGAGAATCGAGGGGCCGTGACGGCATATTCGCGGTTTTTCGAGAGCTCCAAGCTTTTTATTTCGGCCACGAAGAACATGGCGGAACATGTGAGATGGAACGTATGTATGCCTGCTTGCCTGGAATTCAATATCTCTGAGAAAAGTGAATCGATCTTCCTTTGGTGTCGTTTTAAAATAATAGGCCACGAGAAGCGGAGGAGTGCAAAGAGAAGAAAGAAAGAACGGAGAAGAATATCCTGGATATCTCCGGGGTGGAAAGACTTTCTTCCCTCATCGATCTACCACTTTTTTCTTCAGTGTCCAAGAAAGAAGTCTAGGAATGGGTAAAAATAGTTGAAGAAAAACCGTAGCCTTACGACAAAACGTTTTTCTACGCTCCAAGGACTTTCAGATTTTCATTTAACACTTTACATTTCTTGCAAAATTTCCATTCAACTGTTAATTATTCAAGAAACATCTCAAACTATATTTTCTAATAATAAAACATCCTTGATAGAGAAGAAAATGCTACACCAATTAAGCTACAAAATTAATACCAACTTAAACTGTCACAACATTCTGCAAGAAATGAAATGTGTGCAATAATAAACGCAGTTGACATTTAAACTTCAGAAGGTAGACAGAACTTGAGACTATCAACTTCTTACTTACTTCGCACTGAAAACAGTTAACAGGAAGTAATTAAAACTTACAAGAACGAACGTAAACTGTAACAGGAGGAATTAACATCACACCATGGATTAGCTAACATCGGAAGACACTCATTGGTAGTTAGCGTTCCGCACTCTGAACGCGACAACGCAAATAGAAATATCCTCAAACAAGTAGCTCAGTATTGTGCCGTCGACCGTATGCGTATCAGGTAAAATATTTGCACTGACAAGTAGAGTTCACAGTGCCAATCGTGTATTTGTAACGTAGCTGTGAGAATTTAATCGCGTAAAGAATTCTACATTCGCTGTGTGTAGGAAGAATCGAACACTGAGGGAAAAAACGTTTAGATAATCCTGAAGATTTGTCTTGTGAGCAGTGAACGAGGATCATGTAATCCGAGGGAAGCGGAAGGCTGCATCGATTGGCATTTCTAAGGTCTGCGTATTATGGGGGTACGTGCGGTTGCCCTAATGGCATTACCGATCCCTAATACCGAGCAGCTTTGAGGTCATCGGCCAAACAGTCGTGGAGATATTCTTCAAACGTTTGACACGAAGATTAGAAAGAGTCGTCGATTGATCGTCCAAGTGGTATTACTTTCGAGAGGTTTCGAATTTGTTCAAGATTTAAAATATCCAAGTTTCATGGCGGGAAACACTTTGAACTTTCAATCTTACAAGACGTATCACTTTAACCCTCTATGGGCTCCTATAACTTTCAGGTAACCCGAGACTCATTTAAGTTTCTATTTTTCAAAGTGAAATGTTTGAATTTACTGAATATTGTAATAAAAATGTAAAGACACATCTAAGCTTCTATTCATCAAAATCAAATTTTTAAATATTATAATTTAGCTCAAGAAAATCATGAAATTCTTTACAAATTAATGTTCTTAATTCTGGTCAATTATATTATTTAAAATAGTATTCTTATTATTTTCTAATTGTGCTGTCGTGGAATTGATCTTCGAAGACTACAAATATTCGGACTATAGAGGGTTAAGATGAATTTGAGAATTAATTAAAACTTAATTTGAGAAACTATTTTCGTTGTTGCAATAGCCTATGGAGAGTTATGATTCAGAAATTGTCTAGTAAGTATTGCTATCTAGGAGAAACACATTTATTCACGTGTCTTTCGACAGAGTCGTAAAGCGAATCGTGAAACTATCGAATTTTATTACCCGAATGTTACGATAGCTGCCTGAAAAGTTTCTTCCTCCTCGAAGTACGAACTGGCAGAGAGTTGCCATTGCTAGGGGGTGAACAACGATATCCAGGAATCGGCACGACGAATAGTTACGTGACTCGGAATTGTAAGCAAGTACAACTACCTTCTGTTAGTGTTTTCTATCACGGAAAAAAGAAACAACTCGCGCTGTTATACTTCCTCGACGACGCCAGGAAGAAATAATTCGTTCTCATAAATGGAATAATCGTAAGAGCTATATTTTCAGCAAGGTACAAACCGAACTACTTTTTCATCAAGCAGAAACGTTCGTTTACCTTGATCCATAGATACGTCACAAATTTCAAATAAAAATAAAGAAAATAAAACTTAAAACGAGATTACAAAATCTTGTAATATATTCTTTTATAACATTTTGAAAATTCTGACTAAAATTCCAGTGCCCTTACTTTCCACCGACTTATTTCACTTACAACGAAACGGACTTGCACTTTTACATTTATCAAAATTAATTTCAAAATCAAATCTTATCCCAACTGTATAAAATACAATTCTCTAATGTAACTCCTATCTGTACAAAACATAAAAAAATCATATCCTTAAATTAATCTAATCGCAGCACAAAATTTCTTTAACCCTTCGCGGTCCGAATTATTTCGTTAATTTTTGTAGTGAGCTAAATAAAATTAATTTTACAATATTTTCTATCATTGGTTATTCATATTTTTAAATAATATCGACAACTATAGATACTGAGAGACATTTAAGTGATATTATAAGGTCATTATGAAATTGGAAAGTCGATATTAACACTAGAAGTACCAAACCAGTCAAAATGATTGGTACACAAATTTTTCAAAAAATTCTCCAAGTTTACATAAGAGTCATAGGATAAATATTCTACGTCTATATCAATAAACATAAATCACCTAATCGATCAAATTTTCTGCCACTTGATTCCCCCTTTTTCAAAGTACTTATTTAATTTATTAAAATATGTTAGATTTGTGGCCGGTAGTTCTAGTGTTAAATTGTCAGAAAATAAAATTAAGCAAAAATCTATGTCGAGCAGTGATCCACATAGGACCGCAAAGAATTAATACACTAATTTTTATCTAACTTAGATTTTTTCAACATATATATTAGATCTGAATTCTTCTGAATCTGTAAGACGGTGGTAAATATTTCTACCTACTTCACCGCGAGACACGAGGACTAACAATTTTCGAAAAGTACTCCAAGATTGATTCTCCAGCTGACATGAGAAAATGGACCATAACTCTCCGGCATCACAGGCAGGCATAAAAGCAAAAGCACGTTGACATCGATGAAGTATCGTTGTGAGTGGAATATCTAACATGGATGATCTAGAGTTTCAAGACCGCTGATGTAACTAAACTTTTTTCCTCGCGCCAAGTTAATATGGCCAAGGTGGACGAATGTTTCGAAAAGTTTAGGTATATGCTTAGATCACAATCTTAACGTGGAGTTAGCGTGAGCCTTATCTACTTCGAGTCTGCCTAACACGAGCCAAAACCACGAGGTCCTTCCTAAGGACTTGACTTTATAGCAATTTAACCCTCTTTCTTCTCACTTTTACGTGTTGCTGTCAAGGTTGAAGTTCAGCGGCTCACTAACGAGCGAAATTTTCAAACTTCAACTCATTCCAACGTGAAAATCGAACGCTATTTAGAAATTTAACACGTAAAGGTGTAACTATGATGTATTATACATGAATGAAATTTGTAGGCTCTGTTATCCAAACAGTGATGAAGATTTCCGTGAAATCCGGTTTTCGGCTAATCTACATGCAAATTGGTTGACATCCTGGTATCAAGGTCGAGGTCAGGGTTGGTCATCACCATGGCAAGGTCTGCCAGGCAAATTTCCAAGCGTTTACCTACACGCGAATAGCTTTAGATACTAACTTTTATCCAGATCCTATAAAAGTACGCATACCTTTGTTCTAGTACAATATGCGAAACGATCGTACAAAGATATTTGTTTTTAATCACACCACGAGATTGTATACAACTGACCATGCATTTCACTGTCTATTAGGTGAAATTTCAAAGCACGATCATCTTATTACTCTGCACGCGAGTTTACCGTAGGTCCGCGATTCGATTTCCTTGTCGACTGTTTCGTGATAAAACAACCTCGATGAAAGAATTCTAGGCGTGGCAAGTCTCGAAAGTGATGGTCGATTAGTGATTAGAACTTCCAACAATGTAGCCAAGAATTTAAGTGAGATCGAAGGCCATGCTTTTTACTTATTACACAAAATTAAAGGGAACATAATAAACCTAGTTTTGTTACGACAATTTAAACGATAAAAGACTAACAAAATTCACGATTTTGAATGGTTTCGAGGTCAGATTGGATACTGAAAATTACGGAACTGATTGTTATCCTTGTTTTCGATATCGAATAGGTGGAAAGGGCTGCTACCCACTTTGGAGCATCATAAATCAGGGAAAGCGACGGGAACTAAATGGATTCGAGAAATTCTGGTCGCTTGGATACGAATACCGACCATCCTATCTCTACCGAGTATCCCTGGTATCCGATCTTACTATTCGTCGACCGTGAATACCGCATTTTGGCAGCCCTTCTCACCAAGGTACTTTTTCTTTTCTACGACAGAACATTGGCAGATTTTCTGGCGACCTGCTAAGTGGAAAAAATATGATCTTTCGCTATGACCTTGGTCCTCTTAACACTTAGCTGACCACCAAGAAAAAAACAATTTGACTGATTGCACCAGATTGAGCCTTGAAATTGTTAGGGGTGGTTTTCCAAGACTTTGTTCTTCTTCTCTATCTCTCGTTGGGTTAAAATATTTTGAAATTTGGTTATTTCATTTAACATTTAGCCGATCAAATAGGGAGATCTCCTCGTTTGATTATCCAATGTCTTTTTATTTGAAACGGGGAGACCCCCCTGTTTGGTCAGCTAAGTGTTAAACATCAATCTTCATAATTCGGAAGGACCAGAAGCTATATAAATTAGAATATTGATCAGATAAATGTAAATTGTGTACTTTGATATTCGAAACAGAAGTGCAACAAACATTGGTTCAATATAGATTACTTGGTCGATGAATCCGATATCCGAGGATAGTATCAAAACATATTGTTTGTTACAATCCTCAGGAAAGCAGTGATATTGAATTTCTGATAGGGTATCGCCATTAGCTCGCGATTCAGGCTAAAAGCAAATGCCATGGGTCTATCAGCAGTTGGGACCGTACTAAGTCTGCTGCATGCCTGCTCGGGAGGCATAGAAATCAATACGTACTCAGAGTTCCTGGTCGTAAATCCCCGTGCTCGTAAATAGGCCGCTCGGAGAATCGTCCAGTTTACCTTGCAGACGGTAAAACGGTAATTGATCAAACCAAATTAACTCATGTTTGCGCAAACGAACGGTAATAGGTTTCGCGAAGAGGCCATCGAATGCCATTCCATTTTCTTTTCATCAAACGCTCCATTAAATTCGATTTTCCTTCTCGGATAAAGAACGTTGTGGCTTATCGTCTTTCAACGTGGACATAAATAAATTCTATGAATTCTACTACTTCTATGTTCTTTGATAATTTAACCCTTTGCACTCCTATGTCGAGCTACACTCGACACAGCTTCCTGTGCTACTTAACACTAGAACTACCGGCATTAAATCTATTATATTTCAATATATTAAATAGGTACTTTGGAAAAAGAGAGATCAAGAGGTGGAAATGATGATTGGTTCAGTAACTTGTATTTTATAAGATCAACGTGGAGTATCTGCTCTATAACTGTCCTATAAACTTGGAAAACCTTTTAAAGAAATTGGGAACAAGTCATTTTGACTTGCTTGGTAGTTCTAGTGTTAACGTGTTATCTATTAATTATTGGCTTTCCAAAATCAACAATAATTTTGCATCTTAACATAAATATCCCGCGGTAATTACGAATCTTTTTAGTATAATGTAAAAATGAATAATTATCAGGAGACAATTTTCAGAGACTATATTTGCTTATCTGACGGATAGTTAGTAAAATAATTCGGAGTGCAAAGGGTTAAGCTTTGTAAATTAATTGCAAGAAATACGTGAATTCGCAGCAGATAATTATAATAGTTAACAGAAAGTACATGCGGGAACAGATAACTCATTGACAGCCATGGAGGTCATTGATGATCCGAGTTATTAAATTCAATGGAAGTTCATGTAACATTTAAATTGCAATATTTATGAATTTTTCGGGCATACTACACATTTAATTATTGGCATTAAAAACATAAAGGTCTGAAGAATATCTAACTATCAGCGTCTTTAAAGTTCTGGTTTCAACACTAGATCTACCGACGATTAATTCGACATATTAAAAATTACTGAATAAATATATCTCAATGAAATAAAGGTGGCAAAAATCTTGGTCGATTCAATCGCCTACAGTCCTCGGCATAGAAAATTGATAAAGAAACAGCGCCGTGAATTTCAGGAACGTTTTCAAAAAATTTAAAGCCAGTCATTTTAAATTGACAATTCTAATGTTAATAGAAAAGGTTTAACGTCAATAGAAATTATGAAATTAATGAAATACTAGTGGAATTTGAGGTGTTGAGGAAGTAATGAATTTCTATTCGATGACTCAACGATACTTTTCCTGGACAGAAGGGCATAACGAGGGTGTAAAAATAAAAAGGAGACCCTTCGAACGAAGGAGGATACTTAATATGGCTCCAAGTATACAGCAATAAATGGTTTTAGCCTTTAGGAGGTGATACAGAGTCTTTCCGGTGAACGGTGATCGCGTTACCCTCGGGTAATTGAACCCTTCTCCTCTCTTCACCTATCTTTCTCTCCTTAAACTCCTTCTATCTAGTTAACTCCGATCCTCTTCATCCTTTCGCGTCCGTATTCCCTAGATATTGTATCTCCAGTTATCGTCACTATCCTGCCCATCGTTCCGAGACAACCATATTCATTCTCACACCCCAAAGCACCATTCTACCTTGCAGAAGGTTCGACGATCTGATAAACGTTGCTTTGACGAGCCGCACACGAACGAGTACAAAAGAGCTCTTCAATTAAAACGCGGAGATGAAGCTTGGATTTTTTTGTCGAGCCCTCTCTACTTGGTTTCTTCTTGTTTCCAGTACTTTAGAAATGTCCCGTAACATATTTTTACATCGAGGTTTAACTCGTGGATACTCGCTGTCGAAGGTTCTATCTTCGAACTTCAAGTTAATTAAGGCAAAACAAAGAGAAGAGTCTGAAGAGTAGGAGAGTGGATTAAATGTTGCAGGAGAGGATCAATTCGTTTCTTAAAGATTGAAGGAATGCACAACAGGTGGACTAAGCAAAGAGAATTGCCTCGGGCATTAGACAGCTCGGTGTCTCGTGTGCCAAGTGTGTGCAAGAGTCAAGCAAATACTTTCTCAGGAAACTTCTACCATTTGCCCGTTTCGCGACACCTTTTTGTATCGAGTTAATGATAGAAGAACTTTTTCGTCCTGGTACTAATCCTCTTCGATCTGTTACTAAATATATTACTACGTTCGGTTTGTAAAGTATTTTATGAGATATTTTAAACTTTTTAAAATTCTATTCAGTTGGATTTGTTTGTTTCTTACGATTTTGAGATGAAGATGTTGAAGCTCCCTCTCAGTGACCCTTCGACGTGACAGCTCGCGTTGTTCTCGCCTGTATTGGCTGTATTTGTAGAAAAGATACATTCCAGGAAGTGCAAGGACTACGAGGGGTTTCATGAGACCTGCCCTTGCACTACCACCGCGAACTCGAGGCTCAGGAGGCTCATCCAAATCTTCTAATTGTCCAGCACCCTCCGCCACAGCCGGCACAGCTGGACCAGCCGCCGGCATGATGAATTATCTGAAAATTAAAAAACGTCTGAATTAGTATAAAGTGAGGAAAATACTTGTAAGATGATACTGCGTCTTGATGTTCTCCGTTTTCCATGATAATAGAAGTGGGCTCTCATTTGGAATCCTATAAATCGTTCTATTAACCCCTTGATTACTGTGGGCGTATTTACGCGAATAGAAATTTTGCTTTTGTGACACGGAGGGCACTTTTAAATTTGGAATATTTATAGTAATTCGATTCAGACAAAAAATAATAACGTTTTAATGTAGTGAAGTTCGGTTTTTTCACAAGTTTTCACAAATGAGCATCCCTAACCCAAAGTCTTCCATTTTGGAAGTATTTACATCGTAACTCAATTCCTGTCGTATGCTATGATAATAGAAGTGGGGTCTTATCTTGAATCCTGTAAATCGTTCTATTAACCCCTTGACTACTGTGGGCGCATATACGCGCACAGACATTTTGCTTTTGTGACACGAAGGGCACTTTTAAATTTGGAATATTTATAGTAATTCGATTCAGACAAAAAAATAATAATGTTTTAATGTAGTGAAATTCGGTTTTTTGATTATTGAAATATGTTTTCACAAAAGAGCATCCCTAACCCAAAGTCTTCCATTTTGGAAGTATTTACATCGTAAGTCAATTCCTGTCGTATAGTACGGCCGGTGACTCTCAAAGACTGCCATAGTTAAAGGTTTAATTACAGAAAAGTATCTGACGGCACATGAGACTATAACCCAATTAGCTTCGATGATCCCCATTTGGGGATTTATTGACTTTATAAGTCTTTTGGCACTCAATTTAGATATTTGACGTGCTTCTGAGATTACATGTGTTTTAAACAGTCTGTTTTAGTTATAATTTTGAGCAGTAATTTTCGTGAATTATTTTTCTTTTTCTTTATGATAATACTGCTTCTAGAAACAATCAAACAAAGAAAAATTTGAAAGGGGATGAGTTAAGAAATGTAGGAAATTCAACGGAATGAAAATTAAGATTTTTATAGATGGAATGCAGAGATATCTGTGTATTTTGAGGGAAAGTAGGTTCTAGCGTTTATCAATTTCTGATCGGGTATGATGCTAACCTTTGATGGGCTTCGAGGTTGATTAATTAATGACACTAACGTATCCGATTATAGTCACGTTGAACAATAGCACACGCTGCTGTATTGTACTTCATTGAGGATATTGAAACGGCAGAGACGACGATTGCTTCAATTGTTCGAAATATGTCCGCCACGCAATAAGGACAGACTCAAAGACTTATAATAGAGTCGCGAGAAACAATTACGCAATCACAGATGATAACGCTTCATTTTGTGTTATCACTGAAACATCACCCACGCGAAGAATCAACGAATTTCAATCCTCTAACGATGGCTTGAATTACAGCAAACATCGAACATTGATTTCAGCCTTCCAGCAAATAATTCCTACCTTGTGCAAAAGAAAACTGAAAGTCATATCAAGAACATTTTTCAAGTCTCGGTTTGTATGACAGATTTCAAGAAGGGTAAAAATAGGTGCGTCATTTGGGGGTTGATTCAAAGCACACTTTCCGCAACGGAGAAAAAAATAATCCTCTTTCCGGTCGCCATTTCTCCTGAGGCTCGAAAGGAGCGTAGATAAAAGGTAATAGAGCTAGGGCTGCGAGTTGTGGATAACCGTTTTCTCGTTGGCGTGAGGAATTTCAGTTTTCTGATAGAGTTCATTGGGCGAACGAAGAATTTTAGGTCACCGACGGGAGGACTATTGGTTATTGGTTTCCCATCAAATCGTTTTTCAGACTCTCTGCCCGTGCGAATGAGTTGTCACAGGGCCTCTAGCCAGGTACCGATGTATTTCGACCACGACCTTCCACCGACCCGCTCTGATCGTCCCCCTCAACGTTTCTCGATATTTATAATCCTCGTTAATGTCGTGTCCTGACAACCTCACCGAACAGATTTCACTTGCAGGTGACTTCTGAGAAAAGATCTCATCATTCCACCCTACCACCGATTCCTTCCACAAATTTCAAGGTGCATTTTAAACACACTTAACATCAGCAAAATTTTCCGACATATCCATCAAACCGTAATAAACAATTAAAAAAATTCAATGGGCATGAAAAAAAAAAATCTGACAATCCGACGCTTCAACTCGGTAAATCTAATAGAAAATTTGTAAGTTATCTATCTCTTTAACCCTTTGCACTCCGAGCCATCTGTGAAGTTATCTATTAGCAACTTATCAGCATTTTACTATTTTCTATTTTGTGCAATTTCAATAGAAAAGTTCAGGTAAACATATATTTCTTAAAATTTTGGGGTGCAGTAAGTTCATCCTCTATAATTACTAATAAATTCATGGTCCCCTTAGAGGGTGCAACAGAGTGATATGATAAACTTACAATTTCCCCTCAGGTGGGACATCGGAGTGCAAAGGATTAAATTATAAAATATCTGTGAGTCAGGAGACGAATTATTCAAAAAATTAATTCAATGATGAATTATTTCAATAATTAATTCCGAATTATTGCGAGTTCGGTCACAAAAGAAATCGTAAGGCAAGAGGTTAATTTCCACTAATTCCTATAGTTTCAAATCAATTCCCTAATAATCTAATTCACGGATTATCTCAAACTAATCGGATTCAATTCGTAATGAGAATAATTATGTCTATCATTCTGGGTCGAATAACCTTCTTCGAGCATTCGTGGTGCGCTCGTGGAAAAGCAATCTATTAAGGGAGCACACGGCACAACGACGATGGACTGTCCTGGTGGACTTCCGTGACTTCAATGAAATTTCGTAATCTACTTGCGGGTCGTTCACCGGCTATATTTAATTCAAGCGTCTACTTGCCGCTTCTATTCTTAACCGGCTGCTCTAGAAATACACGCGGCCCGCTCTATATCGTCGTCAGTCGAGGCTGCTGGGTCGTGCACCCTCCTCCTTCGGTGCAATCTGCACGGAGATGCAATTCTTGTCTGTGTTCCGTCGGTAAAACGTTCAAGCAGTTGTGTGGGCACGTACCTGAACGATACCGACCACGATGAGAACCTAACGTGGACTGGCTTTTCAAAGAGGGAAGGTGATTCAATTGTAGGACTATCTTCGATCATTTGATATTTAGGAGTCTATCGATATTTATGGATGAACGATTGGTGATGCACAAACACCGATGAAAATATATTAAAGAATTTATCGTTAGTAAATATAGAAGGGAAATAAAAAATCTATGATTCTTAGTGTTTTTACCATAAAATTTTAACACTAGAACTACCGGCCTCAAATCTATCATATTTTAATAAAGGAAATAAGTACTTTGAAAAAGGGGGAATCAAGCGGCTGAAATTTGATCGATTGGGTGATTTATGTTTATTGATATAGACGTAGAATATTTCTTCGATGACTCTTATGTAAACTTGGAGAATTTTCTGAAAAAATTGTGTACCAGTCATTTTGACTGGTTCGGTAGTTCTAGTGTTAAAGAATTTGTTAGTGGTTATATGATGGAAGCACCAATTTTTTTATCTAGTGTATAGAAGATGTTTTGCAATGAATAGTACCGTTTTCTTAGCGGAATAAATTAATTTGGGCTCTGACGGATTAAGAGTGACAGGTCTGTTTTCGTTAGGAAGATGTAATTCGCGTTGATCTCTTCCTGGAGGATTTTAGGATAAGAATGCTTAAATCCGTAGAGATAACTGTAAACTTTGGTTGGCGAGAATTTACCTAGGTGTTTTGGTGCATCGTCCGTGGGAGGGTTGTCTAATCAGTATGTGGGGTGCGGCAGAATTTCGGATCCCAACTGATTTGATCACTGGGGGTGCTATTTGAGCAACGTGACGTCGAGCTTCATCGCTTACTGCGATTCGGTTAAATTGGTAATCATGCTTGGAACAAATAATTGATGCAAGCGAGATGGAAGCATCCGAGTAGTATTTGTGATAATAATAAAATGAAAAAGTGCAAATAAAAATGGGAAGAGTCTTCGAAGAAAGAAGAGAAGAAAATAATTCAAAATTGAGAAGGCATTTGCACATCTTCCAAGTATTCAGCGTGACTCATGTCGAAAAACTGAACGTCTTAATGTTATTCTCTTTTTTTATGGTGTTTACTCGATTCGATAGCGTGATTATTGACTTTTGGCAATCGTTTCTTCCACGAGAAAATATACCAACGGCCTCCCGGTTTGCGCAAGAATTTAATAGACTGATCAAGATGATCTTGAAATCTGAATTACAGATTCTCCTCTGTGGCCGAATAATTAGGGGATAACGAGGTCAAGATGTTTCATCGACGATCTAAAATTAAGGAGTAATACCACTCGATTGCTGATCAGAAACGAAATAAGCGATTCAACTCTCGAACGACCTACAATCCAGCCATAATTACTGAGGGATCGAAAACAAAAGAAAGTAAGGTAGATCAGTCTTTCTTGTAATAAAGCGAAAAGTGGAGCTCTCGATGGCATGGCAAACAAGAAAACCGATACACTCGCGAAAGAACGATATCGCTGTGGACAAGTATAGTGCGTAGATAATGTACGCACATACTTCCACATACGTGTTATCACCTTGGAAGGGTAATATATTATCGGAAATGAATCGATATATCGACTAGCTGTTGTGCACTTCGCACTCGACGCTACGAAAACATGCACCACCTAGGGGATTCGCCACGATAGAACACGATACGATCAAGGACAAGGTCGTATAAATTGATTTTTGTTTCCGATCCTTCCCAACACAGCATAACGTTCGATCTAAACCAAGGCTGTTACTCCTGCGATTAAAATTTGTAAAATCCTGCCTACTTGTTACACAGATCCACGTACAAAATTAGTGATAACGAAGTTCTTTCCTGGTGCTCTTCACATTATCAGGAGCTCGCTGTTTGTATACAAATGGTAGCACCAAATTGACGAGAGGATAGGAAATAGTATTCGTGATTCACAAGGAGGACGGTCGAGCTGCTAAGCAGTTTTGGCGTAAGCCGCAGATAACGAAATCATAACATTCGGAGGTCGCTTACTCGGAACTCCAGCTCGGAAGACCGTTGCAGACAATACACAAAGCGGTAGACGGCGAGATGTCAACAATGAATGGTGTCGGTAGAAATTATAAGGTTGTACCCGCGAGGGATATCGCGACGATCTAATATTACACATCTATGTATACAAAAGTACGTACGCGTTTCGCCTTGACACATCGTAACGGCTGTTCCCAAGAACAAGGACATCTACCTACGGCAGGATAACATCGTGCTCGATAGGCTACGGCCAAGTACACGTCCTGCCTTCTATTTTTATGCCTTCTCTGTTGTTCGGTGTACGGTTCGATTGGGTGTTGCACGATTAGAATCGATCTGCCCGCTCTTTTTTAGTCTTCACGTGACTCCACGCGAACGTAACACGGTGACGAATGATCGGGTTAATCTAATCGCACAGAGTCCTCGGAAGAATCGACGTTTTTCTCTTTGTATTTAAAAATTCCAAGTTCTATTACTCGTAGGGGGACGAGGAGTGTTTTTCTTTGTACGTTGTACACGTGAGTGGGTATGTATACTACTGTGAGATACGAGCAACTTTTTAATATTCCATTTAAGAGACTCAATGCCACTTTATGGCTCTTTTAAGTGTACCACTGTGGAAGAACGGAGAGCATGAATAGTAGACGAGATGGAGCAAAATGACACGCACCTCTTTGTTCGCGGATGGTGCGTTTAGTTTGTGCAGGGATTGCAGCTGTACTCGTAATTGCACAAACGCGTAAACAAATTTCCAGATCGTCCCAGTGCGACGTTCGAGTTCATTAAATTATCAAAGCGTGCATTGCGTGATTGCGAAGAAAATTATCGCGTGTGCCTGAACGAAATCGTATTCACTTTCGCACTTTTAATTGCGTATACAGATTTTTGCAAGTGAAAATTATAGTTTGTTTACTCTTTATTGCTGTACTAATTGTAGAATGGTTCTGTCCGATTGTTAGATATGTAGAGGTGAACCTCGAATCGTTCTAAAACATTTTATACTACAGTGACAAAAGGTCTTGTGACTTGACAACTTGTAAGAATAATTTTTCCAGCAATAACTATACGACTGTTAAACTTTCTGTGAAATTCTCTAGGAACTTAAGTAAGCGAAAACTTTGATATGATAATTCTAAAAGTTATCAATCACCACACTGTCGAACAAACCTGTCAAACTCATTCTCAGTCTCTCGTGATATAGTTCCTCCAACTAAAGAATTCTAGAAAAGCTCGATCGACACACATACCATACACCGATTTATCAGCGCTATAAAAGTTCCTTGCATGTCACTTCGCGTACCAAAAATACGACACACATATACTCATTCTCATCCACACGAAAAAAACAGCAACGAGCACGATTCGGTTCTAATTCTCACTCAAATTGATCTGTAAATACCACTATGATCACAGTACACTTACGTGGTGATGTCTCCTCTTCGTGCTAGCTGCGATGATGATGCGTACCCGTGTGATGAGATGTCGTGTAACAGGCGCGAACCGAATAGGGAATAGAGGAAAGTGTAAGTCAAAAATGAAAAAAGAGGAAGAGACAGAGCGAAGAGAGAGAGAGGGAGAAGAAGGATGACAATGGTGAAAACACGAATACCGCCTGCGCCGGCGACACGAGCGTTCCTCGTGCGCTCAGCTCAGCTGACACATAGCTGAGCCGCGACTGCCCTGGCGGTCTACCGGCGGTTGCACTGCGCGCCTGCAGCCAAGCAACCCGTGCGGCAGCCGAGGTTCGTGTTAGTTCGTCGGAAAACGGTGCGGTTCGGGTGTACTCGGCCGGCCTCGGTATAGCCCGCTCGATCTCGACGCGTTTTGGCGGTCTTCGAGGGGCTTCGGCCAATTCCGTGCGCTTTCGGCTAACGTATGGAAGCAGGGAAGTACGTAGGCGCTAGGTGGCCCTCGGCAGAGGGCCCCTGACATTTTCTCATGTTAATTTACAGGATGGAAAATATTTTTCATCTGCTAACGAACAAATTCAATCGCCACTGCGTGGAAAATTTAGGAGACCTTACAAATGTAATGAGAACATTTTCGGGAAGATTTCAGCATGAGAATGCGGGGAATTTTTATTGACATTCGCTGTTGTATATTATCAGTTTAGTTATTATTCTTTTGCGGTCCTTTGAGAGATCTTTTAGAGGGTTTGATCGGGTCTGGAACGTTTATTATCCGCTTTGTGCCACCGCTACCAAGTGGTAGTGTAACTGGCTCGCACTGCGTGACGCAATCTGTGGAGAACCGTGCAACCACCGATCGAAGCTGTTCTGCCGGCGTAGTGGCCGGGTACCCACTGAGCTACTACGACCACCGTTGGCGATTTCTGTTGACGATGCTGCTGCTACTGAGACTACTGCTGCGGCTGCTGCTACTATTACTACTACTATTACTGCTACTGCTGCTGCTGCTGGAGTAGGATCGATAAAAGGAGGAGGGATAGAACCACCCGGGAAGAAACGAGGGATCTCCACTCTCTCCCCTCCATTCTCACCGAGCATACTCCTCACCCACTATACTTAGGGACGTTCAGCAGATTCACCGATGCTGGTCTATCTCTCTGGCCTCTACTCTACTTGCCTCCTCTCGTTTCATCTACAGATGTCTCTACTTTTTCCCCGATTTCTGGAATACCAGTTTCATTCCCAAGGGACAGACTCGCGCAATATTAGGGTTAGTGAACCTTGCACCGAAGATAGACAAATGTAAAGTTCCAGATAGCTTTTAAGTAATGAAGGTTTTTACGATTCCCATTTGAATGTATTTGTTTCATTGGATAGATCAGAAAATGAGATTAGGTGGAACTGCTATTTTCCGTTTCGATTTCTACTTCGGTAAGGTGGATGCTTTACGTATGATGGAATTAGGTGAACTTTTGGAGAACCTAGAATACCTATTTTGCCACTTAACTCGTTACAGGTTTAGATAGTAACAAGTATAACTAGGACTACATCGATGACTCGTTGGAGCCTGCACTTCTCTCTTTCAAGTGCTCCTTTGATCTTAGCGAAACTCGTGGCCGTGCTTAAGGATTTGTCGGTGCCATTTACTATAAACAAACTTGGGTGAAAAAGATCACATGCTCCTAAATAATTCACACCCGTCAAGAAACGCTTATCCCCCGTCAGTCTTGCAAAGTTGCAGGAAAACAAATGATACCATGGAAGAGAAACTCTAAACCCACTATTTGCTCGAAATTCTATAAGCTTTGCATTCACGTTTTGTAGCCGGCGACATCTGACAAACACCATGGAAACAAAAATACAACTCTTGAAAGTTTCCAAGTAAAAAGGACTTTTCAAGTTACAAACTACTTGGACTGTACGAGATTGAATTGCCGTTTTGCATAGAAGAAGCATCATATAGACATGGGAATCACATTCAACGAATGTCGAGTATAATCTCGAGAAAAGGTCAAAGTAGATGCGTCACTGCCCAATCTGCGCTTGCATAAATCCTGTGCTAGATTAAGAATTAACCCATATATGTCAAGATCCCGATGTTGTTGACATCAAACTAATTTTCAGGTAACATTTTCATCCGTATAAGCTGATAAATTTCCCACAGTCAGAGAACAACGTACCGATAGATAAAATACGATCTGTCGACGGTACATCTACTTTGAATCTCCGAGGATTTCTCTCGCTAGGTCTACAATGATGATTCAATGCATCTCCATTCCAAGTGTAAGTTTTTGTCGCCTCTTCGAAATAATGAGGCACCCGAACAAAAGTATAGAGGTTCTTGTGCAGCCGGGATAGGAGGAAAAGAGTGTAGTTACGTAATAATATCCCTGAAAATTCAGCACGTTACTGCTCCGTTGTGCAAGGGCGTTAGAAACAAGCAATTTAGTCTCTCGCACAAGAATCTCTCGAGAGTGCACTACTCATTTCCTCTCTTTACAACTTTCGTGATTTACAAACAGCGAGTAGGTTCGATATTTATATAGAGGATATCCTTACTGGCAAAGTTTCTTTACGATTAACCCTAATGATAATTTATGACAATTATTAAACTCAATTCAGCTAGATGTTAGATGAAAATTTAACATCCTGAATCCAATTAGAAAATACTATCAAACCGATATTGAATCGCGGCCAGGATATCCGACCATAGACATTTTTCGTGACGTCTGACCCCTTTCTATTGGACTGCCGTGACGTCACTACGGGGAATGTCAGATCAATGGTCCCCCGAGAGTTGGTGGCACTGCTTTTTCACCTTTACATCCTCTTTGCTTCGTTGAACCATGGCAAACACGTGTACACCTCAACGTAAGACCCACGCGAATTCTTTATACGTGGGAAAATTGCAGATAACAATGAAAATGACGCAACAATTGTTCCAATACAACCCTTAGAATTTTAAACGGTAAATTTTGACTTCCCAAGATTATCACATGATTAACTCGAAGATCCATTAACACACATATTTTCAAAAATTTTGTAGTTAGGATAAACTATTAAAAAAAAAAAATCATATGACAAATTTTTTCTTAATATCAATTTCAAGTCGATATAATAGTTTCTCTTGTAAGTAACCCTTTGCGGACGAAAGCATTTTTGAATATCGAGAAACAATCAATTATTTAGCGATGAAAAAACACTTTTTCATCGGAAAGACAGTCTGTTAACACGTTGCCGCAAATGACGGCTATAGCCGTCCTGCACATTTTTGTACTAATGTATTTATTTATTAATTACTCAGTAATACACCGAAAAAAAGATGTAACATTCCAGATAACATATCAATTGTTCTTTTTGTGCGATTTTTCATGCTTTAAAAGTTCGAAATATTTTCGTGTGTGTTTCTGAGCACTTTCGTCAAATTAAAACTGTACGGTAACGGGTTAATGTATACAAGTTGAAATTTACTCTATGTTAAATAATATTTCAACGATTACATTTTAATTTTTCAACTCTAACCATTTATATATGCACCGACAAACTATAACTAATTTTTTTCTCAGGGCGCATATATTCGCCCGTCGTCCTCAAAGGGTGAAATGTATTTACTTCGAATCGTCCAAAAAACTTTGCATAAAGATCCCTGTTAATTCAAAGTCACGTGCTGGCCACAGTGCAATCTGATCATCGAGCGATGCACAGGCTTGCATATTATTCACGTCACCGAGCTTTTATCACCATCATGCCCGTAGCCTCCAATGTGATAGTAAGTGCAGTCAATGGAAAGAGCAAAGAGCAAAGTAAGATCCTATAAGCGTTACAGCGTTGGCGTACTTCGAAAGTTGTCAATACACCCTATCATAAGATATTGCAGACATTACAGCCCCAGCTGCAACTTTGCCTAAGACATTACAAATGTATGGACTTTCTATGGTACATCAATTCAAAGTTTCTATCCTTTCGCGAGACATTTATCACCGAACTATTCTTTGCTGACTACCTACCGAATCGATGACAATCAAATCGACCGACATCATTTCATTTTACTTCACGTCAACATTCCTACAGTACAAGACATCGTTCAACGTGTTCTTCCAAGAGATTCTGGCTTGGTCGATGACACGATTGCGAGAAGCGTTACGATGGAAACACCGTACTTCTCCAGGTTGAGTATCACTGGCATGACGTCACAGAAAGTTCAATGACGTCACGGGGCGTTCGATACACCAGGATCCAATGGTGGGGGTTAGTTCACCGAGATGAGAGTAAAGAAGAGCACGACCCCGGTGCACCGCGGTGGGGAGGTAACACGGAACGACGCTCTGGCATCAGACAAGGGAGAACCAGCGCGGAACGAGGGACTGTTCACGACGTTGCAAGTGAATGTTACTACCACACTTCTCTGGTAGATCAAAGAACTAGGCTGACGAATTTGAACACGCTGACAGACCTAGCTCCTAAGCCCAACAGTTCCCATTTACCTTTAGCAAGAAGCTCGATATTCTCATTTTGGCATGGCCAAATTACCAAGCTTCTTCATTACTTGAAATTTTACCTTGGCGCGTTCATCTATGTATGTCGTAAACTAACGTGTTCAGATCGAATGGCATAATTAACGATCTCTTGCTCATTGAACAAGCTTCATCGGTTTGGAATAGATAGATATAGAGATTCCACGATACCGTACTTTCATCTGTGCTCGTTTGAAATCTCCTTTTCTTGCGTTTAGTTGATTCCACTGGGAAACGTTTGAATAAAACACTTGCTCGCACGATCGTGTGCAATAGAAAGGTGCGCTGTAGAAGTGCAACGTAGCGGTATCTCGTACCGGTTGGTTTTGGAGCACGAAGAAGAGGTACGTCGAGTGGATAGCGAGTCTCGGAAAGGAGGCGGCATACATCTAAGCAAGGATTTTCTCAGCGATGATACCACGACATTTATCATGATACAGAAATGAAAGAGTGGGCCACCGAGATGCGCAATTTTATTTTTTACCTTTCATCGCACGCTTTCATTTGCAAAAAACCAACTTCAAGGATCCCCACTTTGCTAGTCATCTTTATTCCGACCTAGAAAACCTGCTTCTTATCTTTTTAATGTTTTTCCTTTAGTTTCGTGAAATGAGATCTACCAGATTTATGCCGATGCCGTGATGGTAGTCAAGTTTCTGTGATAATTTCTAGAGAAGTAACGAACGTGTGCAGTTGAAGTAGCGGGCTAACGATATATGTCAAAGTATACCGAGAACTTTGAAGAGGGCTTATTAAATAGGACAAATATAGTTTCTTGATGATGTTAACAATGAATGGAATGTAATCGCAATGTTGGAAATGGAGTGGACTGAAATCTTCTGATAGAGATCGATAAGATGGAGTAAGAAATCCGTACTAAGATTTTGTGCGATCTGTTTGTCCGCTCTTGGGGATGCGAGTCAGGGTAGCCGCATTGCGCCACCCCCACTATCAGCAATCCCCAGTCATAAAAGGTATGCTTGTAATTTTCGTTTCACGACGAGCAACGACTCGTGCACTTTGCGGTTTCCAGATGGATAAGACGGAATACCGGAAGCAACGGCGTCACGGTTTTCCTCGCCGTTAAATCACATTATGTAACGATATAACATGGATATATTTCTTGTAGTTATGCCTTGTGCTTGGATAAATTATTCGAAAGTGCTACAACTTTTTTTTGGATATTATATCATCGATATGGCACTCGTTGAAGATTTAAACACTGTTGTGCAGCAACTTCAATCTATTTGGGGTACCGAAAAGTAATTAAAATTGGAGAAGTGAAAATGTAATTGGAAATATTTTTTAACAAAAAATCGAAGGACTTTTTTTTAAAAAGGGAATCGTGTAAAATACTTTTACGCTGTCAAAAAGTGTTGGAATGTTGTGGACATTTTTTTGTTGATTAGTATTTAAGATTTCTTTAACCCTAGATCACTAACCTTCGTCGATTCGACGACACGGATTTAATAAGTGTGCCATATTAGTTAACGTTATTGTAATAAATAAATACCTATCTTTAATAATAGAAAAAAACATGCTTAAATTTTATTTAAATAATACCCTTTAACCCCTTTTGTAAACTCCGTAGTCGAAGAGACGAAGGTTAGTGATAAGCATTGAAAAATAAGGTTAGTGATCTAGGGTTAATAAATAAATGTCTTTTGCCAGCAAATAAGAATTTTGATTACTTTTTTGAAAATGTAGCGAACAGATTTCAGATTTTTATGCATTTATGACAAATTGAATGTGTCTAAAATATACAAAAAAACATAATATAAAAATATATGTAAAATATTCAAAGTATGGTATTGGTTGTAACATTTATCGAGCGCAACAAATTCCTGGATAGGTTGTCCAGTCTTAGATGCCTTTGTTAAACTTGAAATTTGCATAAATATCCACAATCTAGTGATGAACATCAGGGAATATTTTAAAATCAAGAGATGTTTAAATATTAAGATTTATGGTTGACATCGATACTATGTCTTTTTATTCTGCGTGAAGCGTGGCACGTAGTTAATTGCTACGTTTAATTACGACACCAAGATTAATGAGAATTTCCTTGCTCACAGGCATCGATTTCCTTTCTGTTGAAACAATGTCTTGGGGCTTGCTATTCAGGAATTAGATGGAGACGAAGGGAATTTTCTAGGAATGCTCGCATTAATCAGTGTGGGCATTATTCCACGGCCAATGAAAATTCGTGGATGATGTAATTTACATGCCGAAATGTTCAGGCTGCTTTGAGAAATTAGGTCAAATAAGGAGAGCCAAACATAATTCAGATGAAATATGTAAATGCGAAAACTTGAACTTTGGCCAATAAGGGATGTTTGGAACCCGTTCGTGTAACTTAAAAAATATACTCCAAAATTTAATACCACTATCTAAAATTGCCAATAAATTCCTTTTCCTAATTGATATCATCAAAATTACTAAGACTATTTGAACAAAACAATTAGATAAAAATAATTATATCTTTATAATTCCTGCTGATGTGTGTCGCCCTCGGAAAGAGACCGTTGAATACTTTCTTTCCTTCCAGCATGTCCTTCATTCGACCTACTCTATCGATAAAATTCCCCACACAGTCGATAAAGACACTCGCTACAGAACATAAGCCCAGAAGAGCATAAACGGGCCATCTACGAGATAACGTGAAGATCATGCCGGTTGATTTTAACGATACGAAGCCAAGAAGAAATCTACCAAAGGAAACTTTAACTCTTTGTATCGCTAGATTACGTATCCCTTCAATTTTATCCTACCTGATCATAGAGAAACTTTTATCAACCTGTCTAACAACCGTTAGGTAAGTAACGATGAAAATTATAATCAACAATGATCCGTTGATAAAAATGTCCAAGCTGTTGCAAGAGAACATTACCTTTACATTCCTGCGTGAATGGTAATTGCAATCCAATTAGTCAATGCAGTGATTCATCTTCGATTCCCGACGAGAGTGTCAGCAAGGCTCAAATTATCCTCATCGTAGAAAAATAGAGGGAAAAGAAGAAGCGTAGGTTCATCATCCGCCAGAGAAGAGTTACGCCACTACCTTGGCTCTATTAAATCTTTTCCGCATAAGCTAAACGAAGATTTGTGGTCCGCTGATTAATGCTTCGTTAGTCACGTTTTATCAGTGTCAGAGTTCAGCCACACTATTGAGTTTGTATTAGCAATTCCGTTGCTCGACGAATGTCGCGATGCCTTCTACGACAGCTGACAAATGAGTTCTTTTAGCGTTGATCTTGGACGATCTGTTGTTACGCGTTCTAACGTAGGAGGGGCTCCTACAATTGATGAAACGTTTTCGAACAATTGTAACGATTAACGAGAACAAATGTGTACTTGTCACTGGAGTAGGTACTTTGTTAGAACTCGGATTTGAAAAATTGTAGAACTAAAATGTAGAAAGCTAAACGTAAGTAGGACATTGGTATGAAGCCCTGGGCATATTATGGAGGGTTAAAAGAAGTTGAGCCATGATTGTTATCGTGAACGTGCGGGTCGATAAGGGCCAATTCAAACGTGCGGTTTCGTGGCACGAGCAAAGCGTCAGACAACTTTTACTTTCACCTTTAAGGAAACGTATATACACTCGTTACGGCAGGCTAACTTTATGGATCAATTATAATCCACTGATTAATAATTTCGAAATATTACCAAACGCGAATTCCATCCAAATTTACAGTGTTAATTTAGTCTACGATGGCAGAGTCATTTAATGAAATTAGATTCCAAACGAATCCTTGCAGGAACTTCACTGTACTCTAAAAAACTATATATCTCTAATTACCATTCGGAAAACGAATTGATGAAGATGAATCACAGATTTTGCCAACTCGACATTCACTGTAGAAGACAAAACAGCCAAGTGACGATGGTACAAATAATTTCTGCCTCTCTCGCTGTGAGTATCATCGCGAATTTTCCAGACTGGAAACAGGAATTCATAAACGTCCTATCAGCATCTCCTTTCCCTAATTAAATTTCAATTAAATCCTTACAAAAACTTCACCAAACTCTAAAAAATTAGACATCTCTAATTACTCCTCGAGAAATGAATGGATGAAGATGAAATCGAAATTTTGCCAACTCGACATTCGTTTTGGAAGGCAAAACAAGCAAGTGACGAAAGAACAATTAATTCCTTCCTTTCTCTTAGTATTATCGCGAATTTTCCAGACTAGAAACAGTGATTCATAAATGTCCTATCAGCATCACCTTTCTCTAATTAAATTTCAAATAAATTCTTAAAAAAACTTCACCAAACTCTAAAAAATTAGACATCTCTAATTACTCCTCCAGAAACGAATGCATGAAGATAAAGCCGAAATTTTGACAACTCCACATCCATTGTGGAAGGCAAAACAAGCAAGTGACGAAAGAACAATTAATTTCTTCCTCTCTCTCAGTATTATCGCGAATTTTCCAGACTAGAAACAGTGATTCATAAATGTCCTATCAGCATCACCTTTCTCTAATTAAATTTCAAATAAATCTTTAAAAAAACTTCACCAAACTCTAAAAAATTAGACATCTCTAATTACTCCTCGAGAAACGAATGGATGAAGATGAAAACGAAATTTTGCCAACTCCACATCCATTGTGGAAGGCAACGCGACCAAGTGACGAAAGTACAATTAATTCCTTCCTTTCTCTCGGTAAGTATCATCGTGAATTTTCCAGACTGGAAACAGGAATTCATAAACGTCCTATCAGCAAGCCGCATCCCATCTCCGACGATCCAAATTTAGACGTTCGCTTAACGCGTCGTCTATGCACTCGTTAAGTCGCTCTTACGACTTTCCCGTGCTTTCCACGATTAAATCGTCTCTTTATGATCTTTGAAAGTTAGTCTATACGGAAGTACTCGGAATACTAGCTTACCCAGTCGACCATTAATTACCACAAAAAATCTTCACGCATCAGCCTAACGTCAGGATGATTGTCTAACGGTGAACCATCAACGACTTATTAGCGAACATTCCACTCGGTCCTTAAAGCAATCAGATAGTACAGCAAAGAACTCCCAGGAATCTCGTCTCTTATCGTAAGACGTTGTAACATCCTCCGAAACGAAAGTATCGCTTCTAGGACGAAGGTTTTCACGATAAGGAAACCTTGGAAAAGGCAGTTTCCTTTTTCACTGATATATCTTTAGGTCGGCTGACTCATCGGTCTGCTCGCGAAGTTTCGTAGAATTAAGAAAGTAAAACAAAGCAGAACAATAATTCTGAGTGAATCGTTTTGGTTTTCCTTCTTTTTGCGAATGGTGATTCGATGGTGTTCTAATTGGAACGATATGGTAATCGACGTAGGTTTTCAACATGGTGATTACATACTCGTTACTTATGGTGCTTTCACTGACGGCTCGCAACGCTTCACGAAGGATTGTGTGAGTTGCGGAACTAGGATGTGTTTCGGTGATTTAATGCGCAAATACCAGGAGTATGAGCAATTCGATTTAATTTCTATTTCTCCATTGTCTAACAACGGTATCCTCTTCTTTGCTTGTGTCGCGGAGGGTGAAATTGCGAAAGCCTGTCTCGACGAAATTCAAATCGTTCAAGATAATCGTGGATCTTATCGTGAAAATGGCGAGTACAATTGTTCTCAAGTGAAGATAAAAACGATTGATCTTAATCGATAAAAATTTTCTGCGTATTCCCTGACTCGTGGTTGTGACGAATATTAAACAGATGCTACTCAGACTATGAATGCAAATGGTTTGAATGGTATTTTCTTTGCTATTGTGCATTTATATGAATGGTACAGTTAACTGTTATCTCCACTGTTAAATTAGGTCTAAATGGGCCAAGTAAGTTTACATATTTTGGAACGACATGGTAGATAAACCAATATGTAAAATCTCTAGTAATTATTTCAGTATGGTTTTGAGTATCCTTCATCTTAATTTCGTCAGGCAACAATGTGACCTCGAAAAACACCATTTTGATATTGCTGTCCTTAACTGTATTCTACTATCCTTTGCAGTTTAAAGTTGCTTTTAATTAAATGGACCGTGACTAACGTTCCATGCACGCGCATTAATCGCAGCTACATTCGTGAGTCAGGAATCGTCCCTCTGATTTTCCAAACCCGATTCAAAGATTGCAAAATCCTCTGCAGATTTACAGATTGCACCATAACTCTCCATTCCACGGTTTGACCATAAAAAGAAATCAATAAAATGAACTGTGATGCATCTTCCATTTGCAGTTGATACTTTACGGACTATCGAATTGGTGGCAGGACTTTCTGAAGAGAATTTCAAGTCTTCTAAAATTCGCGAAGAATTTGCGACCTGCATTCGAGAATACGCAGCTCGGCGAATATTTTGCGGATCGTTCGAGACAGACAACGTCGAGGGCAAATTTTATTTCCGGCCGAAAAATCGTCGTTTTGTGGCGAAGAATCGGAGCAGTGCCCTGTTGCTCCTCGTCTCTTCGCGACGGATATTTTTGGCAGACGCATCTCTCCGTCTCACTTTCCCCTTCTTTGTCTCTTCGCGGAGAATCTTACAGATGCAGCAGCCGCTGCTTTCTCCGTCAAAAGAAAACGTTATTTTTCCATGATTTTATCACACTTGCTCGTTCTCATAAACACGACGATATTAACACTAGAACTACCTGCATTAAATCTCTTGTATTTCAATATATTAAATAAATATTTTGGAAAAAGGAAAATCAATAGATGGAAAAGATGATCGAGCCGGTGATCTATATTTTACAAGATCAACATAGAATATCTGATCTATGATTCTCCTAATAACTTTGAGCATTTTTTGAAAAAGTTGGGAACCAGTGCTTGGTAGTTCTAGTGGTAAAAATGCATTGTTCACCGTAGAAATAATTTAATAGACTTTTCTATTCGCTGATAAAAAGGTTGAATATACCGTTAGCAACGTTAGAGTAAAAGTACATTCCAAAAACTATAATAATTTTCAGACTTCTTGGCATGTAGCTCTTAATCAATTCACTACCGTTCAAACCGCAAGAGAGCAGGTTTCTTATCTCGCCTGCATTTCGCAAAAAGTCTAATTAATTTTTTGTCCAATAATCCAGCCTGAGGAGAAAAAGTAGCAAGACATATTTCAAGATCTTTGAATCCGTGTGAACTTGCAACCAACGGAAGCAAAAAACTGTGAATAAAAATTCCGCACAGATTGAGATTTCAACTACAGAATCATAGAGATTGTCCTCGCGCATTCGCGAATCATAAATCAAAAGTTAATTCGAAAATTGATGATCACACTCGTGAATGGCCTTCTGACAACGTGCGCATAAATTATCCATTGAACAGGGACACTAATCTCAAGAGCAAACACTGGAAAAGTCCCCAGTAAAAAAAAAACTTCCCTGTATCTGCATATACGTTCGAAAGGACATCGATTGGTCTCACGAGTCGTGGACAGATCGAGGACGATTTACCCTATTTTTTCACCTGCCCTTATTGTGAACCCTTGGCAAAATATTCCCGTCTGTTCTTCGGCCCCACTGTCTCCCTCTTTCATCCTTTTTTTTTTCTTTATAATACGAGGAAGCTACTAATATGTCGTCGCCACAATTCCACGCACAGTTGTGGAAGGTCTCGTGACAGTTTTTAAAGTTTATGGTGTTTAGCCCCAAAAGGTAATAATACCAGTGGCCGTACTACGATAGAATGGAATATTATATAGGTGAGCTCATGGGGTGGGTTCGTCCCGTTAAGACACCCCGTCGTCTTTTACCGTTTTGTGTCTTCGATCCGTTCCGATTCTAAGTGCCACGGGTGATCGAAAAAATTTGCGGTAAAAAGGGGTGGATGATACTCTGACTTTTACGACTTTTCACGTGGTGAACGGTTTAAGTAACCGTAATTTGGAAACGGTATTTAGTTAGCACTTTATCACTATATTATTTTTTGGCTACATGCTTTTAAACTTGTAACTTATTAATCGCTTGCCACAATTAATAAATTGGTGTTTATCGTTGCGTTTAACTGTGCCAAAAACTTGCACTACGATTTGTGTCATGACTGCCTCCGCTATAATTCAGAATTTAATTGCTAAAATAAATATTGTGCAGTGATTTTTGACATGCCGTATAATTTAATATAATATTAATGCTCTAGAAATAATATTATCGCGACGTGTTTTATTCAAGTTTTCCATTTAATAAGTTATGGAAAATTTGAAAATTTCCTATCTCAATTACCTCATCACGAGTGTCATTATTGTAGGTCAAGGGGATAATAGCCTTTTGGGACCGATTCTTTTGAACTTTTAACTTATTAATCGGTTGTCACACAATTAAGAAATTGCTATTTATAATTGTGGTTTACTTTGCCAAGAACTCAGGGACGAGAATTTTGTCAATTTTCAAAGAGATATCAGACAATTATTTGCAGCCAAGTGACCGATCAGAATTGAGTAGATGTTAAAAAATACCAGGCAATAAAGTGTTAAATATTATTATATCATTAAAAGCAGTATGACATCAAAGACAAGGTGTGTTGCAAGGAAATGTGAAAAATCATTTTGGTATATCGAGGAAAATATGCTAGGGCATATTTAAAAAATTTGTAAAAGGGGTTCAGATACAATGAGTCATGTGCTATTGCGTGCAAATTTTCCGGTGATATCCGTTCGTTCGACTGTTCCTTTTTTTCTCATATTGCAATGAGCAGCAACAACCCCACATTTTGTTTTGCATGCAATTACAGGGAATTTCAACTAGCGACCGTTACGTCGAAGGTTCGTGCGGCCGAGAGTGAAAGTGTGTCACCGTATTTTTCATTTTTATAGCTAGACTCGCAAACGGTGTTCTTGAGACTTTTTGACGTCACGAGTTCCTGTAGCCCGTACGAATGAATGGACAGGATTAGTATCCTTTCCGGAGAATGTCTCCTTCGTGACGGAAACGATCAATTTAACCAACGAACGGCAAACAAGGAACGGTGTTCGAGCGGCGCGGATGAGAATTTAATGAGACCGAGGATTTTATCGTTCCTCGCTGATCGGAGGGGGTATTAAGAAGTCGAGAGGGGTAAATTGATTTATCGTACGTGCAAAAGGATTAACTGCCAGGTATAAAGTACCGCAGTTACTTGAAATGTTAAAATGGAATTGCGTTTAATCGGATGGAAGAATCGTGTGGCCACGAGAAGGGAGAGATACATGTGAGCTTTCCTTAAAATTGTTCTCTGGCGTATACAAAGAGAATTTTACGAGTTTACTGTACATTTAAAATTATTTCCACTCACTTGAGATATTTTATTGTCTAACTTTTCCTCCAAGGTTCATCCTAAATTAATTAACTAGCTCCCAGGTGCTCACAAACATTTAGAATTAAACAAACTCATTAGTTTGAAACGTATAAATATTTTCTCTATATCTCAACTATATTCTGTCCACAATAAAGTAATATTATTAATTATTTTCACTATAAAAATCTATCTCCACAAATCCCTACTCAAAAACCTCCTCTATAAAATTAATAAACTAGAATACTAAACAAACTCACAGATTTTAAAACGTGTCAATATTTTCACTATCTCTCAACTATATTCTTTCCACTATAAAGTATTATAATTAATTATTTCCACCATAAACCTCTCCCTCCACAAATCCATCCACCCACCCTCCAAAATTAATGAACACTCGTCCTTCAATCCAACCACAAACATCTCCAATTCCAACTTTCAAGCCCAACCACACTTCTTCCAACCAAAACCAACCCACCCTTAAATCCTTCATCCCTAAAACTCTCCCAAGTTTCCACCCATTTTCCAATTTATCAAATCTATTGCAAGCATGCAACCACGGAAGCCCAATAGAACCGTTCGATACGTGTAAAGTCGAAAATTGCCAGTATTTCGAGCCCGCGGAGCTAAGGGGTGCGTGTAAACAGAGCTAAGAATCCAAGAGGGTTGCAACAAGGGGAGAGAAAGAGAAACCCGAGAAGGTAGTGGGGAGAAACGAGGTGGAGGGCACGATGCACTCTCTCGTCTGTCAGTCGTTCGCCGCACGCGCGCCATGCTGGATGAGCGACGATCGTTCGTCTTGTCGTTCTCTTTGCCATTAACATTAGCGGCATTTTAACATCAGAAAACGGGTTCGTTTGTTCACTTTCATCTGGACATATCAATTAAATTCATCCAGTGTACGAAAATTAACGACGTTACGCCATTGCCGGGGGGTGGGGGGATTGATAAACAAACAAGTAGATAGAACAGATTGGTATCAACCGTTACCAATGGTTCTTCCTCTGTTTACTTGACTTTCCGAGATGTAACGAGGTCTTGCGAGGTGACAGCTCAAAGTTTCATGAAGAAACGACCACAATTTGGAAGATCGTGCAAGCAACGGTTAGTTATCGTGCGGTTTACTCGTCGTTGATCATCAGGAATGACGATTTCAAGTGTTTCATGAAAGTGTAAAAATATGTGAATACAAGTGACTCGTTTTGAGAAGAAAAGATCAATGGTAGATCATACCGAGTAGTTATAGATCGTGAGTTCGAAGCTAGTGAAAGAAAGCGAGCTAAAATCGGAGCACGGAAAACGTTCGACTGGTTCGAAGGCAAAAGCCGCCGATAAGGTTATCAGTAGTCGCAATAAACTCGCGAGGCTATATCGCGAAAACCGGTATAGGCGATCTCGCACGGGGAAGAGCGATCGAAGAGAAGCAGACGTTTGACTATCGGTGTAATAAAATCGTCGATCATGCCGACGCGTAAACAGGTGATACGTTCGAACGTAAAGTTGTCCTCGTGAAGTTACGAATTGCTTGGTCGATCTACTTTCAAAGTTGCTGAATGAAAGTGAAGAGGAAGAAAACGATCTCTCCGTTGAGAGTCAACGACAAAGTCAACCTATAGAAGACGACGTGTCTCCGACCATAAACCGAAAGGACGATCGGTGAACGATCGTTGGAAAGGAGAAGGAATCGTGAACGGTGCTCAAATGTTTCTCGCGAGATAAGGTCAGGCCTCGCGTAACCGCGCGTTCTCTCTTTTCCTCTCCGATTCGAACCTTCGGATCGCGTGCGCCGGGATCGTGCTCGTTGATAAGACTCGCTGGCAACCAACAGTGGCAACGGAGGCCCCTCGTCTGGCGCCTTCTTCTTCGCTAAAGTGACACGTCGCCTCGGCCAATAAAACGACAGACGGTCGACTAACGAATCGGCAGCTGCTCTCCCCGGTGTACATCGTTCGTTGGCCCCTTCGTTCAATTTCAGGCTGAGTAGGCGGCACGAAGAAAAAGGAAGGAAGTCGAGGAAGAACTTAGAGTGGATATAATCATCTATATGAGATTAAGAATGGAATAATCGAGGGAGAAAGATATTTCATCGAAATGACGATTTGTTTGGGGCAAAAGTAAAAAAAAGTGGGTGAGGAGGAGGTATCTGAACGAAGTCAGGATGATGATGGCACCTCAGGTCGTGGGTGTTCTGCTGAAGAAACCAGGACAGCAGAATCACCCACGCTTCCCACCCTTGGATCCTCAGGAGACCAAAATAAGAGGTGAGTTGTAAGAGAGAGAAATGTCGGTTGTCGGTAGAACTCAAGTTTCGCCGATGACGCTCGTACAATTTCTATCTTATCGTTTCTCCCGACCGTTTTTGTTTATCTGCCTTTCATTAATTTCAACGTTGCGCCCAAGGATATCCTGTCCGATAAATTGAGAGAAAGAGGAAACTCTGACATTTTCGAACTTTGAATATGGTCTGGCATTCAAATATAACAATTTTACGATAGGGGAAGAGGGAGAGTTGTTTGTCGATGTTTCAAGCGACCTTCGTTTCTCGTTGCTTTAAAGGAAATCAGACAATGTCGTTTGGAAGAAAAGAAGGTAAATGGTTCTTCCATTTATGAATAACCTAATGGATGGATTGTAAATGGGAAAGACGAAAATGTACACTTCGCCATTCACCGTCTTATTATCGATGTTATGATTCATTGGATTCGCGTTGTTACAACATCCAGCTTATCAGTTCGTGTAACTCGAGTCGTTACTCGTGAAGAGTGAACGTTCGAATGATCCCTGAAATGCAGTTTCCCTCGTATTCTATCAGATATCGATTTCCTCGACAACTACGCTCCGAATAGAATGTAAGTTCATTGATTAACGATTAATCGGTAATGCGTCCCGAAAGTGTATATTGAGAGAGAAAATGAGATAGTGAAATATCATGTTTCTTATGCTCCTGTAATGCATTACGTATATCTGATACAACGTCGATTCCTCGAAGTACATCGTTATCGTTCACCGTCGTGTTCTAATTGTCGCCGGTTGAAAACTCGTTGGTTTATCGCTCAGAGGAGAAGGAATTTTAAATATACCACATAGGAAAGAATTATTTTATCTTTGAGAAATAACGTATGAATTGGTGAAATCCAAAAATTTGAATGCT
Organism: Cerceris rybyensis; assembly: GCA_910591515.1. Classification (NCBI taxonomy): domain Eukaryota; kingdom Metazoa; phylum Arthropoda; class Insecta; order Hymenoptera; family Crabronidae; genus Cerceris; species Cerceris rybyensis. Next base: position 4,165,389 of record OU342801.1, on the reverse strand, counting down.
ACTGATTCAAGTTCATTGAAAGTTTTGGTGCACAGTGCAGTAATTTCGTTCGTTCATCGCTCAGAGGAGAAAGAATTTTAGATATACCACATAGGAAAGAATTATTTTATCTTTGAGCAATAACGTATGAATTGGAGAAACTCAAAAATTTGGATGATACTGATTCAAGTTCATTGGAAATTTTGGTACTGAGTGCAGTAATTTCGTTGGAATTTAGTGGAATCGTTCATGGTTCTTAATTCAACGCTGTTTTAATGAATTCCAAACGATGGTCAGGTTCTTGTAACATAGTAAAAAATAAAACGTCAGAAGATTCAAACCGTTAAGAGTTCCGCAAAGATGGAAATTCATTCTGTCAGCGATGGAAACTCGTAAATGCCTGTTCCACCGTAAAACGTAATTTAACAGTCTGTAATCCAAATTTTTAACGATTTGAAAAAGAGAGAAGATCGTGCGTAACACCGATACAAATAATAAACCAGAATATAAATTCGAATCTTAATCTTACCTTATAAAAAGATTTTACTACGCCAAAGAAATCCAACTGTCGACGGTCATAATGCCGAAAAATTTCAATAAAAATTAAAATAAAGGAGTCAAGCATCGTCTCGTACCGATGCAATTTACCACTTGTTGCAATTTCTGAGTAAAATATACCTTTCGTCCTCTCACGATTATTTTAAGATCCAAATTTAAGGCGCATCGTGAAAAAACCAGTAATTGACACGAATGAAATCCAGTAAACTTTACGATTCGCCCTGTACATTTATGTATACCCGAGTTATTAAAAATCAAGTTAAATATCTTTTCTGAATTCCTCCCAGAATAAAGAACACGGTTTGCAAGAGACATCAAAGCACCGTGAATATTTTTGCATTCTGACGTCACATCTTAAAAGTTCACCCCCTCTTACGAAACAAGACACATTTTCATCATCATATTTGGTCTCAATTCATTCCACCAAGATTTTCCACTCAGATATCCACCATTAACACTAAATTTCTCACGCCAAATCCAATGTATTTCAATATATTCAATAAGTACTTTGAAAAAAGATGAATCAAGTGCAAAAAAATACGATCAGTTAACTAATTTGTATATTATAAGACATACGAGAAATATCTATTGTACTCCTTCTGTATACACTTGAGAAATATTTTAAAAACTATAGGAACACATGGATTTGACGGCTGCTGTAGAGCTAGTGTTGATCGGTCATCTCCAAAGCTGTAATTATCATTGAATTTGTGAATGAAAAGGAAAGAAAGAAGGAACTTCGACTATTCCTTTTGAGTCTGGTGACATTGACTCTTCGACGGCGTCTTGCAACCTTTCATGGGCCTTTCGAGGCCCGCTTGATTCGCGCACGATTGACAATTCGTGCTCCGTAATCCGGTATCTGGGCTACCGTGGTAACGGGATACTTTTACGCGGTTATCCACTCTGGGGAACATGAAAACGGGCTCTCTAGTGCGGCGAGGCGCAGGAAATGTCATCCGTGAGCCGTGCCTCTAGTTTCTTTTTCTCTCTTTCTCCTTTCCTCCCGCCCTCACGCAAACCCCTCTCTCTTTTTCTTTCTTTACCATTCTCCTCCTCTTTCTCACTTCATATCGATGGAATTGTAACCCTGACACCGGTCCATGATTTAATGTCAGGGTTGAAGGCACCGCGAAGGAAATTTCACCGTGAAACTCTCACCTTAACTGGCTTTAATTCCAGAATTTACGCTCGTTCTTAACGCACAGCGTACTCAATTCTGATTTATCACTTAAAATCATGTGGTGAAGGAGTTCAATGACTTTTGGATAACTTGGAAGAAACATTTAACACTAGATCTACTGAGGATTAATTCAATATAGTCCAAAATGCGTAATAAATATGGTAGAAGAAAGGGGATGAAGGGGGCGGAGAATTTAAACGATTTAACCCCTTCTCTAACAAAAACGCGGTGGATGAGATGGATACTGTTTAAGTTATCCAAAAATTGTTAAATTGAAAATATAGTAGGAAAGGAAACGTTGCAATTGATTCTATATTACTAATATTGCTTTTATCTATACCGGTAGATCGAACATCAGTGATAAATTATTATTCCAACATTCAATTCTGAGTTATTGCACAAAAAAAATCTTAAGGCAAGGGTTATCCCTGCTGTTCTGCTCCGAAATGGATATTATATTTTAACAAACACCATGTTTCTAAATATCTTTTTTTCACATTCAATGTAACATTTACGTCTACCTGTTTGTATACTTTGCGTCTCTTAACACTATGTTGCAGAAGTGAGTCAATTTGACTAATTTACGATTTTATTGCTATATATATATATACAGAAAAACTTAAGTAACTTTTATTAAAACACGTTATGATTTTAATAAAATAATTTGAGATACGGATTTAATAATAAATGGAAATAATGAAACATTAATGCTATATCTACTTTGACGGATGTGAGCCCGGCAATGTAGTCTTAAAATGTGAACCTTTGTTCGCTGGGTCATCATGACTGGAAAGAATACCAATTTGAGATGTAAATGAATAGAACAGTGATGTTAACTGCTTACAATATACAAAATAGATGTGATAAAATTTCCTAAGTATTTATAAAAAATTCAGCACAAGTCAGTTTGACCACCTTGGCAGATCTAGTGTTAAGAAGTAGCCTGTGAGGAATACTTTCGTCTCATAGAAGTCTCTGCACGAGGTTCGTCCTTAATCACGATAAATTTATCGCTGACGTTTCGACGATTCTTCAAATAAAACGGAATTCCGGTATGCCGGCGAAAACGCTAATTTCACACTCGAACAATATTTGCGCAGCAAGGAACAAACGAGCCGTGAGATATTGGTGATTCTACATTTATCTAATCTCCAAAGTAGAACCGATTGTGACTAGATAATCCTCCGTCGATCGGGAAGGAGATGACGTAAGATTCAATTGGGATAATTATAGGAAATCGTAGGAGTTGAATGTCTCTGAAGTAAACGGATCGTGTTTGATTATGTGAGAGGATGATCGCACAATGTCGAGGGAATTTGAACGATCGGAGAACTTGAAGCGTGACAGGCGTGAAAGTCCATTACTCGCGAATGGTTAATTGTAACGGCAAGTGGAGTACCTAAATTCCAGCGTTTACGGCAGGTCAAGAAACAGTAAAAGGAAAGCAGGTGAGTCTATTAGTGTACCTGTACTGGTCTCTTGACGCCGGTGCTGAATTTCTACCTGGCTTTTCTCCCTGCACGAACAATTGTCTTGTCTTACCAACCCTTTCTCTTCTACCGGCAATTATATCACATAATTGTGTGATATTCTAATTCGCTCGTCTCATCTTAACACTAGAACTTTCAGTTAAAATGACTAGTACACAATTTTTTCCAAAAATTCTCCAAGCTTATGGGAGAGTTATAAATTAATTATTCCACGTCTATCTCATAAAGCATAAATTACTAAATCAATAATCTGTATCATCTCTTAATACACCTTCTTTCAAAAAAATTTTCAATAATAGGTATAATACTGATTGTTCTAGTTTTAACACTAGAAGGTCGTCAAGCTTTTTAGAAATTCTTTAGATTAGATTTCTACTTTTTTGGAAATTCTTTTCAAACTTATAGAGACGTGGTAGATATTTCACATGTATTTTAACACTAGAACTACCGGCGTCAAATCTATCATATTTCAATATATTAAATAAGTACTACGAAAAAGAAGGAATCGAGTAGCAGAAATGATGATCAATTCAATGATTTTTGTCTTTTGTGATGGACGCAGAATTTTTGTTCCATGGCTCTTCTATGAACTTGGAAAATTTTTGGAAAAAATTGTGTACCAGTCATTTTGACTGGTGTGGTAGTTCTAGTGTTAATATATACAAATTACTTAATTGATCATCTTCCTTGCCTCCTGATTCTTCTATTTCTATAGTCCGTATTTAATATATTGTGGTGTAACAGATTTCACATCCGTAAATCTAGTGTTAACTGACATCTACTTTGGAAGTCTGTATTCATTATTCATATTAAAATCTTCTAGAAATAGATGAAACTCAATCCAGTGAAAAATTCGTGCAAAGTTCATTCTCACATTGAACTTTTAGCTCGACACGCCTCGAGCCAGTAAATTTGCTACTTAATCGACTAGAAACAGTTAATCGAAGGGAAAGTTTCTTCCTTTCGAGAGGGTCGCCTCGGTAATTTTCCAAGGTTTCGTGAAACTTGGACGGTTCTGCTCCAATTTCAGGGTTTCCTGATCGTTCGATCCAAAGGGAGACTGAATGTAGAAACGAAGGGGAGCCCAGGTATCCCTTGTTTCATATCCGAGACAACGCTTTTCTCTCTCTCTTTCTGGCTTCCTTCTCGAAGGAACGAACGAGGTCTCTCCCTTCTGGTGTCCTTACGATTTTTCGCGAAATGCGAGTCGATGCCGGGGCATAAAGGAAGCTTTTTGTACCGCGAAGGGGCACCGAGTCTCTGTAAATAGCCAATGGGACCCTTTAAGAACCCCACGGGACATGCACGAGTGTCCGCAAATGGTTACACACGTTTCACACTTCGACGTCTACGTGTGCAACGAGAAACTGGATTTCAAGCTGCCAGGATCGTTCATCCAGTTAACGTGATTTTTTATCGCTTTTCCGTCTTGATCGTGCAAAATAGAATACTTGGAACTCTTCCACCCTGGATTGTCCTACTGTACTTTTTTTCAGTAACGAATCCTCTGTGTTCCAGGAGTCTCTTTTATTCGAAGTTCTTGAATTTGCGGAGGTGAATGTTTAAAATTATTTGCAAGTACTTATTTAACGATGTGACCGAAATTTCAATGGCTGCTTACTTATGCAGATATCGTCGCTGAGTGGTGGAATTTTAGAGCGGGTATGCTTGAAAATATCTTCTATTTTATTTCAATGTTTTATAAAGGTCTGAGCTAATTTACGGACGAATTTGAATCTGGAACGGTGGAATTGTAGAAAAGGTGTTTTAATGTCAACCTTGCGTGATGTAGAAATTGGAGCAGCAAAATTGGAGATTTTTTAATATTTTCTAGTTGCAGAAATTGGCGATTCGCGATACAATCCTTGGTCAAATTAATTTTAAATATTCTGTAGAAGAAACTACTGGTATTTTAGTAAGTTCAACTGTCAGGTTAGAAATTTGTATTATTATAATTTTTATATGACTTCACTGTGTTGGATTTCAATACGTAGGTACGAAAATTAGCTGGGAGGTTTGTAAAACGGTGAAATAAAGTGGGAGATATTTCTAAGAATACTCTGCACTAAAATTCTACCACTGTGCGAGGATATCGGTATAGGTAGCAGCCATTGAAATTTCGGTCAGAGCGTCGAATTAAGTACGGTTCACAAGTGCTATTGACGAGAACCCGCTGCGACCGGGGATTAAGATTTATACATGTAGATAGTGTTGAACCCTATTCGTCGAGTTTCTTCGACTCTGGGCGAATCCTTTGATATTGAGAATCGTCATGAGAAGGTTGGCCTCTCGTGGCACCAACGTTTACGGCGTGTAATCCCATAAGAGTCCCTCGAGTTAGAAGAAGCACATCTTCCTACCTTACTTTCAAAAAATCCAGCACCCTCCAGCAAAAAGGAATAACAATTAGCACAAAATTTCGTCAATATTCTCCCTACCATAATCGATCTCCAAAACAATCCCATCATTCCAATCGATACGATAATTCTCAATTACAATTCTCCTCGCGTCAACAAAATGCACCGGACGACCAAGTTGGTATGCGCTAGACGATCTTAAAAGGACACAAATTTTCATTGTTTCCAATTATAGGACCTCAAACTCTACAAACTCATTTGTAAAATTAAGTACACTGAATCCTAAAAACTTCACAAATATTTTCTCATTTCGAAACGTCCCTCTCGACAAACGATGTTCTCCAAAACTCAATTTTACCGATAAAACTAATCTTAACACTAGATTTACGTTTGAGAAATCTGCTACATTACAATATATTAAACAAGGATTTGAAAAATGGAGGGATCTAGTGCCAAAAACGACAATACTTTAAGTATTTCTTGCACTACAAAATACCATATTAAATAGGGACTTGAAAAATGGAGGGATCTAGTGCCAAAACCGACAATACGTTAAATATTTTCTGTACTATAAAATACTATATTAAATAGGGACTATACTATATTGTGTACTGAACTATATTAAATAGGGACCTAAAATGGAGGAATATAACGCCAAAGACGACAACACATTAAGTATTTCTTTCACTACAAAATACTATATTAAATAGGGACTTGAAAAATGGAGGGATCTAGCGCCAAAACCGACAATACGATAAATATTTTATGTACTATAAAATGCTATATTAAATAGGGACCTAAAATGGAGGAATATAGCGCCAAAAACGACAATACGTTAAGTATTTCTTGCACTACAAAATACCATATTAAATAGGGACTTGAAAAATGGAGGGATCTAGCGCCAAAGACAATAAAACATTAAGTATTTTCTATATTATAAAATACACATGAAATATCTACTGTACTGTTTCCCTGTAAAGAAATATTCATAAAAAAAAAGTAGAAACCCGTCAATTTGACACCTTCCGCAAAATCTACTTTTAAAAACATCAACATAAAATGTCTTGACGTCGTAAAAATCCTGTAGGAAGGTAAATGGTAACGCAAACGAGAATGGCAACGATACGTCACGTATCGGGTGTTCCGCGCGAATGCAACTTGATAGAGAGAAAGAACATCGTGACTTAGGCTCGCCGATCGGATCGAATCGAATCTCGGCCACGGAAGACTCCGCCGTCTGCCTTTCACTAAATGCTCTACACTCTTCTTTTACACGTATTCGGGATTCAAACGGTCGCCTCACTCGTGCCATTTACCGTTCGACGATCGTACATCACTCTGCCACCGGGATGGATTTACCTTTTTCCCTTGTTTTCCACCATGGAATATCGAATAGAAGAAACGGACAGTTTTCGACACAGTGATTCGTTCCGATGTGAAACGAGCGAGGGAAAATAAACGAAGCGATTCCTTTTCTGGCGCACGACGGACAACAGGTGTTAGAGAATGCGTGGTGACGTGGGAGCAATTCCAGTGGGCGATTACGATAATTCACTTTCGTGCGTTTCATGTCCCATGAGAATGAAAAGTCAGAAGGTGACTTTCTTCGGGATGAGGAAAGAAACGAAAGGAACGTGGACCTGACCAGGCAGAAAGTACACGAAGTGACCTGTGCCCGAAATTCACTTGTTTCGAATTGTTAATGCATTTCTAGCTGTTTACTTGACTTTCTAGTCGTTTGCTATCTCATCGAAGTTCTTTTTTAGTGAAATTCATAGATCTTCCGTGGATAGAGAAGTATTACAAGTTTGTGCGCTATAAACGCAGCGGATAGTTAAATTAACTGGTTTGATTAAGTAGAGAATTGTCGTTAGTTGGAGATTTAACACTAGATCTAACGACGTATAATTCAATATGTTTCAAATTGTCAAATAAAAGTATCCGAATTGGAATTGATTGATTTAACTACCAAACCAGTCAAAGTGACTGGTACAAAATTTTTTCCAAAAATTTTCCAAGTTCATAGAAGAGCCATAGAACAAAAATTCTGCATCTATCACAAAAGACATAAATCACTGAATTGATCATTCTTTCTGCTACTCGATTTCTTCTTTTTCAAAGTACTTATTTAATATATTTAAATATGATAAATTTAACGCCGATAGTGCTAGTGTTAATCGCTTGCAGCCTTCAAGATAGACGTAGAAAATTGTAACAGCAACTGCATTCGAAATTTCAGCAACATTTTTAAAAAGTTCTGACCAAGTCATTTTGACAACTTTGGTAGATCTAGTGTTAAAAGACTTTGCACATTACAAATATGAAATTTTGTTATATCACGTCGTTCGAGAAGTGGTGGATTCTCATTGTAAAATATCGACCGTCTTTCTAAAAACGCCCGTTCTAATTATAGAATGATAATAATAGCAATTAGACAAGCAGGTGCGCCGAGGCTATTAACTGATTACAATCTCACTGAATCGCGCAGTCTCACGATGCTCCGATAGATCTGAAAACCTTCACCGTTTACAGTCAGATCAACAGCTCGATTCGCGTTTATTAATCGACGACCACGGAATCATGGAATCGCCGTGGCTTTGAATTCCTCTTAAATCTCGAACGACGAATACCGTTCCACTTGCGTGCAGAAATTATTCGTTTCTCCGATGGAATCTCGTTGACCGAGAGACAGTCGAGAACCAATCTCAGAATCATCGAAGACCGTAACAAACCGGATATTGAATTAAAATACAATTCTAACAAACGAACAAAACTTTTAACAAATTTTCTCCATGTTTTACTATTTTCTCGCAAATATCGTGTGAAATTGTCCGAAGCAAACAGAACGTGGACAAACGTTCAGCCTCTTAAGCAGAAGGCTCGAGTTTCGTTGTCCCAGTTCAGAACTCAGTTCGTATTGTCCCGAGTGGTCATGGTATACGAATACCGAACATTCAGAAAGAGGAATTCACGAAATTCGAAGGCTACGGTAGTCGAAAAGATTGACATCTCAAAATATCCTTAGAATGGACCAAGTTTCTCCTGAATTTCATCAGTTCCAGAATTCAGAAGCTTCATTCTATCTGCACTGAATAGAAATTCAGGTATTCAATGCATAAATGGCTCAAAAAATAACTACTTCACATCGAGAGATGCCGATACGTTCAAACTTTGTGCTGCATACATTAAAGCAAGATTAATTCCTCAGTATATCGTATATTCGCGATAGTTCCTTTTAAGTGCACCCTTCCGCTCATCTAAATTTATTTCAACGTCTAAGAATACGCCTATCGCAAAACTGTGGATCGTTCATCGAACGAGTATTAATTATTAGCGCTGCATCGTGTTTTATCTAAATGGTTTTCGCGTAAAGTTCAACAGGCAAGCACAACCGAGATATGTTGCATGTTTCTGTTAAATACGAGCGTTCAGAGACTCCTCTTAATAGAAACGCTTCTACAATGTGTCGGCACATGCATCAGGCAGAACCGCACGCTATCTCGTTCTTCCATGCTCCTTATCACTGCCGTCAGTGATAAAGCATCCGGAATTGTTCAACGTACGTTAACAGAACTTCGTCTAGGAACGCTGCCTTTTTCAGATAAATTTTTTCACAGATAAATTTTTCCCTCCACAAAATGCACCGACAAACGAACACTTTTTTGCAACCTCCCTACGAGCTATAGAAATATTTTCCCTTCCATTGCAGAAACTCTTTTGCACAATATTTATCAGAAGATTTTCCAATGGAGTAAAGTGTAGCGTATGTCATTTGTTTTTGGCATTCGGCCATTTTCTCTGATAGCATCGACGAGTCGTTCTGACAAACGAACACTTTTTTGCAACCACCCTACGAACTATAGAAATTATTTTCCCTTCCATTGCAGAAACTCTTTTGCACAATATTTATCAGAAGATTTTCCAATGGAGTAAAGTGTAGCGTATGTCATTTTTTTGGCATTCGGCCATTTTCTCTGATAGCGTCGACGAGTCGATCTGAAAAAACGAACACTTTTTTGCAACCACCCTACGAACTATAGAAATTATTTTCCCTTCCATTGCAGAAACTCTTTTGCACAATATTTATCAGAAGATTTTCCAATGGAGTAAAGTGTAGCGTATGTCATTTTTTTGGCATTCGGCCATTTTCTCTGATAGCGTCGACGACTCGTTCTGACAAACGAACACTTTTTCGCAACCACCCTACGAGCTATAGAAATTATTTTATAGAAATATTTTCCCTTCCATTGCAGAAACTATTTTGCACAATATTTATCAGAAGATTTTCCAATGGAGTAAAGTGTAGCGTATGTCATTTTTTTGGCATTCGGCCATTTTCTCTGATAGCATCGACGAGTCGTTCTGAAAAAACGAACACTTTTTCGCAACCACCCTACGAGCTATAGAAATTATTTTGTAGAAATATTTTCCCTTCCATTGCAGAAACTCTTTTGCACAATATTTATCAGAAGATTTTCCAATGGAGTAAAGTGTAGCGTATGTCATTTTTTTGGCATTCGGCCATTTTCTCTGATAGCATCGACGAGTCGTTCTGCCGACCCCCTTAAGCCGGATTTCTACGACGTCGTACCGCCTCGAAGCGAGTTCTGGTTCCTCGATTCACAACCAGTCCTGCGAGGGAAAAGCGGTTGTGAAAATGTCTCGCAGAATCGTGCGGCGATCTACGCGATCCAGGATCTACGATACTACTGCTTTCTTCCTACCAGTTGAGAATTGGATTGTATACTCTTTAAGGAACCCTGTTAAAGTCACTATTCTACTGCATGTAATTAGTTCCATCGTTAAAGCTATTTCGTGATACTCTCTCCACGTTTACGTAACTTTATTAAGGTGGTCGATTAGGTGAGTCAACATCTTTCGGAGGTTGCAATTTAGTCGAGTAACCTTGGTAGATGTTTTTGTCCTCGATTTTCAAAAGAACAGTAAATAATTGTAGGTTGATTTAGGGCTAGTATGAGCAACACGTGTTTGAATCTTGAATTAATATGAATCTATATCGAACAGTTGAATTTTGTTGGTTCAACTGAGTCTGCCACTTCTGTCTGCGATCGATGTCGTCGAACCGACCCGGATTCCTCTCGGCAAGAGTACTCGAAGCCTCTTCGATGGTCGTTTCGCGGCTTTTTTTCTCAGCTTCAGAGGAGGAGCAGAATGAGGAGGTGGAGAAGATGGCGAAAGAGAAGGAGGAGGAGGAGGAGGACGTTGGTTTTTGTTTGCGCACGTGTTTCTCCGTGGCTCTCCCGTCCACAAATTAATTAGCGAGCGTTGACAGGGAGCCCGCCTGTCTCAAGTGGGTGTAATTAGACGCCCTCGTGTCTGTGGTACGGTTAAAGCAGAAGACGAAGGAGAAGAAGTATCCAGAGAGAAAAGAAAGCTCGACGTTGCGAAGAGTAGAGCGCCTTCGCGGAAAGAGAAAGCATGGCGTTTGAATAGAAAACAATCTCGTTAAAATTGCACGAACTTGCTCGTGTTTCTCGTTTTCCGCGTGCATCCGTATCGCTCCAAGTACGATTAATTAAGCCGCGGGACAATTGAGACTTTCGTTCTCAATGCTGCGAACAAAAAGGTTCAGAAATTGCTATTACAATTTCTATTTTGATAGTGTGCGCAATAATTCTAAATTAATTCCGGAAATAAAAGTGTCTCTCTGATTTTTAACGGTTTGTAAAATTAACTGAAGTACTAATCTTATAGATAATTTTGTCATCTCGTAACCGACTAATGTCCTCAGTTTAATAGTTATATATTTACTTAGATATCTATAATTTCTATTTTGATAGCGTTTGTAATCATTCTAAATTAATTCCGACAATAACATATTTCTCTCTGCATTTTAACATTTTTTATAATTCACTGAAGTTAATATTATAGAAATAATTTCACCGTCTCTTAACCAAATGATATTTTCAGTTTAACAGTTATTGAAAACCTTGAAAATTTCGTATTCCATTTACGTGTGTACCACGTCATTGTAAGAAGTTACATGGCACACGTGTTGTCACTCGCGACACTATCCCACTTGAATCTTCGTTTCTTCCTCGAAAAAAATTTTTTTTACACTAAATAATTCCAGACCTTTCTACAAATTTCATAACAATATCCCAACGGTGACTCGATCCATGGAATTGTCTCTTGGAACTGTCTGAACAGACTGTACTTCATCAAGATTGGGTTAACTATGTAGATGGGAAACATCTTGCGTATCAGGGGCGTTGGTTCAATAATGATAGAGTAGATGCGATAACGCGGACGAAAGAGAGAGACGAGAATTAACGAGATGCGCCGAAATGATTCGGTGCAACAAGGACATTAAACAAATATAATCGTATCTGGCTCTCGAACAGCTGATGAGAATAATGCATGCGTCCGACAGGAAATGGTCCTCTCCCTTCCTTTGTGACGCATGAGGAAGGAGTAAGCATTTTACTTTCTCTCTGTCTATTCTATACCCGGTGGAACTACGATTAGCCACGGTATTAACCGTAAGAGAGAAAAAGAGAGGAAGAGAGGAAACGAGTTACGAAATTCGTACGAGGAAGCCCGAGAGACCGTTTCCAAGTGGAAGTGAGATGAACTAGCATCTGGCGATGGGGATACCCTTTATAGGCTTAATTAAGAAGCCAGAAATCCATTGCTCCGTTCCAGTCGTTTTATAAACGGATAGACGAGCTATATTTTTTTTAATCGAGAAATAAAAATATTTCTTCTACCATTCCGATACGGTATTCGTGTTGAAGGCTACAGAATGACTCAGCCTGTGCTGTAATTACAGCCTTCTTTTGGTCGACCATGATTGTGTTGCAGTTTTTTTCATACACTAGCTTACTATCTCGATAAATGATAAAATTCATGAATTACACGTTTTGCGAGGTTCTCCAACGATAGATAATAATAGATACTTGGCACCGTAAGAAAAAGTGAAGACGTGGCGACAAATAAGAGCAGACTATAATCGTTTGAAGGAAGCCACGTGAAAGAGGGAGTCCCATTGTCGAGCTGCCAGATCTAACAGCATTTCCGGTCAAATTATCGAGTCGTCGAGGTCGAAAATGATTGGCAAATGGTAGCAGCGTCAACGGGCACTTGAGATTACGTTTAGCACACTAGATCAATAGAAAAATCTACCGTAGGACGAGTCGAACAGCTGACTAGCACGTTTCACGTGCGGAGGGAGAGAGAGAAAAGATGGAAAAAAGAAAAAGAAGGGTGGCACGTTCGAGAGGAGAAGTTACATGCCGGTTGGGAATTTAAAGCGGGAGAAAACACAAACGGAGAGATAGATTTTTGAATCAACAAAGAGAGAAGCATCAACAGTTGCCTGCCGGACGAAGATGAAGTGATGTCACTAGGGTTAAAGAAGAAAAAAGATAGATCGTAGGGCACCCCTTGAAAGAGGAAGAAAGATCGAGTAAAAGGGACACCAAACACAGGCGGAAAAGAAGCGGCAGATCGTTTTGAGAGACGAGGACGAAGAGAGGTCAGGGCGTTGCACCGTTTGCTGTGACCCAGTGTCCCCCGTGGGCCACGGTTAGCTCATGGTATCCATATCTCTTCTCTCCCGCTCTTTTTGGCCTCGCTCGTGAACGACATACACGCACGACGCGACATCAAGGACTTCTCGATTATCGTGCGTCAGTGATTTCGTTACATATTTAGAATATTCATTCAACGTTCGACATTAATTCTCATTCGAGATGACCACTCGGACATAATCTATTTTAAAATTAACATAACATTGTATTTGCTCGATATTGATTGAAATATTTGAATTAATGAGGAAAGCAGGAAATCAAATTATTTTCTGCAAAGCTTTACCAATCTTATTTCTATACTGGCACGATGTTAAATTTGCAGGTAGACGGTAACTTTATGGCGGTAATTTCAATTAAACTGAAATTAATTAACGAAGTACCCACGTTGAAGTGTCGGTACTCTCTGAATCTAGCAGCCAACTGGCAGCGAATCCTCGGTAGACTTGCCATGGTTGAATTACCATTGGAAAATGTAAAAAAAAAGGTGTTAATGAGCGAGAGAGTTTGACTTCTCCGTAAAAGAAATTATACAATATCTGGCAAGGGAATAAAGTGTGCGATATTCAGCACGAGAAATACAGAGAGAAATATTCTAATGACAGGGTATAACCTGGAGTAACAACGAGTCTCGGGTATCGCCAGTAACAATGCCTTGGTATTATTATTCAGTTTTATCGTTAACGGTACGGCGATTCGCTGCGCAAAACTGAGCAACCGATTACCGGGCTTTTTCTCCAATTTTCAGTCGCGATTCTCTCTGCCTCCACGACGCACTGTGCTCGTTATTTCAGGAAGGCTGCGCTCGAATCCGCCGCTACATTTTTTTGTGGGTTAACTAGCCAGACATTCCGCTACGTCGAAAGATAAGTGGAACGACCATACGAGCTCGCGCGAGTTAGTAAACTTGTAATTCCGCGCGCTACCATACACACCGCCCTCCATTTTTCTTCCTGCATCCTCTTTATACCTTTTTCTCCACCGCCATCGTCGTCATGATACACCTTTTTTCATCTCGATCGTTCATTCTCCCTCGTCGTTTTGCATTTAATAGTATGGTATTAAAACGGGAGATTTATCGACGCTCCTCGCTACGTTCAACTTCACTCTACGAATCTAAGATCTTCCAGTCTAACGATCGTTTCAGGGTTGCGGATAATTTGCAAAGAATTTAAGAACCCTCTGCAGTGTTTATGGACGCACAATCTTGATTGATATCTTTAACCTCTTGCCTTGAATAAATGAAACTTGTTAAAATTTTGCAAAATCGATTAAATTAAGAATATCAGAGAAAAAGATGTAGTTACATTATTTCTGCACTGTCAACATTGCTTCGAAAAATGAAGTAAATTGAAAATGTGTGATAAAATATTTCACGAATTAATTGACAGTTATTCAAGTAGCCACAAAAGAAATCGTAGGTCAAGAGGTTAAAAAATTCCTATAGATTTCCATCTACTCATCCTAGGAATCTAAGATCAGACATTTGACACTAGATTTACGGGTGCCGAATCGGTTATACTTAAATATATTAAACAACTACTGTGAAAAGAGAGAAATCAACCGACAAAGAAGACAATCTGTTAAGTAATTCATATATTATAAGATACAAGTGAAATATCTACTATATCACATCTCTATAAATTTAGAAGGCATTTCCAAAATTAGGAATACATCAACTTGACGATCTCCTTTTCAAGTCATTTTTCAAAATGGTTCTGAAATTTGCAGACTAACGGTACAGTAGATATTTCACGTGTACCTTACAATACAAATTACTTAACTAACCATCTTCTTTGCCACTTGATTTCTCTACTTTTCAACTACTTCTTTAATATACTTGACTATAACAGATTCAACCGCCGTGAATCTAGCGTTAAAAACTCGCTCGATGAACTCGTCGAAATTCTGAATTCCTCGATGAGCCAGCACACCATCATCGAAGTGAATTCACGTCGAACACATGCACAAATGCATACTTCTCCGATGTTCGCTGCTCTCCTAAGGTAGACTGAGAAAAAGCGATGTACGTGTAATAAGTAACCGACGGCGTTACGGCGATCGGGCAAGTTAAAGTTTCTAGTTAGATGGACACGCTCGAAGGGATCCCGGTGAACTTACAGGAGCTGTAGAAGCACAGTAATTGCCGGCTTAGAGGCGCGTTGGATCGACGTTGGCCTGTGATTGCACGATTGCATGCCGCTTTCCTTTTGCACGTTATTCGCCGCTAGTTTTGTCGCAATGCTCCACGGGCGGTATTTTCTGTTGCATGCTCTCGATGCATTTTAACCGCAGTTCCGATTTCAATTGCTTTCAGCGGATAATTCAATGGGTGCAATCGTTTTTATTAGGATTAGACTAATTGCTGTGTGAGGGAGAGTCATGTTGCTGGTTCTTTCGATTTTCACACTTTTTCAATATTAACACTAATATATATTAGTGTTATATTATAATATACATTAATATATATTAACACTAGATCAGTTACGGAAAGAGGATCGTCTTCTCCAAAGCAACACGGCATCACGTCCGAGAATGTAGGAGACAATTTCGAAGTAACGTCAAAATCCAATAAATACCCCGAAAAACTATGGAAGCACATATGTTTCGCGGAAAAACAAGCAACACGTAACAACAGAAACTCCTGAAGAGGGCAACCTAAGATGTTGAAACATGTAGAGAAAATAAAATAAAACAAAATAAGCTGTCAACCGAAATATTGGGAACAATTTGATATATAATATAATATAAACCAAGGTTGAAATATAAAAATACATTACATTAACACTAGATCTACGAAAAGCAGTCGAAATGACTGGTACACAATTTTTTCCAAAAATTCTCCAAGTTTATATAGGAGTTATAGAATAAATATTCTACGTCTGTATCAAGAAACGTAAATCACCCAATCGGTCAAATTTCTTGCCGTTCGATTTCCTCTTTTTCTGAGTTAACTTGTTTAATATATTGAATAATGAATTGTGTTGTATTTGATATTATTTGTGTTGTATTTGCATTGTATTCGAATATGCGAATAATGAAAAATTGAAATTGACCAAAGTTATTTAATATATTAACACATTGACCGCCACGGGGATCACTGGTGACCGGAGCTATTGAATCCAAGGAAATTTTATGTAACATTTAAATTGCAATATTTATAAATTTTCGTATATACTGGATATTTAAATCTTGGCGTTAAAAAGGTGAAGGTTTGCCGAATTCCTATCTATCTGTATCTATAAAGTTTCTACTTTTTAAAGATGTGAATTTAATAGAATGAAATGGTGTAAAGTATCATGGAATGAAGGAAGATCAAGATGATGATGAAAATCACAGAGTTCTCATCGCTGACTTTTGATTATGGAACTTTGCGATTCGTTGAGTTCGGGAGTTGCTTCCGCGAAAAGAAATGAAAGAGAATTAATTCCAGAATGAAGACGAAGATATCGTAGACTGAAAAGGTTTCTCTCATATTTCACGTTCATGGTGAAAATGATTTTTCTGATTAACTACTGGCATTATTTATGAGATGTTAGTAGAGAAAAATGTATCTTTTCTCTTTCACTCTCACTGGTTATATGTTGGTGTTCACTGTCAAAATAAATGATCACCGCTGTCGTCGGAAGTTCCATCCTCCTCTGAAGCTCTTCTTTTCGAGAACCAGAACTGCGAGCAGAACTGGTCCTCTCGACGTTCTCGTAGAAAAATCTCCTGCACGGTGCACGTGTGCACCGACACTCGTGTAATTCGTGCTGCTTTTGCAGACAGCTTGACGTCACAGCGCCAACGACCAGGATATGTCTGGAAGGTTTCCCTGAGAATCTTCATCTTGAGAAAGAATTCCCTCACTTCACCCACTTGTATCTTCAAGTATCAATTATTACAATTCGTAAACCCTCTATAATCCGAATATGTTGTATTCAAAGTTCAGTTTCACGATAGCACAATTAAAAAATGATAAACACACTATTTTAAATAATGAAATCAGCCTGAATTTTCAATATTGGATTGTAAAGAACTTCATGATTTTCACAAGTTTAACACTAGAACTACCGGTGTCAAATTCAACATATTTTAATAAATTACATAAGTACTTTGAAAAAGGGGGAATCAAGCGGCGGAAAATTTGATCGATTGGGTGATTTATGTTTATTGATATAAAAGTAGAATATTTAGTCTATGACTCTTACATAAACATGGAGAATGTTTTGAAAAAATTGTGTACCAGTCATTTTGACTGATTTGGTAGTTCTAGT
Organism: Cerceris rybyensis; assembly: GCA_910591515.1. Classification (NCBI taxonomy): domain Eukaryota; kingdom Metazoa; phylum Arthropoda; class Insecta; order Hymenoptera; family Crabronidae; genus Cerceris; species Cerceris rybyensis. The sequence goes on along the minus strand of OU342801.1, from coordinate 4,148,013 downwards.
GTTAATTATAATATTTAGCAATGTTAGAAGTTTGAAGAGTAGAAGTTTACGTATGTCCTGCGTTACTTCAAAGTCACAGGAGCCCATAGAGGGTTAATTCTAAGTCTAACTAAATACTATTTACAATAATCTACTAATACTTTATCATCTCCCGCCAATTTCAGTCGATATAAATTCAAAAGTCTCCTCCCCATAGTATCTGCTGATCAGTGAATTTAAATGAAACGTGGAGGGGCTTTAAAGCGATTATCATTTTCAGTTATCCTACCAAAACACTCATCCAACGCGTGCAGCTGTCGCAACACTAGATAATGATGAGAGCTGTTCTAATATCCTGAAGAATAAAAAATGTCAACCTATCGCTACATATAGAATATAGCCCCCGTTTTATTATTCCATTTCGTAATAATTGTCGCCAGACGATACAGCTGTCGGTGAAGTTCAGTTCATGGAAATAAAAAAAAAAGTGCCGGAGTTTCGGCGATTCTAAGGGGCAAAACCGTCTCTCTCTTTTTCACATCAAGGCGATACCCCGGCCAGCGAATAATTGGCGTGGAACTTGCTCCAACCTTTGAATCCAACTTCCCCTGGGGCTCCTTGAGGTAAATCTATGCACGCCTACGGTGACTTTTACGTTCCTCTTTTTCCGCTCCTGTCGCAGCCTGCGACGTCCTGGAGAACGTCTCCTGACGACCTTGAAAGGGCATCTGCTCTCTCAGGTCGACGGGAGAGTTTTTAATGAGTGAAATTTCAATGTGAAAAAATATACCTCTCGCTTTTAACGTTCTTCATTGTCACAATGACTGTACACGGTTGATAATTTAAGACTAGAACTGTCAAACCAGTCAAAATGACTGGCACAAAAGTTTTTCAAAAAATTCCCTCAGTTTACAAAAGTGTCGTGGAATAAATATTCCACCTTCATGTCAAAAAGAACATAAATCATCGAATCGATTATATTTCCCGTTTCTTCATTCCTGTTTTTTGGAAGCACTTATTTAACCTGTTAACCGGGGAATTAATTTTCGTTCAACTTGTTTCAAATTGGAATATTTTTTTTACAGTGAGAAGTAATATCATTATATCTAAAGTACTACATCAGGATTAAACGGATACGAACGACGTAAAATGTAATGCGTTCAACATATTACGTTTAAAAATTGTAAGGAAGAAAAATTCGACAAGCTTACTGGAGTTTTCTCTCAGATATGACGGAATTATTCGTCACGCCCGGTTAACAGGTTAATAAATTGAAGTATAGGAGATTTAAAGTTACTAGTTCTAGTGTTAAGTATAAGGAAATGTGGAAAAATATACATATTATGATTTATCAGGGAATGTTGGAATTGAATACAAAGATACTTGTTTGTCGTTGTTGAACTTTACGAAGCCAATTTGTAAAGATTTTGTCAGAGCAGTGGTTTTAACGGTTACGATACCTTGCACCCCTTGGAATCAATTAGGTAGCCTCGAGGTAGGACATAATACTAGAGTCAAATTACACCCTACGTCCGAGTCCTTGTTGAAAGGTAGAAAAGAGCGACGTGGAAAGACTCGTAGGAATAATTAGATTCGTTGCGAAGAATATAATAAAACGACGTTTCTTTTTTCTTGACAAAAGTGATCGGTAAAAATGGATATATATAGCGTAATATTCTTCAGAACGAAAGGAGTCAGGAATCGAGCGGAAGGAAAGTCGAGTGCCGATTCACCCTAAGTCGAACCTGCGTAACAATTAACGTTGAAAAGAAAGAGTTACGAAGTCGTCCGTAGGTTCTTGGAGGGGGTCGTCCCGTTCGAAATCAAGGGATGAAATCGTCGTAATGGCAGTGCAACCCTTTGACCAGCTGTGCCTTACAATACCCGTCACAGAAAAATCGGATGACAATGTTATCTCGATCTACTTTCTTTATGGGGTCACGTTGAAGGATTGAGTCGTCAGGAAATCGAGTTGCAAGGATGCTGCTACATGGGGTCGTTGAACGGCCGCCGAGAGTTCTTGTCGATAAAGATCAAATATGGTCTTTTAAACGTAAAACATGCAAGTTGTACCAAACCCCAGACATATTTTTTTTTTTTACTCTTTTTCCTAGCAATAAGAAACTCGATGTAATTTTTTCAAAATGACACTTACTATTCGGTCAGTTTGTTTCTTCAACGGACCAGTTGGGACTGCATTAAGGGAACCGCAAGTAAAGCAACCCTCGAGAAAAATGGGGGATCACCAAATTAGTCCTCATTTGGCATCGCATGAAAGGATTTCGGCACAAAGCGGTGGTTTGGCTTTCAGGAAAAAGCAAACAAGCGGGGCCCTCTTCGGACCCCGAAGTTTTTGATGCCGGTAAAGAGCCAATAAGAATGAGAGAATAGTGAGCAAGAAAGAGAGAGATGGAGAGTACATTTTGGTCAGTAATTCCTAAGAGAAAGAGAGGGTTAGCCCGTCAGACGAACCGGTCTTCCACGGTGGTGCTATTCGTTCTACGATCCTCTCGCGCTATCGTTGCCTTCAATTCGATTTCCATTAGTCTCGAGGTGATGTTTACTTAGCTCCAGGGCTTTCTACTAGAAGGACAGCCGGTAAAATAGCTCGACAGGAAGACAGAAGGGAAAGAAGAAAAAAAAAAGAAGGCACGAAATAGAAACACGGTGTGTGGAAGAGAAGAATGGATAGAGATAGATAGGGCGAGAGAGAAAGATAGTATGAGTAAGCGAGGGAAGCAAGGATCGGAAGGGTTGGAAAAACGAATCAGGTTTCTACCTTTATAGCTCAACATCGTCGTTTCGCTTCCCGTGGTTCCTTTCCTTTCCTTACTCCTTGTACGGATGCAGAAGGACCAGGCGACAGAAAATCATAATCACTGACAAAGGGCCTCCAAGGCACCATAGCGTGCAGCCACGTAGACAAGGCGAGCTTTCGCACCCCTTTCTCACGCGACACCTCGCCGTCAGAAGGATTCATCTTTTTTAGGGGACCTCGAGAGTCTTCGAAAAAGTGCCAAGAGGGTTCCTCGATCGGCGATCTTCTGGACCAGTTACCAAACTATTTTTTTCCCTATGTAAAATTTCCCACTTTTCCATCATCTTACCAATTTCTCCCCTCTATCGTTGACAGTTCAACCTTCAGCACGTTTTACTCGTTAACCCATTCACTGTCAGAAAAACTAATCAAATATTACCTTGGGTGTTAAAAATTGGAGAAAACTACAGAAAGGCTGTGAAACATTGCTTTAACACTAGATTTACCAAGCCAGTCAAAATGACTGGTACACAATTTTTTCCAAAAATTCTACGGGTTTATGAGAGAGCCGTAGAATAAATATTCTTCATCCATCGTATAAAACATAAATCATCGAATATAACATCTTTTCCACGTCTTAATTTTTCTTGTTTTAAGGTACATATTTAACATGTTTAAGTATAATAGATTTCACGCTGGTAAATCTAGTGTTAATGAATCGAAACTATGATATCGACATTTATAAAGATACGAAGAGCATTTTTGTTTCAAACGAGATATCTCGTGGCTGTCAGGGAATGGGTTAATTGTGGTAGCAACGATTGCTCAACAATTATTAATCCAATATCATAACACATTCTAAATGTTCGTAAAAGTATCATAGAACGAGTTGATCCTTCCAACCAGACAGATTAACCGTGTTGCAACGACTCGCATACATAATGAATTTAATCACAGAGCTGCAATAATTAGTTGCACAGCTACAATTACGTAATTTCCATACGTGATTGAAACGCGGGATTTAACAGAACGAATCCGACTATCAAACCGACCGTGCTGGCCCGTGAGCTTTAACTAACACAATGCATTGTTATGCTAATACAAATTACACGTATATATCTACCCCGTGTAGAACAGTATTTTTGCCACTTTATTGCAGCAATTTCGTAACGGTACACCAGGGGCGACCAGAATGCCTATGGTTGGACCATGTGATTCCACGAAATTCGACTCGAATCGCAACCCTTTAACCGGCTACCCCACTCGTACACAGGAGGCTTGATTTATGAGAGCCGGCATCAATTGTGCGCAACTATGTGGCTACCCCTTTAACGCCGCTTTCGTCACTCCCTCCGAGTGTTCGATCGCGCTTGGAGAAAAGAGAAAAAAAGAAAAGATTTGTTCGTGGAAGAACGTACTATACGGGTTACTTCCGCCCCATGATATTCTGGGGGATCGATATTTATGACCGAGGATTTCCAATCTCCTAATTTCTGTGCACTTTCCTCTTTTTACGATTTTTTCCCCCTACCAAGTATATTTGGGGTTGAACGGACGTATTTTTTAATTCTGAATATTTAGAAGTCTCTATCAAGTAGCAAGTATAAAATGAATTTAATTCAATGTCTAGAATGTGACTCTACGTATTTGCAAAGTTTCAATTTTAGTTAGATGTATGCACGTTGAATCGGATAGACTTTAATAAATTAAATGTGTATTTTGAAAAAAGTGAGATCAATAGGCAAAGAAAATGATCGGTTAACAAGTTAAATGTGACCAAAATTCTTTTGAATTTTTCGTCACGAAGGTTGAGAAATAAGCATAAATCTATTTCAAATTATTTATACCCTTTAGTTATTAGTTTTATTTCGGGATAGCCTCAAAATATTCCAAAACATCTTGAAATATACAAATATATTTTAGTTTTCGTCAAAATTACAATTTATATAACCAGTGGTAGCTTTTGCACATGACGAGTATAGTCGTCAAACACAGCTAACTGGTTAAGTCCTTTCTATACTATAAAATACATGTGAAATATCTACTGTACCGTGGCCCTATGAATTTCAAAACCATTTTCAAAATTGAAACCCGTCAATTTGATAACTTCCGTAGATCTAGAGTTAAAAAAGTCTATCACGAATAATCTCTATACGTTAATCTCGTTAAAGCAGCGAATGGATTAACATGTCGCTGAAGATTTTCGTAACTCAATGTAATTTTAATGATTCAATCCATTTTCATTACACATCGTCGTCTAGCGTAATCATTTCTCCGCTCTTCCACCGAGAACGATTAAAATACCGAGTGAAATTCTAACGTGAGAAAATCAATTAGCTCTCTGTTAGCGACATTCCGTTCAACGGTTGCTTTAATCGCGGTAATTAGCTTCTAATGCGCGTTACGTACTCTGAGCGACAACGTCGGCGATGCACAGTGCGAAATTCAGTTAATTTTAACCCCGGTGCGAGCTGGCAGGCAGTCAGGCAATAATGCCACGCTGTTTGTATGGAAATTTACCGGTCGGAAAATGACCGTGTCGAAAGGCTCGGCAAAACGGGGCTTCTTCATTGGCTCTACATGCTCGCTTTGCTTTCTTCCCAGCAATTTGCTCGAGCAAATTATCGGCACGAATAATCACGACGAAGGACTTAGAAAGGGTTACTGTGACCGTTAGAAACACAGGGGGGGCATCGATGATTCTTCGAGGTACAGTCTTCTAGTTGACCCACTGAAACATTCGGTTCATTTTTTTCTTTCGTTTCTTCAACCCTAAGCAAACTGCCCTTCTTGGTCCATCGTGAATTCACGTCACGGTAAATTGAATCGAATGGAGCATAGAATCCTTCGTTTTCATGCTTAACACTTTACCAACCGGTAGCCTATTGATTGTCTTTTTGGAACTGATGCTTTTGGACTTTTAACTTGTTAATTTGTTGTCATGGCAATTAGTAAATTGCTATTTATCGTTGTGGATTATTGTGTCAAGGACTGAGGGACGAGAATTTGTAATTTTCGAAGAGTTATCGGTAGCAGGGAATTATTTGCGGCCAAGTGACCGGTCAAAAGAGGGTAGGATGTTTAAAAAATACCGGTCAGTAAAATGGTAACACAGTTTCACAATTTACAGTGAAGTGAAAATTTTTCTATTAAATTCGCACCTTTATAAAGCAGAAACTTTAAAGATACAAGTAGATATAAATTCGACAGATCTTCATATTTCAAACGACAGTATTTAAATACAGAATGTGTTAGAAAATTAGTAGATATTGCATTTTCAAAGGTCACCGATCACCTCCATGGCAGTCAACGTGTTAATAAATATAGTTGCAATTTATACCGACAAAAGTTTTGAATAAATTAGAAGTTAGAGTCATTAACCGTCCGATTTCATCAACATTCCCTTCACCTCTACGACACAGGAAGACAATGAGACGGTACTTCCTTAATTAGAGCAAGTAACTGCATATCGTATGATCAACAACGTACATATTTTGCAAGAATACTTTCCAACGTCCAAGTTCGCACCCCTATAAAGTGCGAAGCACGAGCCCGTGAAATATTTAACCCCATACATTGAGAGCGACGTTTTAAAAGTATCGTCTGCGCTGGAAAACCGTCGACGATCGCAGGAATCGAGGAGGTAGCGGCAAACGTGCGGGTTTGAAAGGGAAAAATCGAGGGGTGAAGTTGAAAAGTTTCGTATTACGTGCCCGCATGCTCCACACCCCCGTAGTTCGGTTCTCTGCCCATGGCAACCCATGCTGCGCTTAGTCCAAGCCCACGGACATCTTAATAAAACTGTTGCATCCACGAGGATCATCGGCCGAGAATGGATCGTTCTCATTCTTCTGCCTCGACAGTCGAGCCTTGCCCACAACAACGTCGACAAAAGTTTCGTAACGCTCGTAGTTCAGGAAATTGCAGTGTGCCGTGGTGTTGCATCTTGGACTAAATGACAAATGACACGTCGTTGGTCGGTCGCTTGGAAATTGGACAGATGTTAATCGCACGAGAATCACGTTGGTTCTCGTCGTTTCACCAACGAGATTCTTCTACTGATATTTCTTACATTTTCTTTTTCACCGAATATATTCGAATTTTCTGCAACGTGATAGTAGAAAATTTCCTACAAAATTCGCGCCAGCTGTTGTTCGACATCTTGACGCACGTGAACGCTGCGGGACTTTTGTGCTATTGTTTCGTCGACATAATACGCTCACGTGAGCCCTGCTCACGTGAAGAAAAAAAGAACGAATCGACTTGGTCGCACGATCGATCGGAAGGAGAAGAAAAGCCTTACCGGCTCGAACCTGAGGTTCGAGTGTTCTGCATACTACAAATTGCATTTGTACGAGCCGGGAAAGGGCGAATCTTACAAAACCGAAAGTAAAAGAGTGCCTGACAGATGTCGTACCGCCGACAACGAGTCCCGTCGAATTGGCAAGTACACTTTGAACAATAATTAGAAATCAATCCTTAGCACACACCCTGGAGAGGTACATCGAGGGTGCGTTATGAGAATCTCCGCCAAAGGAAGAAGAAAAAAAAGGAGAAAAGCATAAGTACCCTCATCTCTTTACGAAAAGACGAATCGTCTAACGGCTATCAAATTGCGCTAGCTTTTCTACCAGGCAAAAACTCTGTGCGAATACTCGAAACTTATGGGGCAACGAGTTCCATCGAATTGGGATCTACACTTGAAACAATAATTAAAAATCAATCTTTCGCACATACCCTGAAGAGAATAAAAAGGTGCAAGGTGTCCTCTATCGAGAAACGGTATATCGAGAGTGCGTTATGAGAATGTCCACCAAAGAGAGAAGAAAAGCATCAGCACCCTCCTCTCTTCACGAAAAGACGAATTGTCTAACAGCTATCAAATTGCGCTAACTTTTCCTCCAGGTAAAAACCCTGTGCGAATAATCGAAACTTATGGGGCAACGAGTCCCATCGAATTTGGAAGTACACTTGAAACAATAATTAAAAATCAATCTTTAGCACATACCTTGAAGAGACCATACACTAAAAAGGTACAAGGTGTCCTCCACCGAGTAACGGTATATCGAGAGTGCGTTATGAGAATCTCTACCAAAGGAAGGAGGAAAAAAAGAAGAAAAGCATCAGGACCCTCCTCTCTTCACGAAAAGACGAATCGTTTAATAGCTATCGAATGGCGCTAGCTTTTCCACCATGCAAAAACTCTGTGCAAATACTCGAAACTTATGGGGCAACGAGTTCCATCGAATTGGGATGTACACTTGAAATAATAATTAAAAATCAATCTTTAGCACATACCCTGAAGAGACCATCCACTAAAAAGGTACAAGGTGTCTTTCACCGAGTAACGGTATGTCGAGAGTGCGTTATGAGAATCTCTACCAAAGGAAGGAGGAAAAAAAGAAGAAAAGCATCAGGACCCTCCTCTCTTCACGAAAAGACGAATCGTTTAATAGCTATCGAATGGCGCTAGCTTTTCCATCAGGCGAAAAACCCTGCGCGAATACTCGAGACTTATTCTTCGCACCCTTATGGGGCAGATCCTGATAATTTCTAGGGTAAACAGAAGCATTGTCCTGTTAGCCGCGTCTTTTGTCGCAGATGGGGATTCTAGGTAGATCCTTTTGTGTCCATAGATCGTCGATCATCGCACGACACTGTCAGGATAAATGATCTCTGAGCAACCGTTTTGCGGAAGACACCTCGTTGGCCTTTCCTCGCCTCAAAAACTCTTACGAATCTCTCCTCAACGGAGACACGCGACATTCGCTAATTTGAACACTGCATTGTCCGACATTTTGCGAGTCATCGTCGCGTGATCATTTCACGTTCGTTGAAAACGACATTCTGTTGAAACGTCAAGTCCACTGAATTCCGAATAATACAAGTTTCCCCCCAAAAATTTGTTCTTCTCGTGCAGACGCCTTTTCTTTCGTTTCTTGGGTGTCTTTCCGCGCCACGTCATATATCCTCTTTCGTTTTACGTTTCTGAATCCTCGACACGTTCACGACGGCAGGGTAATTCAGCGTTCAGCATCGTTGAGTCATCGTCTATTCACGGTTCTCATTTTTCACGGATAAAAATGAATGTGCGAAGAAAGAATTAATCGAAATAAAAATGGTTACGAGACTGAAGTAAAGTAGCATCGGTAAGATCGACTACTTCAACGACAAGAGTAAACTTTTCCCACGATGTTATCCGTTCGTTTCTTGCTTCGTTTAACGAAGAAATTTCGCGTTCAATTAAAGCTTTCGCGTTCTCGCAGAGGCATCCACACTCGAAAGAACCGCGACGAAGAAGCTCGCCTGCGACCAGCCGTGGAAACACGTGTCACTCTTCCATGAATGCTTCCTCTGTCTTCTCGTGTTCGTTACTCTTTCATTTCCCTCCCTCTTGCTCTCATCTCCTCTCTATCACTGCCTCTCTTCCTTCTGTTTCTCCGCTATCTCCCCATGGACGCCCACAGAGACAGACCGCGAACAAAGGACGATAAAAAAATGAAATACAAGATCAAAGGACGGACTCAGAGCGATGCTCGAACGGAGGAGTCGGGAATTCGAGAATGTATTCCGGGAGCGCGATAATCATGTTACGTTCAGTCGATCTCTGTCGAGAAATCGCCAAGTAAATTGCGCGCTTCTCTGAGAAATTTCAAGTGAAAATTGTACGGTTCTGCTGAATTCTGAATTCTATCAAAATTCTAATAACTTACACAACTGGACACGAGATGACTTCATTATAAAAAATAAAATAACAAAATGTGGAATAAAATTTGTTAACTTGAGGCTTAACCTTTGAGAAAGTCGAATTACCTTCTGTATTCACTTGTATATTTTGTTCTACCGTAGTTTGTATATATTATGTTGTCCATAAGTAATTTCCTGGCGAAATTCCTCATCAGTAATATTGCCAGGATGACAATGTGATGTCTGAGACAATAGCTCGTCGGGATTTACAATTAACACTACCATTATGGTGTACCATATTTAAAGAACACATGAGAAAGAAAAGAGCGTTATCGGAATTTTACATCGAATCGTCGGTCACCGTTGTTTCTTCTCACTTTCATTGTCAAGCTGCTGCGGAGATTTAACACAATAGCCTTTGTCACTGCTCGGACGACTCTTGTGTGGAATCCTGTCGCGAGAAATTTTCCATTGGAAAACAGCCCGCGATCGATGAAAGTTCTGAAAGCAAACGTTTCTCTGCCACCGGTAGGATATCCGCGAAAGTGCAGGAACAACGACGTTAAATCGGCGACATTGGATTGCAGCAACAAAAAACCATCCATCGGAAATCCGCCAGGGAATGATCGATCGCAGGAGAACGTTTTCCACTCGGAGCGAAGTGGTTGGAAAAATTCATTGGATGAGGAGACAAGAAAAAAAGTAGAACGAGAGAGGAAGTACGGTAGTTTCTCAAAGAAGCTCCATCAAAAACAAATCTCTACTGTGCAAGGTGTCTCACGGAGAAAAATATCAATGGTGGAAGAGGTAAGAGGAAAAAAATCCACGGTGAAAAATGTCGTGGCTTATTGTGAGTTTAAAGCGCAAGGGATGAAAAGAGATAGGGGATGAAAAGCGAGGCTAAGCGAGATAATAATAAATGACTTGCTCGAAGACGAATGTACGATTTACATGAGAAGATTGATGACCGTGAAGAAGGGGATGTTTTACCACCACCGGCCAGTTTTGCTTCTGCGCCCTTCCCTGCATATTTTAATCTTAGTATCGCGGACTAAAGGATTAAACTTTTTATCAAAGCCGAAGGAAGCTGAACAGCTTAGCCCGTCGTCGTATGAGACTTGGATAAAATTAATGAGGATCGTCTCGGTTTAATTGACGAAGGTATAATGAATTTCTAAGCGTACCTTTTCAACAGACCGCGAATACATTTGTATAAACATAGATTTACTGACCCACATCGAGTCAAGCGATGTACCGGGTGAGCGTGAAAAATTCAAGGAAACGGAAACGATCGTCTGGAAGGGAGAAAAGTCTTTTTCTTGGAGGGACGAGAAACGATCTTTCCAGACGACCAAACTTCCTCAATGGAACATGAACTCTCTGGGAGATTCTTCCTCTTTCATTCCTCACTATTATTGGTGTCTATTGTACGGACATTTTGGAAAGTCAAAACTTACCGTTGACTTTCAACGCGCCTGAGAAAGAGAAGTTGGCAAATCTGAGAAAGGTCTGCCGTCTATTTTTAACCCAGAGCAGTGCTCGGATCGGAAACTGTATATTATCGTTGCACGACCAAAAGGGGAGTCCAAAAATTACAGAACCCAAATCACATGAAATAATAAACTGAAATAAGGAAAATTTACCAAATTACTTTTCCTAATAAGCTACAAAATTTCCCCAACAAATATCTCCCTCGAGAAACTTCAGTACTTTAAGTCTTGCCACAAATTTAATAACCTAATAGAAGACCAAATTCGCTAAAACTTTCTTACTTGAAATTCTCCAACTAATTTATTTCCAACTTTCCTACCATGCACTCAGGTTTCATCAGTATCATATTTCAACTTCCCTACGCTAACACGAGGATGCTTCTATGACTTTTCGAAGCTATTAGAAAATAAGGAAAATATTTATTAACGTGAAAAGTTATTCGGGCCGACAGAAGGTAGAGTAAATAAGTTGGACCATGGAGGGTTTTGTGCGGAGGGAAGAGAAGTTAGCCGACGAAGTCAAAAAAGCGGAAGCATTCATTATGGTCGTCGTTACACATCGGAGGGTTCGGCTGGCCTAAAGTAGCTGGATTTACCGCAGCATGTAGCGGGGTATTACTGCAAACAGTCCTGCAAAAAAATTGCTCCCTCGTGTGCGATCCTAACGGGCTTCGTCTTTGTAATTAGCACTAACGAACCGTTTGTTTCGCCCGACGAGACACCGCGACTCGCAGGTGTGCCTCGCGTTCCAAAGTTACCGGCGCCAAAGCGATACCATGATGTTATGTAACACGTAATCGTAACAACTGAGACCTGACTGGTCAAATAGGAGTCACATCGATGAATCGTTACCAGCACATCGATCCGTACGAAGTTCAATACGTTGACTTCTATGGGGGTCACCGGCGCTATTGAATTCGTATAACTTTTCAATTGTTATATTTACGAATTTTCTAACGCATTTAGTATTTAAATACTGACGTTTAACAGTTTGAGGCATGGCTGGAATAAAAGAGTCCCAAATCGAAAATTTATATTATTACTTTATTCAATTTAAGAGAAAAAAAAATTCCGGTGCAACATGGGTCATCCTGTTTTTTGAATTCCTGTGCCTCAAAGAGGTAAAAGATAAAATTCTATTGAATATATTTGTATCTTTAAAATTTCTGCTGTGCAAAGATGGGATTTTAATGGGAAAAGTATCACATCAGTGGAAATTATAGAAATGGCCAAATATCACTGGAGTTCAAGGTGTTTATCACCTTAATACTAGAGCTACCAAGTTAAAATGACTGTCAACGAATTTTTTGAAACTTTTTTGAAATTTCTAACGCTGTATCTTTTCAATTTTTTACGTCTATTTTGAAGACTGCAAATGATTGAATAGATCAAGTTATCTGGCCACTTTGTTTACTCGATTTGGACAGATTTATTTAACAATTTGAAATATATTGATTTAATCGTCAGTGAATCTATTGTTAAACTCACTTGTTCATCGACTATTGTCATTTATTCGATATATCAACAAGTGCAACGAGAAGAAGATTCAAGGGGACACGTGTTGCGCAAAGTGTACTTCGGTTTGCTTCTATTTTCAGAGATTTCGTGAAATAGGAATTAAATATTTATGAACGTTCGATCAAGGCTAAGTTTGTATTCGATCAAAGGTATATACTTTGATTACAAACACTCGTCTCGAGTAATTCTAGCGGAAGAGTGCTCGCTAAAACAAGTCGTAGAATGTCTTATCTCGAGATAAGTATTACTAAGATCAAAACAAAATTTTTGAGTGTCATGTCACATACGCAGTTCATATAAATAAAGTATGTTTTGCGAGATTAAAAATTTGATCACATGGAAGAAAAAATTGCTAACTCAGCAATATACATGTTGAATTGATTACTCAATGGTTTCCTTGAGTTTACTATAACTTTGAGATTTGATATAATTTTGGAAAATTGAGATTTTATCCAACTTTGGAACTAGATAGCAGTGTTACGATTATTCCTTGCATCGTTACAGTGTTGTAACGGTGACCGTTTTTCCAGTTGCAGTTCCTAGTCTTATCTACCGTCGACAGAACCGACTCGCATCACGATCACCAATGCGTACGTTTCCCACCTCCGCTTCCTGATTCCTCGCAGAGCGGAGCTTCCGGTCTCGTGACAGGCCGCCCTGGTCCACCGCTCCTTCCGTCCCGTGTTCGTCACTTTCACATAGCATTTCACCTTCACGGGACACCGTGAACACTTCCTTCCTCGTGTGACTACCGGTTCGCGCTACGACTAGATTGTCGTGTTGAAAAAAAACCGTTCTCCTAATTTAGACACGACCTTTTTAACCCGTTAGATTAATCCTTCACGTCGACGATAAACGAGCGCAAAAGGAAAGGCAACGTCCTTTTTTTATAAAAACAGAGCAATATTTTCATTGAAGAATTTCATTATGATTCGTTTAAATGGGACATAACGGAGAGAAATGTTTCTTTCTTTCGTGTTTTTTTTATTGTATATCACTGTCTGCCATGAAATCCTAATCTTCGTCCTTGGTGGGGTAAGGGATTTCGTGCGGATGCACAAAAAGGTAGGAGAGAGAAGAGGGACGGAGGTGCGTGAAAAATCGAGGATATTCAGCAGGATCGAGGGTGTTCCTACCGATGATCCTTGTGAATAAATAATTCATGGTCCTCCGGTAGATGCACCATGGCCAGCGAAGGAAAAAACGACCAAGATGGGGTCCTGTTTCGCCAGGATGACGCGTCAGGACTGACAGGAGGCAGAAGAGCGTGAAGGAACGAGGTGAAAAATGGAGGACTGTTAAACAGGATTTTCGATGTTGACCGAGAGCTGATGGTAAAAAAAAACTGTGCCTTCCGGAGGTACAGCACGGAAACGTACCGCCTCTTTTTCCCTCTGATCTTCGTGGGATCGAGCTATGCCTTTTTTAACCCTAGATCTACCAAGGTGGTCAGAATGACTTCCTGCGATGTTTCTGAATTTCTGAATTTCTAACGCTGCTTCTTTTCCAATTTTCTACGTCTATATTGACGATTTTAAGCTATTAAATCAATCAAGTCTTTGGCCCGCTTTGTTTATCTGACTCGAACAGATTTATTTGAGAATTTTAAATATGCTGAATTAATCATTGGTAGATCTAGTGATAAAATACATTTCAGCAAACAGAAAGAAAAGTGTTCTCTTTTAAAAATATATTGAAAATACCGTCGATAATTTTTCATCAATAAAAGATTAACGTTGCAAATTTAGGAATAAGAATATGTGAAAGTCACCCGGTATATCGAACTTACAACAGTCGCTTTATCCTAAGATCTGAGGAAATAAACGGTTTCCTGAGTGAAACGTGCTGCCACGTTGTGGGCCAACGAAAAAGGGGCGGATAAAACATGCAACAACTGCGTTTAAAGTCGCTTCCATGCAGTAGACCTCGAAGCTCGATGCCTTTCGTACGTTCATAAATATTCATGTACTTCCGTGATCAAAATTCGGCAGACGTGGATAGAAGAAGCAAATGTCCCCGGACATTTATGAATAACTTCCCTATTGTCCATCAACCCTTTTACACCTTTCTAACTTTCACGCAGTGTCATCGTAGAATGAAGAAAATTAATTTTACCACTTCTTCGTCCCGACTTACCCAAGAGGCTTTCTATCGAGAATCGACGATACTTAATGAGAACCATCGTGATAAATTTCTTTTGCAAATATTCAGGCCTCCGATATTGAAGAAATATGGCAGCGTATTAACGTCGAGAATTACTGGTTTACTCTCTCCGCGCGAGAAGCTTTTAGAACAGCAGGATGCGGGTTTAGAGACCGTTTTATTTATGGGGCGTTCACACGGATAGGTCGTGCAAACGCGTCCGACTTCTCGAGCTTAATGGACCGTGAGAGAAGAGGAAAGAGAAACCCGCGTCTCCTTCAGGATTCTTCGACTCCAAGCACGTTCTACACCAGCGAAATTTCCCTTTTCAATGGAATCGCACCACTTCTCGCACGAGAGACTTCCAAGAACGTATCTTTTCGGCTAGAAAATGAGATTTACCGACTTACACCCCAAACAGATGTTTTGTTGGTTTCGAGGCGACACTTTAGAACGCTTAGATGAAAAACTACTTCATAGCTTTCACCTTTGTCCCTCGAATTCACGATAGTTCTTTTTCGATATTCTCGATCATTCATCATTTTTTCTATCATGTTTCAAAAATTCTTAGAAAATCATTCCCCTATGACAAATTAAAGCAGAGGCGGTTGCAAACGATGCGGTTGGTTAACGTTAGAAAAATGAAGTACTAGTCTTCTTTTTTTCCGGAGAAAGGATCATTAAAAATTCTTAAAAAATCATTCCCAATGACAAAATAAAATAGAAGCTGTTGCAAACGATGCGGTTGCTTAACATTAGAAAAATGAAGTACTAGTCTTCTTTTTTTCCGGAGCAAGGATGATTAAAAATTCTTAGAAAATCATTCCCTATGACAAATTAACCCTTTGCGCTCCTATGTCGAGTCTAACTCGACATTTTGTCAAATCCAAACCAATAGATGTTAACGTACGAAAAAAAAACGGGATTGCATCCCAAAAAGTTTTTCAAAAGATATCATGCACTTGTAAATTACAAGATACTTTATTTCTTTAAATTACCCTATTTTTCAGATCAAGTAAGATTGAAACAAAATACTTAAAAGCGTTGGGAGCTACTGGTAAGAAAATTGAAATATAATTCGGAGTGCAAAGGGTTAAAGTAGAGACTATGACAAATTAAAATAGAGGCTGTCGCAAACGATGCGGTTGCTTAACATTAGAAAAATGAAGTACTAGTCTTCTTCTTTTTCCGGAGCAAGGATGATTCAAATATTTCACAATCCATTTCGTGGAAAATTCTCACCGTGTAGCAACAATGATTGTTCCCGTGGATAAACGAAATGACCCTGAATAGAGTATGACTCATCTATTACAAAAATACATTGTGCTGCTAATAAGACAATTACGATATACGAGCAAGTAGATAATCGTCCAAACGCAAGTAACCGGTACAAAAAAAAACACCTTCAAATTAACAATTTCAATTGTACCCAACAGAGAGAACAGTCCAAAGACTTGTATCGAAACTCGATCGAAGACTTTTCTCCAAGCATCCATCAGAACACTTTCACGATAATGACACGATCAGTGATTTTTCCAGCGTGTATCGGCAAGACAAGCGAGCGTAAACTCGCGATTTCTTGTCGCACGTTCGACACGCACGAAACGCTATAGTTCTTCGGCATGGAGCACGTCACGATCGACTTGTTAGGCTCGCGTGTCACCCTGAGACGCATATTTTACCGAGATAATTTATGCAAGCGCCGCGTACTTCTTACGCCCGATTTCCATCGTGGCTCATCGAGCCGAGAAAATCGACTGTATCGTATGGTTGGCTTGTATTTGCCATTTTAATTTGTGTCTTCTCGCCCCTCAATATCAGATGCTGCATCGAATCGGAAAGGTGGACAAATACCGGGACAGTTTTAGGTCAAATATTTGACACCCTGTTGAATGATCTGAGAATAGTCGGGAAGAAAGTTATTCTCGATTGGTCGAATGATCGACGACATTTATCGGATCGAATCGGTCCAACTCAATTGAACTCTATCAGTTGCCCAATTCTTCTTGAGCTCGATGTAATTGCCGCGTCGATGAGTTATTCCTCGTGATTTACATCTAAATTAGTCCCCTATATTGTTCTGTATCTCTGTATAATTTCTATGAAATTTTTTATGAGTAGTTAGTTTAAGTTTTAATTAACACTAGAACTACCAGCGTCAAATTAACATATTTTAATAAATTAAATAAGAACTTTGAAAAAGGGAGAATCAAGCGGCGGAAAATTTGATCGATTGGGTAATTTACGATTATTGATATAGACGTAGAATATTTATTCTATGACTCTTATATAAACTTGGAGAATTTTTTTGAAAAAATTGTGTTTCAGTCATTTTGACTGGTTTGGTAGTTCTAGTGTTAAATCCAGATGTTTTTTTGTGATTGTTCACGTATGGTAGGTCGGTATTCGTGGAAATCAGGTAGAGATATTTGTCGTAGGTCAATTCTCGTTGGTTAACCGAGTACAATCCAAGGGGTCCATCGGTACGAAGCCACATATCGAAGGAATGCAGGTGAAGGACCTCCAGGGAGGCCCTTCCACGCTAATTTCCCTCGGTGAACCTTATCGGAGAACTCTAGGAATTCAGTCGATCATGCATTACCGATAATACACTACGAACGTCCTTCGAAAATTACCCTCGGCTCACTGATAAGGAATTCCTTAACGGTTAATGGACACACTAACCCCGGAATTTTTCGATAATTTTTCAAGTCTCTCGAAACTCCTCAAACAATAGCTACAAAACTTCAAATTCATTTGTTTATAAACCTACCAGATTTTTCTGGATTCTAACAATGTAAGAAATATATCCAATAGAAATAAATATATAATATAATAATTTAGAAAAGTATAAAGCATCAAATTAAAAGCTTCAAATTAAGGTTTAAATTAGCAGAGACTATTAAGTGGAGCAAAATGCTCGCGTTATCAAGAATGCGCATAATTCCAAGCGGAAGATCGTTTCTCCGATTTAATTTAATTCCTTGTTTTGCTCGGAAAGCCTTCTCAAGATAGCGATCGACCGGTCGGACTGCTTTATCAAGATGGAAATCACCCGGCATGGGGTTCCTTATGGGTGCCATAAAATTGGAGAAACTTGCGACGACAGCCACCCTCCGTCGAAGGAGGGACGGTTCGACGTCTATTTCTACCTTAAGGGCAGGCTAAAATAGTCACGTGAATGCTCGCACCATGGCGATGCGTGGGCGTGTTTAGTGGCGTTTTCAGCGGTAATCGTTTAGGTGAATCGAGACGAGCGAAAAGGGACCACGGGGTGTCCTGATGATACCAACGCGTGTCTTCACTCCTACGCTTCTCCTGATCATTTGACGTCAATCTTACGATTGGTTGCACTCGCACATACCCCTACGTGTTTTCTTCTTGCGCGGGAGGTAGATCCTTCATTACCATTAAATTATCTCTATAAAAAGTTTCATCTCTATCTCGAGCAGAAACGAGCAGAAAGATAGAAAGAGACGAAGAGGCTGAGAATTTGCGAAATATCCGGCGACAGTCAAATAACCCTCTGGCAATGAGGGATAAATTACGTGTACGCTCGACTGACCATTTTTAATTGAATATAATCGAGGATAAAGGTCATTGCGCGTATCCTCAATTACCACATGAACGATCAATAATTCCAACAGACTATGCTCGGACTCGTACGATTGATCCTCATCAACCACCCTAAATATCTTTTTTTTTTCTGTTCTCTTGTTTCAGGCGAGTTGTACGTGGAGGATCTAAGCGAGAGGAGGATCGTTTCTATCAGAATGGGATGGTTGTGGGTCGAGGGTACTCCGATGAGGTTGCCATTGAGGGCATTGAACCTACGTCAGGCAGCACCCAGCCTTTGTCAACCTCATGCTCTGGCTCTTGGTTTTACCTTGAGTAATTCGCAGGGCCATTCCCTTGCTACTTTTTGGGTAATTATTCTACACTTCATATTCACATTGTTTCAATTTTCTGTGCCTGTGAAAAATTCCCTCACTGTGGATCATTGTTTTATAATACTATTACTTTATCGTGTTGATCAATTGCGAAATTTTTGATGTTGAGGTGTGGGTGGATTTTAAATAGAATACAAAAAAGATATCATGGATATCAGAGGTACGCGGTTCAATTGGGCCGAAAAAAGCGAGAAAGATTTTTTCACACTGTGCATTATTATTTTATCGTGCTGACCAATTGCGAAAAGATTGATTTTGAATTATGAGGGGGTTTGAACCCTTTGCATCTCGACGTCCCACCTGAGGGGACATCGTAAGTTTAATATATCACTATGTTGCACCCTCTAAAGGGACATTCGAATTTATTAGTAATTACAAAGGTTGCACTTATTGCACCGCAAGGTTTTAAGAAATATATGTTTAACTGAATTTTTCTATTGAAATAGCACAAAATAGCAAATAGTGAAGTGCCGGTAAGTTGCTAATAGATAACGTCAGAGATGGCTCGGAGTGCAAAGGGTTAAATGTGAATAAAAAAAGATATTTTGGGTATTAGAGATACGCGGTTCAATTGGGCCGAGCAAAGCGAGAAAGATTCCCTCGCACAGTGGATCACTATTTTGTGATACTGTAATTTTATCATGCTGACCCATTGCAAAAAGTTTGATTTTGAACTACGGGTAGGTTTTAAATATGAATAAAAAAAAGATATCACAGATATTAGAGATACGCGGTTCAATCGGGTCGAGCAAAGAGAGAAAGATTCCCTCGCACAGTGGATCACTATTTTGTGATACTATTACTTTATCGTACTGATCATTTTCGAGAAGAAACTTGATTTTGAATTATAGGTAGGTTTTAAATATAAAAAAGAAAAGATATCTGGATATTAGAGATACGCGGTTCAATCGGGCCGAGTAAAACGAGACTCGAAGAGGCACAAGTGGATGGAATAAAGATAGAAAGAGAAGAAAAGATAATTCGCGGCAACACGCAATGTAATTGCATGTAAATGGTCTTTATCTCCGGCACGATCCGTTTCCTCGGCTGTAAACACTTTCTCGTGTCTCGGGCGGACTCCGAGCTCCCGTTTTGCTGTGCGCTGCAACTTCTAATTACGGTCTAGCAACGTCGCCATTCGATTTCTACCTCGTTATACAATCCCGCGGCTATATTTTAAGCCCCGAGCGGACAAACTCCATTTTCTAAACTTCACCAAAAATTTCGATTCCACCCAACTTTCTCCTCGTTTTGCATAAGCAGATACGATCTTCCGAATGTTCAGCGAATTCTCCATACTGCCACAACCTTCCGTGTCTACACGATTCTCAATTGAATAATCAATCCGAATTCTCATTAAATTCCCACAAGAAGGCAACATTAATCCATACTCTACAACCTCAATCAATATTCTTCAAACATCACACAAATTCTAACTTTTAAAATCCAAATAGAACTGTAATAAACCACGTTGTAAGTTCATAAATTGCTAGATTGGTCTCTCAAGGTCGATCATCGCGGCAAGGACTTATAACGGTGACGTAACTTATATCCGACCGATTTGTGGATGCTTAATAAGGTCAGTAGGCAAGGTCAAAATCCGCTTGTGAGATGTCGACGATAAAAGGACGCGTGGGAGACCGGTACTCCACTCTCCCATGACCCACCATTGTCAAGGAGTCCCACCATCCTCCTTTCCTGGCGAACGAGTTCCGTTGCCTTCTTGGCTTAGTCATTCAAAGGACGTTCGGTCGACGGTGCACTGATCTCGCGTTATCTCCATCATTCCGGATCCATTTTTGGAACGAAGGGAAACTCGGAGATCGGAGCAAAAAGACGGAACGACGTGAAAACTGGTAGAGAACCGGACATTAGTCCGGCCACTGCCTATTAATCAGCGAAACTTTTTCTTATCCTGTGGCGATAATGGTCGCCGAACGAGACACGAAGGTCGAGGCCTAGTGAAACGGCTGAGAGTTTCGCTTCCATCGAAGATGATAATGATTGTCGCCGGCGGTGGACAACCAATGAATTCCATGGTGTCATGGCTTCATACTACGAATAGTATGAGACTTTCGAATCGCTGGCGAAATCGATCCTCCGGGAGAGTCGATTATTTTTTATCAAATGCATTCACACGTTAAGACGAAATTGAATTAATATAATAAATAATTCACATCTGGTTTAACGACTGGTAGATTACGACTTCTCCCCTTTTAAACGTAACGAAATCTCCAAGTATTTCCCGTTTAGACTCAACGAACCGTTAAATCCACACAACTGTCTCTACGATATTTAAATTCAGAAAGTAAAATTACATGTAGGTAGAAAATTGCAGATATTTCGCAAATGGTCGAACGTGCACGAACATCGTTAATTTTACATACGGAAGAGTCCATGTAACTTTGAATTCTAACGTGAAAATCTTTTTTCCCTTGTATCTAGGCCGACACGGAACCAATCTACTGGTCTTGGGTCAGAGCAATCGCGGCGGAATTGGTCCGGCAAACGCCATTTCGAGCTCAACGTTGCCTCAACTTTCTCGAAATCCTGACTATCTGCCCAAGGGGTCCGGTTCCGCTTCCAGATAGTCCAACAGAGACTAGAAGACGATCACGAAGTGAATTGAGATGTTGGCCAAGCGATTCTCCGATGGAAAAAAACGCGAGAAATACCACCACGATGCTCGACGATTCAAGAAGAAGAGCAAGAAGTGAATTACGTGGATGGTCAAGTAGTAATTCTAGTGACGAAGACTTATTGGGTGAATTTCGTAGTATACCGACGATAATTAAGGATCAACCTGTGACGAGGACATGGGGTTGCAGCGAGAGCAGCGAGGGTAGCGACGATAGTCTCCCATGGGGTGGAGTCTGTCGTTCGAGCGTGGATTCTGTAGATTCTACGGTCTCTCTTCCTGAACCAGAGACCAGAGAACAAAGGATTCAAAGGTACAAGGAAGCGCGAAGACGAGAGAACGAAGCAAGAAGTCGAAGAGTCCTCGAGGAAGATGCAAGAAGAAGAAAAGCAAGAGCTGAGGAAAACAACAACGAAATCTTGAAGACATACGGTAGCAGTAGATCAAGAAGTAGAACTTATTCTTCCATCGATAACGATGACCTGTGTCTACCTTTGATCAAGAGAGGCTACAATCAGGACAAGATCAGGTTAAAGTGTGAAACTAACATCAACGGTAGACTTCCACCTGTTAAACCAAGTGAAACTTCGACGGTGAGGTTTGAAGATAATCATCGAAATGAAGATGACAAGAAGAACAACAATAGCCCAAAAAATGGAAGTCCTGGAATACTCAGGACGGACGTTAGCGAGAGAAGAAGCAGAGCAAGGGAAAGAAGAACGTTTCGTGAAAAGGGACAAGTTGTACAAAGTCAACAATTCAATACGAGCGTGGAAACTCTTCAAGAACGCAAAGAACGTTTGGCTCTGTTGTCCTCTAGGATACCAGTTCCTCGTCAACTACTACTAGAGACACCTACAAAGACTGTTGAAAGCTTTGTTCAAATAATTCTACCGAAGTCTTCCACATCCTTGACGATTTTAACGGAGCCTCCTTGCGAAGAGGACGTTGCAAGGCTTCTGGAACGATGTCAAAGGGTAGATCATTATGTGCCGGTACGAGAAAAACTTACTTTGTTCGAGTCCCTCTCCAGGCTAGGTGGACGTCTGGCTAGAAGTACGGAGGATCTTGGTAGAACATCTTCTAAGCCAAGTCCCAGAGGCAAACAGAGAGCTAGGTCTCTTCACGATCTCAACAGAGGTGCCAGGTCTGTGCCCGTCAGAGAGATGTGTCGATTCTTCGAGGGTGATGTCGAGCAAGATCAAAAGGTTGGATCTCTTGCCAAAACGAGATTTAGTGATCCTGTAACACCCACGAGAAGCACGTGGAAAGAGCCGGGGATAAAAGGGAACGAAGCACCGTGTGTTAGAACATCTACGAGGAAGAAACATTACTTTAAGTAGACAATTATCAGTTTTGGAGTTGATATCAACACTTATTTAGTTGTGAATGTTGTTCATTAAGCGTCTATGGAGGTCTCGTCAGAAAGAAAATCATTCGTAGGATGTTTTTGTGGGATGTGGACATTTAAAAAAAAAATTTTTTTTTGTTGGGAATACTTAATGTTCGAAGAGCGTGACGATACGAGGCGTGGAAATTATATGTTTCCAGTCGAAATAAACGACGTGGAATGGCACGATATCAAAACTTAAGTATAATCTATTTTCTTTCGGCATTGATCGTCAATATGAACGGGTTCACTCGCACGACACGAAACGATCGAGATATTTGTCGACAGTTTAGAACTCGAATCCGCTCTCTCGACTGCGATGAATCGTCACACTCCTGTTGGGAGAAAGTCGCGCTGCTCGGTGTAGCTTTTTTGCTCTCCAGGATCCGAACTGTGCTCGATTCCCGCGATCGTTGCGAATTTCCAATACTTACGAAATTTACCTTAACCCTTTAACCACAAACTTAATTTATTTTCGCAAATTTCAAGAAATATTCAGTTTGAAACTACCCTTGGTAGAAAGTAATATCCATGATGAAGTGAAAAAAATTAAAATAAAATTATATAAGAAGATTGGCGTATAAGGGTTAACGCGAATTTCCAATACCTACGAAATTTCCCTTAACCCTTTACTCAAAAACTAAATTCATTTTGTCACATTTCAAGAAATATTGAAGTATCAAACTACCCTTGGTATGAAATAATATCCATAATGAAGTAAAAAAAATTGAAAGAAAATTATATAAGAAGATTGACGTTTAAGGGTTAACGCGAATTTCCAATACCTACGAAATTTCCCTTAACCCTTTACTCAAAAACTAAATTCATTTTGTCACATTTCAAGAAATATTGAAGTATCAAACTACCCTCGGTATGAAATAATATCCATAATGAAGTAGAAAAAAATACAAAATAAAATTAAATAAGAAGATTGACGTTTAAGGGTTAACGCGAATTTCCAATGCCTACGAAATTTCCCTTAACCCTTTACTCAAAAACTTAATTTACTTTCTTACATTTCAAGAAATTTTGAAATATGAAATTACTCTTGGTATAAAATAACACCCATAATGAAGTAAAAAAAAAATACAAAATAAAATTATATAAGAAGATTGACGTTTAAGGGTTAACGCGAATTTCGATAATCGAAAGACATTTCGCGGTATCCTTTAATAGCCTCGAAAAAGTAGCAAAAACCAGACGGGAAGTCGTTTTTACGTTACACGTCTAGCTCCGTCTTGCGTTACGTTTTCTTTTTTTTTGTAAATTCATGTTATTTATTTGATTTGTCCGTTCCTGTATAAAGAAGAAAAAAAAACTATTCTCTTTAGATGTAGGTAATATTGTTTCCTGAAAGCCGAAAGGCGAATCGACGAGCATGATTCGGCATTACAAACGAATGAAGGTGTATGCCGGATCGAAAGACGAAAAGGGAGAGAAAGAGAGAGGGAATCGGAGAAACCGGTAATTTACATTCACCGAGTCGATTGCCGCAATGCCGAACACCTGTCGAATGCAAGCTAAAGATAGTCAATGGTTTTGGCTCTTCTTCTCTTTTCTTTGTTTTTCTATAATTAGCCCAATCGCGCCAGCGGCACGAATTAGATATTTTGCGGTAGTAATTGAATTCACGTCCAAAGAGAAACGTAGTAGTGAATAGAAAAGTCTAACGACACGAAACGACCGTCGTTCTTTTGCCTTTTCTTTTAATCAGGACGACGGATGGTCGTTATAATTTTGTACATAAAATAATCGTAATTTGTTTTGTACCTGAAAAAGTATCGTTGCTTCATCGATTCGTGCTAAACGACGTGATAATTTACACGTCGTTGAGTCGTAACGATCGCGATTGTAAATAAGTTATTGATCGAAGAATAATAGATAACTGGAACTCATCGTGGCGTTTCATCGCTCTACGATGTATCAACGTTGTTATTATTTCGCCACGATGAAAATTCGCGTTTCATCATTCACCGAGTTATATTATATATCCGTTAATTGACGATCGACGTGCGAATCAACGTCGATTTCCGGTTGCTTCCAATCGGAAAGATAATTTCCGTTCTTGTTTCTCCCCGGCTCTCTCATTCCTCTCCTCTTCGAGTTTAATTTGTTTACGTACGTGCAAATGGCTCCGAAAATGCGTACCAATTATCGTATAAGACTCTTCGTTATTTATAATTGATCAACGGATTAAAAACAAAATACAGTAATAAGTAAAAAGGACGGCTGAATCGAAGCCATTGAAAAGTGTCTTACGAGAATCGTCAAAAAGATACAAGAAGAAACGGTGGAAATTTATTTGCCTTGTACGAGCCAACATAATTATAGGCTTTTTGATTAGTCTGCCGTATGTGAAGACTTTCCGATAATATCCGATCGATTCAAGTATATATTCGTCCGTGGACGAGTAACGAGTAATCAAGTGCCAAATGTCATTATCATCTGCTTCTCGAGAAAGGAAAGAACGATGAGTAAT
This sequence comes from Cerceris rybyensis, assembly GCA_910591515.1. Lineage (NCBI taxonomy): Eukaryota > Metazoa > Arthropoda > Insecta > Hymenoptera > Crabronidae > Cerceris > Cerceris rybyensis. Next base: position 4,122,982 of record OU342801.1, on the reverse strand, counting down.
GTTTATAAAATAAAAGAAAAATCATATATTTATAGTATCTTCCGTCGGGAGCAATCGATAATTGAGAAGTTAAAAAAAAATTCATTTCCTGCGTTTTGCGTATGCGCTTTTTGAGATCACAGGAAAGCGTCGTATCCATTGTATCCCCCTTCCTGCGATCTTCGAAGTGTTTATTTATTTAAAAAAATATATATATGTATATGTTACTTGTAGTTAGATCATTTTGTTTCATTAGAAGTCGATCGACGAAGAATTGTCTATAATCGATTGTAATCTGAAGCTCATTTAATTCAAGCTTCATAATGATCGCTCTTCGATCGACTTAATTGTACTATTCCCTCGTCGAGGCTGACCCCCAATTATTTGTACGATTGTGTGACAATGTACGATTATGCGAATTCACGGTGTGCTTTTTTGTATGGGATTGTAAAACTCACGGAAATTTTCTAACGGAAAGTAAGTCATTGTACGACGAATCTAATAACGAGAGAGGTTTATCTAAGCAAACCGTACCGAACGATCGAGCCTTGCCGATTGCGCTAACACGTCTAATCGCGCTTTCACTCCGAGTATTTTGAGAATTTCGGAATCGGCATAAGACACGGACACACGCAGACAAACTAATTCCTAGTTATTCACCTGGTAATACGCGCACGTATTTCCTGCTAATTAAACATCAACGCCTTCGCCACCGCGAGAATTTCAAGCAACTTTCTCAATGCAGAAATTCTAATTAAAAACTCCCATCAATCTGATTCCAATCTCTCTCTCTCTTTTGCCAACTCTAATACTTACAATTTCCTCCATTTTGCAGTAAACATCGTAAACATCGTTTCATATCAATTCAAACAAAACAAAGGAGAAAAAAACAGAGTTTAAATACCGTGCAAACTATTCGCGCTACATTGACAAGTCTCGATCGCGACGTTGATACAAGCAGACGACCGCGTAACAGGGTAACTCGAGAAGCTGATCGTCAAGCATAGAGAAAAATCGAAGAAATTGTTCGGTAAAACCTGTATAATCATTGTCTACTATAGAAAAAAATCGAAGAACTAATTGTTCCGTATAGCAAAAAAAAAATCGACAAATTAACCGTCAAGTATTGAGAAAAATCAAGGAGTTAATTGTTCAGTATGATAAAAAAAATCGACAAATTGAGTGTCGAGTATAGAAAATATTGAGAAACAGCAAGACGACGTTACTTTTGCGGAAACCCTGGGCGAAAAGCGGTCGATCGCCAAAGAGGTCCTCTAGTCCCTCCTCGGAGAAGTCCGAAAGGCTATATTATCATCCCCCGTGCGTAGCATATACCCCTTGAACCCTGCAATACCTATTACTTATCCTAAGACTCGAATTTACCAAGATTCGAGTCGATGTCCCCTCGTGTCGTTGTCCGGCGTGATATATATAGTATATATACACATATACATATATATAAAAACACACAAACCCATAGTTTACGGCTAGATTTGTATTTACGTTTGTTGTAATAAAAGGGACGAATAATGGCCGTTACATAAAAGTGATTGTCGTTAGAAAGTCGCCGGCAGGCCTTGGTCGGGCCCCGCAGTCTGCATTCTCACTCTGTTTTACTTGGCTGCAGTTATTTACGCACAGTGGGCCTTTTTCTTCGCGCGTCAGCCCACACGATTTTCCTTTTCCTCCTTTTCTTCCTTTTCTTCGCACGCGCAAGAAAGTCTCAGGCTCGCTAATTAGGATTGCCTTTAGCAACGTCTACAACGTGGTTTGCGATGGTACGATGTATTTTTTTTTTAAACAAAACAGACTTGCATAATGCATCAGACGAAGAAACGGACAAAGGAGTAGATCGTCGAAGAATCCTGTCCTTTCGATTGTTGGAGGTGCTTCTAGGTTTTCATATTGTACATTTGGAATTTCCACTTACGTGGAGAGAATCTACTTGCTTTTACTTTATAGATACTGTTTTTGTTAGAGCTACCTCGATATAGACTACTAGAATGCAATCAAAGGTCATTTGCAACTTCCTAGTCGCCAAAAATGTCAATAAATCGCTCTCGCTTGGGAATCCCCCCCACCCTCTATTTGGATAATTAATCAAAACATTTTGAAAATGCTGATAAATTCATTGAAATTAATTTTTGCAAATTATAAGAGACTTAAAACGCTCTGTATATATTTGTGTTCAACACTAGAACTACCAAGCCAGTCAAAATGACTAGTTCTCTTTTTCAAAAAATTTTACAAGTTTATTGGACAGCGATAAAATAGAAATTCCACAGTCATCCTATAAAATATAAATTACCAAATCGATCATCTTATTCATCCCTTAATTTTCCTTGTTGCAAAGTTCTCACTTAATGAATTTAAATATAATAGATTTAACACCGATAGTTCTAGTGTTAAGTTTGAATTTGCCCTACAAAATCTGTTAGATATTTCGTCCCATAGACATCAAATAATTAAACACATCCCATTGACATGTAAATGCGTCTGAATGGTGGACAGAAGAAGCAATAATCTTGCGAGTGAGCCACGTTAGGGCACCGCGTTGCAAAGGCACGTATTTATTATAATTCGCATTTATCGCATCGGATTACAGTTGACACACGATGCATATGCATATAGTCCGTGCAAGGTACACCTGCGCGAGAATGCAGTTTGTTTCCTTGATATCACCCCGTTGTATTCGCCTTATTGGTCACCGCTCGGAAATGCGATGCAACGGCATCGTTTAGCTCGGAAGAGACTTCCTATACGTTTGCATTTATCAAATGATCAAAATCACTTATCGCGCCAACTAGAATCATGTATACGGAAGTCGATTCACCGAGGTTGCATCTTACATCTTCCTGCAAGAGATCTCCTCCTTCTCTTGCTCATCGGGATTTTGAAAGTTCAACGCAACCGGTCATTGACCATTAATTGAGTTAAGTATTTGCGGATGATCTTTTCTCTATACATCGCAATAGAATCGAAGGGGAGACGTTTCGTTCCACATCGATGAAACGTACCAGTCCGATGCAAAAACAGTGGACGTATACTAATGCCGGTCGTCCATTACGAGACGACTTTGCTAGTCCTGGACGGTTTCACGTTAGGTGCATAAGAAACGCGGGTAATCGAGTGACTGGCCTTGATAGCTGCTGGTACCGGCCACGGTAAGCGATTCCGAGCGAAACAGGTACGCACACCTACTGTACACATGGTACCCCGATCGATTGATCTATCGATGAATCGGTTCGTTGGTTATGCTCGCCAAATTACTACTACAACCTTCCGATCTATAGAAATTGTCAAATGGGGCATTAAGGAATTTGCATTTATCGTATTCCTTGATCGTTCCGCTTCAAAAATTTGTTGAATTTTGTTATCTTATTGATCAAGAAGTTCTGGGTGAATTTAAGATCATACTGTTGACGGTAGGAAGTAGAATTATGTTGGTAATAATTTACAGGAGGTAATAAGAAGGTAGGAGGCTCGTTAAATTGTAGAAAGAATAGATGAGTTTTGTATTCAACTTGTTCGTTTTATGGGGTATGGATAGGGAATTGTACTTATTGAGTTCAACGATTGCTACAGCGACATCTGGTGATGAAGTTTGAACCCGGGAATTTTTGAACTGAGTCTGCTGAGATCAGATAACAGAAGTTCCATCTGGTTCACGATGGAGGAAAAGGTAAGAGGAATACAACGGAAAATGGCGGCTTCGCCATCTACCATGAAGCTTATAACGAAACGTTGGTTTGTCCGTCGATGAATAAAAAATAAATGAACCTATAGCTTTAAACAATACATGCAACAAATTTTCTTTGGCCTTTGCAGAGAAGATATATAAGCGAACATTTAGCAAAAAGATTGATTGACCTAACAAGACACAATGTTGGTCTACCAGCAAATTATTATAACAGAATTTATATTCTAAAAACTATATATTAGACAATTTTTGATTATGTATTTAATTTGTTAAAACGAAAGAATATTGATTGAATGAACTTTTCAAATATCATCAATGACTTTTAACGACCTAGAAATACTAATTTCAGTCGATATATCAGATAACTCAAAATTTCGTCGAAAGTTCAGGAACATTGAATGAAATTGCACGCGGCATTAATGTAAACAACTTCCAGCGGGAATCATGCAGGCCATTCAAAAAATGGAATACTCTGATCCAATAATACCTACAGAGAGCACGCTTCGAGGACCCCTGTCGACGATAATAGAATGATTCTATTCGTACATCCCGATATTTACACGACAATATTATTCGCAGAGAAAAAAGACGGAGGAAAAAAATGTAGGCGGGTTGGATAGAGAAAAAGAAACATTGAAAAAAAAGAGGGAGAAAAAGAGAAAGACGTAGAGTCAAAGGACGGAAAGAGAGGGAAGAATAGAGGAAGAGAGAAAGGTAGATACTTCCATTAGAGTTGCATGAATCTGTAGGCACAAGCCGGTGAGGTTAAGTCAGCTCCTGTTCCACGGTTCTTTCAGTACGCGACGAGACATCTTTCGGTGTGGTTCTCGTACCTGCTTCCCAACCGTCATCGTTTTTGCGTTTCCTTCAAGTCCGATACGCACAGTAAAACGTATCCTCTGCATTAACCGAAAGAAAGCCAGGAATCGGCATCGTTCTTCAAGATGAACGAGAGGGACCTTCAATTGGCGAAAGCGATCGTGGATCTTGAACTTGAGGAAAGTACGCCGAAAAAAACGGCGGTGACGAAGATGCACGATAAACAACAGACCTTCAGGTGAGACCACACTCGACGTTTCGCTTGGACCGACCTTTGACACGTTTGATATATAACAGTTGTCTTAAATAGGAGTCGGTAATGCGATATTACATCAACGGTAAAAAAGTCCGTATATATACGTGTTACGATGACCAAATATTTACGCGCGATAATGCAAAGTTAAATTGATTTCAATTATCTCACCTCTCTGCATTTCTATTCCTTCTATGTTTGCATACTGAGATAAATTGCAATGAGTATTCATGAATGAAGAAAAAAATTCAATGTTTACGTTTGAATTAACAACATTCTAATTGCATATTCATAATCATCGTGTTTTCGTCGACTTAATAATTACCGGTGATTAAGGCGCTACGAGAGACAAACTTTTCCAAAAGTAAATTGGCACGAGTACGATTTTGTTTGTCTCCACGATAAACTCGTGGTTTAATAAGTATGCGGCATTAAGAGTAGACGAAAAATTTGCTGATTCGATAGTCCAAACATTCCTGAATGTCAGGGTGATTGTGTCATATTATTACAAGACACAAGAGACAATTCCCGTTGAAATATTCACCACTAATTCAGAGTCAAGGTCACATTCGATATGTTAATATCGATTACTACGTATTAGGTCACGGTGTGAAGGGTATTATATTACCAAGTGCGATGGTGGTGTAATGGTCAGCATAGTTGCCTTCCAAGCAGTTGATCCGGGTTCGATTCCCGGCCATCGCACGAATTTCTTTTTGCCCCCCATTCTTCATTTATTATTTTACTTCTACTATATTCTTCCAATTAATCATTATATTTTCTTCGATAAATTATTTTTAACACTAATTTAAAAACAAATAAAAAAAATCATTATTCGTACTTGACCTTTGACATTTAAAGTCTTTACTTCAACTTAGACTTAAACTACATTGATTATTCGTCATTGAAAAAAAATGTGATATTTTTATTTAACACTAGAACTACCGGCGTTGAATCTATCATATTTCAGTATATTAAATAATTACTTTGAAAAAGGAGAAATCGAGTGGCAGAAAGAATGATCAATTTAGTGATTTATGTCTTTCGCGATGGACGTAGAATTTTTGTTCCATGGCTCTTCTATGAACTTGGAGAATTTTTGGAAAATACTATGTACCAGTCATTTTGACTGGTGTGGTAGTTTTAGTGTTAAAAAAAAATACCGGGGGTACTACTAGATCGAAAACCCTTCTCTGAAATGATTTGGGCTATCTGTGTCAAGGTTGAAAGAGGACCTTGCCACTCTTATTTGTAACAATACTCTCCCTTTTAGAGCAATATATGTAGAGCGAGCAATATAAATGTAGATGAACGTACACACGGACTCTATCTACATTCATAGTGTCTACATTTTACCTCGTGACCCCAATAACGTCAGTAAACATTCGAATTTACCGTGATACCATTTTTCGATCACCAATACGTTCAACTAGCCATTCGAATTCTCATACACGTAATGTAAAATAGCAAGGACATGTGTAGCTGGTAATTTATTTTCCTCATTGTTGAGCTCAACGTGTGCTACGAAGGCATCAAGCTTACGTATTGACTCTTAAATGCTGCAGGGTTCGATCCCAATCTCTAATACAAGTTGACATGCCTGAAGGGCTTCAAGAAACGAAGTCAAGGATGTCTTCTGCGATGATTGTCATTTTCACTTTTACATACGCATTAGCGTATCATGATTATTATACTAGACAGAGAAAAGAATATATTCCATTGGATAGATCCTACGGATAGCACCATCCACTTGCTCTTTCCAGAGCTAATCCTCAAAGAAACTACAACTATTTCAATACAATTCTTAAGAACAGTATTTTGAAAAATTCATCACAGATGACTTATTTTTACGATCCATTTATACAATATAAATCACACGTTCTTTATTGATGTATAATACTGTGTTTTTCTCTTGAAGCAATGTGCGGTCGGAGTTAATGGTCGATTACGTCGAGATGGTGGAGCCGCGAAGGTAATGAAGTTTTCTACTTTCTTCCTTATGTCTCTCGTAACTGGCGCCACCAGCATGACAGAGATCACTTTGCGTATTCTCCCTTCAAAGTACCCCTTGTCGATGTCACCCCATTACGAGGTGTGTTTATAACAGTATTGTCGAAACTTTTCTCACGATTTCTATCGTTATTTTTATAAAAGTACTTAAATATAAATATGTTATTAACACACCAAAGTTCCACTCTTCTACCGCTTCTGTTGATCATCCCTATAGCAGCAGAATGTTGTCGAGTTTGTTGCACATTGTTATGCATGTCTTCTGTTCCAGCACGATAGCCGTAGCTTTGTTTCAGCACCCCCAAATATTCCATTAGTCGTAGCGCACAATCCGTTCATTAATGTGTGTGACGCACTTTGATAATGCACGATAACCAACTGGTGTTGTAATAAATAAATTTGATAAACCAATCGTGCTTACCCTGAATTGCTAATTGTTGTAACATTTGCTCGCTGCTTCGATTGTTGTTCTCTCTTATCGTTGGAGTAGCTACATTTAAAGCATCATTTCTCGACAGTATTGAGAATGTTTGCGAATCAACCTTGAGCCTTGAAGGCACTTTCTCGCACCTCGTAACACCGTTTAAATACAGAGACAAGAGAGCGCACGAGTGCAAAACGTGTATAGATTTACATATATAGATTCGATATATTTTTCTAAATTCATATTTAATTTTCAACCTCTTTAAAAAAAAATCAATGTATGGTTAGATCTATCTAATCAATGGTCATCCGAGACTGACTACATCTTTGTGTATACACTACTTCATTACAAATAGTTTACTTTTACGTGTCAATGGACGCGTGCTACTCTTATCGTGTTCAGATACGCGTAAGCAGATTCTGTATTTTTATACTGTTAAGTCAACATGTGACACGAGAAGTGGTATCATTGGCACGTGATAATCGCGTAATATACTATCACTTTCGGGATCGCAATGTCGTCGTCGCCATCTGCCAGTAAGTTTCTCTACTTCGTAAAATCCACCTTTCTACGATAAAACAAAAACTGAATCGATAGTAAGCTCCAACTACATCTTACTTTCGATAATGACATATTACCGAGACAAGTACAAATCTATATCTTTTAAGAAAAATAGAAAATTAATTTATCATGACACTTGTTAATTATTTCGTCTTCTCGTGATCTTATTCCCGTCTATTAAAAACATTTCAATAAAGCATTCCAACTTACTTCACTGAAATAACGTTTTGAATACGCAATTTTTACGTGACTACAGATAGCAACCCGTCCAATGATTCCATAAACAGCAAATCATTGATAATCATTTACCTCCTACATATGCTGAATTTGTAATTGTTGCAACTCTACTATTCGATCAAAATAGACGTAATTTATAGTTACGTCAAATAGCAACATCAATTCGTATAAATACAGTTACGAAGATATTGCATTTTTAAAGTCACTTGTGAGACACAACGTTATAGTTTCGCAAAACATCATTAGCCTTGCATATATCTGTCGTTGATACTGGGTATGTTGATATGATGTATTTATATTTATGTGTATTGTTTCGAACATAGATAAAGTGTAATTAGTATTCCACGAGTGTTCTTTAATACTCGTAGCAGTGATAAAGCGTCATTAGAACTAGCAGCCGGTATGTAACTCACAACGAACGAGTAAAATGGTGGGGAAGAAAAGCGTTATGATGACGGAAGTTAGATACGTCGAGGAAGAAAATTTGCGAAAAGTCAAATTTCTTTGATCGATCAGAGTATATTAGAGAAAACGTACGAGCAATCTTTTCATGTCAATAAGGCTGGGTTATCGCTAAGGTTCCCTCTTATCATTGGAAATTTTTATTTTCCTTTCTTCCCCGGCAATGCACCATTTACCGATGGATGGAACTGTACGTCGTTGGCCCCGTTAAACAGTATAGTGATATCCAGTATATAGTGATGATACGTGGTAGAATTATTCTTACCAGTGGCATTTTGCGCACGAGAACTACAATTATCAATAACATTTTCAGGTATGATAACATTGTCCTAAATATTAATTCACTCTTTCCTCCTGTTCAACTGTTGTTTAGGAGTTCATGATAAAATTTGATAGTAGGTCGTGACAGGAGGAACTATAAACAGGCATTATGAATTGGTCGTGTGAAATATATGCTTTACAAAATGAGAATTCTGTAAATAAATGACAAAGTGTCTTTAAAAAATTATATCTTGTTGAAAAATATCTATTTGAATAACAGGGGAACACGGTATGTTAAAAAAAAACAAATTTTGACAAAAAGACAAATTTTTCCACTTTCATTTTTAATCGCATAATTTTAATTTTTATTCTGTTTAGTATTAATAAATTATACGTGGCGATAGCATTTGCATGGATGCAATTTTTACCGTGAAAAAAAAAATGCACTGCCCGGGAATCGAACCCGGGTCGCAAGAATGGGAATCTTGCATGATACCACTACACCAGCAGTGCTATTCGCCAGCAGTCTTTAATTTAAAGAAGATATCCTACCGACATTTCATATATGCATCGTTTTTAATAATAATGCAAATATAATAATAATAATACATTCTTACAAGTGCATCTAATTTATGAAATTCCTTAATATTTCTCATAAAAATAAGAAAATTCTATGGTTTTAGTTACTCGTCTAAATTTATTTTTCTCTCAACGGGGCTGTATTAAACAATATTCAAAATATACAATTAGAAATATTATGAGCATTCTACTATTATTTTTGTTGTTATAGGAAGTTTTCTTTAATTTCTCTGCAATGTTGATTTTTGTCTCTTCATCACATAATTCTTTTCGAGTAATTAATTAAAATAATATTAAATCGCGGAAATAAATAATAAATTCTATTAAAGAGATGTACCCCAATTAAGTATAATTCAATTGAAGGGGAAAAAATACAAAAAGAAATTCGTGCGATGGCCGGGAATCGAACCCGGATCAACTGCTTGGAAGGCAACTATGCTGACCATTACACCACCATCGCACCTTGATGATCGTTCGTTTAGAACTCGCTACGTCCTGCTTTTTGGCATACTTTCAATAATATATTTCAACTACTTCTCATCTACGTCATTTTATTACTTTCCACTAATTATAATTCCAAAAAAAGACTCTCATATTATTTTTTTACATCTCACGAATATACTTCCAGTACATATTCTGAACATAAATTGTTATTCTCGTGGGACAAACTCTCGAGAGACAAGCAACCTGAAGTATTCACCGTTAACCATGGTATTGTCCTCAAACCATCATTTCATTTTCTCCTAGAAAGTATCTCATTTCGCATAAAAGCAAATTGCACGGTATATACTTCCTCCTTGTAGAAAGTGTCTCTTTCAAGTCTGCATAAGCAGGCCGAATCGCCAATCGAAAACAGACTATTGCGACACACGCGAAATTGAATAGTCTTAACATAAATCGAAAGTCCCACCCGCAAATTTCAATTTCACGAAGAAACCACGGTATATTTAACACTAGAACTACCGGCGTTAAATCTATTCAATTTCAATATATTAAATAAGTACTTTGAAAGCAGAGGAATCAAGAGACCGAAAAGAAAATGGATACGGTGATTTATGTTTTTCTAGATTGACGTAGAATATTTATTTCATGACTCTCCGGTAGGCTTGAAGAATTTTTGGAAAAACCTGTATACCAGTCATTTTGACTGGTTCGGTAGTTCTAGTGTTAAAATTCCAAAAAATTATCTAACGATGATCAAAGAGATTGTATGGTCATTGTTAAAGTATATTGCAATGATAGGTCGTTATTTTATGAAATTTCATCATTCGAATTTATCCAGTGTAAAAATCATCATCTACATAATTATACGGCCCTGAAAAGGCGCCTGTTTCACCGCGGGATATATTTCGGTTTGCTTCTCGATCCATCGGCACGTTTTGCAACGCGGCGCCGCCGGCTGCAATAAATTTTGATCACTTTCATACCGTAATTGCATTACGTGCAACTGGTTTACAGTTATGTGTTACGACGTACGTGTTATATATATATATATATTCCATCCAGACTGTATCACTGCTAGTTATGTAATCGAGGAGGCGTCGAATTCTACGGTGTGTACTTCATGAAAAGTTTAACTCTGTTAACACGTTGATCCCTCCTGGTATTTTGCTCATTTTATTATTTTTACTGAAGTAATACTTTTTCTATTAAAAACCCATCTTTGTACAGAAACTTTAACACTAGATTTACGGAGCCAATTTGGCTCATTCAAAATTTGATTACTATATATATAATATATTGGTTGGTTAATTTTTTAATAATAAATCTTTCCTTTAAATTGATTTGGAACTATTTTCTTTGCAAAAAATTTCAGTTTTCTTGCATAAGTCAAATTGGCACCCTTTAAAAAAATAGGTGTATCAACATCCGTAAATGTAGTGTTAAAGACACAAATAGATATATATTCAGCAGAATTTTAACTTTTGGGCGCCAGTATTTAAATACAGAATGCGCTACAAAATTCGTAAATATTAAAATTGAACAGTTTCATGAAATTTCATTCAATTTAATAATGCCGGTCATCAGTGACCCCCTTGGGAGTTAACGCGTTAAAACGAAACTGGCTTGGAAACAGTCGCGGACCCACAAGTTCAACGAGATTTGGAGATGAAGAGTAGACCGGAAACAGGCTGGTACCCTTATCAAGATGTAAACTTTTCTAAAGAATAATCAAGGGTGCTAAAGAAAATAAATGGCCTACGTTCAAAAATATGAAAATTGAAAAAGTTCCTTGTTACTATCAATGACATTGTGTCCACTATGACTACACTATTCCATAGAAAAAAATAAAATAAAATTGTAATGATAAAAATTGAGAAAGAAGAAGGAACGTTGATGTAACGGATTTACGGTGTTGGAAAGAAGGGCAAGCAGGAAAAAAAAGATAAATATGGTAGTAATGTATGGAGAAAAAGAACATTGAAAATGGGTCAAACTTGTCACGGCCTAGGTCTATAAGGTTGCCATTAGAACGACTCTGTAAGGTCTCTCTGTAAACGAACGAGTTAATCGTACGTTCGCCTTGGGGCTATTGTCGCTTTCACCGATCGGAAGTCAGAACCTCGCATCTAGGTGGAGACTTCCGGCAATCGTGACAATAAGGCTACATACTTGGCTGAACAACGCGGTCTGTTGGAACTATATTGAGTAAAAGAAATATCCGATCAACTAGTCAAGGCTATGAAGTATTAATAAAGAAAATCTCCAAGAAACTTCCAATGAATGCAGAAAAATCATTCATATTTCTAACACTACATCAACCACAAGAATAAACTTGTTCGTTAAATCTCAAACGGCTCTCCTTCTTTAACCTCGTCTCCTCCTCTGGTATATTTAAATGCATTAACATTAGAACTACCGTATTTCAATATATTAAAATCTATCGTATCCATCGTATTTCAATATATTAAATAAGCTCTTTGAAAAAGGAGGAATCGAGTGGCGGAAAGGATGATCAATTCGGTGATTTATGTCTTTTGTGATGGACGTTGAATTTCTGTTCTACGATTCTTCTATGAACCTGGAGAATTTGTGGAAAAATTTCCATACCAGTCATTTTGACTAGTTTGGTAGTTTTAACATTAAATAAGTACTGTGAAAAAAGTTTGACCAATCGACAAAAAATACTATCAGATAAATAATTTGTGTACTATAAAATACGCGTGAAATATCTACTGTACAGTTTCTCTATAAATTTGAAAAATATTTAAAAAAAAGTAGTAACCCGTCAATTTGACGGCTGTTAAAAGGTACAAAGGCTGACGTGTATCTCCAATTGAAACCCTAATTGAATTATACGAGCAAATACGTTAACGTATCGTGTTAATTGAAACAGATGCAGAGACAACTTCGAATACCCGCCTCTCATTTAACTCCACCTACTGTTCCTTGATATTCCGCGCGCTTTTATCGCATACCATTTTCACGTCATTCACGACAAAGTGTATCAGTGGAACTGCAGACTAAGTGCGACGGTTGCTTCCGTGGCACCCTTTTTTTTATCGTATACATTAAGATAGTACATGCAACATGGTGGGGCGAGGTACGAGTTAGAAAGCCCTATGTGCCTCTCAACAGCTACAGCCGGTAAAATCACTCCTCAGTGAACTCTCAGCGGTCGACGATCGCGGTACTCGGTCGTATCGTCTCTTGCCGATCTTTTGCCAACGAATATCTCGTGGTTTCCGATAATCTACTTCCGTTTGAGGAATACTTGGAGACTTACAACTAAATTAGACTTTTAATAATACACTCCAGTGATAAGAATTAAATGTGAATTAATTTGTTGCCAATCATTAAAACGGAGAAAAAACTGAGTGAATGTGACAGTAGAATTTGAACTTAAATATTTTCTGATTTAGGTCTGTAAGTATATTTTTTGTTAACATTCCAATGGAATCTTTGCGTATGGAGAATTGTGGAATTGAGGGAATGATGTACTGAATTTGTTCAAGTTTACAGTGTTTTTGCTTTGAAGACACGCTGAATAAGTAGATCTAAAAGTGAAACATGAATTGGAACGGAGTGATTAAGACTTGTATTTGCATCGAGAACGAATGAATTCAGATGAACGTGACAAGTTGGAATTTTTAATGCGGTTATATTAAGGAATCACGATAAATTTTTCGCACGATGTTAACGATTATCTCGACGTGAACGCAACCATCGACTGCGGAGTGCTCGAACGTCTAGAGAAAAGTAGAACGAAGTGGCAAGAGGACGCTCGACGAAAGTAGAACTCGCGTATTCGCGTTGCACGTGATAAGATGAAAGCATGGCGACGAAAATGCAACGAGAAACGATTATACGCGTCTCCATCATGAATTACAAATCTTACAGAATTATAACACAATGAAAACCTTTAATGGAAATTATCTCAATTGAAATGAAACAATTAAAATGTATAAATGAATCCAGGACAATTTCAATGACCATTTGACCTAGAATATGATTAATAAATATTTTAAAAATCTATATATATATTATGAAGTAGGCGTATCGTACGCGACATTGCTTTTGCTCGTTGAATTCCTCAAAGTATGTACAAATAGACTATCAGTCAAAGTTATTTGATTAACGAGCAAACATTACGCAACACTTTCTAAGCGTGTACATCTGTGCCTAACGTACCGAATGCAATTTTCTTTCTGCGGACCTTTCGTGAGACGACATTTATATAATGAAGATTCCGAACTTTACATTACAGTGTACTTAATTTAAAAGAGATAAAAAAAAAGTGCATTTTAACTGCCACTTACTCAGATTGCATATTGGAGACGACAGGTGCAGCGTGATCAGCTGATTGCAACTTCTCAGGATTAAATGTGTACGATCTTCAAGGTGTGAGAAATCTTCAGAAAGTTGCGCGAGTTGAAGTTACGAAACTTTATAAGCTTTGATTTAAACTTTGAGACACGAAAGTAAATTAAGTTGGAGCGTATAATTGCGAGGATGCAATTAACGGTTTCTTTAAACATGTTATTGTAATGCGTGAATGTGATGGTTCGCGGACAATGGAAATGGTGAAAGAAAAACCACGGAGGCGAAGTGTGAGCGAAATGCTCGATTGGAGATGTGTTGCCGCGGATAAGGGAAGTGGTTCGAATGATATCACCGTCAGAGAAGGGAAATTCTTCGAGGATTACGATAACGATCCGGAAATGCGTCGTCGGAAACGATCAGGCACTTGGCCGTGAGTAAAAAGATTTTCAACCGTAATAGGAAAATACGAGGAAATTTTGAATCTTCCGTGATGTCCTGTGATGGTAGAAAGCATGTGTCAACAAACCTCCATGACTTCTCATAGCAGAGGAAAATGATCTTCCGTGATTTCCCATGATTTTTTAAAACCATCTCTTGTGTGATAAACATATCCTTCGGCAGATACTAGGAGAATTAAATAACTGTGTGATATTCTATTAAAAATTAGCTGGATCATCGTGTATATACGTTAAATGTAATATTTCTATGTGAATTTATTTTTAACTGTAGCAGTAGTACTAAATATTAAGGAGAAAATTAAAATTTCATAGCATCTGTTACGGATAAATTCTCAGATGTTAGCTGAAATACATGAAAATTCGGTATGGTCTAGTGGCGAGAGGAAAATTTCCAAATTCGGCTTTGATATTAAACAGTTGCCATCACTAGGAAATACTAGCTGAAATACATGAAAATTCAGTATGGGTTCGTGGCAAAAGTGGAGCTTCGTTTGCAAAATTAAATCGCGCTGCATTCTCATCACTATAAATTATAATATAAAATATTGAAAATTAGGTGCCACCATAACCACTATAATTTCAATTGCAAAGCTTCACATGCAATAACACTGCACTGTATGCTCATCACTGAAAATAATAATTGCATTGCAAAAAAACCACAATTCTATTGCTACAAAAATTTGAATTTCACTGTCCCTTCACCGCGCGCATTAATGTAAAGTATTAAATTCAAACATGCATTTCACACCTTTCCGATTTCTACTGCCGTCTCCAGGAAATGTTAGCTGAAATACATGAAAATCCGGTATGGGTTCGTGGCAAAAATGAATCTTCGCATACAATATTAGAATCCATTGTATTCTCATCGCTTAAAAGTATTACGTGCAATATTGAATACTAAGTACCGCCATAATTACAATAATTTTCAAAGCAAATCTTCACATGCGATAACACTGTACTATATTCTCATCACTAAAGATCTTAATTGCATTGCGCAGAAGCCGCGATTCGATTGCTATAAAAATTTATATTTCACTGCCCCTTCACCGAACGTATTAATATAAATTAATTAATTCATGCATACATTTCACACTTCACTTCTTTTCGATGTCTACTGCCATCTCCAGGAAAAGTTAGCTGAAATACATGAAAATTCGGTATGTGTTCGTGGTAAAAATAAAGCTTCGCCATATCACTGCGCTGTATTCTCACTAAAAATATTAATAGCATTGCACAAAAGCCACAATTCGACTGATATAAAAATTTGTATTTCACTGACCCTTCACCGCATGCATTAATGTAAATTATTAAATTCAAACATGCATTTCACACTTCACTTCTATCAGCTTGCTTTCTGCCATCTGCAGGAAATGATAGCTGAAATACATGAAAATCCGGTATGGTCTAGTGGCACAGAGATAAATCAAGCAAACAGCTCATTTTCCTTATCAACTCTACTTATCAATACAATTCAATAATCACATCTAGTTCCCCATTATTCTAATCACTCAACTTTGAATCACAATTTCATACATAATAGTAAAATTATCTGTAATGTCATTTCTACAAGCTTAACTTTGAAAATCTACTATCGACCTATAGAGATTATAATTTTAAAACGGATTTTATACAATCTGCAATCGGATGCACTTCATACATACGAGAAACTGCATTCATCTCCATTATTCTCTAGTGGCATAGAGACAAATCAAGCAAACAGCTCTTTTTCCTTATCAACTCTACTTATCAATACAATTCAGTAATCACATCTAGTTCCCTGTTATTCTAATCACTCAACTTTGAATCACAATTTTATACCTAATACTAAAATGAATTGTAATTTCATTTCTACAAGCTTAACTTTGAAAATGTACTATCGACCTATGGAGATTATAATTCAAAAACGCATTTTGTACACGCTGCAATCGGATGCACTTCATACATACGAGAAACTGCATTCATCTCCGGTATTGTCTAGTGGCTAGGATACCTGGCTCTCACCCAGGAGGCCCGGGTTCGATTCCCGGTACCGGAATTATTCTTTTTTCCCTACGTTTCTGAAAAATTATTTTTACCGAAAATACAAAACAATCCGTTCTCTTAAACAGCATAAATAAATTCCTATTTTTTTTCTAAAGCGTTAAATATGCCAAGATCGCTTATCCTATGAACTTGAACAAGCTGTTAGGTACTGGTACTTAATACCTTGTAACGCAAACTGAGAAGAAAATGCCCGACATCAAATGAACGAGGTTGATATCGCAAAACCAGTATCTGTGCTACCATTGAATTTCGTAATTAAACTGGAACCGCGTAATCTGATTCCAATTCGTGTGAAACTCGAGCCAAGTCATTTGCTTGCTCAACACTTCTTCCTCCTTCGAGACATGTCACATTTAATCAAAATGATAATCCGCTATCAAGAAACGTGCCACTCAAAGTAATCCAACATTTCAGCCTCTACTTGCCTACTCATCTTACATTGTTTTGGAAGAATTTCACGAATCAGACATATAATTTTCAATAATTACCGTATCGATAGTATAATTAAAAAAATAATAATAATAAACGTAGAAATAAATCGTGCAAATTCTCTGCTATTTTTTCCCTTTCGATTACATGGTGTAACGTCAGTTCCAAAAACGAAGTTGCGTAAACCAAGTTAAATAAAATGTGTAGAAAATAGACATAGTCTGACATGCAACGAAATTGATTGGTCGCCGTTGGCAGAGCATGCGTGATGTGCACTGGGCGTCGCGACGCCGGCGCTCTAAGACGTCCAACAGTCCATGCCATTCGCCAGCTTCTTTTGCAATTCTTCAGTACAGAAGCATGCCATCCTCTCGGTCGATTCGCAACCCTTTACTTTCGTTCTTCGTAACCAACATCTTTTTCTCTTCTTGCCGTACGAAAATATCCCTCGAGTGAAAGAAACACATGGACGAAGCTGCACAGAGGTAGGAGAGACCCAGACTTACGAGAATTTCTTAACAAATATCTCTAATTCGTTCCTCAAACCATGCAATGACTACGGAAAATTACAACGTTTCTTTCACCAAAGTGATATTTATATAATCGTAAGTGTGTGATTCGAAAGTGTAAATAATTCGAAGGAACAATTGAAAAAAATAAGAACGTGTTCGAGCACTTTGTCGGAAGGACAAAAATAAATGGAGTATCATCCGTGACAAATATGTGTAGCGACACAAAACCGGTACATAATCGGTGCACGATTCAATACTTGGACCAATCGATCTATTAAGTTCCACAAGGTCGATCACTATTGACAGTCACCGAGTGTGACATTTTCTGTGGTCACCCATTCAATGTACTCGTGCTAATAATTATTTCACATCGACACCATACAACGAACAGTGACCGTGTTTCAGAAACTCACGTGTTTTGTGTACAATTTAAGGGGAAAAAAAGTGTCGACTAGTTGAAACTTAACAGTGTACATCATAATTTATCTAGGTAATACGTATCGACGTTCAAGTACACGTGTGGACGAGTGCTCGTGTACCTGTTTCGAATCACACGAGCGCTTCGGTGGGAGCGTTTTTTGTTGCTCCTTTCTTTAAGAACGAGAACGCGTTCACCTTTCGCTGTACATTCCACCTGGTCCGGCTTTTGCTCGACGGTGCTGCGATGTGCTATGGGACTCCCGTAGGCTTCGCACATGGCGCCCCCATTACACCATGCCACATTCTCCGGAATTTCAAGTATTCACATTGATGCAATCGATTACCGAACCGGACGTGTTTTCTCCTTTTCAGGTTCGATACCTGAAGGACCGTAACATCGCGGATAGAGAACCGACCGAGTTTCATGGTGTTTCTATATAAACCAATCTATCGATTAATCTGGAACACGGTGTTTGGTAAAAATGTTCCCTGTAGAACGATTCAACGATGTTATCATTATAGTCAGCCATTTTCCGGGGTGGAAATTCTACCGATTTTGATAAAAACCATTTACACTGGATATATATTTCTCAATCGAACGGGAGAAAGTTTCTTTCGGTGTCCGAATCGAGTGAAACCAGAAGAAAAAGTTACCTAATGATTCCGCGGAGACTATCGAACACGGTATACGTTTTATGACACTGTGATCAACGAGTCTCAACGTTTATTCGTTACTTTCATCGTCAGTTAATCGAGAAATTCATTAACCTTATTGAAAAAAAGGATGACACCTGATCTACCGCATCTTTGAATGATATTGCAATGAATTGCAAGAAGGTATGAAAAATAAGCGGACTTTCCAGCGAATATCTTGCATGATAAGAAAATCGCAAGAGCAGAGATTACAGTTTTAGCATTAGTATCGACAAGAACCATGAATTTCACTGTATACCGACGGTGCCGTACAAGGAATCCCATAATTGTTGGCTACGACCAGCCTGATCGTCATTCTCCGTGCAGCCACCTTGCGATTCGGTTCTTTCTAGCGGATACCGTTCCCAAACTGGACATTCAACGTTCGAGTATCTCGTCGGACAATTATTAAAAGTGGTTGGAACTTTCTTTCGACAAATATTCAACTGAAAGTGATGTGAAATTCTGTGCGTTTTCTCGCGGGAAAGTGAATTTTCTCTCGAGTGTCTGCGGTAACGTGATTATTCTCTTAGATGGAATCATAGTATTGAAATTAATTCAGAAGTGCATCAAACTATATCGAGTTTAAATTCAGGAATGGAAACAATTGAAACGTAAATATCTACTGGAAAGGTAGGACGGATGAAGTTTAAGGTCAGGAAACTGACGCTTTGAGATCTGCTGTTATTATTTAATGCACGTCTCTATTACACGAGCCAGCCCATTAAAACTGCACATGTCCATGGCAAAGAGTAATTGAAAAAAAATGCATACTCGTTGCAATGATGGAAGTTACAGTAGCAACACTGTACAGTAGTCAATGAAAAGTATTACATTGATATTTAATAGCTGATGTGACTGTATATTCAATTAAAAAGATCTTTTTTCTAAGGACCGATAAAATAATTTTTCAACTCGACAACATCGTGTTTGTGATAAGAAATCTCACCGTTTATCGTTCAGATAGAGGTATTGAATTGATAAAAAAATTATATTCATGTAAGTGTATATGGTGGATGAAAGATTACCTAAAAAGGAGCTCGAGTACGTCTAACGCAAAATTACTGGAACTTTCAAGAAGAGGATCGTCCGCCCTTGAAAGTGGATATCGTTTCTTTGTGATTGCCTAGTTCGAAGGACATCGATGATTCTACGAAAACCAGCCTCTTCAGATTAAAGATCAGCTTCGGTAAAAAGCTATCACGCAAAAACATTTGTGTCTCTACTCCGAGAGGATTTATATTTAGAGAGTCTTAATTCACTTACGTAACACGAAATTACCTATAGGGAATTTCCACGGTTGGATTAAGCGTGTAGAAAAAAAAGGATTATTGCTTTAATGAAGCTTTGAAGATCCTTTGATGCTGTGACAGTGTAAGTTCTTTCTATAAATAATTAATTAGATAACTCATCGACTAGAGTCTAATAGACTTGAAATTATTATTACTTCCACGTGTCATTTACGAAAGATCAGTGCCTTGACTACTTTTACTCTTCAACTTTTACGTCAAGGATTGTTTTGAAGTCTACAGTAGCCGAAACGTTTTGCAATCCATTCGTGAAATTCGTCGGTAAAATCGAGCATAAAAACTCCATCGGCAACGATTACAAAAATCCTGATAAGCCTGTGATAAAAAGTGTTGCGTGTTTGCACAATTCCAGTTTAAAAGTGGAAGTTACTCCGAAAATTATCATACGACTTAAAGGAATATCCTTGAAGAAATCGTTACACTATGCCACGTAGGATTCGATGAAAACAGTTCCTCGTCCAAAAACAAGATAAAGACCAAACAAAATGACAGATCACGTGTCACCATTACGAGATAGCCAGTGCAATGGATACGTCGAATTGAATTTCGACTTTGCCGATCGTCTCAACACAACCGAATCCGTTAATTCATCAATGGAAAGTAATAATCCACGGAACAGAGTGCTCAGGTAGAAAACAGAAAATAAGAAAAGAAAAAAAAAACTTTATAAATTCAATTCCACACTAACGATATAATATTATTTATACGACACGCGATAACAGTGGATAATCACGTTTACGTAACCATAACTTATTTCTTTCAAATGATTCCTGCTATCAGACCAGCAAATAAATAACGCAAACGAAGAAAAGGAAGTTGAAGTGGACATTCTTTTTCATCATTTACCCAAGAAGAAATCTCGATTGTTCAAACAAACCATTAGAGTTCGATATATTCCTGGAGAGTGTCAATTCAAGTAAAATGATTCCATTAAAGCGTCTCCAGCAACGTCATGCATACCATAACCCACAAGTATTATATCCTGTTGATCACGTTTCGAACGTGTTAGATGACGTCCAGAAATCGTACATGCCAACGCGAATACGTCCGAAATTAGCAAAGTACATTTAATTTCCATATACTTCATTCCACTCAATTCCTCCATACGTCATTTACAAGTGACACAAATTCTCTCATTCCCATATAACATTCTTTCACGTTTGTTACATCGTGGAGAATTTTCCACGTGATTTTCTCAACTTCGATTAACGAGCACCGGTAAATCACATCTTCAACAGTGCATTCTATCGTGAAGGTAGCGAGTTTGAAAATTTACGAGCATCACTCTATCAGGATCTCGAGTGATTTAACACCGATCACCGGTAGAGATACTTTGATAATTTTACAAAATCTCCGAGGTAAATTGCTCTCGTATTGCATCACAAATTGATTCGTCGATCCACTTCCCATCGACGAAGATTCACGATAGAATGCGTGTCACGTTGGTGTTTTTGTGGCCGACGATAACCCTCCATTCTCTTCTGGTACATTATGTCGTGTTGTTAGAGACGTAGAAAAGAACTTAATGAAATTATTTAAAGTACGAATGCTGACGATCCCTTTTTAATTATTGGTAGAGCTACTTTGTTAATACTTTGCCATCCGCACGTCTCATCAAAATTTGTTTGCTTGGCGCCGGTAGGACTGTTTTAGATCATTCCTCTTGTCATAAATCGTCAAGTTTTACTAATCTCATCGTCAATTCTCTCGAGTTTTTAATCCTGTCCCTCTATTTTCATAAAGTTTCGAGGATATATATGTAAATAAATGTAAAATTTTTTTGTTTTATATATTTCTTTATTTATATTTTGCACACGGCACCACTCGGGTGTAGCCGGCCGTTGAGCGTTAATTTTCGCGGGACACCACATTGGTGTCGCCGGACGGCAAAGTATTAATTTTGCAAAATGTCCGAGGTAAATTAGTCTCGTATTACATCAGAAATTGATTCGTTGATGCACTTCCCATCGACGAGTCACGTTGGTGTTTTTGTGGCCGACGATAACCCTCCATTTTCTTCTGGGTCATTATATCGTGTTCCTAGAGACGTAGAAAAGAACTTAATGAAATTATTAAAAGTACGAACGCTGACGATCCCTTTTTAATTACCGGTAGAGCTACTTTGTTAATTTTGCAAAATGTCCGAGGTAAATTGCTCTCGTATTGCACTACGAGTTGATTCGTCGATGCACTTCCCATCGACGAAGATTCACGACGGAATGCGTGTCACGATGGTGTTTTCGTGGCCGACGATAACCCTCCATTTTCTTCTGTTGCATTATATCGTGTTTTTAGAGACGTAGAAAAGATCATAATGAAAGTATTTAAAGTACAAACGCTGACGATCCCTTAGTAATTACCCTATCACGCTTATTGACGTATGAACGAAGATTTCTCGCCGGTTTGATAAGAGTGGATGTTAATAAATATGTTTCTTGTGTTTACAGGAGAACGAGAAGTCTGAACGCGCCTAGTCCCATTCAACAGTTCGGGCCATGCGGACGTATTATGAAAAATTCCGCGATGGTTATGTGAGTAAATGTAACATCAATGTTTTTCTTTTACCCGTTTACGTCTCATTGAAACCGGTAGAAAGTCGCGTGCGTTGCACTATTTTTTTTTTTCTTCGATCGACATTCCTGACAATTAGATCCATGGGAGTTTGGAAAGTGAAAGAAAGTGCGTTGTTTCGGAGCACACGCAGGTTGACCTAGTTATAATCGACAATGAGAACAGGTTGTGCAAACTTGAGCTTCGTTGTTCGTTTCCGTAATAAAAGTGGAAAAAGTAAGAACAATGATTCTTACAATCGTAACGTTTTCTCGTGTTTCAACAAACGCTCTCAAAGTTTCCCAAGATTATCCATGGTGATGAATATTCCGTGACTGCTCTTTTATCTTCGGTATTTGCCTCACGTAATAGGAAAGAAATGAAAGTCACGTAACAGAGTATTACGTATCTCGTACTCGCTACCTCCGTGTATTACACTTGCACTTTATGTCAGACATCATTAATTAGAGCGAGGCAACTAACGAATACGACGCATATCGTGAAAAAGGTAGGTCGAAAATGTTACGTAAACAATGAATTCCTATTCCGCCGTTATCAAGATTCCGAAATAATTGATTCCATTGATGTAAACGTAGAATCCAACGCACTTATTGACAGCCGTCATACACTAGACACTCGATGGACTTCGACACTCGTAGAGTTACGATACAATGTAGATTAGAGGAGCATAATAAAGCTCCTCATTAGCATACAATCACGTCGAGATAATAATTATTCTTACGTATCACTCTCTACATGATAAAGCAAAAATCCAATAATGAATCCAAGCCTGAATCGACAATTTTCAACTACCCGGATGACCATAATTGACCAATTGACCGTATAATCTTAGAAAACGTTGATTTTTTTTGTACTACCATGATAGTTTGAAAAATAGTAATATCTGACAATCAAATGAACCTTTCTGTCAACTTTCAAATGACATCTGTAAATTCTAGTAGCTCTTCGGTCCTATTATCGTGCAGAGAGTTAATGAGTATCTCGCGGCGATTAATCAGATGCGCGTGAATCACATTTATACGCGTGCGGCCACGGAAAGGGGAACTGTTTAGTAATGCGCGCGTATGTTATATACATATTAAAGTGAATCGTGTGGTGATTCCTCGTGTGCACATTGACGCGTGTGCGCTTGCGCGTCGTCCGATTGTTTACCGTTAAAAAACGTACCGCAGTCTTCAGACCACGTTCAGTAAGAGTGCGACTCTCAATCCGGTACCACGTCATGGTTGGAACTGTCAGGTGGGTTACTAACAGATCGTTGACCCTAATTAAAACTAGACTTTTTCCAATTACCGTTTCGCGGTTTGCATGTCATCTGTCAATTTCCCTCGGGTATGATTCTATATCGGTGAGATATTTCAATCGTTTGAAACTTTTGCAAAACGGGGGCCGTTGATACGTTTCTTTCATCATGCGATCAAGTCTGCATGGTAAAGTTGTAGATTATATTTTGATGGTAGTTGAAAATTGTTTATAATTCTTTTTTTATCATAATAAGACCGTTTTACGGTTTGTTGGTAGTTAAGGTAATTGTAGGAAGAGAAACATGAAAATTGTGTTAGAATATCGAGTTTCTCGTTAAACTGTCAGGTAAGCGAAATAGAATTATCTCTGAGGAAATGAAGATAACGATACGTTGAGGTAGCTGCGTTTTTTAAATATACTGAGTGTTTTATTTATAATATACTTATTTAATTCGAAAGACTCTTTGACAGAAAAAAACTTCCGGTATGTTCAACACTAAAACTACTGGTGTCAAATCCAACATATTTTAACAAATTAAATAAGTACTTTGAAAAAGGGGGAATCAAGCGGCGGAAAATTTGATCGATTGGGTGATTTATGTTTATTGATATAGACGTAGAATATTTATTCTATGACTGTTATATAAACTTGGAGAATTTTTTGAAAAAATTGTGTACCAGTCATTTTAATGACTGGTTTGGTAGTTCTAGTGTTAAAGGTATCCTGAAGATTTTTTAACTCTGCTGATATCTTTATAAATCAACGATACATTTTTTTTGCTATCTGGTGTTATCAATTTTACAACGGTTCATAATGTCATACGATTTTCGAAGCTACATAAAAAATGCACACGTGAACGGAACCATAAGTTGGTCGTCGCGACCTCGTTTTATATTAAGTATCATTGATCCATTCGCTACTTTGAACTCTACGACCCTAATTCAGTGATAAGGAAGCATTTCGATTGACCTGCCCTTTTAGCAACCGTGACAGAATTCATAATTGCAAAGGTACACTCAAATTGACATTAACATAAACCGCAATGATTGGCAGTTGCTTAAATATACGGTTCACGTCAACTTCTTAATTATCGCTTACCTATTGAATGTTAAATTGAACATTATTATTATCACGACTGAATAAATATTGAAAAGGATTTTCCATTGTCGCAGCAACTTCTACTGACCGATCGTTTTCCACCCTTTATCCGTGCAGACTTCATGCATAACAATTCGATTATATTCTAAATATGCCAACTATCTCTTTCTTATAAAGGTAAACTCTAAAGCTGTATATTCAGTACCGTATTTACATTGCAACATCGATTGAATATCAAACGCGTTTGCGAATTCGCAACTATTATTGTTCCGAAGTCATACGAAATTTTACGAAACGCAGCAATGCCGGTTTCAAACCACCCCTTCACGATTTTTAATGTAACGCTGACAAATGATAATTTGGAATATATAATTTAAAAAAAAAATTCCAATTCAAAGATATGAACTAGACCTCAAATTGAAAATTCCGCGCCTTTAACATTAAATCTACCGACGACAAATTCAGTACGTTTAACACTAGATTTACGGATGTTGATATCCCTAATTTTCCGAAGGGAGCCAATTTGAATCGTACAAGAAAATTCAAATTTTTTGCAAAGAAAATAGTTCCAAATCAATTGAAATGAAAGATTTATTATTAAAAAATTAACCAACCATTATATTATATATGTAGTAATCAAATTTTGAATGAGCCAAATTGGCTCCGTAAATCTACTATTAAGCTTTTCTAATAAGTGAGTCCCAATTAAATAAATGATGCACAATACTTAATCAATTTAATTCCTCACACTACGTAGAAAATTTCAAAAAAAGGGTTAGAAATTTCTAAAACATTTTCAAAAAATTCAGGACCAGTCATTTCAACCATCTTGGTACATCTAGTGTTAATTTCACGCCCGTAGTTCCAACAATCTCCTAGAATTTTTTCTTATTAAACGATTATTTCAAATTCTTCAAATTACTGGATGAAAAGCGTATTAAAAACGAGGGGATAATTTGTTTACAGGACCATACAGGATCCAGCCTCTCAGAGGTTGACGTGGTACAAGCCGCCCCTTACTGTACTGGTCATCAAGAAGGTCCGTGATTCCTCGGTGCTACCGCCTTTCGTTCAATTAGTCACATGGCTAATAGAAGTAAGTACGAATCGTCCAGTCAATGTTTAAATTCCAAGTCAATCTCAACAGCCGCATGTCCATCGCATTAAATTGCACCTCCGAATGAGAAACGAGAATACGAGGGAAAAAAAACAAATAGCTTGAAATTACTCGGTAAACTTAACGTCCCTCTACTCTCCCGCAAAACATCGTCAGAGTTCCGTAATTCAACTACACTTCCGTTATCCGTGTTTCTACCGAGAAAATTCTGCGAAATATTAATTATACTTAACGGACAGTCATTGAGCTATCGATATGTAGGTCAGTTTAACCCAGAGAAATCACTTGTATTTAAAGGTCACCGTATTATTATACTTACAAAAAGATATCGTTCCGGTTTTCATATTTTTTTTTAAACTACCAGCTTAATTATAACGCCTTGAACACATGATTACCCGCTAATCAGCAACTAAATACATTAACCACCGTTTTGTATTATATTAAAAAGTATAATTTCTCGTCGTTTCATTTTGACTTATTCAAGGACAGACGAATAGATTTGCTTGTCTAATCTCTGATTACTCGATCCATCCATTACGACAATTTTCTTGTTTCTTTTTTTCAGGAAAAGCGAATGGTAGTTTTCATAGAAGCATCAGTCTTAGAGGATCCAGCTTTAGCCACGGATCCTAGGTTTCAAGGTGTTCGAGACAGGTTGCAGACCTTTAGGGATGGCACTGATGATTTGCAGGTAATTGCTTCACTGTCGCCTCGTTAGTTCCCATGCCGGAATTTAAACATTGTATATTTCAAGGGTGGCCAACTCGCGGCCCCCCATAAACATTTTTCCGTACCGCGATATTATCATCAGTATCATTATCATTATATTATCTACGTTTATATGTAAGAATAATAGTAAACACAATAATAATAACTCATATATTTCAATTTTTCACTCCGAAAAAATGGCAGTAGTGAGTCTAAATCTAATATGGGGATATATAATTTTATATTGAGGGTACCGAAAAGTAATCCAAATTTTTGTTTGCTGGCGAAAAACATTTATTTATTAAAGAAATCTAAAATACTCATCAGCAAAATAATTTTCATAATTTTTTAACACTGTTTGCTAGCGTGAAGGTAGTTCAATTCCCTTTTTAAAAAATTCCTTCGATTTTTTGTTGAAAAATGTTTCCAATTACGTTTTCACTTCTCCAATTTTGATTACTTTTCGGTGCACCTAATATGTGGCACGCAAGATCATTTGGGTTGGCCACCCCTGGTATATTTCTTCCTTGAACTTTACGACCAAGTAACTTTATATCGTTACTTACGACCAGTAATTCACGTCTTTGCTGTTCCTGTGTAGAAACGCGAATTATTTCCAAATAAACAGCCTTATCTGCTGTAGAATCGAGAGCCAAGTACGTGGACAGGAATGAACGTACGTGTGCTTTGATTTAAGGATCGTATCGACTTTATCGTATGTCTGGGAGGCGATGGGACTCTTCTGTATGCGAGTCTGCTGTTTCAACAGTCGGTACCTCCTGTAATGGCTTTTCATCTTGGTTCCTTGGGATTTCTCACGCCTTTCGAGTTCGACAATTTCCAGGAGCAAGTGACGAATGTGTTAGAAGGTATGCGACGAAATTTGCACCTTTTTTTCTCAATCTTGTTTTTGTGCGCGAACGGTGAGGAATTTTGTAAGTGGTTCTTGGAAGAGAGAGAGAGGATTTTCTTGTTTGGTTTCGAAGATTCACCGAAATATCACACTTGAGATTCTTGACTCGTAGGAAATAATAATTTTGACGATTATAATTGCTAAATTATAATCCAAAATGTAGTAGTTTTGCAAATAGTTTGGGTAGACTTTTAAGATCTTTGCATCGAATGACGTTAATTTCTTGACAATAACTCAAAGTTCAATATGTTTTGATTCATATTCAAATACATTACTTATCGTAACGTCATAGAATAATTAAACATATCGACAAGTTTTAATAACTTTCAATATTCATTTAAGTATAACTCACAACTGTTTTCTCATTTTACGTTAATGATAATGGAACAGCAATCAGTATGATTAGCACAGAAATTACCATATTAATCACTGCTGTCATTGTCATTACGTAAACATTGCCACCGATCATTCTCGATCAACCTACCAATGAACATATCTATATATCTTTCACGATACTCGTGCTCGTCAATCCTCTTCTTTTACATCCTTACACTTCAATTTTTTCACTCCTCACTTCTTCTCCATATTCCATCCTTTTTTCTCTTCAATCCTCATATCTCCTTTCACAAAACGCGCCAAGTATTATCATCCGACACAAGTTTCCTCAAATTACCCGTTGCAGAACTTAACGAGTCCTTGATTCTTCAAGGTTCACTTTGCACCTTTGCAAAAAGCCTCATCGATTCCCGTTTCTTCTCGTACTTCACGCAACGATGTAAAGAAATCACCGGAATCCTTGACTCTTCCTCGTTGAACAAACTTTATCCAGACAAGAATTCATTATCGACCATATCTCCGGGAAGAAATGCTATTGATATTGCTAAGACGTTGATACCAAACATGGAAGCGTTTAAAAGGTAAAGTTAAAAGTCCATCGAATGCTGTATAACTCGCTGTCTCTTCAGGTCATGCAGCCTTGACCCTGAGAAGTCGACTGAGATGTATCATCATGAGAAAAGGAGAGGAGGGTCAACCGGCGAAACCACCGACAAATCTTCTGGTGCTCAACGAGGTCGTGGTTGATCGTGGTCCATCACCTTACCTCTCGAACATCGACCTCTTCATCGATGGCAAACACGTGACCAGTGTTCAGGGTGATGGTTTGATCGTCAGCACACCAACTGGATCTACAGCTTATGCAGTTGCGGCTGGTGCAAGCATGATTCATCCTTCGGTACCTGCCATCATGATCACGCCGATCTGCCCTCATTCCTTGTCCTTCAGGCCGATAGTTGTTCCAGCCGGTGTTGAACTTAAGGTATATTTCATTCTTTTCCTTCTTTCTAATATATTTTAGGGGAAATTTTAAAAAAACACATATTGAGTGTTATCGTACAAAAGACGTGGAGAACGATGAACACTTTTTTATTAGCACTTTGCGGACGGAGACATTTTTGTGACCTTTTTAACAGAAAGTTAGACTGTTAATCTGTTAACTGCGTTCGACGTGTATACACGTCAATCCAAAGTTCTATTGTGGTAACCTTTTAACACTAAATTGTCAATTTCTTATTGACTAAAAATGTAAAAATTACACATTTCCGTTTCCTCTTTTTATAATATTTATAATGGAAGTATTCGCTTTGTGTTTAACGTCTTTATACGTCATTTCTCTACTTTAATTCCGTACCTTGCGATGGGCTGTCAAATTTAAATTCCGCAGTTAACTGGTTAATATATATGAATTATAAATTACTATTAGTGCAACCATATGTCAACGGTGGTATCACAATTTTTCTCAGACTAAATTAAATTTTTCCTCAGACCACATGTATGTGTTGCTAGTTCTCAAAGGGTTAGATTTAACTCTGCTGTTCATTTATATCTCACATTCGTATTCTGTCGATTCACAGTGGGAGAACAAAGGTTCAGATCTTAACACTAGACTACCAAACAGGTTAAAATTATTGGTTGCCAATTTTTAAAAAAATTCTCATAGTTTATAGAATACCCACAGAGCAGATATTTTACGTTGATTTTATAAAACACATATTACCGAATCGATTTTCTTTCTCACTTATTGATTCATCTTTTTCCAAAGTACTTGCTTAACACATTGTATGCACCTCACGTAAAACTACGTTTTCCGAAAATTGTGCATAGACCGCTAAAAAAGGCTATTAGTGGCACTAATCACTTAGATTTGGAAAGTTAATTATACTTTCGAATTTGGAGAGTGAACAGTATCCAATTTATACTACCCTTTTGTAAATATAATATTCGTTCAAATTTTTGACCAAGTATCCCGCCTCAGTCTTGATAAGACGGTACAAAACACCCGCATACAATGTGTCAATGTATTGAAATATAATAAATTCAGAGCCTGTAATTTTAATATTAAAAAACATAAAATATAGAAACAAGTAGATGTGAATATTAAAGACATTGCATATCAAAAATTAATATTTAGAGTATGTCTGTAGTATCTATTAAAATCTCCATTTCGTATAGACTCGAGCTGAGCAGCAGAGTTAACCCTTTGAGGACGACGGGCGAATATATCCACCCTGAGAAAAAAATTGGTTATAGTTTATCAGTGCATATATAAACGGTTAGAGTTGAAAAATTAGAATATAATCGTCGAAATATTATTTTACAAAGAGTAAATTTCAACTTGTATACATTAACAGACTGTCTTTCCGATGAAAAAGTGTTTTTTCATCGCTAAATAATTGATTGTTTCTCGATATTCAATAATGCCTCCGTCCGTAAAGGGTTAAATAGACTCTAACGTGAAATTTTTGGGTAATTACGCGAGAAGATTATACAATTCAGTGAATCCTAAAGGAATTGCTCAGTATGACGCGTCATTTCCGCATGTGGGGTCACCGAGGATTCGTTATCGTCTCTCGTTGGGATTTCTGGTTCGTGGCATTGCCCCATAGAAGGAAACTTGGTCCTGATGGATGCCGCCCGCATTCCCAGACCATGCGCCGGTTCTTGGGACTTCAAAAAGTTTCTTCTTCTCTTTCTCCTTTCTCTTCTTCTATCTTCTTTGCTTCGAAGTAAGCGCACCGAATTGGTAACGGCCGCGAAACGCACCACGCGACACGCCGAGTTAGGCGAGGGAAAAGAAAAGAAGAAGAACTTGGCATTCCCAATTAGTCGCGACTGGCCTTCTCCATAAGAAATGTCCTTCCTTAAAGCGGTTTACGTGGATCCTCCATGATATTATTGCTTGGACGACAATTAACTCGTACGTCTCACTTTCTACCGCAGATTTCCGTTTCACCCGATAGCAGAAATACCTCCTGGGTGTCCTTCGACGGTAGAAATAGACAGGAACTCTTCCACGGCGACAGGTAAATCTTGGCCAGTTTCACAGATTCGTCTAATCGTCTGCGTTTTCTTGCAATTATTCCAGATAATGGCAAACAGCAAGGCCCGCAGCACAGCCTACGTCTCCTTCGACGGTCGCAATCAGCAAGAGCTACGCGTCGGGGACAGGTCTGTCCTGTTATTTCGTAAAAGACACTACTTCTCCTCGTTCGTCCGTTCGTTTCTTCCTTCTGTTTTCGTCGTTGGTCGCAAACGTTGCGACATGTTCATTCTTTATTCCTATCTCGTCTCGTTTCGCGCTCGTTTCTACCTTTACCTTTCATTTTCTACTTTGTCTCACTTCTTTTACCTCTCTCTCTATCTTTTGTACATCTTTTTTAACAAATATCAAACTCAACGTTACTCTAATATTTCATTTTACCGATGCAACACGCGACCTTGTACTTTCACACTCGTTTCTTTAACGTGTCGGCTACGGTTTTCATAAATATTCCATTCGGATAAAAAATATGTAAACATTTTCTTGCTTCTCACCATAACGACGACGAAATTGGAATTCTATCAGATCTTCTATCGTTACTCCTGTCTACCACGCGACGAGACGTTGGCTGTACTGCAAGGTGATGGATATCTTTTCATTTTTCATTGTATTGTCATTAACCCTTTCGGTACGGACGCATTCTGCGTCGCGCTGCTCCCGCTGACCGAGCAGCCGCGTCAAATGTCCGTACTTGCGGAATAACTACAAGCGCCCGTCAGATGCACAATACCGCGGTATCTTACGCAGAGCGAGTGCAGTCGATCGTAGAAAAAAAATGTTTAAAAAATTATCACATAATGCAATTAGAAAATATAATATTAAACCACATACCGTGAAAATATTCGGAATGTCTGAGCGAGCCGCCGGGTGACTATAGTCACCGCTCGGACAGAGCGAGCGTCGGGCGTTGGGTGACTATAGTCACCGCTCGGACAGAGCGAGCGTCTGGCGTTGGGTGACTATAGTCACCGCTCGGGCCGAAAGGGTTAAACTATCACTTGGAAATTACATTTATATTATCCACCCAACAATCCTGACAGATTTCATGTGATTCTCTATACAATCTATTTACACATATATAAATTTTCCTATTACTTAGAATATTTTAAAAATATTAGAACTAATGAAGTAAAACAAAAAATCTTACAATCTGTCACGACTGTGAGGATACTTGTGAGTTAATTATTAAATGAAAAATTCTCTATTTCAGTCTAAGAGTGACCACATCGATATACCCGGTGCCTAGTATATGCGCAGCAGACCAGATCACCGATTGGTTCGATTCTCTGGCAGAATGTTTACACTGGAATGTCCGAAAGAGGCAGAAACACCTCGACGAACTGAGCGATCTCACTCATTCATCAAGCAACGATACCCTCGACTCTCTCGATCGTGATAGCTAAGCCAGGCTAACCAACTACGGTAGACTGTTTGGCAATTAGCGATGTTACACCGAGCAAAGAAAATTCTCAACGCCAAAGAAGATCTGGATAGATTCCTCTCATCGAAAATCCAACGACCCATTAAAAGAGATCGAATAAAATCCGACGTCTCTTCGTGATTATTCGATTCTCGATCAAAAATGAGAATACTGCTCGCAACCTCTGATTTTATGTTCTTTCTTTTATGAACTCTCGGAATTTTCCCGCGGAATATTCGTATGGAGGATTTAAAAAAAATTAAGAATGTAACAGCGCACAGTGTTTGAGGAAGAAGAAAACAACAGGGATAGGAGAAAATAATAAGCTGGGAATTTTTAGATGATAAATTGAAGAGGAAAATTTTTGATCGATGATTGAGAAGAGGAATTATCGTTGGAGGGATGATTATTGATAGAAATCGGGTCACTTTGCTAATCGCGAGACAAAGTGTGAAGCTGAGGATATCAGAATCTTGTCTACCGTTGAAATGCTTTATGGAAATGGATATGTAGAACATTCTAATGACGTCAGAAACCGACTCGAGAAAGAAAAAAAATCTACGTGTATTTTAGTGCAACGACGTGCACAACGGAATGGTTCGAACGAGACTAAAAAAGTATTCCATGTGTAAGTTTGCATATCTACTTCAACGACTTTCCGTTTTACCCTGTGAATGCGTCTCTGGTTTGATCTTTTCATTTCTCTCTCTGTTCGAACTCTCGGAGCATTGATGTTAGATATGCGAATTTTTTCTACATTGAAGAATAATGTTTTTGTATTAAATGAAAGTAATATTTCGCTAGTTTTAAGTAAATGCAACGTTTGAAAATTGCACACGAAAAAAAGCGGCGAATCGAATGGTGATTTCAATTGTGGAAATACATCAAACTTTTAGGTAATCGGCTGGTGATAAATATCCTTTTTAAGACAATACAATTCTTTCGTGCTTTCAGGCAAATTTAGCAACGTATAGAATATTTATTCACTGTGTCTTAATCTCTTCTTCTCTATCGTCAAACAGAAAAGAAGTATTATTAACTGGCATTGCGATAATATATTTAAAAAAAAAAAAAGAACCGGCTGACTGCGCATTGAAATTGTACGTATTTATTGAAACTTTGTGTATCATACCGTCTACTTTGAATCGTCAAGCAGCACATGAAATTATATTAGACTTTAGTCATGTCGTTAACTTATTTCAGTCGCAAGTTCAAATTTCGTACGGAATTCTCTGTGGATGCTATTGTAAAACTTAAAAGACCAAAAATTGCATAGAGCAACGCAAGTAAATCTCGTACAGAAATCGTTAAGCCAGTTTCCTTTTTTTTTTTTTTTACTTTTAATAACAACTGATTCGCCATGGATCACAACTTGTAAATGTCAAATTTATTTTCCTATAAAACGAGCCTTTTTAATAAAATCTTTTTTATACAGAAAACTTGTGGTCACTGTAAAAGCAGGATAAATGTATTCACTAACCAGCCAGAAATGTTTCGGAGTAATTAGCATTATAGTTCCTAAATAAAAGAAAGAAAGAAAGAAATAACAAACTAATTAATTCGAATGTAATTGTACCTATAGATAATAGACGATATATAAATAACATTTATATAATATTATCAAAACAGGAAAAATAATATTTTAGCCCACTACACGTTTCTATCCTGGATATCGAATCATTTGTTGACGGCAAAACGCATAATAATTATTTACTACAAATACATTTATTTCTGCGCAACCTGACAATTAAATATAGATACATTATATACAGCAAAAGTTGTAAAAACCTATTGTCTTCGTCTTAAGTGACACCGATTACATTCCATAGTAAGTAGCATACGTGCTTGGGTGGATCGGACATTAAGAGAAGCAATAAAAAATAACAAGTACTAACGCATCTATGAAGCGTGGCTCCTGTACGACGGAACTGCCAAGCGTAAATCCCTGTATAAGATGATTCCACCCAGATATATTTTATATTAAAAAAAAAGAAGAGATGAAACATGGCCTCAATGAAGCCCAGTGTTTGCTTAATCAACGTAAACATAAATATCTATCTCTAAACTTTTACACATTTGGTTACATCAGTCATGGACATGGTGATACGTGTGTACACATATTCCCTGATGTTTCTATATGTACATACATATCGATAATAATCTAATCGTTTGATCAATCGAAATCTAATTTGATTTCATAATAGTATTTACATTATTCAAATCTTACCCGAACAACGACACACGTCACGGCTTTCGACGAACGTTCAAGTTAAATGATGCACGAGAAAATCATACGAATTAATATACGACTTATATACTATTGTACTTAAATAACGTCACGCATCTCCTTTTTAAGTTAACGATTTAAATGAAGAACAAAAAATGACAGTCTATGAGAGTGATTCTCATGGGTTTGCACGTGCTTCTACGCAATTCTTTACCGGTCGCGTCAGTCTCGTATGTAACAGTCCGTTTGAAACTATACATAACCGGCAGATTCTCGATGATGCAACGACGTTGCTTCGGTTTTACCGTAGAAAGCATTATGCCTTTGTAAGGAAAAAAGCTAAAGATGTCACTAGGACAGGATAATTGATTGTGCTTATCACTTTTAAGTGTGCACGATAGTCTCTAGGGGGCTGGCACTAAAAATTCTGTTTTAGTTGCCTAATTCCGTGGAGACGGCCGGTTGACTTGCTTTAATTAGATTTACTGGTCTGCGAGAAAAATAGCTTCTGAAATTATTTTCCGGTTAACACTTGGCCAACCGAGAAAAAAAAAACACTGTACGATATACAACGCGAATTACGTAGCAATAGATCTCCTACCCCCTGATAATTTCGGTCATTAACCCTTTGAGGACTAGCGACGCATATTTGTGCTCTGAGAAAAAAAATTAATTGCAATTTATCGCCATAATTATTTATGGTTAAAGTTGGAAAATTGAAATACAACTCTTGAAATGTGATTAAATAAATATTAATTTATAATTTATATACAGTAATGATCTGAGTTTCGAATTTAAAAGTGTTTTTAGATGGTTAAATGGACTCAATATTCAATGGTATTCTGATCTCTGAATATTCAAAAATACCTCATTCCGGAAAGGGTTAACCGTCTCTTTTTGAAATGAGGAGATCTGCCCATTTGGTTGGCCAAGTGCTAACGTGAAATATGTCAAATAGATTTTTCTTTTTTCAAATTTAATTACTATCTTATTCCGCCTATGACCAAGAATTTTAGGTGCGATATACACCGAGGCTGTGATATGTGTCAACTTCAGAAAGGATCTCCCGCAACTGAGGGAGATTTGAACTCGGACATGGCACTTAAAGTCCGACCTTTGAACTCGATATTCACCATAGCCTCAATAACATAATTAATACCGTTAGTTAAGACTCAGATCGGCAAGTTTGGCTTAACTTTAAATAGAAATCAACCGGCGTAGGAAATAAAGCGATAAAAGAAAGGACGAAAGATCCTCCGCTTGTATTTTGATAAATCTGCAACGATCTTTACGATATTCTTTCTAGAAGAATTCACGGATTTTTTGGCAAGAGTTTGGGATTAAATAATTCTTTCTTTTTAGATGCACTTCGCGGTGATTGACGACTTGAAAATTGGTCGCAATTAAAAGTAAATTGTTCTGCCGGTTGAAAAGAAAATGGAGACTTAGTTATCGTTCGTGAAATCAGTTCTTTCGTCTTGGTCTTATTTTTTCCGAAATAAGCTCTGCGTTCTTAACGATCGTTCTCGTGGCATGGCTCTTCCCTTCCATGGTTTTAGTGCCTACAATTCACGTACGTCACTGTTTCGCCGTTTACGATGCGAATGTAACGAGCACAGGCTCGGATGAAAAGTGCAGGTACGCGCTGGTCTGCAAGAAAAAATATGCACACGATCAAATTCAAGAAACTATCTTAATCAATCATTTTCACCTGTCTTGAAACCGACATAAAAAATCTAACACTTCAACTCCTTCATCTTTAAAATTGTCAAACAGCTATTCCCTCAATCTTCAATTTTTATCAACTTCTAATCCAAAATTTCAATCTTCAAATTCATCGTCAAATTCATCATCAAATTCTAAAAAATGTCGATTTCAAAACGGTTCAAGCTTCAACGTTCATTCCACTCGATTATTTTCAAACTCTCAATCAAACTGTTACAAATCCAATGAAAATCCAAAAATCAGATCGATTCGATGAAATCCATGAAATGTAAACTATTTTCTATCATTCTGAATTCAATTGTTTTCCAATCGAGTGTGTTACGGCACACATTGTTAAGTGACACTGCAACGATGCACAGGCAAGCAATCCAAATGCCACAAGGGAGTTAGTATTGTTAGATCACACACTCACATGCCTTCTGATCCGAGTCGTGATCGGCGCAGGACGGTTGTTGAATATAAAGGGCCGGTTTGAGCGGCCGGCCATCTTGGTCCTCGACTTGTATCACGAGCCCATGATTGCTTCCATTTCCATGCGAATTTCGTGGATTTAATCTCCAAAATCTCAATCCCTGTCTGACATCCAATGCCAAATGTGTACCATCAGGTGTCAATGGTGTCACCACCGAATCCATCAAACGTTTCTTCGCTGTAAAAACAAATCCAATTTCCTCAAAACGTTCTTCCTAAAATCATCAATCCATTGATACAACACTCACATCGATGTTTCTTCAATGACTTTGTATAATAATAAATCGAAATTCTAATCTTCTTCTCATCTTCCTCTTCCTCCTCGAAGGTGCCACTGGAAGATGACGTTTGATTTTCCTGAGGTAATTTAAAAATTCGTAATTTCGCAGCAACCACATGGTCCCCGGATGTCAAATTCAATTGGAAGTGCATGTTCATGGAAAATGGGTCTGCCCAAGCATCCGGATCGGTATTTCTTGGTATTTGGCCTGATCAAGAATGGAACTAACATTATCATGTTCCATGGTTACGTTATTTCTTCAATTAAGTTAAAGGGACTCACAAGTAGGTGAAAACATAGTTAACCTTTCCCTCTGGACCTGGTTGGAATGAGTGCTCAGGTTGAACCTTCCGGTCAAAGCTAAGACCCTCGATTTAATATCTTCGATAGCCTTTTGACCCTGGCTGCACAGACAGATCGATAATCATTAAAGATAGCTTATCGGACTAGACTTAAAAAGCATCGATGAGTGAAACGTATGACAAGTGCAAATTGTTAGCAAAAAATCATCCCAATTGTACACACCAACGAATACTTGACGAGAATCGTTAGAAGAGATTAATAGATGAAGTTTCACGAGTTAAAAAATCTTCACAAAAGCAATGTTGTTCTCTTCATGCATAAGGAATCTATAGGATTCTACGTCACGTGGAAATTTTCACCTCGAAGTCTCTACGAGCTCTTCCGGGTGTCGGAGCAGGCCAATGGACGATGGTCAGTGACCCAAAGAGCTCACAGTATGGGTCAGAGAGATATTTATTATACGTTCTAGACACCGGCTAGACAGTCAACGGAGACGTTACCATCTCGTGTCGCCTCGACTTTCAGTCTGGACGAGAAACCTCAACGTTTTGGGGTCACGTTTCGAATCTTTAAGTCCTCTCGCAGGACGTATTCCTCAATCTATTACCATACTCGTTGATTTCTAAGGCTAAGTTACCACCAGAATCTTCCACTTATAGTTACTTTGTGGCAAAGAAATAAACGATTGGATGAAAGATCTGTTTGGTGAACACATTAAGGAGTCCAATAGTCTCGGAGGATTCGTCTCGTTCGTGCGAGGCCAGCGACGACGATCGAGCAAGATTATGGGATTGCATAATGAAGGCTCTAAGTCGTTAAGGAAGGAGGGAAAAAAGAGGAACGTCTTTTCTCGACGTCACTGGCAAGGATCGCTGCCGCGCTGAACGCCCACACGGAGATTTGAGCTCAGCCAGTGGGGCGTCAACGACCTCGTTGCTGGCCAAGAAACAACCAGAAGAGGTTATTTTCCTAAACGATGAAAAAGAAACGACCGAGAGACAACAAAGAGGAAGGGGAGAACAGAGGTAAAGTTCGCTAGAGGGAGAAGTTGGAAGTGGAAAGGAAGAAAGAAAGAAAGTCCACTGAGGTGGACATCTCTGGATGAACGTGGAGGAATTCCATGAGCCTAACAGCAAGCTCGTCCCATTTTTTTTCCTTACGCCACGTAGAAGAGCTCGTAGAAAGAACCGACGCGAGACGAGAAAAAGAGGGAAGAAAGAGAATATGTTTGTGCTTATGAAAGAGAGATGAGAAAGACTAGGCTCGACTGACGAAATCTTGCCACGAAATCTCAGCTCCTTGTATTCGATTCTAGGCATGCTCGTTAATCTAGCTGCATCCAAGTCACGCATTCTACGCCGTCTCGTTGCGTACGTGTCACGTCTGTCTGCCGTCTGGGAAAGGGAGGACTCGGGTGTCTGGAGGCCGTTGCATCATGAGAATCAATCCAGTGATCCTTCCTGAGTACCGTATTAACAAAACTCCTACCAGACGTCCGGTAAATCAGCTACTTTCCCCCAAAAACTTACAAACCCTCTTATTATCCTTCTTAAACTACTTTGACTTAAAATCCATCATATCATTATAATAGATGATCAATAACCAAATACTAATCTCGATAAGAATAAATATCTTGAAAGAAATGAAGAAAAATTATGAGGAAAATTACTCGGGAAGGGGTGGAAAAATTTGTCTACTCGGTACAATTGAGTGTTCCCGCGAAACGGTAAAGCACAGTGATTGGCTCGCCAAAAAATGCACATTGCATCGTCTGGCGGTGAAGTGGGGAGCCACTGGCAAAAACTTCCTCCTCTCTCTCAGTCGAGCACGTCACTTCGTCTCCGTCGGCATAGGAAGAGAGACGCATAGACAAGGTCAGCGCATTAAATTGAAATGTGTTACATAACCTCGTAAGAGAGCAGTCCTAACTGCAGCCTGACTAGACACCCGGTCATTACAAGGGTGCTCAACTCGAGCAACGAACGTCTAGAGTCTTTCGACCTACGAAAAAAACGATGTCTCTTTGCCAACCAAATAAATGACATTGATGACGAAAATTTCCACTTTTTCGAAACGACTTTTTGCAACCTAATTCGATGATTAACCTTCGATCGTTTTCATTGTCAAATGACCTCTCTTCTTTGCTTCTCAACTATGGAGACTTATTAAAAAAGCGCGCCTTTTTTCAAACGACACGATAGATGAAGGAAAGGAAAATGTCTCCGGAGAAGAAAGTTTGTCGTTCTGTAAACTCGTATCGAAGGAACGAGGAGAAGGCAACCCGCGGAGGACTCTCGACAGGCTACGCCAGTGCCGACACGAATGCATTTACGCGTCTAGACTTAATAAAATAAAAGAAACGCCCTCGCACCCGCGCGGGAGGGGCTCTGATGGAGGAGGAGGGCGATTTAAAAACATAGCTAGGGATCACAGCGGAATTTCCACAGTGCGTCCTTCCTGGCTACGGTCTCCCTGTCCTCGCGCCGATCTTTTGGAAACCTTTCTGAAGTTTCTTCCTTCAAATCGTCCTTTCATCACCTTCTGATGAAACAATTCTTACTACTCTCAAAACCTCATCCTTACTTTGCTACGTATGAATTCAAGTTCATTCGATTCTGATGGGAATGATTTGAAGAATTATCTATGAATTTTTCTAAACTGTGAAATCAGTAATAACTTTTATCTATCTTTCTAATATTAGATCTGGTTCATCCATTACATTTATTCTACTATTTTTCAACGCTAGAACTACAAAGCAAATCAAAATGACTAGTTTTCAATAATTCCCAAAAATTCTCCTTCAGTCATAATAAATACTCTATGTCCATTTTATAAAACATAAATTACTTAATCGATAATCTTTTCCATCTGTTAATTCTCCTTGTACTTATTTAACATATTTAAATATAATAGATTTAATGCCAGTAGTTCTAGTTTTAACACTCTGTGGGCCCTTGTAACTTTGAAGTAACACAAAACAAATTTAAGCTTCTATTCTTCAAATTCAATTTTTTAACTTCCTCAAATATTACAAGTTAGCGCTTCAAAACCATGGAATTCATTACAATCCGACGTTCCAAAATCACGTAACATTTATTATTTATAATTAGACTGCGGATGTTTATGCAAATTTCGAGTTTCACAAATGCAGGTAAGACAGGAAAACCTATCTAGGGATTTATTGCACTTAATAAATATTACAACAAATACCATACTTTGGATATTTTAGATATATTTTTATATTATGTTCTTTTTGTATTGTAGCCGTATTTAATTTGTCATAAATGCATAAAAATCCGCAGTCTATTTATAATCGTACTTTTATTATTTTCTAATATGCTATCGTACAACTCATCTTCAGATATCACAGAAAATTCGGCCCATAGAGGAATTAAATTAGTCTTGAAAGATTAAAGGTTCTCTAAGTGACTTTGTTCTCCGGCTTAGATTCTCCCTGATAAGTGACCATGATATGAGAAATGTATCACGAAATTTTCTATTGACTATATGAGCTAAAACCTGTCCTAATTATAAATCGTAACGAGAGGGAGGAGAAATGTAACTTAAAAAAAAGGCAAAGTGAACCGCCACGAGAAGCATAGGTCAGCCGAAGTGGCGTGGACTTTCCGAGTCACTTCCACGCTTCTTCTTCGTTTCATCACGATATTTTTACAAGCCATCGAGATATTTTTACGTAGCGGGGGCAATGATTCGCCGAGCACGTCTATGTCGTCGTCAAGTATTCCCGTACACGCCCGTGGGTTACGCTGGGTTCGAGTTGGTCCATTTTCCCTGTCAGTCGAAGACAGAGAAAAGCTCTAGTCGCATTCTCAAGCATGCAGAGGACAACAGGGTGAAAGAGTCCCTTATCAAAGAAATCCACGCGATTATCGCGAAAGAAAATCGTCTCGTGCACAGTCTCGTCAGTGAAACTAATCGTGAAACTTCATTTTATTTATTGCATTATGCAGGCTAAGCTGAAAACAGAGGACGGTTCGTGGGGCAAGAAGGAGAGAAAGAAAGAAAAAAAAAGATACAAAAATCCCAGAAAAATTCCTCTTGGCACACCGAGTCCCTTACCCAAGCGATCATAGTGCCATCGGGATGAGAGGCTTACCTGTCGAAGCTTGAGCTTAGGTTTCCTCTATAAAAGACACAAAAAGCATATTTTGTAGAGACTAACATAGAGTTCGATCTATTGCAAAGCGAGACACACGATGAGCAACGTTTAATATGATTCGATTATATTAATTATGGAGAAAAGAATAGTGTTCAATTCTAAACTATCTGTGACCTTAGTTCTTCATGTAGAATAGACATTAATGATTTTCATACGATACTTTTCCCCATATGTAATTTTAACGAAGAAAAAATCCACCATCGTTTAACTTACTCTCGTCGATGTGCAATGGCCAATTGCTGGTAAGTCGACAGATTTCCCATAGATTGATTATTCCCCGTCACATTCGTATTAGCCATGAACAGCTTGACGGATTCAGGTGTGTCGTTCTGATACTCCGAAGTATCATTATCATTTTCCTCAGCGGTCCAATTCTGTCGATAATAATTGCTACTATCTTCATAATCAGACGTCTCATTCTCCTCGGTGTTGTCATATCCAAGAGAATTCACAAATGCCGGTATCACTCTGTAGACATCGTCTTCGACCCATTCGAGTCCTTCGTATTCGCTCACCTTCTTTTCAGTCTTCTCAACCTCCCCTTTTTTCAAAGCAACCCTCTCCTTTCCTGAGTCATCAGTAGGGACAATTTCATTTGTATTTTCACGTTCTCCATTGATCTGATAATCAACGAAGGTGGATTTCACCGGTGTTTCGACAGTTGCCGTTGGTACCACCGTGGTACTAGGATAAGGGTGATTTTTTGGATAATTCGTCCTCAGGTTATTAGATATACCTAACTGATAGACTACAGGAAGTGGTGTACGCACAGGAGCAGAAGAAACAGATGAAGATAATGATAATGGTGAAGCGTGAAAGGAATTACCAGTGTTCTTCGAGGTCGTGTGCCTCAAGGTCGAGGATACATGATGCTTGGAGGTTTTCGAAGGGCTTCGATCTTTACTCGTTTCCTCGGAATTCGAGCTAGAATCGAATTCAGAATCATCGTATCGAATCTTGAACACCACGTGAGGTTCCATAGCTCTATCGAAACTTCGACGGAAGTTCTCCGGAGAATC
The DNA here is from genome assembly GCA_910591515.1 of Cerceris rybyensis. Taxonomy (NCBI): domain Eukaryota; kingdom Metazoa; phylum Arthropoda; class Insecta; order Hymenoptera; family Crabronidae; genus Cerceris; species Cerceris rybyensis. Next base: position 4,080,412 of record OU342801.1, on the reverse strand, counting down.
TTTCTCCTTGCTTTCTTTTCCGGTATCTTCGTAATCGATGGTAGCAGGATCGGACCAGGATTGTTGGAATTCGAGTTTAGAGGCTAGATTTTCATAATCGAGAACTGCCTGTCGATTGTACGCGTCGAAGTCGAAATCTCTATCGTATGAGGACTTCTTCTCGGCACGTCGATCCTTTTTACTCTTGTTCTCGAAATCTTGATTAGTCTGAGACGAATAGTCGACCTCCATTGAATTCTTATCCCTGTGACGAGTTCTTTTTTCATTTTCTTCCCCGTAGAGTATCTTCGTCCAGGATTTCAAGCTTTCCTCTCTTTTCGATTCTTCGTCCTTCCGTCTGCTAAGCTCCCTCTCGCGAATAGCCAGAACTTCTTCCAGGCTGTAATTTAGACTCTTTAGCAATAACATGTCGGCAGTGCTGAGATCACCGGTGATTATCTTGAGAATAGCTTTTTCTAACATTTTCTCAAGCCTCCTAGCACTGAATGGAACTACACCCTTAGTTTCTTCAACATTCAGACTTCTTCTATTCATCTCTCCTTCGCCGGTAAAAATTTGATTTGCATCGTCACCAAATCTCGTCGAACTATCAGTCTCATCAATTCCATTCGTATTCTCCGAGTGAAAACCATGCTGATGGTGATGATGATGATGATGATGACACCAAACACTACTTACAACGGATGACACCAAAAGTAGGATAAAAAGTCTCGTGAAAGCCATACTGAATCAAATCTCTCTCTATGAACCCTCTTCGATTCTCTCCCCGTAGGAAAAATCTTCCTATCCGCACTCTTCCAATGATTCCTCCAAACGTGCAACTTTCCTTCACTTTCTCGATCGGTGAACAAAATCGACACTGTTATCGATGAATAGCGCCCTCCATTCTCACGATTCTACTTGTCGTATACACTTGAAAAAAAATCCCTCGAAATTCGATAACACGTGAGTAAGATCGACGTGTATCACGATCTTACGAATTTACCCCGTATCCCTTTATTTCTTAGGATCTCCACGAATTACGCGGGAAAATGATGAGAAAATTCAAAGAGAAGGAAAGTAGGAAAATGTTGTTACTAAAATAGGAAATATTCGATGGATGATCGGTGGAGGTTGGGGAACGTGTCGACGTTCCGCAACGAAGAAGTTCTCTTTGGTCGGATACGAACAAGTGTTAACAAACTGGACCGTGATCTGGCGGCGGTCGCGGACTAGTCTAATCGCATCAGGAAGGCGCGAGGTATGTAAGTAGGAAAGATTCGTAGCATGCGTGTGCACGGCCTGAGCTGTAAGTCTCAACTGAGCCGAGCTGGCCTGCTCACAGACATAATTCTGTCTACTCACTAATTCCGAGACAACCACGAAGCCGCGAGAGGAGACGCGCCGGTGTTACTACGATCACTCCTTTTTTTCTCTCCTCTCCTCCCTCTCCTTTCTCTTTCTCTCGTTCTCTTCCTCTCGCTCCGACCGGTGTGTGTAATCCCTTTCCCTCGCTCGCCGAAATCCCGCGGACGGTTCTGCCTTTTCTCTCTTTCGCGACGTTTTATCCTCCTCCACCTCGCCTCTTCCAACGTCGGCCACTTCGACGTCGCTATCTTAGTCCATCTCTCATATTATCCCGTCAGTCTGTCTCACTTTACGTCACACAAAACTTTGCATTTCCGGTTAATATCTCGATATATATCTTGACGGTGAATCTTCTTTCTTCTCTCTTCGTCACCTCGTTCCTTCTCTCGTTCCTGGGGGTTAATCTTGATGATTTTCAGGAAAGGGAGGAAAGTAGATGAGAGATGGGAAAGAATCTGGGAGGATTTTCATTCGTTCGATTACTCACCGACGAGACGTCCTCACTTTTTCTCTTTTTGATCTTTCTTCGATCGACGAAATACTTGGTGAATTATCACGATGCGAGCCGGTAAAGCATGCAGCTCCTTTGCGAAGCCTAGCCTTCTAAGATCGTTATCTACCGCGTGACAGTCTGCATACTGATCCTTATCGTTGATCCTTTCACGAGTGAGAAGCTTTAACTGTCCTTTCACCGTGAGCCACGACAAAAGACCGTCGTACAAACTTCGTATACCTTTTACTGCCAAAACTCAGCCCGGTTCTAACCATCTTCGTTACATGCTCGATATTTTTAAACTCTCTGCTTCTTCTCTTGGAATCTTTTCCCGTCCCGCAAGAGGAAACAAGAAATATTCCTTTTCGTCTCTTTCGTCCCTTCTCTTGAAGACAGGCTTATTCATCCGGATAAAATTGGACCGATTGAATGACTTCGACGACGAACGACGACGACGACGATTCCTTACAGACTTCACGATGGGAAGAGATGGAAGAAGGTAAAAGAGGAAACAAAGTGAAACGAGAAATGAGCAAGCGAGGAGACACCTTGTATTCGGCTGCTCGTTTCAGGGGCAGCCACGTACGACTTTATAGGGTGTCTCCCTCTCCGCCGTCTAGACGAATCGAAAGATATGATCTTTGAATCATAATGTATCGCTTTTAATAATATGCAGCCTCCGCGTGCGTGCGTGAAAATACGATGCGTGGCAACGCACGTCGACGACGGGACCCAAAAAGAAGAACAGGATCGTCCGAGGAGAAAGAGAGAGACATGGGAAAGGGAGAGAGGGGTGGGAGAGAGAAAGAAAAAAAAAAAGAAAGAAACTGAACAAGATCGAATCGACCGACCTGCGAAAATCGAAGCTGAAAATTCGTGCAGATTCTTTTTTATCTCTCCCCATATCATTTCGGATACTTTATATTTTTTTTTCCTCTACCTCGTCGCACGACGGGAATAGAAAGAAACGAGATGGAGCGTAGACGAAAAATGACGAAACATGTGGTAAATGTTAGTTTATGGTGTTCTCGACGATCGGAGAAGACACGAGAGAACAATAGTAAATTTGGAAGAGAGACGTGAGTTTGAATGGAAATTGTCCCTGGTAGCGGTGAGATCGGGAAATTGGGTTATGAGGAATGAAATTCTGCGAAAACTTGCACCCTGGAATAACTATGTAACCTGGGGGGGGCCCCACGGTGGAGCAACATCGTCATTCGACTGGCTGAGTGTCTGCTGGCGAAAATAAATCGTTCGTGATTCATAACTGGCTGCAACATCACCTACCGGAAGTATGAGACTGATCGAAAGTTTCTTCCTTTTTCCCAAGTACAAATCTCGTCCAAACTTTCCGACTGGAACTTTTTCCAGCGACAAAATTCTTTCCTATCCCCAACATAATATACATTCTAACAAAAAAATTCGATCTACAATAAATAAAACACCGTCCATCTCATCTACAAGTAAATCACCAAATTCCATCACATTCTCCTCAAAATTTCTAACCTCAGACACTTCATACCATAAAAAAAAATATCCACAGGTAGCAATTTCTAAAACTGTGACCAAGTATCATCAAATCCAACGTCCTCTAACGGCAGCCACACATGAATGAATCCAAGATCAACTCTATGAATCGAATCCAGGGTCAACCCAAGGAAAGGACCCCGAAAGCTGTACCAATCGTTTCCATAATTTCTTCGATAAATTTGAAAAGCTCGAGTGTCTCCCGTACAGTAAACAAATCGATAGATCGAGAATGAACACGAGGGCCATTTATTCACCCCCATGCGAAAAGTCGGGAGTGATCGGTTTGGGTCACAGGCGCGTTCTCCCACGAAATGCATCGCGGTACACCGCAGAGCAGAGGCAGTCAATAATCACGGGGAGGGCTCGCACACATACGCTATTTTTGCGCGTTCCATCGTGAGAGCTCCACGTGTATGGGACCCCCCTTGCCCCCATGGCGGGTTGCGCTACGTACGCGCATCAGACACACGTGCAGGAGGAGTTTAAATATGCAAAAAGAGAAAGGAAGACACGGAGAGGACGCGGCCTGGGTGAAAGAGAGGGAATGCAATTTGATCCGCAGCCGGCAGAGAGGCACAGCAAGTCGTCGAATCTCGACGATGCAACAGCTGACGTCACCTCCGAATCCTCCGTCGCGAATCGGACGTACGGACAGACAATCTGGCGTCTAGACGTATCAAAATAAATAATGCTCTCTCGGGGCCTTGCCTCGCCATCAAACTGTTGTTTGCACTCGTAACACTCATCCGTCGTCCTTGTCTCGGGGCCCCTCTTTTCCTTAGTCGGGGATGAGCAACGGAGGGCTCGTTCTCGACTCTCAGACTCTTAGAGGACCCCCGAACAAGGAGATGTAGCGATTTTGATCAGACTTCGAGAGGTCTTAGGTTCGGGTTGTGTCTGGAATAAGTTTCGGGTAGGTTTGAATAAAGTCTCGATTAAATCGCGACGAAGTTTCGATGATATGAATGGAGTATCGATTATGTCTGGATTGAGTCTGGATTAAGATTAGGTTAATTCTGGATCAAGTCTCGATTGGATCTGTATTGGTTTGGGTTGAAAAAAACAACGGGCGAAAAGATGGGACTGCGTTAGGTCCACGAGTTTGCCTATTAAATAGTAATTTCATGTCGGTTGTTTCGACCTTCTAATTAACTGAGACAGTTGGACCGAAGAGTCACGGAGATGGAAAAAAAGTCTGGGTGGGAGAGACTGAACGTTGGTCTCGTTTGAGGAAACATTTCGTCCGTTCCTGGAATACGTCGATGGCAGACGATTCCGGTGATAATTGGGCAATAAAGTTCGATGACTTTCTCTCCGGAGGTAGATCGGAAAGAAGGAGGATTTCGGCGAGTTCCCGGGTCTTCTCGGTACTCTGGCCTTTTGACGTCAAACGCTCAAATGATTCCAGGGAAGAGTTTCGGATGAAAATTTACCTCGGCCCGCCCACGTCTGGCATATTATACGGCCTTACGTTCGTTTTCTTCGATTGGAATTGTAAAAGAATAAAAGACCAACGGAGGCTTGCGCGAATCAGCCACCAAAGGGGGAACATGAGAGCAGGAGGCGAGAGAGACTGCGGAGAAGACGCAGAAAAGGAGGAGAAAAAATGGAAATGGTGCAATTTGCATGGCTCGGACACATCTCTCCCTCCTCCACCGACTTGAAGGAGGAGGTGAAGGAGGAGGAGGCAGACGGCAATCGAGATAAGGCATACCTGGAATCCGACAAGACAGAGAGAGAGAGAGAGAGACTCGCCTTCTCGGCTACGACCGTGCGCTTCGTGGAATCGAAATTTGAATTTCGGATGATATTGCGCAATCGCACCCACGCGTGCGTCCAATCGATTTGTCCGATCGATCGTTTGAAATCGAAAACTGCGCGCGATCGACGAAAATCGGATATCTATTTCGCTGCCTTTTCTCCCCATTGAATTGCTACCTCCATCCGTAGACAGGTTCGCCAAAACTCTCAAAAATTCTCTCTCTGTATCCTTTGTGATAAATTCGACAGCGATAACTCGAATGGAGAAGTCTACTGCCAATTATAAAAGGGAATTAAGAAAAGGAAATCATCGCGATCGACGAAAATCGACTATCCGCTTCGCTGCTTTTTAACCCCATTGAATTACTACCTTCACCTACAGAAAGGTTCGCCAAAAGTCTCAAAAATTCTCTTGGAATTCTTCATGATTCAAATTTTATCGCGAAAATTCGAGTGGAAAACTCTACTGCCAATTATAAAAGGAAATTAGAAAAAGGAAATCGACGAAAAACGGGTGTCTACTTCGCTGCTTTTTCTCCCCATTGAATTGCTACCTCCACCCATAGACGGGTTCGCCAAAAGTCTCAAAAATTCTCTTGGAATTCTTCATGATTTAAATTTGATCGCGAAAACTCGAGTGGAGAAGTCTACTGCCAATTATAAAAAGGAAATCGGCGCGATCGACGAAAATCGGCTGTCCACTTCGCTGCTTTTTCTCCCCACTGAAATGGTACCTTCATCTATAGATAGGTTCGCCAAAAGTGTCAAAAATTCTCTCTCTGTATTCTCCGTGATAAATTGGATCGCGAAAATTCAAGTGGAAAAGTCTACTGTCAATTATAAAACGGAATACGATTCTTCTCGGATATGAGTCGCGTGCTGCGACGAAAGATGGATCAGATGCGGCGCATTCCAAGGAAACAGGAGCAAGAAGAAATAAGAGAAGAGAACAAGAGGAAGGAAGTTGGTCGGAGCTTTAGTGCGCGTCGGGTTTGATCAAATAAATCTGGCTTTTTCAAATGCGTGCTAAAATTGAGAATATTTCGAAATCGAGGGCCCGTCACTCGAGATAAGAGGGGCAATTAAAACATCGTTAATAAGATGATTCGAGACGATAATATGATCAACCTGCAATCATTTTCATTCGTTTCACGGAAAAATTCATGACTTCTACATTCTTCCAATCGATTGTACCTTCAATATCCACATTTCCATAGTTTCTTTCCTCAATGGTGAAATAGAGAACGAATGACGGATTTTCTGAGACGAAAAAACGAGAAGACCGACGAAGAGGAGGAACAGGAAGATCGTATCTTCTGCGCAAACCATTCTTCAATTTTCCAGGGGCTTCTCGTGTATCCAGAGAAGTTCTTAGGTAAGGGCAGACCATTGGGTTTACTATTTCCACGAGTAGCAAAAACTACGCATTTCCGCGCATTGAATTCCTCTATGGGAATCGCGACATTCGTCTGATGGGATAAGAAGACCTTATCAACAGATTTAAGAAAAGAATCTACGACGAGACTTCGATCGTTATTCCTCATCTGAAATTCTCCTAAAAACCTCAAAAAAAGGGTTAACCAGGTCTATTTTTTGGCAAAGTATCGTCATTGGAAAAAAAAAGAAGAAAATCGTAGACGTCTGTTCGAGGAACGAACACATATAGTACGATGTTTATCTACGAGTTGTGTTCTTTGGATTTCGCTATTCTCATCGGCTTTGGTGCCGTGCCAGGGACCTAAAACTGGCTTGCCTAACTTCTACTACGTAGAAGAGGAAAATAGAAGAAGTGAGCTGAATTATCAAGGCCGCAGACAGCCCCGAACGCGGTTAACTTAAAAAAAAAATTAAATTACGTCGTACTCAGGAAATGGATGTCTATAATTTACACCTACAACCCTTCTAAAATTTTCTCTGGTAGAACGGTCAAAATTCACGTACGATTAAAATCCAAATGAATAGTCCTATCTTCGCAACACCACGCAATCTTTTCTATTTCCATCCTCGATATACAATCGATCAAAGTAACGTCATTCACAACGATAAAATCTACAATATTTACATCGTTACTTATGTTCTTTCAGTTTTGTACTAATAATCTAAAGATTTAATCTTTCGACACAATTCTAACTACAGACTTATCTCCAACAATCTATCCTCCTTTTCAGACGCCGAATCCGCAATTCGAAGAGCACAAACGTGCGCATCTCCGAGACGCTCGAGCAACAGGAGAAACAAAAATCCCCCATGGGATCGGATAGCCAGAGAGAAGAGGGAAAAAAAATGGTCTCTCGCCGTTTCGTACAAAAATTTGTACGTGACTCCACGACGAAACTTCCTCCGTCGCGTCTCCAAGAGATAAGCTCGGAGTCATCTTCCCGATTCACTTCGTTTTCAACGGCCGGAGTCGGATAGTCGAGCCTCGAAGATCGTCTCTCCGTGAGCGCTCGGATTTCTTCTCCGATTTGAGAATTTCCGGATGAAACCTCTCCTTAAATGGGAGGAGAAAACGGATGGAGGAACGTGGAATAACTCGCCCTCGGTATTTTATCTCTGAGGGAGAAAATGAGGATGCACGTGGAACCGCTGGAAGTGGAGGGAAACGATTAACACTAGATTTACGGATATCGATATACTTATTTTTCTGAAGTGAGCCAATTTGAATCATACAAGAAAATTGAAGGTTTTTTCATAGAAAGTAGTTCCAAATCAATTGAAGTGAAAGATTTATTATTAAAAAATTAATCAACCAATATATTACATATGTAGTAATCAAATTTTGAATGAGCCAAATTGACTCCGTAAATCTAGTGTTAAAATCGAAGTAATCAAACAATTCTTGGGAAGAAAACAAAAATCTTTGAAGAAATTATCAGAGCTTGTATTTGCAATTTTATACGATATATTGGAGACGTATGCACGTATGCAAATCTATATATATAAAGCTCAAATACCACTGACTGACTCACTCACTCATCACGAAATCTCAAAAACCACAGAACGGATTGCAATGAAATTTGGAACGTACCGTCCGTTTTCGAAAAATTCGAAATTTTAAGAGGGGATTTTGGGGAGTTAAAGTATGGGCCAAACCCATCAACGCAGAGCCGAAACTACTTGACCTAGAAACTTGAAAATTTGCATGAGCATTCCTTCTAGGGTATAAGCACCCACTAAGAAAGGATTTTTCAAAATTCGAAATTTTAAGGTTTTTTTTTAGTTTCGAAGTACGTAAAATATTGCGGGTTTTAAATGATTGAATATATATTTTCGAATATGGATTATCAACGTTAAACTTAACTTTTACTAATTTAAGTAGTCCTTAATCCTAATGACATTAAACCGTAGCGAAGCACGGGTAATTTCAGCTAGTACGATATATAGAACATGTATTCTTGTCAATAGTTTAACCCTTTGCACTTCGATGTTCCACCTGAGGGGACATTGAAAATCTACCATATTACTTGGTTGCCCTTGTCAAGATGTCCTTCGAATTTATTAGTAATTACAGAGAATGAATTGATTGCACCGCAACATTTTAAGACGCTGAACGCCACAGGTGTTTCGCTAGCTTTCTCATTTCTACTGAAGCGAAACTTTTTCTATTAAAATCGTATTTTTCTAAAGCAGAAACTCTAAAGATACCAATAGATAGATATTTAATAAACCTTGATCTTTCTATAGCCGATATTTAAATCTTAAATATGTTAAAAAATTCGTAACTATTGTAATTTAAACGTTACATGAAATTTCATTAATATCAATAACAAAGGTCACCCCCACGGCGGTCAAAGTGTTAAGAAATGTATTTTTACTCAAACTTTTCTATTGAAATAACAGAAGATATCAAACAGCAAATTGCTGCCAAGTTGCCAATAGATAACGTCAGAGAAAACTCCGAGTGCAAAAGGTTAAACTTCAAATTAATTGAACTTTAACGATTTAAAATTGCCAGAATTCTTTGAAGTCAGATTCGACTTCACGTGCGACTTGTTTTGCAGCCGAATTCGAAATTCTTCGATTAGCTTGAGTTTAAAAAAAAAAGAACGCGCGTGACCACTGTTACATAATTCGTCGCGAATCTTTCCTTGTAAAAAAATACACAAATTTAACGATATTAAAAAACTCGACCGAGATATAATCTGTGCTTAAATTATCAGTCGAAAACTTCATCGGCCCCTTCCAAAATAGACCTTGTTAAGTGAAAGCCTCGAGCGTTTTACAATGAATTGCAAGGATGCATTCCGTAGATGTCGGTAGTCGTGTCAGTTCGAAACTAGGATTCTCACGTGCAGCAATAAGAACTACGTCCTTCTACTTCTTCAGAGTGACCACAAGTGACTAAATACCAATCGTCGATGGCATTGTAGTTACGGTATTTCTAAACGTAATTGTACTTTCTCGTGCGAGTTATTCTTCCTAACCGTTGTTTAATTAAAAGTACATTTCAACAAATTACATCCTAACCAAGACTACCAACGGTGTAAAAACACGAATATAATTTTCTCCACCGTACAACGATTATTTTTATCGTCCAGGAAACGTTTCCCATAATTTGTGATCGTTATACGAAATCAACTGATCGTCAGAGTGATCATTTCTTTTATATCTTCTCAAAGGTAAGATTCTAGAAAAAGCGAAAGAAACAGCTACCAGGTGTTCGTTTTCCCGTTTTTTCAACTTTTTTTAAAACTCCTCTAGTTTCTATTTCTCGGCTCGCTCTCAAGCAGAGTGCAATTAACTTCACATTAAAGTGCCGGAGGAGGAAGAAGAATTCTTATGCACCTATTTAAATTGCATTTCGCGTCGGACTTCCCCGCAATCCGTTACGACGGCACGTCACATGATCGTGTGCATTGCTGCCTGTGAAATGAAACGTATTTACAAAACTCTTCGTTCTTCACATACCAATCTCTACATTTCGTTCCAATTTTCGATTTTCTCAAATGTAAAGAATTCTTGTCCATCTATCAATTAACCCTCTATGGGCCGAATTTTCTGTGATATCTGACGATTAGCTGCACGATAGAACATTAGAAAATAATAAGTACATTGCGGATGTTTATGCAAATTTCGAGTTTCAAAAATGCAGGTGAGACAGGAAAACCTATCTAGGGATTTATTGCACTTAATAAATATTACAACAAATACCATACTTTGGATATTTTAGACATATTTTTATATTATGTTCTTTTTGTATATTTTAGTCGCATTTAATTTGTCATAAATGCATAAAAATCCGCAGTCTAATAATAAGTGTACTAATATAAATAATAAATTTTACTTGATTTTGAAACGTTGGATTGTAAAGAATTCCATGGTTTTGAAGAGCTAATTTGTAATATTTGAGAAAGTTAAAGAATCCATATTGAAAACTAAAAGCTTCGATTTTTTTGTGTTACTTCAAAGTTACAAGGGCCCATGGAGGGTTTAAAAAAAATGATACAGTATCTGTATAAAAAGAGTAACAGAATGCACTAAGCTTGCAGTTGAATGTACGATTGACAAACATTGTCAAGGTGTTATCTGGAAAGAGAGTACTCGAAAATGCTATCTCTTGGACACTCGAAATTCATACAGCACACGGAAAGATAATAAGAAACGAGGTTAATCACTGTGCGTCAACGACTGTTTGAATTAGCGCGGGAAGTTTCAGCAGAAGTCTAAGGATTACTCGGTTCTCCATGAATCGTGTCGAGTTAAAATTTAAAGGACACCCAAACGACCTTCTCTTTGCGTAATTCGTATTGGATTATAACAAACGAGGTCAATTACAAAATGTTGCACTCCAAGTCATTGATGCATCCGCATGGGGCCCCCTACTTGGTACGCAACACAACCTAAACCGATTGGCGCGCTATTCTTCGACAGTTGTATAAATGTCTTATCTTCGTTCACGTGAATATCGAATAGATAATAAACTTAACACTTCACTGTCGATAGCACAGTAGTATTTTTCACCTCGTACGAGGTGTATCGACTGTTAAATCGTTCTCGAACAAAAGGAAAAAAATAGAAGAGGAAACAAATAAGTCGTGAATTATTCTCACGTTTTTCATCGTGCATTCAAATTCCTACGGACTTTTACACCTAAATAAAACGTGATTGAAGACAATCCATACAGTTTTATTGTTAGGATCGTAGAACTGCCAATTACAGTTTCGAAATACGATCAGAGTTTTAGACAATCTTAATGTTATCAGTGTTATCTTCATGAATTATCAACGAGACGATTACGGGATACCTATGTTCTTCGTCTTAACTTGTTTCGAACGCAGGAATAACAGCCTTTATTCCTTGAAAACGATTAAACCTAGCGTATCTACGAACTTCGAGTCAGTAGCAGTTAAGACATCGCGGAAGAAGGAAACGTATCGTGGCGTCAAGGAAAAATGGCATCAGGAATTACAAATCCTGCGTTTGAGGTATGAAACAACAAAATTCGAAATATGTCGATCAACTCCGGGTTTTCACCTTTGCACGTAAACAATCATTTCTCTGATAAAATCGATTTGCTTGCCTTTCCGCTCTTTTATCTTGATTGATGTAATCTGAATTTTTGAAACTATACATACTATCGCGACCGGATATTTGTTGATAACGATCAAAATTTGAGGAATCTAACAAAATCGTCGTTTTTCCTAGGAGAACGAGCTAAGTATGTTGGAAGCCGGTCGTCGGAACGATGGCTTTACGGAAAAGATGGTAAGATTATCTCCGATCTAAACGATTAGCTGTAATTGTTCGATGAAATGTTTCTCTTGAATTCCATTAACGAGTTGCTAAGCAAGTAATTAGAAACGTGCATGCAAATAATAAAAATTAATAAAAGTCACTTTGTCCGGCCTTGGCATTTGATGTTTTCATGTTGAAAAAATCTGCAATCTCTCTCAATAAATATAGACATTTTCAAGGTTACAGAATGAAAGTGAAAATCTCCAAATTAAAAGCAAAATGTTTTTATTAACGACAGGTAAAGGGAGAAGGTGAAACGTCGACCAGTTGTTTATCCAAAGTACGTAGTACCCTCGGAAAATTCGTTTCCCGCCATCGATTAGCCTGGAAGGTTTTTGCACTCGTTGTCCTAAATGTTTCAGTACTAGTGTATTTCATTTTCGCCACTTTACATTGGAAGAATACAAGTACGTGACGTAATTCAACCCTCTCAGCCCTGGTTTTCCTCACTTTACGTAAACTTCATCCCTTAAATATTGAAAAATAAATCACTTTCAAACTATGAGCTGAAAGGGCTGACATAAAATTCTATCTTCTCTGTACACTTTTCAGCTATGATAAAAATTTCTAATAAATGTTAGATTTCGAGTATGGATTAGACTGGTGCGATGGCTACGGTATGCTCCTTCTACTTCTGGGTTTCACGTATGCCGGTATATTTTATTATCACGTTATTAAACGATGCTTTGGCAAAGCCATCGTAAATTGTTGCCGTCCTGTTGGCAATTGCATGAGGAAGCTCGAAGATACAAAGTAAGAAGAGTCAAATCTAATTAACGGGTGGAACAGATGAATAATTCTTTTTCTTACGAATGTCTTTTTTTCAGACATGGAGTACGAACCGCTCAGATAACAATTTCTTTGTGTATATTCGCTGGAATTGCCGTTTTTCTAATCCTCGATACCGTCCATTCGAGAGACAGACTGATGAGTTGCGTAGGAATCGCCACTTTATTGACGTTAGGATGGTTACTTTCCAAACATCCGGCGGATGTGAGTAAATGTCTTTTCTTCAGGTTACTTGACAGAGGAATTCGCAATTTACTGCCACTGACTTTGTTTTTTACGTAACAATTGACACGAGACGATAACCGAAACGCGCGAAGTACGTTCATTGAAGAATTCGCGTGGGACGAGGAGAGATTTTAATTCCAGATGAGAGGAATTAAGCCACTTTCCTTGCTTCTATAATTCGTTTGTTGATGTATGCAAAATACTTGCGGTGATTGCAATTTTGTGAAAAGGGAGGAGTGAAATTATTAGACTCGTTGAGTGTACGATGAATCTGACGAGACGTTTGCACAGATTAATTGGAGGCCGGTGATTTGCGGATTGATTCTGCAATTTAGCTTTGGTCTCATTACAATTCGATGGGCAGTCGGTCGAGCAATTTTTCAATGCTTGTCGGATAAAGTTACGGCTTTCTTGGAGTTCGCAAAGGAGGGTGCAAGCTTTATTTTCTCGGCGAATCTTGTCGCTAATGGAGTCTTCGCTTTTTCGGTGAGTTCTCTTCATTTCAATTTTAATGTATTGGCACTAAAGTATTGTTTCTCACAGAAACTTCACTTTCCAGGTGTTGCCAGTAATCTTCTACTTCAGCTTTATGATCGAAATCTTGTATTACCTTGGCGCGATGCAGTTTGTTATCACAAAATTGGGCTGGGTTCTTCAGAGTATCATGAAAACTACGATCTGCGAGTCCATTAATTGTGCTGCTAACATCTTCATCGGAATGGTGAGCGGAGAAAAATATAAATAAAAAATAAACATAAATTGTGAGGAATAAATACAAGCCAAAAATTTTTGGAATTTTATAAACTATACTTTGAATACAATTAATTATAGAAATCCGAAAAATTATACCTAAATTAACATTTTTCTGAATATAACGTTAAAATACAGTTGAAATATGTACAACTATATTTAAATATAAATGTAGTTAATCTATAAATATAATTAAAATATACTTGCCTATATTTTAACTGTATTTGATTTAACCACTTGACATACAATGACGTCTCCGAGACGTCAGGAATTGTCTCCGGTGGACGACGTACAGAATATTACTATATTAATTAATTATTTCACTTGTACATCAACAGAAATACTAATTTATTATTTTATAATATTACTTGATCATTGTCCATTCAACGTGATTACGTTACATAGCAATCCAAATTGCAAAATAAAATGTTTTGTTTTTAATTTTGCACATAACTGTTCAGTTGGGCAAAATTAAATAGTTGTTTTTCGAACGCGTCGAATTCCATTTTATTTGTATGTCAAGAGGTTACAAACAAAAACTCTAATTTCTGACAAAAGAGGAAACTACTTAAGTATATTTTTGGCTACTTTCAGTCGGAATCTCCTCTGCTGATTAAACCGTACATCAGCAGACTGACTTCCTCCGAATTGCATGCTGTTATGTGCTCAGGATTCGCGAGTGTTTCAGGTAAGTTCACGAAGAAAGATTAAAACGGAGCTTCCTTTTTACTCCAAGGCTTTTAATAGGATATATTTAGGATCTGTGCTGGCTGCTTTTATCGGATTCGGAGCAGAACCGGCCCATTTGTTAACAGCCTCGGTGATGTCAGCACCGGCATCTTTGTGCTACTCAAAATTATTCTATCCGGAGACTGAGAAGAGTGAAACGAGCGTGGACAATATTAAATTGGAGGAATCGTAAGTCGACGTACTGTTTCAAATTAAACACTTTGATGTCAGCACCTTTCATTAAATAGTTCAAATTTAATTGTTACATATTGCAGGAAAATATAAAATTAAATTTAATAAATATATTATTTGATAAATAGATGTAAGCTAACAATACAATTAGAAAATAATCTCTAAACTAAACAGAGGCATTTTAATATTTGGACGTTGAATATAAAGTTTCATTTTTCGACATTCACGTGGTGCTAAGAGGACAGCAAAGTGTTGGATGCAACGAATTAGGAAGAGATTGAAGGATACGAAACTATTTTCAGGAAAAGCGCGGGACTTATTGATGCTGGAAGCAAAGGAGCAATTGCAGCAATTCCCATAGTTCTTGGGATAATTGCGAATATCGTTTCGTTCGTGTCGCTCATTGCCTTTATGAATTCTATACTCTCATGGCTAGGTTTCCTCGTTGGATACGACGCTTTAACCTTTGAAGTAAGAAATCTCCATTTAAATTACACAAATCTGAAAATATCTCTAATTGAACTCCATGCAAAGATCTATAGGAGACATAATATCAATCTTTAAAACACTGCAAACTTAAAGTCTCCATTTGTAATAATCTTAAATCCATCAAAAATTCTACCAAAAGCAACGAAAAAAAGCGAGGAACCGAACAAAGTAAACAATAATTTTTAAAACACTCCAAACTTAAAGTCTTCATTTGTAATAGTCTTAAATCCATCAAATATTCTATCAAAAGCAACGAAAAAAGCGAGCAACCCAATCAAGTGAGCAATAATTTTTATTTGCACTGTAAACTGAAATTCTCCATTTATAATAATCTTAAATTTATCAAAAATTCTACCAAAAGCAACGAAAAAAGCGAGGAACCAAACCAAGTGAACAATAATTTTTAAAACACTCCAAACTTAAAGTCTCCATTTATAATAGTCTTAAATCCATCAAAAATTCGACCAAAAGCAACGAAAAAAGCGAGGAACCTAATGAAGTAAACAATAATTTTTAAAACACTGCAAACTGAAATTCTCCATTTATAATAATCTTAAATCCATCTAAAATTCTAACGCCGAAAGCAACGAAAGAAAAAAAGAGGAGCCGAACCAAAGTAAACAATAATTTTCTCTATCTCCTAGTTCCTCTTATCAAAATTCTTCATGCCAATCAGTTGGCTCATGGGAGTACCATGGGAAGAGTCTGAATACGTAGCTACTCTGATAGGTCTCAAAGTAGTCGTGAACGAGTTCGTAGCCTATCAGAAGCTAGGTGAGTTCAAACGCGCGGGAAAAATCTTTGGCAGAACTGAGGCAATCGCGACCTATGCCATCTGTGGATTCGCGAATCCCAGTTCAATCGGGATTATGATCGCTTCTCTTTCATCGATGGCACCAGAAAAAAAACAACAAATAACAGCCGTCGTTCTAAGAGCTTTCGTGGCTGGTACCGCAGTCTGTCTCCTCACAGCTAGCATAGCTGGTGAGTAAATATCTCTCTTATCATATAATTACCTCTTGGACTTCAATACCTACCAGGTCATCGCGATTTCCTTCGCAGGATTGCTCATATCGGACGATTTCTTCCCACGTTCGATCAACGCAACCACGGAGAATCCAGTGGAAAATCTTACGACGTTTGAAATTTTCGGATGAAAGTTTCAACGGCGAAAGTAATCGCACTGAGGATACACCTTGCGCTGGAAAATTCCTGAGAATGTGCAAAATTATGAGACGGCCAAACGATACGAGAATTGGCCAATGATCGTATCGTCTGCCCGTGCGATGACGTGGATGTAAATGTGTTGTTAGTGTATGTAAATTAAATTTAAATTATTTTCTAGACATCTGCGTACTTTGTTCCCTTTTCAACGTGATTGTAACGTGTCACTTAACTATGGTGATTCCTTAGTGAGTAACTTAATCAATAAATTAGGCTAAAGTCGGCTTAAATATGTAGTAACTTACAATTCTAGTAGTTGCATGATGACATTGAATAGGAGACGATTAAATGATAATTGTATGGTAATTTGAAGTGTGAAGTGTCAGTAACTTTTATAGAAACTTAGAATAAGAGAGGTACGTTTTTGGGGGATTTTTCGACGCGCTTTGTCTTCGATAACGTTTCTGGGTATATATACCCTTTGGAAAGGTTACCGGAGATCAACCGTTTTCGTACTATATCTAGTACGCAGCCCATTAGCTCGCTAGTACTTTCGATCAATGATTAATTTCAATTTATTACAGTTACGATCGAAAGTACTAACGATTTCCAGGCCCCACCACGTGGAGGCGGCTGCGCGCGGGGGCCCAAAATATGAAAATGCCATCCAACCTCCATTACATTTACATTTCGCTTGCAACCTTTTCGCACAATTTCCACTCAATTTTCAAAATAATTTTTACACAATTTTCGTAGTATTTTCAAAAGTGTGAAACCATCCGAGAAGGAAGCAGTCGAAGTTCTTTTACTACTTATTTTTCATGGTTATCGCGGGGAAAGAGATAGACTGCTCGTTTTGCGCCGATCTCCCTTGTTACAATTATCAAGATCTTGATAAAGTCTCATACTAATTATAAACTAGGCGAATACATTTAAATAATACGAGTATATAAATGAATATTTCATAAATCAGTGATAAAGAATGCATTCTTTTAGTTAACACAGTAATTGTATTTATAGTAGTCTCAATCTTTACCCTTTGTTCTCGTGTGTCACTCGAGCTGACAATTCAAAGTTGTTACAAAACTCGAAAACTCATTTCTCACCTTGAATACGGCACTGTAAATTTCACATTAATACCAGAACTACCAAGCCGGTCAAAGTGACTGGTACACAATTTTTTCCAAAAATTTTCCAAGTTAATAGAAGAACCATAGAACAAAAATTCTACGTCCATCGCAAAATACATAAATCATCGTTTCCGCCAATCTACTCCTCCTTTTTCAAAGTACTTATTTAATAAATTAAAATATGATAGATTTCACACCGGTAGTTCTAGTGTTAATCCTGTAAATCACTCTAGAAGCAACAACACTAATATAGAAGCTGACAAGTAGCAACATTGAAAATAAATCGAGTTCAAAGGGTTAAGATTAAGTATTAAAATATTGTAGTCATCAGGAACTGGTTTTTCTTATCCAGCTGATAGACCCATGGATATGCTGCTACCCATTGTCGAGCTGAAACAAACTGGCACTTAGGACACGGGTATAGGAAAAGAAGTAAAAAGTATGGTGAAGCAATAATAGGTCAAAGAGGTCTCAATATTATGGAAGGTTCATGATATATCATGGATCAACAGTTGCAACATTGATGATTGTATACTTTCCTATCTTATCGTATTCCCACACATACTTCCTACCTAATCAGCTGATTTTGTCTTGATCGTCATACATACTCCCCTACCTGCAGCGAAACTACACATTTAGATTCAGCAATTACTCATTCAGCAACATTCACAAAGCAACAAATTCTCAACGGACATATAAATTAATCTAATTATACATAAATTTAGTTACGTATTAATTACGTTTATAATATATCTTAAGCGATAATCTACTATAATATGCTAATCTAAAATTAATTCCCCTTATCTAAATGATCTGTTTAAAAGCTAATATAACTTTATGGTTGTAAACCTTCCAGTTAATTAGCTTAAAAACAAATATAATCTAAGTCTTAGTGCTATCGTTTGATTAATTCTAAGGTAATTATACAGATGATGGTCCGTCCCATCGATTTCGATGACTTTTGAATATATTGTCAGGATCATGATTCTAAGATACTTTTTTCTATACATGTAACTCTCGCTCCACTTTTACTTATGAGATACTATCAAAAAATGTTTGACAATATCTCAAAAATTGAAGACGAGTGGGGATTACATGTGTAGGGAAAAGATGCTTCGACTTACAATTCTGGCAGCATACTCAAAAATCATCGAAGTCGATTGGAACGGGCCATCATTTGTATGTCTATCATTTCTAATTCTTACCGTTTTAAACTTACTGTTTTTTTTTTATACGACGTTGTGAGTCCAGACGATAAAGTCCTTGCAAATAAATATGATAATCACAAAAGCATAATAAAGCGATAAAAGGAAAAAAAATAAAGTAATAAGCGGAAAAAAGCAGTATGAAATAGTAAGCGCTTAAGAAGCATGAAATGATAAGCATGCGGGAGAAACGTATAAAGGATCGAAATTAAAGCGAGAAGCAGAAAAGAAGCATAAAAATAAAAGCTTAAAAGACTGAGGAAGCAACTACCCCACTACTTATCTAGCATTTAGTATCTACTGAGCAATAGACGGCACAGGCAACTACCAAAAGGGCACCTATAAGAAATTAATAGTAAATCATCGGTAAAAAAAAAAATACCTTTCCAATTATATTTGAAACCAATTTAACCGATACCTGAGCTCCGATATAAAAAACATTCTTAGCCTTTTGGGTTTGATGAATCACCTTTCTACGTTTGTTCGAGCCAGTGGAAAAATAGAGGACTTATTGTTTCGACAAACTTAAAACCCACGATCTGCAAGAAAAACTCGTCAATTTTGCCCAAATTAAAAGCTTAACACCTTGCCCTACAATAATGAGCGATGTTTGTGATGGTGAATCGAAGAGGAAATTAGCCACTGTAAATGGTGTGGAAAATTTGGAAAAATTTCGATGCTGCTAATATTACGTTAAGGTAAACGATTTATTAAGAGTCACTGATAAATTTTTAATTTTGAATTATTGTTAGTGCAGTTATAATATGAATCGTAGGGCAAGGAATTAACCTAAAAGAAACTGTCGGAAGAAAACAGGAATGATGAAAAAAAATTATTTATTTCATCAGAAGTTTCGAGAATGAGTTGCAATAGTTAAATATAATTATTCAGACAGAAAAAATTCAAATTTGTTATTTTGTTCAATGCTTCCTCGGAATTTCGTAACATTCAAGCTTATCAAATTTTGAAACGAGATCAATTATTTTTGCTACAATTATTGGAGTTAAAAATTAATCTGAAAACGATTTCATATTATTTTGAATATTATATTCACAAATTCATTGAAGCTTTAGGAATAAAAAATCTATCTGCATATATCTATTTTTGCGGGCACTTCTTTGGTAAACGCTTAATTTATGATAAAAAAACACACACAATGAAATAATAAAATTCAATAAAAATTGCAAGTATTTTGCGACAGTTGCTTGCAAAAATGATAATTCAAGCAAGTATTCTCTTTTTCCTCCACAAAATTAACATATATGACATTAAAATTTTTAACGAAGAAGTAATTACCAATGTAAATTTTCGTGCATCTATTTAAAGAATAACTATTGCGTAGTACTAAAATATCAGAGATTAAAATTGCAAAGAAAATGCTAACTTAATACTTAAGGATTTTTATCAAATTTGCTTTGCAGGAATTATAATTTGAAAGAAACTGTGCAACATTTATAACAAATATATGGCACAATAATAAAATATCAAATATCAAAATTCATCACATTAAAAATCAAATTAAATTCATATTGATGTGCAATGCATACATTCAAATTCGAGCAAAATTCAGTGCAATTATTTTCATATTTTTGTACTCTACAGCACAACTTCTCTAAAGTAAATATTAATTAAATTTTAATGCCACCACTTAAGGCAAATTTATTTCGTAATATGAAAATATCAAAAACTGAAATTAGAACTAAATTTTATACATTTTAACGACATTCATTACGTAACTGATTCTACTTTGCAATAATTTTAACGTGTGCAAAGAACATTTTTGCATTCATATAAAACAAAAATATTGCACAATGAAAAAGGTAAAAATATCAAAATTCAAATAAAATATGATGCAGCCATATCTGGCGCAATTATTAGCAGGCATGATAAATAATAATCACATATAAATGACAAAATTCAATGCAGCCAATTGCGGCGCAATTATTTACACAAATATGAAACAATAATAAAATATTTGCAAACATATCAGACAATAATAAAATGTGGTATCAAAATTCAAGTAAAACCTCAAGCAGCCATTTGTGGCGCATACATATCAAAAAATAAAAAAACAAACCGTGGCAAACAAATATTAAAAAACAAGTAAGTACATGATAAAATACACATTCGATTCACATTAAATTGCAAAGACAAACATGAAATGTCATGCACATATCAAAATTCAAGAGAAATTCCGTGCAGCCATTTCTGGCGCATATATTTCGCGACAGTGATACATGAAATGCAAAATCAAGAAAATTATTGATGAGGCCTTCCATCGTGCTTCACCAAAAATTCCAAGATATTGCGATTTCAGTATAAAAATTTTCGTACACACCTCAGCTGCTTTATTTTTCGCAACACTAATTTACAAAATAATCTAACAAAAACCCGTACTTTTCATTTTCGCCACACTATTTCTTAGAATACCAATTTTAAAAAAATTCTACATTATTCAAACGCGTTCATCATTTCGCAACACTAATTTCACGGTAATTAAATCGAGCAAAATTCCGTGCACTGATTTCAAGTGCTCATTACGTAACACTAATTACGCGAATATCAGATCAAAAAAAGACCTTGACCAATTATTTATCGCATTCTCTATCCAGCAAAATTATTTCATTAAATATCAAACCATGCAAACACTACAAAATAGAAATCTAACAAAATTTCAACACAAAACCGTGCACCAATTTCAGTTATCGCAACTCTACATCAAAATTCAAACTCTAATAAAAGAAAAACACCCGTTCATTAAATCGCAACACTAAAATTCTACAAAATAGTTCAATTAAAACCACGTGCAGCTTTATAAAGTGTGTTTTACCGGGGAGATACCTCGACCCGTTGATTTGCCGTTACACGGCCTGGTGCGTGCAAAATGTGCACACACCAACTACAAAACAATCTACAACTAAGCAAGCACAGTGACAAAGTGGTAACAAAAATGACAATCCATTCTGGGATATTAAAATCCGAGAATAGAGAGACATTAATAGTTGCCCTCTTCCAAGACAATCTGTCGGGCCTCTTCGGCACATAGCCTCTTCTTTCTTCGGGCTCTTAACCCGCCTGCTCGAATATTCCATCTCTTTTTCTCGGTCAAGCGAGTGATATCGTTCGATCAGTAAACGTAAACAGCACGTGTACAAGAATCGATTTTACACGTCGATATTGCAAGTGTTCCCGTTTATACACGCGGTAATATATTCGAGCAAGTTGCGCTCTGGACGTTAGCCAGCAGGCGCTGCTGGAAAGAAATAATTGCTATCAGAAAGGACACTGGATCCTTTATGATTGCTGGTAAATCCCAGGCGCAAGAATACCACCCTAACAGGGGCCCTACTGTGGTACCTTACGCTCCTGGTCCCTACTTACTTAAAATTAAATCATGCACACACGGGAACGTTATTCTACCTACCTACCTAACACCTATATTTCAAAATGCAAATCGCGACTCATGCACACAAACACACAACTCTCCACGGTTCTCAAGCAAAGCCCGGGTGCAAGGGCCTAAACTAGAGAGACACCCCGGGGCATCTCTGACACCCGAACTCAAACACAACATTTGCACTCTAAGTGTACGTACCATTTCCTGAAATCGACTGACAAGGAAGACGACCATTGCGTATTCTACTTGGAATTATTGTAAGTAATTGTATAATTTCATTTGTTTTAAATATTATCGCGGATATATGGTTTTTATGTAGAACGTATATGGTTTGAGGGAAGTGAGTATTGTATTTTAAGTATTAATTGAAGTAGTTTATTAAAAGTTGAATATTAATACGTTATTTAGGTTTTATAGATAGAACGGTGAGTGTGAGAGAGAGAATATATCGTTTTTTCAATGGAATAAAGGTTTGTGTGGAATTGAAGTGTGAGAATTTTATCGAAAGGTAATTTGAGAAAATAGAATTTATTATGTAAAAATGCAATGCAATTAAAATCGACGCAAGATCTACAGCCTAACACACAAACACACATGCAGAAATTACGTCGTGCACGAATTCGCCCTTGCAATGTCAGTCGCTGAAATTTTGATTAAAAGACATTGTCGTGTTCATCGCCCAAAGTCGTTTGAGTTCACCTGAGAACCCGAACGAGTTCGAGCTGGTAAGAAATGAACACGAGACATGTGAACCATGCTGAAAAACCTGAGCTAAAAAAATAATTAAAGTTTCTACAGCGGACTTACACTATATCGTACTTAGGTATGACTATTAAATTATATTAAAAAATATTTAATCAAGACATTCTACTTTTGAAAATGATGTATTACTTTGAAATGAAATATATGAATTTTATTTAAGAATATGGAAAAATTTACTATTATTATTCAAAAGTTAATTGAGCAAATTTAATTCAATGGAAAACTTAAAATTAATTATATTCTAGGATGATTCTGACATCAAAGTAAATATTGAGAACAAGTAAAACAAACATTTCGAATTATTACTTCGATTTCAAAATCAGCGCAACCCGAATTGCCTTCTTGCACATAATAAAAAGATTTCGAAGTTTAGAAGCGAAAATATGAGAAAAATCTTGAATAAATCGTCTCCGATATATCGATTTTATTTGATATTATGTAAAATAGGAGTTATTTTGTTTGATATTAATCGCGATGCACAAGAAGACCTAGCCTGAGCTCATAATAGGAAAGAATGTTACCACACGCAAAGATGATACTATTTACCAAAATCACGATCACTGTGCTTGCAACTACTGAAAGATACAACCAATCACCCGTGCCGTTTTGAACCTTTTGTTCAACGGCATGATTGGGAGATCGGAGGAATTTAAAGGCATGCGACTCACCGAACGTTGAATATCCAGGAATGTTTTGATTCTCGCCGCCATTGACCTCTCTGGCCATTGTTATTGCAGCCGAGCTCGGGAACTCGAGCGATGTTGTCATTTGGCTAAGACGCCGGTAAGAGAGAGGTTCTACACTCGAATAATCTGAAGCAGAAAGAATTACACATTCTTAATTTCTCTTCAATTTTTTTTTTTTTTTATTTTATTCAATATTACATGTATATTTGGGAATAAATGTGAGTTTTCGATGAATGATTTTAATAAAATTTTTGGTGAATCAAAAAATGGTGATTTTTCTAATTAAATTTATTGTAGCTATTGAAATGAGAATTTTTAAGGGGAAAATAGTTTTTATATTGTAAATGAAATTTAATAACTCACAGAATAAAATTTGATGCCTGCGTTGTCAGAAAGTGGATGAATGAGAATTCATATTTCATCTCGTATTGGTTTAAAATATCTGTAACAAAGGAGAAACACAGTTAAATATAATTAATTCTGAAAAATAGTAATTTTGTATTTCTCATTTTATATTTATATAATTGAATAATCATGAAAATTAGTATTCGTTATAAAAACTGTATTAGTAAACTGATTTGAAACTACAATTTTAATTATATTTATACTAATTGCTTTGATGGGTATTTAAAAGAATACCTACTTTTTAAGTGTCCAATGAAGCTGCTCCAGAAAAGTTCAGCTTTGCATTGACTCTACTTTCGGTTTGTAAAAAAATAATTTAAACAGAAATGATAAAGCTAAGCGCAATACAAACACTGAATTTACTAACGCGGTAAAAGTTACTGTGAATTATTAAATTTGGAAAAGTACTTGGAAATTATTGATCGCACTGTTGCGTGCAGTTCTGCAAAAGAATTAAGCGATTGACTGACGGAGCAAGCACTGACTCTACAACCGCATTGCGCGCGGTCACAAAATTCTGCTGAAATTGAAAAGGTAAGACAAAGAAAAAAAGTGTTAATTTTATTATATTCTTACATATGAAGCGTTTACAAAAGAAGAACCAATTGTTGATTGCAATTATTTTCACATTTCTATTCAAAGACAATACGATTCATAGCAGTAAGTCTAATAACACTGTAAAAATATACATTTTTCTAGAGAAATATTAAATTTCAATGTAAAATTTAATAAAGCAATGTAATTGTAACAAAAAACTTCCCATGAAAGATATGCTGAAAGAAACTCTATACATTGCATTAGGTGTAATATTAATAAAAAACAATATATTTCAATTCCTCCTAGTACATTTCGTCAGAATTATCATTACTATGATAATACTTGACTGTCATAAGAAACCATTAAGTATTATTAAATGAAATAACAAATTTGTCGAATACTCCGAAGTTCTATGTTGAACTACGCAATAGGCGGAAGGGAAAAATTACGAAAACGTTTATAATTCAACTCATTCTCAATCGAAAGTTTACATTGATTTGTTTAAAATGCGATTCCGCATTGAAAAAGTATGAAATTCGATAAAATCATAGACTTTTTATCACAAAAAACTGCGATCAAACCAAAAGCTGTTTCCCAACGGCGGAATTCGAATTCGGTGTTCACAAGATGGCGGATCTCAAGCGTCCCCTGGTATTTGATTTGGAAGAGACCTTTCTTCCGAGACACTTTAAACACCAAAAATAACACATATTTAAAGCAGCAGACCAAAAATATAAGGCAATATCAATAGAAGCGACCTCAAGCTCAAATAATATCATAAAGATGGCTGTCAACAAGACATATTGACAGCAATGCTTCAAGATGAAAAATTGAGGAAAAGACGCCATTAAAGCCGGTAAACGGCGCGAGAATAACGCCGGCATTTATTTTCGAATTTCAGATAATTACGCAATTAAAAGGCAAAAAATGTTAAGAAATGGTAAAATATGCATAATTGTGATAAATAATTATGAGCAGAGGCAATTTGGAATGAATAATTAATAATTTTCTTACATGTTGCTCGGAGCGATGCACAAACGTCTTATCTCTGCTGGTCCAGGGAAGAGACTGAGCTTCAGAGTATCCGCGGTGCGGGAGGAGTGGAGGGGGAGCTGAATACTGGTCGCTGATTGGTCCATTTATTAACTAGGCTAGTAACATTATATTTATTTTATTTATAATAATTTTTAAACGCAATATATTTAAATATAGAACCTCACATTAACAATGCGACACAAAATATAAATTTATTTTATTAAGTATTGCACTTGTTATTGAGTTTAATTAATTTGTAACTAGGGTAATTGAACGGTTAAGAACGAGGATTTCGATTAATTGCACTTTTCCATAATTTTGTTTTTAATTGAGAAAATATATAAAAATACAGAAAAAAAACGTAAGGTTATTAAACGTCATAATTATTTTTATAATACCTTTATGACAGATATGTTGAATTTATAATATACGTGAATTCGGCAGCTCGGAAAATTTTAAAATCATTCGAGAATAATGTATTTGTTCCAGAAAAGATTGAATTTTTTTATACATAATATATAAATTATGAAACGATCTTATGCTAATGCATTTGTACATTATCAGTAGATATAAATAGCCTTACGTATACAATAAGTAGACATATCACAACGAATCGATTATTAATTATTATTTTCACTGTCTGTAATCATTTTAATTGCGTATCACATTTCACGAATGGAATGTTTATTTGGCGTGCATTGCTTGATAGCCCAATAAAGCATGTGCAATATATTACTTTTCCTTGTATCTTTCGTTTAATACTCTTATTTTTATGGTAAACTGTGAAGTTGATGAACTTCGTACAGATTATGCGTACGATTGAATACATCGGCAGTCACTTCCAACATTTTTGGCAGGACATCAACATTTCTTTGGACATGGGCACCGCAAACCTGCAATAAATAATTGTAAGTCGCATCTATTGAAACGTATCTATTCGGAGGTATTGCACATGTTCCGCACAATAACTTACCTTCTTGAAAAGTAGTTCTCTAGTTGGCATTGTATACATTGCAACAACTGCAGCCTTCCTAATTACCCATGGGTGATGTTTAGCTAAAGTTTTATTATAAGCATCTTGACAACAAGCAGATGTTTTATCGGCATCCGAGAGATCACCCAGTTGTTGCAGAAATTCCTTAATAAAGTCTGAAAACCCATTATATCATTATCACTATTGAAAACAAAGGACTTTGTATTAACCAGGTGATAAATCATAGTTCCAAAAATACCTAAACCTCTGTGAAGTCTCAACAGAGTACGTGCTCCATTAACAAAGTCCGCCTTTTCCAATAGCTTATTCTCCTTTTCATATTCTATCATGGTCTTCACGCTGACATAATTTTGATCATCTTTGCTGACCAAAGTACTCAACACTTCGATTTTTTGTTTCAAATCAGAGGATACAAAACCAAATACCGTTCCCATGAGTTGAAAAAATCTGTACCATGATAAATTATGTTTCTCTGCCCATAAATTGTATACATGTATATGTGGTGTTGGTAGAAAATAAATAGGAACACAAGGAGACTTAATTATATATTTAAGTTATATATTAAGGAGAATTAATTAGTTATATATTTTTTACTATTTATCATACATATAAGCGTATAGGACTATGTTACATGGACAAAGGATTAATGGCGTGGATAAAAAAAATAACAATTGGTCTTATATTTCCAAGTTATTGTTACAATAGTAGGATAATTGTAAACAAAAGGACAATGTAATGTATAGAGTTCAATGATCTTCCAGTGTGTAGGTTATATCCAACAAAAGGTGGAGGAGTCTGGGATGCCTTCTTACTTGTAGAGTTCATTGTAAGCGTCCAAGTAGGCTTTGAGATCAACATCGTCGTCTTGCAGAAGTGCACGATCGAAATGATCGTGTACCAAACGTAAATCAAAATAATTTATTTCCGAGCCTTCCGCCATTTTCGTATCACTTTATGGAGCAACAATTTAAAGAAACAAGTAGACCCGATACGCACGGCGTTATCACCTTGAATGGTTCGCAACCATCGAAATCGTTGAAATCGCGGCCGTTTACTGGCTTCTTACACGTGGAAATGTTAAAGATAAATTTCCTTTGTGTATACTGTCGCGCTGATAGCGTGTCCTTCAAAGATCAATTACGTTTGGAAGCAGGAAATCAATGTGGCAGTGACGGTGTTACTTTTAGTCATCAAGGTCGATATATTTTTTTCCTATTTTGAACAATTCATAGTCATGGTGATTGTAAGACTTATCAGTTTTATTAGCAACATTATTTTACAACAATATACGAGGTTACGATGTCTACGATTCGATTTAAAGTATCGAAAGACAGAGTTTCGTATGAAGGCAATACTCTGAAACTGATGAATGCAACATCTCTGTAAATATATACGAATTCTGTCTTTTTATATGTTAATATTCGTGTTGTAAATTAAGTTTGCAGAGTCTGTCAACCTGATTCTTTATCGAACGAAATTTGTCGAGTGTTCTTTACTGTCTGATAAGATTTCGTCAACGTTTACTAAGGTATTAATGTTTTATCAACCTTTCTCGCTGTACAAATATGATATAGAAAACAAATTCTGTGCTTTACCATAAATCCGAAGAATTAATTCGACAATTATCTTTCATAATAATTATTACGATAAATTTGAAAGAGATAATACAGTTTGAATCAGGAAATAGCGTGATCTGCCATCCTGTTTTAACGTGCGAGACCTCACGGTGACAACGTTAAAATCCTATCGATTATGAGATACATTTTCCACAAATATACTCGATAAATGACTCAGAATACATAGAACAAGAATATAATTAAATAATAAAACAATTCGTTAACAGAATTCTCTTTTTTTGACTGAAAATAATCCATAGATCGCAGCAGCATCAGAAACTTCCTACATAGTCCGTAGGAGGCGCCATGAAGATTCCCTTTTTTCATTTTAAATTAATTAATTCACAAACCAACGTTTATTAACTTGAAATTTAAATGAGAAAAGTATTACTTGAACAATAAATCCATTTCTCATTATAAATTCTAATACGAACGAGAATCCTTACCACTTTAGTGTCGCGAGCAACTTTATCGTTCAAATCCCCATGCTTTCATTAGCACTTTCAATCAAAAATAGAATATTATACCTTTTTCATTCTAATTCTTCTTTTATTCCAGTAAACTATAAAATTATATATTTAAAATGAAATTTGAAATATTATTCTACATTATTGGTGTACCTAAAGCCTTCCAATTCTTCGAAACCTTTTATCAAACACTTTGAACTAATCAAACACCAAGATACTTCAAACTCTCCTCTACTTTTCTAAAAATCCACAGAATCTATCATCTAAAACAATTACAACTCCACAACATCTACAACCCTACAAAAATGCCTCCCTTCTTTCTTATCAGCGACAAAATCACTCTCAATCGCGTATCTCCTCATCCATATTCTTATCAATAATCCCCCCACGTGTTTCTATCCTCCAATTTTCATTGTTGACTTTTGCATCGACTGGCACAAAAGGGAAGCATAGAATTCTCGTAAATATCCACCCTCCCTCTTCTGTCGTCGTACACCAAACAGAATCTACAATGCTTACAGCTCGAACGTTTTATTTGCCAGCAATAAAACATTTATGCCTCGTTTGCCGCAGAGAACTACAGTCAAAGGACCATTAAAAATTTCCCAAACATATTATATTTTAAATCGTACGACTGAAGTATCCACTGCTCCGACAATTGTCCACGATGCGACCCCCGTATTACGTCACTGGTGGTACACGGGATTTTAATGGCGTAGTGGGAGAGCACATAAAGAAAAGGAGTTTTTAAATCTCACCAGCACATAGATGTATGTTGGTAACTGGTGTCCCTGGGGGTGTTAAATAATTCACCACAGCTGGGACTGAGGGTTAGACGAGAGGTGAAGGTTGTGGGAGGGCATAGGAGGGCGAAGGTTGAAGGACCGATCAAATATTCACGCGTACCTCAACGTGGATGAAGCTAAGCTAAGCAGCGTCAAGTAAAAGAGCTGTAACCTACAAAAATCCGCAGAGTCGACGACTCTGTCCATTCGGTGCGATTAATGTCGTTTCCCTCTTCCTTCATTTTTCCCCCCAAAAAAAATATTACTCTGTTTTATTTCTTCACGGTACCACGAGCAGTTCCAAGTTTCCGATGGAAGAGGGTGTAATGGGACGAGATAAGCGAGGGCTATCGAATACGATATGCGATACCAGATATTCTAGTCTCCTTGGTGTCTTTTTTACGACGAGTTACCCATATCCGGTCAAGTGATCTCACGGGAACGGACTTCAACGACCAATCACGCTGAGTTCGCTGTTGCAGGGTATAAAAATGTGTCACTGGGGTGTCATAACATCTAGTGTCGAAACTTGTCGATAGGGATGTCCTATCATCTTTATTTTTGACTACGATGTCCAACAAAGTTCAGCATTTTTTCACTTACATCTTCTACCATCTATTACCGATGTCCTCTTTAAACACCCTTGGGTATATCACCTTCGACCTTCACCCCGATCAATTCTTTGAAACTGATATACATGTAACCACCCCTGCAATTACAGTGTTTCTCTCGTTGTTAGATTCGATTCGCCACCCTTTTAGAACTGTAAGAAAATTGATACACCGAAAGGTGACTACAAGCCGAGAAGATCAAAGGGGAGGACTTTAGTGAAAGAATTGGTCAACGAGGCGTGCTTCTCTCCTAATCATCATTCTAATTATCTTGGTAACCCAATCCACTGTTCGTGTCGCACTTTGGCTTCCTGCGTCGGTTCTTCCCTTCACCAATTTCTCGATTCTCTCTCGTCTACAGTCAACCCAGTGAATTCTCTACCCTTCTGTCTGTCTTTCTCTCGATCCTCGTTGGTATTCTCACTTCCAAGTAGTCTTGCTTACTCCTATCCTCGTTCCTTTCCATCCTTGGTCCCGTTTCCTTCGTAACTCCAACTGTGGGATTGCCGACGACCGCTTATCTAAGTTTAACAATTAACGGCCGATTGGGGAAAAATAAATTAATTGCAGACGTGTCAGGAACATTCGGCCCGATCGGATAGACGGTAACGTTTCTTTTCTCGTACTTTGCCTTTACGAGTTAGGCTTTTAAAGTGTTCTCTGCGAGGAGAACAGCGCAGGTAGAAACACCGATCTTCATTTTAACACTAGATTTACGTAGCCAATTTGGCTCATTCAAGATTTGATTACTATATATATAATATATTGGTTGGTTAATATTGTAATAATAAATCATTCATTTAAATTGATTTGGAAATATTTTCTTTTTCGAAAAACTTCAGTTTCCTTGTATAAGTCAAATTGGCACACTTTAGAAAAATAGATGTAGCGACATCCGTAAATCTAGTGTTGATCCTTGCGCTTCTGTCGAGGGATGGTCAAAGATGGCAACATTTTTTTGATTCCCTGCATTTTATCTGAGAAAGAGTGTGCTATATCTATGGTCCAAGGTATTTTTTAAAGATAGTTAAGTGTATATCGTCCTTGGGCCCACGTAGAAGCCGAATCTATCGCCTGGAAGCTGGCAAAGTGCCTTTTCCTGCGATGATTAAATTTCCAGGTCTCTAGGTTTCACGCAAGAAGAGAGTCTACTCGTCAGATTTCTGCATCTGCTCTTTCTAATTAACTGTACACAATTGTCAATCAATTCTAGCTCCATTGTAGAATTAATTGCGAAAGAAGTCTCTACTGCAACGAAGCAATACATTCGGAGAAGAATAGAGGAATAAAATACTGAAAAATCGCGCACAAAAAAGAAGAAGAACGACGGAGAAAATCCAAAGTCGCGGTGTCGTGGCTGACAGTCGCCCTTACGAATCAGTTCCTTCCCTTCGCCTTGTTCTTTTGTCCCGGTTGTCAAGGCTGACAGAAAGTACAAGGGATGACTGTAGAGGATGAGGTATTTGTCATACGTCGATAGGCGTCAGAATTGACACACTCGCCGAGTACGAAGCGGAAGTGGCGTTTGGGGCGGTGACAACGACGACGTCGACAACGGTTGAAGGGTTTGAAGGGAAAGGCAGATAAATATTTGAGGAATTTGTCGTCGTAGAAGAAGACGGCATTGGGAGAACTATCGCTTGTTTGGCGGCGTTGTGAAAAAGGATTTCAGTCAATCTCTGTATGCAGAAGGGGTGGGAGATGAAGAGAAATAAATAAGAGGGTTTGTAGATAGTTCTGTGGATTATATTGAAACTGAAGGGATTATCATTAGAGATTTATCAGCGATTGAACACAGGATTCGATAAACTCGAACGATCTAAGTTTAACGATTTAATTTAACGAGGTTCATGAATCGAGTTGAAAATTATTTTTACACCTTTGAATATATTTTAACCCTTTGAGGAGTACGAACTGAAATTTGTGGTATAAGAAAACATTTTATTGTTATTTATCGTCATATGGTTAAAGTTAACAAATTGAAATATAATTCTACAAATAGAAATTCATAATTGTTATAAATTAACACTCTGATTTTCTGAAAACTGCTTTTGAATCAACAAGTATGTAATTATCTCTCAATATTCAAAAGTAACTTCGCCCGCAGAAGGTTAATAATTACAGTACCAAGGTTCTATGTTTAACACAACAAATTTTAAACGATTCGAAAGGACGGACTGAGAGGTTCAGAGATCTAGTTGAAAATTATTTTTACACCTTTGAATATATTTTAACCCTTCGCGGACTACGAACTCATATATGTGGTATAAGAAAAAATTTGATTATACTTTATCAACTTATGTATACATGGTTAAAGTTAACAAATTGAAATATAATTCTACAAATAGCAATTTATAATTGTTATAAATTACCATTCTGATTTTCTGATACAAAACTGCTTTTGGACCACCAAACATGTAATCATCTCTCAATATTCAAAAGTGCATCCGCCCGGAAAGGGTTAATAATTATAGTACCAAGGTTCTATGTTTAACACAATAAACTTTAAATAATTTGAAGACTCTCCGTAGTTTTCTGCTTTTCAAAAAATCAAGATTTTAAATCATCGTGGAATTCCAACCGAAGAAAATATCGTGGGATGAAGAGCCACACTGAAGAAATATTCTTTCGCGTTCTTTCTTCAAGATTTACACCACCTTACGGTGCATGGCAGTAAATATTGTGTGACCTGGGATTTTTAAGAGTTCCATGGGATTTCAAGCTGAACTTTTGTCGTCGACCGTACATGGAATATAGATACACCCACGGCAGGGTTGGACGCGCATGTAGAGAGAAATGTAGCAGATACAGACGGCGCGATCGAAAAGCCCAGGTAGCTGGAGTAAAACGAGCCCGGGAAGTTCATTAATGGATTAAGAGTGCTCGATCGATACGATTAGTGCGGTGTGACCAGCCGTTTCTGATGCGCGCAACATGCATCGAAACTTAACCCAGAATCGATCGTCACTTCGTCTTTTTTTCGTCTCGTTGTTTCTTTCCATTGCGAGTTTTTGTATTCCACCTTTTTTGTTTTTTATTTCGTCGTCGGCTGCTTTGCTAAACTTGATTTATCGCTAACACAAAAATCGTAGCATCCGATGTAGCCGGTGACATTATCGTGATAGAGAAGGAGGGTGAAAGAGAGATAGAAAGAGAGATAAATAAATCTGGATTATCAAGGATTCCCTTCGTTGTAGGAGATATTCAGAATGGAAGAATCGGGTAAACGGTTTATGCCGGCTGGCAAAAAAATGAGCCAAGTTATCTGTCAAATAACGTCGACGAATAGCCGGGAAAATATGAACGAAGAAACTATAGGATTACACCTGCGTACGAACATCCACGGTGATCAGAAGACAGTTACCACCCCCTGTCTAACCTACCTGTCGTCCTCGACATTTCCCTCGTTGACGTATATCATCAATTAGAACGATAAAACGACCAAAAAAGAAATTACCATAATTCGCTATAAATTCATCGGTCGAACCCTTCGAAATTGAAAAATCGACTACGTCTGTAATCCGTTTCGAATTTCCCGTAATCCCAAGTAGAATGTACCAGACCTAGGGACACTTTATATCGATCCCACGGATTGATATGAGGACCGTGTACTATGCGGCCCTTTAGTTCTCGTATGGGGGTTGAATTTTAAAACTACCCCCTGGAGAGAACCAGCGGCCTAGCCCGTCTTTCCGAATCAGACTTACAAGCGGTGGGTTCTGCTGTTGCGTGAAGAAATACAAATCCCATAGGACCATGCGTCAATATCTATTTCACCCCTCAAATTGACGCCGAAACTTTCGACTTCTCTCCACTCCTAATAATCCAACATACAACGAGAAAACTTGTATCGATAATCAATGACAATATATCCAACGAAGAAGAATCAGCACCAAGACATATTGTCACGGGGAAGAAGAATATTAAATCTGACTCGCCAAATCTTTCGAATCCATGGTGAAGGCCGTACTCATTTACTTGGGCAGGGGTTAGTAGTAGTCGTCGTTGCTTGGTGACCTCGTAGATTAAAGACGAGCGGCAAGTACGACGGTCCCAGGCGACCCTTTACGTCGAGCCACGTTTCTACGGTACTTGAACTATATAGGAGGACGAAGGGAAAGAGGGGAAAGGAGGAGCAAAGGGAAAGGAAAGCAATGGGAGGATGGAAGGAAGCAAGGTGGTAAGACTCACGGCAGGATGGCGGTTGGTTGGAGGTTTCAAGGTGGAGCTTGGCCTCCTGTCGCGGCTCTAATAAGCTACCCCCTAGCCACCTTCCACCTTACGACCCTTACATCCCGTTAGGGACACACAGGGTAGCCTTGCAATTTAATAAACTGTCACGAGTGTATGGACGAGTTATTCGAAACTAAGACTTCTCGAACGTTCTACGATTTCTCGATCACCAAACTTCTTTGGTTCTGGTGAATGTACAGTAGCTTGGGAGATTTAGAATTCCTTAGAATGAAATGTACCTAGGAGACAATTCGGAACGGTGCTTTTCCATTTCTATGCAAATCGGTGTCCCCATAATTCCTGTACGTAAAATCAAGGAAAAATTGCGGCATTAGTAGTTAGTTCCGGACGGAAGATCGCGGCTTATGAACCCACCCACGATTACATTTATATGGAGATCTTATTCGTCGAACATTTCTACCCCTAGAGGTAACGAAATTAACAAGTTTTTGGATGCGTGAAATTGAAATTTATGATGATAGTAGATGTTGAATGAGATTCTTTTTTTTTAAGGTACTTTCTTCCTCGTATGCGCTTATTGATCCTTACAAGTGTACTGTGCAGGAGTGAAGGGAAAGGGCAGTTGGAGTGATACTGGCCAACTGTGCCAGGAGGACCTTGAAGACCGGTAGACCCTAGCCTCTTGGGAAATGATACCACTTTGCAAGGAGCGAATGGAAATGATCCTAGAATCGCCTTCGGCTCAATTCTCTCTCGGGTAGTTGTTGGTCAGAAACTATGACAATTCCGTGGAAGATAGAACAACGAAACTACCCTGATTAAGTGGTAGTCCAATTCTTTTTCACCTCCTCTCAAATAGAAGTCTTTTTTTTAAACTTTTTCATCCCTCCTCAGAAATCCACCGACAGAGTTTTCTTATAAAAGAATAAAATTCAAAGAATAATTATTTCTCCCCTGTCTGCGGTCTCAAAATTCGTCTCCTCGTGAAGCCTCTTGCAGCTCACGAAGGTCGTACAACCAAACTACCCTGATTAAATGGTAGTACCAATTTTTTCAACCCTTCTCAAATACTCAACTCCATAGAATCCTCCGTTAACCCTTTGCGGTGCGAATTATTTCGTCAATTTTGGTAGTGCGCTAAAT
The DNA here is from genome assembly GCA_910591515.1 of Cerceris rybyensis. Lineage (NCBI taxonomy): Eukaryota > Metazoa > Arthropoda > Insecta > Hymenoptera > Crabronidae > Cerceris > Cerceris rybyensis. The sequence goes on along the minus strand of OU342801.1, from coordinate 4,045,241 downwards.
AACATTCATTCTGCAATATTTTCTATCATTAGTTATCCATTTTTTAAAATTATATCAATAACTGTATTACAAAATCATTGTGAAATTTGAAAGTCGAAATTAAACTGTCAGAAAATAACTTCAAGTGAAAATCTATGTCGAGTACTGCTCGAAATAAGAGCGAAAAGGGTTAAAAATTTTTCCACTTCAACAGAATTCTCATAGTGTTAAAAATACTTTCTCCATTCTCCAGAACAAGAAAAAAAAAATCTTTTACAACCAAGAGATGTAAAATAATAAAAGTGAAGAATATTAAGTCATAATAGTAGAATTTTCCCAAAGAATAATTATTTCTATCCTGTCTGCAGTCTCAAAATTCGTCGCCTCGTGAAGCCTCTTCCAGCTCACGCTTGCCAGGACATTTGGGACACTCAAGACTTCCACGTAACCAGGGTAATCGGAGGTTGCTCGGAAACGGTGAGAAAGTTAGGTGGAGTTGCGCGACGAGAACTGCGAAGAGGGTGGGAGTGCATGCTCTCCCCCTTCTGGTGACGAGCCGTTTCTTGACACTAACGGACCCTCGTCTTGCTCGCTTCTGTCCAAGACGATATTACTGTCGTCTACGAGACATTTTCATCGTCGATCATCCAAGTCACTCTTGGTATTCCTACGTGCAGTCTCGTATTCGTAATCACGCGCGAGGAAGGATTCACGTGAGCGAAAAGAACGAATTTTTGCACATTTTCATCCTACCGTCGAGGAAATTAATGTTGCTGGAAGATTCGTTGGAAGAAATGGCCTTTCTGTCGCGCGGCTTGTAGCGTGGATTTTCTTGGCAAAAAAGACTTTTAATTATACTAAGTAACATTTCTCGTAGACGCGTCCTCCAAGATTGCGCTGGTCATAATATTTAATCACTACTCGTTTCTTCCACCCCCTGGCTGGCTCGATGCTGCAAGAACTTCCGTCGTCGATGCTGGCAAATGAATCGTCCGTTTCTCCACACATTTTACTCGAAATTTTCAAATTTTAATTGTCGTAGAATGATTGAATTTTTTCTAGAATAATTGTCGAGGTGAGGATGAACGTTGAACCGAATTGTTGATACTTTCGGAACGTTTGGAAGACGGAATTCTTGAGTGAAAGTGGAACAGAGGGTGTGACAATAGATTTCCGGCATTTCGAGGGCCTGGAACCCTTCCGATCTTAAAGATTACGAAACAAACAAGAGCGCGAAGCCGGCAAATGGGGTGACGATGTAGGGAGAGAGAACTGCGCTATCCCTTTATACTTCCCTCCGCAGAAGGGTACCGATGGTTTCGCAGAAGACAACGATTTTCTATAATAAGCCAAGAGTAAAAACGATTCTTAAGGTAACGGCGTAAAAATAAACAATTTTAATCACTTATACCATACAAAAAAATCCCCAGACTTTATAAATATAGCACCTTATCAAAAAAGGGGAATAAGACTGTGTTATTTATTTATTTTTTACAACTTTAGATTACAAATGACTAAAAATTAATTGAATCAATGGTTTCTACGTTGAGTACGATGAAATCCGCAAAGAAATCATTCATAGTTTCTTATTCTTGAAGACCCGTCCAAATCCAACATCCCCTTTCCTTTTCTCTCTCTCTTTCGTAACTCACCATGACCCCATCCCCTGATTCTTTCGTCGAGGGAAGGGCGAAGAAGGAACGCGGTGGGGTGGCGTTTCATTTTTTGACACCCGGTGTATTTGATTCCACCCTTGTAATAAACCCCAGGGGTTGCCACCCGTAGGTCCCCTGTCTCCCTACATGTCATATCGACACCTCGCCCCGAGGGGTAGGTGACTGCTAGGTAATTTGCTTTCTTATTTTCTCCGCGACGAGGCGTCTTTCTCTCTTTCATCCCTCTCTTTCTGCACCCGGGCCGCAATACCGTCTCAGTTGCAACCCCCTATCGAAGAATGAGACCACCCGCTCCCTCTTCCTCGCTTCTTCTCGCAATTTTACTTTCGATATAGACAGCTGATCTCGGCAGAAACGCAAGAATTAAATCACGTGCGAGCGGTCGAGTAAACTCGTGAAATGTTAAACTAAGCCTTGCATATTGTAGATTTTTCTAGAATTTTTTTGCAACTATTTTAATTCATTTGATTGTGAAAGTAATGATAAAGGATTTGATCATGGGTTAAACGTCCCCTTGGATGTTACAGATATTTCTAGAATTTTGTTGCAACGATATTTATTTATTTGATTATGAAAGAAAGAAGGAAGAATTTGATCAGGGGTTAAATGCACCCTTGCGATGTATACAGATTTTTCTAGAATTTTGTTGTAATGATTTTAATTTGTTTGAGTGAGATAGAAAGAATGATAAAATTGAACAGGGGATGTTATCCCCTTGTCCTACGATTTGTTTCGTGACAGTCTCCGATACAGTTCAGAATTTAGTTGCAAAAATAAAATTTGGTGTGTGATTCTTGATATATTCAATAATTTAACGTAATACTAACATTATAGAAATAATATTGTAGCCTCAAGTTTCATTACCATTTTTAATTTGATATGTTTTGCAAAATTTGAAAATGTCCTACGCCATTTATTTGATCACGAGTGTTACTCGTCATTGTAGAGCAGGTGTTAAGGAGGTCCTTGCATACTGCAGATTTTACATAGACTTTGTTCCACCGATTTTAATTTATTTCAGAAACAGAGAAGAAATTTACATCGACTAGTGTTAAGACGTTGCAATTATAATGGAAATTTGCAAGAATTCTCTTAACTCAGGTAACACGATGTTCAGCGAGAGACGTCGACGATTACGCTTTAACACTGACAAGTAGAAAACGCGCTTGTCCGCCGGACAAGAACCCGAGGAGAAGCCCTGACGACGATTACTCGTCTAGCTGTTAATCTGATTTGAGCCACCTCCAGACCAAGAACTCCTTCGCTCTACTCCTTTGGTTTCTCTCGACAATCTTGTTACGTAGGATCGACGTAAACTAGGAAGCGTAGAATCGCGTGTCTCCAACACATCTACAACCCTCTCTCTTCTTCCCCTGTCAGATTTAATTCGGACGACGACTTTGTTAAAAGTAACAAAGAAATCCAACAACCACAACAAGATTCACTCTACAAAACGAAAACCTCAATTTTCTCCTTCCTCCTCCACCTTCGTTCACCACCAGGGGGTGGAAGAATCACTGGAGAACCGTAAGAGAATTAAAATGAGACGAAGGGGTGGACATGCTAGAAATTCTTCGAGGTTCGCCAAAAACTGTCATCGTCCACAAGTACCGTGTCGGTGGTTCAACCCTTTGAAAAGGGCGCAAAAGCCAGTCGTTCTTCCACGACTCCGCGAGCGTCGGAGCAGGGTGCGCGCGGGCGAACGCGTGGGGGGTGGTTGTAGGGGACAAAACTCACCCTAAGAAGCCTTTAAGAACGTCAAGGCGGTGGCAACGTTGGTGGGGTATAAAAGTACCCGCATGCGCAAACTCCTGAAAAACTGCGACCCGCCTCCGGCGCCGCCTCTATCGTCTCCGGCCTCTTTTCCACCCCCGACCGATCCTCTCACCTAGAGACCCCCCATAGTCCCCCCAAGACGTCGTCGTCTAGGACGACCTGCGGCCTTTTTCGAGAATTGGCCCCGGGTAACATGTGCTAACCGTGTGTGATTACCTCCGCTCTACAACTCCAACCACCCCCGTACAACAACCCCCTCTTCCTCACGAGGAAGGACTCCCATCTTTCGCGCGTCTCGAGCCTTTTTTTTGTGCCCGCGAAAATCAAAGTGTCCCGGGCGAGGTCGAGAAATCGCGGGGAGAGTTTTGTTTCTTGGTAACGTGTCTCAGTTTTCAACCCCCTTTTAAACGGTGACGAACGACGATTAACATCGGGGTGTAATGTCGTACGGAATCATCATTGGTGACAAAGTGAAGAAGAGTGGGATTCTAAAAATCCACGTGAGAATTTTTGGTGCGACCCAGGATCGATATTGGTATCGATTGTTCCTGTTGTACCGTGTTATTCTTCGCGTTATTTTCACATTTTTCTCTTTGTCTCTGACTCCCTCTTTCTCTGTTCCTCTTTTTTTTTAGGGTGTATAACGCGAGCACCAATTATTTCTTGCCAGGGAACACGGCTACAACAAATCCCGCTGATCTAATTGGTCGCCAGTAGGTAATTGTTCGGCCTGGATAATTGGTCCAATTAATTTGAACGGAAAAGTGCGTCGATAATCGTCGTGCATTCATCGCCGCGTTACCGATTATGCGGACCGTGTCGGATGCGGGTTATAGAATATCGTTACCGTCGAAAGAGCGTTCGACAGGCCGGGAAAAAAATCGCTGGAGAGCAGAGGAGAGTGCCAATCGTGTCGAGCGCGACCGGCATTCGCGTAATCGAATGTATATGCATATATATATATATATTTTTTTTTAATTAAAAAATATCGCTGTAGCTTTTCGTGCTTAATTGTATAGTGCCAGAATTTAATTATACAAAATCACCGGCGACGATTGGCAGCTAACAAATGCCTGATTTTATGAAAAACGGCACCGATGGGACAAAAAATGAAATAGCCGAGAGTCCCTCGTTAATTCAATCATTTTTTTTCACTTGACATCGTTTCTTTTTTTATTCATACTCTTGGAAATATTCTCCGTTTATGACGATACGTCCACAAGTCGTAATATTTTCGACTTCGTTTATCTTTCACGCGAGAGGAATTCCAAAACAATGTCTCCACCCTTCGATAAACATTTTTCAGCAGCCACGTTCCAAGGGTTGAAGTGTCTACATCCCTTCGATTCTATGTACCAATTTACGAAAGATACTACCAACACGTCCGTATTTTATTTACTAGAATAATTTTCTACCCTCGAAATATCCAGCTTATAATTTTATTCAGAAACTTTCCAAGTTCCTTGGCCTCTCTGATTTCATTTTTTTAATGTTAAAATACACAAGATGATAGAAAGAAATATTCTACACATGAAAATGAGAAACGAAAGTATATCGCCTAGGGGTACGATGTATGACGAAATGCATCTCGGGGGTTCGACATTTAGGGACGCGTTGCATTGTTACTCAGAGGGGTGTAGGATTATATAGGGGGGCTTCTCCCATTTAGGGATCCTCCTGCAGCTTGCTTCGGATCTGTCATGATCGATAGTCTTCCATCGTCGACCGAAAGAGAAACGCGACATCATTCCGCGATCGTATTTAATTTCATCCACGAAATTGTCACTTTCAACCCCCTTATCCGCATACCCAAATTCATAATTTCGCCAAACGATTTCCAAAGTTCTCCACAAATCTATCGTTCGAAAATTTCCACTATATTCTACTTGTAAATTTAGACTTATTCTACTAGTAAATGTGTTTTTTCACCATGTGTCTTTCAAATTCCATCATAATCTGCAAAGATTTCGTCAGCCTCGAAATGACGGAAGGCACAACGAACATTAAGATCGAGTCTTGCTTTCTTTCTTCCACGAAAGTCGTCTCTATTTATCTTCCTTCAGTCTTCGTCCCACGCCAGCACCCTCGAACAGCCCCAAGCATCGCGCAACCCCCGTATTCCTCGGTGCTAAACGCAACTACACGAGGGACCTTTCTGCCGTCTTTGTTTTCCCTTTCTTCCCAGTGTCGTTTTGCAGTCTCGCGCGGGGAGGTCGTTGAACGACGGAAGCAGGAAGAACTCGACTTTGTCGAAAGGAAAAAAGGATAGCCGTACTTGATGTTCAAAGGGAGAAAAACACTCGACTCTCTATCGGTATCCTCAAGAACCGCAACGTGCAAGCAATCACCCTAGACTTTCCTTCAATTACAAAAGGAATTACCAACCAATCGAAAAAACTGTGTCATTATAATCACAAAAATGCAAGAGACGCATCCTCTCCAAGTTTCCATCGAACATTCAAAGATCCATGGAACAATTCTACATCGAACTGACTCGTGAAAGTGGCCAAGTGATTCGTAGATCAAAACGATCATCAGTGCAACGTCCCAAGTGAATCCAGTGACGTGTATTTAATATTCCCCAATGTTTCCACCCCCGAATTATCAATAATGTGCCACAATTCCAACCTAACAAATTTAAATAATCAATCGAATAAACAATAACACCCTATACCTTAAAATGAACAACACACTCGTATCATCCCCGGCAACCTCATCTCATCATATAAAGACTCGTCAAAATCGGACGAGCCAGCGGTGATGGAAAATACGTTTGAAAGTTTCAAGTCATACCAACTAACATCTTTCCATTCGCTCCATCCGGCTACCCCCGATTCTAAAAAAACTAATTGCCAGGGGGTTGGTGTCGCGGCAAGGAAGAGAAGAGATAAGCGCGGGTGGTGTCATCGGCTGTTGGCGATCGGCAGGAGTAGCATCAGGAACGTGGAAGAGGCAAGAGCTTGGGCGTGCAGCACCACCAGCACCACCAGCAACAGCAGGAGAGAGAGATTTTTCCCCACCGCTTGGAAAAACCAATCCCCCACCATTCGACTCTCGTAGGGGTGAGCGGCGGTGGCGGCGGCGTGGAAGAGAGCGGTACGGAGGGCAGCTCGGGGGTGTCGAGGGGTTTGAGGGGCTAGGTTACCCAGGGTGGTCTCGGTGGTGGCTGGGGGCGGCAGCCTCAAAAATACACCGCAACCACACCGCGCGGCTCCACCGCAGAAGCCGCCATCTTCCACCGCCGAACCGAAACGAGACCGCGCGAGTTAAACACCCTATCCTACTTCCCCGTGGAAGTTGCCGCTGCCACCCGCCGAAGCTTCAACGGAAGAACAATCTTTTACCTACCGGACTGAGATCGAGAGAAGGATTCGCAAAAGGGGATGATCGTTTCGATCATTTTGCAAGGATTCAAATTACGATTTATCGGTGAAAAGTGAAAGAAAATGTTTTGCGATCTATGGCGGGATGATTGAAGGATCGAGAAACGAGAAGTGAGGATTGTGGATGATCGTTTTTGGGGGATGAACAGTGAGCGCGTGGTGGATCGTGTTGATCATCGGTGAATTGTTGATTGGAGAGGAAATTGGATCGATGGATGATCGATGATGATGGAATTTATTGTGAGATTTAATGAGAAAATGATAAGACTGGATGAGGAACGGTGAACTTTGTTCTGAAGGTGTCACAGGTGTTGGGAAGAAAACTTTAATGAGAAGTTGCGGGTGAAAGTTTTGGATTGATGGGTCGAGGGAAATTGATGATCGTGGATATATTGTATATTATATTTTACAAAATTGTCAGTGAAAAGTGAAAGTGTCGCGAGTGCGAGGAGGTTTTCGAGGATTGAGAGAATTCGATCGGTGTTCCCGCGAGTTGGAATTAACTCTCGGACGAGCGAATCGAGATCTCGCGAGTGCTCTCGTACCACGGAAGTCAAAGTAGGAGGAAACGATTTCGATCAAAGAAACGAAGAAAGCCAGAAACGAGGGTCGTTCGAGGAGTGCCGTCGATTCCAATAAAACGAATTTTCTCCGCGACTTGTCAATCGAGAGGACGAATTTGCAAAGCGGATGCTCTTACCTCGGCCCCGTCGCGGGATAATGAAATAAGGATCAAAGGATCCTGAAACACGCGGGAACGAAACCGCCATAGAACCGCGCGTGCCGATCAAGAAAACAAATACGATTTCTCCCATAAAAATATCTCCTCTCGTGATGCATCACCATCCACCAACTCTAATTACTTCCAAAAAAAGAAATTTCAAGATTCATCGCAAAGATCCAGCGTAATGTTAACTCATTAGATCAAACAATTGCACAAAAAGACAATCTTCAACAAGGAGAAAAAATTTCGTCGAATCAATCTCACGATTGTGCCGACAAGGGTGACATTTCAAACGAAGTATCCAATGATCTTGTTCTCATGACGAATCCATCGCGAGATGCGCGCCCCGAGGATCGGCCTCCCGGCCTAGATTATCCTGATCCGCGATTACCACGAAACGGTCATCAGGCTCATCAGGCTAATCCGGCCCATCAGATCGGCGGGGCGAGATTACGAAGAACGAGAACCTCGTCTTCGAGGAGAAGAATGCACCTGGCGAACGAAGTCCCTCCACAAGGTTCTGCCGGCGGAAATCATCTTTCGGATTACGCCTTAACCGCGGATTTGCTCGCAGAGAGAACCTTGGATGGATTGCTCGCTGAACATCCTGGTGAACTGGTGCGAACAGGTACTTTGACCTTTGATTATCATGGTTTAATAAAATACATCGACTTTTGATAATTCTGGTTCAACTTGTATCGTTCGACAACCTCAAGAAGTCTCCTGAGCGGCGGAGCTTCTCGCTAAATACCGCTTATTCGCACCGTTTTTTTTATTTAATCCACCCTGCTCAGGGCAGGTGGATTAAATAAAAGGACTTGCACTTGACAAAGTCGTAACATTGAAATATCTTTATGACGCCTGGCGAATCAGATCCTGCCGAAACAGGCCTACCTCCGAGGAGACTTCTTGAGGTTGTCGCGTTATACCACTGGCGATCAAATGACCGATTGACTAGAATGAAAATTGTAATTTTTTAATTATTAACTAAAAACTATAATTTCTAATGTTATGAATATTAAATTCAGAATCGCCTGATCATTTTATGATCAGATGAATTATCGAACCCAGAAAGAATATATACACATAAAACGGCGATATGTTTAATGTTAATAAATTAGCTTGAGGTTTGATAATTGCACTTTATCAAAGTACTTTGAACGTTGATAATAGAGTTTTATTCAGTTTTTCTGTCTTCTTTCAAACCGATGGTTAATTGAGATTTGTCGCATAAATTGAAAATGTGCTTGTGGTATTTATCAATAGGTTCCCCCCATGTGGTTTGTACGGTGCTACCGTCACATTGGAGGTCCAACAAGACCCTTCCGGTAGCCTTCAAGGTGGTAGCCCTTGGTGAAGTCGGTGATGGGACGTTGGTTACTGTTCGTGCTGGGAACGATGAGAATTGTTGCGCCGAATTAAGGAATTCTACCGCTCTGATGAAGAATCAGGTGGCAAAATTCAACGACCTTAGGTTCGTCGGGAGAAGCGGTAGAGGTGAGATAACTTTTTCTTCTCCTCATTCATTTTTATCAATTTTGTCATCACATCAATAATAAAAATTATGTCAATTGTACGGTAAATAGACTTAAAACAGGGTGCAACGTAGAAGAAATCGTAAGCACGAGGGGTAGATTCAGGACAATCACTATCAGATCTCTTGGAGTTAATTTAAAAAATCCGATCAGCAAGTTTCTCCCAAAGCATCGAGCCTCGCGAGTCAGCCTCTTAAATCATTCAGACGTCGGTACATTAAGGCGGTAGTCCGACTGATGGCCTCGTTTTTCCTTCGACGAAAGCCAAGCACGGGGCTACCTACCACCTGGCCCCTCGTTTCACCCTCATTTTTAATTCACTCGGCAAATACCGTGACCCGATATCTCCGGTGAACTGCCGTCGGCAGCCGAACAGTCGAGATTTTTTAATTCCCAGCTCCGCGCCTCAATAATTCAGCACTTCTTTCCTCGCCGAGAAACGTCTTCTCAGAAGAGGGGTAGAAAAAAAAGTCCAAGGGGTGTCCGAGGTCCCTGAATAATGCGCCCTAATAATCGCAGCCATTACTGACGGTTAATGCAAACGTACGTTTCGAAGGAGAACGAAAAGACGACTCTTGATCGAAGAAGAACTTCCTCTTTTCTCCTCGCGCAACCCACCCTCTGTTTTCCCCAGGACGAGGGACGGAATCGAGAGATACGAGTAACGAGGCGTCCTTTAATTCCTTTAATTCGACCGAGTTGCACCACTGCCATTTCGTCCCTTCACCCTCCTCCTCCTCATCTTTCTTCGAGACGTCGAACTTTCGAGAGAGCAGTCACGAGCGTAGCCGGTTAACGAGGGGGTTGGTCGACTTGTTTATGGCAAATTGGAAAAGGAAATTGCGGGCTTCGCGATATCGGCATCCTTCGTCGACTTTGGTAACCAACGTGGCCGTTAAACGTTACCAGGGTTGCTGGCGGTTTAAATGTCACCCTTTTCTTTTACCGATCATCCCCCTTTCGTTTCATGATCGTGTTAACCTTATCGACAAGCTCAACGTAGGTTCTTTTTTAAAAATTGGAAAGCTAGTCTCTCGTAATCTCGCGTTTCGTAGAAAGAAATTCATTCATCCCCTTGGATTTCGAAGACTTTAAAAATGTAAAAAAATATACATAGACAACCCCTCGATGTCCATTCTCCATTAAAGTATCTTCGTCGTAGATTTATCCTCGACCTCTCGGATCCTCGTGTGAAAAAAAGACTCAGAAGGAATTCGTGGTACTCGTTAGGAAACAATAGAGTCCCGTGAACGGTTTTTAGAATTTTTCAGCGAAACTGCCGCACGGATGAGGAGGATATCGTGACTATATAGGAGAAATCGTGGAATGGGACCGGCGAGAGAGGTGCAGGTGGAAGAGGGGGTGGATGGGAGAGTAGAGTGGTTGGCTGTAAGCGGCTTTGGTTTCCATGGCAGTAAGCCCTCATTACTGTATTACGGGCAGCCCCTAACTACCACCCATACGCAACGATTTGCCTCTAGAACCTCTATGAGGGTGACGGATCATGCAAGATTGTTTTCCCCGTGTCGGCGAGCGCCGATATTCCAATTTCGTTCTGCGTTAAATAGCTTCCTCTCTTTTCCTGTTTCGCTTTTGTTTTTTTCATTTCAATGTTTTTTTCATTCTCTCGTATAACCCTCTTTTCTCCCCTCCTCCCCCAGCCCAGACTATTTCGTGGTGATGATGAAATTATAGTTCACACAGGAGACTCGATACCGTGGCTGTTGATCGAGCGAATAAAACGCGCTTTCTAGGAGCGGGCTTTCGAAACGAGTCACCCCAGCCCAAAGGGGGTGGTGGAGAACGATGATGTCGATGGGTGTAGAAGCGACGGTGAAAGAGGGAAATAGATTGCACGCGCGATCGGCCCTGCCGATCACCGACGAAATAGGCAATCGTTATCGTCTACGGAGGCGGGCAAACAGATTTGCTAAATAAATCGAAAATTTATGATGTTTGTCGGCGAGTCAGGTTGCGCGTATCGCGCATAATACCGCGAGGAGTCGAGAGACGAGCCGTTGAACCAGCTTCATATACGGATTCCGTGTACATTTTTACCCGTTTTTTCGCCTCCGTTATTTTGCACGCGCGCGCTGACCATTTTGGGGCAAATATTTGTTCCATGCACGCTCGCGGGCTTTGCCATGCCAATTTAATATCGCGAATGTGGACGAGGAATGATTTTGATTCGTGATGAGCGCTCGACTTCGTTCGTTGGAAAAATTGAAATTAGCCGCGGGCACCTCATTCGTATCTTCCCCTTCTTTCACCCCTTTTATATATACAGTACCAGTTAGCAATCGAAGTACTCTACGAGAAAGATTAACACCAAACCTACCAAACCGGTCGGAATGACCGGTTACCAATTTTTCCTAAAAATTACTTCAATTGACAGTAAAACCATGAAGTAAATATTCCACTTCAACCTTATAAAACCTAAATTACTTAATTAATCATCTATTTCACCTCTCGATTTCTCCTTTTTCAAGCTACTTACCCAGTATATCTAAATTTTAATATAACGTCGGTGGTTTTAGTGTTTACCCCTTAGCCTATAACTACGTGTGAGACTCGTAGCGCGGAAATGCAAAAGGAAACTTTGAAGTCTTCCAAAAACGATTAAATTAACAATATCCGCCGATCACGAAACGGTCTCATTATTTCTGTACTATTAATATCACGTTCAGTCATACGAAATACCAAAAATCAGTGATACCTTTTGATTTCAGGAATTAATTTTGAGTCTTTGCACGCCCTATCCGAAAAGAAATCTTAGGTTAACCCCTTACCGTGCCATTTATTTTGTGATTAAATGTGCAATAACTCAGAATTAACTACTAAAATAATAATCTAGCCCCTAATGTTGGATATAATAAATGACTTAACGTAATATTGAATATCATAGAATTAATTTCATTTTATCAGGACTCACAGATATTTTTGATAAAATAATTTTTGGAGCACTTCAAAATTGACTATTCCATTTATCGCGTCACGAGTACGACTCATTATTGTACGGTAAGGGTTTAACACTAGAACGACCAAGCAAGTCAAAATGACTTATTCACAATTTTTTCCAATAATTCCCTAATTTTATAGGCGAGTCCTAAACTAGAAATTCAAAGCTGATCCTATAAAACACAGTCTTCCGAACCGATCACATTTTCCATCTCTTGATTCCCCTTTTTTCAAAGTATTTATTTAATATATTTCAATGTCATGAATTTAGGGCCGGTCGTTCTAGTGTTAAGGGGTTAATATCGACAGGTTGTATCCTATATATTCTCATTCTTGAAATTCCCACGATCATCTTACCACCCTTAAGCGCAAACTTCATTGTCCATCGAAACTTTGAAATATTCCTCAGAGAAAAAACAAAAAGAAAAAAAAAAGAGTGCATCATCCCTGACCCAGAAGAGGGTCCGCTTCTACTCCAGGCAGAAGCAACGACTACGTATGGATTCGCGAAACAAAAGGGCGAGAGCGTGGAGTAGTAGGAGTAGGAGGAATATTATCATAGCGGCGCAGAGGCGTATATCACTCGGCCACCCCTTTCGTTCCCGACAGGGATTAGCGTCAACCTCCGACTGCTAGGAGTCACGGGCCAAGCGCCGAGACGCGCATTCCCGGCTATGTGAACGTTCGTATGTACGTATGTACCTACCTATGCCGACTGGCTGCGTTCGAAAAGCGGTGGGTAGCGACGGGAAAGCGTAAAAACGACGGACATAAATACCGGAGTTACCTGTGTTTTATGACGGCTCGGCCGAAGTATAGGCAGAAAGAGAGCGCGAGAATCCGAGGCAAAGCTTCGACTATCGACAGCCAGATCCTGACCGATGTCCTCGTGCAATGGATGCGCGTCTCGTGCGAGAGAGCCTCCTCGTGGAAGGAGAGTCGTTTTAGATCGCTCTTGTGATTTTCAACCTCGGGGGGTGAGATGTAACTACCACCCTTGGACTCTCTGGATACTAGTCTCTTTCTGTCTCTTTAGTTTCTTTCCTCTTCTCTTTTTCATGTTCTACCTTCATTTGACTGTCGATGGAGATCCTCGATCTTATTTACTGCTGGGGAAAAGGATACCTTCGATCATTCGCTTTTCAAAATGGAAACTTCGCGCGAGTTTTCGCGGATTATTTCTAGGGGTGGAAGGGAAGATAGGAGTTTTTTTTTTCATGGTTCACGAAGGGAATTTCAAAGTGCAGGGAAATGATTTAATAAGTCGTAAAGACTCGTCGACGTTGAGAAGGGTCGACGTTCTTTTTCGTGGTACCGATGGTGCACACCCTTACGACACGGTTTCTCGAACAGCTGTTACTATCGTTCTCCCTCGATGCTGAACTTTCTTCTTGATCTTAGGTCTCACGAAATTCTCGTAGTTAATTATGTAGGGTTGGGTGTATTGGTTGATAAGATATAAGTATATATACGAGTATTTATTAATCCTTTGAGGACGACGGACGCATATATGCGGTCTGAGAATAAATCTGGTTATAGTTTGTCAGTGCATGTATGTACGATTAGATTTGAAAAAGTGAAATATAATCGTTGAAATATTATTACACAAATAGTAATTTATATCTTCTATATATTAACAGTCTGACTTACCGATAAAAAGTGGTTCTTCGTCGCCAAATGAATGATTCTTCCTCAATATTCGAAAAAGTCTCCATCAATTAAATCAGAGTTATTGCACGTTCGGTCACAAAAGAAATCGTAAATCAAAGTAAGTTTAAGAAAGTTTTTAAGATTTAGAATAAAGTTTAAAATCTAAACAGTCGCCTAAATTAAACAGTCTAAGCGATCGTGGTGAGACCACAGTCGATTCTCGATATCAGAATTATTTTCGTGAGATTTTCTCATTGTGTTTCGTTAAGGGCAATTAATTGTACAAGAAGAATTATTGTTGTGAATTTTATTGTTAAAAAAAGTAGAAAAGAAGCAGAAAGGGTAAAATTTTTTAGCTATGGAAAGGGAACTGACGGAAACGGAACGATAGATGCGTCAGAAGGAATCGACGGTTCCAGGAGCGCAGATACGCTGGTTAAATCCGCGAGCCTGGTCGGTGGATTTCGTCGACCGCCTCAGCGACGTTTTTTCCCAATTAAAAATTAAAAAATCCAGCCCTCTCTCAAGTAAAGCATCGCCGCGGTGAAGCACGGAGGGGTGTAGGAGCAGAAAGAGATAGAAATAAAGAAGAGAGAGCGAGAGAAAGAGATAAAGGTAGAGGGTGAGAGAGGGTGGAATCTACGGCGGATGACTGCACCGAGATTTTCTACCGATTAAACATTATTTTTCGTTCTGGTCTCCGGTCGTCCTACGTGCCGGCACTGTTTCTTTTTACGTATGCTAATTCCACGCTCTCCGATTTTTTCCCACCCCCCTGCATCCCACTCACCCTCTCCCTGACGTGTCCTTTTTAATGTACTACCGGCAACGTGTTTTTAGATACGCCCCGATGAATTCTCGACGCGTTCTCCTGCCTGAAAGATTTCTCGTTCGTCGTTTCGATTAGCCATAAACGAGAAACGAATCCTCGTCGACGATGCTCTTGCATTTTTCATCCCCCTTTGATTCTCTGAATTTACGACGTTAATTTCTCGTTTCATGAATCGAAACGGTAACCAAATAATTGTTCCTTCAACTTTCATCACTGTATCTTCCCAGTGTTAAAAAGATACCTTTGATCCAAGGGTGAAAACCACCCCTTATTTCATTTTTTCTACTTTACGTCATTGTAGTAAGATATTCGACAAGTTTCTGAGACGTATAATTAAAAGCAGAATAGATTCTTGAATTTCTATGATTCTACAGCTTCTAGAGATTGAACTGAAAGAAATTCTAAGAAGAATGTGGGGGTGAAGAGAAATTTCTTTCAACTATCAGCCTGTCCGTCGATTCGCGTACACACCTGGCTTCATTCTGCCGCGATTCGGGGTAGTCAAAACGTCAGAATCTTAAAACACGACAAACACTCTGAAATAACGATCCAAGCCACCCTCGCGTTCTCCTCGCCAGCAAACAGGGGAGTTTTTAACACTGCATGATCCCTGGGTAAACTTAGGGCGAACGCGAGCGCTCTCGTGTCTTCTCGCGGTGTGCAAATCCTTGTCGTGCAAATGGACGTGGACTATCGTGAGCCCATAAACGCGCCAGGGTACAGTTTTTGCAATGTGAGGAAAAAAGGAAGACTGGATTTTCTACCGGGTCGTTTTTTCACTTAAGTAACGAGCCATCATGACTTTTATGACCGGCTCTTAACGTGAACACAATGAAGTGCGATTTAAATCGAATGTGGAAAAATTCTTGTGCCATTACACTATTAATTTAAATCTCTTTTCTAATTTACTCTATTCATTAATTAATTAATTACACATTTACTTGTCTTCCGTGTAACGAACAAATTTTATTTTGACAAATGAACTTTTTTTACTAGTCTCAAAAATCTCCCCCTGAGAAATTAATATGTTTACGTTGCAAAAGAATTTTTCCAAAGTTAATTTAACTATTGCAGTAGAACATACAAACAGAGCGCTTTGATTAATCTTGCGGTTTTCGATAAATAAGTATCACAGCTGGAAAACGACGTGTAATTATTTGAAAAAAGAAGGGTGCTTTTATATAAAGTTATCTCAGTTGTGTGGAGGTGCATTGATACCTCGAAATCCGGCGAGCAACACGCAACGAATTACAATTTCGCTAGGCGTAGGTAGGTGGAGAGCGGCAGACCTCAAGAGGGAGGATCGTTCTTCCAGCGAGTTACACATAATGCCTCATAAACACCCTCAAAATGCCTGCTATCACCCTCGATTCGCGTTGCCGCCGCCGTCACGGATCTGACACCGCACTGGCAATAAACTTCGGGCTCGTTAGTTCTCCGCTACGAAACCACCCCCTCTGGTTTAAAAATCTCTGCACCCCAGAGGATTTTAAATTTCCCTCTCGGTATATTTTCTCTATATTTTTATCGATTCTTCGATAACAATGTAATACAGGATTTATTTGAATTTCTACAATAAACAATAACTCTATACTTTATTCTGTTTTTGAGAAAATTCGTGTATGAAGTAGAGAGAAATTTTTCAAAATAAAAGGAAGGGAGCAATTACGGTAGTGTCAAAGTAATATGTCCAGACGATTTCTAAAATAGTTGTCATGGCTTTTAGGGGTTGTTTTACACCCTTGGATCGACCAAGATTTGCTTCCAAAAAAAACACGTCTCAAAATTCGCAAAAAGATAGCAAATATTTTTTATCCGTTCATTGCATTCAGTTTATTACGTAGGTAAAATGTCTGAGAATAAATAAACAATATTGTTTAATTCAATTTGCAGTATTAAAATTAATCCTACGTGCAACGAGAAAAATCGTGTCTACATCAATGGCCAAGAGGTACGTCGACATTGTCGTGTTTTCAAAACATACTCGGCGAAGCTCGGCGTCCGTAACCTACAGGTATCCTTTCCGCGAATTTCGACAACAAGACATTTCGCTGCTCGCCTCGCTATCAGTTCCCCCGCGACCTCCGGCGAGTAATCACTGCTACGTGATCGCGTTCACTTATTTTCATATATTAGTGCATTTACAATATTTTTACAATATCCTCATATACCGAATACCTCTCTTTGTGCGTGCAACGTGGCAATTCATCCTCACACTGGTAAATATCAACCCTTACTTAGTGGTTATACATCTGCTCTCAGCCACCAAAGTACTTTCACCGTTGCCATTGTACGTCTACTCTCATCCACCAAAGCAAACAATCAACACGTTTCTGAGGTACACATAATTTTTATTAAGATTTTAGTAGGTCTTTTGATAAGTGCGATTAGACATTTTGTCCTCAATGAAACACGACCGCAAAGGGTCAAATATCCTGACCCGTAAATAAGAAAGACTCCTAGTTCTTTAGTTTGGTCTTCTTCTTACCTAATTCTATAGTACCTGCGCGCTGTTTTAACGCAACTGAACACTGATTTTTATTAATCTTACCTGAGATGTGGGTCTCGAAGGAATGTTTAACTCTTTCTGTACTAAGGTGGTGGAAATGGCTCCTTCTGTAATGGAAATTATTTAATTTTTCGGAATATAGAAAGACGTCAATGACCTGCGTCCGCTCGATGGACCCCCTGGGGAGAATAACATAAACAGTTTCGCTCTCCTTACTCGTTCGGTGACCGAGTCCTCTATTTTCTAATTTTGCGCAGCACTATAGAGGATATATCGTATATTTCTTTCCGACAGGTCAAAGATCTGAAAGCCTGACTTACTCAGCTAAAATTCAATCGCAAAGACACAATTAAAAGTTACTTTACGTAAGAACGGTTCATTTCTGATCCATGATTATAGAACAAAGGTGTAAAACAACCTCTGCAAGCCATGACAACTACTTTGGAAATACCCTGTACAAAATAGTATGTCTTTTCTGACGATGTTATAGTCTGCTAGAATATTTCGTTCGACGATGGCGGTAAGCCGGTTAAATGTCGTGGTTCACCGTAAAAACGCGGTCGTTTGCCGTCCAAGCCGCGCCGCCATAAAATAAAACTACGCAACCGCGTGCATATATGTACGGCTACGGTTGCCGACCCTATTATAAGCCGTATAACTTCATACTTTTACAGAGCGAATGCGCCTAAGTGCCTTACTTCATTTTTCCCACTTTTATTTTCTCTTCGTTAAGAAATTACTCCTACTCTTTCATCCCCCTTTATGCCGCACCGTAATAAACTTCTTCTTGACCAGAATGACGCTGAAGAAGTAGAGTTACAACTTTTATCTCAACATTTGTTATCTCTTCGTAAAGTTACATCTTACATCCGAAAATCAGCCGAAGAACTTAAGGGATGAAAGGAACTCCGTCGGATATCTTCCACAGTTTAACCTTTACTTTAACGAAATTGAAAAAAATTGTAAAATATCTATGTTCTCGAAGGATTCAGAAAGTATTCTAGAAGAGAAAGGACACTTTTAGCGCACAAACATTCGAGCTATCGAAGTTGTTGACGCGCGACAAGCCGAAAGGTAAAAGGACGAAATCGCGCGTGACAAGCGGCCGTGCATATTTCTAGAGAGGGTGAATCGCGTTTAGCGCAGCCCGCATTAACATATTCCGGCCGATTCGGGGCAAACATCGACGCAGTGGCGCCACTCGTTCACCCCTTACTTCCGGCACATTTGTGTTTTGTTTCCAGCGAGCGCACCCCCCGCACATTTCCCTTCCGTTCTCGCGTGTACACCGTCGCATCCCCCGCAATCGACGGAAAAGGAGAACGAGAAGAAACTTGGACGTTATCAATTATATGGGGTTGCTTGATTTCGGCGCGAATACCGAAGGAAATCTGTCGCGCAAAAAGGGGGTTGTTTCTTGCGAATTGTTCATCCGAGGACATCTTGAATTTATTCAATTACAGTAGTATCATAAATACAAATTGTTAAGGTGATTTGTTCAACTTTTTAAGATTGAAAAGGGATGGAATTGGGTCAGAAAGTGAGACATTCGTGGCGGCAAATTCCACGTTTAAATAATTCCACGCGCAACGTGTTTCGGGGGTGGCGAAATCAGGAAAAAGAAGTGGCCTATTAGCGGTTAGCAGGATTGCTCCTGAATAATAGAGCGAACCCCAAAGTCCACCAGGTTTCTGCCCTTTTCTACCCCCGTGGTTTTCGATGACAAAAACAACAGATTTAGAAAACAAGTCGCTACCCTTCGATGGGAGTACACGCCATTGTTTTACCGCCGGGTGATAATTCTACTTTCACCAGTAGCACTTCAACTTCATTTCCCTCTTTTCAGGGAAGAGTTTCACTCTGACAATTATGCTGCAAACGTCACCGCCTCAAATAGCCACCCTTTCGAAGGCGATCAAGGTCACCGTGGATGGTCCAAGGGAGCCAAGATCCAAGACAAGTGAGTGCGGCATTACCAGCTGTGGGTAACGTTACTTTTAAGTGGAATAAAATTGAATCATTGATTAGAAAAAAAAATGTCCTTTAGAAACATCCCTTTAAAAATCATTTTTATAATACAATAATGCGTGTCAATTGTCATTGATAAATAGCATCGTAGGTTTATAGAATCCCTTCGCGTTTCAGGGCACCAAGCCTTTCATCCCTTTCACTTTGGACCTCGACCGTTCCCCTTCGGGCACCCGCAGGATGCATTGGGATTCAAGCTGTCCGGTAAGTGGATGTTCTCTGAAACCGAAGACACGCGGCCCTTCCAACCCTCGAGGTACAAGGGCAACTCTGAGATCTACCTGCTCCACGTAGAGAGCACCTTCGGCTTCCTAGAATGTCGCCGCGTCGACAGATAACTAAGTTTGCAACCCTGCCACGTTCCCACCCCTTGCGAGGAGTTCGAGGCAACGAAACCCCCTCTCTTCGCCCGACACTACCCTCCTCGAGGTACCTAGCTCCTTCTCCACTGACTTCGTGGCTACGAAGGGTGTCAAAATTGAGCGTCGGCAGGCACCGACTCAAAATTGAGTTTTGCCACGGGGTGTCTAAGTGGAGAAGACTCTGATTAAGCTTCAGGAGCGAACTCTGCCTTTTCGTTTCTCCAAACCCTACCTCGTTTCTCCTCTTTGGGGAAACTTTCGATCTCTCTGCCTTTTGACGACTAACTTTCGCTTCCTCGGGTCCGAGAAACGTCACGATGTTATTTTATTCTTGACTTATTCTCAAATTCGTCGTCTATGAAGAGAAGTCAAAGTTCAGGGTTCATTCAAATTTTTAGTATTTTTCAAAATTCTTCGAAAGCTTCGCAATTCTAGTTTTCCTTGTGAGTCAGTATCAATTTTTGTTGTTCAATTACAAGATCAACCATGAGAACATAAAGAAATAAAATTATTTGAAGTTCAGGGGTAAGTGTGAAGTAAAGATAATAGAATACACTTTCGCGTTCTAACTTGAAACATTTTTCCCCAACATCCTCTATATTTTTATCGAATTATGGTTAAAGCCGTTCGACGTCACAGGTGATTTCCACAGGGTTTTTGTACTGCAGCCTCGACAGGCTGCAGTTCGGCGGCATGAATTCCATTCAAATTCGTTCGGAGCTCGAAATTTTGATGGGACTAGCCCCGAGCACCGGAGGGTTGGGCACTGATACTGGTACACCGACAGTGTATTGTTTCGGCATGATAAGCGGCTTAACGGAGCTTCGCTCCCTCTTGCCCCCGGGGATAGTGTGGAGTAGCAGTCCTCCCGTCGATTTCTCGTTCATACCCTCCATCCCCCTCGGTACCCCGACCGCCCCTTGGTCTACTCAATCAACGACTAACGTTCGTGCATCCCCTTCTACTCAACTTTTCTTTTCTTCGGACTTTTCTTCATCATTTTAACCGGCTGAGATGAACGAGAGAATTCTACGTGATGCAACAATTCTTCCTTGAAATTTCTCATTTTTCAAAATGTAATTTGAAGTGGGTGTTACCGTTTGAGTGGGTGAGGCTTTAACTAAAATTCATTATTGTCATTGGAATCAATCTATTTGCCTTTTTAATAAGATAGGGTGCATTTTCTTTTATTATTTCATTGAGGAGAATTTCATTTTTATAATTATTGGTGGAGCTTTTGGTAATGCAAGTTAAACGGCTTTGATATTTTTTTTTTATTTGAGTGACTCGCAAATTTTAATTGTGCTAGGAATAACATGTTATATAGAACTTTTCCAATTAATTTTTGAATTTGTAGTATGTAGATGAAATTCACAACCCCCTTTGTTTTCAAAGAAATTTCTACAAAGAATGATATTCGATCATAAGGGGATGATGCGAGCAAGGGGTAACTGGGCCATCTATGTTGCTGTAATGGGGACCAGTATAATTTCCTATCGATTTATTTTGAACGATGTCCACAAGTTTTTCCAACCCTTTCGGTGGTAGTTCGTCGACCAGAGCACAGGTTGCGCCTCCATCCAGTTCGACGTGGGGTCAGTCGGACACCTTTTGAACTTTCCAACTTGCGAGGGTTGCGTTGGTTGGATAAGGATGTTTTTCAAGGGCTGGTTTATTAGGTATCCACGTCTGGGGTTGATAAGAAGAAAGGGAGAAGCTGAAGCGAAAGAGACGGCTGACTATCCGAGCAGGGGTTGTTAAGGTGCCCATTGAGGTGTAACTAGGGGGATGTTATTAAATTTCGTTCGGGCCTACCTCGACAGTAGGGATGAATTTTATGGTCTCCCTAAGGAGAGTCCTCGAAGTCCAGCACATCTTCCTTCTCCTTTCCTTTCTCTATACTCCTCGATTCCTTCTTGTCCTGGTTTCTTTGACACCCCCATAATACGAAGGCTTGGCCAATAAAAATGTAATTACGTCAACACTTTCCTCCATTCTTCTTACGTGCTTCCTACGTTCTTCGGTATGTAATATTTCACGCTCTTACGAGCTTTTCTGCAAATTGCCTCAAAATCAAAATTTCTCTTCTAAGAAACAATAATTCACTTTTCTGAAATATTTTTACAAACAACTGTCTCCTTGCTATCTTCCTCAGGACAGTTCCTGAGAATCTTCAAGATAATTTAAATTTGAAATTTAACACACTGTACGCGATCGATAAAAAAAAACTGTTGTAAAAGAAATGGTGAAGAGGAAGGAGAAAAATGAATGCATCCATCGACCGTTAGCACGCGGAAGATTCTCACTGAGATTGTCCAAGAACGGAAACACCCCGATCACGTGCCCTCCCGAGAGGCAGTCTTTGTCAGACTAGCTAAGGGGATGAAAAATCGCGAGAGTCGGGATTCGAGTTAACAAGAACAGCTCGCGTAGCTCGAATCGTGCCACCCCTCTCACCGCCCCTCAGTGTCAATTAACCGCCTACGGGGGATGGTCTGGCACCGGAAAAATCGCAACCCCTGTTTCAATAAGGTGGCCTTTACCTCATTTGGGGGAGATTGTTAGGAGCGTACAGTTTAAAACTGTCGCTTCGTTCTTGGATCGTTTTGCAGTAAATTCGCATGCTCCTTTAAAGCCGAACTTTCCCTTCGGACTTTCTTTTGCTTCTTTTTCTCCCCCATTGAATTTACATTTCGTTAGGAATGTCCAATTATTGCTTCTGTTTGGAAGAATTGCCTCGATATTAATTGACGAAGCAGAAATAATTTTTTAATAGAATATTCGTTATGTTATTGATTCGTTTAAACATTTCAATTTTATTTAAAAAAATGGAGAGTGTAAGGGTGTATTCGAAAAGGGGTGAAGATAGCAGTTCAGAGTTGGGATGAAAAATCAGTGGCACTGATTCACGAAGGAAAAGTCACCCTTATAGGTCCTCACGTACATGGAAAACCAAGTAACCCTTCACGAGTGTGGTACCGGATCCTTAAAGGGAACCTTTTTAAGGGTTGTTCCTGTCCACCCTTGCGTCGAATCACAGCGGATCCTTTAAATTCGCGTCACATTTCACCCTCCTGCGCGTCTTGCAAGGGTGACCCTGGGTGTCCCGTCTTTTAATCAGGTCCGGTGACCAGGACCTTTCTGCAGAAGCGACGGTAACTAATGATACCCTCTGCTGTTCTCTCTCCACCCTCTACCAACTTGTCTTCTTTCTCATTGACACGGAAAACCGTGAAGATTCTACTAAGAGAAGTGGATAAAATTCTTCTCTCACACAAAAGAATCAACCTCAACCACTTTACAATAATTTACACAATTCTCCATCACTCTGCAAATTTCTTAAAAATCTTCAAAAAACTCCTCACAAATTTCTAACTCTTGCTTCATTGAAATTTACAAAACTTTATTTCCAATTTCTAAAAAGAATTCAGAAGAGAAGAAGAAAGCAGAGAGATTCGGGTCAACGTCGAAAGTATCACCTTCAATTTCCCTCCGAGTTTTTCCTGTCTATTTACTTAATTATGTTACATAGAGGAGGAGAAGGAAACACGCGTACGTAAGAGAGGTACAGCGAGAAAAGTGGTAGAGTACAATGAGCATTTCGAAAAGTCCAGGGTTTTTCTCGGCGTTCGTAACTTCAAAGAGGACGGGAGCGTAAATAAGAGGAGGCAAGAGAAGGAGGACCAGAGGGTGGAACGATGGTGAACGGAACAGAGGAAGCAAGAGAGAAAGAGAAAGAGACGATAGGATAAAGGGAGAGAGAGACAGCAATTTTCTCGTCCTTTCTCGAAATATCTCCTGGTGGAGCTTAGATCGGTGCCAGGGACCTTTCCAGGGTGGCATTTTAGGGGTTGCTGCGACGCGATAATGAGAACGGGCGCAAAGGGTGGGTGTGCAAAGACATCCAACCGACTCGCTAGCTAGAGAGGATAGGACGTGGGAACGGAGGATGGGCAAGGAGGGTAGGAGGGGTGTGAGAAGAAGCTGAAAAGAGAGGAGGGATGAGCTCCACAAGGGTTAACGCCTTAGGAGTAAGAAGAGCGTTTTAACTCCTGTTTTGCATAGATTTGAATAGATAAAGAGGACAGGAAAATACGCGAATTAATTTATTATGTATCTCTGGCTCCCGTGCCGAGGGGTTTTAACGGAGTAACCCCAACGACCGGCTTTTCTCTTTACTTTGGCCTGCCTGTCAGCCTTTAGTCCAACGCCTTTAAGCACCTCTTTAAGTTTCACCGTTCTCGGTCTTCGTCTACTTGTCTCCTGGACGTACCACCCCCTGTCCTCTTTTGAAACACCAGAGGATGAAATTTTACGCCGAAACGGCACGAAGAACTCCAACCGTCCTCCCTTGTATCTTGTTCTCTCCGAGGAACTCGAAGGGAAAGGTAGAGAAAATTTTCCTAATCTTTTTACTATTTTTTTTTTCATTCTTTGTAAAGTCTTGACTCGAGACGAAGTAGCTGGAATAGCCCAGAGCATTTTGAACATCCTACTCGATAATACATCATCCCTTAAAGCCTCGGTACCCCAGCGGTGGATACACGTAAAGGCAACTAACCCTACGGTCGTAACGTTTAAGCTTAACATTTCTCACCCCTTAAAGGGTAACGCCGGCTCCTTGAACCCTTTCGACTCCTCTCTTCATCTCTCTTCTTCCTTTCTCTCTCTTTCACGTCGACTCTTTCAGAGATCTCGGCAGGCTCTCCCCCTCATTAGTCTTCATTTGTTTTCGGAATTATCGCCCGCCACCCGGGCAACCCGGCACGCGAGCACCCGCCGGCTAAGAGGGTGCCAGACATTTTGGGGGGTTTATTAAATTGAAAGTATGTTACGACCGCTCCTGAACAGATACCCGCCACTGTCAACTATTCCAAACTTTCCGACGAGACTTACCGGAATAACTGCGTTTCATTAATTACCACAAAGCTTAGCTACATTTTGCAATTGAATCCCAGCTACCCTCAATGACCACCCACTCAACGATTGTTCTTAAATTTTCAAATTAACAGTTTCAAAAATTCAAAAGAAATTTTCTTCCTTCTATAAAACTTTGTCGTCCCTTCAACGATGAGATTCAAAGACAAGGGTGGTTTTTGTTGAAAGAGACTCAAGCAAGTACTCGGCCATGGTGCATCCGCATATATCGAAACCCTTGGCCTCCTTAACCTCGGTGGCAGCGCAGCTTTCGCGCACCTCTTACCGTTTTCTTAATCCTCTCATAAAGTAGGAGAGCTACAAGCTCTCTCTCTCTCTCTCTCTCTCCCTCTCTTTCGTCTTTCTCTATGCAAGCTCCCAGCTGGCTGCTCGATGTGCCATGCCGGTGTGGTAGAACGCGAGATAGTGGTGTCCTCCCTGGCAAGCTCGGCTTAAAGAGAGCTTAAAAATCACCCCTTCGACCCCTACCGAGCTTTTTCCATCCCCACTAGCAGTCACCCTGAGAACGGTGGGGATGTTTGGTCGACCAATCCAACCGCTTGCAAGCTTCAATCGCCACGCCTACGTTCCAGTGACCAGACAAACCTCCCCACCCCTTAATTTTCCTCCCCTATTTACCACTCCGCCGTCTTCCCCACCCTGACGGCTTCGGTGGCTTCGGAGCTTTCACGGAATTTTTAAACTGCCCCGCACAGATGACGGTATAATCTGCTATTGATCAAGGTGTTTCGAAAAACCGATACCATACCGATGACTACGAGGGTTTACTTTTACTTCTCCGACTTTTTCCACCCTTCGTTCTCCACTGAGGAAGCTTCCAACTCAGGTTATCGCGGTTTACAGATTTCCTTCGCTGGATCGTTTCGATAATTCAGTCTCAACGTTGGACTTAGGTTTGTTAAATGTCAAGGAAGGGATGCATAGTTTCGCAGATTTGATTCGTCTATCGAGATTCCATCGTCTTGTCTCCACCCTCTACGTGAAACAAAGGCGTGCGGTTTGGAACGTCGTTGTATTAATTGCGTTTGAATGGATTAATTTTCTCAACGTCGCAAATATAATTGCATACCCGCACGTACCTTTTGACGAGTGATATTGGTCAGTTACCAACAAAAAAAAGTTGATCGATCGTTCCTCTGTTCTCTGTTGGATAAATTTAACTGTCCATCCACGTCAAACGTTCGCTACGTCAAAGGGAAGCATTTCTACAATCCTATCTGTCACTCGATGATCGCTTATTTGTCCGATATTATATAAAACGTTTTCGCATCATCTCCAAAAGACGTCTCTCTCGCCCGACGTCACTTTTCTCTTTGCTTTTGTCACTACCACCTGCACCACTGTCTCATTCGTGGTAAATACAGCAAAAATCCAGAATATTTTACCTTTACCTTGTATCAGTGAGATATTTCTCCATCTAAAGATCCCTTCAAGGCAGATTGGTATTATCAGGAAGACGTAATTCGAGATCTGTTCGATAGGCCTGCAACACCTGAGTCTGGAGCAAGGAGCGAATCAAGGATGGGGTGGATTACCCCGGAGCTCTCTACCACCGCACTGTCTTCCACCGCCACCCGGTCATCATTCGCACACGCATCCTCCGGCAGCTGGTGCGTCGGCCTTCAACCCCTTCCACCACACCATGGAACAGAGATCTCCTAGACTGCCTGGACCCAACACTGGTAAGGAGATTAATCTATCGAGTTCTGTAGGTACTTCAAGCACTAAAATCCGCCCTCTATCTGGCCTTGATTGATCCTGATCTCATTTCATTGATAGATACCCTTTTTTCGTTCCTTGGAATCAGAAATTCTGATGCAACTTCTGTTCGTTTATATAGTGTTTTTAAGTTTCTTTGGACTTGGTGGTTGATTTAATTATATCTTGGACCGATTTATTCCCAAAGAATTATTAATCTATCGAGTTCTGTAGGCACTTCAAGAACTAAAATCCTCCCTCTATCTGGCCTTGATTGATCCTGATCTCATTTCATTGATAGATACCCTTTTTTCGTTCCTTGGAATCAGAAATTCTGATGCAACTTCTATTCGTTTATATAGTGGTTTTAAGTTTCTATAGACTCGGTGGTTGATTTAATTAAACCATTGACCGATTTATTTCCAAATAATTATTAATCTATCGAGTTTTGTAGGTACTTCGAAAACTAGAATCCTTTTTCCGCCTGACCTTGATTGATCCTGATCTTAGTTCATTGAGAGACACCCCTTTTCCATTCCTTAGAATCATAGATTCTAAAGCGACTTCTATTTGTTTATATAGAGTTTTTAAATTTCTATGAACTTGGTGGTTGATTCGATTAAAACTTTGACCGATTTGTTTCCAAAGAATCGTCAAGAAACGACTTAGGACCTATCAGCGTCTCGGTGAGGGAAGTGACACCAACAACGTCGCCAGGAAATCCTGGTCCAGGTTTGCTCACGACAGCCTCCGTGGCTGCGCCAACACCTCCTGCCGAATCAACGACGACAACGACGACACCAAGTCCCTCAGGACATCATTCTCACTTTCAAGGTATCTCCTCGCGTGCTTGACGTTCATTTGCCTGATACGATGATGAATCGAGAGATCTGGACGGGAGTATTAACGTTGTGTGGTTTGACGTTGCGTACCTGGCATCGATTTGGAATCGAGCCTCTAGTTTACCGTCAGTTTAATTGACCGTCGATGGTGCAACGTCTTCGTCGCAAATTGGGAATGAAATGCTCTGATGAATTTGGGGAAACTGTGTGTTATTGGGTCGGTGCAAAAGTAATAGGAATTTCTACCTCGGGAAACGTTCAATTTAGAGGCTGAACGATCATCTTTGTCAAGTAAATTGAATAGGATTTAAACTGTTCAACGAAAATCCATGATACTCCCACGGATCTCTTCTTCTAGAGATTTAATGCTAAAGTTTTCACTCTATAAAGATGTGATTTTAATACAAAACTTTCCCTTACAAAAAATCATAAATTTAACCCCTTGCCCTACAATAACGAGTGAAACACTCTTGATGTAGCAAATAAGATAGGAAATTGTGCAAAACGTATCAAACTGAAATTATCAATGTCAAAAGTATTTCTATTAATGTTACACTCATACAATGTATTAAGAGTCACTGATTAATTTTGATTTTAACAATATAATTCAGAATTATTGCGGAGATTGTCCCGCAAGAAATCGTAGGGCAAGGATTTAACACATTGTTGACCGGTCACGAAATAACTCGTGTTTTAACTTACA
This sequence comes from Cerceris rybyensis, assembly GCA_910591515.1. Lineage (NCBI taxonomy): Eukaryota > Metazoa > Arthropoda > Insecta > Hymenoptera > Crabronidae > Cerceris > Cerceris rybyensis. The sequence goes on along the minus strand of OU342801.1, from coordinate 4,017,648 downwards.
TTAGCTTTTTCAATTCTACCACCCCAAAAAAATTACTAAAATATATAACATGTATAAATTATAATATACAGTTTCATTGCAATTCATTATGTATAAATAAAATGTACTGAAATTCATTTAAATTCTTTCAATGTCATACTTAATTACTGAAAAAATAGATGGAATGACGAGTTATCTTCTACGTAAAATTACCTGTCAACAATGTATTAATAAGATACCTGTGACCTTCAACATATTAACCCCTTGCACTATTTCCACGAGTCTGACTCGTGGTATTAATCTCGGGCAAAGTATTCATATCTCGAATAAGATCGTATGTCCCCGTGCAAGATTATTAAATTTAAACTTTGATTAAAATTCATTTGAGTTTCACAGAAGTTCCATTGCGTGAAGTAAATATTAGCGCGGTAATCTTTGTCAGTCGAAAGATATCGTATATCGGGCGTTCGGCTTAGGCATGGTTTCTTGCGAGTTTACCGATAGTGCAAGGGGTTAATTCCACCTTCTTTACTATTTATAATCGAGTCAACAATTACAACCCTTCCTTTGACTCCTCGAACAAGTTCCTCTCCTCAGCCTTGACTTACACGTAACACAAACCAAAAGACCTTTCCAAGAAGAGCTAAACCGATCGTCTTACCAATAACAGGTCTTCATCTCCTGGGCGCTACAGGGTCCATCTTCGGATCGATATTCGCCCCGTTGTTGCCGCAATCTTCTTGGCTCTACAATCCTCTCTACCACACGCAACAGTACATCCTAGAGCCAGAATGGCACGCGTTGGCTCTCAGAATGGCACAGCAACGACTTCAGAGGCCCGATCAAGCACGCCTCGAGGAACTGCGAAAACTTCGAAGCGGTAGCGACAGTCCAGAAAGCGGCACTAAAGAAGACAAGCAAAGAGACGAAGATCAAGATGTCCTTCGTAGATCAGGTCTCGATAGTCCCGACGGTAGTATAGAAGTCGACGACAGAAATGATCACGATCAGAACAGAGATCGTGCCAGAAGTGACGAGTCCCTGGCAGAACAGGATTCTCCAAGGATCTCTCCCATCAGGAGCGACGCGGAGGATGCAACGACCGATGCAACATTTCAAGATGCTTCTGTTCATCTTCGAGCCAGCGTGGAGAATTCGAACGATCAGGAAGCAACTAACGAAGAGATCGCTCGTAGCGATCTTACTGTGAAGATTCGATTAGAAGGTACGGTTGATCTTAGCACGAAGAAGGGACAGGATAAGGAGAATGTTGGTCAGGATTTAACCACGAGGAAGAAAGATGATGACACTGACGTCGAGAGGGATGGTGTTAGGCCACGAAGAGAGAGAAGCCCGAAGCCTAGACAGGTTTGGAGACCTTATTAAAATCTTGACGAGCAGGGAATTGGAAAAAGTTTGTGGAATCCACAGGATTCTTGGAGAGAAAATCGTCGTTGTTGGAAATTCGTTGAAATTTCAATGTAGGATCGCAGAATCTTCGAATGTTAGAGTATGCGTCGTATTTCAGGCTGGAATTGATCCCTTGAATGAAAGGGGATGAAGTCTGAAGATACAATAACCATTGATTATTTCGATTAAATGTAAATAACCCTGTACCTATAAGTCGGGGGTTAATACACGTGACTAAACGTCGTTAGGGGCCCGAGACTTTTTTTACTGTCTGGCCGTGTAACGTTGCATCGCCTCCGACGTTTGATATCGTTTAAGGAATTTTCATGGACTCGAGGACTAACCAGGGTTTACGTTCTATAGTATGTAAATATAAGCAACGTCCAATTATTACTTAGGTTACAGGTTTCGAGTATGTATTTAAGCACTACCCTCTTCTGTCATTCGGTGATTGCGTGAATTTGTCATTGCTCTTATTAAACGACCACCCTCTGCGCGAGCTGATGATTTGTCGGATGAATTATTTGAAATTAAGGCCGTGTGATCGAATTTTAAGGACATTTAGGGTTGCAGATTGAGAGGTGAATTTTTTCAAAATTGCAAAATGTCGTGGAATGATGAAGAAAATGGAAATCGTTGGTTTTAATAATTTCTGCGAGGGTAGAAGATGGTGCTCGCGTTAAGGGGGTTGTTTTAGCTGCGTCCTTACGAGTCAAGTTCTCCTTAACTCGTGTCGTTGTAAATAATTGCAGTCCTAAGGACTTCGAGTCCGAGTTAAGTCACGTCTACGTTCAGCGAGGTGTTTCTTCTTTGTTCTTTTTCAACGTGACACGTCTACGTTGACTGAGAATTTTCTGTGAAATTCAAAGGACGAAGGGCACATCGATCGATCGATCCTCGATCTATCGTTCCACGCTGCGACGTGACTGGCCTCGAGAAATCTTTCACTGTTTAAGTACGTCATCAAATAAAGTAATATCATCCGTTCCATGAAATTATCATTTGTCAAGGAAGTCAACATTCTAATCGAAAGCTGCTCCAGAAGATTTCATCATCCTTCATTGATCATCATCGCCAAGTAAGTACCGTAAGTTTAAAGTTCAAAGTCCAAAAAATACCATCTACAATTTATATAAAAATCTAGTCTCATCCTATAATATCATCTCGAAAATTCTACCAAAAATCTTTTACATTCCTTAAGTATTCCTAAGGCACAAAAGCGTAGGTAAATGATCGGAGAGCAATGCACGGGAAGTCATTCGCGCGTGCGAGCTAACCCAACCTAATCCGAATAGACGAGATGCAGCAGATTCAATAATTCGCCGCGATTGCAATCGAGCGGGATGCACCGCACGCAAAAACGGGCAGGCCCGATATCCGCTCGGTGAAAAGGTCCGCGTGATTGATGGGATACACAAAGCACCCTCTCCCTCCGCTTGGTGGTCCACCCCCGTCCTCCCACCAGCCCTTGTCCCCAGTGGCAGCCGTCACGTCTCTGAAATCGAGATAAAAAGACCGCAAAACAATTTTCTACATTATTTTCCGATCCGCGGGCCGATCAAATGAGCAATAATACCAGCACGCCGCGTCTCCATGAATCTTTCAACCAGCCAGCGAGCTCGTGTTTGTTCTCCGACACGCGTCCACCAGCGCGAAAATACCCTCTGTCGGCGTAACTAATTACGACGGGGGTAAATATCGAGCGATTTTCCAAAGGCAATTAAAAACTTGACGACGAAATCTTCGTGATTTTCTCATACGAAGCAACGAGTACGATCACGTCGGTTAGGTGGATTCTACGTCGATCGAGACGAGAGGATCGATCGAGTGTATTGCAAACCCGCCGTAAGGGTTTGTTGGCACATGCGAGCTTTACATACCGTGAGAAAGGCATTGCGCCTTCCCCTTGGAGTCGTCCTTTCTACCTGAAAACACGAAACCCTTTCTATTCACCGTTACCGCGTGTTTCCCTCTTTTTTATTTTCTCGAAATCCGTACACGTCCATGCTGGTCGGGTTATCGCAACAAACTACCCCAATGACGACACGATTAAAATTTCACGGGGGTTGCGTGGGCTCGGGTGTGTTCTCTCTCTCGGAACAAACCGTCTCTGTATGATCCCTCTCTCTGGCATGACTGCCCCCGTTCATCCGGCTCCCCCAGTCTACCTCTCGGCCCTCCCCCTCCTCCTCCACCCGTTCGTGGAGCCACCCTCTCATCCCTGTTGGGTGATTGGTACGCGACCGCAGCCACCCCCGCTTTTTAATACACCCGCACCTGCATACTCTACACCCGCAACCGGTGAGCTGATGCCGTATATGCGAGAGGGTACATCCAACCCCTCCGCAACTACCTCCGCCTCGTCCTCATCCACCACCTCCTCCTCCCCCATTTCCACCCTCTTCCACCCCGTCATGAAACTCTGTTTATCCCGCTTGCTCTCGTTTCGCGTCAACGTCACGGTGCACGGAGTGATTCATCGATCGAACGTATTCGTGTCCCTGCGTCCATCCCCCAAAATAGCGACAAAGACTGGCCCTCTGCTCTCTTGCCGCTCTGTATAGGTCGTACGAAGCCATGGTTGAAACCACCGGCAGGGCGTCGGGTACAGAGGCCAGAGAAACGGAAAATGCATTTCGAGGGGGATGATTGGGCTGTTCTTTCAATCGCCGCGGTGGCTGTGGCTCGGTCTCTCTTTTTGACTGATCTCGATGAAAATCGTTTTTGGGGGTATGCTACCGATACCTACGTGACACGAGGATACATTTCGAAGGGTGCTGGTATCACTTTCAAATGATTCCAAGTGTCTTCTTTCATCATTGTCCAAGACGATGAAAAAGATGAAGGGGTAGTTTGAAATTTTGGCAATAAAATGAAGATGTAAGATCAAGAGGTGTTTTAGAAAGGTGAAATAGACGACGAGGAAGTTTAAAGGGGTGCGCTGTTCTCCTTCTGCCAACTCGAACGGAGGGAAAATGCAGCTCGAAGGGGGGTAGGTGTTGAAGCCCGGAGGAAAATATCTCTGGTGTAAATAAATTATAGGACCGAAAAAAGTTTCCGTGCATCTCAGCACCCTGGTAGCGAGTTCCGACTAGTCCAGCTAGACGCTTACACTCGCAGTGGAGAAGGTTCGAGGTATTCTTTGGTACTTTTTGTCCTTCCAGTTCGCCACCACCCTGCGCCTAACCCTCCGCCTTTCCTGTCAGTGCAAGAGACGGAGCGAGGAGCCGAAGAGGCGGAGGGTGTTCCTTTTTATTTTTTCTCTTTTTGCCTACACCCTCTGCCAGCCGAGCACTTTAGATAATAAGGCCAGGGCGCTCGGTACGGACGAAAGGGTAAATTGGGTATTCGTCCGAGGAATTATCTCTCTAATTTCTTTAACGTACCGGTCTCTCACCTTCCGTTCCTCTTATGTACGTATAATTTTCATCCCCGCGACCCCTTCCGAGAGGATCGGGATCCCATCAGTGGACACCAGAAAGAGGGAGAGAAAGAACACCGAGAGCCTCTTGACGCTTATAAGGGATGAAAGGGTTTACACGTCCGATGAAAAGATCGCAAGACGTCGGTATCGCGTTAAATAATTTCCTAGCACTTTCCTTTGCACCTTCCACTTTTTGTGATGCCTTTATAGGACGCTTTAATCTATAGTTTCATTCTTAACACTAGGTCTATGGGAGTTAAATCTATTATACTTATATATTTTACATGAGTACTTTGACTAAATAGGGATGAAGTGGTAAAGAAGATAATCGGTTAAATAATTTTGTGTATTATAAGATAGAACTTCTCTACCTTTATAAAAATGTAGGAACCCTTAGAGACTTCTGTAGATCCAAAGTTAATCACTTTAACACTAGAACTACCAAGCAAGTCAAGATAACTCACCCCCAAATTTTTCCAAAGGATCTCAATATTTATAGGATAGTTAGTAGCAAATATTCTACGTTGATCTTACACAATACAGATTATCGAATCGACCACCTTTTCCATCTCTCGGTTTTTCCTTTTCCAAAAAATCTATTAATTATATTGAAATATAGCATACTCCACGCCGGTAGTTCTAGTGTTAATATATAGGGTTTGTGGAGTGACTTTAACAGTCGACACTGCATGATTAAATAAATTTAAAAACTATGTCAAGTTCCTCGATCTTAAAGTGAAGATGATCGATGGAGAAGATCGAGGGTTCGTTGAACTTTGCAAGATGCAAGATTACAAATTACATTGGTCGCTAGACTTAAGGATTAATCGAGCACCTTTCCAGCGAGTTATCACAAAAACATTACAGGTTAGGTTGAAGCTAATAATAACAAACGATCGCCGATAGAAAGAGGGTGAGTGATGTAATTCGTACAAATGATAGTTCACGGCTATCGGTTCGGGAGGGTAGACCTCGTATACATCGTAATGGCCCTGAAATTAGATCCCACCCTTGGCGCAGGTCCGAGTTCGACAAATTCGGTTAAGGTGGATGAAAAATGAATCCCCGTTACCACCGACCTTTCTTTCCTTCCCTTCATCCACAAGAATTTCGTTTACGCTCTTCGATGTTTACTTTGAGACTTAATTTTTTAACCTTGTTTCAAAACCTATATCAACATTTTTTAACCCCAACCGTTACAGCACTTTGCAGGGTTGATCTTTTGACTGGTTATAAAATAACAATACTATTTTTCCGAATGATACACAGAATTTTGTGAATTTTATATTAGAAAGAACACAGAGCTCAACCTCGATTTAACACTAGAACTGTCAAGCAAGTTAAAATGACTCGTTCCCAATTTTTTCTAAAAATTATATAAGTTTATAGGATGATCATAGAGCAGATCATCCTTTGCACTTCTTGATTCCTTTTTTCCAAAGTATCTATTTAATTTATTGAAACATAAACGTTTTAACCCTTTTAGTGCCGACCGAAAAAAAACTGATTAAATTAACGACAAATATAGTTGCGAATAAAAACCATTGTCATTCGGCTATAGTTTCATATAGAACACGAAATATAGAGCATAAGCGATATATTTTGCTATTATTTGTCATAAAATTACTGATATCCTATTGCAAAATGAATACTAACCCTTCGTCGCCCAGTGTTAGCACTACTGCTAACGACGATATATCGTCGTCCGGCACTAAAAGGGTTAAGATCGGTAGTTTTAGTGTTAATAGTAGAAGAAATATCAAAATAGAAGTCCAGTGAACCGGCCATTTGACTGATATTAATAGGAATACTATGTGAGAAAAAGTTCAGTTATTTTTTTGAATTTCCAACAGATAAAAGTAGATTATTATTTTGCTGAAGACAAATCCAACAACCTTTTCGTTCTCTCAGGGTGTTTTGAACCCGGGGGTTGAAATCGTCGCGAGTCAGATCGACGTCTACGCAGAAATAACTGTAAGAGAGGTTTGTTCCATGCAGAGCCCTGGAGCGTTCGTTATATTATGTTTGCCAGCGGTGTTTACAACTCCTCGTACCCGGATGACAATTTCGGATGAAGGGTGGCACGACGATAAGATAGACATGCACGTACTTGTTTCCTGACTGCTCGAAATATTCGAGGCCTCGAAATATCAGATATCATCCTCCTCGACTTTCGTTACCATTTCCACCCTCTTGTATTTGACTCTGCACGTTAATTCAGTGCGAGAGGAAGTTTCAAACAGAACTTTGACTCTCGTTACACGCGCGTGAAAAAGCGACGATGATTTCCGCGAGAGTTTCTACAAGTTCAAGTTCCACGAGCTTCTATAACTCTCAAAGACCCCCGTTGTACGTGAAAAAAATTATATTTAATTTGTACGAAGTATTCTGAATTTTATTTGTGTTCCATCGAATCATTAGAAGCATCCATCGAAACAGGAAGAAATCGAATCTCGAGAAGAATCGACGAGTGAGAGGAAGAAGCTGTATTTAGGGGGGTGGCACTGGAGCAAGCAGCACCGCCGACGAAGTTTGCCAAAGACAATATAAAAGTTGCGAGGGTCTCTGAGGATTGGAAGTCGTAAATATCATCTGCTAAATAAAGCTTCATCCTCGAGGAGGATTCGAGCGGTGGTGAAAACCCCTTTGCACCGACTGCGGGAGAGGAATCCGAGACAAAGGCTCGTAACGTTGCCTGACATTAAGGTATTGAAAGAAAGAAACGGAGGGTGGTCTAAACGGTATCTCGCGGCTCTCCCATAAATGCCGATCGACGTTTCACTTCGAATCGGTGTTTTGCATCGATCGAGGATAATTTGGTTTGCCAGGATAATTATTCTTTCTCTCAATCTACTATATTTTCTTTCCACATTTTATATATTATCTAGGCTACGTTCCCTTTTTTTAGTCCTTCGCCGTACTATTCCTTTTGCGATTGTCTCTGTAATAATTCAGAATTCTATGTATAATCAAAATCAGAAAGACGTATGATTCAATGTAATTTTAATATTATTAAAATAATTTTATCACGTCGTGACTCACCTACACTTTCAATTTCATAGGTTTTACAAAACTTGCAAATTTCCTATCCAACTCACCGTATCACGATGAGTTTCTCTGTGAATATCTCTAGTTATTGTACGGCAAGGGGTTAAGGAATTCAAACTTCAAAAATTTATTATAAAATCTTCTCCCCTTGAATTTCAAATTGTAAAAAAAAACATATAAATCTCTTCCCACAACCGAAACGATTTGAGTTGGCGCGAAGTCGAAGGAAAACGGAGCAATTCCGTCGAGATTAGAAGCGGCTGCAATCGCGAAGGGTGCATCCGGAAGATGTATATTCTTCCGCTCGAAAGTCCTTTATCGTCCTTTCTGGAGGATCCCTTCGAAAGGTTCGCGCGCGAGCCATTAAGCAGAATCGTTTGGCTAACCGAGACAAAAATCCGGCAGCGATATTTTTTTATTCCGTCCATGGTTCCCCACCCATCGAGAAGCTATACGTTCGGGAGGGTAGCAGAGAGGGTGGTTGAATTCCGTGCGTGCCAGCACGGACAAAAGACAAACGCCGTCGACGTCTTTCGTTTGTTTCAAGCGTCATTTGTTTGGCGGGCTGGATGCTCTCGGTCGTCTCTCGCTCGTGGCACAGCTCGAAAAGGGGCTGGCGCATTTTGGGGAAAGGATGCGGGAGATATGGGGTTGCATGGTTTAGAAAGGCCACATTTGAATGCCACCGGAACGGGGCTGAGCGCTCTTTCATCTCGGCTTTGTCCTGCCACCTACATCCTCGATTCTGCACTGGACCACTTGAGAGAAACGACAGGACCTTCGACATTTCGTCCGTTTAATAAAACCATCCCCTAAATTCGTTGCATCGACAGAGAATTAAAAGTCATGGATGACTCTCAAGATCATAGAATTTCATTAAAAAAATCTGTGGTGGTGGAAGAGATCATGTGTTCTTTTTGGAGAATCAATTCGAAGATCGAAGAGAAAGATGGAGGGAAAGGTGAAAGCAAAAGAGCAATTCAAGCCAAGAGGGGGTTTCTTTCATCAGAAAATAATTAAGGTTTTCTATGGAGATGATGGATTCGGCGGACCTGCCGTTCGCTCAGTCAACGTCAGAGGTTGACAATAGGTTCAATGGATGGAGCGCTCCTTTATTTAAAGTAGCTTTGTGTCCTCTCTCTCTGTCCCCCTCTTCTCCTTTTTCTTTCCTCGTTCACTCTGGATTCGGATTTGGATCGTCCATTCTGTTGCCAAAGAATCGAATCTCTCTGAAGATACGGGGAAGTCGTGGAAGAAAGTATTACAACGTCATGCAGGGAAATCAACGCATCGGTCCACCTCGAGGAACTTTCAACCCTCCTGATCAGATCGTGTTCCTTCCTCTCATTGTTCTTTTACCTCAATCTTAATCTTCGACCATTTTTTTTCTCCAAAAAATCAAATGTCTCTGAATACCTTTACCTTGACACCAAGATAAAATTCCACCCCCGTCGCATCGAAATTCTTCAGGAACGAACGACGTTCAAAATACCCCGTAAAATCACCCTGCATCGAGCATCCACGATTCTTTGCTCTAGGTGAAACGAAAACAAAGAAGAGCGTTTAACGATATTGTCAGAGAAAGCCCCTCGAGGGCGAGAGGAACGATTCTTCGGAGGCAAGGCCGAGGGGAACCAACGGCGGATGTTGGATGTTGGCTGCCGGCCGTTCGGCTGGCTGGTATTATTCCGAACCATTTGTCACTCGGGCAACCCGACAACCCCTTTCGTTTCTCTTACGCCCTTCTTGCTACCCCCTTCGTGAGTTTTTATAGCCGCGAATCGTCGCAATATGCCGACAAGGGGCTTACGCGAGGCCTACTTCACCCCCTTAGGAGAAGAACTCGAGGACAGATTAAGAGGGTGCAAGGATTTTTTACCCGCCTCTCCTCCGTCTCCTTTGCCCGTCGAACGGATTAAGCACGGCTAATCCTGATTTCGTGATTCGCTCAGGGAAATCTTGGAATTCATTTTTAAAGTGTTCCCCTATCGGAAGAACGATAGTTAATTCTTCGACCATGATGAAAATCTAATAGTAGAAATTCAGCGAATACAGTGTATATTTACAAATTCTTCATCAACGTAGATGTAATGAATAAATCAAGCTACTTTCTTTTTAGTCGTTACAAAAGAAGTCGTCCTTTTGCACGGTGCTTTTTTTACGGCAAGGAGAGATAATCATGTCTGACAGGTAGAGAGAAAACAGGGTAGAACTGGAAGAATCCAGGGAAAAATCTTGAGCGACACGATGGGAAAGGGAAAACCCCATAGGAGGCCACTGCCAAGTGGCCAGCGAGGCGTGGGCGAAATCGCGGATCTAATCTGCTAAAAGTCTGCTTAATTATGAGCGGTGGCAACGCACAGGGGCAACAGGAGAGAACTGGCTCTCGGGCGCGCTTCTGTTTTCGGACTTTTCCATTAGCCGAATGAATCGTTAGTCTTTTGTTGACTTTTATTGGGGGATGCTGGCAAGCACGATGGTGTTGGTACGTGGCTACCGACTCGCGACCGTTCGTCCAAGGGATCCTGCCTTTATTCGACTCCGTACTCTTTCATAAGGTAAGATTTTTTTTTTCCTACCCTTTCACCATATCGTCAACTCCCAATTTTATCGTTACACCAATCCATACGTTCCTCCTCGATTCAACGATCAAGACTATTTTCCAGAGATCAACCTGAAACGAAGGAATCCTCCAGGGAGGTCGGGCGAAAGAGAAATTTCCAATGGCGAAAAAAAAAAAGAAAGCTGGAAGCGCAGACTTGACGCGAGTCAAGGCTTCGGCCGGTTCTGGTGGTGTGGATCTCCATCGAATCGACTGGAGGGTTAATTTTCTGGTCAGTTGGTCGCTTCTGGCTCTCCAGGGTTATAGCGGCGATCTCGAGGCCCGTAACAACCCCTACTTTACCCCCTACATAAATATCCGGAATTAGCCATTTCTCCTGACGTCTCTCTCTCTTTCTCTCCCTTTTACTCTCTCTTTCTGACTTCCCAACCTATCCTCCTTTCTCCAGGCTTCGTCTCTTTTACTCTGAACCTCTCTCTTTCGTTTGTTCACTCCCTCTCTGTTCATCCCTGATCGTCCAACTCTGTCGACTGGCCAGGAGTCGACTGTCGGGTGGGGTCTACGATCACTTGACCGATTAAGGACCCAGTGCGGAGGGCTTCGATTCGAGTAGTCGCTCCGTTACGCGGGGGTCGTGAGTGGATTGACGTAATTGAGGAGAAAACACGATGCAAACCGTCATGTCACGGAATATTCGAGGAGACTGCTTGCACCCACGGCTCGTTTTCGTCCGCAATTAATCAACTTCCGGTATCACGTCGAAATTTGTGCAACGTTGGACCCATTCTTTGCATTAGACGAGGTCTTTCTGCATCTCTCTTTGTCTAAAAGTATCTGGAAAGGTACAACGGTATAACTTCTCATTTCTCTCCTTTAAGTTCTAATTTAACAGCAAGAGGAGAGAAAAATTATTAAGGAGTCGCAAGGTCGGATGGACCAGTCAACTTCCTGCGTGATCCTTTCGTCGTGGAACGACAAAGATTTCGCCAGGACTCGAGGAACGACTCAGTTTTGCAAGGAGGACGAAGAGAAAAATAGGAAAAGAATCGGTTCAGCTTGTTTTCATCTGCAATTAATTAACTTCCGGTATCACGTCGAAAATCGTGCAACATTGAACCTATTCTTTGCGTTGCACGAGGTCTTCCTGCATCTCTGTTTGTCTAAAAGTATCTGGAAAGGTGGTACAAAGGTATAACTTCTCATTTCTCTCCTTTAAGTCCTAATTTAACAGCGGGAGAAGAAAAAAATGATTAAGGAAGCGCAAGGTCGGATAGAGGCGTCAACTTCCGGCGTGATCCCTTCGTCGCGGAACGACAGGGATTTCGCCAGGAATCAAGGAACGACTCCGTTTCACGGGAAGGACAAAGAGACAGAGAAGGAAGGGATCGGTTCGCCTCGTCTCGTTTTTCCTCACTCTGGATTAAACAAAAGCCAAAGCTCCTTAAACTGCGGTCTCGGCTAAGCTGGATACATGCGAGGCTCTCATGGACTGGCCTCTGCGAGCTCCAGCTCTTTTATCTGGATCGCCTGATCCTCTTTGCTCCTCATGGACTCCTACGTAACAACGACAACTCGATGTCACTCGAAGCCCCGGGGACATTTATGTTTCGTTTACTTCGCGAACGCGAAACCCCATAGCCCTCAGCCTCCAGAGGGTTGTTTCAATGACGTTTTGTTCCAGTTCCACGCGGCGATTCTCTTTCGTTCTATCGGCCCTTTTCTCTGTACCGGGAGCTTTGTTTATTACGAGACCCTTATAATCCAGTGGTGATTTCTAGGTAACCTGTCGCTTGTACTTGTTTGTCGTGCACGGTTTCGCCCTGATTGCAAGGTCGGTGATGAGAATTTCTGTTGTTCAAAGTGCAGAATCTGTATCGTCAGGTTGCCCTTTGATGGAGCAGAGTAACTGAAAGGTTTCGATAGATTGGAGAAGTTATGGTCAGTAAGGAAATTTTTTTAGAATCTACAACTTAAGTTAGATTTATAATATTGTCACGCAATTATTAAGTTAGAACTTGGTCACAGCCAAGTTCCTATATTTAAATATGTATCATATATTTTTAAATATAAGTACTTTGATGTGACCAAGTTCTAACTTAATTATTGGGTGACTATATTTACCACCTAAGGTAGATTTATAATATAATCACCCAATTATTAAGTTACAATTTGGTCGCAGCAAAATTCCTATATGTAAAAATATACGATATATTTTTAAATGTAGGAACTTTGCTGTGACCAAGTTGTAACTTAATAATTGGATGACTGTATACGTTGAACTCGGATAAAGTTGGTTAAGTTCATAAATTCTGGCAGTCAAATGTTACCGTTGAAATTATTCCCCACGATTCATAGGCCTCATTGTAGTCTTTAATTCGAAGGCTAAACAGTAAACCCAGTTAATCCCTCTCCAGCAAGAAACATTAAAATCCAAGTTACACAAGATACTCCAGAAGTCAATGATCGAATTAAACCCTTTAAGGTGTCCCATTACTCGTTTCTATTCAAAGTAAGGATTGTTTTATGACACGGAAATTTCTCGTGGCAATCGATACCATCAGATACGATACTAAAAGGCTGAAGGAAGTAGCGCAAAGGATGAGAAGCCCAAAGTGGACATCGTCGGCAGTTAGTTCCGGAGGGTAGTCACGAGCAAAGTATAAGGGATCGTGACATTTTTCTCCTAATATGAATTCCGCCGGTTCTACGCTCGTGAATCATTCCCCGATATCTCTCGGTCTCTTAGCACTGGCTATGAATACAATATCGAATGGTAAGAAGAGAATGGGAACACGGCGGATGGGATAAAGTCAGAATCACCGATAAAAACGCCCCAGCGAAACAGCCGTCGGTGCTTTCCTTCATTTCCCCTTTTTGACCGTTATTCCTAGAGAACATTTTTCGCCTCCTTCCGGAACGAAATTTTCTGCGAGCGAGAGATAAAAACCTTTGCCCCGAACCTATCCGCTAATGGAATCTTCCCTGGGTTGGAGGATACTTCTTCAAAGTCTTTTTAAACCCTTCCTCGAGCTATGATCGTTCAGCTTGAAACCTGCGTCTTAAAAGTACTACGAATTACGCTGATGCACCGACGTAGAAATTACAAAAACGAACGTTGAAATCGAGTTGCCGTCTGGGAAAACTTCTATCCTGAAAGTTCTCTGAAAAACTCCGGAGGACTCTGATATTCCAGTTGCAATGGGTGTCTAGAAGATTTTGCGATTCTTGTAGTTTTCACTCTGACGTTCCAATTGTGATGGTGTCTTGGAGATTTATTGTGGTAATTATATACTTTTTTAAATTTCTACGATATCGATGATATCTTTTGTAAAGCCACGAATCGAGGAAGGAGAGATTACGGGGTTGGATTCGAGGAGAACGGTATGGGAAAATCTAAGTCTCGATGCTCGTTGGACGCGGAACCTGGAACCCTCTCGACGAGACGAAAAGTTCTTCTTCTCCCGAGGCACACGAGAGATCGAGATCGGGATCGGGATCAGTTACGGAAAGGTCGAAGAAGGACTGATCCTGTATTTGAATACGAGACTCCTCTCTCGGAGGACTACATGCATTTTAACTACCGGCCAGATGCCGTGGCTCTCACGCTGCCCCGTCGCCCAGACATCGTCAAGTTTCTAAACTATCGTTACTTGGACCCAGGGTGAGGGTTCGTGAATTCTAAAGACACTCGCCACTTTGAGCTCACCCTTCGCGTCTACGAATCGTTCGTTGCAAATGCTGATGACGAAAATACCGCTGCTCTTGCTGATCTATCTTTCTCACTTTTTGCTAGGTTCCCAATCACAATAGTTATCATATGTCGATTGATAAACCATAGCTTCAACATTTAATCATCCCCCATTACATCACAATTTTTAATCACAAATTCTTCGATACATCAATTAATAAACCATAGCCTCATCTCCCACAATATTTTCATTCTCAATCACAAAATCGCTGATATATCAATTAACAAATCAGAACCTCATGCAATCATCCCCCACAATATTTTGATTCTCAATCACATAATCCCTGATATATCAATTAACAAACAATATTCTCAACATCCAATCATCCCCCACAATATCTCAATTTTCAATCACAAATTATCAAACCATATCCTCATCGAATCATGCCCCATCTCAATTCTCAATCACAAATTCTTGGATATATCAATTATCAAACCATATCCTCATCCAATCATCCCCCATTTCAATTCTCAATCACAAATGCTCCGACATATCAATTAACAAGCCATCCCCCCAACCTCAAATCATCTCCCCACAATTCTACCAAAATCATCGATCCACCCGTCAATAGATCTCTCAAGAAAAATTCCACCTCCCTCCCCAATTCATCCACCCCCACGATCTCAAGAAAGCAAGATCAATTCCAAGCTCGATCTCACCGAAAGCCGGTAAAACAGGCCGAAGAACGAGCATACGTCTTATCTGCGATCCAGCGTGAACACGGAAGCCAGAGAAGGTGTACGCACGGTGTATCTTGATGGCGAGGGTGTTCAGAGGGTACGGGGGTTACGAAGGAGAAGGCGTAAGAGAGAGGAGTCGAGCTGGAATGTGGAGCGGGGGGTTGGTGTTGTAGCCGAGTGGGTACCACCAGAGGTGGGTCTGGTTGGCCGCGGCGTCGGTGGCGGCGGCGTCGGCTGTCTTGGACAAAATCAATACTGTGGCCACCCATCCCTCGCCACCCCTTTGCCTCATCCCTAACCCCCTCCCTCCGAAAGCCACCCATCTACCCACCTAAGGTTGTGGAGCAAGTCGGAGGAGGAGGAGGTGGAGGAGGTGGAGAAAGAGGTGGAGGAAGCAGAGGTGGCGGACGAAGGGTGGTGTGGGCTGCTGGCTGCAGATGCCGCGTAATTACCACCCTCAAGACACGTGTGGCGCTCGCGCGCATCCCCCTCGACCCACCATCGGAGGCAGATCGGCGGTGGTGGCGATGCCGAGGCTTCTCATGTTCCACGATACTCCGCGTCTCGGTTACCTCTTTATTAAAAGTATAACTCCCGATATCCACGGTATCGGCATTGATCGTAGTCTTTTACTTTCTCCTCGGGGGCACGACCGTGGGGGTGGTTTTCTCGGTTCGCCGGATACTTGAAAGTTTTGGAGGATAGTCCGACGGCGATTGTTTTCTCATAGTCTTTATCTTTGGCTGCTGTTCTTGCTCGTTAGGAAATCGTCGAGTAGTTGGTGAATGGAAGGGAGGGTGAGATTTTGGAGGGGAGAGTTCGAGGTGGTTTTTTTCTTTTTATATTGATTGTAATTGTAATAGATGTTTGATTTTGTTTTATTTTTATAAATATTGAGAAGCTTGATGGTGAAAATGGAAATTGATTTTCACCGGAAGAATCCGAAAATCGCGGGCCAGGATATTTGCAATCCCATACCACGACGCGCCCTAATAAATTAGCATTCTCGTTCTAACAAGGTCCAGACTTCATCCCTGAGGGGGCTATGCCGGGGACTATCTACAACATACCACCCTTGCCGGACATAGCGAGCATAGCTCTTGCCGGACCCCTTCCACGATTCCGCGGCACGCCAGGGCGGAAACTACCCTTATTAATATTATAAGACAAACCAGAAGAGAGAAGGAGAGACCGAGACGAAGTGGTAACTACACGGAGAAAGGAAGGATCGAGGAAATAAGAGGGTGGAAAACTTGTCGGAATGTAAATAACTGAAACGAATTAGTTAATTTCTTTGCTTTGTTAACAAATATCGTCTATGCTTCCCTTCAGCCATGAATCTTCACTTTATACCCTCTAATGAGAAAATAAAACGATTGACTTCGTAGATCGTGCAGCCATCGATGCAGATGAGACTTAAGGTGCAAACGTTTCTTAAAATCTCGTTTATTTTTGAGAAATCCTATAGCTTTTGAAACGAATATTGGATGCCTTTATTCGTACCAACATTTCATCCGACGACAGAGAAGAAATGCTCGTTCCGAGGTCGAGGAACGTGGCATTCGAGCCCTAAATCAAGCAAACAGCCCCCAAAAACAGGAGAAGCCCGAGCAGTTACGCAGCCGGTTGGTCATTTGCGGTCCCGACAATGTTCAGGATTACGATGTCGCGATTCTTCGGGCACTCGGTGACCTCGCTTTCATATCTGTTAAATATCACACAATTATCAACACTTTCCTAATCATTGTCAAAGAGATTCTTCGACCAACGATATTCATTCAACATGAAAAATGATATCTACGAACCAAAAAACCAAGAAAGTTGCACAATTTTCGTGTGAAATCTTAGAAAATGTTATCGAAGACTGGCATAAAGTTGGCGGCACGTTTGCTTAAAGCGAAACCAGCGCACGTATTCGACTAATCATACCGCCATTTCCTTTAATATCCGCAGATGGCCACCCTACTAGAACCGTCCGCCGAGCTGCGGCACTCTTGCGAGTCTTAGGGACTTCCGGTGAGATTATACCGCCGACGGGAACCTCGCATCCGGCATCTAAATGTTTCAACCCCTACGAGTTCGAAGGGAGACACAAAAGTAAACCATTTTCCTCGCAAAAACAGCGAAACCGTAGTTTCACTCAAAGAATCAATGATTTAGAATTAAAAAAAAAATAATAATAATTTTCTCATTTCATTTTTCCAAAAAGAATTCAGATCTTTTTTTAATAATAGTTTTTTATGGATTCTTTTTTTATAGATCAAAAAGTAAATTGGTCAGG
Organism: Cerceris rybyensis; assembly: GCA_910591515.1. Taxonomy (NCBI): domain Eukaryota; kingdom Metazoa; phylum Arthropoda; class Insecta; order Hymenoptera; family Crabronidae; genus Cerceris; species Cerceris rybyensis. The sequence continues at coordinate 4,000,514 of OU342801.1, read as the reverse complement.
TTTGCAGTAGGACAATTTCTTACTGTCTTATTGTCATTAGTGCGAACATCCCCCATTGTATGGGGGAGCAATAGGCTTTTTATTCGCTCAACACGCACTAGTGTCCGGCATCGGATAGATATCGATAGTCCGAGCTCGCTGTAATGACGTGCGTGTGTTGCGAGAGATTTGGCCAATGAAGCGTCCGGATCGAAAGGGTGCACCGTGCCATGGATTTAAATGAAAATGTCCGCAAAGATCGAGCACCATTGAATCCTACCTTTGAAATCATTTCCGATAATAATAACATATAACGATACGTCGATCGCGAACAGTTTCAAACACTTCCCAATCGTCCGTGACGATCGATCTTACCTTGATATTCAATTTGAAATTGAAATTAAATTTTCGAGAATATCTACGAAACGTTCCTACTTCTAAAAATTCCTTCCAACCTGAACAGATCATCATCCCCCAATCTTCCCAAGGTGCTAACGACGTTACCACAATCCGTCTAAAATTTCTAACGCCACGAATCAAACGAAGAGAGCAGGAAACCACCGTAAATTTCTCACCGAGTATTCCTCCTTCTACGAGAACGGTTAATCGAAAACATCCCCGTCGTTTCCGCGATCTACGCAAAGCGAAACTTTTTTCAGTTTCGCGAAGCAACGTTCCCGATATCGATGCATCCTAGTCGTACCATCTAGGGTGGCTGCAGAGAGAAGAGGAGGTCGAGGGGGTGGCTTTATGGTAGCAGGCTTCCAATAAACCGTCTCTCGGCTTCTCTCTTTTTTCCTACCCCTCCTGCGAACATCGGTTTCACCCTCGCCCCCTCCGGCGAGGCCGGAGTTTAACATCGATCCCGAGCACGCGTTTCCAATCTAACGAGCGCATTTACACGTCTAAACGGCCCCATCAAACCGATACAAATCTTCCTTGGAATCCTGACTCGGTAATCCAGCGAAACTCGCCGAGAGAACCGACTATGCCGGTTCTAGGAGAATCCGTAAAAGGGGTGGTAGAGGACGAAGAGAGGAGAGAAGAGCCACCAGGACTCGCCTCTATAGTTCCTCTCGGGGGTTGAAAATGTGACGACGAGCCAGCCGGCCGAGATATTAAACTATAAATCCTTATCCCGCTACGCGGACCGCCAGGACCCAGAGCCACCCCGAGTATACGCGCCGAGAATCCTGTCCTCTGTCGCAGGATTCACGTTGTGCTGGCTTCGCATGCTCTTTGTCAACTCACCGCGAGCTCGTTTCCACCCCTTCGCTCCTCTACGACCCGTCCGAGTATCCTCCCCCGCGTTCGTATGTACGCTCGAATTTTACACTCGTCCAAAGCGCGGGGATGATCTTACGCTCTGCTACGAATTAACCACCTTGTAGCATAGTGCAAGTAGTGGTTGACGTTTTCCGTGCTTACACACTTTTTTTCAAGGGGTCTTTGTAGTAGGAGATTTTTATTTTGAAGTAGAAAATATGATGATAGGAACTGGGTTAGGTTTGAGTCTTTTGGAGATTTATTTCTTTGAGATTGTAATGGATGTAGGAAATTAATTTGAAAGGTCGATCTATGCTCTTCAAATTTAACTGTTAAGGAGACCGAAGATATCTCGAAGTCTACGAAACGCTACCGTACCTCCTACGATCTTTTCGAGAAGAACGTGAAAAAAAGTCAAAGAGATAAGGTCAAAGGTTTCCGCCGCAACGAGCTTCAACTTTAGACGCATCTTTACGTCAGACGTACGTCGTGCCACGTAACAGGCTTCTGCCTCTTTGTACAGCAAAGTCGACGAGGTCGAGCAGGTTGGACTTTCGCCGCCTTCACTCCACCTTCTCTCCACCTTCTCTCCACCTTCTGCTCCGTGTCGTTCCGTAGCCAAGGTGTATCGTTACTTCATGGCAGCTTTGAACCTGTGGCGAGGGGGTTGAAGAGCCACGGCGGAGCCGGTGGAGACGCGAGAAGGGTTGCTCTTAGCCGCGTTAATGCCTTGAGAGGGGAGCGTTAATTAATAATTGCAAGAGGGTGCCACCGGTCTCGAGAGAGAGAGAAAGAGAGAGAGAGAGGGTGGGCCGACGGATCGAAAGGCTAAAGCCGGAGGATCATACGTGTAACAGCCACCACGATCAAGATCCTCGATCGTCATCGACGGTCGTTTCAATTATCTTTTCACAAAGTACGTTTCAGAGGAGGAGACCAAGAGGTTAATCTATTTACTAGCTCCTCTCGTAGGAACTGTGTGAAATAATTATTAAGTATAACAAATTCCTAATCTTCGAAGAAGTTACTAAAAATACCAACTTCCCGAACGTTTAACTTGGAGCATACTTTGAAAGAAGTTACTAATTCATCCCCTGAAAGTATCCTGTGAAAGGATATTCTTAGATGGATTCAGGAATTATCTGAAAATAGGAAAACTTTGGAGATGCTTTGAATTTTTTAGTTAGAATTTATCGATACAGCGATACGTGGACAGCAACACCTAGGAAAGTCGTCGTTGGAGTTAGCAGCGAAAGGGTTTCGCCCTTCTGTAAGGCCAGCCACCTAGGACGTGTCGTGGGGTCTGAGGGGCCGAGGATTCGAAAGAGGAGGAAGACCGGGGGTAGAAAGGACGGGGTTAGCTGTCAGGGAGATAAATCGGCCCCGGCTTAATTAAATCTTCTTCCGTGCTACTCGCCCAGGCCAGTGCCTGCTGCCGGACACCATCCTCGGAGGGTCGAATTGTTTCGAGGATATCAACCCTGATTTAGGACCACGCGTATTCCCCAAGTACATCGCGAGTACTACCTGACCAGCAGTCGTGATCTTCGCGTTCAGGGTTTCCCCTGTCTGAAGAGACTTTGTTGCATTTTGTGGACAAACTTGAATGACATTTTTTGTCTCTCTTAATGTGAACGTGTAGATGGATATGTTTAAATACATACTTTCAATTTGACTCTTCACAATCCTAGGTAAAACAGAAAAGCATCGACACGATGTCGTAGGACGATCTGAAATTCTAGGATATCTATTTTCTGCGTCGTGTCAAACTAACCTACAGGAAATCCCCAATGTTCGTGACTGTGTACAGGTGTCGGGCGTGCATCGCAAACTGCCGAGGGAGGCTAATTCACCAGCGGAGATCTCAATAACGCGTTTTCGCGATAATACGTCTCACCCCATCGCATTTCCACCTACCAATTCGCTTCCACGGCATTCTTGATAGCGGCTCTCCACCCTCTCAATTTCGGCTTCCAACATAACCCTCGATACCGTAGAAAACAATAATTCCAAAATATCTCACATTTTCTACATGAAAAAAATTCCCATTCTTTTCTATCTCCTTTCAAACATCTCGCAACAATTAAAACTTAAAGCCAATTCTTTAAAACCAACCACTTAAACGTCTAACTTTCAATCCTCACTTGTCCATACTACTTTACAATTCCTTCTCATCCTTAACCGTTTTAGTGCTAAGCAATTTTTGCAAGAATGCACGAAAATTGCGGTAATTATTTTGAATTCTTCAGGAACACACTGAAAATCGCAGCACAAAAGCGCTGCGTCGCGGTTTTCGAGCAGCGCTTTTGCGCCGCGTAGAAGTCAAACGGTTAAAAACAAAATCGTCAGATTTTCCTCATCCAAGAAATCCACACCAACCGTACACCCCTAAAACATCCCCCAGTCGTTCTCCACGTTCGTCGTCTACATCCCCATAGCGTTGACATTGGCCATAACCATTGCGAGTCACGGTGTTGTTAGGGCCTAATTCGGAAACAGACATCTCAATAATGCGTCGAAGCCATCTTCTCCCCTTGGCCGCGTAATCTATCCCACCGTTAGGCCTCCAAGGCAGTCAACGTCCCTCGACTGGAACTATATCCTCGCTATCTCGGCAATCGCGAGTTACGGAGGTTGGCGAGACGAGGGAAAGCGAGAGGGGGTTGGCGAGGAAAGGAAGACGAGGGTGGTGAGACGAGGCTGAGAGGGTGACGTGGAGGGAGAGAAAGGTGGCTAGATAGACGTGGAACGGGCAACGAAGAAGAAAGCCAGAGAGGGAGAAAGCGAGTGAGAGAAGGTGGAGAGGAGGTGAGTTGAGGGTGGCTGTACGTCGATAGAGCGGCGCGCCACGGAGGCCAAGATACGACACCGCCGCCACCGCCGGCAGACCCCTAAAGGGGCGGGGGTTTTCTCTCTCTTCCCCTCACTCACTTTCTCTCTCCCTTTCTCTCTTTCGTCTTCTACGACCATTCCTCCCTTTCTCTTTCTCCTCCGCCGTGTGGCGAGGACTCGTAGGGGGTGAGTCGCGGGAAAGGCAAGAGCATCAGGGGGTGAGGAACACTCCTCGTTCCTTCCGAACGTTCGCAAGAAGCACGACAGAGACACCCACCCATCCACCCCCGTGGGATGGCATGGGACAGGATGGTCTTCTTTCTTTCTACTCGCTCGGTTGCTTCTTTCTCCAGCTGGGCAGATGTTACACCGAGGGACGTATATATACGTGGAGGACAGAGTATGCTGGCTGCCTCCACGGTACCGGGCAGACGGAATTTTTAATCGCTCTCAAAGCTCTCCATTTTTCTTCCGGTTCTTTCCTTTCTCCTCTTCGTTCGTCTATTCGTTGAACGATGATAGCTATCGATATCTTTCTTCTTTCTTGGATAGATTTTTAGATAGATCTTATCCGCTTTGGAAGACTTTGTTAATACGATAAACGAGAATTGATCAGGGTATCTTGTATAGTTTTAAATAAAAAGTAGGATGAAGAGATGCGAGGATATTTGTTTGACAGTTGAATCGTCATTATTTTGAAACTGGTGATGAAGTTATTAATTGCAAAATGAATATGACAGAATTTATGCCCCCTTCCATAGAATGTCTAGACAAAGGAACTCCAGGAAGAGCGCGTGAAATTTTTTCCTTCGTCAACCCCATCGGTCGGCTCCCGTGCGAACAGGTGCAACTAGAATTTCGCGCATAACCGCATATAGATATATGCCAATATATATAGAGCTTATATCGCGTATGTCGCAGATGGAGTCGGGTAAGCTGGTGAGTATCGGTATTCGGTTAATTATGGTCCCCCATCGGGTCTGCATGAATTCTTGACGCGGGGGGTGTTGCAACACTCCGTGCCATGCGCGCCTGTCATATCGCCCAGCAGCATTGCTACCAACGTCACGCGCCAATACCTACGACAGGATCGTACCGGATGACGTGATCAGCTTAATTTAGGATCACACGTTACGCCTTGTAAAAGAATTTTTTAAGACACCATACTCCAATGGTCCAGGATTGAACACTTTGCTAGAGGGATGTTTCTGATTATAAAACATCCAATTTTTCAAGTTTTAAAATCATTTTTTAAGCCCTATGGGGCTAGTGATCCTTTGTGATCTAATTTAACTTTTCCTTTTTTTGACAAGACCAAAGAAAAGTAAAGTTTGATCCATGTTATTTCAACATTAAGTTATGTTTGATTGAAAATACTAACGTTGTAATTTTTGTATCGTAGAATTAAGTTTTTCCAGATATTAATTTTGAGAGATGCAGCGTGATAGTATTATTTTTGATCGGATGAATTTTAAGAATTATAAAGAATTCTTCTGGCAGGGAAGTGGTCGGTGCAATTTATTTGGTATTTGTTATCGTCCTTCAGAGTTTAAGTGCACAGTGAAGAGAATCCTCTCAAGAATAATACAAGGCATCCTATGGGGTAGTAAATTGGCAGGCAGTCGATAATTTGATCCAGTCTGGACATTTGACTCGCGATAGCAGGTCCAAATATGAGGTCGTCCGGCGAGGTGGTTTTCCATGAAAAATATCGCTCGTTTTACAGGCGGTAGAAGCAGAGCCGCGCTCAGAAGGGGGTGGGGGTTGTATTTAATTAAACCTCCAGGGGCTGCCTGATCGAGCATCAATACCCAGTGGTTCTCCGGCTCATCGAATCACAGTTGCATCCTCTCTAATGTTGCAATCAATTTGTTCCTACATCTTTCCTATACTCTTCTTTCTTCCCTCTTCGTTATACGTTCACAAAAGTCCGACATTTTCGTCGGTGCAACTCTCGATTCTCGTGCGTCGACGTTCGAGCAGAGAATGAAAATCCTACCGTTGGAAAATTGGCAACGAAACGTGGCAAAGACCACGAATGCAGTTGCAGGGAGAAAATTAATCGCAGCGCTCCTCTGCGGCTGCGAATTACGACCGATGTAAATCCATTTTCCCGTACACGTTGATGCGCCAAGATTTGTTTCGGCGAGTTCCGAGGATTCGCGAGGCAACGAGATCCTCTTTGGCTCTTCTCCCCAAACGATAATTCGTCCGAATTAACCGGAAACTTTAAATCAACGTCAAAAGAGTCGACCTTTCGAAGGAGGCGCACGATTACGTGGTATCGGCAAACAGTCGGAAACAGAGGGGGTGAGTAACCCCGTTTCTTCGTCTCGGAACTTTTATCAGATCTCGTTGGATTCGATCGCAGAATCCGGAATGAGAACCAAGCACGAAAATCCCTGTCGGTGGGATGTACGGAGGTTTGCGAGGCCTTATTAGCGATTTAGGGGTGGTTCGCCCCTTGTAGTATTGCCTCGTGCCTACCGATCCTGGGAATTAAAAATCGCTAAATTCGGTTACACAGCCGTTGCGTTTCGTTTCATCTTCCACACCCTTCGACTTCTCCCTCACCGTTTGCTATCGTGTGTCGGGCCAATCGCTCGCTGAATTTCATCGAATTAAAAGTTTCACTCGAGGAGAATCGGAGACGAATGCCGATGCAATTCGACGCGCCACTTCCGCAGATATCGAGGGGTTCTGGTGAATTATTTATCGCGAAGCAAACATCCAAATTTTCGTCGCCTTTAATTTTTAATATACTTCATAACTGTACCAGCAACTTGGGCCAGGTATTAAGATTTATAAATCAATTATTTGTAACTATTTCGTGCACTATTTATTAAAAACAAATTCTTATTGCAGTAATACAAAGTTTCTCATACAAATTCGTCGTTCATAAAATTATTTTCTAATAAATAGCGACAGTAGGAGATCGTTGAGTTAAGGGTAGGTTTTCTGCATCTTCTATGAAATAACCGTAGCTATTCTCGTGACGAAATTGAGTCGCAGTGAAAAAAAAAGAAATCCGCGAGAGTGTCGATTCGGCGGTCGTGGGAGATTACTCTTTTTTTGTTGGTGAACCCCCGCGGTTGAGTCTGGGGGCAAGTTTCTAGTTAGCCGAATCGAAGCGTCCCATAGGGGATGAAACGAGGCACGCGGATATTATTTGGCTGGCGCACGAGCGAACAACCGGGCCTCCCACAGGCACGAAAACCTTTTCTCCTTCGACTACGTTGACTCCATGCATTTAAATTGTCATTAGCTCTCTTGCAGAACAAAGTGTCGTGTGCTTATGCACCGTGACGTCGTCATCCCCGATTCCCGATCTTACGTTGATCACGATTACCCTCGGTGATCTGTGGAAAATCCGTGTAACATCTTACATGTGGAAAATACTTTACGTTTGTCAATTCAAATGGGATAATTACAAGGAACAGATATGATTTTCTATTTGTTATCAACGAGGATGAATTTCGTAGTGAATTAAAAATTCTCTTCTATAGAGAATCCTCGTAATTATCGTATGAATTGTGAAAAGGGGAAGAAAAACAAAGGGTGGAATGATTAATGTCTCCGATTGGAATATTAATATCTCGGATCACAGTGATTCGTAGAAGGTAAGCAGCCTAAGCGAAAGAAATGTGAAAGCGAATCGGAATAATCCATGAAGAATGGTATCTCACCCCGATTATTCGCAATCCCACCGCAAGTCGAATTGACGCATGATCGGATTTTCAGCCATAAATTGGAAGCTAACGAGAAGATCCGGTTTTCCTATTGGAGATTACCTTCTCCGTATAATTATGCCTCGTCTTGAGACTCGTGAAAGCCTCGCGCCATTGCAAACGATCTTTTCAATTAACCCCTTACCTTCGAACTTACCCTCCAGTATTTTTCTCATCTCACCCAGAACGCCTTAACATTTTTCTTTGCCATCCAGCAAAACTTTTCTCTATCTCTTAACGTCTCATCGTCTCCGATTTAATATTCCTCTTCGACACTCCAAAGAATCATTTTTTTTCCAGACACTCTACCATAATCTCCTGTCATCCGGGTGTGTCCTAAGGGTTAAGAAAAATCCCCATGGATTTCAAAGAATTAAGTTGTACAAGAGACCCTTCGACGATGCCTCATCGTTACGCGATACCCCGGGTATACTGATCGCAGTTGAAAGGGTGGAAAGAAAAAGAAATCGCGAAACCCATGAAGAATGGCGACACTCAATCACGCCAAAGACAACCGCCTGGGAGGCGAGAGTCCGAAACAATACGAAACAAACGGCCCCCGGGGGCGGATATTAGTTTTTCGATTTCTCGAGCCCCAATCGACGACTGCCCTCCCCTTGCCCTACCAACCCTCCGTGTTATTTTTCTCAGTCATATTTCCAGCTGCGCATTTATCACTTTTAAACGAGCTCGGAGGAGTCGGGCGAGGACTCTGCTCTCCTCTTCCTTCGTTCTACTCTTTCCTCTTGTTCTATTTCGTTCCATCCTTATTCATCTCTTCCATGTGTTTCTTCCTCTTCTTCGTCTTCTTTCTTTTTTTTATCGCGACACGGCGGATGCAAAAAGCGAAGGGCTCTCTTCGAGAGCCAGTCTGGAGACGGGTTCTCCAGCGGCACCTCCGAGGGCCATAATTCTGCCACATGGAATTTCTCTCTTCCACCCCCAGCCACACTCTTTTCCTCCGCCCCTCGTGATGGTAGCGGTCGGTGTCTCTGTATCCTCCGCTTCGTTCCTCCATTTCCAGCCGCTTCAAAAGGAACTTCACCGGTTCGGAGCGTTGCCTTTTATATTCGATTCTCCTCCCGTGCAGTTTGGTTTACGGGCTGATTTGTCCGATATGTGTTAACCCGGCGGACCTCCTGGTACGCTATAAGTCCGCGTTGTCGGTGGATGAAGAGAGAAAGGGGTATTTCGTTGCTCCATATCGTCCCTTCCCTTTTATCGACATTTTTTCCCGTCAAAGATATCGTCGTCCTTTTTTAGGAGTATATCGTTACCGAACTGTTCACCGAACTCGCTTGGTTTACTGTCACTCGTTGATCAAACGATTAAAAATAAAAGAGGTGCACGCCTTCCTGTTTACTTACGAACGTTTCTCTTAGCGGACCACAATGGGGTAGTAACTCTTGTCTGGTGCAATCATCATCTAACAACAAATGTTGTTAACTTTCTGATTTTCATGCATCTTTGCCTAGAAGAAAATAGTTATAAGCTGGTCGTGTCTTTTGGTCAGAAAGTACAGGACAGATATTACAGATTTTTATACGTTAACTGCCACGGAGGTCACTGGTGACCGGCGCTTTTTAATTCCGTGAAATTTCACATAAATTTCAAATTACAATGTTCATGAATTTTCTAATATATCGAACATTTCGATACAGGCGTTAAAAAGACAAAATTCCGCTGAATATCTACTTGTCAGTATATTTAATGTTTTATTTTATAAAAATGTGATTTTAGTAGAAAAAGTTTCACTTCATTACAAATGATAGAAGTAGCGAAATACCAGCAAAATACGTGTTAACAAATTTGATAAAAAAAATATTTTTACAACAAGGAAACCCCCGCAGCCCTATTCACGAAATGGTTAGCCCCTTGACCTACGATTCCTTTTCTAACGAGGCGTGCAAAGACTCAAAATTAATTCCCAAAATCAAAACATTTCACTGATTACTGATATTTTTTATAACTGAACATAATATTAATAGTATAGAAATAATGAGACCGTTTCATAGTTAATAGTTTCTGGAAGACTTAAAAATTTCTTATTCCATTTTCCGCGCTACGACTCCAACACGTAAATAGTTATGGGCTAAGGGGTTAATTAATACAACTCCAACCAGCATCGACAAGCGCAAAGAGAGGTACCGTTTCTCCAAATCGAGAAGATGGACTTCCGACAGGTTCGTAGGTGATAAATCTGCCAACGTTCATCCCTCCCTCTTTATCCTCCGTGTGCTCTGCATCCTTTCCAGCCTCATTCCTTCCCGCGAAACCGTTCCTCTCTTTTGCACTCGACTCGCGTGCACTTTGGCTTATTAAGGGCTGATTCACCCTTGCCACCGTCTCTCCCACCGATAAACCTCGTCCTCCTACGTGCTGTCCCACAACCGCCGTACATCACTGACTGGTGGTGGCCTCGGGGAATGAGTTATGCGCCCCTCAAGTGTACGGCCCTGCCTCCTAGCTACACCATCCACACCCGGAGAATTCTCCACCCTCTGTCAGCAGCTTGGATACATGCTGCTGTTTTCGATATATATATCAAGATCTGTCTGAGGTTTGCCCGTGGAAAATTTGTTGATATACAATACCTATCGTCTTTCCCCATTTTTAATCGATTTACAATTAATTGATAAAGGTTAATGGTCTCACGGTCCATTGATATTTTCACCTTAACACGTTGAGTGCCACGCGATTTTATAAGGAAATTGCCATCAGGCCACGTGCGCTGATATCGTGGTACAGCAATAGGAAGCACGCTAGTAACAAATTTTAATTTACTCGATGCAGGTTTTTAAACATATTAGGGTCATTGTTTCTTATCTCAGTATTGCAACTTGTAGAAAACAACGACACAAACTCCAGACAAAACCTGGACGCGGCCTGAACGGAAAGTTCAGTGTCAGTCACCGGTGACTGACGCGGCACTCAAAGTGTTAATAGTTCCTTAAAAAATTTACAAATTTTCTGTTTCATTTCACGAGTAACATTTATGTAGGGCAAGGGGTTGATAGATTGATGTACCAAGAATATGTGTTAGAATATTAACCCTTAATGCACCGTGTAATTCGTGTACGGAGGATTAAAAGGGCTGAATGCATTGAAGTTGGATGGAGAAACTTGATGATAGTCCTGAAATCAAGGGATCAGTGCCAATGTTTGTCAGAGACGGTCACTTATTAATGCGGGCGCAGGGCCAAGGTAATTCTCTAAGCAGCGCCGAGCTTAGGAAGGGTCTTAACCGATATTTGAATCCTCTCTAATACCAGCGATGTACTTAGGATCCGTTCTTCCTGAGAGAATCTCGCGCGAATCACTTTTTCACATATGTACAAGCCCTTGATCCCTCTGATACTCAAATTGAAGACATGGTAATATTTATTCTTACATGTTAACTCTAGAATTTCCTATCTTCCAACTTTCAAATCGATCTCCAGTCGGCGAGAATCAACCTCCTGACTTTTCCCTCGTACGATTGGACTTTCTAGGCGAAGTTTCACCATCGGAGCTTAACGAATCTCATTGTACTCGTCCGATGAAAAAGCTATTCCGAGGAAGCGTGTATACTTAAGTACGTATGAACAAGCGTCCCATTAAAACGATTCCACGACAGCGAGTTCCCTTCAGCGTTAACATAATCACCGATAATAGTCCGTCGGCTTATAAAAACGGGAAAAGTTTTCTTCCACGTCCCCCGGGTTGTTCTGCCTCCCCAAGACGGCCGTGGGCTTCCCCTTACGGCGCCGACTGAGAAGTTGGTTTACCACCCCCGGGGGTGGTTAGCGGGTCTAGTTAAGGGGCGTCTTAATTACCCACCGTAATGAACACCTTGTCGTAAAAACTTGCGCCGGTTTAATTATTTCAGCAGCCGCCCGATCTCCCCTTGCTCAAGGTTCCACCCTCCTCTTCTGAGGGGGTACGCTTGTTGGTTTCCCTCAAAACTAAACGCTGCTGAGGAGACCGGATGGAGAACGTTTTCTTCCGCCATTATCTGTCCCTGGCTGTTCTTGACATTCGCGACTAACGATGTTTAGTGGAAAAGTGAATGGGCACTGATAGAAAACTGGAAATTCATCTTGGAGATTGTTTCGGTGGTTCGAAGACTTAAATTGTGGATTTTTGGTGAAGTATAAATAGTAAGTAATAGTCTAAAGCTGTTTTCGACAAAGAGACATGTTTGCTACGGTTCTCCAGGGTAGGTTAAGGCCCATCGGAGACCGCATTTGCAGGGATTTGGTCTCTTTTTGCTTGATCAACCCTAAGGAGGGCCAGATTCCAACTGCCAATTTGCAGAAACCTGGTGGAGCACAGATTACTTGACTTCTCCAAGTGCGTAAGGCCCATACTCAATTGAATCAGTCACTCTCTGAGTTCGTCTGGTTCTTGGAGATGATTCTCCAGAAATTGTAATAAATTTTTGGACCCTCAAGGGGATGAAGGAATGTAAAATCGATGAAAATCATTCTGATCAAGTCTGCAAAGTTTCTGCAGCGGGGGAGCAAAACTACCCCGTGTAAGGTCATCGAGTTGCAGGCGAGGAAAACGCAATAAAGGCGCGTACCCATCTACGACGGCGTCGAATCCAATTACACCCCCTGGGATGGTAATACTTTTTAAGGGTGCGTCTGCAACAGGACGAAGAGAGAGGTAGAATACACGGAAAAGGCCGTACAACTGCTATTGCGGCACAGTTTGTCGTCTCTCGCTTCTATAAATTCGCGGGAATTAAACGAAAGAATGCGGTCTGCCTCGACGTACGACCTGCCCACCCTGCACAACCCTTAACTCCGGCCCTACCGTTTCTCTCGGTCCTCCCTTCCTCCCTTTATCTACCGGTCTAGCGATCTCTCTTCCTGGATTTTTCTCTCGCTTCTAACCAGGGGCTCATTTTTGGGGGTTCGTTGGATTTTTAATTAAGGGCGCGGCGGTGACTCCCACGCCAAGAATGCACGGTATCGCGCGAGGTATTTTGTCGAAAAACCTCCCCTTCCTCTTGCTACCGTCGACGCTGCTGCTTTTACCGCCTTCATCGGCGGATCTCCTGAACATTGCGTTGTTTAATAATAACTTGGTGAAAGTTCTCGTGCACATTTCGCTAATTTCAATTGTTAGTTAATTGTCAAGGGCACTCTCCATTTGATACGACTTTCTTTTCCTATTTTAACTTCTAATTCAAATTTAATATAGGATGGTAAATTTGACCGTACCATTTGTACAAAAAACGAAGCAGTAATATTTATATTAATTCTTCTCCTTCTTTCGTCTCCCTTTTTCTAAGGGGATGAAAATCGTAGATCTATGTAATTTCATATTTAATACATCAAGTTCAGTGATAAAATCTTGTCGAATTGTCTCGAAATTTCTTGAAACTGGAGAACGATTAAAATAGAATAAAATTTGGTATGTATAGGTAACATTAAAAGATGAATACATTTTCTGGAATACAGAAACAGCAAGGAGTTCACTGCCAAAATGTCGGTGTTCCAAGTGGAATCAAAGTGCCGGCGAGAAATCAATTTTTAAGAGAGAAGATGTCGAGCGGATGTTCCGGAGTGAACCAAGTCGGGGGTGACTACCCTCCTCTCCTCCTTTCTGCAGGCCATACCGGGTAGGGTAGTTTTGATTTATGGAAACCGGCCGGCAGATTTACGAATATCAAATTCACGTTTAAGAGGGTCTCGATGCCGCCAACGTAGGAGGGTGCCGCGAGGGCTGCAATGCCATCCTGGTTTGCCCTTGCTCTCATGTGTGCACATTACCGCTGGATTTACAATGCCATAGGGCGAAACGTTGCGCATAATTCTCGAAGAAGGCACCGTGAGTACTTCTTACCATCCACCGCGAGATTTCACACCATAGAATTTCTCTGTTCCTCTCTAGCATAATACTAATAACGGAGGTTGCAAATTCCTAATTATATGTTAACTCTGGTGTCTATTAGTTCGGTTTTGTAAACTTTTCTATTCACGTTACTTTTATTTTTAAATTAATAGCTATAGAAGATGTATATTTAATCGCTTCTTTGTCATTCATGGTAAAATATCTTGAGCGGGAAGCGTGAGAGAGAAAGGGGAGAAAGGTGGACACACGGGGGTGGAAATCTCGTCGGGAAACCTCACAGGCCAGGAAGTAACGCGAGAAATAAATCATCCGAGACACCCTAAGAGGCAACAGAGTCCTCGGATGTACCCTCGTATTTATGCACGAGAATCGACATATTTCAGATGCGCTTTTAAATATTAAATTCGAGGGTTCCTGAATGCTCTTCCCTGCCTTCTTTTCGTCATGTCTACTCCTCGCGAGGAGCATACTAATGTCTCGAACTCGCCTGGGTAGGAGCTATTGAATTTGGCTGCTTGTAAAAATACACTCCTCTTCTATAAAAAATAATTTACTATCTAACTTCATCCACAGTTACTTCAACTATACAAGAGACACATAATTTATCGTTTTCCAAACTATATACTTATTTAACCCCGCTAAAATTATATTTTAACAAACATTATGTTTTGCGTTTATAGATTTCAAATATTTTAATATATGAATCTTTAATCATCGTATTAATATGACACGAACGGACAGGAATGTAAGTCATAAGTGAAGAGAAAACAAGGGTCTACAGTTACATAGAACAGATTTAACGTAAATAGATCTGTTATTAAAGAAACCACCAAAAATTTCAGACGTTCGATCAGACCCTTCAATTATTAATCCGCCCGATCGACCAGTCAATCATCCAAAGGAAGTCCTACCCAAAAGTCAAAGCCTCCCGATTCGTAAAATAGGATTCACCCCGAAGAATCCGTCGGTCTGAAAGTTCGCCTAACTCAGGGAAAAGAGCATCGCATCAGGGATGTCTTTCGGTATGTTCGAGTTCCGCGTTATCGGGGCATTCGTCTAACTCTCTCCTCATTTTAGCCAACACTTTTCAAAAGTTCTGCCACCCCCCTTTCACCCTCGGCAGTCTCTGTTCGCTCGGGTTCACGTTTTCCATCCTCGTCCAATCTTTCTCGTTCTTTCGAGCCAACTCTTCGGCTCTTTTCGCCGGCTTGCTCTGTCTGCCGTGCAAAAGAGATCCAAAGGGCCGAGGGGGTTGTTTCGTTGGTAGCGAGCTGGCTCTATCTCAGTAAGAGATAGCGGAAGAAATGGCGGAAAGAGCGAGGAAGAGGGAGAGGCTCGTATTCAAATGTTGATGAAATTGACCAGACGCGCTTTGATCTGGCCTCTTCAAATATTCGCCAAGAGATTGAAGTGAACATCTGAGGAGAGTGAGAATTATCTTGGCCGGCTTGCCAGCTAAAACGCGAAAGACTGACAGATACGCTACCCCGAAATCTCCATCCGTAGTTGCCGATTATAGTTCTCAGATGGTTATGATTTTTTATGATGATTCGATGACTTTGAATCGAATGTAACTAAGAATTTAATCTGACAAATTTTAAATACTCAAAAATACTTAGAATAAGTCTAAACTCCTTGCAGCACAATGAGGAGTAATACTCGAAATACAATAAATGGAATAGGAATTTTTGAAGTATTAAGGAAGCTATTAAAATAAAAATTTGTTGCTCGTATTATAGGAATAAATGATTTTTATATTATTAATATTGTGTTAAGTTAAAAGTTATGTCAGAAATCAGGGATAGATTGTTATTTTACGAATTAAGTATGGTTGTGAGTTATTGCGGATTCAATCACAAAAGAAATGGTACGGCAAGGGGTTAAAAATTAGGAGTACCTCATAATCTGATACCAACAATTAGAAATATTGCAGAATCTAAGGAAAATGAGGTGGACATGTATTTCATCCCTTACGTATATCCTTGGAGCGAAAATAAAATAAATAGGATTATTTAAGAATTTAATAATAGTGTAAAAATGATTGGCAGGTAAAGTGCCTATTGGAATATCTATGACGTAACGTTTAATAGAGGCGTAATTAGAAATTTTGCCGCGAATCGAAGCTCCCGTAGGGATGCGGCTTTCAGGAGGGTAAGTACGAGCGGCGCGATCAAAGCGTAATTTTAATTAGGCAGATTATACGGAAAGATAAAAATTATTAAAATTATTGCCTTAATGAAAGGGAACCTTCGGCTGGTTTACGGAGGGACGCGTAATTAAACGTCGGGAGTAGCTTCCCTCGCCGAGGGTTGTTTCGACGGTAGATTCGCAGACGGGGTAATATACGAGAGCGTGGATTTAAAAAGATTGCCTGATTTCTACGCCCTCGTAACATCGACTTGTAATCATACCAATTGCAAAAATTTCCCCAAAACCCATCAACCCTTTCGTCTTTCTTGATCTTCGAATACTTCCAGAATAGGAGTAACAAGGGTAGAAATTTTTACCATAGATATTCAGATAGGAACAAGTACCATTTACTTAATCACAGAATTTAACTCTACCCTTAATATTTGTTTTTGAAAAATGACATATTTTGAATAGGAAATTATCGATCAGGAATCTGCATTCTGGTAAGAGGGGGTTGCACGACGAGGGAGATTTAATCTAAACTAACTTAACACTTTGAAGACACGCTACGTTACATTCTGCTCCCTAATATCAAAACTGTTTTCGACACCTTGCTTTACACCGTTCTTGATTCGATCTCTGTACATGTCATAATTGAAAAGGTAGCAGTCTCAGATTATGAAATTGCAAGGAAATAATTTTATCCCCTTTCCCATTAGTTTGATCCCTTTAAATACTAGAAAATATTTTCCCTATAAAATCTTGTTAGTTCTATAAAAAAATTATCGACCCGTTTTTCACGTTTGATAGAATTACATCTATCGCACAGCACATCGTAGATGTAATCGTAAATGGTAAAAAAAATCAAGGGGTGTCAAGAGACACCTTGGAGAACATCTTGGGGTTGAAATGCTGGTAAGCAGTTTGAGGAGAGCCAATGGAAGGTCGATAAGAGGGCCGCCCCCTGCTGATGGCAGATCAACCCGCAAACCGCAAGGTGCCACCACACCCCCAAAAACCACCCCTGGCACCCCCGCGGCCAATGATCGGGCCTAGCCACCCCCAGGACCACAAACCAACCGCAAGACGATGCGCAGAGCCGCCTCGTTCACGCACGTACCGCGCATTCCGACCACAAAACAAAATGGTGTCCAGAAGGGTGTTAAGATTTTCTATCTTGACACGAAGAAATTCGTGTAACTTGCACCCTTGGGTCGACACTTTCTGGCTAGACTAATAGACGCAATAGGGGAGACTTTCTGACCTACTGACGGAAGATGGGAAACTGGACCTTCGATTGGGATAGATGCTTCTACCTGACGTTTAGGAAGATTTTATCAGCAGCTGTTGATACATTGATACTTGCAAGTTAGCAGTAATTGAGCGGAATTTGAAGAAGTCAAAGTGCAAGGGGCATCGATAATTAAATTTAGGCCTTAAAGAATTAATTTGTTAATCTAAAACAAACAGTTCCAAATTTTTTCTAGAAAAATTCCTAAAACAAGAGGCGAATGCTAAGATAGATATTCCACTTCTATCTTTTAAAATCTAAATCAGTTAATTAATCATATCTCTCATCTCTTGACTCCTCTTTTTCCAAAGTCCTTATTCCTTATACCAATAATTAAATAATTACACCATCGATACATTTAATATTAATTTTCCACGCAACTTGCCACATTCTAAAAATACAATTATTCCAACCCCAATAAAAAAATCTCAAACAAACATTCCCATCTCCATCTGTAACTACACCTTACCCAAATCCAATCACAATACAAGCTAACACCATACCCCATCTCCATCCCCCGATCAAAGACCAAACCATCAGAACAAAATCGTTCAGCGTTCGATGCAGCGAACAAAAAGTATCGATAAATTCAAGAATAATCGTAAAACGTTGAACGAAACATTACGAAAAAGATTTCGCAAACACATTACTATAAGCGTTCGACTGTGCAAAAACGATAGGTCAGACAGAAATAGAAAACAGAATCAGTGAGAGACCAAAGAAAGAAGGACAGAAAGAAGTAGAAAGGAAGAAGAAAGAAGAGAGCGGCAGTCGTTGGAAGTCCGAATGGCCGTCGTCGGGTCGAGGATCGAGTAGAATTTTTCTGGGTGAGTTCTCATGAGTCTTGGCACCTCGAAGAGGTGGGCGAGCCGGCGGGTAGGAGCCTGGGGTTCTGAGGTACCCCAGCGTGGCCGTTGCGGCAGCGGCTGGGGGATCCCGCGCACCCGCGGTGAGAGAAGAGCCGAAAGGAGTGCCGGGACGGTCGAGGGGTTGAGACGAAGAGGGCGAGATTCCTCCCTCCTAAGGGGTGTGAGGAGAACGAACGTACAGGAAGAGGGGATTTTGAAAGAGGATCGCTCGAGTCGGTGGTGGAGACGGAGGAGAGGGAAACTCGCGGAGGAAAAGGCAGCCAGGAGGGTGAGAGGGTTGCGCAAGAGCGAGGAGAAGGTGGTGGCTCCAGGGGGTGGGTTGCCTAGCTACCGGCGAGACCCGGCCAAGATACTCGGAGATCTCTCACCGTACTGTTTTAGGTTCCCTTCGCATATTTCGCCATCGGGGTTTGACCAGGTTCTTTGGTAACTTCGTATCGAGACAGGGGTGACTATGTCTGGTCAAACGATACTTTTTGCAAACAATTTTTTGCCCCTGGCGACGTTTTGCACGTTCAATTTAAGTGGATACTTTTCAGGAGACGACAGAAGACGCTTAAGGTAAAAAGGCTGGGTTGAGAGAAGAGGAGGGAAATTAATTTCCTTAGACCGAAAAAGGCTGCCGTTCGTTGATGCTACTTTTATATTTTCTTCTCTTCTATGGCCTTCCTTTTTCCGCTGTGTTGAGATGGCGGACCTTCCTCTCGTATTTGCATACGTAATGGGAAATAAAAAATTGAACGTCAGTCTTGAGAGAACCGGTGGAGAAATCGGAAAGGGCGGGGAATAATTGGGAGCCCTTTTTGTAGATAAGCGAAGGGAAGCGAGAGAGTTTTCCATTCTTTGACTCTACGTGGATTTTATTTGTTCATTTCGAATGCATATTCTATCTAAGATGTTTTCTACCCACCCTCTAATAATACAATCTACAAAAGACTCTTCTCTTTACGCCAATACGAATGTTTGCGATTTTGGATCATCCCCCGTTGTGGAGCATTTAAAGAAAATTCGAATTGGCGAAGTTGTAGAGGAATTGTCTTAAGGAAAATATTTTTAAGGAAACATTTAGAAATTGCTTGTGACATACTATGAACTTCGATGGTAGAATATTATTTCGTTGAAAGGAGCAGTATTAATTGGAGGTATCGAATGATAAGACAATCGATCAAGAAAAGGGGTGCGCGCTAGATGAATCTTTTATATTTTCGTAGTTCTTTTTGAAAACGCGGTACCAGTGTCGCCCTCGAACGAGGAAGACGGCAAAGACATTTAAGAAGACTCACCCTCTTTCTTCGCAACATCCTTCAACCCTCTAAGAAGTCTCTCCACCCCTCGTGGTAAGGAAGCTTGCCAAGTAGTCGGTAAAGATTCCTTTTAAAGTCGCAAAAAATCGACCCAAAAAATATCATTCGTGAAGATTTAAAAAATTGCTCAACAATCAAAGTATTTTAATCAAACTGCTTAATGAATATCCCATTTCTTAATTAGAGAGGAAGAAAGAAATAATTACAGAACGTTTTAATAAGTTCTGTATTATATGCTATTTCGCAGCTATGTCGAATGTCGAGAATGGAATGCAGAATTCCAAAAAAAACATAGTAATATTTCGAAGAATTTCGTTTGAAAGATTTATCAATCGAACATCCGTAATCCGGCCGCGGAATTCCAAAGAATTGAAAAGAACAAGTCGGTAAGAAAGGAAAAGAATAGGACTACTTTCTTAAAGAAGTGGCGCCTCCTTTTAAGAAGTCTCTAGTACTCGCGGTCTCCACTAAGAAGGATGGCGCTCCAGAAGAAATCATCCCCTTTTTGCCCTTTCATCTGTCATCCCCGCGAAATTCCTTCAACTCATGGAATTCCTTCGTTTTATCAAAAACTTCGTGAAACTCGAGCGACTCAAGTAGAATACACCGTTGGCTCATGAAATTATTAAATTTTTAACAACGTACTTTCTCCTCCTTTAAAATCCACCCCTAAAACTTGGTATAAAAAAAATCGTCGGTTTTAAAGTAATAAAATGGCGTTGCCAGTTGTACCGCACGAACCGAGAACTCTTTCGGGTAAAACAATTTTTTTCCTTTTCTCGTACTTCCCTCTTTTTCGCCCTTTCTGCATGAAAAGTCGGGTGGTGAAGGGGTGGTTTCGCCTCTGACTGTACGAAGAACAAAGGATGGGCTCACGGTCGGTTAATTTAATCTAAGCAAACATCATATAGATGGTACGTGAATGTGTTCCTCAGGGTAGCGCAAGGGGATAGACCGAAGAGGGTGGAACTCGCTGGAAGATAGAGGAACACCGGGAGGGGTGGTTGCAGACTGTGAATCTAGATACATACGTAAGTACAAGAGTATTCAAGACGGTGCTGAGGAACGATGTTTAGCATGTAGATGAAGATCTTGGTAATCAAGGGTTGCAACCCCCCGGGCGTACTTCGTCAAGTCTTATTTCTGGCCATCGTCATGCGATTGCCACGTCGTCACCTCGCTAGGAGAACTCCTCAAGTGAGATTTTCTCGGATTACTTCATAGAAGATTCTTTAAAACTATTCTGACACATTGGCAGAAGATAAATTAAAATCCCAACCCCCGAAAAAATTAAAAATTCATCGTTCTACAATATCTACATTATAATTCCCTCAAATTATTCAACGTCTCAGTAAAATTCAAATACACCGTAGCTAATATCAGCCTTGGAAATTTTACAATTATTTAAATACTTTATAATTAAAATATTCCACGGGAATATCATCATGGAAAAAAACTCATAGACTTTCCCTATTACCAGACCGATCAGAAAGCGGTACATTTAAAGAGGAATAATCCCAACGTCGAGAAGTATCGTGCGGAGATAAAAGGGCGTAAAAAACGAGAATTACAAGTGTACCCCACTGGCAACTTATCGTTCGACGGGGGTGAAAACGATTGATTTCAAAAGCAGTGGCCAGTAACGAAGCTGAAACCCCTTTTCGGGAATATCTCGAACCGGAGTCGTATCTCGTTCGAAATGATCGGGTCTCGTTGTCCGAAAATTCACCCCGTAATCGACGGACAAAAAGTAATTTCCCATCGAGCGGGACAAAGGGTGATTTTGCATGGGGGGTTGTGCCGGCGATAGCCACCACGGGGGTGGCAGTGACCGGTGCGTGTAACGACCATGCCGGCCACCCCTCTTCCTCCCTTCGCTCTTACCGTTTCAACCCCCTCTCGGCTACCACCCTCAACCCCTACCTCGACCAACCCGAACGAACGTTTACGGGGAACGCCACGTGCACTCTATGCGTAGAAAAGGTGCGAGCTATCTGCATCTACGTGCATGTACGTGTACGTGATGCTGCACGCGTGCTGCATTCGATCCAGCGGCTATCTGGGGCTCTGGGGCATTTTTCGTTGATGTTTTTTCCCGCCAATGGCTTCTACGTGAAACATGGATAACTGGTTCCAGCTGATTCGCAAATGCGCGTGAAATTTAAACAGGAGAATCCACCATTTGCATGATATCCTCTATTGATACTATGGAGTCTTTGAAACTTGTGAAGTTTGAATGGATAGGTTCAGAAGTATCCTAAGAAGAGGAAGATTTCTAAAGACTACGATCTCAAGAATAATCAAGGAAAAGCCAAGATTCATGTAAGATTGCCAGCAATGGTTCTACTTCTTTAACCGAGAACAATGGTATGATTTTATAAATTTGAAATAGTAGCTCGATCAATTTAAAATACACAAAAGAAAAGAATTCCTTGGAAGGAACGAACAACGAGCCAAATGGTTCGTATAATCAAATACTTCTGTCCATCGGCCAAGAAAATAATTTACACGACCGCGCACTTCCGGAATTTCAAGAGAGAAATAAAAGAGTACTTCTCGGCGGTTGGAGAAAAATCGTGGACGAAATTCGATGACACGGCTGAATTTACCGCCAATTGGTAATGCGGCTCGACTGCAGGACGATAAATCGGCATGGCCAACTGCTCGAGCCAACGAGCCGTGTCCAGTTTGCCGTACCCTCGTACACCGAAGCGCGAGTATCTCTCCCGGAGAGATACAGGGTGGGAAGAAGAATGGCCGGCCGAGAGAAAGAGAGAAAAGGCTGGACCAGAAGCACGGAGAGACCCAGAGGGACGGAGAAACATATATAGAGAGAGGAAAGAGAGGGAGGGAGAGAATGAGAGAGAGGAAACGTGAGAGAGAGGCTACATTCACCACACGCTATTCTTCATACTCCATTATCCGTGCTCTACTCCACTCTACTCCATTATGCCGGCACCGCGTATAAACGATGAGTCGTACCGTTGCAACCCCAAGCGACGGACCACCCCCTCATGTCCATCAGGTTGCTCGTGTCTCCTACCTTCTACGATAAACACGCCGGTGCAACGGTTCTGTGTATCGTGACACGATAGAAATGCGATCTTTAGCGCCGTTCGAAGAACGACGATCGTTTTGTATGCAAAATCGAGAGGGGTTCGTTTACGGAGTATCGTTCAACGCTTGGAGAAATTCATCGACGATAAGAGGGATGATACTCGGTTTGAGAGATCACTAGAGAGAAGAAAATAATTGGGGGGTGTGGGAGATAATTCGGCATGGTTTTGTATACAATGTGGAAAAATTACAGCTTAGTATCCATAGTAAAGTTGAAATACTATAGAAAGAGAAACGCGGATATTAATGAATAATTTAGCTAAGAATATAAACGATTGTTGATTTTTACTTATTTTAACTGTCTTTCAAAATGTAATAATAATTATAAAAAATTACGCAATAATTTTTACGGTACGATGCAAATACTGTTTAATAATTTGTTAAAATTAATTAATATTGTACAACATAATTTGCCCAAAAATGTGAAAGAATTTAAAAACATGTACGACAATAGGTACAATATCTCTAACTTTCTGCACATGAATTGTAAAAATGCATTTACATATAATAGAACTAAATCTTTACTTCATATCTCTTACTAATTTGATGTAAATATATCCAGCAGGACAGCAAAGGCAGTACGTAACATGTACATGACTGGTAGGACAGGCAGAGGAAAACGAGGACAGGCAGAGTAGAGTCAGTACAGTGGCAGGACAATCAGATCAGGCACAGGACAACTAGGACAGGCAGAGGAGAATCAGGACAGGCACAGGAGAGCTAGGACATGCAGAGGAGAATTAGGACAGACACGTGAGAGCCAACACAAGTGCAAAAGAGCCTAGGACGCCACGGGACAGGCACAGTTCAGCCAGGAGAGGCACAATGCAACAAGGACAGGCAGACGAGAACCAGGGCAGTTACAGTACACACAGGACAGGCAGAGGAGAAACAGGATAAGCAGAACAAAGCCAGAACATAGTTTATTAAATAAATAACTCGTAGTTTTATTATAATGTATAATAAATCTTGTACAATACAAATAATGAATAAAGAATTTGTTGAATCCGAAACAATGTTATAATTTCTTGACCTTCTTCCTTTTCTAAAATTCCATATCCCATACAAACCACTAAAGTCTAAGTCGATTTTTCGCTCTGTCTGGCTTGTCACTGACTCGTATTCCTTGTCAACTTGTCGAATCTTTCTCGAAATGCGACTCAACTGGAAAGTGGAGACAACCAACAATTCCAAGATGCACCCTTTCGCTCTGTCTGACTTTTCATCGACTCGTACTACTTGTCAACTTGTAAACTTTGCCGAAAAATTATCAATCTCGCATTTTCTCGATTTTCTGCTCCGTCTGACTTATCATAGACTCGTACTACTTGCTTACTTGCCAAATTTTTCCGAAAAATTCTAAGTTTTTCAGTAGTATAAACTAGGATGTGTCAGCCCTACTTTTGCGTTTGACTTATCGTCGACTGTACTACTTGCTCACTTTGCGATTTTTCCGAAAAATTTCCGAATCCAGCAAGTAGTATAAACTAGGATAAGTCAGCCCTACTTTTGCGTTTGACTTATCGTCGACTTTACTACTTGCTCACTTTGCGAATTTTTCCGAAAAATTTGCAAACCCAGCAAGTAGTATAACCTAGGATATCTCAGACCGACTTTTAGCTCCGTCTGACTTATCGTCGACTTTACTACTTGCTCACTTTGCGATTTTTCCGAAAAATTTCCGAATCCAGCAAGTAGTATAAACTAGGATATCTCAGACCGACTTTTAGCTCCGTCTGACTTATCGTCGACTTTACTACTTGCTCACTTTGCGATTTTTCCGAAAAATTTCCGAATCCAGCAAGTAGTATAAACTAGGATATCTCAGACCGACTTTTAGCTCCGTCTGACTTATCGTCGACTTTACTACTTGCTCACTTTGCGATTTTTCCGAAAAATTTCCGAATCCAGCAAGTAGTATAAACTAGGATATCTCAGACCGACTTTTAGCTCCGTCTGACTTATCGTCGACTTTACTACTTGCTCACTTTGCGATTTTTCCGAAAAATTTACAAACCTAGCAAGTAGTATAAACTAGGATATCTCAGACCGACTTTTAGATCCGTCTGACTTATCGTCGACTTTACTACTTACCCACTTAGAAATTTTGCAGGAAAATTGTCAACCTCGTAAGTAGTATAAATCAAAATATCTCAGACGCAGATTTAGATGCTTTTGGCTTAGAATCGAATCACAATACTTACCCACTTATAATAATGCCGAAAAATTGTCAATCCCGCAAGTAGTACAAACCAATATATCTCGGACGCTGTTTTAGATGTTTCTGACTTGCCAAATTGGAGAACTTATAATTATGATACGCTCGCAAGGTATTTGTAGAGAATAAGGAGTTTTGGGAATGGAATGAGGGTAGCGGTTAAAGAAATTTAACAGTGTTTCCGATTTAACATATTATTTATTCATCATATATGTTATACAACAAAAACGTGTGTAATACAATATTCATTAAATACAATAGTGTGTTTCTAAGATTATAAATTATTTATTTAATAAATGTTGCCCTGGCTGTCTTGTGAATGTCCTGGATGTCGTGGCTGTTCTATGCGTATCCCGTGCATGTCCTGGCTGCACTAGCTGCCAACTGCACCGTTTTGCGCTGTTCTGCGCTGTTATAAGCTGCCGTAAGCTGTCATAAGCTGTCATGCGCTGTTCTATGTTGTCCTACGCTGCTTTGTCTTATTTTTTAATGTCCTGCACTGTTGTTTTGTGTTGTCCTGCACTACCTTGTCTTGTCCTGTGCTGCTCTCCTTATCTCCTATCGGTCCAGTCTCTTTCCTGCCTATTTTGGCAAAAAGAAAAGAAAATATTACAATTTAATTCTCTCTGTGGTGTTATGAAACTTATATATATATGTAATATGAAATACCTCTAAAATGAATAGTTCTCTGGTAATGTATCTCACGCGAATTCTCAATCTTTCTGACTTGTCACTGACTCGTGTACTTGTTAAATTTTGTCCGAATTTAACTTTAGCTTATAAGTGCAGTATATCAATAATATCTCGTTCGAATTTTCGTTCCTCCTGGTTCCCAATAATTGTTAATAATTAGGATTTGCAATTCATATCCAAATCTATATTTCAATCCTCGATCTGGAGTGTATCAATGCTTTGCGTACGGAAAATAAAAAGACATCAGACTTTATCTTTCTTTAACTATGTTTCACCACTCCTAAAAATTTGAAAGAAGTGATCATTTCATATTCAACGAAAAAATCTGAAAAATCAAAAAAAATATACATACTGTTGAGTGTAATATCCTCCAGAATTTTCCATGGTGCCAAACAAAAGGAATCAGGCATAAACTCCAAAATAAATTTCACCCTGTAACGACCCCTGCAGTAGAGGTAGCGGATTGAAACTTTACAGGAACTGTTTTTAAAGTCACGTATCGAATAGTATGACTAATTTGCTGTGGGAGTACTTTTTTCATCTTTATCCGGTTAAATCCTTTGCCTTTGAGAAACGTTATTTGAAAATGAGCAGTGTGGGGTAGATTTGTGAGTTCATGCGAAGAAGCTAAGAGCTACATTGATGAGGTATTGTTGTACCTTTAGGGAGTAAGAAGGAATTTATGAAAATATGGTGGATATTGAATTTTGGTTAGTAGAAATCGTATTGAAAAATATACTTATCATTCGATTCTGCGAGATCCAGTATAATTTTACTCTCTCCATGAATTTTCTTGATTCTGCTCCAGTATCCTTAAAAAGGAAGCTAAGTTCTTCAGGATACTCTCTGAACTCTCTCGGATAATGTTTCAAAAAGGTATACCAATTTTGTAATCTCACAGAAAGTTGATCGATTGCTGAGGAAGCTCGTTAGGAAATTAAATCGAGCTTCGGTAATGTCATCCTGAGAGGAGTTGAAGGCAGAGACTAAAACACTAAATTCGAAGCTACACGCGACTCGGCTCGAACGTGAAACAGGTACGAGTCTTCTCTCAGGTTTAATTAAATCTTTTGCGAATTTACATATGCGTAGTTTCGTCGGAGGGGGAACCTTTTGGAACTCGGGGCTTTTGAGGGAAGCTTTGTAGAGATTCGTCTCGTTACCCCTTGCAACCCTTTACACGGACATCCAGTAGAAACGTCATTAAGAAGGATCTTACACCATTCTTTTGTCCAAATAAAAAAGAACTACATTTCCATGATGCAGAATCCATCAAATGTCGATATATTTAACTAAAAATAATTTTCATTAAAACGTTGAATATTTACGAACACAAATGAAAGGATATATTCCGAGAAAAATATTTTTCTAGCTCAATAAATTAATAATACAACAAATAAAGTAAATGTAATATCTTACTTGAACGAAATTACTGAAAAATTAAATACCTTGAAGAAAGTGATAAATAGAAAATGAAAGAAGTAGGTTAGGGTTTGAACATTTACCTGGCAGGTATTTTGAAATACACTTTTTATTTCGACTCGGTCAAAAACTACGATAACAATAGGTTCGGTAAGATATGTATATCGGAAATCATTCTCGGGAACGCAGAGTGTTCGCCGTCGACGTAGAAAAAAAGAATAAGCATCGCCGAGGCGTAGGATCGCTCGCGCGACTTCCGGTTTCCGGAGAACATCCCGGAGGAAACGCAGCCTGTCCAACCAACTCGGTTGGTTTTTTTTCTCATTCCTCTTTTTCCCTCGTCCCTCCTGTTCTCGTTCACGGAAAAATTTCGATGTAAAAGATCTCTCGCGACCGGCACGACAACGTTGCGATTTCTCCGTTGTAGTATCGCGAAATTCGTAAATTCTAGCCCACTCCGACAACCCCCGTCCTGGTGGTAAGCCATCCTCCACGGAATTGAATTCTATTCACTTTTTATCGTCAACTCGATCCGAACGTGATCTCACGTGTGCCGTGGATTGCAGCCTTCCGATTTCCTTTTTCCGGTGAACCGAAAGACACATTTCAACGCCTCAAGATCGTCCGGGAGGGTGGGCAGGAGGAAGAAGGAACAAAAGTTTCGAGACGAATGTAAGAAAGTCGAGGGAGAGAGTGGCGAGGGTAGTTTATTTTTTTTTCTTTTCGGAAAGGAAAGAACGAAAAGGTTGCACCACGTTCAGGAAGCACCGACGACATTGCACGAGCCCGCATCGATCGCTTTATACTATGAAAACATAATTGAAAGAAATAATAATAATATTCGTTATTCGAATCGCGACGAGTGACTCGATGAAACGACAATGCTCTATCTATGTACAGCTATATACATACATTATCATCATCATCATTATCACCATCAATACCACTTTCACGCATCTCCACACACTCGATTGCACTCAAGAACCCGTTTTACTCTTAAATTACAACCCCCCCATTTTAACCGTATGGTATCCCTAACCGATTCGTTGACGTTACGACACAACCCGCTGAAGAAGGATCCTCTCTTTCTCGACGGTTCAACGGGGACGACACTGTCAACACTGTGCGTCCCGATCGAGCACAGAGTTTTTAATGCCCACTTTAATCGTTTCTCGAACGAACCGCATCGTCGGACGATTTCGTCTTTCACCAATCACAGTTCGCCGATCGACCAACAAAGGTCGAATATCCCTGTGGATCACCTGAGAGTGTAGCTTTAACGTTCTCTCAGTAAGGTCTCCAGACATTATTATCCGGCCTGACTTCTTCCTGCCTGACACTGCAACTCTCAGCAACTGCCCTTTGCTCTGGACTCTCAGAGTTCTGGAATTGATTCCCGTAGAGCTGAGAGTAGAGAATACTTGGAAGAACTCCGGGTGTTGGGAAGTAGTTGCCGTAATTCTGACCGAAACCCTGTTCTTCGTGAACTGGACTCTCTGTTGTGCTGGAATCCGTCGATAAGGATCTGGGAGAGACGTAGTCTTGGTACCTTTGGCTGCTGGTGCCAGACATCAGGGTTGTCAGAGGATCCAGGGGATCCGATTGGCCTGGAGTCGTAGTGTCTGGTACCACTGTTACCATAAAAAAAAAACATCCCTCCTTTCATTCGTTCGTCAACTCTTAGACTTTCTAAATATCTTCTAGGATTGAACAAGAGGTCGTGGAAGTTTCGTGGAGCAATTTAAAAGTAGATCTTTTTGGTACCATCTTAGAAGTTTCTTGTATCTATCATTTAAAAAGTTGAACCCTCACAGACTTCCTAAGGTGTTATGCATTTTGATCAATTTCGAGGTCACAGCAGAAAACTATGGTCACTTTGGAAGTCTGTCGTTTCTTTGAACCACGTAGCGCAAGCAAAAATGGCAACACTCACGAGACGACACGGCGGAAAATGCATCCTGCTGCGGCGTCGAACCTGTCCCTGCACCGGAAGTGACGGTGGCACCCGCCGTAGAATCGGGTGCCGTTGGCGTGTTCATCGAAGCGGTACCCGCAAAAGATGCCAACGACGATGAGGGCGGGGGTGGCGGTGGTGGAGGCGGCGGCGGGGGTGGAAAGGATGCCTGTGCCGCACACGACGACAGGGGACCGGGTAGGTAGCCGGCATAACCAGCCGTGCTTCCGTATCCCCATGAATTGCTCGCAGTCAGTCCAAACTGGGACATGTCTGAAGAGATTGCACTCGTTCGTCTATCAAGACGACTATGGCTTTGTGTTTTTAAAATTCATTGTAGGCAGAACGGAATATAAGGTGGATGAAATAATTTCAAGGATTCCAATACACTTTGTCATAGTACCAAGGAAGGAAAAAGAAGTTGGTCGATGGTAGTCAGTCTGGATGTTGTAAGGAATGGAGTTCTTTTGCGCTATTTATTTTCACGAGATATAGGAAACATCCCCGATAAATTTTCGAGAGAATCCGAGGAAGGGGGCGATGGCAGAAAGCACGGTCTGCGAGGTGGAGTGCAGGCGGACACGTCGGGTAGAAAACGGAGGGAGGGTACATCGAGATCAAAGGGTTGGTCATCCCCCGCGTAGCTCTGGCCAACTCAAATAACCGAGCTCTCCTCGACGAGCGCCACTGGACCGCCGTGACGAGAGCTAACCCTAAATACTCAAACCCGCCGTGCTTTCGCATCGTTCGGTTTCACTAAATTCCTTGCAATCCCCCTCGCGAATATTCAAACCTCTTCTTTTTTCCATGCTGAACTTTTCCACCAAATGTCTCGAGATATTCTGAGAAAACATGATCGAATGTTTTTGACTATCGTGAAAATGAAATAAAAATTATGGAAGCGAAGTAACGAGAGTATCGAACCGATCGGGCAATGTGGGAGAAAAAGTTAATAAAGGAAATACCCTACGTGCTTGGTACTTTATCGAGGAATTTCACTGGTACCTCTCTCACATCTCCAACGACCGGTTAAATCGGCTGCTGAATATTTTCCAGAGAGATTTGCATCGTTGGATGATAGTCAGCTTTTGAGAGTATGTTCGATCAGATTTTTACATATTTTTTTTTCTATTATCGTGCAAAAGAGATTGGATAATACTTAAGATCGATGGAAATTTCCAACGGGTATCTCGGGCGTAAATTCGCGAATTTGGTTTCGGTGGGAGTAAGAAGAGAGAAGCCGGGTTAGCAGCCTAGAACGGCGAGCCACCCGACGGGGTCACGCTCCCGGGGCAACCCCTTTAATATAATATTTAATCTAGCTTTGAACAGGCTTGCGGTTTCCGCCTCTGGAGTCGAGAAGGTAGCTAGCAAGCCTATACGAAAGCTCTGACGCGCCTATATCTACGGAGGATAGCAACGTTTGCTTGGAAATATTCCCACACCCGTCGCGAGCCTTTCTTATGACGTTGGGGATCCGTTTAATTTCGCGTGGCGATCGTTTTTGCGAAGCTCCAACGATTTAGGTTTTAAGGTGGAGGAGAAATTTCTAAGGGTAGAAAAACTAGGATTTTAGTATCACAGAATTAACGACGTTCATAGGAAATCACTGGTAGTAGAATGAGACAAGTTGTCTGATCGTTAGCTGTGAGAAACAAATGAAATATAATCATCAAGGGATATTTTGTTAACGAGGAAATCAAGGAGTGCAACTATAGAAATTTAATTTAAAATAAAACAGAACACAAACATAAATTTTTAAAATTAACATAAAATATACTTTGTAACATGCAGTAAAATTAAAACGAAGGTCTGAAACAAGAAATTAGACTAATACATCGACTAAACCCATCGATCCCTCAAAGGGTGAAAGTCTTCCCTGCCGTCGGAGCAGCTACTCCAACATCCATCATGCAGATAAACCGATCAGATACTTACTCTGACAGTTGCCCGGCATCGCGTGCCTAAAAGATGACAGAGGATCCCGTGGTTGCAGCGGATTCGGCAGAGGCTGCAGAGGATTCGGCAAGGGTTGCAAAGGATCGACGAGAGGCGAGGCAAAAAATGGACCTCCACGTTGAGATGCGAACGCGAACGCATGAAACTGCTGCTGCTGCCCTAAAAGAGACAGCACTGCGATCAACCGTGCGCCTGTCCACTGGACTTCAGGCACACATCATCAAACGTATCATCGAATTTACCCCATGGATATCCTTTCACGTTTCTGATCCCCGCGCAAAGTAGACAAGTAACCGAGCACCCCCTCTTCTAATTAAGTCGGTTCATCGGTCCACCATTCTCGTACGCTTTTTATTTCCACCTCGTGTCTCTTTGCAAAAGCGACAGACCCCAACATCGCTGGCGACAAGGCCAGAGAATCGAACCGGCGAAACTAAATCGGCCAGTCGGCAGGCCAGAAGGGTGAGCGGACGAGGAAGAGGCACCGATTCGTTTTATTTCCCCGGTACGGTGTCGCCAACCCAATTAAAGACGTCCCAACAGGCGACCGTCCTATCTGACGAGGCTGCCGGTCATCCTCCCCCGGCTAGGTTAGGTCAGGCTAGGCTACGAACGTTACCTAGGTGGTTGCAGCATCCCAACCCCCTTCACGACACACCTACCGTCCAACACAGATCCGGCGAAGGCACCGGAGACCAAAGCCAGGAGGGACTGAGCGTGCAGAGACGAAGAGAGAGAGGAGAGAGAGGATCGAGAGAGAACGAGACAACCTAACAGACCCCCGCCGTTCTGATAATCCAATCGAAGCCCTAATTCTAACTCGGCAACCCGAAATTCCCGCCGGTTTGCTGAATAGGGTACGCTCGATCCGGGGACACAATGGGGGCGCGACGCCGGAATACCGACGGGCACCGTGGATAACGAGATCCCGTTAAACGACTGGCGATTCGTGCATTTCCCTGCACCGAGACCTTCAAGAAATTTCTAGATAACCTTAAGAGATCGTAGGTCTTTTGGTTGAATGTAACAGAGGTATCTATTTGCCTTAGATACCAGGGGGGTTGAAGCGGTAGGATTTAATAAATTAAACCACTCCGCCCTACAAATTTATCACGCAACCCTTGGACGAATCGTCGAAGGTAGCTCTTTGAGCGTAGTATTTCATTAGGCTTCCAAATGTCTTCCGAATAATTTACTGGAGGACCAGGATTTCGATATTCAATATTTCTCGAACTGAATGGAGATACTTGTCACTGATCGCAGCGTGGTGACAATCCTTTTGTACCAAAGAAGCGGATGATTCTCGACGAATTTCTTCGTTGAAGAACGAACCAACGACTTGGATCTCTTCTCGAGGGTCGTTACTATCGATTTCATTGGACATCCCTTTACGCGCACGGTGACTGCCAGGGAATTTCTCGAGAGTTACCAGCTGGCAGCGACAGCTCCTCATTTCGTTTTACCCCCGAACCACCCTCTCGACACGTTGGATGGCAGGGCCACCCGTTTTCGACCTTTTCCAGCAACGCCGATCGTTTTGTTCGACGTAGGTGTGCAACTCGGATTTCGGATCTCGGTTTCGGATAGACGAACTTCTACCGAAAGCATCCCTGCTAGGGGTAAGCCTCCCCTTCTCTCTTTCTCTCCCTCTCGATCAATTTCCTTAGCCCAGCAGCCTTTCTGTGGCGGCTACCTTTGGCTATGGGACGAGGGTAGAATGTGTAATGAATTGCTTGTTTAATTAATTACGACCCTCGAGTGGCATCCCTGCCGGAGGAGTTCGGATAAGGCGCATTCGTTCCATCGAATGTCCTGTTTCTCTTCTCTACACCCTGTCATGTATCTTTTTGGGAATTGCATGCGAGTTTGTGGAAAGAGAAGGCAGAAATTTTACAGGATTTTTTTTTTTGTTAAAATATCAGCCAACTTTGTAGAAAGGTGAACGGTTTTGTTTTGAATCGAATGTGTTAAGTTTAGGAAACAGAAGTACGAAAGAAAATTCTTCAAGCGGTTGTCCAAAGTTTTCTTTCTGCGTTTTATGAAAAGGGAAATTATGAATCGACATAGAGAGCGTAAATTGGAGGGGATGTAAACGTAATAAACGTCTCAAAGAGCAGCAGGCTCGCCAAGACACGGTGAAGATGTGCCGCTGGGCCACCCACGATTCGTCGGCCCTTTCATCTCGTGCCGCTTCCCTTGAAGTTGTCGCTCGGTTTCTTTATTCCGAGGAAAATCGTTTGTTTTCGTAGAACATGTAAAGCGCCGCTGGTTTTATAACTATTTCACTGCTCGCTTCCTAAGGTATCTTATCCTTCGGCTTTTTTCAATCCTTTCCGTTGCAAGTGGCCGAGAAGATGTCATTTTATATTTAGATCTCCCATTTTAACTTTATTCAGAAGAGAAGTTTTCCAGAAGGAAGAACAAATTTGACAATGATTTGCCTACATGGAGAATTCTAGAAAGGTGAAGAACTTTTGCACGCTATCTCTTCGCGATGGAATATCATTCGGGTGGTCTGATGCAAACAATCCAGCGGATGTGGTCACGATTTGCCAAGACACAGAGACTTAAAGGCTTCTGGAATATATTAAAGTAATCGTGTATTTTTAGCAAGACATGCGGCGACGAAGAAACACTCGAGTGTCTGACTCTTGCCGTCTCATTTCCCTCGTTATTTCTGCTCAAACATCTTCCAGTCTTCAAAGAACTTCTGTATAAAAATGTATTCGAATCATTTCTCAATAAACTCAACTAAAATCAAATACACACTGTGTTATTTTATTTCAAATCTCCTCTCCTACAATCCTTCCAAACGTATTTGCCAAAAATAAAAAAAATCGCTCTTTCAAAAACATATACTCATACGAAATAAAATCACGTCCCTCCGAGATTTAACGAGCCATACCATCGAACGCGTTATGGTGTGATTTACAAACTGCTATCCAGAATGGCAAGCCGCTAAATTTCGCGAAAGGCCGACACGCGCACAATACGTTACCTACGTTATGTAACAAGCCCGGAGACGTTTCACGGGAACCCGTAACCCCTCACCCCTTTGCCACCTACACGGAAAACCCTCGAGCCACGTCGACGACCTCGGTTGCGACCTACCAAATAACGGAGTCCCGGTAATTGTATGTCCCGGCAGTGCCGTACCTAAGGAGAAACCATTGGGCACCTCGAGACACACCGGGAAACTTCGCAGCCGTTTCCCCATACCGTGGGGGCGTTGATAATACACGTACACCTAGTATCTATGTAATGCCGCAACCCTTTATCAATGTTATGGCGCCTAGCCGCGGTTATAAATAATGGCAATTGCACGAAACTTAGCCTCCGACGGCTAACGGCGGACCAGCGGGAACCGCACGCGGGGGCCATTTCAAACTTGTGGCTTTTACCACCTCCTGGTGCCATGCGGCTCGTTAGTTAAGTGTTCGTGTGGATAGTAACGAATTTTGGGAATTTTTACCGTTAATTCATTTACTCTGCGTTGGTGTTCATTGTTACGGGAAGTCTTGTCTGATATTACTTGCTGTTGCTGAAGTTCTACAACTTTTGAGGGGTAGCAAAAGATCTTAGTAAAAGGGAGCACAACCCTAAAGTACTTTAAGTTACTCAAGTGAAGAAACCTCAAAAAAAGAGTGGGAACGAAGTAAAACAAAATGAAGAACTCCCTGCTGCCAGGTCAAATCGTTAACAGAGTCATTCGTACTGCCGCACTTCTTACCCTCAACTCTTTTAAAGACAAGGAGTAGAAATATTCTCCCTAATTGAGTGAAAGAATCCTGATTATTCTTTGCACAAACATTTTTCGAGTGAGTGCTCGGTGATTCTATCGTTTCACGTGTCCAAAATCATCCCCTATATTGTACGCGTCGGATTCAACCCCCATCCGTCCAGGTCTACTTTCTAATCTTAGCATCTAGGTAATATCTAATAAGTAGATGAGAATAGCAATGCTTACAGTGATACTCACTGGTCTTGGATCGCGGCTCTCTCGGCCCATCAACGGTCACCTTGATAGCCTTCGTGTAGGTGGCAACTTGGGGTGGAGTCGTGGACACCGTTATCGTCAAGGTGAAGCTCTTCCCTGAAACACACAAAGAGTATCTTTTAGTACTTGTTCGTCGTGTAATTTTTTTTATTGAGAACAGGTCGTTGACGGCGATTCACAAACGCGCCTATTCGATCGACGGCGAAAGTTTCGCAAACGTGGTTAGTCGGGTGAAACTCGGTGGTAACCGAATTAACCGTCGGTAATGTATCGAGGGCGTCGTCGACGGTGACGGTGGCCAGCCAGCGCGGCCGAGTGGAGGACACGATCACCCCCTAGGGGGTGAGGATGGGTTAAGTTATGTTAAAAAGCCTATTAAACGCTCCTAATGACTCGGAGGAACGAGCCTGGAAAGGTGGTGCACTTTAGTCTTTAAGTATTAAAGACTTAAGCTGCTCGTTTCTCATCTTTGTCAGGTGAAAGATAATTGTCTTCGTATAGAGAAGTTGTTTCAAAGAGGGATGATTTGAGGAGAAAATATAATATGAAAAATAGAGAGAAAGTTGTATTCTAAATGAAGAATTGATCGTTTCATGATCGAATTGTTTACTGGTTGTTTAAAGATTAAACTGGTATATTCGACTTGTCGATATTACGGTCAATTTTTCCTACATCGCTTGGAATCATTAGCACGAGCCGTAATTGGGGATCGATGTGCGTACGTTATGGACAGGGGTGTAAAATCGCGGCAAGCGTAAATGGAATTTTATCGAGGGTCGAAGAGCGGGTGTTTTGATAAAAACCTCGTTAAACGGGGACAATGTTGCGTAAAAAGATCGTCGCCACGCAAAACACGGTGGTCGTACACCGTGGAGGTTCACCGCAATTCCACGTGCCCCCTCTTCTCGTTTCCTCTCTCTCTCCCTCTCGTTCGTGGCGTGGCACTTTCACCCCCTTTCGACCGCGACTCGCCAATCGCATGTCGTTTTCTTTTTATCTCTCTATAGAGATCGTAAAGCTGAAAACTATTATTCGAAATACCTCCGTGTTTCATTTCCATCGTTCAAAATTTATCCTTCTATCCATAGAACAATGAAAAAGAAGATAAACTAAAAAAGTACTATTCTATTAGTCCTTTCATCCGTAATTTTCCTTTATTAATGTAGAATCTCGTGGACTATTTTAATATCATGGTTGCAGCTGTTCGATTCCGAATCTCTTCTTTCACGGAGACTTCCGAGGGGCGAAGAAAGAGAGAAAGTAACGGGGAAATAATGGCGGGTGTCGAGCGTGGCCACACGGTGGTTCACCACGCGAGGTTCTCGTTTTCTACCAGGGTATCCTGTCAGTTTGCTGCAAGTCACGGCATTCTCGATGGGCCTACCCTGCCAGCCAGTCTTTTCACCTATTGCCGGAGTTGGTGGTTCCAGTTGGGGAGGTACACGTAGGTATCACCCTCGGTGCCAGTCGCCGTGGAACCATTAAAAGTCGTCTGACTGTTACACACCCTATTCCCCTTCTGTATTTTCCTCTGGCTACTACCATTTGTTCCGTTGATTTTAGTACCACTCTTTTTTATACATTTTTAACGTTGTACTTTATGTACATTATGAAAAATATAATAGAGTTTAGAATTTCTGAAGTTGCAATGTATTATTGGTACGTAAGGGATGATTAATGTTGGTGGAAAGTTGAAGGTAAAATTTTCATATGAAATTGTGGGAAAAAATAAGATTTGCATGGAGGGGTTGTTAAATGGGGATGAGAAATGATGGTCGAAGTGCAGTCAGATCGATTCGTTGATAATGCTCGTTAGCATACGTTTCTCTGGACAGTGTGGACCATCGCGTGTACACAAATGTACAGGTTCGTCGGTGGAGCTGTCGAGCCAATTAATTAATTTCAATTTTCCCCAAACGAATCGCAAATGCGCTATTGTAGCCTGATAACGAATTGATTATGGTCGGGATGAACTACCGTCGCTGACGACACTTTTCTCTACGCCAAATTTCCGAGGGTAAATTGTAACTTCCTCTGTGTTCCTACTCTCATGAATTCACCGTCGATTTCCATATTTCCAGGGAGAATAATCATCGTTCTAAAATCGTCTATATCTTCCATCGTTGTACCTCCATATCTAGCAACTTTCTCATCCAATGATAGTAACGATAATAATAAAATAAAAAAGTAAATAAGAATTTTCGTAAAACGATGACGAACAAAGTTGCAAGGAAGTTCATTCCCCTTGCGAGTCAACGGTTTATTCGTGAGAGCAAAGTTGAAGGATACCTCTCTACTCTTGACTGAAACTATAAGCGCTCAAATGATCTATCTCGTTATAGAGCTTAGAACTGAAGGGGTGGAAATGATCCAGTACCTTCGGGGTAGACTTCCCAGTGATGGAACAGGAATTACAACCGAACGTGCGGGAACAAGGCCATAGCTTATCGTCGATATTACAAAGCTCTCGAGTAACATGGAATTGTACTCGGTTTTCCTCGAACCACTTTTAAGCGGATTTCTCGCAGAATCGGTACGTTTACGTGACACAGAAATTTTAATATGATCAAACGTATATTCATATTTTTCTAGCTGTCGATATTTATAAGGCAAGAGCATAATATATTTAGTTTGTCGAAGAGGTTTTATGAAATTCATTTCTTTAGAAAGAGACTTCCGAATTTAATGTTGTAGATTTTAATTATTAAAAAATTCCTATTAAGTAAATTGGAGAGTTGTATGGTTTCTGAGAAAGAAATGCAGGGTTGATTACATTTCTGGGTTGAATTATTTGCAAGAAAAATACGGGGATAATCTCTGACTCTACTTCAACCCTCGAGGAATATCCTGGCGAACGATGCTCCGCACAGAAATGTTTTCGCGCCCGAGGAACGAGAGGATCATTAAGGATTCCCTGGAGTTCGGCGCACATCGGTTTCAAGAGAATATTCAAGGAATCGGGAGAGTCGCAGGAATCCTGATGAGAGACACATCTCTTACATTCTTCATCCTAGCTTATGTTAATTCCGCGCTCGACGAAAACAATTGAAAGCTAATCCCAGACAAATGACTGCCGCGCGTTTCCGTGAACTCGAGCCGAGGGCTGAATTCACCCTTACTAAAGGATAGAAAATTCAGCTATTTCCTGATTTTCGAAGGACTGTTTTCCTGCGCGATCTTAAACCCTCGTTTCTTGCATACACTTATGGTAAACTTCTGGGCTTGTTAAAAAACGAAAAAAGTAGTTATTACCAATTCATTGAGGAAGAAGAAGACAAGAGATTGAAGTGGCAAATGAAGATACAATTATTCAAAATTTAATTCTATCAACAATCGAAGCTCAAATATTTAATGCTTTGCAGTCATTCGTTAACAAATTCTTCAGTGTCACCAGTTACAACTATCATGATGCAAAAATTAATAATCGTCCATATAAAGCTCCTTAAAAGTAACTTAACGTGGACGATGAAAAATTGAAAGACTTTGTCTCTCGACTTAACCATGATAAAACATCTAAAGGACCTACAAATTCGAATTTCTCTACAAATAAATCCCAGAAAACGAAGGTGTTCAAGACATCAAGGTGAACCGTTCATAAAATGAGAAATCGAGTGAAAATTCGTTAAATGTAGTGGGCAACCAGCTAAACGAAACGAGTTGGCGAAAAGTGATGAAAGTGGGTCGCGGGTAGTTAGTTAATCGACATGCTCGCAGGAAACTCGAGTTCGAAAGACAGGGTTAGACGAAATAGCGGTCCTAATAACGTTAATTAAAAGCCAGCTGAAACCTCAATTAATATCGCCAGCCCCTGTTTCCAGGGCGTCGGCTTCTTCGAGTCGCGTTTCCTCATGGAGAAGGAGGGTGCCTCTTTCCTCGTAGCCTCGAAGGAAAGTAAAGAGGAGATTGCACGGTGGTGGTGCGGACAAATAAAACCCATTACCCACCCCAAAAGACGACGGCGTCGTCGTCGTCTCTTCTCGAATCCACTCGCACACCAATCAACTGCACACCTACCCTTAGAAACGTCCAATTTCATCGTCCCCTACCACCCCTAACGGAGCAGCCTCCACCGGAGACTTTTCCTGAAGGAACGAGGAAAAAGGAGGGTGTCTCGAGACGTCCACGACCTACCCTTACTACGAGGAATTCTTTGAAGGGCTTGCCACCACAATTTCACCCCTCCTTGTATTTTCTTCTCGGCAAAGGAGAAGGGCAACGTAGGCTGTCAACGGAGATCGAGAAGTTTACCGTTTCATGAATGAAACGAGAGGAAAGTGGTGGAAAATAGGATACCGGAGGGTAACTTGTGATTGTTTTACTACGACGATTGTACTCGATGAATTTGCACGAGAATATAAACCGACAGTAATTTATTACCGTGAGATCGCGTTTTAGGTGAGTTAACGAGAAGATTACCAAACTTGAAACTTACCCCTGCCGCTTCTACCGACGAACCTAAGGTCGTTGAACTTGGCCACTTGATTCTTCATGAGTGCAGTGGAATTTCTCAGTTCAGCACAGCAGTTCTCGTCGTTACCAGCACGAACGGTCACCAAAGTGCCGTCGCCAACCTCGCCAAGTGCAACCACCTTGAAAGCTACCGGAAGAGTCTTGTTGGATCTCCAGTGAGCTGGCAAAACGGTGCAAACCAGATGAGGTGATCCTGCAACAGTAACAAAAGAACATTGTGTAATAGCTGTCCAACGATTTAAACAAAATTACAACACCCAAATATAATTGTTCTTCAGAATGAAACTGATGTCTTTCCATTTCTCTAATTTTCTTCATATTCCAAGTATAATTTCTGCAAGAGAGAAAATAGAAGTCTTACCCGTTCTAACCAGTTCTCCAGGATGTTCGCTGACAAAATCTCCCAGAGTCCTTTCCGCCAGGATGTCGCTGGTCATCTTGGTGTAGGCATCGGTCAATGGAGAGACACCCGACTCTGGCGAAGCGGCAGCGCCAGGAGCCGAGGCTCCTGTCAACTGCATCCTGGTGCTTCCTCCAGAGCTCTCGCTGGTAGCACTTGCCGCTGTTCCACTGCTGGATTCGTTACTGGATGCCCTCACCGAGGCACCGCTACTTCCGGATACCGTGCTTCCGCCGCCGCCGCCGTTGCAACGGCCGAATATATCCATAGGCAGTCAGAACGCCGGATGAAACATCCTTCCATTCGGTTCACGCCTTCACCTTGGATGAGCTTTTGGACATGCTAACAGTGGATGAAGATTGTGCTAGGTTAAACGCACGGATTTGGCATATTAATCCTCTTGGATTCTTGCTGGAGGATTTTCTGTGTCTTGGAACTTTGCGTCGTGTTTGAGGGATGAACTCTTCGGAGTTTGATTGCTTTTAATTTTTTGTATACTTGATTATTTCAAGTGACGAATGGAAAAGTCAGAGTGGCATCTTGAAATCTTATAGAAACGGTTCTTCTGTTCTGTTTAAGTCTTCTTCGTGGACTGGTGTCTCACCAGAATAAAAAAGGGTTACCTCGTCCCAGTGGTGGACCCTGTAATCAAAAAAATTGAAACATCCTATAAATAAAATAAGCAGTATCTTCATCTCCAAAGTACTACCCTAACAAAACTGTAAATAGACAGCTAAAATTTTAATCAGAAAACAAGGAAACTCAAATCATGAGCAAGAATCTCTCCAAGGACCACCGATAAGCCGATACCGTGAGCTCTGTTCTCGGTAGGCGACGGCACCCCAGTTCCGTCGGTCTCACCCGAAAGGGCCACCCCCGTCGTTCCTAATCCATTTAACGAAGGCTTCCAGGAGCCTTTATCTCGTGAGTATAACCCTTTAACCGAGCTGTTTCACCCTCAGGAGGACGTGTCAGTCCTCGAGAAACGTTGCCTGGCGATCCGGTATCAGGAGGGGTTGCGACGAGGTGACGGACGGAAGAGGAACGGAAACGAGAGAAAGGGGGTGGCGAAGCGGCGGTTGACACCGACAGAGAAACGACTCGCACACTTTTCACGCGGCCGGCTAGTGACGTCACCGTTCATTCAGTAATTTTTGCGCACGTCACCGGGGCTGACACACCGGATCCAGGTGGTTCCAGGAGGGGTTGAACGGCACGGTAGTGGGGACGGAAAAAATAGGGGAAAAAGAACTCCCGCCGGTAGGCAACCCCCACACGTCGCACGGATACCCAACCCCTACGCACGTACGACCGCGTGTCAAACTGCACGTGGTACGTTACCACGTTGTTCTGTCAATGCCAGACACACCGGGATCGAAGCCTCATGGACAACGGAGAATTGCGCGTCAATCTAAATGGACGTGAATGTTAATTGTAAATGAGAAATCGTCATTGTGGATGATGAGTTTCGAGTGACTCAGTTTTATATCTTCGTACTTTGTGACGAAGTTAATAGGGGTTGAACTAGATTGCTTTGATCGAGATGGAATTATTTGGGTGAGATGATTCTTGGAGATGTGTGGAGGGTTTGAAATGAAGGTGGATTTTTTTAGGTAAAATTGAGTGTAGGGAAGAGGGAGTTTGTTGTGGTGTTGAAGTGAAGTGAGGTTGCGAAATGATGGTGAAGGGGATGGGGAAGTAGTGAAGAGGATTTTAAAAAGATTTGGAATCTTAGAAGTATTCGGAAAGAAGGACGTTGCGACGGCTAAGATGCCCGCTTAACTTCGCATTCAAATCTCTTGGTACGCTTGTGCCCTGTTCGCACTTCCGGCGAAAATATTTCGTCGTTTATTAAGAGTCTTATGATTCTCGAAACTTTGGATAATGTCGTGAATTCCAGAGGGTAGTGATGAGTTAATCAAGTTACACGTTTACTAGGCGAATTTTGGTATGATCGATTAAATGACTGACGCGAAGGAATAGGTGAAATTATCATCACTACAGATAAACATGGTCCACGTAGAAAAAATATGTGGCAAGTTTGCACAGATTCGATCGCTAGTTTCAAAGATCTCTATAAGTTTTCCAGATGAAACGATACAAATTCGATTCACGTTTCCTTCACGATCTTCTGTAATACCTCGATAATTCCAAGTCCAATTGATGAGTCGTCATGAAATGGATGAAATCGGTGTATGAATTCGCGGTTCGATCAAAAATTCCACTCACTTATTTCCTCTTTCCATGATCACCGAAACATTCATCGGTTGCACTACTGGCCACGATTTTCACCAACAGTTTCACCCATCACTTCTTCACAGTCTCACTTTAATATTTCCAAACTACCGATCTCGATAGTTCCATACAAACTAAACCCTTTCAACAACCAAACTTCCTATCTAATGATCTTTCCATCGCACGTGTTTGACAACGATCTTCTCTCAATAATCTGGCGATTTTCAAACGATCACAATCGCCAAAACTTTATCGCGATAAGCCGTAGTTCCGAGGCCCCTCGGAGGTTCGAAGAGGACCACTTTCCCGGAGGTAATCGTTGAAATCCAGCGATCCGTTTTCGTGTTTTCGTGTCGACTGTATTTCGAAGTACCCGTTGGGGGCTACTAACTAT
This sequence comes from Cerceris rybyensis, assembly GCA_910591515.1. Taxonomy (NCBI): domain Eukaryota; kingdom Metazoa; phylum Arthropoda; class Insecta; order Hymenoptera; family Crabronidae; genus Cerceris; species Cerceris rybyensis. Next base: position 3,958,412 of record OU342801.1, on the reverse strand, counting down.
AATTTCGGCGGTTCGTGTGAGGCAACAGCCGTTGACGCACTGGTCCATGCCAACACACGCAGCATCCCTTTCCCCTTTCCTGGTTCCTCTCACACCCCTCTGGCACCCCACTCCTTCCGATTTCGCTTCTCCGTCCAGCTTCGGTTTCCTCCTCTTCCTCCCTCTCTGTCTGCTTCTTCCTCCGTCTCTCTTTCCATCCCTCATTCCGCCTCCGTGGTTCTCGGCCTCCCTCTCGCTCACTCCCTCGTTGCTCTTTATCGCTTTATCTCCCACCGGACTGAACCCTCTCCCTCTCCCTTTAACGTTGCCCTCTCTTCCTCTTTCTATCTTCTTCTCTTTGTCTCTTTCACCCTTTCCTCTTCACCATCACCCGTGGTCCCTCTCTTTGCAACCCTCTTCGACCCTTTTGCGGTGTGGTTCGCGTGTGCCGGACACAACGGTGGGGGTGCACGGTCCGCGCTTTCGATCGATCTATCGAACCGGCCGATTCGCGATCAGCTCCGCCGTTCTTTCCTTTCCGCCAAAATTCCCGAGTCTACGTCCTAACGAGTCGTTATGTTTAATTAGTCGCCGCTCGGGAAAGTTAATGAGGAGACGCAGTTTTACGATCCACCCTCCATCGTGTCTCCGTACACACTGTCTTTCTATCTCTCTTTCTCTTTGTTACTCTATTTCTCTCTCTTGTTCTCCCTCTCTCTTTCTCTCTCTGCCAACCCGATCTGCCCGTGCGTCATCATCGTTTTCCGCGTGTTTGCGATCGCCGTTTGTTTACCATGTAATATGAACTCTACCGAGTTTTACGTCGATATCGAGCGAGTTCCCGCGGAAAGAGCGTAAACCGAGCACGTCGAATCGTTATCGTCCATACAACCTTACCGATTTCTCTAATAATTTTGAAGAATTATGTTCAAAGAATCTTTTCTTTCATGGAGAACAAATCAAGGGGTAAGTTTGACGAAGAGAATATAAAGACGCGGTGAATTAAATAGGATAAAGGTATGAGATAGTAAGGTATCGATCTCGAAGTAACAAATGCAACGATCTTTTCACGATCGGGTTGCTTTCGGCGAGAAATCCGCGAGGTTATCCTACGTGTTTGCCCGCCGGCAAGTCTGCGACCGATCGCTGGATATCGTCAGGATATATTCGCACAGGAAATGGGTAGTTCCATTGTTTGCACATTCGTACAAACAGTGCAGCTGCGAGGATGCACCAGAGGGGGCGGGTTCCTCTCTCTGTTTGATTTTCGAAAGTGAAGCCTCCATTGTGCCCTATGTCGGCGCGTACAACGGCTAGTTTGTCCGCGCAACCCTCGAATCGCCCTGGACACGAAAGAATCGCGATTTACACTTTGAGGAAGCCAAGAACATCTCGTGGAACTAGTAGAATATCCCTGTCATCCCTCGACATCGATAGTAGAATTGCCTCTTGAAACAAAGATTAGAATTCTGACATCTATTGAAAATTTTCCACAGTCTCTTCTAAGCAATAGAAAAATTATTAGCAAAATAAAGTAGATCATTGTCGAATATTAACCTTGAAATGAAGAAATGTCCTTTCAAGTAGAATTATTCAATAGATCGATTATGGGGAAAAATGAAAACGAGACCGATTTGAAGAGAGAGGGTAGTTTTGGCGGCAGGATGCAACTCTGTTGGTTATTTGAATAACAGGGACGAGGCTCTCGCGAAATGAATCGCGCAGAAGTACCGGCATTCAACGGCAAACGATCGCCGACGAGACGGTGACAAACAGCGATACGAGTTGGAAACGTGGAAACTGGACGGCCGTCGTCGTATTGACAAACGACCTAACGCCCGTGTGGACCGTTGCATTCGACGAGATTCGAATTATCTCTGTTGGAGCTTGTCAATGCAAATGCCATACCTACATTCAATTACCGCTCGTCACGCTCCGATCAACGCAACTCGATCCTTCTCTGCGAACTAACTCCGACCCTTTGTTTCTTTCCTTCTTTCCGATTTTTCTTACAAATTTTTTTATCAACAAACTCGTCACGAGAGAGAAAGTAACTCCTTGACTCTATCTCTTTCCAGTTGGGTGAATTTATCAGCGGATTTTTCATTGATGAAGTTAACCCTTGGAGAACGAGAGGGTGGCGATTTTTTGGATTTGCAAAATGATGTAAAATGATGAAGTTTGATTGGAATTATGTTTTTATGATTGAAAAGGCGACGAAAGTTTTATGATGTATTTCACGATTCATTCAATGTGGTGGAATTTACATTTCTGATGAATGGACTGAGGGTAGTTAATTTTTTTGCGATAAATCAACAACGAGGAAGATCCGCCTCTGAGAGAAACGGTGTTCGTGCGATGGTGAAATTTGGCGCGTTTCGATCGCGATCCAATTTGTACTCTTCTTTCTCACTTTCGTCGCTGGAAAAAGCGCGCGATGGAGGGAAATTTTTGGGATGCAATATCGCGAGAATGAAATTGGAAAGTTCCCCGCGGCTTTTTACCTCTGCCTCCACAATTTACGGTACGACGAGGCTTCTCGATTCTCGAGAGAAGCTCGAAAAATCACAGAACGATTATACTCATCCCACAATGGCACTCTTCCTCTCACAAAGCCATACATCGTAATAGCACCGTTGCACGTACGATCTTCGCGAAATCGGGAATCGACGGTTTATCGAATTACTCTCGATCTCTCGACAGGGTGACACGTGTCGTGGAAGAAGAAGCGATTAAACGGCGCGGCGAACGATGCGAGGACACAGGATCGGCGAATCGGCAAATCGAAACATCCAGCCAGACGTTACACGTCGCTCGAATGACCATCGAGAGGACAATAACGAGGCTAATGGAAACGCAATAACCGAGGCCACGTGTCGTCAAAGGAAACTCGTGCAGCGATACCTAGCCGCTGACATTGATCACGATTAACCGAAAAACCGGCTATTCCATTTGAATCTCTTCTACGATAAAAAGTAACAACTACCATAGAGATCACCAGCTGAACCCTGGTATCGGTTGTCATCTCGATCGAATGCACTTGAAAAAAAAAAGAAACAACACGTACGACACCCCCGTAAAAATACATCCCCCTTTCCAACGTCCTCCCTCGACGAAGCAGCAAATGTCACAGAGATCGGCACGTGTCACGATTCGAGGTGATTGGAAGGAGAGAAAAGAAGGAAGCTTATCACCGTCGTACCGTATCAGAGTCGATGGTTGCACGCGTATATCCCGATTTCTGAAGCGGTTTCGGTGGACGCTCGATTGGACAACAATACACGAGAAGAACGATACCGGGGTGCAAGTAGAAGCAACAACAGCAGCACCAGCGGCACCAGCAACCGTGCCGCGTGAATACTACGCCACCTCCCACCCCCTCACGCCCACCCACCCCTTCTCTGGTCTCTCTTTTGTACCCCTCGCGAAACCAGCGCGCGATTCTGCCGTTCTCCTCTTCGTTCTACGGAGTGACGTTTCTCTCCAACGAGCACAACCGCCCCACTGGAACTGGAACTCTCTCCCCTCTTCGTCGAGAGCTCACCCCTCTCTCGTGGCGAGCCGCCCCTACCACGTGCCATGGCCACCCCTACGATACCAACGACGGGGGGTCCTACGTAACGCGAGTAGGGGTGCCCGCCGACGGAACATGTGTAACACGCAGCCTTGATTACACGCGGGCTTGTAAAAATTATTATTATGGCCCTGAGCGCCGCTCGACGACGATGCACCCCCGGTGTTCCTCCCTCTTTCTACCTTTATCGGCGTTTTCGTTTGTTTTTTCTTCCCCCTTTTTGGAAATACAGCGCTGTAGGTGACCTTACTGTGACCTGAAGTTTGAATTGAGGTGGGGTTGGATTTGGTTGATACTCAAATAGGGGGTGGTGATTGGAAGGGTTGAAGTATGTATGAGGTTTTTGAGAATATAAATGAGAGGTGGTGTTTATGATACCTTGCGGGGAAAGAGTTACATCTTTCTGACCTTATTAATTCTAATTTTCTGATTATAAAAAAATAGGAAACTGGTTTCAAAATAGGTAAGTGGATATTGGAGAATGGTTAGTCATGATTACAAAGTATTCATATGTCAGGAAAGATAGCGACTAGAAAGACAAGGGAAATGATTTTGGACATTTTCACGAAAAAGCCACCCCCTAGATTTTCCAATCGACACCACCGATGGGGGTTGTTTTCGGGGAAAGAGGTTGCCGATCGATCATTCGATGATGCTGCGCGTTTCATAGAGACGTACGTCGAAGCCGCGTTAATTCCTGCCCAATGGAGAGAAGAAAAAAATCGAATCGCATGCCATTCCGTGCCAGCGGTTCGATGTGGCCAGCGTTTCTGCGCCTCGCCGGCTCTGATCCATTGTCCTCGATCGAAATGAAATTTGAAGAAGTATCGTACAAGTAGAAATATTCCAAACTCTGACGAATCGAGGACAAAGGATTACAAAAAGACCTAATGAGATTTATATATTATAGATAAAATAAAAAGAATTTTGAAAATTCGAAGTCCAGTTTGCGTGCTTGGAGTACAAGCGGCTTGCCTGGTTTCTGGTCGAAGTGGGGCTAACCGCAGAATTGGAGGCAAGATGGCAAAAGTAAGTCGAGAGTCGAGGGGCGGCGCTGTGGCCTGGCCAGCCCACCGGCGCATCCTCGTTCTTCTCACCCCCGAACGAGGTAAGATCTTCGAAGAATTGACGTTCGCAAAAACATGAGACCACTTTTTCCACCTTGGTCTCACTGTTAATTCTCCTTTCGCAAAATATCCTCAATAGTGGTGAACTTCAAGATACTTCGTATCACAGAAAACTACCCCCTTATCCAGAAATGAGAATATCTTCTATTGGACTGGATTCTATTATTATATTGAATTAGAAATTTAAACAAACATTATCCTCCGAAGGAATTAACATTTCTCACTATTCCTGGGTAAAATTAATAAACTTATAAGCAAGATACAATGCAATCTTACAACAGAGATTGCTGACATGACAAAACAAAATGAAGTCGTCGGAAAAGTCGTGGTCCGATGAAGAGGGTCATTGACTTCCAGATTGCGGGGACCGGGGAAATCCAAAAATCCTTTGGAATATCCGGTAAAAGGCCAGAATAAACATTTCCTGAACGGTTAGTAGCGATGTGGTGGAAGAGGGTGCGGAGGGCGACGGGAGCTTGCGGTTTTGGAGGGCGGAGGTTGGTTCCAGACTGCTCGAGTGCGAGAGGGTGAAACGTAGCTGCACCGTGATGTGATGGTAGGAGAAAGATGGATCTTCGGGCTGACTAAAAGTAGATACGGAAAGCTCGTATGTGCCGCAGAGACGGCGAATGGCGGCGGCACGGATGCTTCAAAGAAAACAGTGAATCATTAAGGACGGCCTGCCACGTTTTATGCCTCGAAACCTCGACGAATCAGTCGAGGAGTAAAAAACTTGGTCTTGTGGGAGTGGAACGTCTTTAAGAGACTCTGATACATTCTGTTACATCATAAATTCTCTCGGATTTTAAATATTTTAATGAGTATTAATCCTATTTGAAAATCTACAATGTCTCCGTAGGAAAAAATGTATTTATAACACTTTAGATTTGAGGGGAAGAAGTTTAAGTTAGGGGATGAATAATTTGACAGAGATTTTGTCGAGCTTTAGGATGAAGTTTTAATTGTGAGATAGTATTCGTAAAATGAGTAAGTTAGAATTAAGAAACTTTGAAATTAATTGCCCTGTATAGAAATTCGAGTAAGGGTGGATTAATCGATACGTACGATACGGGTAAAATAAGTCACAGGTATTAATTAATATGTAATAATTTTGATAGAAAAATATCGTGAACAAGTGAAATGTATCAAGTACATTTCATGCGCGGTAATTCTATTGTTATATTTTTCAGCGGGCAAAGTTTGAAATGAGAACTGCACGAATAAAGCGTTTTTATATTTCAGCGCTCTTTTAGGGGTGGAAACGTGGAAAACGACGCGTCTGTTCGACGTACTGCTCAGAGATGGCGACACGGAGGTACTTTTATCACCCTTCGTTACGAGAGTTGCTGCAACCCCCTTTTCGACACGCGCCATTACGGGTGTGCGACCGTGCCATCATAATAAACAGATAGCACTTTAACAATTATGCATTCGCGTCGATTACACGGTACCGTTGTGGATTTAATTTAGTATTCTCCACCCTTTCCTCATTCACCTTGGTGGCTGAAAACTATGGTTATTCCAAAAATGTTAATCTATCATCCACAACGCTTATTTTAAACTTACTCTTTAAACATCATTAATTTCACAAATCGCAAAAGACTGTAAACCAATAAGAATATTTTTCCAAAACAATTCAAACCTTTCTTACTCAGTGCATAGGTTTCTTGTAGAGAGATGCAAAAACTTGCACTTCCCCGTCGATAATAAAATACTTCAAGCAAGAATACAGATGCGCTCAAAGAACAAAGTGTTATATTAATTTCATGTAAAATGTTCTTCCTGTAAAATTACAAATTTTATTCTCACAAATATTCACGACATTTGTGCGATTATACCCTGGTACAAGCGCCTGTACGAAATACATAACCCAATGACATACTGCGCACCGAACGAATACATCACTCTCGGTCGATCGAGTCCCGGGGGTGCAAGAAATCTATCGATATAGAATTCCATCGTTCGACGGCTGAATATTATCGGACAGCAACGAACCAGTCGAATAAACAGCTGATCCAACGATTTTTCGGCGGCTGCACGTGATATCTCCCGTCGATCGTCCTCGATCGAACGAGAAAACTCGGAAACAAAAAATTCGGCCGACAGTATCCCGGCAGGCAGGGGTGGCTAACATTCCGCAAAACCTTAACCACCCTGAAACGGTACTGTTTTAATGTAATTCCAGAACCGGTTTGTCGTTCGGCTCCTGCACGCATGTAACAGCGCGAACGACAAACCCGTCGACTACCGTGCGTGTAGAGAAAGAGAGAAACATCGAGGGGGTGGTTCGCGCGAAGGGGATGAGAGGATGCACACAGAAAGAGAGAATCGAGAGAATGAGATAGAGAAAGGGTAGAAAGATAGAGAGAGTTGATGCCTGAAACGCGAAAGAGGACGCGAGAAATGGAAGAAGAGGGTGGAACTAGCCGAGGTTGAGAGGGTGAGACAGAAGGGATGAAAGAGAGGGAGAGAGAGTGGACTGTTTTGTTCGCGCGCGATGGACGCGTCGCCATAGCGACCGGCGGTTGTTTATTATTGCGTCCAGCGGTCGTGGGGTGGTGTAGAAGATAGAAAGAGAAAGAGGGTGAGGCACGAGGGTGAAAGGCAGATGGACGAAGTAGAAGAGAGAAAGAGAGAACGGTTTACGTGACGAGGGGGTGCGCGGGGAATGAAAAGGGTTAGGCAGGGACGAGAAAAGCGGGGAGGGGGATGAACGAAGGGCGGAAGGACGAGAGAGGAAGAGGGAGGAACGCTGGTGTGCAACGAGGGAGTGGCGGCCGACCACACGAGGCCGAAAAACACACTCTCCGCCAAACCTACCCCCATCTACGTCCCCTCGCGCCACCTCCTCCCGCTGGTAATGAGAGTTCGATAAAGCGCCGTTACCAGTGTGTGACGTCAAGCGAGTTCTCTCACTCTCTCGTCCTCTCTTTCACCCTTTCTCTCTGTCTCACTTTTTAACCCTTTTTCATCTCTTCTCGAGCCAGTCGGCTGCTCCTATCTCGCTCTGGCTCGCGTTCCATTTTTATTTCTCTTTCGTTGCCTTTTTTCGGCCGCCGTTAGCAGAACGAAGTCTCGCGGCGTGACAAAAAACGAAGCCTCGGAAATTTCGTTGCCGCGGTGGCGAGCACATTTTTTTCCCGGCGATAAAAACGTCGCGGTGGGTTGATGGGTATCATATTTTCATCGGCGGGCCATGCACCGAGAGAGGGGGTGCAATTTGCACGACGGTAGTCCTCCGCGAGACTCGAGTGTCCTCTTCTCCTTTCGTTTCACTCGATGATCGTGGCGAACGGTCTAATTGTTTTGCGATCCAGCCAAACTGAACCCGTTTATTTCTGTACAGAAGACTAACATTTTTTGTAGCTCTTGATCCATCTAAGAGTAAATGGTTAAGTGAAATTTAACATAAGAATTGTTAGAATAATTTTGTACATCTTAGAATTGAAATAAATTTGATTCTTTGAATAAAAAAGACTATTTATTGCACCTCTCTATTTTCTATGCGATTTAAAAGATCTATGGAGTGTGGGAGAATTTAGTGAAGCAAGTAGTTGAAGGAGAGTTGAAGGCGATGCACGAATCACCGGCTACGAATTCATAGGGCAATCGATCAAACCGTAATTAATTCGAAACTCGCCGGGCGCACCTGTTCGAATTCCTCTGACCCCGCTCTCTGACCCTGGAAAGTTTAAGACGCTAATTAAGAAGGGCATCCCAGTACGCAGCTGCCACGCGTCTTCGAGACTGCCAGGAATTATTAAACGGCTGCGAGGAAGAGCGACATAAGGCCGACGAACAAGTAAACCCATGGTGCAGACAGTCGCGCCATGATCTTTCGTTAGGGGCTGGTAACCCCCTAATGTAACTCGAAGGATGTTTAAATAAGAATTATAATCTGATGAATAATTTCTTTATCTATCGCTAACCTGAACAGTTTTTATTAAAATTTATATTAATTAAATACTTCTATAATTTCTAAAATATATTCTGTAATAATTTTGAAAATGGCTCTAAAAATTCAAAGCTTTTAAATTCATAACCACTGTGGTACCAATGATATTTAGTCTAATAGAGAAAAGATGATGAATATGAAACTCACCCCCATATTTCTGCACACGGTGCAAATTCAAGTGTAAGTCTGAATCGGGGACGAGGAAGAACGAGGGAAAAATGTTGCCTTCGTGGAACATTTAGCGAACAACACGTCGAGAATCAGAAACGTGCTAACGATTTTCCACGAAGGAGGTCCGCGAAGAGCCAGCCGGGGAGACGGGTCAGCAGCGGATATCCGGAAGTCTATCAGCACCTCGGAATCTCCACAGTCAGCGCGACAACAATTCGAACACGGAGAATTTCGAGATGAAGCGAAGCGAGAGGACAAAAGACGATAGGATCGCTCATCCCCTTTTCGAGAAGCAGATAGAAATTCATCCCTTAATACGTTCAACCAGAACGAACCTCAGTGATTAGTTGGAAATCGAAGAAACTTCATTATTTGAAGAACCAAAAGTTATCTGTCTGATCAAATGTCATAGAAAGCCTTTGTAGAAGTAGATGGGAAAATTTGATATATTTTACAATCCTCTTATTCCCATAGCTGAAAAAGAGTGAAAGACTCCATAGAATGAGAAACTCTTCGAGTCATGGAGGAAGTTTCAGCGATTAAAAATCGACTAAATGTTCCCTAAAAACAAAAGATCGGCAAGTAAGAGCGTAAAACGTTTCACCCTTAATGTTTCACCGGAGGTGCATCCGCTCACCTGTCCATACCCCGTGATAATTTACTCTTTTTTCGGCGGCCAACCGGCGGGCGCTAATTTACATTTACGAGCGAGATCGGCTAATTGCCGGTTAACCGGTTGGTCGAGCGCGGCAATACGAATACAGGGCGTACAGTTTGTTGCCTTCCGATACAACTGTCGTTCTCCGTGAGAACTCGGGGGTTCGTTGAGCCTTTTGTGCGGCTGACCTCGATTACATTCATTATCTTTGATGAACCGACCGCTAAGTTTCACGCGAGAAACGTTCTCCAACCTGCGAGCCGATGTTCTCCAATATTTCACCGAAGCATCTTGCAATTGGACTTTGTACGAAATGTAAAGATTAAGTTACAGTAATCAGTACTGATAACAAATTCGATGAGCTGTTGTATCAATCGGAAGACAGATGAAGCTGAGAGGAGGTTTGCAATTGTTATAATTCTGTTAATCGCAAGATTTCAACGAATTGGCAGAAGTGTAGATAACTTTTGGGTCGACAGAAAGGAAAAAGACAAACAACCGGACGATATGGAGGCCGTAAAGAGTGGCGGCAAAACGTAAACCGTGATACAGGCGCCAACGAACCGACTGGTCGCCGCAATGTGTTATCGTTGGTAAACGAGTCGCTCGGTCACTCGCCATTCATCTCTAATTCTCCCCGTCGAGGGTGGTGGAGGAAGAGAGCTTCCGCTTTACGAAGATGAAACTTTAATTTCGACGGGTTAGAGGGAAAGTAAACTGGAGAGAAAAAAGATACAATTGCACATCCGTGGATATCAATTTTCTTTTCTCTTGTAACTTTTCATCCGTAACTGCTACGGTCACTTCACCAAGGGTCAACAATTTCAGACGGTGCCATATTGTCAAAACTGTAATATATTGAGTAACTTGAGAATTATTTTCGACCTCAAGTACACTAATTGACAGTTTAAGCTTTTAATTTCATATCCAGTATTGTTTCCTCCAACCTAAAACCATTTTAATGCCAACAGTTTTTCGCCAAAAGTAAATTGATTAAACGGAAGAAGACCAGCTAAAAATTCTTGGCACACGGTAACTTCGCACGCTCAAAATTTGCAGTCAGAGTATATTTCCACGATGTAGACGCAACCATAATGGGTTAAAGTCCATCGAGGTGGTCGGGTAGGTGATGGGTGCGAGCATTAACTAAAAACCGAACCGAGTGGTTCGCTCGGCGAACCAACGATAGAATGGTTGGCCGAGGGACAAACCGGAGGACGAGAGAGGGATGCCAGATGAGCGTGACAGGTACTGCGTTGAACCTCGCTTTAACGTGCAAAACCGAGGATAGTGTGTACGTGTACATGAGACCGAACGCACTGCACTGCTCGCTGTTGGAAAACGCCAATCCGCGTTCGTCATCCCTTCGCGGCCGTCAATGATAGACTGCCATCGTTTCGATCGGCCTGGGTTGGTCGTTAATTAGACTCGTCTTTTATCGTATCTTCCCTCCAACGAATAACTAACCACATAAAATACTAATTTAAATCTCCTTCCAAAATGACATTCTCACAATTAAAGAAACAGAACCATAACGTACGAAAACGACAAAATTGCAAAATTACCTCGAACCATCAAACCCTACCAATAACAGTGCACCACCGAGAATTCCACTGTAACGATGCATCATACGTAGGATTTACGAGGGATGGAAAAAAAAGGAAGAAGCAACTTAGCGAGAATGGAATATCAGAGGTAGGCGCGGGACGTGCCGATAAACAATGTCTGACAGTGAGCGACAAAAATCATGCCCGCGTTTCGCGAACAGACGTAGAGGGAGGATCGTCGAATCCGCGGAATCCCGGTCGATCTAGCGATGCTAGTGACGATGAGGATGGTGGTGGTAGCGCGGCGGCAGTAGCGGTGGTGGTGGTTCTCCTCTCGAGAGCCGGAAGTAGCCGTGAAAAATTTTCCCGTCGACGTGTGGTGGCCCGTGTACGAGGCCAGCGCCGCGCATTTCGCGGTGTTCGGGGTGTCGGGGGTGGTTCACCAGAGAGTGTACCGCGGGTTGGGTCACGGTGGGATGAGTCCTCCGCGATGTGCAGCCCCGGAGAGGAGCAGAGAGCAAGAGGTGAAGCGGGGTGGAGAACGAGAGCCTCCGGTAGGCGACCGGGGGTGGTCCAGGGGTGATCGGGGGTGGCTTGGCGGCAGAGAGTCGCGCTGGGTGGCCAGGGGTCGCGAGAGGAGTGGACGGCGGCAGTGGTGGCAGTGGGTGGCCGAAGGTGAGGGTATTTGTTGGCGCGAGTGGCTAGCCAGTCGGATTACCACCGGGAGGGTGATTCGAGGGGGCTCGTTGGATGGCTGCGGGGTGTGTGCGCGAGCCAGGACGGGGCGAGGGGGTAGCGCACGGGGGTGGAAGGACGGGTGGAGTGGTATGGGGTCACGGTACACACAGTGGCACTCGACGAAAAATGTAGCCAGAGAGCGACCGCCGCTGGAAAATTTACACGCATCACGAGGGCGAAGCTGAATGGCGAGGGTTAAAAGAGCATCGCTAATGGCCACCGCGTCGGTTATTTTGTGGATTTTTATAATACGACCGAGCGAGCCCCTCTTTTTTTCTATCGCGCCCGTAGATACAGTCGATTCCATCAGTTTTTCTCCTCGCTTTTTTTTTCAATCCGACTGATTTTCTTTTGGTGGAATCCTCTCCACCTACTCTTCTGCATTTATTATCTCTAATGACTCTTTCTTCGGGTGGGTATTGCGAGAATGTAAGGCAACAGGGGAATACTGGATAGGATTTCATCGCTGGTACATTGACCGTGGAAATTTTGGAATTGAAAGAGACAGAAATTCCTTGATTGATGAGATGTTAGAGAGTTTCTCTGTAATTAGAACTACATTCAATCTTCTAGGGGGAAAAAAAGGTAGGATACAAATTGCAGGAAAAACAGAACTACGAATAATACTCTAGTTTCATGGATAACTGTATAAATGATATTAGAAAGAATATAAGAACAAAATTAATATATGACAACCTGCCAGGGAATCGATCTTTCTCGAATATCAACGTGCAGACGTAAAGAAAAATGAGTTAACGTTTAAATTTATTAAGAATTCCATTTATCGTAAAAATTTGTCGTTTTGCGCGAGGTGAAACATTCCGCGGCCAAACGGGGTGCCTCCGGCTTGACCTACCCCTCGCGCGTATCCTCTCGGAAACCTCGTGGTAATAACCATTATCCAACGTTTCTCTTGTTCAGCTGAATTATTATTGCTTCCTTAGCAACAAGTGTTCGAAAGTTACACCCTGTCTGTCCTGCGAACGGTTGGAAGGATGACACGCAGACGAAAAAGAGAACTCGGAGGGTGAGAAAAAACGGCGCGCTAAATTCTAACACCCGCGTAAATCACCAAGTTGCGCGAACACCTCGTAAACCATTTTGAAAAATCGTTCTCGATAACTTCCATCCGTCCCAGCCGAATCTTCGTTACACGAGGTTTATCAAACTTTGTGTCTCGATGTGCAATAAATACCTACATTTATGAAACAATACATTTCATATAAATTTCCATAATATAAAAAATAAAAACTATATCAACCATTCTAAAAGAATACTACAACGACTACATTCTAACACTAAATAATCTCTACCCAACTAAAACTTCAAATTCGCAACATACCCGAGGATCATTCGGCCAGTTTGCAGTGCACGGTTGGTCGTTTGAAAAGTAGCGTGAAACGGAAAGAGGGTGCAAGGGGGAAAAAAGGTGCGGTAGAAAATTCGTGGGATCGGCAACGGGCTAACCGGGACACGTTTGAAAAGAGAAATCGGCAGAGTTCATCGACGGATTCCGTCCACGTTCGGAGAAGCTGCCGGACGTGCTCGGGGCAGTACGGGTTCGAACTTCCTGACATTTAGCAGGTGGAGCAGCGAGTACAGAATACACGGAGGTGTACCATGGTCCCCTTGGAGATGGCTCGCACGCCCCCACGGCGTAACGCTAACCCAGTGAAATAGATAGTCTCTCTCGTGGCTGGTATCGCGGCGGACAGGAGCGAGGAGAAGAGGACGTAGCGAGAGGATGAGAACGAAGGGTAGAGGGTAGAGAGAAGAGGGAAGAGAGCAAGAGTACAGGCTGGCAGGATCCATCCATATATCGCGGGGCCAACAAACCGACCGAATCTCGACAGGACGAATGGGTAGGCCGCGTTTTCACCGTTGCCACTCCGCACCACGTTTCCACCGGCGCGGTCGGCTCGTGTGGGTGGCTCGAGTGTGTGCGGATGGGTATAGTTACCCGTAACGCACCACACCGATCCGCCGCACTGGCTGCGAGCAGCGAAAGCTTCGCGGAGAGACAAAGAGAGGGTGAGAGAAAGAGAGTAGAGTGGAATGAGAGAGGAAAAGAGAGAGAAAGGGAGAAAGAGACGAGAAGATATAAAGAGATAAAGAGGAAAGAGACCGGAACATCAACGTATGATGCAAGAGGAAGAGAGAAAGAGAGACGAGGAAGAGAGAGTGGTACCGCCGGTGCAGCTCGGCACTCCGCAAATTTTCAACCGCCACCCACTCGACCACCCCCACTACCAACGCCACCCATGCTCCTCCAACCCCCAACCCTTCCTCTATTCGAGCTCGTTTTTGCCGCGTCCACCGCCAGATCAATGGGGTTGCTAACACGGGTAGGTATATGTGTCCGTCCCCACCGCCCCCGGTCAGACCAGTTCGCTCTCTCCCGCTTGCCTCTCTTCCCGCGACCCCTCGACTAACCCTCCGGGCATCAACCACCCTCGCGATCAACGTCTCTTTCTCTCTTCCTCTTCTACTCTCTGTACAGGGTGATTATAAAGTTTCCACGGACCGATGCTAAATGAATTGTCGAGGTACACGTAACCCCGCCACGTGTTTCGAGCGGTTGAAAAGGGGGTTGGAATTTCTTGGATGCTCGAGGGCAAGAAACTGGGGTAAGAAGTAACCGTGGAGGATTCTTGAGTTTGCGAAGATACGCCGGATTAATTTCTGCGGTTTGGTTTTTCATTTGGTTCTCTTGAAAGGAGGGTACTTTTTTCGTGAGATTAACCCCTTAGCTGTAGGGTTGCCTGAGATGAGTATTATTTTCTCGCTCGTTTGTATTCATCGTTCGTTTTTCAGGGAATGAACGAAGAAATTTGAATGGATTTGATATGGTGAAATGTTTCAAAGTATTTGCAAAACTTTGTTACCATTTTTAACTCTGTTTGGGGGTGCGGATGTTGGAGGTTGGAAGATATTATTGGGAGGAAGATTTCCGTCGTGTTTGAGAGACATTTTGTGATGTTCTGCTTCATGGTTGGCTTATGGAACAACCGTAGAATATTCCTCGTGACCGCAGAAACACCACGTTGACTTTTTTATTGCTCCGTACCGCAGCAATTCGCGACTTGCAGAAACTGCACGACGGGCTGGTCGGAGCAAGAGTCGATCGATCGATAATTCTGTTTCGGTTACAGACAATTACGACTGATTCGACCGCTAATCAACGGCACGACGGCCCGGTGTCTGGCCAACGATCCGACAAATATCCTCAAAGTGATCCGACGACGAGACAGACGTGCAAATCCGCGCGCTAACCCTGCTAAACGTCGATGCACCGAAAAATCGGTAATTTGAGTAGCAAGATAAAATGACAGTATTGAACGTTATACAATGTTTCCATAAAATTCGCGAAGAAGAGAAATGAAAGTTAACTCTGTTGAAAAAATTGTAGATGAAATTTTTAACCAAAAATTGATTTTTTTTTTTTTAAGAGATAAAAAAATATTTTATAATGTACAAAAAAGTAACAGAATTGTTAACAATTGAATTTCTCAATTGTGTCAAATGTTCAAAGATAAATGAAACTTTCAATGGTCACGTTAAAATGGGGTGGTTTCGAAGATACGAGACAAAACATTCACCCAGCGAGCTTATTAAATTCGAGAAACTTAAACACCACCTGTTGAGGGTCTTCGCATCGTTCTCCCTCGAAAAAGTCACGAGCCAACCCTCTTACCCCTCTCGGCGCGATTCCGCGGAAACATTTTTCAAACAGAGTCCCCGGTGCTTTTATTCGCCGGCATGAAATTCCGAGGTGAAGTTCCTCTCTCACTTTCTAACCCTCTATCTTTCTCCCTTTATAACCGATTTTTGGAGCACGTCCAGACACTTGGAGAGCCGGAAAAATCGTGCCGATTTCCTTCGTTCCAGGGAAATTAGCCGGGCGAATTGGACGATTCTCCTCGGCAGATCGACGTCCAATCGTTGTTCCGATTCACCGGCTCGTAAAACAATGCGCGACTGATTACTCGATATAACTTTGAAGGGGGTTGTTGTCGGTGGCAGGGTGAAAGAGAGAGATAGGTGCAACGCGTTGTTGAACTCGTGCAGAATTCGGCTTTTGACATTCATACGCAATGGAATTACCGGTTTACGCGCTGGTGCTGTTGTATTTGCGAATACCGATAGATACGAGTAGCGACTGCCAATTAAGATTGACATCCTTGCAACGATGCCGATGGGATCCTTATTAATGAAATTTTCTCCTTGAAAACAAATGAACTTTCAGACTCTACACGACTGGTTCCTCTTTTCTCGTTGGGACTGTTAAACGTTTAGTCTCATCCCTGTCTGAATCTCGTGGATACTGTTGGATACGTTTACCCCAATTGCATCCAATTGACTGTCTAATTATTAATGCATTCGCTGTCATGATCATTTTCGGACACCTATCAGTTAAGAAAGATTTTTCAGATGTACCAAAGAATTTAAACTGCACCTAGTAATTAAGACTCTCAGCTTCAAGAGCTTGCACTCCTTCAAATAATTACTCTCTCATCTAGAACATGTTTAAATAATTAATTCTTTATTAGAAAAAAAGTTCAATTCATTTTCCACTAACAACGGAAAGACTCACAAAATGGCAAGAACCGTTCCATCAGGAAACGTCGATAAAATAATGCACCATTCCACGACTAATTCGCAACCCTCGTGAACTTAAAGACAGCTGACGAAATCTCAAGCGCACGCTTCGATTTCCTTTCAATCCTCCCCAGCCACGCGACCGATTTCATCCCACAGGAAAATCCTCGGACGGAAGATCGGCTCTGTTTCGATCGAGCAAATCCGACAAGCGTCGAGAAATCGAGAAGATGGAAGCGGTAGCAGAGGACGGCTACTTCAAAGTCGCCCATGGTCGGCCCGGTGCGGTCTTGCGGAACCGAAACTACTTGAAATCCCAAAACATCTGTCAGGTATCACTCCCCCTGGCGCGAGCAATGTCCGCGTTAAATCAGGTGAACGATTGGCACAAAGGAACCGAGCGGACCTCATCTCGAGGACGCTCTCCAAGTCCAGGATCGCGGAAGTCTTCTTCTTTCTTGCATTTTTTTCCGCCTCCTCTTATGCATCTACCCTCGACGTGTCGCTGCATCCGTGCATTTTTCTGAGGAAGAATCGTTTCGAGGAAGGGAGGAAAACTGGAGACGTTGACAACGATATCGCTCTAGGACTCCTTTCTGATCGGTTGCAAACGAAGGAATGATTAACAGAAAGATATTGTGATGATTAGAAGCTCCGATGGTTTTTTCCATATTTTCGTTCAACGTCAACACCTTGAACGCTACTGGTATTTCGCTGGCTCATTGTTTTTGTTGAAGTGAAACTTTTTCTATTCAAATCGCGTCGTTATGAAATGAAGGTCTCAAAGGCACAAATAGATATATAGTTTGCAGGACTTTATCTTTTTAATGCCAATGTGAAGATACTAAGAATAATATGTTCACTATGAACAATTTGTTGAAGGGTTGACGAAGGTTCAAGCATGATAGCCTCGGTAAGTTGGAAGCCATTTAAAATTGTAGGTTTTAGGGCTACCAAAAATTCCTATCAATCTGACAAGCAGGAAGATAGAGAGCCTTCAGGGGGTCCTTTTTCCACCCCCATACACGTGGAACTGGTTCACCCTCGTAACGACAGATGGCTCACGGTGGTCAAACCTTTGAGGGTTTGTCTCCCTTTTCATCTATAAACGGCCCACTTTGTAGCCTCGGGTCGTGTGCCAAGTCTTCAACTTTCCTCCAACTATCCTCGAAGCCTCAAAGACCAGGAATTAGTCGAAGGAACAAGATGAGAGGAGGAAGGCATCGTGTAAACGCTTCTATCCAATGTGTCGAAGCTCAGAAGCGTTTGCAAAACAGATTACGAGCTACAGTTAAATATCCCACCTGACATTCCTCTGTGTAATTTCGACGAGCCGATTTTCTCGAGGGATTATCGTACTGAGAGGGTAGTTTTAAGAAAGAAGGATCTGGATACTACCGATCTGCTTTTAGAATTCATTGTTGAGAGGCTTCATGCTATAGACTTAATGCTAGTCTTTTTGTAACTGTGTATCCAAAAATATTTATAGAAGTTTTGCACTAAATACAGCAGTATTGTGAATATTATTATTTTATAGTCACTAGAAATTCCACTGTATTTGGTAATGTCATTCTTCGTTGACTCTAGTGTCATTTAGTGTTAATAGATGATCCACGTAATTTTGGAGATCGGATCGATAAAGAATATGGAAGATATCTCAAGTATAACGTCATAAATAATTTTCAAAGTCTAGCACGAGACCAATAGAACACTTTCAATCGACTGGCCACGAACAGTGCAGGAGTTTCCAAGTTGACACGCGCATCTGCTCCTCTTCCTCTTTTTTCTACCTCTCCCTGTTATTTCCTCCCGAAGAATTCACCCCCTGATCGACGAATCGTCCCCGTGCACGTCCTATACGATTAACACGTCACAAGGCACAAAGACCACGTCGAGGTATGTCATGGGAAGAAGTTTTTTGTCCCGCGATCCACGGGGCTTTTCGTTTCGCCGATTCGACAACCCCTCTGGTTATGTTTGCGCACACAAACGTTTATCTGCGGGGCACCATGAAGCACCCTGTGCCTCGTGAAACGAAACCAGAATGCTCCTGCGTTCGCCACGAGAAAGAATCCTGATGGGACTTTCGGTAAATGTTTACCTCTTTCTGGTAAGTCCATCTTTATTCGCTGGTAATCGGGTCGAGGGTGGAATCCTTCGTAATCCGTACGGCTATTTCTGTCATCCCTTTCGGTGATTCCTCTTTTAAGTGTATTAACAGAGAAATATAAACTGTTTGCCGAAAGATCAGACTTCTTTCGCTTGGTGAAACGATGAATTGAAAGTCAGACGTGGATTCTTGTGGATCTCTCTTTTCAGGGGGATGAAAACATTTCTGTAGACCTACAAATAAAATTTATTTTGTCCGAGATATCTGATTATAGTTAAAATTATAAAGTGAGAATGTTATAATATTTTTTAGGTGGTTCTGAACCCATTAACAATTATAGATTCTAAATGAAATAATTATTGTAATTAAATCTAGGAGAGGGACAACAAAGACTTCCCTTATTCTGAGGAGGATTCTCAGAATATCCAAAGATGTTATTTCGAATAGAAGAACGACGAAAAAAGGGTAGATTAGGATTCGTTTCCATCACACGAACGTATGCAACACTGACGAAGAGAGGGGGTGGCTCTCGTTAGAGGGAGAGTCATGCCATGCTGAAGTTCATCAAAGGTACTCGGAGCAATCGATATTAGTCGGATGGAAGGCGTAAATTATAAATCGAGCGAGTCTTCAGACTTCGAACTTGGAAGGCTGCGAAGCACCATGAAATATGCATCGGTCTTAGAGGGTAGTTTCGTTCCACAGAGGGAGAACGGTGAGGCGAGCGTTAAAATGGAATTAACACCCGCGTCCGTCCAAAAGTCCCAAGTGAGAATCCACCCATCCGAAACTATTCGCGACAATCATTTGGCCTGGTGTCCTCTTCGTTTCTCCAGGGGTGGAAATCTCTTCTATTTCCATTGATTCTTCCGGAAAGCTGTAATTGTCTCAACCACGAAGAATTCCTCTCCAGACCATTTTCCTCTTTCTCACAATCCCCCTAAAATCAAACAATTAAAAATTACTATCTGCCCTAATATTTAATTGATAAAACTCCAAGAATCTACCAATTCTTGATATTAATTCTTGAAATAACTAATACTGAAATTTCGCTGTTTAAAATACAGCTTTTTTAAGCGCGATAAGATTGTCAGTTATATTATTCAGTTGCATACTAAATTGACTATATAATATCGATATTAAAAGTTATCATTCACCCTGCTAGAGTTGTGAAATTCTCTTGTATTCAGCACCGCGAACATTCACGGCAAATCAATCGCCGATCGATAATATATAAAAGTATGGAGGAATAAAAAAATTCGATTTTTTTAGAATCGTTCAATGTATTTATTCCCATTCGATGATGGTCCAAAAGAGCGAGGATATTTCTCGTGCGGTAGGATATTCGAAAAAAAATCTATAACCGCTAATCCGCGTCTCATTAGTGCTTTGCGCGGACATCGTTCCGTGCCACATTTTACGATTCTAATGACGGCCAGCTTGTTTGATTGAAGCGCAGCTACTCTAATAAAATAAATCATGCGTGGTGGAGAGGCGCGGCTGCTGCGAACAGTACTGTTGGTTCAAATTAATCCCATTGTGCCTGGATTTGGTCGGTGCGCCAATTAAACGGATTATTATCGTCGCTACCGTCATTACTTTTTGCGAAAACCAGTTCACTGCACCAATTCGATCGCAAATTTTTATTATACTCTCGTCTCTCCGCCTCGGTCTTCCACCCTGGCATTTATATTGCAAAAGTTCTTCAAACGTTCGTGGTAAATTAATTTTTCCTTAAGCAAATAACTTGCCCTTCTTTCTCATTTCTATTTGCAGAGATTTATGAATCTCTGTTACTTACACAAGTAGAAAATGTGTTATTAATATTTGAAAGATCGATGAATTTTCTTCTGAAAAAAAGAAGGTAATTGCAAGATACTTGATTTTTTGAAAAAAAATCTAATTTCTTAACGATGTCAACTTTAGACGTCTATCAAAGATCGAGAGACCATCGAAGACAGTGAGTCGATCGTCGTCAGGATTGTAATTCCAAACTCACCCCTTTCGCGAAGGTTTCTATCGTCCTTGAGTGCGATCGCGCCCTACGACGAATCCGAACGGTGCGTTTAGGAAATACAGCATGGCTCTTGGAGAAGATGGCTACCGGAAATTGCTCGGTGACCTTACTTAGGACTTAGCGGCGGAACTTACGGGAATGGCAAGCAGACGAAGGGTTACCATATCGTCCAAGCCATGGAAGGAAAGGGCATTAATGAGGTAATAGTACCAGAGAATCCGAGACCGTTTCATCCGAACTTGATGAGCCGTTCCGAATTACATCGTCTTCGACGGTCATTCCGTCGAAGGAACGGGGGTGGATTTTAACCCTCTCGGAAGCGCGAACACCTCTTACGCGTTGCTTTATGACAATTGACACGGATTACCGTTGAATATCTACATGCTGTAACTTCCAACCATTCTGTCATCAAGTAACTAATAATTTTGATGTACCATCAGTATTTTAATTAAAAAGATACCTCTCTGATGTCTCAATTTAATATTTTCTTAATCCAAGTAATTTTCTATTAAAATAATGTAATCTTTGAAACTTTGCAATTATTTTTTATATCATTTCCAGTTCTACCAGCCAATGAATAACCATCAGTATTTTAATTAAAAAGATACCTCTCTGAGATCTCAATTATATTCATTGGCTGGTAGAAAAATAACAAAAGTAATATTCTTCTCAAGAAAATATTTTTTTCTAACATCAGTCCCAGATATTGCGAGACACTGGAAATGATATAAAAAATAATTGCAAAGTTTCATAGATTATATTATTTTAATAGAAAATTACTTGGATTAAGAAAATATTAAATTGACTCTCGAATAAAGTCTGCAAAATTGAGACTTGTCTGCGATATTTCTCATCTATCGTTAGTGCTCAAGATATTGCAAAGCTGACGTATCAACGTCAAGATTGAACCTTGTCAAATTATCGTGTGCCATCAAACTAAAATTGTTCAATTACGATTTGTCACGTAGACTCGATTTTCCACGCACATCGTGCACACGTCTTTCGATTCGTACCCCCGCGTTCTTCGCGATTGCCCTGCATGGGGTCCCTAACAATACTATGTAAGGGGCTGCAAGTAATAATGGCCAGAGGCATCGATCATGCGACGAGCATGAACGCCGTTCAGAAATAGAAGATTGCAAAAAAGCTCCCTTTCAGCTGACCTCTCCACGTTTTCGCAACGAGGAGTCTCAGATTATCAAAGAATCCTCAAAGTCGCCAGATGTGATCCTCCATTGAAAAAACAATCTCCACAAAATCATCCTCACAACCGTCACGCTGAACTCTACGTGAACTCCATGAAATTTCATCCTTCTTTTCAATTATTTCTTTGTTCTAAACCACCTACATCTTCTTCGAGCCGAGATCCAACATAGAAAATTCTAATACCCCTAATTTCAATAAAATATAACTTAATTTCCAAGCAGAAGATTGGTCATTAGTAGTCTACCTACTTAAATACAACAAACCGTCTCAATAAACATTACTGTCGCCAAAGAAATATTTTCCAAACACCCCTCAACACTTATTCAACAGTCCAAAAGTGAAAAATTTCACAACTATCTCCGAAAAGACAAACTCACCCCCACAGAAACCATCGACTGGACCAACCTACGTCCGAATTCGTGGCATACGGGTGTGAAAGGGGGTAGTAGGTACAAAAGGCCGTCTCTGCGGAACGCAGTTAGATTTAGTGTTGGTGTTTCTGCCGCTCGTATTAGTGAGCGGGGGTGAGTGCTCGAGGGGTGCGTCCCGAACACGTGACGCCTGATTCATACACAGACTGCTACGGAATCAATTTGTAATCTTGACTCGAATTAAGGACGACACAGAGGGCTTGCCGAGGGGGAGAACGTGGCGGTGCAAAGGGGGTGGCGAACCGACGAGGAGGTGGCCCGAGAGAGGGTGGCAGTCGGATACGTTTATTGGTAAGCGAGGCTGGCATTTGGTCCGAGAATGTGCCACCGGTATACTGGAATCTGAACTGCCTCGTACTGAGAGCATTATAGTCTGGTTGTAGGTTATTAGGTGCGTTGGTTAATAGGCATCGATATCGGGTATTAATGGCAGGTAACCAGACGGTGATAATGGGTATCAAAGGGCGGTATTTTAGCGCGTCGCAACCGAGGCTAATTCTGGGCTTTTACCCCCTGTTATTTAATATATCTCCTCTCGACGGGGTGCAGACACTTTTTTTTCCTCTAAAGGGAAGGAATCTTGTAATTTTTGATTGACGATATGTAGAAAATGTACTATTAATAATTTAAATTATTGGAATGATTCTTTGCAAAGTTTCGATGTCAAATATACTTTAGAGTTTTAGAGAGTGAGCATATTTTTTTAAAGTGAAGCAGGATATTTTTCCACACTTCGGTATACATGATAAATAAGAGAAAATTATCAATGGGTGGAGGGACGAATCAAGGGGTGAAGTTTCGCAGAGAAACTTAACGTACGCGGGTGTTTCTCCGGCGAGAGATCCGCGAAAGAGACGAAGCGGCAAAACAAAAGGGGCGCAGTAGATGGAGGCGTAGGTGGAGAGGGGGTGGGAGAGAGAAAACGATCGGGGCAACGAGAACGGAAACAAAAGCGACGCGGGGCGATACGCAGTATGGCGACGCTTCCGGCTCGCTCACCGCACACAATGCACTCTCCCGTGTTAACTTCTGTGCCCCGTGTGCTTGCTCTTCCACCTTCCTCCACCGCCATCCCCCTTTTCGTTCGCAACGCGTTCTCCACCCACACCCCATCGTCGAAACACATACAGGTCGACCCTCTGCATCCAAAACTCGTAGATTCTATGCGTCTCTCGAGCGTTACTTGAGCCGCTGATAACCAGGGACGACGATAGGGCAACTCGTACCCTTGTTCAATCCCGAAAATGCAACAAGTTTCGGTGTTAAGTTAATTCGCGATGTTCAAGATCGCGACAGAAATTCTACCCTTACTTACACTGCACGTTTCTGTGAATTTTTATGTCACGAGGGGATGGAAATTTGAATTTTTTAAGATGTTGGATAAGTGTAGCTTCTTTTTGGAATTAGAAGTACAATAGGACATCTTGTATGCTGAGTGAAATGTGCAAATTAAATTCTTATTATCGTTTACTTGGTTCTATTTCAATTTCCTCAATGATAGAATTTTCTTATCGTTCATAATCACAGAGACACTAGTGGAATGTAATATGTTAGAATAATAAAAGATACTTTAATGCAGTAAATTTTGAAATTGATAATAACGATGATAATACTGAAGAATATGGGGTAGAATTACGAAAATTACGAGTCAGGAAAGAACGTCTGGACCAAACAACGTTCCTGTCAGCATTGGCTGTGCACCTTTTTTTCACGTGTCTAACCATAGCGTCGCTGACACCCTGCGAGACCTTATTGTCTTTGTTCGATGTAGGCACTACGTGATATTAAAAAAAGCCGGTGCCTTTGGTGGTCACTGGCGAGGAAACGGAAGCTTAACGCGCAGGAACGTTTTAAGGAATTAGTTCTCGCCGTAGTTCGTTAGGTAAAATGCCATCCTACGGATTCGTCTGTTGTTCGGGGGTTATTAATTAGTTGCAGCTCACGGCGCAGAATGATGCGTGAGTCTGGTACCACTCTTTTCACGGAGGACAATGGTGTTCCATTGTCAATAATAGGAAAGTTTATAAAAATATCCTTGAACGTTGCACAAACCAGAATCATCTCTATTTAAACGTTACTATTACAAAAGAATTTGTCAATCTATTTAAATAATTTTCAAGAGCAAACCTGCTAAACGTCAATGATACGTTTTTATGAAATTCTTCCATAATTTGAGATTCGACGTGAAAATAATTTGTCCATATAAATTCAAAGTGTCGCGAAATATTAGTACCAGTTTGTCATGCAATCTAGCAACACCGAAACTGATCCAAGGCAGAAACGTAAATCTTTCGTCACTTTTCACTCTATACAACCCCCGATCGATTCTCAACGACAGATGTAACATAGAGAGAAAAAAAATGATACAACGGGGGAGGCAAAAAATGGGGTTAATCTCGCGCTAATCCCTGGCTAGGTGTAAGAGGGTCTCGAAGGCTCCCGAAAAACATCCCTCAAGGACAACGGATCGAGTACGTGAAAGCAACGAAATTGGAGGGTGGCTACTTTCCTGTACTTTTACCTAGAAATTATCCTGGGGACCTTTGAGGAACGAGTAGGTCGTGAGGACGGGCAGTAAAAGTCTTGAAAACTGGGCCTTTATGGATCGTGGCCTCTATTTTGCCAAGGGGGCTACCGGCAAGACTCTTTCTCTCTCGTAGAAAGCAATTTCTTCTTAGTCGAATCGAATAAGCTCAACCGAACGAAAGAAGAGGCTATGGATGATCGTTCAGATTGCATTCTCAACGCTACACTTTGTCCTTTAATTTTATATACTCCAAATAAACAACAACATTGAACAGAATTTTTAAAACAATCCTACTATTCTAAATCGAAGAGATTATTTGATTTCAAATAGAAAGAAAAATTCTTTTTACCATGATCGTTAAAGAAAGTCCCCAGAGTGTCGATATTTCACGGGAAAGCCAGGATTTTTTCGTTAAATAAAAAGTGTACGAAGCGAGATCGGCAGAATTAATCCGGCCTCGTTGAAGCCCCTCTTCGAAGGGGTAGGTGGCAAGGCTGTGGCTGCAATTTCGTTGTAAATCTCGCACGAAAGCCCGTCAACGGCACGCTGACCCAGAAAATCAAAGGGTTGGGATTCCGTCAAGATCGATTCGAATTTCGTGCACGGCCACCGACGGTCTTTACGACCCGTCCCTTCGAGTATGGGCGAAAGGGCTGAATATCGGCGCGTCTCTTTTGCGCGAAAATCGGTGAAATGAGCCTAGGCACCCCAATAAATCTCTCCTTCACGGCCGGTCTCCTGGTTTCTGTCTTCGTTCATGAAGGTGCAAAATCGAGGGTAGCGGACCCCGTGGCAGGGCCGCAGGGTACACCTAACCGTGGGATGCCCCCCACGAAGCATACAGACGAATCCTTGTCTAAATATTGGGCCCCTCGGCACACTGCGGCTCGTAACTTAATAAATTACGGTGACCCATTAATACGGTAAACGTGAAGATTTCACGTGAATTCTCGGCAACACACAGCGACGGGAATGCGTTTGAGGCTTTTGTTTTGGAGAAAGTTTAATTGGGTTTGAGGGAGCGTAAACGTGTGTCGTATTTCAAGGGCGAGATAAAGGATTTGGTAATATGGCATTGTCTTCGATGAAATTCATACCTACCTGAGAATCTTTTGCAAAATTATTTTGCCAATTTCCTTTAACATTGGCAAAGTTTAATGATAGAAATTTTTGGAACTTATTAGTTTTGGTGGAAGAAATAATAGAAATTAATAAATAGAATGGTTAGATTATTGTAAAAGCAGGTGGTTATTTTTTATATTCATATCTGAGAATATAAAATTGTATTGGGGAAAATAAAAAATTATTTTGGAATATTTGTAAGATTTTAGGGGGTGTTAGAGTTGATATTTTTAATGGAGTATGTGGGAAACTATCGGAGATATTTTACGAAGCGACTTAAGCGACATTCTAAGTAAGAAGACCCCCCGGGTGGGACTTACGCGAGCGCCTGTCCAAACACTGTCAGTCCCAGTGGCTCGCCCCGAGCAAATCCGCTGAACTTAATAAATTCGTCAAGAGTTAATTCGACGTCAATCGCAGGATTAGCCGGATGGAAGGCGTGATCTGGACATTTCTATAGTTAATGACAATCCTTTCAACTAAGAAATCATCGTAATGATGGTACAAACTCATCCCATTCTTCTCATTCTCAATCAACACTACAAACAATTCAATCAAAATAATTAGTACCTACCCTTACTTCCCATCTTTCTAAACCATAGCATATAATTAAAAAACCTAGAATCATTTACCAATTGAAATAATTCCTATAAAACCATCTTTACACTTTTCCTCCAGAGGCAACGCGAATTTGAACTCGACACCACTAATTGGAAAAGCCGAGCCCTTAACACCATAGCCACCATAGTCCCCGGACTATTACTCATACGATAATTAAATGCATAAATAAATTAACATCCAACCAATATATTAACTCAAGTAATCACACTAAATTGACTTCAAAAAAAAAAAAAAAAATTAAAATACTTAAATATTTAAAAATCATTCTCTTTCATCCCCCTCGCACAATCTCCTACTAATAACAACGATCATTCTCCAGAAAAATAAATCTATAAATCCAAAATTACACCTGCATCGTTGCACCCAAAGCAACAGTAGAATTCGAAGAAGCCCGTAGACCATCGAGGTCAAGAAACGCGTGGAGGATCGAGCAGAGGAAGGTAGATCCTCGGCGGTGGGGTGGTTGGAACACGTGCGCGTGAAAATTTACGTCGTCACGTAAGCGTGGCATAGGCGGGTGGAAAGGCAAAACGTTGAGAGAAGGAACGAGAAGAGCAACGTTAACGAGAACAGGAGGGAGAAACGCGAGAAACGTGGAAGTACAGAGGGAGAAAGGTCCGATGGTGAGGATAGAACGGGAGAAAGTGAGAAAGATAAAGAGGGTGGCAGAGGGGTTGAAAAGTGAGACAGAACGAAACGAACGAACATCAGTAGCAATAGTAAAAGCGAGAGGTATACGATGGTGCAACGAAGAGGATAGAGAGAAGATGAAAACGGTAAGGAAGAGCGGAGGCAGAAGCCACCCTTGGGAAGAGAGGCAGGCAGCCCCTTTCGCAAGGCACCCCCTAAGCCTGGTTAGGGGCGAAGGCGGCGAGCCGCGGAGGCCACAACACGACCGCCGTCCTCATTGGTCGACGCGCTTGCCCTGGGTGGGGCTCCGGAAAAATTGGAGGGGAGAAAAATCCCCTCTAAATAGCTGCGGCTGCGGCCGCGAAAAACTAGAATCCGCTCAGCCGGCATCGAGTGCGCGTCGCTGAGGTACCAAATTCATTTGTGACATTTTTTTTTTCATTTCAAAGTGCAGAACAAACTTCGGGGTAGTTTTCGTTCGAAGGACATTTCATTCGTACGAAGAGAAGATCAAGGATCGCATTTACTTTCTGGTGTTTCTTCGAGTTGTGTTGTTGTGTGAACACGAGAGAAACAGTGCCTAGGAATAAGCTCGAGTGTGCAACGAAAATTCAGAGACTATCGGTGTTACACTATCGAGGATTATCCTGGACTTTTCTTTTGGTTTTCTTCGATCCTTTCTCTGATTGGAGAAAAAAAACATGCATTTGCCGGAAGGACCATTAGGAATGGATAGCTTCAATGCAATTCACGAGACTCTACAGGCGTGTCACGGTGATCTCGTGCGGACCGGAAGTCCCGCCATCCTCTGTAGTGCACTTCCATCGCATTGGAGGTCAAACAAGTCTCTACCGGTGGCTTTCAAGGTCGTTGCGCTGGACGAGGTCAGCGACGGCACGTTGGTCACCATCAGAGCCGGCAACGATGAGAATTGTTGCGGTGAACTCAGAAACTGCACTGCCGTCATGAAGAATCAAGTTGCCAAGTTCAACGATCTTCGATTCGTCGGTCGAAGTGGAAGAGGTCAGTATCTTTTAAAACCACCCCTCAATTTTCTTCCTTGACCCTTTGACCTTTTTATTAAAATTCCAAAGATTGAAAACCATTCTCCAATAATTCTTGAATTACTGAAGAATCTAACTCAAATCTCTCTCTATCTCATTACAGGAAAATCATTCTCCCTGACGATTCAAATCAGCACGGTACCCTTCCAAGTGGCGACCTACACGAAAGCCATAAAGGTCACCGTAGATGGTCCCAGAGAGCCAAGGTCCAAGTCGAGTAAGTATCTTGAATGAAAATTTTTCTTCGATCGAAGTATCACCAACTAGAGTTATTCTCGCGAATACAGACAACTCCATAGATTCACGTCGACCACCATAGAATCCGCAAAGGGATGTAGGAGTATCTCGCAGACGTTTAATAAACCGGTATATATCTGGTGTACCTCAAACCGCGAGAGCCGTGGCGGTCGCAGGACGACGAGAGCTTGCAAGTTCTCTCTCTCTCCATCTCTCTTTCACTCTCTCATTCTCTCTCGACACCCAGAGTGTCGAGTTTGTACACGTGGACGTGCATAAGGTGGTACGAAAGTGTGCGCCCGCGCGCTCGCATTTTGGCCACGCACATGGAAATCGCCCGTAGATCGCGAGAGAGAAAGCTTGGCACGTTTTCAAGCCGCGATCCTGCGGAGGTCTTGGTCGGTGTCCTTTGCTTCGAGTCGCTTATTTTCTCAGAGACCCAACGAGATTTATCCGGGATGCGCTATAAAGTTTCTATCTCACGGCGGGTGTTTATCGGTCGGCATTCGGTCGAGGAAAAGAGCTGTAGTTAGCCGCGGGTGGTAGAATCGACCAACCAAAAGAGACGGAACGACGTTGATGGACGTTAGTCGGTGCAAAGGAGCCGCGTTTACGCGTTTGTTTATCGCGCCACATATGGCGGTAGCATGTGTGCTAGGAAAAACCTCTGGTCTGCCGTCGTATAACGCGAACGTTACGCGAAGATCGTATAAACAGAGATACGTCGGCTTCTCTTCCTCTCGCCTCGAAGAGAGATCGTTAATTCACGGCTTTATAGGCCGACATTGTATGCCTGCTTGGAGTCGCGCTTTTTCTTCTCTTCTTTACATTCGACACGGTGATTCTTTGTCAGTTCGTTAGGCGCGCTGATCTTTTTCGTTTAAAGATAGTTCTTTTAAGTTAAAACTTCAATGCGGTGACTCGTTGATTGAGAAATGGACGTTAACGAGGTGTATTACCTTCGAGATAATTCGAGATCGTCCAAGGCCATTGAGAAAGGAATCTTGATGTTATTTAAAGGGGAATCGGGAATCGTGCGAGAAAGATCGTAGTCTGACTGATCGGTTTATTTTGAACCATGCTGAAATCCATGATTCTAGTATTAAAGGAACGTTTATTGTTTATTTACAGATTATCAGTATGGACCTGGTTTTCCTGGACTTAGCTTACTCAATCCCTGGGTCGACGTTGGCTACCTGGGTCATGCCTGGCACCTGCCACATCCGGCGCTCGTCAAAGGTAAGGATCGTTTTTTAACACTGCAATTATTACTTTCGATCCATGAATAATAGTCGAAATAAAAATTAAACTCTTCGGGATAATATAATTCTCTGGGCGAAGTTTGTATTTGCAATCCAAAAATAGTAACTTGATCTTCCAACGACGGAACTTCCAAATACTCTAAAGTTCAGATTCTCTCAACGAAAGTCCTTAAAATCATCTCAAACTTCACGACAATCCTCAAACTTGCAATAACACTCCGCGAAGTAGTTGTAAATGGCTGAAAGTAGGCCGAAAAAAAAACATCTCCAAGTCAGGACACGTTGTCGAGAGTCCGCGTTATCGATTTCGTCGAGTCCGCGACGCCTGGCGATGATTCATACCCCATGGCTGGACCGAGGGGTGAGCCTGAGCTCCCTTTTCCCACAACGGACCCCCTTCGACCCCCAGCAACAGCCCTTCCGTCGTTGGAACAACAATGCGACTTAGTTCCCCTCACCCACGAGTTCTCATCCTTCCTACTAGCATGCACGGAATCACCAAAATCATTGGCCCCTCTAATCGAACCTTTCTTTTTTTTTTCTCAATAGGAACAATTCCAATGCCACCGACGGACTTTTTTGCACCGACGTTCCCACCGACGGTTCTACCGTCGTATCCGTTCGAACACATCAAGTATCCGACGGAATACGCGACCTTACCGCCAAAGACGACGACGACAACGACAGTTGCATCCACAATTCCTAACAGCCCCTCGAGGACACCACCAAGAAGTCCAAGTGAATCGGGCAGCGAATCGGCAGCGGAAGAAGTTCGTAGTGCTTTCGTGCCGATCCGATTGAATACTCTACCACCAAGTTCATCGGTGACGACACCATCTTCGTCGTCTCCGGAAAGAACGAGCAGGAAACCGAACGAGGGTATCAGAAACGAGCTGAAGGCACCGAGTTCATTGATCTCTCAGAGATCACCGAAGAGAAGTCCCTCGCCAACGAAGATCTCTTCTCCACCCCCGGCGAAACCGGTATGGAGGCCGTATTAGGGTCGAAGAGGAAGAAAAAAGAAATCTGAAGCTCGGTGAGGGTGGATGAGCAAACGTTCGCGAATCCACTGGAAGGCTAGTGATAAAACAAGATGCGAAGTAAAACGTGTCTATGGGAGCTCTTCGATTTTAAGGAAGAGTCTGTGCAAAAAGAAGAATGAAACGTCGAATATCGTTCGAGACGTTAGACGATTGGTGTTTTTAAAGTTCGTACATTTAATGGACCATCGATTGTCTTCGGTTTTACGAAGACGAGGAGGAAGAATGTGGGAGATACCATAACTCGGTGATACCGATTACATCGATCGAAGGCTGGTCACTTTCGATCAATCGATCGTGTTGTATATTTAGAATAATTGTATATAGAGATTACCAAAAGGATGGTTTGTAAATACGTGTAGATAGTTCGTGGACAATAATGTAGACATAGAAAGAGAGATTATATGTATGTATATATGCGTGTACGTGAAATCATGGAGATTAGTGTGCGTGTATGTAAGAGAGCGAGAGAGAGACCAAAAGACAGAGATATTGATATTATTTATAAGCCAGAGATCTAATTTAATGTAAACAGATATAATATAGAGATCCAACGAGAGGAATAAAATTGGAAATCTTAAACTATAATTCATTCTCTATTTTTTTAAACATCCCATACATCCAAAGTACAGATAATTCCATCGCTTACCTCCAAATTAGCGTGACGATTTGAAGAATCGTTTCTTTCAAATCATCCACCATTATTCTCAACTCGCACGATTCCGCCGAATGAGGGGCCCAAAAGAAACACGAGGCGTTTTAACGTGCCTTTAAAACGACAGATTCAGATCTTCCTTGCACGCGTTACCCAGGAGGAGGACCATGAAAGAGATTGAAACACCGCTTCGTGCCGCTGCAAGGGGAATCCATATTTTTTTTTGTCGCGATTTAAATCTGAATGGCCGTGCCGCCGCGGTCGTTGGAGGCCTCTACGTGTGTACGTATGGGTTCCCATACGGCGTGCACAAGGGTAGAGAATGGTTTATATTGAGGGGAGTGCGTGAGATCTGTATTAGTACCGATAGCCTAGCAGAACGTCAGGGGTTCTCACCGTTCTTGCCCTTCAAACGTCCTCAAATCTGTCACAATAATTTTCCAACCCTTGGTAAATGTTTCTTTGAAGATTGAAATGTTGCTTGAATCGATAGATTAATGAAGTTATTCGTAACGAAACGATCGGCGCGATGAGATCGACGAGAAACTTCGCAAAACGATGGATAACAAACGACATCTAATGGAAATTGCAACGCGAAATGCTTCAAATTCGAGCGAATATCGTGTTACGCGAGGCTTCCGTTGCCGCTACTGTATCACCGTGAAACATAACCTAGGGCAAAGGGATGGTTGCTTTTTTTCAATCGGCACGCTCATGTTTGTCAGCTCGTGCAACACTAGTAGCAGAGAATACGGGGGTAGTTAATCTCCGCGACGTCGAATAACTCAATTTTCGCATTCCGCATCGACGAACGTTGGGAAACGCAGTACCTCATGCACCATTGGGATACTTTCGATTTATTAATATCAGGTCATTTTTCCTATAAACAGCCCGCCTTGCATTGTCAAAATTTATTTCTTTATTTCACATCATCATCGTTTACAAAAGACCAGAGAACTTTCTGACTCTATCGTCCTTCTCACAAAAATTAGAACGTTGCAACCATGCAACTAATTATTGTTTATCGTTTGCAGAAACCTTAGAGTCGATAGTAACATTAAAAAGTTGAAAATTGTGTAGGAAATCTATGTAATGCTAAAATTGAAGCTTTCGTAACGTCTAATGGGATTAGTCGAACTAAAATGAGAACCGCGTTGACACCCCGTAGCCGTAGGGCTGTTCGTTGACGAGTAGACAACGGAACCAAGCAACCATGAAGGGTCGCCGCACGAACCGAGCCAAACCGATCGGAGGCAATCCATGGTAGTGCGAGAGAGTTAGCCGGCGCTAACTAATGTTTGCCCAAAGAATCGCGCCGAATAATCGAGTCAGCAGCGGGCACGCGGGTCGAGGGAGGAAAAAAATCAGCGCCCGAATCACCGGCGGAATAATCGACTTTCACCACCAGAGAACGGACTTACTCGTCTGGACGTTTCGGCTATTTTTTTTCACCTACGTCCGTCTACGTGAAATGGACGGTATTTGATGATCCGTCGCTTTAAAAAGTTACCCCCTCTCTTAATGGACGCGCGAGATACACGAATATTCCCGGATGAAACCAGTGAGAGAGCAAGAGGTGAAGGGAGAAAGAAAAAGAGAGAAAGAAGGAATCGTGTTACTCGACGTGAAGCCTGCGTGAGCATCGTCCACCCACTCTCTCGTGGCAAAAAAAAAATACGAGGAATAGAAACGAGCCAGGAGCGAAGGAGGAAGAGGACACAAAGAGAGAGCTGCTCGAGCAGAGAGAGACTCGAGTGGACAGCAACGGCGAGAAAAATATTTCGAGGATTTCGGTGTGCCGACGTGCCAGAGGATCCGGCTCTCCCGCTTCGAGATCTGCGAGGACACAGTTCGAGGGTCCTAGAGTTAGGCAATCAGCGTTGATGAGGGGGTGCCCGCGGAGAGAGGGGTTCGGACAATTAGTAACCAGCCGGCCCTTTGCCTCTCTGCCCTTCTTGCCGCACCTTCGGCCGACGATTCAGCCGGTGAAGCTGGCCGACAACGCGGCGACCGCAGCCGCTACGCATGCGAAAGAGGCTGCTCGATGCGAGAGGACGCGTTTACGTGGATTACGCTTCCAAGCTGATCCTCTGGTATCGGCAAAGTCAGCGAGAATTCGCGAGATTCGCGATATTTCGCGGGAAAATTGCTACTTGAATTGTCTTGGCGCACGAGAGATTGTTAATTCGAGCCACAAGAACCGACTACTCTTGACTTCTACTGGAATAAGGACGATGAAAGTACTTATACTATTCTCATCCACCGCTATTATCCTGTTGGACAAAGATAACCATGATTTCAATTAATAGTACACCACTCCTTGAACAGACAAACCGTCTCCGCACGAAAGATCCGCCCTAATTGACAAATCGTTCTCAAGGAAACCGAAAAGAAATCTCGAGATCGTTTTATCGTAACCGAGCCAATTTGCTAATAACAAAGAACCCTGTCGATCCGTCCGACCCCTCCCTACCGTTTTAATCGTTCCTTCGAAATCCATTGAAAACAGCTCCGTAAAAACGTGTCCTCCTTAAACGGCGCCACTAATTGCCTCAATCTCCTCTCCTTTCCACGTGAAACGTGTCGAGGATTACACGACATCCGGTACAAGTGGAGTTCTCGAATACCGCGGGAATAATAAGCCTCTTTTCTTCCCGTGGGGTTGGTCTCCGTTCTTCTTCCTCCTCGATGGCCGATCAGAGACTCCTCCAACGGCAAATATGCCTCCCTCTCTCGAGGTAGCGCCTTTTACTTATCTCAGGGGGTGGCTAAGATTCAGGATAAAGACAGGCAGTCACGTGCGCGCGGGCGATCGACCTTAGGAGACGCCTAACGAGCTGTTTTGCATCGCAATACTTCGACCTCGTTATCGGCTATCGATCCGTCCCGAACACACAGCCACGATGCTGCCATGGATTAAAGAGTACCTGCGCAGGGGGTGCGTGTACGCTCGCATTCGTTCGGGGCGCATAGGTGCATCGGACCGGGGGTGAACGGTGTGCATTTCTATACTCGCGTCTGCGTACGTATCGGTACGTAGGGTGTTGGAAAAACCTGCATGAATATTTCCAACGTGCGCTTGTTTGACCGATTCCCATTGGGTAACGGTGAAAGGGCGCATCGTTTCGCGGAAACCACCGATTTTCAGGGGTTCCTGCTAAATCAGCACAGGGTAGTTCCGGAGAATGCCGATCGATCGTTTGTAAGGGACCGTTTCGACTGGGTAACTACTTTGTGTTATCCTCTTTTTTTTAGGATTTCTATCGATGGTCCTGAAATGATTTTCTTTTAAGGGGGTTGCGAATATAAAGTTGTACGGGATTGAATTTCATTCAGATAGAATTATTCTGGTCAGGTGTGTTGAAATGGAATAGAAGTGTTTGAAATGGACGGGAGTTTCGAATTTAAGAACGAAGGGTGAGATCCGTCGAAAGTCCTAAGAAGGGTAGACCGCGACCATCAGACATCGTCGAGCTCACCGACTCGACGACGAGCGCAAGTCACTCGATAAACGCGAGTATATTAACAGTAAACTGTTGGAAGATCAAACAGGATAATTAATCTCGTTAGTCCCGAATCAACCTGCACTCTCTATTATCGGATTAGCATACCGGTGTCCCCTGCAATTGGTCAGCGACCGAGAACACGGTATCGCACGTCCTCGCGCACTTTCCTAGGTCATGAGTAAATTTTCCTCGGATTAACGGAGCTCGAGAAGGTGCGAAAGCCTGTTAGTCGCCTCCTCCCCCGCAGGTCGTCGCAAAAATTCCTTGAAATACCGGGAAATACAACCGTGTTCGTTCCCTCGGACGACTGGTGAAACGAACCGTGAGGCGATGAGGCGTCGTAAAAGGCAATAAACCACAAAAATTTCCCGCGTAGCGCTTATAAAACCGCACTCAGGTTGTTTGCCGGGCCGAAGAGCCGCGGTTAGGCCGTTCTCGACGGCCTGGAGGTGTACAGTACCGAGGTTTAAGGCTGACTCTCTCCGGGGGTGGTTTGCAAACGTATAGAGAAAGAGAGAAAAGAGGGAAAGAAAAGGATAGATGAAGATAGAAAGAGATAGAGTGAGATAGAGGCCCTTCTACTACGTAGGTCGTGGCCATTTATGAGGACAATTTGATCGTCGACCGTCGACTTTACGATAGGGTTCCCCTATTTGGCAGTCGCTGCCGAGGGAAAAACGGAAAAGTGGCCGAGGATTTCAATATTGTCGAGTTTCTTCGGCGAAGCCTAGCCGATTGCGGCTTGAGGTAAAAGTTGCGGTCGTCGCATAGCGAAAGCCCGTATAAACTTTTATGATTTTGTTTTATAACGATGCGCGCCTTTCGCCGATCCCTTTTACTTTTCCTTACTACCTCCGCCGGTTTTTGACCTGTTGGTTTGGTTTGACGATTTCTCGGAAATTTTAATTTAATTAAAAGGACCTTTTGTCCCTTGGTATATCTTATTTGTCAGGATAAGTTTCTTCGTTTTTTTTCTCCCTTCTACTTGGTAGTCTCTTTTGGATAATTTCGTTTACCGTTAACAGATTAGGTGCATCGATAAAAATTCTTGTGGCTTCATCCTTGATATATTTATTTAAGGGATGGTCTGGAAATTGAATCGACGAACGACCACGATGAAAATCGTCAAGATTTGTAGATAAGTCCGATCAGGTTGACTGGAAGAATTCTTTTTCGTTAGAACTCGACTAGCAGCAAACGGTAGAACGGAACTCATCAGCCGGAGAGGAAGTGGACATGTCGGAACAATTTCCTTACACCGTCTCTCTGGGAACTCACTCCTATCCTCCTCCGATTCCTCATCCTCCATCTCCTCTTCCTCCTACCTCTCGACCTTTTCCGTTACTACCCTATCCTCCCGGCCGCTACTGAAATTTTGACCCCTCAGCGATTGACCAATTTGCCAAATCGATTCACGTCCAAATGAACTCTCTACGTAATATCTCCAGTCCTGGCAGGCTCACCCTTCCGCTCCTTCGCGTAACCCCGTTCAACCCCCGTCGAAACTCACGCTTCTCCAGTCGATCGTGACTGCGAGAACTCGTGGAGGATTGCCGAGGAATTTCAACAAGGTTTTGTCACCTGTTCGACAATTTTTCAAGGCTTTAACTTACTCGGATGTGAATAAGGGTTGTAATTTTAAACATGGTAATTGTTTACCTTGAAGAAAAAAAATGTAGACTAATAGAAAGATAGACAGATGTGTGTCAACAGGGGAAAAAAAATAAAGCTACATTTGGGGTGGCAGAATAAACATGCGAAGTCGAGTCGGCAAACTTTTGACAAAAACGTGTGGTCCCTCTGCCGAGGTTACATTGTGTATTGTCTGCGGAGAAATGGGTTGTTTGAAGTACCGTGTAATTCGAGGTTGCGCAAATATATTGACATAAGTGATACAATCGACGAATTTGATATTTTGGAGTTCTTTAATTTTCTGTCAGCGAATCACTGTATTGATGAAAATATATTTAATATTTTCGAAGTATGTGGAAGTAGGAAAATTTGAGAGTAGTGTTATAGATAGGTTACTCGATTTTTTTAAGTATCTATGGGAAAGAAGAGGGAAGAGGAAAAAGCGCGAATGGAAAAGAGACTTGAGTCTAGACGTGGAAAAAGCTCCCGACATTTTTAATGTCGCACGAAGCAAGTGGGTACTTAGTATCTATCCTCTTGGAGGCACAATCCCGTGTACTCACCCCCTAGATATTACCCTTTGGAATAGCTGCAAAAATTATGGACAGTCGATAGGCCAGCAGCCGCTGCAGGGGCGCGTCTCATCCATTTAAGTCCATCACACATGACTGGATGGGGTGAGACTTACCCCACAGAGGTTCTCACGTAGATTACACCCTTCTCACTCTCTTCTCTCGTATCCGATAAGATACATTTACGAATTTTTCCCATCTGGCATTTTTTCTTCAACGTCAAAAAACATTTTTTGAAACTCTACAAATGTTAAATAATTAAAGAACTAAAATTCTTAAATGTATCTAAAGTTTCAAATGAAAATAATCGATCATTTTACTTTACAAATTTTCAAGAAGAAAGTTATATTATTTTCTAAGCTTTGACCACAGTTTTGACTACCCTCGTAGGCCGTAAAAATTTCCTGGTTGAAAGACACCCCTGTAAAAAAATCCCTCGACCTATGAAATTCGATTTGGCCTATTTTTCTTCACGTCGAAGCGTGCCTGTTGGAAATCACGCGCGACCTTACTGATCCGAAAGATCGTTTCAAAGACTACTGCTAAGGGCAGGGGGTGGAACAGGGGGTGGCTTTCACTCGGAGGGCAGATTTATCGATTATTCCCGGTCCAGTGGTCCCCTTTCGTCGAACCTAGCGTGCCTTACCCCTCGACGTGTGTGTACAGCTCGCGAAATTTACGACAGCAAACATCCGTAATGTCTCTTCTATTATCGTCGCGAACAAAAAAGTAAGATTACGATGTCACCACTGATCAATCATCGTTTGAATTACTCACGATTTTATAATTTTAATAAATTCACAAAACCCTCTGCTCTCAACTATCAAGAAGTTTAACTCCTTCTCCAATATATTATAAATATATTCATTGATAAATATACAAAATAATTCCATTAACAATTCATTCTATTCTCCATGCAAAACGAAAAGGCGCAACATCATGCAAAACGGCTTGAAAAAATCGGTATCGTTAATTTTTCGAAACGACCGAGATGAATCCAATTTTCCGATGGATGTATCAGCCAGCCAGTGCACTGCGTGTAACGTGAAAAAATCAAGCGATGGAAAAAGAGAACGGTTAAAAGGAAAAACAAATCTTTTTCCATTAACATCATTTACCGTAGGCGAAGTGCGCGGCTAGCCGCGTATGTAATACCCGCGTTCGAGCAAACTCGCATCGGTGCGCGTACGTTTGCTGGTGTATGCGAATCCTACACGTACACTCGACACTCCCGATGCACTCTCACCCCTCGTACAGCCGTATTACGGTCGTCGGGGGTAAACCACCCTGGCCTCTAGGAGCCGAGAGCGGGAGCCCGCAGGGGTACGCCACGACAACCCCCGTAGCAACCCCTCAAAATCAACCGAACTCTGCCTCCCTCCGGCTCCTTTCGACCGAACCTTCCTCTCACCCTCTTCTTCCCTTTCTCAAACTCCTGATCCATTCTGTAGACGTTAATACCGCGCGAGGTATCCGTTCGTGTTCTTCGAGAAGTGCTACGAGTTGCTTCAGTCCTTTTCTCCTTCGCAGATTGATTCTTGAAGGATATGACCACATCTTTTTAAATACAACTATAAATAAAATTTATAATATGCCTGGAATTAATTATTCTTGTTCCTCTCTTCTTCTGATATATGTAGAGATGGAGATTTATAAAATTCACGTAGTCTTCTAAATGGAGAATCTTAGGAATTTTTATTTGGATGTAAGGTTTTATTCTTTTTTTTTACAACCCCTTCCGAATGATTTTGAAAGTGCAACCTATTAATATTCTCTGCTAGCACATTTCATCTTTCTCTTCCATAATCCTGCGGCAGGTCGAGCATTCGAGGAAAGATCGCAAACGTACCCCCTTTGGTGAACAGCACCCTTTTTCTCTCGCGGGGTGCAGCGTGCCGAGTTAAGACCGAAGTTCGAAACACAATCAAGGGCCCTATAAAGGGCATATCCAGCTACGGGGCCAGCAATAATGCATGCGGCGTGTATTCTACCCTGGCAGTAGATGGGGTTCTTTGTACTAAGGGCTGCGCCGGGGTGGTTGGATATACGGGGGAGAGCTAACACCATTATCTAATACTCCTGGGTGCCCATATGTGGTGCTCCAGCTACGAGCCACTGTGCCATTCTCGAAAACCTCCGTGGCACGGTCACCGTGCGCAATTGCCACCCCATGTTGCTGAATCAACCCCTCCCTTTCCACCATGTGTCCTTCTTTTATTATTCCATGCCTTCCTCCCTTGCTATTTATTTCCTTTACGCACCCTAATTATTGCTAACAAGCTACTCGATGTTTTGTAATTTTTCTTTTTCCTTTCCTTCGGTCACTCGAAGGGGTAGTTTCGTTATTCGATACTTCAAAGGAGCTTTGTTCGAGAATTCTCGAATAACTGTATCGTCAATCCATAATTCTTTAACCATCGGCTAATAAAATAGTTCATAATCTTTTTATTTAATCCTGAGGAATATCGGTATTAGAATTAACCCTCAGTTAAAAATCGTCGATTGTTGTACGAATTTCTACCCGCTAGATGTAAAACTAATTGTCAGGTTAATAGGTATCCACATTGCGGACCTTTCATTTTTACTGCACGATCCGTGGACGCCAATTACCCTCGACCCGCAATAAATCGTATTATCCACTCTCGAAAAATGTGCCGCACCGATCTTTATTTTCCACCCCGTCAATGCACCGAGGTTTCGCGTAAACCAGTCGCTCTCGGGAGTGTCATAAAACGATAAAACGAATAAATTAATTCCATTATAGTGCGAGGACCCGGCTGGCCTGGAATGAATAGCAAATTTCTCGCCAGTTCCTGGAAGGAGTCCTTGCGGATCCCCGACAAAAGGACATCGACCACGAAACGCACCACGGGTGATCGTTTCTCGGGGTTGTCATATGCTTAATGACCGCTCACACTTTCATTCTTTCATCCTTTCTTCCCCTTTCTTCCTCTCTCTTCCTCTTTCTTACCCTTTCTTCCTCGATCCTACTCGACCGACTTCGAAGGTGATTCTTCGGTTAAAAATTAATCCGATTACAAGGTAAAGGGTAAATATTTAGACATTCTCGGCGTTCCCTTCATTAATAAACGGCCATTGTCTCTGGTGTGGAAGGTACGCAGGCTTTTGAATGATAGGATTAACGAGGAATGCGAATCGATCAATAGAATAGCGACGTTAATTTAATTTTCAACGTATGATGGAAAATAATTTCGGGGGTTGAAGAGGAGTTCCTCGCGTTATTTATAATTGCGTGTTATATCGGTAGGTGTTTTGTAATCGGTTCTAGTGCATTGTAATTGGAATTGTAATTAATTAATACGAAAGAATATTGCATTGAGGGACAAAGTTCCTCTTTGAATAATAAAAAAAAAGGGCTGTGCTCAATTGGATCTTATAGTTAAAAATTCCATGGTAATAAATTGAAAAAATTTCATATATCTGAATGAGAAATGTTTAAAAATTTAAATCAAAAATTGCACAAAGTACTACCATTACCAAAAGCGCAGTTTTATTCGGAACAATTGAATGTTCGTTACTACGGAATGAGGAGAAACAAATACCATTTAGGAATGGAGAAATAAATTCTGTAAATCGCATCATTGTCGTGGCTGATTCACGAAACTCATCGATTTCACTTTACAGCTGGCTGCGGAACAAATAAGGGTAGGTGGTGGGCGGTCATACAAGCCAAAACTCTTCTTCGTCCCGAATCGAGATCGTTCGTCACGCCTCGCAGTTGTATCGGCAAACGAAACCCTCGAAAATCTCTCGTACCGTGGAAAATCGTTGTAGGCAGAACGTTTGGCCACGCGTGTCCAATTTTCTAGGTTTACCCGTGGCCTAGAATTTGGGCCTGACGTTACCTGCAACGCCAAAGTTTGCGGAGAAGGAAGAAGACGTCAAAGAATCGGATTAAGGGATTTCCTTCTTTCAAACCGACCCACCAACTGCGCAAGATCTTTTTGTCCTTTTTGAAGGAATACTTGGAGGAAATGTTCCATGCGAAAGTTTCTGCTTTACTGGTGAACGGTTTGGAAAAGCCTCCGTGGAAAATAGAGGATGAGGTCTTCCAGTAATCATTACATGAGATGATATTTTAGAGACAATATTTTGTAGAATACAGAAGATAATTTCAATATGAATTTAGTAAAATTTGTAGAGAATTTTATCCTTTGAATTTGTTTATAACTGAGCTGCGTGAAACAGGCAGTTTTTTTTTAGCAGAATGTAAAGCTCTGAGATATTCGAAATTGTATAAATTCCAAATTACAGAAATATCTTAATCATTTCAACTTACTGTTCTTCATTGTGCAACAAAAAGAAATTTTCATCCCCTAAAATTATTCTCACATGCATCGATTCTAAAAGGATCATCCTATGCTTGCCAAAAATCATACAAAAACCATCGTAATCCACGTCGTAAGTTTGAAATCGCGTTACATCCCCTCAACCCTCACCCCGATCCTGGCAAACTTTCCGACTTTCCAGAGGGTGGCATAACCGAAGGGTCATCATAGAAGAGGCGCAATCGCGTCGACTCTGGCTTGCGTCAGTTTACGATCTTTCTGGTTAAGAAGCAAGAAGCAAAAGGGGGTGGAAAACACAGAGAAAAATGGAAAAGACGAAGAGGACCGATTGGTCGGGAAACCAAGAGGGATTTTAGGTCACTGGGTCTTCCATGACGATATTGTGAGGAAGTGAAAAGACGCGAATATTTATGTCCTTCCCTCCGGCACTCGTCTAACCCCCATCGGTTCAAGTTTGCCCAATTTCGCAACGCGAGGGTGGAAGC
This sequence comes from Cerceris rybyensis, assembly GCA_910591515.1. Lineage (NCBI taxonomy): Eukaryota > Metazoa > Arthropoda > Insecta > Hymenoptera > Crabronidae > Cerceris > Cerceris rybyensis. The sequence goes on along the minus strand of OU342801.1, from coordinate 3,916,637 downwards.
GAGAGAACAGTATATTCTTCAGAAGTAAAAGAAAGACAGAGAACAGTCTCGTATTATAAACCTGCTCACCGTACGGTTCGCAAGAGTAGCTTTCCCCAGGAGATCATAAAGGAGAAAACAGAACTGGCCCAAAAGAGCGGTCCACTACCGAGTCGAGTGCTGTACCTCGTGAAATTTTGGGGAAAACTTTACGACTTACGCTCGCTCCATGCTTTCACCCCCCTCTGCATTTTCTTTCTTTCTTTCATTTCGTATTTCTATCTCTGTTCGATACAACGTTCACCAGTTGGACTCTTCTCTTTTCTTGCAGACAGAGAGACCAAGAGGGGGATGTTTCGAGCAGTCGGCAAATTTATGACGAGTCGTACGCCCGGGGTTATCCGGTGCGTTAGAAAGCTCCTGTAAACTTTTACGGCGCGAGCGCACCTCTTTATTTTCCTCCTTCGAAATTATATGGCGCGTGGCCTGCTGCCGCGACCACCGGCCATGGGGCTGCTGCAGCCGGGGGTGAGAAACGGGCGCGCGTACACGAACGAGGATAATTTACACGGAGATGTAGTTAAGAACACGGAATTACGGGCGTACGACTTGCGTGAAAGTTTAGCCAAGCTTCTCGACCTTGACCGTGATAGATAGAGCTCCTGGAATCCATGTTTATTGCACCGTCGTCTTGGAGTTTTATCCTTCGACGTGATGAACCTTGGGGAAAGGAGGGATGAAAGTTTGCTTAGCGATTGGAAATTAAAATAATCAATAAGTTTGAAACTGTGTTTAAGAAGTTTGAGGCGATTGTTCTTAATTGATTGCGATGATTCTGCAAGGGTTGAAGTATTTTTGTTTGTTGAATAGAAGGAGATATATTATGGTTCGACAGTTTCTTAAATTATGAGGATTTTTTTCAAAGATTCTATTGGGAAAAGAGAAAATATTGTCGTTAAAGCGTGGAAAATTAGGAGTAAAATGACGGTAGGTTGAATAAGAAATGTAAGAGGGAAAGACAGATTTGTCGGTCGTCTCTCGTGAAGGTCGTTAACTTTCCACGCGACCCGAGGGACGAGGGTTACATTCGGCCTTGGCAATGACTTGACGCTGGTTATGCCAGTATTTATTACACTTAAAGTCCAATTATGTTGGCAAGAATCGTTGGACCGTTATTTGGACCCAGGTTTCCAGCGTCTACCCTCAAAGCGACGTCCAGCACGACTTCATTTCCAATTACTTTTACCACACCTACTCTCACTATTATTTAACCATTTTTTTCAATTATTAAAAATACAAGAGGCGCAGCTAGAAATAATCAATAACCATCCTTGTAAAAAATCATTTCCAAAACCCACCACCTCTAACCGTACTGCCACTGCATATCTTTGGCAGTTGGAAATGGAGAAAATTTTCTTTTTAGTATACGAATTAACGCAGGGAAAATACCTTAATTAAAAACACAACAAATTGAAAAGAGCATTTGACGAAGTATGGTACGGTTAGTGTTAAGTAACGCCTCCAAAATTCCAGCAAATTCTCACACGAAGAAGATAATTCTTTCTCTCACCCCCTGTCGAAAATTCGACAGAGAGACACCTAATTCTCCATTCTCGTAATGGAACACCGACGATTCGCCATTGGCAGAGATATTCTCCCACGTAAGGGTGGGTGGATGGCAGGTAAAAGCAGGTAGGATCAGGTAATTGAGACGTCTTCGATCCTGCGAAGAGAGACGTCGTCGGTCCATCCTGAATGACAATCAGTCGAAACCTTATACGGTGTCCCGGAGGACAATAACGGCGAACGATAGAATGGCCAGCATCCCGGTGCGAACGACAGAGCGTTTTTCCTGAACGGGAAAACGCTCCTTCCGGGACATTCAGCGAACTTGCCGATGCGCCAAGTGCAGAATCCCACGGGACACGCGTGGACCTCTCTGGCAACGTTCTCCACCATGGATTGAGCTTCCGTGAGAGGGAAGAAACGAGGGAAATTGTCTGTTCTTTCTTCGAACATCCCGGAAAATGGAGCTCATATTTTTTCGCTAAGAATCTCTCTTCATTGCGTACTAGACATAGCCATTTGTCGTCTCCTAGCAGTATTTACATTTGAAAGTTGACCGTAAAATTCTCCGTCAAATCATTCAGTGAAATCAAAATATATAATTTAAAAAATATTAATCAATGGCAATTTTCTACGTGCCCTGTATTAAGTTAAGAAATTCCTAGAATTCTTTCAGCACAGTATTAACTTCATTTTGCAACCGGTTGAAGTATCAGTTACTGAGAATAGTTATTCACAAAGTGTCAGTACGGTCAGTATTAAATAATCTGATAGTCAGTTAGGCCAGTTGTGAACGTTAAGCCTCAGTTAGTAAACTCACAAATACGAATCGACATGAAACAAAATTCACTGGGATTCAAAATTCCACGGTGAATAAAATCTGCACCAACGAAGCCAGATACCATTTCATGGCTGAAATACATTCGCAAGAGAGTGGACCATTTGGGTTTTCGCGTTTGATTCGTTTAGGCCTACTTGAGAAGTATGAAGAGGTCCAGTGGACAGGTCCGGTTTCATCCGGGGGTAGACGAGTTTTTCCAACGTAGAGGGCATGAATGAATTCGTGCCAGCCGCTAGAAACCACCAGATCCGATGAATGGAGAATACGAAGGAGGCGTTTTCACGGCGATCCGTGGACCCTCCGGTCCACCTCACCCCCTTGTGGGGGTGGTGTTCGGTGACTCGACATAAATCACGGAAAATCTGCTTTATGCTCGCGAGGGCAAACACCACCGGGAGCCACCTCTCCCTGCATTGGATTCATCGACAATGCTCTCCTCCTTCCCCCGGCATTACACCCTCCTGGTGTGTAACTCCTAGGCGGATCGCATAATAAACACGTTTCTCGTCGTCGAGCCACACGAGGCAACGTTCTGGAAAAACGCAAACTCCCGGTAAATAAAGCCAGTATTCTGGAAGCACGGTACTCGACAAAACGCGAGATAAATGGACGCCCGTACTCGCCACCCTCCGAGCCACCCTTCTTTCTCTCTCTGTCTCACTTCCTCTCTCGCGGTTCTCTCTTTCTCGTTCTCTTTCTCTCTTTTTCTATGCGTTTCGCTTACTCGCGACGACCGGTCGCCACTCCTATGGGGGGTGGTGGCTGAAATCACCGTGCTCTACCTGTCTCTTCTGGGAACGGAGATTTTTTTTTCTCTTTCTCCTGCCGCCTCTCTCTCTCTCTCTGGTTTTTCGTACACATATGTTTCGAAAGTTTATACGGTGTCCATGATTATACGAATTTGTATTCCTGCAACCAGGTGGAACAATGCGGAGGAAGTAATGGAAGTGTATTGCTTGTTTTCGCGCGTTTTTTTTTTACCCGGGCTCGTTCGGAGTTTCAGTTTGCAGGAATTATCGATGTTCCGAATCGGTCTGATCGAGGTCTTGTCACCGGATAAAAGCGAACGGTTAAAAGTCTCGAGATGCACAGCGATTGATGAATGAGACACTATGAGAATTAATTTTCCCTATGGAAAGAAATTTACCTGTGGTTTTCTGTGAAAAATATAAATATTTCCTTCGACCTAAAACAATCATTTAGAAATACATCCTCTTTTTGTCGTAACTCCACGAGAATTATAATACTGCAGTATTATCGTAATTTTATTTCAAGAGATTGAAAACCTGAAATCAAAACCGCAAGTAAATATTCATCCACGGATTCTTTTGAGAATTCTCGAACGTACTATAAGATATTAATAAAACCAAGTTAATCTAGCGTTTACCTCAACGTGGAAATAAATAACCAGGCATCGCGTGGAAGAATAAAATTCGTCTAAAAATTACGACGTTGTCGACACGACAACCCGGACGATTAATGATCGTTTTTCACAATTCCAAGCGATAAAATAATAGAGTCCCAACGAGGAACGGCGAGGATCGTTTCTCAACAATCGCATCAGACCGGAAGCACCGCCATAACGACGGATTATGGCGGCGCGTTACGGGGTTGTTTGTAAACGTCGATCTCTCTCCATTAATCTTCATCTTTGAAACGATCAAAAACCAGGAAAAAACCGTGAAGTAGGCGTGTCGCGTTTGATTACGCGAAAGTCGATCGCTTTCATGGGAAAGGAAGCGGAACCTGGCAACGAAAGGAGACTCTCGTATTGTCCAGCAAGCTTTTGGGCGCAAAAGTATATATCTTTCGAATGGCGAGACTTTGCTGCGTGAGTCCAGCGTGGAAAAATGAGAATAGTCGAGAAACGGGTCGAACAAATTGCCGAAAGATTCGAATGAATGCGCGAGTCCTCATGGAGGCTGACCTGCTAGCCATTGTTGGATAAATTGTTGCTCGGAGGCGGTTCGTTTTTAGAAAGGAGGAGGAACAGTTTGAAGAGTGTAAAAATAGAAATGCTGATAGTATTCTTGTTATTTTTTCATATGATAATTGAAGCAGGTTTAAAATTATTCCTCGATAAATAGAGAATTGAAATTAATAGAATATATTTACAGAGAATTTAGAAAATGTTAAACGGAACTAAATAACGGAAGAAAAATTCTTAGACGATAGAGTTTCTTACATTTAATAAAATCGCCATAGAGAAATGAACAAGTTCCTGGTGTAAAAACTATAGGAATTTTTCAATGAAATTAAGAACCAGTCATTTTGACTGCCTTAGCAAATCTAGCATTAATTATACAATATTCAAATGTTTTTACCATGTTACTATGTTCTGAGAAAATTCTCCTAACAAGATTTGTAAATATTCAATAGAATTTAACGATCTAAACATATTGTAGTACACGAAATTAGATGTAATTTGACGATGTGGATTCTATGGTTAATTTTCTCGTGCTGTAGAACAAAAATTGAATTCCCATCGATCAGAATTTCAACTCAGGATGTTCGTGAAAGAAGTAACACTTCCATGCGTCGAGTTATTTTCGTGTTAAGCTACACTCACCACTGGAATACCGCGCGGTCGCCGCAGGGTGGGCTATTCTGGTTTTCATATTTTTAGACACGAAATGCGACCCGCTTTTATATCATCTCGCGCTCGTATCCACGATCCATCGCTTTACAATGATTTATCGAACTGGTAGAACTGCCTATTCAAATAAATTCCAAATTCCTAACAGATTTCAACTACAAGTTCTTAAAAAAATCAGAATAATCTTTCAAGTATCTCTACCTACAAAATTCATGAATTTTCGACATTCAACAAAAGAGAAAAATTTTACTATTAGGCGAAAAGCAATCAAATTTACTGAAATCTTCAGAAGGCTAAAACGAGTCGAACTTGAGGCAGGAAAATTGCTAAAACCAGACACTTCTTTGTCGGAAGCTGCACCGAGAAACGAAACCTCAGAGTCTGCGCAAGTAAAACCTCGTGGTTGCCAAACGGTGGGTCGACACTTAAAAATACAAATTCGACGAACAAAGAGAGAAGCTTTATCGACACCACGGGGTTCCGGTTCCTGGCAGCCGCCTATTCCGAACAGGAAGAAAAAAGGGGATGCGCCGTTGCGCCCTGAAAGAGTCGCTTTCGAGGAGCGTCGGCTCATTATGGGTGCCAACCCCCCGTAGCTCGACCTCGCAAGTCCTAGGGGGTCGTTCTGGAATTTGTCTCCTCGGATATCCTCGCTTCCTTCGGAAAGATTGCTTACCGACCAGATTCTCAAACGATCTACCCTCGTAATTGCAACATTCGTCACGTTATTGACAACAGATTAATCAAATTCCAAATTGTTATCGATAAGTTTGTAGAAAATGACTGCCATCATTTCAAATAAATTCTTATAATCCTGCTACATCTTTGAAATAATATTTGTACAAATATAACAGTAATTTTACTAATACTTTATCGTCTTCAGGGTGAGAAGAATTGATAGCATTACTTTGATAAACTTTCTAAGAAAAATTGCGAAAATCCGATTGATATAAACGTAAAAGACCGTTGGCAGAAGCTCCGGAAAGAGTATTTGTGCGAGGTCTGGCGAGAGGTCTCTAATCGTTACCAAATTCTGGACCATCCGTCATTCGCAATAGAGACATTCCTCGAGGCAACCCGGAGGTTGGCTTTTGCGGGTGTTTATGGAGCCAACACTACGCCCCTTCAGTTCCCTCTTGCCCATCCCTTCGAAACCTCAATTGTATTCTCTTAGGATCTTGGTCCTCACTGACCGTATGCCTTTGACAGGGCCGCAGCTGCGTGCTTCCAGTTTCTCTCAAAAACTCTCCACCTATTCTATATTCCAAAACGTGTGAACTTCTTCCACCGCCAATTTAAAACTCTCTCTTCGACATCTCACGATAATCAACCCCCTTTTTGTAATTTTAATATTTCCATTTTTAAAAGAAGTTCAGGTCTAATTTCTTCTCATCTTTCAAGGTTAAATAATCAAGTCATATTTCACGCAAGACCACCTAGATCCATCAAAAATCTAGCTAAATGACTCGAGGAAAACAGAGGAGAAATCCTGAGCCAATGGACCCCCCATGACCTGTCCGTCCATATATTTACTCGGTCGAGACCGCGCCTCCTCCGTCTCTTTCGTCGTTTCCACGGTCATCGTCGGAAATTTCAACCATTTATCCGGACCTCGTTGACAATGAAGAGGAGATTCAGAGAGAGGAGAAGCAGGCACAAGTCGCGCGCGACCGTTCACGAGAGAGAGTTTCCCCAATTCCGGGGCTAACAGAGTCGATTCGTTCCGGCTGTAATGCGTTTATGGCAGCGTGTCCGGCAGTCTCGCGTCCGTCACGCTTCCTTCCCGTGTTACGGACCCGTTGCAAGTGCTAAGGAGACCTAAAGACTCTGTTTTGTGCTACAGGAACCCCCGTAGAAGGGACAGACTCCGGGAGATCCGGACGACTTCACGTTTCTACGATTATCGTCGTTCGATATTTCATCTTTGGATAGATTTGAAAATAACTTTATTATGCCATTATGCCATTGGTACTTGTTGACACGATCTGCTAAAAGTATTTTGGTATTATTCATGGGAGATTGAAATTTTTCGAAAAGATTGGACTCGGTCAATTCATGGTATTTAATCCGTTGGTATACAAAAACGCGTGGCATTCGTGACATGGCAAATGGAATAGGAGAATTTGGAGTTTTAAAAAACTGTACAATTGAATATGTAGAAATATTTCTATATTGTTGATGTGGCATTCTATTGTGAAGAATGTGAGAAATCAGAGAGATGTTATGGTTTTGTGAATTAATTCTGGGTTATTGAACGCATAGTCAAAATAGAAATATTTAATTACGTTAACTCTTGATTTACGGAAGCCGTCAAATTGACGGTTCCTATTTGTATTATAAATATTTTTAAAATTTATAGAGAAGCTGTACAATAGATATTTCAAGTGTATTTTGTAATACAATCATTACTTAATGAATGATAACCTTTGCTGTTTGAAACCAAATTTTCTAAATTCCTTATCTAATATATTGGAGTGTCATAGATTTCACGCCCATAAATCTAATGCTAAATAAGGACTTTACAAAAATAAAATCAAGAGGTGAAAATATTCATAAATTAAATAATTTAAATTTTATATAATGGAAGGAAAATATCTGAAGAAAATATTAAAACCCACTCCAAAGTAATCAGTAATGTTAAGATATTAAATAAATGGATACCAATTCTATCAAAAATTCCAAATAAAAATTTACCCTTTCGAGAAACCGACATTACATCAAACTGCAATCATCCAAAACGATACCCAGTCCATCCTCCGCGTTAACGTCCCTAAAGCTGCACATAACTACCACCGGAGAAAAATCCATCCAAGGTGGAATGTTAGATCGTTAACGTAGCAGAAAATTCCATAGACGTATGTAGATAGGACCGAGTCGAAAGTCAATTGACCCACGAAAATCATCGAGGTGGGTAGGTCGATACACGCGAAAGAACTGGAAGAAGTTTTCGATCGCAGGATCGAAGAGGGGGATAAAGCCAAGTGCGCCCTCTCCGCGTATAACCACGGATTGCCGGGGTTCTTTATGGGCAATCTATGGTGATGGAGATGATAGGCAACGAGATATACGTAAACCTGATTCTGGAGGATCTTTCGCGACCCTCCACTGGAAGCGGGTACGCGGCTGGAAGCGCTGCCGAGAGAACCACCTCGATTCCCCAATAGTTTAACTTACGGCCGGATTTACTGGCGGAGATAGGAGCACCCCCGCGCATTGCCTGATAGACTCGCGACACCTACGCTCCTCCAGGATCCTCAGCGGTCCTCAAATTTTTCTGGACTCTCTCCGTCAATTGATACAGACTTGCAGAATTTACAAAAATTTTTTTCAAAATCCCTCGTAAGAATAAACATCATTGCAAATCTAAAATTGCGATCCGTTTGAGTTCAACGAATTAACATACACGTTTAATAGATTTGAATAGAGTGGAAGGAAAAATTATAATTTTGCAGAATAGAAATATTTGAAAGCGTGGATCAAGTTACCATAAATGCAAAGGGTGAATTTAAGGTTCTCTTCGAGCGGATAAAAAAAAATGTAAAGATAGTAAAGATCCTTTAACCGTGTACTCGATCACTCGAGCTATTAATTAGACTAGGACCTCGAGAAAGGGGTGGCTTTTAGCTCCGGTTTCTCGCTCTCCTTGCTCCTGCAGTTTCGCTAGCCGTTCCAGAGCGTCACTGGATATCGCATCTCGAGCGTGTCCAGGATAACGTCGGATGCACTCAACAGGAAGCACTTGGGGCGCGCAGGAAGCACCCCTGCTTCTGTGACAGCAGCAAAAGAGAGAATACAGTCGAGGCACGGGGAAAGAGTACACACACGAGAGCGCGGGCGGCTAGGAAAAAGGAAAAGGAAAACGTTACGGAGAATGGGGGTAGAAAAGAGGAAGGATAGAGGGAACGACGAAGGAGAGATGAAGAGAGAAAAGTGAGCGAAGGGATGAGCTTGGTCTCATCTTGCCTCCACAAAGCGGCGCCGCATCAGATAGCATTTGTTTTAAATATATGGATCGGGGAGAGCAGGCCCAGGGCGATGGCTGAAGGGATGCCAGAGCCAGGGAGAAAAAGAGAAAGGGAGCGGATACAATACCCCATATCCTACGCGAAGACCAGCCCGCACATACGTCCATGGAAGTGAGAGAAAGAAGGAAGAAACTCTCTCTCGGTTATACGACACAACTCGTTTCCTCGGTATTCTCCCCAGTTTCGGGAGCCAATACTCTAACCCCCGACGGATCCGGCGAACGAGTCTGCTCTCCATCCCGGTCTCCTCTAACCTCCCTGCGGCCAGATATCGGCTTCCCAATAAGCTAACCGAGTGCTCCGCGCCGGTTACCAGCGGTATCCGTGTCCCGGTTTCCTTCGAGAATCACACGGAATATTCCTTGATCCTTCCACCCACACCCTTAGTCCGCAAACTTGAATTTATTTTATACGGATAAAGATTCATCGTTTGATTGACGATGTCGAAGAGTTTGGAAAGTTTGGAGAACTTGGAGTGTTTAGAGAACAGAGATGAGGTGAAGTGGATGGTAGTTTATAATATGTTTTAGGCTGAATCTTATTGGGGTTGATTTTTGTTGGTTTGAAATATTCATGTTTGTGATGAGATGTGGGAATTTTTGTAATTTTTTATGGTTGGGAGAAATCATTGGGGTGGCGGTTGTGGGAGGAGATTGGAGGTGGAGGAAGATCGAGGCTCGTTTATCGAGTGTGACAAATTAAAGAGCCCTCTCCATAGGGAGGGATCGGGACGATTTGTAGGCCATTTTTCTTGTCCGAGGTCGAATCACGGTGCTTTCCTCGGAAGCTGTAAAGATCGGAGGGACTCCCAGATACTTATAAGTCACAATGGATCCGACAATGGAGTCCGTTTCACGAGGAGATCCGGCCACCTCCCGCGTCCGGCCAGGGGGTTTCCGGCGCGCTCGTAAACGCATCATGGACAAGATATGGGGCTCCTTCGAGAATATTTCAGAGATCTCGAGTAGCTCACCGACGTCACCATGGGATATCGATGACGATAAATCTCTTTTAGAAAATTGAATCGTTCAAAAGTCACCCCAAAGTCACCAAACACCTTGCGTAATAACAGCCCTCTCAATGTACAACCAAAAAGGGTAATTTCAATTTGAAGAGTACATCCGACAACTAGAATGCACCGATCACCAAACTTTTTACACCGATCCTTTCTCACGAGGAAATTTTGCACCGGTAAAAAAAACCTGGTACCCGGTAGCTTAATTCCCAGCATGGAAAATTCTCTGCACCGATTTCGCGCAAGAGCATTCCTTCAATCGGACCCCGAACGACAAAGAGCGCGCCTCGTTCACGAGGCAGAACGAAAAAAAGGAAAAAAAATGAAGAGAAAGAGAGGAGATGTCCACCGATGAAAAGGACAGCAGAAGAACGAGAGAGGATAGATGAAAAGAGAACGAGAAGGCTAGGGGGTGGAAGAAAACGAGAAAGAGAGGCACTTGTAGGGGTCAGAGGTCGCTCGAATTTCACACGTGGATTAACTCTCCGGCGAGTGGAGTGTACTCCACCTCCTCGTTCAACTTCCTCTCTCGTTTCTTCCTCCTCCTCGTTTCCCACCCCCTGCTACCCCTTTCTCGCGCGCACGAGGCCTTGCTACACGAATTCCGAGATCCACCCTGGTGCAGCCGCTAATGAACGTCCGCGCGAGCTGCGACATAACCACCCTCCACCCCTTCCATCCCTCTCGCCGATACCGTACACGTACGGGGGAGTGCATGACAACGAGCACCTGGACGATGAGTTCAGGAGGATGCTGACAGGGGGTGAAGAGACGTGATATTCGCACGGTGATCGTATTAAATCTCCTTCGACCTGAGCTTTTCATCCCCCGGTGCTTGCTCTCTCGCTGTCCTCTCTTGTTCCTCGTTCTTTCTTCCCACCCCTTTCTGCGTGTCTCTTTGTCTCTTTCACTCTGACACTCTTCTCCAGCTAACTGTGTCCATCGATCTCGTAATTCAACCTGACTTCAAATAAAACCGTCCGTCAAGTGTTACCACCCTTTCGCAGAAAGTGTCGAGAGAAGAAAATCGTTTAGAGGGGAGAATGGTGATGTGAATGTCGAGAGGACAATGTACGATCGAGAGTGCCGATCGAACGTTCTGACGTTGATCATATGAAGTAACGTTGAATTACGCTCTGTGTTTTAAACGTGCCAATGGGGATGATGTGTATGAACGTTTTAAGAAGAGGGATGAAATCTCTGACAATTCTACATCGGTAGTTTAACTCTTTGTAATCTCAATTTTTTCCTATGCCTAGAAATTAATTATACGATACTTATTGATGAAAATAAAATTGCAAATAAAAAATTAAACTTGATTTCTAAGCATTTAACACTAGATTTACGGACGTGAAATCTGTTAAACTGCGATATATTAAATGGAGACTTTGGACAACGAGGGACCGGGCGGATAAGATGATAATTCGTTAAGTAATTATTGTATTATAAAATACACGCGAGATATCTACTGTGCAGATACTCTATTTAAGGAGAAATATTTCTAAAACAAGTAGAACTCTAGTGAGAAGAAATCTAGTGTTAATTACAAAGAGGGTTTTTGATTTTGATGAATGAAGTGATAATAATTGGGACAGTTACAAAAAAGTATCTTGCGTTACCTTAAAATAACAATGGCTTATAGAGGGTTAATGACAATAGGGTTGGAATAGTTTTGATCGCGATGTAAAATAGGTCGTTGAATCGAGACAGGATATCTTGTCGTTGCGATATTCCAACGTTAAAGTTGAGGATTATCGATGCAGTAGGAGGACGAAGGAATGCAAATTGAATGCGAATTGGTCGTTTGCAGTTTCGGAGACGCTCGCCCGAGGTAGAATACCCCTTAAAGAAGAAGCGTTCCCAATTCTGGGAAGGGTTTCTATAGAGGGGTTGTTACCTTTAGAGGCAATCCAACCGGGAAACACCGCACGGTAGTCCAGTTTCTGACCAGCTCGAGCTACGAATATCGGTCGCCTCGTAAAATTGAAGTCTCCGAGGAATATAAAAGTCCGTGACAGTGCCGTATCAACGTGCACCGGCCAGAAACAACCCTCAAGATTGAGGGGAAATAAAATTCTATCGACACTTATATTTCTTTATTTCCCTGGTCGTAGAAATTAGACTAGATAATATACTTAAACCATAATAGAATTAAATAGATTTATCTCCGTCAATAAAAATTTGTAGAAATTTCAGTAAACTTCACCTCAGTCGAATGACTTAATTCCAAATAATACGATCAACGTTAACATAATTGTATTTTCTATTATTTAAAAAATTCAGAATAATGTCTCCTGTGATTTTGAAACTTTCAACAGTATGGGAAAGTACAAAATTATTTATATATATTTGTTTTGTTAGTAAACGTATTAATGTGTTTTAAATAAATTTGTAAGAAAAACTCAGGGTGACTAGAAATAGATTTACACTCCTGAAGAGTGAAAATCAGAGAAAGGGTTCTCGAAATCGTGAAGGCGTGCGAGTCGGGGTAATAATAGACCAATAAAGAGTTATTTCGTTAATTGGAGGGCGCTGGCCCCAGAAGCAACCCTTGCCTACTCTTCCTTGCGAACGGTACACGAGCCCAGAAAACCATTCGTCCCTGTAAATTATCCGGTTTCGCGGGCCGAACCAGTTAGTCTCCAACTGTTCTGTCTCTGTTTCACCCTTTCCTCCCTTTCTCTTTCTCACTTCTCTCTCTCTAGCGGAGTTTACTGCATAAAAGGAGCACGCATAACGGGTTCGCGAAAATTTACGATACGTGGGATTCTTCGAAACCGACACAACTCTTTTGCGAGGTTTTCCGTTCAGTTTAATTTCTATTACGGCAATATAATTCGAATGAAAGCGATACATTGCAAAAGCGTGCAGAATTCCCAGAGTCGACCGTAAATCAATTCGAGGATTGGCGAATTGACAGGAGAGAGAAATAAAAAAAAAATAGAGGAAAGAGAAAAGGAATAGGAAAGAGGAGAGAATTTTTCAGAGTCCTCTCTTCCTCGAAAAAACCATCGGCGTTTACCCAACGATGGGAAATCTGGACACTCGCGAGAAAGAGGGTGAAAAAAGAAGAGTGCACTCGTATCTTTATGATGGCCAAAAAATTCCAACGGTAGGAATACCGGAAATTTACAAGCAGCCTCGAAATTCGCCGTTTTAAAAAACAGCGGTTTTTCTGGGTAAACTGGTTTTCGACGTCCTTCCGTAGTACCGTTTGTTTTTTTGACCCCTTTTTTTCGCTACGTCAATTCTCTTCGAGAGTTTTTACCGTTTTTCGCAGACCGACGTGGCCTTTTGTGAAAATCCCAGGGAAAAAAGAGACGGAGAAACGTAGAGACGTGGAGAAAAAGTGAAAAAGAGTTAGAACCAGGGATAGAAGTGGGGGTGTTGCACGTTTTTACGATAAACTCTCGCCCTCCAACGTAACGGTTCTTTATGAATTTATGCGAAAACCCTCTCGGCTGACTCGTCTCTATGTTTTTGACTCCAAGGGTTGCATTAAATTATCGGGGTAGTCCTGTTGCACTAGGTTTTTACTGCTTCTCTACAACTCCTTCACCCCCTTCCTTCCTTCTTTGGCAAACGGTGAAATTAACTTTACAGCGACGAAAGGCTTAGCGGTGTAAAGTCAACTCTCGACTCATCGGACATCCTCTTTTTCTTCCCTCGGATGGACTCGACGAAAGGGTACGTTTTATGATTTTTTTCTCGAAAGGGTCGAGCAGAGGGTACCGTTTATATTTTTCTATACTACATGTGGGTCATCCTACGAGCCCGTTACACCGACTTCCAAATTTTTACCGTTTTTTTCTTTTTCCTTTAACCCTCCATCCATCCCGAAAATTTCAGGTACCGTTTTCCTTTTTACCCTATCGTTTTAGGGTTACGATCGATTTGGACCCTCGCAAATCATTCGACGTTGCGAGACGAGGAAGAGATTTTTTGACGTTATTTTTTCCCTTCTCGCCCGGGCCTTCCATTTGGAAAAAAATTCGTTTTTCACAAATCTACGGTGAAAGAGGGAATCTCGAATTACCACGGGGAGGAATAGTAGACATACGTTGCAGTAAAAAATACGAATAGCTGAGAATGAGTAACGGGAAATTTCTGTTTATCGGTAAAGTCAATATCGTGAAAGAATTCCAAGCTTCTGCTATCTGAATGTAGAGTAAAGTGCTTCCTATTTTCGATTCTATTCTTAACAATTTTTTATTGTCGCTCAATCTTTAGATTAGCCCTCTGAATTCCGTATAACGTTGAATTTTTATTAGCTAGGACGTACTGTTATACGGGATCCTACTGTTGTAGGTATATCTACGGGAAAAGACACCGTACAATACAGGGACTGTGAAATTTTTCTGAGGCGACCAACGATGACCCAGTTTCGGTTAACAGTCAGACCTCCATTACGGCCGATTTTTATGTTTTTACAAGGTCGACAGGGTGGGATCGTCGAGACGAGAAACGGGATCCCAAAAAGCGGGATCCCGTTTCGTGTATTTCTGTAGCTAGGCTCACCTAACGGTGGTCTGTTTTTAATAACGGTGTCGTATATTTTAATAGGATCGTCTCTTTTTTTTTGCCTTCCTTCCAACCCCCGTCTCATTTCGGTCTCTGCAATGCAATTGAGGGTTTACACGTTTACGTTCGAAGGGCGCGCTAATTTCTAACCAAAACAGGGCACTTTTTTCTGGGACGAACCTCGTAGAATCTGGAACATTTTTTAACGACGAGCAGTAAAGAAATAAAACGAGGCCTTGGTGGCTTCTTTTCTGATTTACAACGACAATTTTCAAAACGAGTCGTCTTTTATCTGCAAAGAAACGAGACAGCTTTCTTTGGGATACCGTTAGTGCTATGGGGGATGGCGAAAAATGTTACAGTTATGGTGGAGATATCGTAAAATAATTTTCCAATTTTATAGGATGTGTTTTACACGTAAGAGGACTAAAGCAGGACTTTCGAAGTTGATGATGTCATTTCTATGAGAATTGTAAAAATTTCTACCCCATTGTTTTTTCATCGTTTAATAATATTTTCTATTAAAGAATTTTTCCCTTCTGAGTCCTTTGAGACAGGATTATAGAGTCTTTATAGATACCGATATAATCTCATGCTCTACATTGCTTGAGAATTTTGAAGACAAAAGAATATGCAATACACAAAAGAAATGGCAAACACCTCGATGGAAGTTAGAATCAATTCGATGACTATACTAAAGCCTCCATCAATAATCAATAAAATAAAATTAAGAACGTTCACGAAAGAACACAAAATGATTTCACCAAGTAATCCTAGTGACAACAATTTCATTTATCGTATCATTCGCAAGGACAAAAGGCCGAGAAATGGTGTCGACTTTGACGAAAAACAGGACAGCCAGCAAACTCCATTACGGATTATCAGCAGCGCATTATTCGAACGATAATTAACTGTTCTCCGAAACGATGTCATCCCTGTACCCGTGACAATTAATCAAGTGCTAGTATTCACTACTGCGGTCCTCATTTAGAACAATTGTTTTCCCAGCATCTATCCCAAACGTTATCATCCCCTTTCCTCTACCAGCAACACCTAAATCATCTAAAAATTCAAGCAACCCCTTTCACAACCACCTTTCCATCCTCACCACCTAATTATCCAAAATATCAAAAATGTCAAACCACCCCTTTGAACTTCACCATCAACGCAGGGCCTGTTTTCTCAAAAAAGTGGGGCGTAATGAACGCTTTAAAGTAAACCACCGGTCAACGCACGTTGCCCACTCCCCGTCTACCCCCCCGTTACTACCCCCTCGTTCTCTGAGTTTCTCTTCGGCAAAGCTAGACCACCATCCAAATTCAAACACACCCCCGTTCCCGGCTCGTCTCTCCGCGTTCTTATACACACGTATGCAGGTCCACCGTCGGCGCTTCGGTTCGCTCAGCTTCGCTCGGCTCGACACTGCGTGCGTGAAAGGGCTCGTGGATGCACAAAGAGTGTGACCAGCCAGGTTGCTCGGTGTGTTGGTGACTTAATTCGGTGTGAATATATGCAAGCCTCGCCGAACCAATCCCTACCCCCTTTTCCCGCCCCTCGAGCCGGAGGGGGTGAGCGTTCAGGGCACACATACGCCCGACCGACGACCGGTCGGCTAATTTCAATACCTCCGCACCCCCTCAGTTTCCTCCAACCCTCCTCTTGCACCATGGAATGGCTCGTGTATGTACCACCATCGGGTACTCCACGTTACCACCACCTATGCCGGTGTTCTCGTCTGGGTGACGCGGATGGACGCTGGAGAAGGGGTCGAAGGGTGGCACGGGGGTGTGCGTGTCGGGGGTGGATTGTTTCGCTCCACGTGCGTGTGCGCGCGTACAACAGCGCGGATGTATTTGATGCTGGAATATGCCCGTCACCCGATGGAAACTAGTTGAAGAGAGAGAAGGAGAGGTAAACGAGAGCGAGAGAAAAAGAGAGAGAACGAGGAATGAGAGAAGAAGGGTAGGGGATGAACGGCGGAAGAGGGGAGGCGAAAAAAAGAAGCGCGCTTCTACATAACAGGAAGCACGGTGTAGCGCGGATAAACGGGTTTTCAAGTGACGACGACAGATGACATCCTCCAATTAATAAGTATCGCCTTAACGCTCGACTTCTCACACCTCCGGATTTTTCTCTCTCTCGTCGATGATTCCGAGAATATTCTGTTAATTAGTCGATCGCCGATAAGGAGGGTTGTCTCTCCCTCTTTCCGTCCTTCGCAGACAGGTTCCTCTTTTTTTTCTATTTCGGGTAAGTGAGATTACGTCGTGAGTGTTTCTCTCATGTGGAAATCGTTAGAGGTGAATTATGGATTTTTTCAAATTCAGTCAACAAAACGTCGTCGCGTAACGATGTTTCGAAACGGGAAGAAATATTTGCCGGATGATAAACAGACGACGGCTTATTCGACAGATATTCGCGGATCGAAGCTCGACGTGAAAAAAAGAAACGGGAGATCGGTGCAATCAGGAACGATGCATCGTTTTACAGACGAGGATCTCCATTTCCTCTCGTTGCAGAGGGATTTACAGCGCCTTCCAGCCCTGTAATTTCGGATTCGACGGTGGAAAGATGGGAATGCGACGACGTGGAAATAGGGTCAAAAGGGGGGAAGCAAAGGGGTGAGAGATCTCATCCTCTCGGACGAAACTCTCTGCGGCAACGGCACCCCTTCGATCGCGCGAAATTTTCTCTTTATCTCACGTACAAGGGAGGCTAATTTTGACTCGCGATTGACACAGTCACATAGCTATTTACAACCCTTCGTCAACTGTCCATCCAGATTTCATTCCTACTTTCATACAAAATCACCCTAATTTCCCTCACAGCCTACAGTTTCACGAAAATTAGAAACTTAAATGCAAAAAGTAATCAAGATTGATACTTGATAATTTTTAATACTATTATCAAATTCTCTTCATACAAAAGAGATTTAATATTATAACAAACAAACCTTAAATCTCGAATAAACCAGCCCCAATTTCGATGTCTTCTTGAGGTCAATTTACGTACTGACCAACGTACAATCCTCCGCTGAACTAGCTCTAAACCCGTTGCCATTCCATTTCGATCACCCTGCTCGTTTCGTTTCAACAGCAACGAAGAAGTAAAAGAGAACGAATCCAAGATGAAGAAAGACAAGCAACGATCCTTTTTCCACAGAAACTCCTCGTGCAATCACGCACAATCACAGCTCGCATTATAAAACTGTCCCCGAGGGAATTCTCGTGCTGTATGCCACGGAGGGGCTCGAGGGGTCAATCGAGAGGGTTGATACGAAGAGGGAAAGAGGGAGAGAGAAGGGTGGCAATATGGAGAGTCTCCGTTGGAGATTTCGCCATCTCGAAAGGGGTCCGAAATGTCTCTACGTGAGTTCGACGTAACGTTAGCCTCGTATGGCTATCGCGCGAGACTCGTAGGGCACAATGGCTTCGAGGGAGGCTATGGGGGGACGTAAACTGGACGGCACGTATCTTTACGGGTCATAAAGGCTGGCCCTCGTTACGGAGGGAGCCGTACCGCACCCGTGGCCACCAAGGCACCGCACCACGAACCCTCTTTGTCGCCTTTAACCCTCTCTCCTTTCTCTCTCTTCCTCTCCATGGTCCTACTTCCCTTCGGGATCGTGCATTTGCCACGCTCGAGGTGTCCCTCGATACACCCACGATTATATCACTGGCTAAAATTCACGTGGCTTGGTTGTTGCCACTGTCGAAGACACGAAATTATAAATACAATATCCGCGTTGCACGGTGTCCTTATGTATTTTGGAGAACGGAGCTTCAATTGTGGGGGTGGTAAAGATTTTAACGTTAGAACTACCAAGGAAGTCAAAATGATTGGTCTCAAATTTTTTCAAAATGTTCTACAACTTGCAAAACACAAATATAGTGGATTTAAAACTGATAGTTCTAGTGTTAAATATGTTCATTAAGGAAATTGGAAAAAGTAAGTTGGAAGTATTTTGTAAAATACGCATAGAATATTATATTTCTCTAAAAATGTAGGAAAATTTTTGTAAGTAATTTGAAACCAGTCATTTTCTGTGACTTGGTAGTTCTAGTATTAAATACTGTGGCTAATTGCAGAGTAAATTAATAATTCTTTAATCATTGACACGCTAAAAATGTGAATTTTGAAAGAAACCGTCTGATCGGAACGTTTCCGGATTTAGTCCGAGTAACTTTTAAAAAATCTAGGTACTTAGGTATCTGCAGAAATGTTAAATAATAAGAGACTTTGAAAAAATATAGACGTCGGTTGGTATGAGAGTGAGTCAAATCGATTCTGCCGCTCGAACGAGCTATTTATGCACTAGAGGGGGCCTTACGGCCACAGAGTAATGAAGATGTCTCGTCACGGGCGTCCCCGATACGGCATGGGGCCCGTTCATCCCGTGGTAGGCCACGGGGGTTCGCGTAAACGATGTCACGGACGTCATTGTGCTCCCGGCAAAACTGATCTCCCGTGGAATCGAAAGGGAGACCCTTGGGCTTTCTTTCACTCGGTTCTAAATAGCCTGGATACATAATTGGGCCTCACCTATTGAGAAATATTCTCGCGGTGCCCCCCACAATGCCCATCGAGTGCTTCCGTGCGTTAAAAGAAACTCAACAAAGCACCGAATGCGTTACATTTCTTCTTACCATCGTATAGTAACAAACAAACGTTTCAACGGGCCCAAAATTTATTCCGTAAACTCCAAATATACTAAACAAGAATGTAATTCCATCATTAATTCCTATCTAGAGCATAAGATAAAATCAGCCATCGAATACTTAGAACGTATTTTGAACAACACCAAGGAGGAGCCATAGAGTGCCAAAATATTGAGAGGCAGTCCCAAACCAGGCCCCTCTCCCTTTTCCGCGACACGCACCGAAGAAGACGCAGAAAAGGCCGCGCGATAAATGGTAGGCTAACCTCATTTTTCATCCGGCCCATAAAAATCGTCGTCCGTGTATATGCGTGAATGGGGAGCCCAAACCTTTCACTACGGTCCCCGAAGAGGATCCCGAGTCTGGCCCATTGGCGAGCGCAGGAGCGTGACATTATATTTATGTTGTCACCCTGCGTGTCAACGGCGCGGCTACTGGTGCACGTGAGAGTGAGATGTGAAAGAAGAGGGGAGAGAAAAAGGAGAAGAAAAAAACGAAGCGAGAAGGGAGCACTCTCGGGGGGCCTGACTGGGCCTTGTCTGCAAACACTGCCGTGCCAGTGGCACACCGATGGATACTCATACCGCGGGGAACACAATGGGCGATCCTTTCGTTACCTGTCTGCGAGAGCTAGTCATCGTAAAACCATCGAATCGAATCGCGAAGAAAGCGAGAAGGCCCACTTTTCCGAGATTCCTTCATCTCTGTGTGTACGTGTGCTCTATTATGGGGATTGCATCGATGAAAGACACTTGAAAATAGATGTTCTTCGTGATTCTTCAACGACTTTTAATCAATTCTTCTTCTTTACTTTTATCTTGACGTTGCTGTTAGAATTTTCTAGACTGCTGATGATAGAAGCAATAGTTTATTTATTCTCTGTAGAATTTTCAGGATAACATTTATGTCCCTTGGTTGAAGTCTCTACGAAGATTTAAAAAAACTGGAGGGCCTGATTTGTGTTACATTTCCGTGAAATTTTAGTAGGATCGTTGGCGCAAAAATCGCAGGGGGCCCTTCCGGCGAGACATGACGCGCGTGCCGCTGTTGTCGCAACTGTCGTGAACAGTTGGCTCTCCAATGTCCTCCGTTAGGTCTGCAAATCGTCACCGAGGGATGTTACGCCGACGGCATCCGGTCTTTCGACAGATTCGGCGACGTCGATATCGTCTCTCACTTTACGTCAACGTTCTGGTCTCTTTCAAAGCGATTTCCCATGTTGGTTCGCCGATATCGACACCCCTAACAACCAAACAGCTTGCCATCGTAGAAAAAACTCTTCAAAACTTTACTCCGCCCCTAATTCCAATCTTCATTTCCAAATTTCCCTCTTTGACACCACTTCACATACAATTTCAAAAGCTGCAATGTCAAATCTTCATCTTACAGATAATTCCTTCACAAATTCCATCATTCAGAGTTCACTAATGAAACTATTCCCACGAATCTTTCACTCCAATGATCAACAATCTTTCATGGAACTTAAAATACTGCAGTCAGCAACGATTCGTCTTAAGACTCCATCCAACTTCTTCACCGGAAGTCTCAGGATTTCTAATCCACCCTTACAATCTTGTACTCCATCGTTCAAACCGATCCTTCGAACTATGTACTCCGACTAAACAGCAACAAATTCGAAACACTGTTAGACATCGTCGGCGAGATTTCAAAGAGGAGAACTCCTCAACGAGATTTCGTAGGAGGCCAAAGGAAGGCCTGGCACAATCAATAACTGTCGTTCGTAACTGGCATAAGTCGTACGTGCTCGTGAACGTTATAGGCGAGAAACGCGTGCCAGTTTCCATCGGGAGTGACGGTAACAGCTGTTGCACGTCCATTTCGAAAGCTTTCTCGGTGGAAACTCCGGGGGAAATTGGCGGCACTGATCGTCGCGTAAACACAACCTAAAAGCAGTAGATCACTCGATTCCCCCGTCGTATGTTTCTAAACATGCGCGAATACGCACAGATAACTATATATATATGTTCTCCTCATGTGGCTTGAAATAGTGCAGACGATTTTCAGTTTTTCCAACGAGGCTACGTGACGTTTGAGAATTCTCCTTGCCCTTAGGAACAATCACATGGGGAAAATCATCTTTTACTTTCACGGAGGGTGGTAAAAATTACTCGTAGGATCACCATAGAGAAGAATAGAATCTTGTGATCGTTTGTCTGATGGGAAAGAGAGGAGATAAAAAATGTTGACCCTTTTTTGTTCAAGTTTCGCATATCGCGAGGATATCTCGCGAATACGGTCCTCGCGATTGGCACGGATGACCGATTTCTTCCCTTTCTTTTCTTCTCTGTCTTCTTTTTTTTATCTTGCCCCTTTTCGCAAGGAACTAGGGAGGATGAGATACTTGCACGCAAGCAGAGTGGAAAAAGAGGCGAATAAATTTTCCTCGGCTGAGAAAAGAAGAGGAGGAGATCACGAGAAGATAATTTTGTCCTTGCAGCTGCGCGAGGATTCAAAGCTGAGTGGAGGAACGTTGTCAAAGGGTGGTTTTTTAAGATTCGTCACAGAAATCGGCAGTTATTTATCGTCACCTTCCGCGATAATTAGTTTTCTTCACGGTAAACACTCCGGGTAGAATTCTATGTTTTTTTTTCTTCCCTCGGTGTCCTTTCTTACATTCTATGGTCGATAATAACCCTGAAAGAAATGCCAAATGGAAGTTCCTGCAACAAATCGCGACATCAAGCCTCGTTATGTGTTTTTTGCTTGGTCCTTTCGACCGCGACTTTTTCCGCCACTTTTTCCGCGACTTTTTCCCTGGTTTCGCGTGCGTCCATCATCATCGGGCCCGAAAGCGTAGAAGTTCGAAATTTTTTCTGCGTTTTTCCCATCCAACAGCCGCAGGGACTTTACGATCCCAATAAAAGGCCCCCGCAGAAGGCTCCGAGGGAAATCAGCGTGCTAGCCGGCGGCTTTTTAACCCCGGAGAATCCCATAAAAATTAAAAGCATGGGCCTCCGTATTGTCCTGCGGCCACTTCGTTTCTCTTCCTTCGCCTCCGTGCTGTTTCCCTTCAGCCTTATTTTTTTTCACGCACCCCAAAAAAAAATCAGTACGCGTAAAAAAGGAAACCCGGAGGAAACTACGTGCAGCAGCTCTCCACTGAAGAAGTGCGCTTTCGCAAAAAAAAAAGTACAGGGGAAGCTGGCATGGAAAAAAAACGAAGAAACGGATAAAAAAAAAGAGCAACGGCAAGAGCTGTCTTTTTCCGACCGTAAAAACGAAGCAATCGTCGGCGCTGTAACTCTGTAAATCGTCGCTCGGCCGTATATCACTCGGTTGAAAAATAATATCCGTGCCGCCCCCCTTTCACCCCCGTCCTTTCTCACCCTTTCACCCTCCTGCTCTCGCGTATTTTTTTTTTCGCGCGCGCCAGCGAAAACGTCGATTTCCTTTTTCTTCCAAAGGCAACGGCTCTCGGAGTGCGCGACACTTGAAATTCTAATTCATGCAAATTTACCGTCTAACGGAGTAGAAATGTTTCCCTTGTATTTTAATGAAAATTTACTCCCTCCGCTTGCCGCCTCGTCCCTTTGCCTGGCGAACGGTGCTCCATCTCTGTGATAGGCGAATATGAAACGACATCGCGAGCTACTCCGATCGGGCAATTACTCCAATGAATTTCAAGATATTTTCACTCCATGGCGAGCATGAATCTTGGAAGGGAAAAATTCAGGCGTGGAAACTGATCGGGGATTTTCGTGTCTGGAGATCAAAAACCTAAAAGATCTCGTAATTAAGGGAAAATATGAGTTCGATGAAGTGAGTGAAGATTTCTGTCTATCCTAACTTTGAATTAACCCTCCATGGACCCCTGTTACTTGAAAGTAACGCAAGATACATCCAAGTTTCTTCGAAATCAAATTTGTAACTTTGCCAAATATTATAATTTACCTATGAAATTCTTTACACTTCAATATTTAAAATTCAGGTTGAATCCATTATTTAAAATAGCAGTTTCATCATTTCCTAATTGTGCTATCGTGAAACCGATTTTCGGATACCATAGAAAATTTGAACCATAGGGGGTTAAACAATCATATCAATGTGAAATTACCTTCCAAGTTGAGATTGCAACAGGAAAAATCCAAGAAAATTAATATTTCCAACTAGATCGAAATATCCTAAAAGATTTACACAAAGTGATCTACAAAATAAAAAATACAATTATATTTCACGTAAGAATAATAATGAAAGATAATTCTATGCCATATACCTCAACTGCAAGGGGTTAACTTTGACCATCCAAAGCAGACTATAATAGCGGATATAGGAATTAAAGAAATCAATGGAAAATGCCAGGAAAAATGCACCCTTTCGATTCTTAACGTCCGTTCTTTGAAGCAGGCCCGATTACGGAAGAACATCGAACGAGCTCACCCCATCGTTTGGTATCGAAACGAGGAAAAGAGAGAAGAGCATATTGCCTGTAGAGAGACCGATCCCATGTGCACGCCGGCATTTCGCTCTGGTTGCGAATCAGTTGCTCTCTGGTTTCGCGAGCCGAAAAAAATCGACTATTCATGCGCAACGCCGATAAAATCTGAAAGCTGCTGAAAGCGCGCGTGCGATCGTATCGCCAATAATGTCGTTTCTGCACCGGCAAAATACAGGGCCGCATTTAAGCCTGGCTCTCCGTAATTTAACAATCTCCCGCGCAAGGAACGCCCCATGGCAACGAGAATTTTTTCAAACGCTCGTACCGTTTTGATGGAATTATCTTCACTCAAAGCGTTGACATCGAGCTTCCCAAGGTTTTTGCGCAGCGCATTCTTTCGCGCGCTGATTGCAGACACTTTTTTTTTATTCAAGCCCCGCGATGAAATTACATTTCTCTTTCCCTTTTAACGGGAGTGGAAAGAAGGTGTTCGTTTTTTCGTTAGGATAATGAATCTTATTTTGGATACCATTTAATAGTTTCTTCTTTGGGTCACTATTTTCATTCTAGTGGTAGATTTTTATAAATGAATGTTACTAACACTAATTGTAAAACTACTCGTAGTATAATTGCTAAAATTTAGATACACTGAGTAACTGCCTTGGAAAAGAAGAAATCAAAGGGTGAAACAAATAATTAATTACCTAATTTAGGTCTTATACGATTGAAGTGGTATGTTTATTTCATGGTTTCCCTATCAATCTAAGTAATTTTTAGGGAAAAATTTGGAACCGGTCATTTGACCAACATGATAGGTATAGTGTTAAAAATATATCTTCTGATAACTGCTGGAACTTTCTATTTGAAATCACAAGGATGCTTTGTTCTATTTACTTTTCTACTGGAAATGCGGAAAGAAAATATCTATTCTCACAATTGGACTTATACAATTTTCAAAAATAATAGGTCATACACTTCAAAGTTCTATGTGTAACGTTTGATTCCTGATTCAATAAAGCTGCACGCTTGCACCAATACCCACCGTCGAAACAACCCCCCATAATCATCCATCCATTAAACCGAAACATCCATCGTTTTCTTTCTTTCTGTTCTTCAATTTCGAACGTCAGAGTGCAGAATGCAAGAGAGGAAAATAAAAAGTATTCGAACGAGAGAAACTGACCGTGGTAAATCGCCGTAATTACCTTCGATTTCGAGGCCGTTGCGAAATTCGGTGGTTCCGGCCGGGTTGCGCTCACCGAGAGGGAAAAAGATATCCGAAGATAGGATCTGAAAGCTGCTGAAAGCGCACGATCGTATCGGCCAGTAATGCGATCCCCCTAGAGACATAATGGCGCAAAACCTGGTCCATTGTTGCCCCTAGGATTTCGAGCGCATTCCATGCGCAGGATGTGCTCCCGATTTTCTAGGATATCGTATAATGTGGCTTATGCCATGAACAAGGGGAGAAACGACACTGCTACTTAGGATATCTACGGGGGTGGAGAAAAAGTCTGGGTATGTGGATGGAGAAGAACATCTTCTTTGAACTTTTACTTCAATTAATAGTTACTTCGTTTGAGATCTATAATTTTAGATAGACTTGGAAAAACACCATGAATATAATAAATTAAATAATGGGGAGTTTAAGCTTGGATTAAATCGGAAATATGAGGTATTAACAGCATATTTTCTAGGGCTGTGCAAGAAGAAGATTCTAGGGGGTGGTACCATGATGGAAGGAGATGTATTCGAGAAGAAACTACTTTAAGTTTCATAAAAGAGTGTTTTGAAATTTGATCACACGATTCTTCTTGAGGATGTCATTATTTTGAGCATTTAATTGATGAAGGTTTTGAGGGATGAGTTTGGGGGATGTAAAAGTTGAAATATTATTTTTATTTTGAGAAGTTAATGATATTGAAGGCAATTTGAAACATGTTTAATGATTTTAAGGGGAATTAGAGTGGTTGCTTTGTAGTTGTAGATTGGGAAAGAAGTTGTTA
Organism: Cerceris rybyensis; assembly: GCA_910591515.1. Classification (NCBI taxonomy): domain Eukaryota; kingdom Metazoa; phylum Arthropoda; class Insecta; order Hymenoptera; family Crabronidae; genus Cerceris; species Cerceris rybyensis. Next base: position 3,891,034 of record OU342801.1, on the reverse strand, counting down.
ATTAGTTAGGGGCTTTAATATTGGAAAAATTAGACTTTTCAAGGGTCGTTATGTTCTTTAGGACTTAATACGTAACAACAGTACCAGCGCCATCGCAGGCAATAGCCAGAACTTGCTTTCAAAGCTACTCCTTGGTCGATAAAGGATATTTCCAGGTTATTATAGGCAACTACTTTATCAAAACAGAGTAAAACAGTTGGCCTGATTTTAGGTTCAATGTGCATTGTGTTGTCGCTAGTTGAAAACTGCTAAAAGTAATTTTCTACATTTGCGATATTCATTTATCTGCCTTCGATCAAACCGGAAGTTCACGTTTGAAAATTCACTTTATCGTTCGAGATATAGCAAATCTTTGAAGTCGATACCCATCAAGTTAAAGATTCAAAGTTATACTACAGACGAGAATGCAGTGAGAACAGGAAATGCACTTCCTAAACTGTAATTTGAACACATGAAAAAAATTCCTTGCTATTTGTAATTGAAGATAAATATTAATAGAAAATGTTCACTTCTACTAACTACAAATATGATTTTCACAATTTTCCTTTGCTTTAGATTATGATAAAATAAACACTGAAGGCATTAGAATAAATATTATTAACTTTATTTTTTTATATTTTTCTATTTAATGAGGGTGAAGCTTTGAATTACTTTTAGTTCTTTGTTTCTAAATTGAGCTAATATTTTTCATGAATGTTATACCGTCGGTACTTCAGTCCTCTGTCTACAAAACTTTAAAACAATTCTACCAGACGTCTCAGATCTAAACTAATCCTTCAACAATAACATAACAATTCTAAAATTTTTCAAGCCAATGCAAAACTGACTGACACCTAACTCAAATCTGACTCTTTAAAATTCCCTAAAAGACACCAGCTATAAAATCAAACTAAGCATTTTCTTTTTCCAAAGAAAAAGAAAAATCCAAACTACCTCAAAGCATTCAACATCAAAAGCTCCGTAACATCAGGATTACTTTTCGCCGATTGGAAAAGTGTTAATTAGCTCTTTGCCGTGATTGATAATCTCTCCTAATACTTGCATAATTAACTTCCCCAGGTCCGTTTCATACTCGTGTCCAAATGTTCTTAATTTACGCTTTCGCAATCCCTCCGAATGAGCGCCAAATCTCGACTCTCTGAAGCTCGTTCGGTCAACAGGATGAAGCTCAAGGGAAAGAGAACAAGAGGGAGATATACACAGAGAGAATGAGAATGGCAGAGGATCGCAGAGGGCGAAGGGTATGCCTCACATCTGTGTTGTTATCCTTTTGATGTCCTTCTCAAAGCCGGACCTCGTGCCGGGCTTACATTCCCCGTTCAACCCGGTAAGCGCAGGGAGGCAGAAGCGATAAATTTCAACGTCCTCTACGCTACTTGAAATCGTGTGCTTCCAGTAAAGTATAGTTCACCTCAATGTATCTGGATTTGCGTTTAAGACCTTCGACTTCAGCGTTGAGTCTTAGCGACAGGTCGCATTCGTCTCGATGATCCTCGATACTCTCTTCTACCCTTTTTCCCGATCGAATTACAAGGCGAAGGAATTTTAACAAGAAAAGAAGACTCTGTGCTCCTTTGGCTTGATTACCTTCTAATTTTGGCACTGTACAATTTTACTTTAGTACTATCAAACTTTGTGAACTAAACGTTGATGTTCCAATAGTCTTCTTGATTTTGTTATAAGTATGACAATTTTTTTAAGGAACGAAGGTAAATTAAAATAGTGTAAGTGTCTTGGAATGTGTTCAAGGTAGTAATTTAATTATGTAAAATTGAATCTTTGTCGTGGGGTTATATTTTGGTGGTTTGATTAATTTGTATGCAACACGTTCGAAATAATGGTACGTGCAATTTACCAAAGACCGAAAATCGCGAGCCATCCCTGTATCCACGGAATCTAGAATACGCTGGACAGTCGAGAGAGGTAGACGCACAGGGGGTTTATTAAGCTTATTAACAGACTATACAAGGGTGGACGTATCTACGGTGGTCGTGGAAAGTATGGCTACCCGAAAGGGGTGCGGGGGTGGAAGATAATGGTACGTATCCTGTACTCTCGGCTCGTTTAATATAGCGCAATTTGTGATCTCGACTTGTCGTACCTACAATTATCGCTACCCTTTCATTTCCTCCCCTCCTATCTACCCTTTCACTTTATCATCGATAGTAGACATTCTGAGTTGAAATCATCATCGAAACATTGAAACAATGGAACAGTAGGAGAACAAATTTATAGAATTTCACTCAACCTGATATTAATTTTTCTATCAAATTTTAAACTTCCAGGATATGGGGATACGGTTAAAACGGTTACAAGGGTGAAATTATCATTGTCCGTTGGAAAAGGCAAAAACGCTAAAGTTTCGAAGTCGACCATGAAATTGGAAATGGCACGCTCGTAGGAGGAATTATCATGCAGCCATTTGTCTTCTACCCTCTTCCTCGGGTTCTCTCTTCCTTGACCGAACCACCCCTTCACCGCGTTATCGCGTGCCCACCCCATCGTGTATTATTAGCTGCACGCGTTCCAATTGAATTAACGGAAGCGGAATTGCATCGACGTGAACGGAAACAATGCGGATTGTTTCGCATTGGTCACGAAGAGGCCACCACTTTTACTTTTTTACCTAGCATTTTTTCTTTCCTGATAGAAATACTTCCCTGTGCCATGACACAGTTATTATCAGGCCAAGAAAATTCTACACGAAACTCTTCTCATGCACGAAACTATCTAATCACTATTCTGAATAAAAAACCTCAATTTTATCTAAAAAAATCTTTGCTAATTTAATCTCAAGACTAAAAATCTCATTCATCTGCAACCTAAAAATGGCAGCTATCTAACTACTAATCTAATAGTCATCAATAAGAAAAAAAACAATTTCCTAAATGATCTAAGTAATTAAATGTTCTCCAACATTGTAGAAAATAGGAACAACTCTATTTGTGTCAGAAATTGCTATATAAAAGCTTCTAAAAGTTATCAGATCCACTTGGCACGATCTTCCGTAGCAAGGATCGAGATTATCCAGCGAGAAGGTAACAATTCGAGGGTAAAACGATCTCGAGTCCTCCGTTAATAAAGCGTTAAATCGCTCGAGCGTACAGAGACGTAAGAACAGGGGGTAGGTGAGAAGGGGTTGGTGAACGTAAGGGCCGCGGATTTGGGCTTGACCGAGAGAGGAGGAGAGGTCGTCTAATCGTGTCCCTAGTCCTGATTTAGGACGGGATTTTAATTACGAAGGGTCAGTAAGTGCGGCTGTCCACTTGCCGTAAGTATTCGTCCCTTATTTATAGTTCATTAGCTCGGCTTTCGCGCAAAAGGCAGATTAACTTACGCCCAGTTACAAGGCACTGCGCTGAGAAAGAGAAACTCTTCTTGAATTACGAGATACAGTAGATTTTTCTATGTCAATTAAATTGTAAGATTGATATTCTTTATAATTAATTAATTAATTTCATGTTAGAACCATAGAAAATTATGTTTGATAATTTTCTAAGTTTTGGGCAAAGATACAAATTTAGAGTGAATGTGAGACTTATTAATTATTCTTTTTTGAGTGGTATTTTAATTAGTTCCTTTCAATCCACCCTCTCTATAGAGAAGATGTTATTGATGATTTATGAAGGCGTGAAAACGATCGTCGACAAACGAGCACCGTGGTCAGGGGTAATTGAAAAAATAATGGCTTCTTTGGTCAGCGAGACGTTGTTTTTTCCCTGAAAAGCCGGTAAAGCGATAAGCGTGTCTTACGGAGCTCTTCCGGTGGCGCTGGAAGTGGTTCGCTTCCAGGCGATACCGGCGCTCTCGATAAAATGCGTCAAAAAAAATGTTTCTCTTCTTCCCTTCAGCCGGTCGGCTACGACCGCTAATCTGTTATCTCGTTAACCCCAAAACGAACCATACAATATAATCTCACCCGCCTTTTGAGGATATCTTAACTCCTTTTCGAGGAATTCCAACTTGACCGAAGACCAAATGAAATTTAGAAGGAGCAGAATCTTTGTGGAAATCTTTCTAAATTTTTGCTAGTGAATCTAACATTATTAAAAATTTAATAAGTAGAGAAAATGTTTTCTATAATTTCAATATCATTCTATGCCCTTTGCAAAATATTCCTTTAGAAGCGAAATTAATTCAGGATAAGAAGGACCTTTAGTTTAATCTTCTTGAATTTTTGCAAATCTAATAACGTTGTAAATCTATAATAAATTGAGAAATATTCTGCTATACTTTTGTACTCTTTGTATAATACTCATTTGACTGTAGGTATTGTTGAAACGTTAGCAATTAAAAAGACTAAATTCAATCGTACTCCTCGAATTCCAAAGAAAGTCACACGACAAACTGCGACGGTTCTCACCGACGTCTTTCGCACAAGTAATTGCGGTTTCACGACACGGCACGTGGGAGCGATTTTTGCGGTAGATCGGCACAAATCGGCAAAGCCAATCGGCGAAATGTCTCGATCGCTGGACAACCTTCTCGATCGTGCTAGAACGAACGTGCGAACGAAAAATCGGTCGGAGGTCGAAGCCACTGTGCATTCCCGACGGGGGTTAATTACATTCTTGCGAGTCCGCACGAACGAGTAAAACCGCACTTGCTTCCTCGATTGCACTTTAGCAGACCACAGTGCAATAAACGGTAGCGTTGCGGGAATGTGGACCTTTAAGGCGTCTTTTCACCTATGTGCTAGGAAAATTGTTACCTTTTGAAATTCAAAATTTCGTGGGAGAGTGAAGTATGAAGAAACCAATTTCAAAAGAATTGAAGTTCTTGCTAAAAGTTACTTTGATAAAAAAGCTATGTACATTGATGAAGATCTACAATTGTAGGTGATAACTTGGATGTGAAAAAGCAGAAAAATCTCCATAAGCAAGGCAGAATTTAAATTCATCTCTGTTCCATGTCCATTATGTAAAAACTACCCCTTGGTATCTACTATACTTCCAGGTAATATTCTACCTTGATGATTAATCTTCAAAGACCAATCTGCTAACTACTAGATAACGATACTACTCTTCTCAAATATCGAGCAACAAACTGATCAATTTAATCGTGTCACAGCTACCCCTAAGCTTCAATCTCCACCCCTAAAGTGCGCAATGCAGAGATTTCTTTGATGAAAGAAGCGAGATCACCGACAGAGAGGCGGCTTCAAAAAGTCAAACGTGCATCGCGTTTTGCAATGGCTATCGCAGGTACGAGCTCCCTACCTGGTGGAAGTGGACCTGGAGGGGGATGCAGTCGAACAAAGTTCAAAAGAGAGGAAAAGAGGCCGCGAGGGAGAGAAGGAGGAGGTCGAAGGTGGCGGTGGCACCAAGGAACGAAATCGCGGGGGTGGGGCGAACGATGCACGATGCGGGAGAGTTTCACCCCCCCACTTGCTTCCCCATCGTCGGAGGCTCCGCCTCCAGAAACCAACGTGACGTCACACGGACACTTGTTACGCCTTGCCGGGAGCCAACATTGCCGCAACTCGGATTGCATTGGGATAGAAAAATCTACTGACGATCAACCTTCAACCCCTTACGGTTCGACCTTCGAGGTCACGGGTCATCTGGACCGGATGGGGATGATTTTTTTAACAATTTCATTTGGGCAAGTAGGCTGTGCTTCTTGGAAACCTTTGAAGGTTGATTCTTGAGATGTTGGGATGTTTTAAGAATTTTTAAAGAAATTTTTGATTGATTTTTTTTGAAAACGAGACAGTTTTGGTTTGAAGTCATATGGTTACTTTAGTTTGGAGGTAATTTAATTGAGTTTCGAATCTGTGAGGCTGCAATTGATGTATCACATGGGAGAAATCACAAAAAGGTGATGGTGATTTTAACTAGGACCTATTAAGGACGAATCCTACCCTTTAAATTCATAATCTGTGTGGTATACCTTGGTATTTGGTCCTACTTTGGTCAAATGTCAAAGTTGAATATTTTTGGAGTAAGTTCCTATTGGGGGAGGAGTGTTACAATAATCTAGCTATATGATACCGTCCAAAATAATTTTGGAGCAAGGCTCGATCGGAGTACGAGTATCATAAAATCTAATTATACCATGTCCCACAAAATATTTCTGGAACACAGTGCCATGGGGACTCGAGGATCTTAACGATATAGTTGTAAGATGTCTTACAAAATATTTCTAGGCTGTAGTCCCATTGGAGGAGGAGAATGACGACATTAAGTCTATCGAAGAACAGTAGGTTTCTTTCCTTCCAAGTACAGTAGGAAGAAATGGCTGCCAGTGCAGGAAATCTCGCGAATTTTTTTATCAATCGCGAATTCTTTCTCAGGCTCTTGGTGCCATTCGAAATTCTCTACGAAGGGGCAGGAGGAGAGTCGCTAGAAAGCTGGACGATTACGATATCGCGGCTGCCGAAAGATTGGCCCACTTTGGGAAATAACTACGATAACGTGGGGAACTTCGACGATACTACTTCCTCCTTATCGGTGTGACAGATAGCCCAAAGACTGGCGCAGAGTAACGGCTAATTACCACGAATTAATTCCTACCACTGATTGCTGGCCTTTCGAATTCAGCATGGAGAACTTTAATTGAGCTGGGACCAATTGTATGTGGCTCTCGTTAAACGGTATAATTATTTTTTAAGACACATTTAACAATGGTTATTGTATAATATTGTCCATTAAAAAGAAATTTCAATAATTCTACATACTGGCGGTGGTATCATTACTTTTCCGCGTTGCAGAATTGCAAAGAAAAGATTTATCTTCTTGTAAATCATGTGTTAATGTGATTAATAATTGGAACGTCTAAGAAACTGATTTTTCTAACTGGTAATTGTAATTTTGTGAGTGTGCACCTGTGCACGCTCGGGGAAGAATGACATGTGTCGATGACACATAGGAATTCCCATGAATTTATTAGAATAATAATGCGTATCACGTTTTCTTTCCTTCGCTCGAGGCGAATCTGCAATGGGCACGTTTAAACGTCTACTTAAAAGGACCAGAATTATTAGAAATAATTTTCTACCAGCTAAAATTCAACCTTCTCTAATTCGCAAATAAATAACAATATCAATCTCTTATCAAACAAGTAAAACATACATTCCCAAATGCACCTCTCCAACTATATACCTTCCTCATCTTCTGTCACTAAATCAATTAAAAATCCCGATCATCCAACTATCATCCCCATTCCACCCTATAAAAATTACCTCCAGAAATTCGTCCGCCATCTTCATCTCTCCTCTACCACCCCATCTTCAACAATTCCTCAAAGCCCTTCCACAGCATCCACCCTCAAAAAATCCAAATTTTCGAACCTTCCACGTGTCTCGTGAGCTTGATGTCACCCTCACGTATCGGAATGATCGAAAACCAAAAAAAAACACATCGAATCCATCGGAGGGCGGGCAGCCAGCAGCAAAGGGAGGAGAGAAGAGACGAAAAGAGTGAAATTGCAAACAAGAGAGAGAAAGAGAAGAACGAGGATCGAGAGTGATGCGTTCTGAGACGAAACGGGAGGGTGTACCAGGGTGGAGGGGATCGTCGGAACGGCGAGGCTTAGGCCGTCCCGGGCCGCTTACGCGGAACACGCGGCCAAACTCGCCGCGCTCTCGCCGGCATTACGTCGCGCACCGTCGACCGCGACTGACGTTCGCGTGCTCGCTCCTCGTCCTTCGTCTCTATTCGTTCTCCAATCGTTTCGTCTCTCTCTTTTTATCCTCTACAATAAAAAAAAAAAAATACTAAGCGATCGATCATTCAGTGATCGAGATCGATCGTTACAACGAGTGGTGGCAAAGTGCGATCAGGATAATTGAGGTGGAAGCTTATAGAAACGGCAACAACCTGTAGGAGCGATGTGCCGTCGATAACGTGTGACGGGAGTGAAGTACTTGGTGTATAGCTGGTGTGGACTTGGAATTAAAGGAAATAATCTTCGATTGAACGATTTAAAAATTCTGTAACATGGCCGCGCAATTAGATCATTGATCATGGGCCCGCGGGGGGTTCCATTAATGTCTACTCGATCGTAGATCCTTCTTCGAAGCTATGAACTTCGAAGAGTCAGAGGTCAAAGTAGGATAAAGGATCTTGGGGTTCTTCACGAAAAAGAAGTCTTCTTTGAAGTATCGGTTGACGTTGGGAAGGAAATCGTGTTGAACTCCGTCGGTACATCGGTTGCCGAGAGAAACCACGACGTCCTGTTCAGGGGTTGCGTGCTTCGGCGACGAGGGGCGGCTACTGGCCGATGGGATGCATCTACCGGTGGGTTCCGTGGCCTGCGGGGAGAATTACGGCACCGTTGGATCCCACGAAGGCGCCGGCCCTTGCGGCCCTTCACTGGCGCCTCTCCAGGGGGTGAACACCAGGTACCACCAGGCCGACGACGCCGACGCTGCCGGCGGAGGTGGCGAGATGAGCGAGGGTGCCGCCGTCGGCGAGCTCTGGTGGACCGAGAGGCTCGTCGGCGAGGCACAGGCCGAACATCCTGGCGAACTTGTAAGGACAGGTTGGTACATGATGAAGAAATGTTACTTTTGTCTTCTTTTTATTGTTATTCTTCTTGAAATGCACCCTCTTTGCTAGGAAAGAAACTTGATTTTTGTATGTCCGTTTTGTGAGAAGTTTCTTCAATACTTGCTTAATGCTTTATGAGAAATTTCTATCTTCTATCTTGATGATGAATTTAGTTGTTGAGAAATTTCCATTTTCTATCTTGATGATGAATTTAGTTGTTGAGAAATATTTATTTTGAGGATCTTCTCAGTGTTTAATACAGTGGTCACTGAGATTTTTAATATATTATTTTGATAGTAATTTAAATTGTCGTAGCTTGTAATGTTTCATTACTAATAAAATTCGATTGGTAATATGAAATTGATAGGTCGTCGGAAATCTTGCTGTGTTGGGAAATATGTTAAATAATGAATTGTAGAAGTTGTAATTGTGTGAATATTCATTACTTTATATGGAGAAATTGATTTCTTGTATTAATCTACTCCGCTTTTCCCATCTCGTATTTCTAATATGGTAAGATCATCGTAGGCGTAGGAAAAGAGTTACGAATTTGTTGATTCGTCCATGTTCGAAACTATTGCGTCGTAATTTAGCAAGCACGATAGTGTTACATTGTGGTGCCTTCGATATGTATCGCATATACGAGGCGAACGATTTACGCTGCAGTAACATCGTTGTATCGAAAGGTTCGATACCCTGTCATCGATAATAATTTAAATAATCTCTCGAACATGAGATTCAAATCTACTGAGATCTCAAAATGAAACTGTCTTTGCAAAAACTAAAATATTCTTGCTTTCATCAACGTCTAACCACTATTATTCTCTAACCATTCTCCGTCTCGAGATGTAACATTCCATTTTGCGATTAAAACATTCGGAAAAATGTGTCGATTCTCGCAGCCCTTTTCATGGAAGGAATTTCTCAAAGTTGCGCAAAAACTTCTCATTTTTCTGCCATTTTCCATCGTCCCGCTCTTTTCGTCAGACGAGGGAGGTAGCAAGTTTTGTGGATAATAATGACAGATTTCTAATCGATATTATTGATGTCATTTTCAGGATCGCCGTATTTTCTCTGCAGTCAATTACCTACTCATTGGCGATCGAACAAAACTCTTCCGGTTGCGTTCAAAGTTGTCGCACTCGGAGAAGTGGGTGATGGAACATTGGTGACGGTTCGAGCGGGAAACGACGAAAACTGTTGCGCCGAGCTACGAAATTCTACTGCATTGATGAAGAATCAAGTAGCGAAATTCAATGACTTGAGGTTCGTTGGAAGAAGCGGTAGAGGTGAGTTTAAAAACGCATAGAATTTTTCATAGCCATAAAAAGTAGCACAGAGTCGGTTTCGACGCCGGGAGCGCGTATTAATCAGTCTATATTTTCAAATATAAAGAAAGTCATGAGTTATCACGGTACATTATTCTTATTATCATTAAATTCGGAATTCTATATTATAAAAATTGTAACACAGTCGACCAAATTTTAAAAATTCTCTCAGAACCTCTGTAAAGACCATCCTTTTTTTTACAATAGCTAATTCTCTTCGTCAGCTATGCAAAAAATCATGGATCATCAAAGTAGATTCTTATTATCGTTAAATTCGAGAGACTACATTGCAAAAACTGTAACGCAATCGACCAAACATTAAAAAGTCCCTTAAAACTCAAGTGGCACGACGATCGCAAAGCGTGAAAACGCGAATCGGACGAAACCGCCAAATAAAACCGAGGCCGCAAAATTACGGTCGATTATTCGATCGCTCCCGCGTATCCGAGCTCTTTTCTTCGCGAGCCAGTTTGCTTTGTAAGTCGTATTAAAAAAAAGAGAGAGAGAGAGAGAGAGAAAAGGGCATCAAAGTATCCGATCGAAAGAGGAAGAGAGAACGAAGAGAGAGGGATGGATATACCGTGATTTCGAACCCTCTAAAAGCACGGTCATTGTAATCATCATCGTCATCGACTGCCCTCCGCCCAGCCACCTTTTCAGCCGCCTCACTTTCCAACCCTCTGCATTCGCGAGTTGTTCGCTCCCGCCGCCCCCAGAGTCATTACTCGATGTCCGCCACTAGCCCCGACCGACCATCCGAAACAACTGGCCGTTAATCAGAAATCATCGTTCGTCGGCCAGGGACAGAGAGAAAGAGATGGACGAAATACCTAAGCCTCCAAAATCAGACGAATATGATCAACGGTTTTTGACCGTTTAATAGCTGTCTCGAGAAATGAGATTTAATTTTGCTTTTGTCCGTTAACTTATTAAGAGTGTTTTATAGGATTTTGTTCCAATTTTACTCTTTTGTAGAGTGTTAAAATTGAAGGGATGTAATTGCAAAGAGTAATCAGCCTTGGGTGAGGGTGGCGCTCTGGATAATTTTACATTAGGTTCTGAAGTTTTCTGGTAGTTTTATATTTGCAAATATGAATTTGAAGATACTATGATAGATGATTCTAGGATTGAGGGGCTGATATGATTATTTATTCTACGTATTATTATGATTACCCTGTATGCGATTCAAGGAAGGGGTAGTAGACCTTTCACAGAATTAGAGAAATTATTAATATTCAATTGTCAGTTTTAAATAGCAAAGATCCATCGTTGAAAGATTAAAATAATAATTCAATATTATATGGTGGAATCTCCAATTAAAAATGATCAGAAATCGTTTCAAATCCCTCAAACTTTATGGAGTTTCCGGAGCTCGTTTCCGCCTGATACAATCATGCCGATCAAGCAGGATAATACGCACGTTGTCAGGTAGATCCGCTTGGTTCTACAAATGCATTCTGCGCCCCATGCACCGGAGGATGCATTTATGAATTAACGAGCCGGTCAGGCGGCCTCGTCGATGGCATCATCTATGTTTCATTTGATTTCATCATGAAGTGGAGGATCAGTGATTTCCATCCTCCTACGTCCATCGCATTCTCCCCGGAATCAATTAGCGAAAGAGACACGTCCCTCGCAAACATCCTTCGATCCCTTTGTCCACTTTTTTGGATATTTTTTTTTGCAATCTCTCCTCGATAATCCGTAATACTCAATTTCAACGATTGGCGAAACCACCTACCCCCAGGGTTCCGATCGTACCGAGCCGCGACCGAGCACTCGATCCCTCCTATCCTCGACGTTTTATTTCCACGACTTATTAATTTGATTGAATCCTCTCGTGTCATCGATATCACCGATAAGAAGGATCAATCACTATCATTCACGGGATTTCACTTTGTTCTATCATATTAGTTTAATACAGAAACAATTTTCTCTTCTATATCATCCAGGATACTTTTCAACCCTAAGAATTTACAAAGTTAAAAATACCTCTACAATTCAACTATCGACATTTCCAGAAAACGAACAAAAAATCCGATTTATCAAACCTTCACTGACAGACGTATCCTATCAGTGACCTACCACAGTTCGCCCTGTTCCCATTTTTACCCAAAAAGAAAATAATTAACCCTCAAATAATAGAAATCACCCCAAACCAATTCTCCTCGTTAAATCACTCTCCGGAAGTCCTTCAACGAACCAAACCCGAAAAGAAAATCGAAGCAAGATGAATTGAAGTCTCGTCGGCCGTAAGGAGGAAGCGGAGAGATCCTCGCAATTATCACCTTCCCTGAAGAAGTCTCCGCGTTTCTGGGGAGGGCTCGTAAACGGCAGGAAAGAAAGAATAAGAGTAGCTAGTAGCGCCGGTGCTCAAAGAGGGGCTGGAGAAACGGGCGTTCCATCATCGTCGGGTCTGTGCGGCCCGTGCCTATAATTAGTAATATACCGCAGTCCATATCGACACGGCTGAAATTACCAGCGATAGTAATTATTTGACAATTGCAGAGACATCCTGTTGCGAGACTCGGGACGAGACTTCGTCCCCACCGTGTCCTCCCCCTCGTTCCATACCTTCTAACTCCCACCAAAGTCCTCTGGCCCTGTACGACCTACCTCATGCCCTCCACCTCCACATCTACCTCCACCTACCAACCTCCACCTCCTCTCTTCCCATGCTTCGAGTATTAACGGACGGCTTCGAGTGGTTTTGGGTGGTTGTATGCATGTGTGGGTGGTTTGGTATGGCGCTCATCTCGTCTCTCCGTGTTGCACCAACGCACCGACACACCTAAACAGCCAGGACTCGCGCTGGATAACCGTGATGCTGGACGTTATATAGGTGCCACATACGCGTGGCCCGGTTTTGTCTGTCGGTCTGTCCGTCGTTCGCGAATGCACAGGCTGGGTGTCCTGTCTCTGCAGATGACCGTTCCCATCATCGAGTATTAACCGCAGGTTCGGGGCATCGGAGGGAGGGGGAGTCGGCCGTGCGGCATTATTAGCCCCAAATGCGATGGATTCGAACGGAGGGGAAGAACGATGGGGCTCGGGTGTCGCGCGCTACCCTTTTCGCGACTTTAACCTGATCCTAGATTTTCCAACGCTTTTTTTCCCTCTCGATGATTTTAGGATAGTTATCTACCCTTGTCTTGAGTCTCGTGGTCGAGAATTATAAGAGCTTTAGTATGTTAAGTTTAAAGAAAACACAGTGGAGTGGATTGATAGGGAAATGTAGAAACTACCCCTTTTTGATAGACATGTCAATGTTCTTGATCGATGCCACGTAACTGTTCTGTCTATGTAGTGTTTCTATCTACGTTGAAAAGCCGAATGAACGAAGAGCAGTTGGAATCGATCTTCGAAAAAGCGCGCAGGAAGAAAAATTGCTCTCGATCCCGCGATTTTTGACCGATCCACAAAACGAGGCACTTTGCGCTCCCGAGTGAAACGATGACGAAAACAAGGATGCAATGACGGGCGCGAGAGCGACAGCACCGTCGGTTCAGGGGGTGCAATCGGAGGCGAGGGGGTGGGTTTCGAGGGGTGAGAGCGGTTGTACGCTCGGGGAGAGGGGGTGCGCTATAACTGGGATATAACGCCGTGCCTCTCTGCAGTCAGTTGCAGCTCCCGCGGGTGGTGGGGTTGGGGGTGTTTGATGCCGGTTATCATGTTGACAGACACAGCGAGGTGGACCAGGGTGCACCAAGGGGAGACAATTACAAATCGTTGACGTTTACGCCAACACAAACGACTATATGTCCGCGACACGTTAGATATCTCGTCTCTTTCAGGAAAACTGTGTGGTCTTCTTCTTTGTGTTTGACAAAAACCTAGCTATCCTCGAGATACTTCTCATTCTCTGAAAAATCGAGAGACTTTTGGATTCCTCACCGATTATTCTAACTTGCATTCTATTAATTCTTCGCAAAATCATCAATTGTATAATATTACCTTGCTTATTTGCCAACTTAAAAGTATCAAATAGGACATCAGCATGATCTTTCTAACCCACGTCAATTCTACGGTCGACCGAAGCGATACCTCTCTCTAAAACCAGTCTGTTTTTAACCGACCAACCTCTGCCGGCACAAAGTACCTTAGAAAGGGCTTAGATGTATCCTCCTGATCTTCCCATTCGAAAAGGACAACCTCTCTCCCTTCAAAGCGGGCGGCGGCGAATTACCGAATGCATATTAGCGCGCGATGGGCCGTTTAAGAGTCCGTAGTCAATCTCCAGGAAGGACATTTATGGAGAGGGAATTAATATACCGGACCTTCAACCTCGAGACCTTTCTCAGTGATATATGTACACCGGTGCTCCACCCCCGAGTGCTTTCGCTTCTTTCCTCCTCCTTGTTTCTACGGACACTCGAATAAACTCGTGGTCTCCGGACATCCGCCAGAGGCATCTGTAATTGCGCTGCAAATCATAAACTATTTCGATCGGAACCTAGTCGAACGGAGGCTCACCGCAGCCTACGAGTTATGGGTCATCTCTTGGTTGGATTACACGATTGCTTTTTTTTAAAGTATATACAACGCATCCGAAGGTATCGTTCACCGTCGAAGAGAAGTCTCGTGGGACATCTTTTTAGGGTGGTACAGTACATTTTGTAGACTTTCGTCGATGCTGAATTCTAGAGTATCGTTAACTCCTTCGATACGACTGTCGTTCGCCATTATACAACCGCTATACGGATACTCGAACCGCAAATGAAACAGTATGATAGATAGAGTGAAATATTTGATACTTTGCAACGCAACGTAAACATCGTTATATCCATATCGACCGTGGTAGCTCGAATAATTAGAAAATAGAATGTATCGGAAGCCATGATGTTTTGGAAATTATAAAACATGAAATTTTCACGGTTTACCGTAGCCACTGATCAAAGCGGTTCTCCAAACAAGGGGTGACTTTAATCATCAATAGCACAGAAAGTATCAAATATTTACAATACAATTAACACATCCTACTACATTCACATCATATATCCTTCTCGTTGATAAAAGCATAGTATCTCTTTACCTAAACGCTAATGATAAACACCTCGCTGATCTTCCTCGATCGTTCCGAGATTGTTTGCTGCTTATTAATGCCGAAAAATCTCGTTCTGTCGCAGGCAAGAGCTTCAGCATCACCATAACGGTATCAACGACGCCTCCTCAAGTTGCCACCTATACTCGCGCCATCAAAGTGACCGTCGACGGGCCAAGGGAACCGCGTTCAAAAACGAGTGAGTAGATCAGGACTTAGACGATTATATACGATTTGCTATCGTCGATCCCAACGAGATCTATCCCCGTTCGCCTGCTGCTGCTGCTGGTGGTGCTGCTGTTGCTACTACCACTATCGTGGATTTCCTGAAAATGTACCGATAATTCAACGAAAGTCCCTATACGCGGTAATGGGGAGTCATTACCGAGCAGATGGTGCGCGATGATGCAGTGGTCGACGTGCGTACCGCGCGTATGCGTGTTTTGGGTTAGCTATTCACCCGGCTGTACTACATAGGACACAATGCTTTTACCAGCACACTCGTGTGCCGCACGGGAAAAGTAATCCACTTACCGTAATATACTATGAAAACCTCCAAAAATATCCGTTAATTATTGATGTCCGGGGGATACTTTAATAACTATCGTCGTATGTGGATATTTACGATGGAGGGGTTGTATACAAAGAGCAATGGTATTCTAATAGACTAGCTTCATTTGTTGTGATTTTCGATTGAGAAGAGATTTGAGAAAGTGATGTAATCTAATGGAAATCTAACTTTTTATGGTGAGGGATGATAATTTAGTAGTTGGTGAAAATGAAGGAAGTTTTAGGGTGTTTAGTGGCAGGGGAGGTTTTGACTGAGAAAGTTTCAGACAAATTTTCATTACTTATCGTAGTATGCTATGAAAGCTCCATACTTTAATAGCTATCGTCGTGTGTGGATATTTACGATGGAGGGGGTGTATACAAAGAGCAATGGTATTCTATAGGCTAGTTTCACCCCTTGTGATTGTCGATTGAGAAAAGACTTGAGAAAGTGATTTGATTCAATGGAGAATTAATATATTATGACGAGGGATGTTAATTCAGTAGCTGGTGAAAATGAAGGAAGTCAGTTTAGGCTATTTAGTAGGAGGGGAGGTTTTGACTGAGAAATTTTCAGACACAGTTTCATTACTTTCAGTAAAATACTATGAGAACCTCCAAAAATATCGGTTAATTATTGATGACTTGTGGATATTTTAACAACTATCGTCGTATGTGGATATTTTCGATGGAGGGGTTGTGTACCAAGAGCATCGGTATTTTAATAGACTAATTTCATCCCTTGTGATTGTCGATTGAGAAGAAATTTAAGAAAGTGGTGTGTTCCAATGGAGAACTAACGTTTTATGACGAGGGATGATAATTTAGTAGCTGATGAAAATGAAGGAAGTCAGTTTAGGCTATTTAGTAGCAGGGGAGGTTTTGATTGAGAAATTTTCAGGAATTTTCAATAGCTCTGAAAATGAAAACTCTGATGATCTGGGATTTTCCGATTATCCGACAGATTCGATGGACTCCTGTGAAATCCGTTTTTGAGCGAGATTCGCGAACGGGAAATTACGCGAATGCAGAAATTCGCGGGGGTTGTTCGGCAGTCGAACGTGCATCTATCGTATCTATTCCAGGGTGCGTCCCTAGGAAAAAAAAATTGGTCGTTATTTCGATATGAGATTAATAGCCGCTGCGGAGTTGACCGCGAATACGGCAGGTTTTTGCGGACGTTTCGCATTTGTTGTATAAAGTATTGATAGGCGTAGGGCGATGCGTGCCCGATGGCCTCGGAGTATTTTTTTTTTTTTCAAAACGGTCTACCGTGATTGATTTTACTAACGTTTTTATCGTTTGTCTCACTCCTGTCGTGCAATCAATACCAAGCGCAAAAATCTATAATACTCGTCAATTTTCCAGTGGTTGTAAAGTGCGCGCTTAACGATTGGATTAAAGTTTCAAGCGAAGCGAGATAATAGTATCATCAACTATTCATTCGTCGAAGGGTGAACCGAATTCGCACGAAAATTCCCCTCTCATTTCCTCGAAATAAGACACGCAAACGTTGTTACGCTATTTTTACTATTTAAAGCAAGTCCTATTCATCCTCCACCCTCTATTCCCCTAAAAACTAAGACACCCCCATTTCTACTCCAACACCACAATCTCCAAAAATTCAAAAACTCCAAGTAATATCAAACCTCAAGAAGATACCTCAACAATCCACTTCACCTCCTATACAATTTCAAACTCTTTCTCCTAAATGGTCCCACTTCTTCCCAACACCTCCACCTTATTTAAATCTCAAACTGCAACCAAAAATCTGGCTCCACATCCACCTTAAAGCCCGTTACAAACGAGACAGCCATACACTTAAACACCGTGTAAAATGCGAGAAAAATTACAATCCAATGAAAGAAAAATGACTGTCCAAGTATTCTCGACTTCATAGTTTCAAGATCCGACGCAAGTAGATTCAGCCAGCAAAGCCAGCCGATTCACCAGGACTCATCCCGTTCTCCGGAGAACGAAAAAGGCTGCGCACGAGCGCGTTCGCGTGGTGGCCGATCCTGTCGGCTAGGACACGCATCACGACATATTGCATACACAGGAGTTTTGGCACCGGTGGCGTGTCTCCTCTTGGCTTGGCACGCACCAGGGACAATCTATGTAACGACCGGCGTACGAGCGCCGTCGGGCAAAACAACCGGCGCTTTCATTGTGCTCGCAACAATGTGAAGCACGGCGATCAGCAGACACCTGCCGGCTATCATTATTGCGTGGATAATCGTGAGCTTTTTGTTATCGAAAATCACCTCCCCACCGTTTCCTACCGCGGCCTATGGAACCCCATGATCCAGCAGCAGCCGCCGCTTAGGCTCGATCGTCTCGCGCCCCTTCTGCCACCGACTGTTTCGTTCGGGGCGAACGGTAATCGCGCAATTTCTGTAATTCGCCGATCGTCAGCGCGTGTAAATACTGCAAACGTGGCTAACGTGACCTGCAACGACGTGTAACTGGATTAACGGACTTCCGGAACGAGGATGGATCAAGTGAGACCCTTTTCCCGGCGCGATTTAAGTCTAAGGGTTGTTGTCCTTTTTTTGGGGGTGCTATTGACTTTAGACTGTAGGTTCTAATTTAGGTGGATTTTTTTTACGAGTTTTTAGTTAAGAGTTTTTGAGGATGATAGTCAAGTTGAGGTAATAATGTGAGAATTAACCCCTTAGGCTACAACACGTGTGAGAGTCGTGACGTGGAAAATGGAATAGGAGATTTTGAAGTCCTTTGAAAACTATTGAATTGAAAATATCTCTGGGTTACGAAATGGCCTCGTTACTTCTACACTATAAATATTGAGTTCAGTTATACGAAAGATCACAAATCAGTGAGAACTTTTGATTTCGGGAATTTATTTTGAGCGATTGCACGCTCAGTTAGAAAAGAAATCGTAGGGAAAGAGGTTAATTGGATTCTTTAGATGTTGCATAGCACAGGACTTTTTTCTTTTGGCGACGGTAGGAAAATTTTGATTGGTAAGAAAAAAAAGGCCTAGTCGTTTGACTCTTTGAGGCACAAGATTCTAAGGGGAAAAGTGGGCCCTACTTGGACAGAGGGATTTATAAAATTTGTAGGTTGGTTTAGAAAGGTCCTTTCATAGAAGTTAAATATAAAAAAGGGTGGGAAATTTTCTATATCGTGCCTCACGAGTAACTTCAACTTTTCGGGGTGGATTAAAATATATCCCACCATGCATAGAGAATTAAGCAAGGGTGGAATATTTTTTTAACTCATCTAAACCCGAAAAGTTACCTAGGCGTAATCTACTGTAGTCGAAACATTAAGAAAAAACACTTACTACCTTCTGGAACAAATTCTAATACCGTTAATTAAGACCTAACAAATGAATATATTCAGCAGACACTTGTTTTAACTTGAAAGTAAGGAACATCAATGAAAATATTAGAATTTTCAAAAAACATCGTCGAATTGTAATCAAAAGTATTCCAGTAATTAAAAGAAATATCAAAGAAAATAGTAATTATTAAAAGACTGAATAAAAATCGAAATAAACATTTCAATAATTGTTCGTCGAACGATGGAAACCCGCGGTTCTACGGTTTTCGCGGATCGCGGCGAGATGGACTCGAAACGAACGAGCCAAAAAGGGAGAGAGATTCTCTCGGTGAAAACAAAGTGGCCGTCGGTCCGTCAGCGTAGCCAAAAATCATCGAAACGTTCCGAGGGAGACAATATCGATGAACGGGTGCTGTCAGTCAAAGCTCGAAATTGAATTTGCTTCGTAGGTAATTGCTCCGCGTTTGGAATGTCGATTAGCGCTCTCTCGTTTCTCGAAATGATTTCTCGGTTTCGTGGAAAAGACCGGGCGATCTATTAGCCACGAATTAAGTGTCGCGCACGAGAAATCGATTTGACGTTAATTGACAAAAAGAAAAATATTTTTCATCCGTTCAAGAATTCCGTGAGGATTAATAGAAGTGAAATGATAGCGCGAGATTACCGGATACGAGCAATATTGCCAATAGAAATGCTCAAATTGAACGTACTCCGTTCGAAATAAAAAAAAAAAGTGGGAAGAGAGAGCGAATACTCTCGACATTCCCGATCATAAATTTCGAATTGAACCGAAAGCACGATGATACAGGAGGTACGAAGGGAGAGTGTGCATTGAGATGGATTTTTATCAAACATTATTGCCGGTAGACATCGATCAAAGTATTAAATCGGACAGCTGATTCTGAAATCGAGCAGAATTTTGTAACGATAGAGCAGAAGAAGACAAAGTGTCTTTGAAACTACTCGATTCTGCCGATCGAATAATCTCGTTTCTATCTCATTGTCATTAACACTAGAATTACCGGCGTTAAATCAACCACATTTAAAAATATTAAATAATTCATTTAAAATAGAAGAAATCACACGGTGGAACAGATGATTAATTCAGTAATTAATATTTCACAGAATGGACGTAAATTGTCTATTCTATGACTCACATATAAGTTTGAAGAATTTAAAAAAAAAAATGAGGGACCAGCCATTTTGACTGTCTTGGTAGTTCTAATGATAAATTACAATAAAATAGCAATTAGATTTTTCATTTTATCTCTAACATTCAATCTTACATCCAACGTGATTAATTCCAACGATTTCTCTTCCATATTTTCTATATTTCTAAGCTCAGAAATTTCCAGAGTGAAAATTCCGATCAGACAGTCTACCTAAAAATTACTCAGCCACTGTTTCGTGACGGGCGAGCAAGAAGTAACGATTCTCCACCGTTTATTCGCGAATCGTCGTGAAATTACCTCGAGTCACGTTCGACGGTACGATCGGAAATGGGTGTTCTCCAATGTCACGAGACTCACCGAGAAGAAAGGTGGACGGATTCTCGAAAATAATCGTTTCGCCACGTGCCCATCGGTTTTGAAAGAAAAATCATTTTGAACATGATTCTCAAAATACTGGGAGAGCCCTGGAGTCCAAGGAGGACGTAAGACGAGCGGAGGGAGGGGCCCGTTATTAGAGAGGAGGAAAAAGCCGCGCTATTTCCGTCCTCCGGGGCCGCCACACTTTGATTAGATAAGCCCACCATTCGTGCTTGGAGAGATTGGAATTATATTCCTCTCTCTTGGCTTCAGCGAACTCCTAGAGACCAAGGGGCAATCGGTGAAGGTGTTATATCACGATCCTTCTTGTTTATTGTAATTAACCGATTTTAATTTCACCGCTAAAATCACCGAGTAGTCATTAATATCCTTTTTTTAATTCCACACTTCCTCATTACTCGTCGTTATACTCCAAACCATTTAGAAAGTAGAATAATGAATCTTGAGGATCATTATTTTACTCAAGATACCAGATGTATACCATCTATCATTATAAACATCTTGGGTTTTATATTTGCACATATCTAAAGAGAATTCAGAGGGTTGTACCTTGAAAAGCCACAATTCAAAGAAACGATCCTTTTGATTCAGAATTCTACAGTCTTCGAAATCATAGTGTTCTAAGTTCGCAACCCACACTACTTTGTTCTTTGAATGAAAAGAGTTCGGCGAGGTGTCCAAAAAGCGTGTTGTCCGTCGATACATTTGGGAGGAGGCATTACGAGCGTCCGGTACGTGAGAAGTCGTGGGATCCGGTCATGGTGTGCTCCCTTGTTTCTCCTGGAGGGCGATCGTGGTAGTCGGTAGCGAGGAATAATCTTGTAGGCATCGGTTGGAGAGCACCAGAGCTGACCATCTGGGCTCTCGCCGACAATTTCGTGCAGTTTGCGGTCGAACTTTATTTGTCGTTCACCCTCGTGGCCCAAGACTCTGCCTGCCCCTACTTCCAACCGTTTTCTCTCCTTCTTCGTCGTCTTTATCGTCCTCTTCTTCTTCCTTTCTTCTTTGCTTACCTGATTCTTTCTCTTTGCCCGAGAGCTCCTTCTTGCGCTTGGAATAACAATTTACGCCTCGCGGCTCCTCATTCTCGGCTCGATTCGACTTTCAAAGTTGCTGAAAGAGAGGAGAACGACTTGCGTGCTACTTCTCTTGATTAGCAAATGTCGATGCCTTGGACTCACGAGTTTCGTTGGTACGGAAAAAAATTTCTATGGTGATAGATCTCATTGAATCTCTGAATTTATGGAGAGGACAGATTCTGTAACTTTCGGCGATATGGAATTGTTTTCAGTGGCAATAGATGTCAATGACACTCTGAATTTACGAAGAGGGTAAATTCTGCAAATTTACATCATACAGAATTGCTCTCAGTGGCGATAGACTTCATTGAATCTTGGAATTTACAAAGAGGATAAATTCTAAAAATTTCGTTGATATAGAATTGCTCTCAGTGGCGATAGATCTCATTCAATCTTGAAATTTACGAAGATGATAAGTTCTGCAAGTTTTGTTGATACAGAATTGCTCTCAGTGGCGATAGATCTCATTGAATCTCGGAATTTGCGAACGAGATTCTGCAAACGAATGATCGATATCACCGTAGAAAATATCAACGTTACGTAGTCATCTTACCATATTAAACGTCCTCTTCCATAATTATATAAGCAGTCGCGTTTATGCACGTGGCGCATAATGTGCATCGCGGTGTAACGATACGCGCATATTGCAATCCGCTACAATAGCGAATTGCCGTATCGGCAGTGCTATGTAGATACCGCGATACTTGGCTGGAGGTACTGTCGGTCCATGGAGGGTTGGAATTTCCGAGGAATGCTATTGAAGTCGATCGAGATCCGAGGGTGGTCGAGTTTCTTAATTATCCCACTCTGTTCGGCTAATTGCACAAACATCTCTACCCGTTTCTCTTCCGGGGATTCCACGGATCATCGATTACTTTTACCAACGCCCGTATTTTCATCAAACACTACAATTTTCATGATACTTCAATAAAAATTAAATCATTCATCGACCTCTAACTTACTAACCAATGTAAAACTAATTCAGTGTCGCAGAGTGCACTCACCCTCTTCAACATTCGTGTTAAAAAGTGCACACATACGATCTTCCAAATGACCTCTCACCCTGAAACGACTTGATACTAAATTGTTACATGAGATAAAAAGTTGATACTTTAAACAAAGACACCACGTCGTTTCAGGGCAACAGCATCAACAATTCCGAGCTCTGGGTCTAGGACAACGGCCTTTCCTCGACGCACCGAGCTCCTTCACCTCTCATCTTCGGGAGCTCGAATCTTACAGGAGGAATAAGCATCACCATCATCACAGCAGTCACTTACATGGCCAGCAGACTGGCAACAACGTCACCGCGAATTCGGTTAGCGGTGCTTGCACCAACCCCAACAACACCGACCCAACCGCATCACCCGCTTCCAGTACACACCTCGGGGCTACCGGCGGCTCCTCGGCTCATCAGGATTGCTACAAGCACAGCCCTCAACACGGTGGTGAGTCCTGTTCCTCCCACTTACCCTCTTATAGATCATCAATACGAACATCGTCATCTACATGTTAATATCTCGCGTTTCAAAGTCGACTGAAAA
Organism: Cerceris rybyensis; assembly: GCA_910591515.1. Classification (NCBI taxonomy): domain Eukaryota; kingdom Metazoa; phylum Arthropoda; class Insecta; order Hymenoptera; family Crabronidae; genus Cerceris; species Cerceris rybyensis. The sequence goes on along the minus strand of OU342801.1, from coordinate 3,868,145 downwards.
CGATGATCTTGAATTTCGTCGAGGGGGTGAGTTTCTCTCTAAAAGGTAGTTAAAACGATAGAAATTACTCGTTGGAGGAAATATATAAATTTAAGAAATAAAATAGACAATGTGATTAGATTGCAGAGAAGAATGATCATTTTTAGATACCCGATAGAAGTGTTATACTTGGAGTCTTTCTGCCGTAAAAGTTACGACGCACTGTAGCATAGAATTCGAATCGTACCACGGTTAATCGTTCGATATTTCTGCACGATTGGTTGCAGAAACAAAACGAATTGCGAGTCACCCGCGATAAAAGCCTCTTAAGGGCACCGAATATGTTGAAAGTCAGAATGCCTCGAAATTGTAATTCGCATCAGTGATTAATCGCACGGTGATACTTATAGCGCGAAGTTTAAGACAGCACCTTCGTTCTTTTTTCCCCTCTTCTCCCTCCTCGATCGGACGATTGGCTAATGGAGATAATATCTTCCGGTCTGTTTGCTTCTTTCGTTCATGCCGGATTATTCTTCGGCTATCATCATCATCTTGCGCTCACGACGAGTATCCTCGTGGCTCGTGGAGCGACTCGAAACTACGCACAAACCCCACCCACCCCCTTTCCATCAGGACGCGGGGAAACGGCACGGGGAGAGAGGAATCAGTGAGGAGAGAGAGGAGAGAGAGAGGTCTGCCGTTTCGCGAGGTAATAGTTTCATACCTCGTTCCGGCTCTGCACCCTCTAATTCAACGTAATAACGACATTCAACCTGCCGTTTCCATCTCCCCTCTCTCTTTCTCTCTGTGTTTCTCTCGAACGTTGTCTCTCTTTCTCTCTCTATCTGGGATCTCCGTCACGATGAGCCGTTGAATCTTCTCTAGCACGAGGCAAAAGTGTCCTCTCCGACTACTGCCAACTTCTCATCGGCTCCCTTGGGAAGAATGACACGGAATTGTTGTTAGAATTGTGGAAAAAATACTAAATCTTCCCTTAAAGTTACAATTTTATCTACGATAATAGGGAAGAAATGAAAAAAAAAGGGGTACTGATACCACGAAAGTCAAAGTGAAATCAGTGGTTGGTATTTTAAACGTGAAACGATCACTAGGTGATTTCTTCTAGCATGATCGAAAGGTAGCTCGATACATCGATAATTCAAGATGCAAAAAGGCGGGAAGGTCGGAGGCACTTTATTTCTACGTGGCTCGTCTCGCATCAGCGGTCTCGAGCTGATCAAAGTTAAGTAGACGCGCCCCTGCCTTGGCGAGAGACCTCTTTGAAGCTACGTTGCGGTTTCTCTTTGCCCTAATCTCCTCCGACCTTCTCCGACCTCCTTCTCCACCCTCGATCAGCCCTCTGCCACCTTCCGGGTCAACTTTGCTGCACCCCCGTCACCTTCCTTGAACGGCCACCGTTGTGTAATTACCTCCTCTATCGTCGTTTCTCCGTAGAAGACTTCTCTTCTTTGATATCACCAAGCTTCAGATTTCTTCCAAGTCTTCTTACCATCTTTGAGAAACTTGTAATCAAGGAAGAAGACGTGTCTCTTCTTCGTCCACGAAGAAACTCATTCGACTACTTCCTTTTTCTTCAACTTCGTTCTCAGGGAATGCGTACATTCTCGCTCCTATCAGATGAATGGAAATAGTCCAGCGAAATGTTTCATTTACGACTCGTCCATTCATCTCTTCCCTTCTTCTTTAGTTCCCTCCTCAACTTCTTCTTCTTCCCGCCTAATGAGCAGATCCGAGGCTGGGCACACGTACGAATGAGCATAGAGTGCGAAATGAGCAAGCGAGCGTCGGTGGATGCAATTTTCTTCCTCCTCTTTTCTTCTTCTCCCTCCTCCCGACAGCCTCAACGTTCGGCCCACCTGATTCGAATCTCCCTCTTCGAGAACCGATACAACCTACGTGTACAACTCACGTGCACGTCTGCGTAATACCAGGGATCGATCGAGAAGCGATCGATCGATCGGAGAAGCTGAGTCCGTGTTGTTTTTGCCCTTCGATCGCGAGACTTCTTCTTTTGTCTTGTGCTCGCTTCGCTTGCGATGCCAGACGATGCTGAATCGAACTTATTCTTCTTCTCTTCTTCTTATTCATGCTAGTCTTGGATGCTGCCTTCTTTCTCTTCTTCTTCTTCTCGTTCTTCTTCGTGTTCTTCCTCGTCTTTGGTCGATGCTGCTGGTTGCATCGGGCCGGTGCTTCTCTGCGCTTCTGGTGATCTCGTGATTGCTCTCTAAATCTTGCCTACGTGCTGAAGTATAGTAACCTGTACCTAGACTTGTCAGAAGAAGATGGACGAGGTTGATGGAAGAGCTGATGTCTTCTGTAGCTGGTCTGATTTCTTCGCTTAAAACTTTGTATCATCTGATCGTTTCTTCCCGCATTTCAATATAATTAAATGATTATAACCCTATCTCGTCTGATTTTTTAAGACCTCACCCTTCCACAGGGTCTGTTCCGACTTTGATTGTTCAATAAAAATTGCAATCTCTCTGAAAATTGCAACTGCTTCTCTCCAACTAAGTTTCGCACTAACAAAGACCCTATTGAAAGGCTAAAGTTCTTCGGTATTCTATCTCACCTGAAGTGTTAAGGGATGTTAAATTTATTAAACTGATGTCAAGCGATCAACTTAACACAGTTTCCGTTCACTAAGAGTATGAAGAATATGCAGAACACTTCAAATGTCTTCAGCTTCTCAGTTTTCCAAGTACTCTGCTCTCTGCATCATCCAGGACACTTCTCCGAAAAAATCTCTTCGGACACTCGGTGTCCCGCAAAACTCACGTGCATCTTAAAACGGCAACAGAGTCCGGGATCCATGCAGGAGGAAGGGTAGAAACGACCTCGACCAGAAGGTCCTCGGGTGAAGAAAAAAGGGAAGTGAGCATTATTCCTGTCTCTTATAATATAACCGTGTCCGTTTCTCGTCTTCTTCCCTCGAGTCTCATCTCGAGTCGTGATCGGGGTAATGAGGCTCCACCAGTGGCAGCGGACCGAGTACCTGAAGAGACGAGATGCGAGAAACAAAGAGAGACGAACTTCTTCTTCCTCGATGTGGTATCAGGGAGAGAGAAGAGAAGAGAGAAAGGAAGAAAGCAACCGGTAGAAAAAGGATGGAGGAGTCGCTCGAATGGTAGGGGTAAGGACGATGATTATGGGGTGTCAAACAATCACACTGATTGTATATTCTGCGCTGACTCCTTCTGTCTGCCTCGACGTCTACTCGTGTAGACTCCAACCAGCGGATTTGTCTTGTTTCCTCGCTCGTCTTCGCTCTTCTTCCCTTTCTTCGTTTCGATCTGTCTTCTCTTTCTTCTTTTGTCCACGCGCTGAAGTTAGGACCATTTTGTAGCATCGAAGAAATGGGACTGTTGGTGGATTCTGTTGCGAGAGGGTTGCCATTTTTTTCACTTCATTTTAAGTAATTACGCTTCTTGAATTTATATCAGTTGAAGAAGATATCTGGATGTGATTAGTTAGACATTTCTTCGAAGTGATATGGGACTGTTGGTGAATTGAGTTGCGAGAGGGTTGTCATTTTTTTCACTTCATCTTAAGTAATTATTCTTATTGGATTTATATCAAGTGAAGAAAATATCTTGATGTGATTAGTTAGGAATTTCTTCAAAGTGACATGGGGCTGTTGGTGGATTCAGTTGAGAGAGGGTTGACATTTTCTTCACTTCATCTTAAGTAATTATTCTTCTTGGATTTATATCAAGTGAAGAAGATATCTTGATGTGATTAATTAGGAATTTCTTCGAAGTGATTCTTTTGAGTGGAAATGGAAGAAGTAGTTTCTTTATGGTTGATTTCAGTGTACTCTTCTTTCGAGAGTAGAGGATGTACTTTGAAAATTAACGTCGCTTAACCTATTCTTTAGGTTTTCTTTTTAGAGAAAGGGACAAAGATGTTCACTTGTTCACCACGAAGCGAGCACCAAGTACCACGGTTAGCCGACTGGCGCAACCAAGAAGAATAAAAGAACAACTGTAGAGTCGTCCTCGAAGACAGAGCCGATCTTACGTTTCCCACGTGCCTCGGTAGATTACCAAGAATGCGGCTACCTTTCCGGCTAATCCTCAGATTTTTCCTCCACCTACTGATTGTCCTGGCAACTTCTCTCTTTACCTCTTCGTGGATTTTGTTTATCAGTGTGCGTGGTTCTTAATGGGATACCAGTGAATTACTCTTCCTTGTTACTTCAAATTACTATTCCGTCAAACGCTAAGTCTTCCCTTCAAAGACTCTAACTATCAGGAATTCTTTTAACTCCATCTCATTCGAAATAACTACATTCTTCACAATGTAGACAAATTTACTAAATCTTCCTAAATTAATTTCATCAAAATTCTTAACCACTCGAAGAATTACAAATTACAATCTTTCAAAGTTCTCCAAGATTTTGAGGTCGAGGATTTTCTTATGTTTATGCAAAACTTGATTCTATTCTGTAGCTCCGATAAATGGCATCGCGTTGTCGGTTTCGCGGGTGTTAATCGTGCGAGGTTTACGAAAAGTCCGAGGTCTGGAAGTTGTCAGGAGAAGCTGGAGGATAAGGGTTACCTTTCTTAAAGGGTAAGGGGTGGAGAAGTTGCGAGGCAATTAGGAAAGTGTCACATACACTCCCATCGCGAGTCTCCCTCGCAAAGTGGCAACAACCCCTATCATGTTCTATCAGGAAGTTATTAACGTACGCGCTTAAACTCACTACGAAATACCAAAAGGATTTGTGGCACACTAGGTGAACCTGTTATTAACACTCTCCGCTTTTAATATCGTCACATTTCTTCCTACTTCTCCATCTTCTTTGTAAATTAAAAAAAGCACAATTTAAAAAATACAATTTTTTCTATCCACAAATGATTTAAACTTTTGTTGCTGGAATTCCTTCGAGTCTCGTCGCAAGGGGTGGAAAGGGTTAGGTTTCACCATGGCGCATGCAGCTAGCTAAAGTTTCTTCTTCCCTGACGATTCGTACTTCCCATAGAAAAGGCAACTTCGTCGCAAACGAGTCTTCGATGCCTGCTAAAATGACAAACGCGACCGCAGAACTTAATTAAACTCGTAAATCCGTCGGCACCATCGTTCTAGGCAGCCACGACTGTTGTTGAGTCCTCGGTACTTATTTCCCTCCGTATAAACCTGTGCTCCAATCGGAATCTTCTGTATTTGTATCATCGGGAGAATTAAATCTTTACTATTCGTTTCCATCCTCTGGAATGTCCCTCCATTTCTTTGCTTTCCAAGTAAACATTGCTCCTCTCCGTACGTTCGACAACTGAAAGCACTATCACGATCTTCGCTCGTTGCCAATAACAAAAAAACTTTTCTTCAAACAATTATCCCTCGTTCAATCGTAAACTCTATAACAAAAAGCTACCGACTCCAACCTGTGAATAGACTGCTTAAAACAGTTTTTACATTCAACTTCCCCTCGACTTAAGTTTTCAGTTACCATTTAAATTATTAAAGAGTTTCATACAACCCCTCACGTCTTTCACAATTATTCTAAGCTTTAAACCACTACTTCATCCTCCAACCTCCACATCTTCCACCATCATCATAGAAATCCCCGTAAATTTACAAACTTCAAAGTCAATCCAAGTTGAAATAGATCCTTTATAATTCCATCTCGTCCTTCCAGCGAATAAAGAACAATTTTTTTTCGTCGAGTCCACGTAAAACCGTCGGAAGTATGCGAGATATTCGAGATATACGAAAAAGTCCTTCCTGCAGGCAAGATTCGAGTCTAAGCTCTTCCTCGTCGTCCGGAGTTCCCTCGAGGAAGGTTCCACGAAATCTTCGGCTTCCGCAAAGTGGAATTTCAGAAATCCCTCTTCTGCGGTGCCCGGTAAACTTTATCGCCTGGCCGGTTTATCGCGTATCCTGGTGGTACAACATCCTTCGTGTCCGTCCAATCAGGCGCTCGCTTCGTCGACGGCTTAAGGAAACCCGTGGTGACCGCTTAGCCCAGACCGCGATAATAACCGGCCCGAGTGGAGCGTTACGTTTCCATCTATTTCCCCTTTTAAATGCCAGGATCCACCCAAGGACCCCTGTTCTCCGGATAACCGGAAGTAACGTGGATCCTCTTCTTCTACCATGGACCTTTCATGTCTTTTCGTGCGAATGTTACGCGCTGAGAATGTCGAGGTTTGTTTCTGGAATCATTTTAATATCTGGGAAGATGAGGATTTTTTTTTACTAGGTGTTTTTAATTGTTGATTGAAGGGTGATGGGTGAAATGAAGATGTATTTGTTGAGATTGATAGCAGAGGTTGGCAATTAAATTGTGGAAAATGTTAGGTATCGATTATGGGGTTCGAAACTGATACTGGAGTAGGCGCGCAAAGTGGATCGAGCAAGCACACTTTGGGGTAGGGTGCAGCAGATCAACCCTTGGAACGCATTCACGGTTTCCCACGACGATAGCTAGGAATTTGTGCACTTCATTTTGTAATAGGACTAGTGAAGGGGTGTCTATTATATTTAAATATATAGTAGTGTATAGGTGCTTGGAAGAGAGATTGACAGGTGAACAAAGTAGAATATTTACTGTGGAATATTTGGTCTATTCTCCGTTATTAATTTGGCAATATTAAATATAGTAGAATATTAAATTAGATATAGATTATTTTCTTCTACTAATTTGGGAAACTTTTAAGGAAAACTGAGTATCGGTCATTTTGACCTCCTTGGAAGTTTTAGTGATACTATGCCGATTGACAGACTATGCTTTGAAATAAAATTATTTTGGCACCTTTTTTAAACTAATTAAATGTCTACGTTGCCCAACAATGCCCAAAGGATGGGAACTGAAGTTATAAAAAATGTGGAGTCCCTGAAAATCGGGAATAATTTGAAAAAAAATTTCTATAGTTTCTAGTATGTTTTGTTAATTTTGGTAATCAAATTTGGATAGAAATGTTGGTGTAGAAATTTTGATCTGAAAAATTCGACAAAGCTCGCGATACCAAGGGTTTCGATCGGCTGGCTATTTTGGCATCGCCGAAAATCGAGGCGTCCGGCAATCAGGATCCTCGTTGGAATCGATTTGAGATGATCGAGGGACAATCTCGGGCAAATCGATCGAGGTCGATCCGCAGAGGCCGGCTCGAAACGCAGAAAGAATCGAGCACGGACGAGCGAAGCGAGAAAGCGGTTCACGATTCAGAGGATCTCCCGTCAGGATCAGCGTCATCCTACCGAAACATCGGAGCAAAAACTCTCGAAAACCCGACAGTAAAAAGGCCAGACTCTTTTTGCAATGATAATCGACCATCTAGATCGATCGAAGAAACGGTGATCTTATATTATTACAAATTCTAATGGTAGAAATTTTATGAGTGACAAACGATCACTTGGAAACTTACAAATTTTCTTATCACTTCGTCATCGTCAATATTGTAAACTTTCAAACGAAACTTTAATAAAATTTAGTATATTTTAAAAAATTAGCAAGCTTTTATAAAAGGAAACTAACGCGTGGAAAAGTTGATTTTAGAAGACTCAGTCGATTAAATAGATTATAAATATTCTATCAATTTTCTTAATTTCAATATGACAAAAATGTATCAATTTTTGCAGCGTAGATCGTCGCAGCACTTTATAAATGTTTAGCAAACAACGCGATTGTATCGCGCGGACGACAAAACCAGTTTGACGCGAGCGCAAAAAGGGGGATCGCCAGAATCGTCGTAGGAAGAAACATTTTTCACGGAAAACGTTTTGGTCCGCGCAGGTGGAAAAAAAAATGTGAAAACGAACGAAACGATACAAGTAATTTCGCAAATGGATGGGTCGCGCGAGCGCAAGCATTGTCGGCGGTTAAAAGAAGAAAAATTTCCGGCAAAAGGTTACACTGGGCAGTTACATGACGCTTAAGCTTCTAATAACGAGTTCCTCGTCTCATTCTCGATTCGTCTCGCGCTTCTTCCCGTTACTTCGCTAAACCGTAAATGACGTTGGCTTTTGCAAGAGGATTTAAAGGTCCCGCCACGTTTCTTGCAATCCTCGGCATTCGTAGAAACGCTCAACGACGAATTACCATACTGTTTCTTAACTCTCAGCAGAGACAACTACGACTTTCTTCTTTGATTCTCTCAAATACGCCATTGCAAATTGTTCGCCATCGACAAAAGAAAATCCTCCACGAATATCTAAATATTTGTAGTTTCTCGATCAGTTGAGGAAGACGTTTTAAAAACTTTGTCTGATTACGAGGAAATATTCTTAGCCGCATAAAATAAAGAAACTTATCTGAGTTTCTAAAGTTAGGAAGACCGTGTTTCCTTGAATTCTCTTTTAGACGTGGAATAAGGAAAGTGAGAATCTACGACTTGATTATTTGCACTTTAAATCGTCGAAATTACTTTGAACTTCCAAATAGGAAGTTGTGATATTAGGATCTTTCAAATCTCCAAGTAAAACCCTGACTGTTTTTAATCACCTCTGCGAGAATCAGCGTGATCGTTCGCTTTTTCTACTGGCGATCTACAATAGCCTTGAAACGACGTTTTTATCTCGAACTTTTTCTCCAGCTTCTTCAATGGTGTCTTTTTGTAATTACTACCACCCACGATGTCACTTCGGAGGCATCTCGCGTACCCGGTTCGTCTCTTCATGACCCTGTCTCCAAGATTTCGCGAGAAGCCCGGAAATTCCACAGATTCATTTCATTCGACCTTCGTCATGCCTCTCAAAAACACACACTCGCTTCTACTCTCACGAAACATATTTTTTCAAAATATATTCCAACCGCAAATTTTAATATCTCCTTCGTCAATGATTTCTCCAATTAATAAATCGTCTCGATAAAGTTCATTCATAATGAAGGACTTGAAAAAAGTGTCTAAAGAAGGAGATGAAGAGAAGAGGTACCAGGGGAAGCACCACTGAAATGGTGAACGGAAGTACCGTCGAGGTAGACGAATTAGGATCGAAAGGAAGCCCATGCTCCTCGTCTTTTTTTTTCGTACACCGAATTCCTGTACTCGTAACATCGCCCTCCGGTTGTACACCGGCTCGATCGTGTCGACGAAACTGAGAGAGAAAGAAATCGAGAGGGTAGAAGAGATAAAAAATAGGGAAGGAGAGGCGAAAGAAGAGGAATAAGGCACCGAGAAGGCACGAAGAAAGAGAAGAAACGATGGAGAGACCAGCCAGGTGAGGAGGAGGAGGTGCAGTTACGTGATCCACGCTCGAGAGGGCACGGATACTCTTCTCGATCTTTCGGGGTCCTCTCGTTTTACCTGTGGATCATTCCACTCGTCTAGCCCTTCGACTTTCTTCCTTTTTCATCTTCGCGCGATCTTCTTCTTTGTAAACCGAGGGAAGCGCTTGATGGAGTGCACAGTGGTGGTGAAATTTGGGATGGTTTTGCGAAATCCTTTTTCATCTTGGAAATATTGGAAATTGAATTAATAATAAATCTACGAAGATGGTTAAAAATTATTATCTTATTCGAAACGATCTGGAAACTGATAGGGAAGCTGGACAGTAAATATTCCATGGCTGTCTTGTAAAATAAAGATTACTTAATCCCTTAGACTACCATAAAGAGCGAAACTCATGCATTGGTTAATGGAACAGGAAATTTCGAAGTTTACTAAAACTAGTAAATTAAAAATATCGATCACAAGATGAACGAATTAGTTCTAAATTATTAGAATTGAGTTATTTTAAAAAATATCTGTTTCTTATAGAAACATCTATCGTTTCTCTATAGATTTGAGGACTGTTTATAAAAAAATAGAAATCTATCAATTATCTTCTAATGTTAGTAGATATAAACCCGGAAATTCTAATGTTAATAGGGAGGGAAATATGAAAGAATCCTTAGTCTTCATTCCAAGTTAAAAATTCAGAAAGACACGACAGTAATAGCTTCTCCTAATTCCTCTTATTAGTTTCTCCTTCAAGATGATTTCTAATCATCGGTAGAAGTAACCGAACCAAGTAAATACCTCAAAATTCATTCCCATTCCGATTTCGCGAAGCGTGAATACCAGATTGTGTGACAGCGATTGAAAAAAAAAACAGAACTCAGTGAAGTGTCGAGAAGAATCCGCAATGGGTGCTAGGTGACTCGAGACGAGGCTGGAAAACGTCTTTGTACGTGCGTGATGGACGGGAAATAAAAAAGCAACGAAGTTCCGGGCGACGATCGGATCTGGGAAAGAAATCAATCGCACGACGATTCGTTTGAGTTCGCCGATAAACGGTAACAAATTTCGAGCTCTCGAGGAGGTCCGTGCGAGGAGTCCAAAGTGAGGCAACAAGAAACCACGTCCTTTCTTCGTGGCGATGCCTTTTTTTCACCCGAAACTTAATTGATCGCCAATCAACCGACCTTAGCGTGATCAATCGATTACCGATCGATGTCGCTTTCGCTCGATTCCTCTGATATTTAGCGCTTTATTCGCAAAACGTGTATTCGCCCTATTTCTCGACTCTTCTACTTTGAAAATGGAAGAAAGTCATGAATTGACAATGAAACTCTTACGTTTGTTATTAAAGTTGGGGAAAAAAGAAAAATACTTAAGAGAAACCTTCTGCGGAAGGGACCTGAGAGTCATTCGTAGGTAATTATCCTTTCGAAATGGCTACGAAGTATCGGTTTCCAGGGTGGAAACCTAATTGCCGGTACTTTGGAGATCCGCCTTTTAATTTTATACTTCCGGTGACTACTACTTTCCAAGATATCCTTAGAATTTCAATAAATTCCAAATTAACCAAGATCAATGATCCCGCTGATCAAACTGAACACCCGCCTTACATCAACATTGCTTCCACTTATTATTTACGTCGAGTGAATCAATTTTTCTACTCAATTTAAAAGGTAATAGATTTCAAAGTTCAACTGACACGAAAACAGCTGATGTAAGGAAGAAAGAGAACGTAGACAGTTAATACTCGCGTGTCGGTGTATGGTAATTACGCGATCTACCGTCGAGCAACATCACGGGGCCCCTTAGTTTCCGGACACGCCAACGAGAGGCCCTCCATTCATGCCCTCTTCATTCACCTTCAAAATTACGAGAGAAATTGGAAGGAGAGAATGGTACCTGCGAAAAGATACCGGGAGAAAGATTCTGCGATATCTCAAGGACAAAGAGAAAAGCACAAGAATGAGAAACACATGAAGAAACAGAGGAAGAGAAAGATTGGAGAAAGAGAGGTGAAAAAAAGGCGGGAGAAGAGGAAGACGGGAAGAATTGGTCTTTTGCTGAGACTAAATCCAGAACGAAAGCCCATTGTTCGTCTCGAGGCAAATTGCGGCGATGCGTGCGTGCAAAACACAGCGGTCTGCGGTGCAAGGCTGCACCGCTAAACAGATTTCCTTCTGATACGAATTCGTGTGTCTCTCGTTGAATGGCCGACGAGAATGGCCCTCGGAGTAAAGTGTGAATGGAGAACGAGACGGGTGGAACCGTCGTGAAACGATGAAAGAAGAGTCGACCGGGTTATTTCACGTTGATACGAACAGGATGAACGAAATTACTGGCAATGGTCATTGAAACCGTCGTCGGTAGGCGTCGGCATTGACTTGAAAAATTGACGAACCGTTTCTCCATCGCTGTCGAATTATTCGTGAACGAAGGTCCTGGGAAAGTGTTCGCCAGGTTTCGTCGACACTGAGTACTTTTGTCTGATTTGAATTTATTTGAATTCCTGAGAAGAAGATTTTTGATGATCATGTATGAAATATAGTATCGATGTAATATATAGATGTATATATCTCATTTCTAGCATGTCCTTACGAAATTATCCAACGGAAAGTCGAGCCAATCTCTTGATATTCTACGAGCCGAAGCATACGATAGTCGAGTCGGTAGTTTTTCATCGTACGTCGAAAATAATGCGAAACTGGTAGCTCCTTCCTCGCGATCCCGGAGTCACCGAGGAGAAACACTATCCTCGGGACAGGATACTCCGGTATAAGAAGAAATCGCTGATGGTAAGCGATACGCGAGGCAACAAGAGTTTCCTGGGCGCATGTATGCATAAGACTTCTCTCTCTCCTCGAAGCGTTATGCAGGTTTATGGGTGTGTACCTGGCCGATATATATGTCATAAGCTCGTGTACATATGTGTCGACAATCGTGTTGGGCAAGAATATCGATACGACGCAATATCGACTTACGTTACACGACCAAACGAGCATCTATCTCGGTGGGAAACGAAGCCCCACGGCTTCGTCTCTTCGACGTTCTTCTTGACGCACGATCTCTCCTGGATTCTGACTCTCCTCTTCCTTTTTCTCTTCGTTGCTCGGTGGACGAGTTTCAAACGAGAAGGAATTTTCAATTATCAGAGAAACGATGAATTCCTTCACTCTTTGTTACTTTAGACTTGTAGACATTTGTAGATTTTTCTTCTTAGTTTCATGCTTCAGGTATCTTACAGAAGGTGGTATCAAATATATTTTTGAGACATCTCCATGTTCTTTGCTACCTCACGATATTTTAACCCTTTGCTTGTCGCAATTTATAAACTTTCTAAATTCATAGTGATTTTGTATTGTCACAGAAATATTCATGAGAACCTATAGTTACTGCTATCAATAAATTAAAATTAATGACCAATGACAGAAAATATTGAGAAATTAATTTCATTTAGCTCACTATCAAATTAATAAAATAATTCGGAGTGCAAGGTTCAAGGATCTCTCTTCAATTATCAGTTAACACGTAGTAACTTCTGTGGTCCGTCAAAAAATGTGGATTCTAGGTGAATTAACCATAAGAGTTGAAGTTGAAAGACAGAAGAAGATCTTCTGCCACAGCATTTCTTCTCAGCACGTTCTCCATCGCAGCTACGTCCAGCATCCTTCTTGACTATATTTCTTCACTGCAAGGGGATATCGATGGTTCTTGAAGCATCGGTGGCGAGAAGATGAGGTCAATCGAACCACCGACTAGCGGTAGCACCGCGAGGGATGTGGGGCGAAGAGTTAGGTGGGAGAGAAACCGAGAAACGACGAAATGACGGCGGTCGATGGACGGTTCGTTAAGTAGATGGCTGGTCGGGGCACTAAGCACCAAAACCACCTCACTGTGGTTTCACACCCGCAGACTACGAGAGAGAAAGAGAGCGAGCAAGTGGTGAAGAACGAGAGACAGAGAGAGAGACAGAGGGAGAGAAGGAAGTAGTAAACAACTCGGAGTTCCTTTGGTCAGGACTCGTGCGTTCTTTCGGTCAGGATCAACGGCGAGGTTACAGCTTCGTGATTCTTGAAAGAGTCCCCTGAGAATCGGACGATCGGCGACCAACGCCGTGACGGTGACGAGTTGCAAAATGGCCACCGCTGCGGTTGCAGAAAGAGAGGATGTCCGATAGTTCGTCTTTCTGTCATCTTAGAAACTTTTCTTCTATGTAGAATCGTGAATTGGTCTCACCTGGTCCCAAATTACTCTCAATTCATCCTTCTTATTTATAAATCCTAAGATACGTTCTCCATTATCTCCTCCTTCGCTTGCCCCCTCGATCAAACGAGGTGATATTTGAATCGTCAAGGGTTGCATTCTCACGATCACTATTTCCTTCGGTGTAGGATTTTCAATTGGCCCCACCTGGTCCCAAATTATTTTTAGCATTTTATCACTTTTATTGATAAATCCAAACATAGATACGTTCTCCATTATGTCCTACTTTACTTGCACTGCCGCTCGAATAAGATGATACTCCAACCGTCAAGGACTGCATCCTAACGGTCACTGTTTTCTTCAATGTAGGATTTTCAACTGGTCTCACCTGGTCCCAAATTATTTTTAGCATTTTATCCTTCTTATTGATAAATCTAAATATGGATACGTTCTCCATCCTCTTCGTCGCCGACAGCATCCCCATGAACACTATCGACATCCGGCTAAAAGTCTCTCAAAGGATGTAGAAAGAAAACAATCTCCATTCACCGATCATCGTCGTCTTTCTCTCCGTACAATTTCACCCTTCCTTCTCCATCGTCCCGTTCATAGAGGCCCTACGATTCCCTCTCTTCCTCTTCCCCGAACAGGCTTCCAGTGGACTATTATCCAACAGATGGTCGGCCAACACCAAGCACAGTGGTGTGCCTTTGTTTTGTTACCGTTGTTCCGGTAATTGCGGCAAATACATGGCTATTTTCGGTAATCAGCCGCACGCCCTCGTCCCATGGCGGTTCCCTTTGAAACTTCTACAACGACCTCGACCTTCCGCCATGACGGTGGGCCACTTTGAAGGACACTTTTGCCAGGAAGTTCCCTCATCAGAGAAGATCCTAGTGATCTTGACCTCGTCTTGGCGCTAGGTCGCTTGAAATCAAGGAGAAGACATTGTTCTGGCCCTGTTTCTAGACTTTTTGGGTTAATGTGCACCATTGGACGGTTTGCAAAGGAATTAGCAAACGTTAATTAGAAAACCACCGGTTGGAGGCGAGAGAGCGCGCTTTAAGAGTTGCGAAGCCTGCAAGGCTGCTGGCAATGGCGAAACCTGAGATTTATCGGCTATTAAAATCGACGGTTTTCTAATCAATTCTCTCTGCGACTTCCCCGCCTTGACCCGAGCTGCAATAAAGAGTGAGGTAACGGCTACTTTGCGATTAACCGTGAGAGGTTTTTGTTCCGCGGGAAAGCAGCGAGTCGAGAGGAAAATTCGAGGTGGATGAAAAGTGGTTTTCTTCTTGATAATATGTAAAATAAGAAGATTAGAGTAGACCGAGAAAATTTATTATTTCTATTCTCTTTTTTTCCTATACTCTGTATATTTCCATTTTATATCAAGAGAATTCGTTTCATCTACTGAAATTCCATTGCAAATGGAGAACCTTGGGAAGAACCATGCATTGCTTCTAATCTCGCAAAAAACTGACCGAACTCTGATCAATATTTTCCTCTACGATTTTAACCTTCGATATCTCTCGAAAAATGAGCTACACGAATGACTCCAGTCGAACAAATAATCCTACCTTTGCGATTTAAATCGCGCGAGATGATTCAAAAGGATAGTAGACACTCCAGGAAATCTTGACGGAGGAAAGAGGAAAATAAATCTCGACGTTTCTTTCTCGCGAAGTCAACACAACTCTAATCGAATCCACGGGTAAACCTCGTTCTGTGGTTAATTTAGCAATATAATTATTTCAGAAATATTCACAAAACATCTCATAATTCAACTACACTGATTTGTCAACAGAAATGTCGATGTCCTCGTGAGAGAACCAGAAATGAATCGAAACAATTACGAAACTAGGTGTTCCCGGTAACAAGGGGTTTCCCCGAACATTGGGAATGATCTTGCCCTTGAACAATCATCTTTCGTCATCGTTTCTCAGTCGTTCGCCAAGAATCGCCAATGTCTCGGACTTTCCATCGGCACTCGCAAGATTCGAAACGTCACGTATGCAAATATCCTTGGCGAATGGAGAATACGAAACACTTTGAAAATGGCGATGAGATGATTCTTCGAATGAGAAATTTCTAACGATGATTTCTAACGAAGAGGTTTACGACTTGTAACGGTAGTACGGTAATAGTAGGCCAGGATTCGATACCTGTTCATGATGGTGCACCATGAACGAGCCTTGTATTTAGCTATAGAAAATTGCGAGGGAATTGGTGGTTCATTAGTGGCTAAATTACGAGGTAAACTGTAAGTTCGGTGATAGTGAATCATAGAGAAAGGAGATTTTACAAGTAAAATGGAGGATTCGTTGATAGAGGAACCGTGATTCTTGGGATTATACTTGTCGATGAATTATAAAGCTTCGAAGAAACATAGAGAGACTTGGATTCGGCCATTGTGAATCATAAGGAAAAGAGATTTACTAGTAAATGGAAAGAATTGATAGAGATACTTTAATTCTTAGGATTAAACTAGAAATGAATCTCGAATCTTCGAAGCCACCTAGAGTGATAGGAATTCGGTAACAATGAATCATAGAAAAAAAAAGTTTTACCAGCAGATCCAAAGAATCGCTATTAAAAAAACTACAATTTTTAAGAACAACGTATGGATGAATGACAAATATGATAGACACCGTGAAAAATGACAAAATACAGCGCCATCGAATTGTAAATTGACAGATAAGACAGAATTAGCAGAAACCGTGGATTCATTAATAGCAAGCTGCGAGAAAATTGGGAGATTAGCATCAGTCGAGTATGGGTACACCGTAGATTTACTAATAGTCAGCCATGGGGAACCGTAGCTCGATCAGTGACAAACCATGTGGAAAATGTGGCCTCGGCAACACTAAGCCATGGATAAATCGTAGATTTGTTAAACCACAGGCAATCCATATGTTTACCGTAGCACTGTGCAATCTCAACGGTCGTCTCGCCTATAGGCATTAATTCCAATCTGGAAATTAACTTCGACGCTTCAAACAAACTGCACGTAAACTTTGTGCGAAAGAAGAAATAGTAAAACGTACTTCAAAGTGACCCTTAAATCGTACAAATTAATCGGAAATGAAGTGTAAAATTCCAGAATAGTCGAGGTTAATCGATGGTCATTTGATTTTATCGCGTGTCAATGACTTTTTTACCAGGATTTATTTGTCTCATCGAAAGTTTTCCCATGAGGAAATAAATGTTTCATAATCAGTCCGATTCGTCACACGACTCGTTGAAGTTACTGAGTGAGAGGAAGATTTCCCCGAATTCTGAGTCAACTGTAGTGTTTTGCTCTGTGTTTCTGTAATTTTAACTCGTTCTTCTTGGAGAAGAAAAAGAGAGGGGAAGAAAGAGAGAGAGAGAAAAAGAGAGGAAGGGTCACTTGAAAATTCATCCGTTGTCCGACGGAAGTAGCAAAGTCGCGCCCGACTTGTGAATTGGGAACGTTGGAAATCGTCATGGTGAATGCTTTACAATGTGCTAATCGATTCAATTTTATTCCCTGATCGATGCAATTTGCGGTAAAATGTTTGAACACGTTGCAATAAAGAGATTGAACTTTACACGATGATTTTCTACTTTCCGAATTTATTGTGAATTCACGTTGATTCACTGTGAATTATAATAAATATTTAATCCACCTCTTTCCTCGGTCAATTAAAGTAGAAATATCCTCTCGATATTTATGCTCCTCCATTAGTTATAATATTTATGGGATAATATTTACGATCGTTGGCAATGAGCAACGGTGAATTATTGAAAATAAGTAATACAATTGAAATGAATATGAAATAAATATTTTCCCTGGCCCATCAAAAAGCGAGAAATATTTCACCGGCGGTGACGCAATCGAGCCAATGCGCTCGGAATATTTCGCTCATTGATGGAAACTGCGAGAATTTATTTAAACGTCACTGAAGGAACTTTAACGACTGATTTTTACTGTCGACTTTATTGCCTACAATTTGTTACTCTTTATTGCATTGCCCTCGAATATCAACCATTTAATATAATGTAACAACGATTTAATATAATCTGTTAATGATTCAACAATAATGATCTTTGTAATAGTTTTTTTTTTTTACTTCGATGAAAACCATACGTGTTTCTAGTGTGTTGAGAATTTTCTCAGATTAACATACACGATCATGACTGGCATGCAAACTTGCAATTCCAGCAATCGTTTAAACTTCCGCCGTGCATCGGCTCCATGACTCACCTCAATTAATTTACCGGAGTTACTCACTCGAAACCCCGTTAGCGATTCACCAGAGACGATTGATCCTTTTCCGTCGATCGTCTTTGTTAAAAGACTTTGACAAAGACGATCAGATCAATTGCTGTCTTAAACTTCTCAATGTACGAATGACGTGAAAACCGATTCTTCGTGCACCTGTTCGACCATTCGATTAATGGCAGGAACGGATTTCGCAACATCCGCATGACTACTCTTAAGAAATGTATTTTGTTACATTTCTTTTCAATCGGTTCTTTTTATTCGTATTAACACTGGAGCTGCCAACATTTCAATCATTGTATTTAAATATGTTAAATAAGTACATTGAAAATGGAGCAATCAAGAGGTCAAAGTGATTATCAATACTATAATTAATATTTTATAAGATTGTAATAAAATATCTGCTGTATTATTTCCCTATGAATTTAGAAAATTTTTATGATATTAGGAACCAGTCATTTCGACTGCCTTGGTAGTTCCAGGGTTAATTACTAATAATATCATGTACTATTATAAAATTAACCGAAAAGTTTAACACATTAACCGATGCACAATCAAATAACCGGTTCAACTTAATGAAAATTTGTAATTTTTTGCACTATTGACCCCTCGACCTATGATTTATTTTTTATCACGGCGTGCAAAGACTCAAAATTAATTCCTGAGATCAAAAGTCTTCACTGATTTCTGAGATTTTGTATAACTGAATGTAATTTCGAAACTGTTTCGTGACCGGCTGATATTGTCAATTTAATAGTTTTTGGAAAAATTTCCAGTTCCATTTTCCGCGCTACGAGTCTCACACGTAATAATAGGCTAAGGATTTAAGTAAAGGTTATTTTCTGCGTTCTTCCCGATTAAATTCACGATCTTCCGTGAATCTTTTTAAAAAATATTGTCATCATTTTACAACCATTCAAATCATCTACGGGGAGAATTGTGGAGGTAAGAATAGTGTTAAATAGTGGTAAATAACCATCGCAAAATGATCTCTGATTACAGACACCAGCACAGGCACAACAGAATGGACTTATCCATCAACAGCACCTTCTTATCCGGCTCCTCCAGTGAGTACCGGAGGTTCCTACTCCCCGATACCTGGCGGAGCCTTTTCCTATCCTGGGGAGTCCCTCTCTCATCATCCGACCACGGAGCCGGTACCGTTACCTACAGGTGAGTGTTTTAGTTGGTCGAAAGTCACGGAATTCGAGTCGTCCTCGTATCTCTGAAAAGGAAAACAATAGACGTAACACGTTTCTCGATGATGCTGATGAATGACGCGCGAGATATTCCCGGAAGATTGTCTTCCTCTTCCGAATTGACCACGTAACAGTGCTATGTTCTATGCTGTAAATAAACACAGTAGCTTTTTTTCCCAGTGTGGTTGTTCGATGTGGTAGCTCTACATATTTTTTCATGTCGATGATGTAATGTTGTTTTTTGTCAATGGGGATTGGAGGTTGTTTTTACGTTACGTTTTCACCGTGATAGCTTTTTGTTAACGTCGAACACTCCAGGCTGCTGGTGGTCGATTACTTGGACGATGAGAATTCATTTGAACGAAATTACAATAAATAATTAAACCTTCTAGTGCCGATTTAACATTGTTAGAAATTATCTAATAAAATTTTTAATATAATTATTATCACTTGATAAAATTAAATAAGAATGCCAAATTTTGCAGTGTCAGTAGATTTGCTAAGGGTGATATATAGTAACCTGGCACCAGAAAGGTTTAATTACATTTTAAAATAAAACCATGATACACAGTCCATAAAATACTTCGAGGATAAATGAAAAATTTATCATACTTCCTTTAACCCTAAATCACTAACCTTCGTCGATTCGACGACACGGATTTAATAAGTATGCCATATTAGTTAACGTTATCGTAATAAATAAATACCTATCTTTAATAATAGAAAAAGACATGTTTAAATTTTATTTAAATAATACCCCTTTTGTAAACAACGTAGTCGAAGAGACGAAGGTTAGTGTTAAACGTCGAAAAATAAGGTTAGTGATCTAGGGTTAAATCCTTTCTCCATTCCATCGTCAAAATTCAGTCAACCCATCGCTTCAGTCGAGATTCAGTGAACCATGAACCAACGTTCATTTCTTTCTCAGTTCTTCCAACGGAGAACCAGCAGGACGCCTACACGCCAAACTGCGTTTCCATGTATCCAGGCCATGGTACGTCGTCGACGTCATTGCCCCTGGTACCAGGAAAACCCAACGACCCCGACATCTTTGCAGGTGGTGGCACTGGTAGCGGAAGTCCGGGTTACCATTATGGTTCCTGGACTCCTGGACCAGCGACTCCAGTACCAGTCGCCTCTCACAACTACAATCCGAATTATCAGGGTTACTACAACAATCCAAGTCAAAATTACATCAGTCCAGCACCCATGGTTCTTTATCCGCAACTTTACAGCACGGTAAATCAGAATCAGATACATTTGCATCTTCATGGTGATCTCAGCGACGAACAGGTGACCATTGCTGGAGGAAATTTGACCATTAGCAGCAACAGGCTTGAAATTGGAGTTCTAGGAGAGGAGAGCGAACAGAGGAACGATGTTTGGAGACCGTACTGAAGAGTTTTAGTGTAGAGTAGTTTTCTGGAGATGATTACGTGACTTTGGATCGTCGTAAGGTCGTGGTGTTTTTAGATGGAAACTGTAAAACAGTGAAGAGTAATGTGATATCAGGATGGTGGACATTTTAATCGTTAGATTTGATGAAATTAAGGTTTCAAAGAGGAGGATTTTAATAGTCGATGTGCCAGTTTCGTAGAGGAGGATTGTGGAGAATTTTTATGGTGACTGATGACTTTGAGAGACAAGGACTTTTGAATGTTAAGAGAACTTGAGGTTGTGGAAGTTTATCAAATCGCTGATATTACCAAAGTGATCCGTGATTTGACGATGCACCGATAGTGACATTGTCCGAATATTATGCAGGAGAGACCGAGATACTTTATGGAGTACTCGTTAAATACTAAACGGTGGAAAGTTAGTTGTGAAAAGATAAACCCCATGGTATTGACTCTGCATCGCGATTTACAAAATCGACGATATCCGATATGAAACTCGATTACAAATCGAACACGAGCATGCAGAAGTGGGAAGATAGTCAAAACTATGTATCGTTGTAAATACACAGATATTTTCCATGAAATAAAGTCTCGCCTGACAGATTCTTAAATCCCCATTTACTAGAACCCATAGAAATCCCTAAAGAAACAAATTACAAGCACAAAAACCATCATCCTTCGTATTACAAATAATTAAAAATATTTTCCTTAAAACATCCTCCCCAAAATTCAAAAAAAATATTCACATATAAATTCCAATATTCCATTTTCTAAAACCCATTAACGCCAGTCAACTTCCATCAACCAATCTGTTAATTGGATCTTGTTAATGAGTTTAAAAAAGTGGAATATCCTATTAAAACATCCAAGCGCCGTAGCTACAAATTAAAAAATCAAGATAAAAAATATTCCTTTGCATCAGCAACGTCAAAACGCGGAGGAAAGTTGGGTAGGTGGTAGGGAATAGATCCTTTCCGGTGGTTCAAGTAGAAAAATCTTTATCCGACTGGAAAGCATGGGAGCAGACCACAGGGGCGCGGTCGTCCCTCCCTGCGCGGAGGGCCCGGATAATCCTTTTTACGAGCGCACCGAGCTCTATTTAATATTTAAAGCACGCTGGAAATGACGAACGGATGGATAGTTGCGGTCTCATCGGTCGGTGCAACACTGGCTCGCAGTTTCCTACGTTCCTTTATTAGCGATCCTACACCCTATCCGTTTCAACCCCCTCGTCGAGACGACTTGGGATTTCAAAACCATCGAGATTTCTTCCACTACTCATTCCAATCGGGATGAGATGTTGGAACATTTTTCTATTTTACATTTCTTTATTAGTGATCATGAGCTCTATCTATTTCAGCCCCCTCGTTGAAAGGATTTGGGGTTGCAAAACTATCGACATTGTTTCAAGTACTAATTTGAATTGGAATGAGATTTTGGAATATTTTTTATCTTACGTTCTTTATTAGCGACCCTGCAATTTATTTATTTCAACCACCTCGTTGAGACGATTTGGGGTTGCAAAACTATCGATATTTCTTTCAGTACTCATTTGAATTGGAATGAGATTTTGGAATATTTTTTATCTTACGTTTCTTTATTAGCGACACTGCATTTTATTTAACCCCGTCGTTGAGAGGATTTGGGGTTGCAAAACTATCGAGATTGTTTCAAGTGCTCATTTAAATTGGGATTGAGATGGAATATTTTTTATCACTTTGTGAAGTCCACAAACGGATGAGAATCTAGGGTAGGAGAGTAACATAATGATCGGAGAGTTAAGAGAAAATTAAAGAGTTATAGTAAAACAGGTGTATTATGGAGGAGGGGAATAAATTGTTGAGATTTTGAGAAATCTGTGAAATTTTTGATACTAATTGAAGATGGATTTGAGTTACCAACGAAGAGATTGATATCGGAGGATAGATCTGTCGGAAATATTAGAAAGTCTGTTAAATATTCTACGACCCGAGGAGAAATTGCTGGTCGAGCGAGGGATTAATAAGTATTCTAATGATCTCGCTACTTAGCAGCGTGTACAGAGCGAAGAAGCAATCTTGGTAACTGAAACCGGTGCTATAATGAGGAGGTTGAGGGGAATGGTACTCCGGTTCCCACTTTAAGATGATTTCCTCTTTCTCTCGCCACCAGTAATTACCTCTCGTTTTACAGAAAAATTAGAATTTCAGTTAATTCTATCAAATAAACATATTTACCGTCAAAGTTACAATATTAGTCGATAATAAGAACACGATACATTACAAGTCTCCAAGTTTCCCAACTACAGAAGAATTATTCGAGAAAATAGAAATCATCGCGGAGTCGAAGGTACTTCCGTTCGCCATTTCTCCTTCTCCTTGGCGAACTTGCCCGGAAATTCAGCTCTCCAGCAACTTCTCTCCTCGGAGGAGAGCTCTCTTAGGAGAAGGAAGTGGGAGAATGTTTACAGCCTCCACGAATGAGACTTCGTCGCGAATAAAAGCATGGAATAAGCCAAGGCGACCGTCGCTCGTAAGCTTTCCTCTTTACGAGGATGACTCGACTCGTAGTCGACCGCAGACGAGAACCTCCCGTCCTTTCTTGCGCCCGTTAAAAGCAAGTAAAATACGTTTCGTCTCGCAGGAAATGGCCGACATCTTCGATATGTCCTCGCCATCCATCAGAATTCAGCGCTTTGCGCCGGCCATATTTGCTTGATTGAAATCTCTTTGAATATTCGCGAGAAAGTATTCTTTCTCAACGACAACAGAGTTTTACACGATCAGACAAACTTTTCAGTAATTATATTTAATGTTGCAATTGTTTAACTGAAAAATTCCCTTTTTTTAACACTAAAAGAACCGACATTAAATCTATTACGTTTCAATATATTAAATAAGTACTTTGGTAAAATAAGAATTTCTAAGTGGAAAAGATGATCCATTTGAGATTTTATAAGATCAATATAGAATATTTTTTCAGAGACTTTCCTATAAACTTGGAGAATTTTTTAAAAAAGTGAGAAGCAGTCGCTTCGACTTACTTGGTAGTTAAAGCCCTTTCTAACGGAGCTGCAAGATTATTGTCATAGAAAGAGGAATAATTGGAATTTTGAGATAAGGATTGTTGAATTTTGATTTAAAATTGAATTAGATCAAGGAAATTCACCGTGGGGATAAAAGAAGTATGATATAATAATGGAGTTACGGTGGGGACAATGGAGACTGATAATTTTCATCGCGTTTATTAATATACATTCTTTACTCGTGTACATTCGATGGCAAATAAATAGTCGTCTTAATTTCCTCGTAAAACTATGCTGTTTGATTATACTGTCTTTTAAAATATCGCCGCGACATACTTAATAAATGCACGTTCGTTCATTCACACGTTTACTCATACTATTTCTCTCATGGTTAAAACTTGGGTGCTACGTAGGCACGTTTTATTATCAATTAGTAATCCCTCCGTGTTTCGTTAAACAATCTGACGCTTAACAATACTTACAGCTCATTTAGAATTCTGGATAAACTGGAATCATTTTTTTTTTCTCAGGGAATTATACTTTATCCGACTCATATAAGTATATATAATATATCAACATTCGGTAATTATTCTTCTTCCTAACTTACAAACGATATATAAAATATATGCATATGTCGAAGCAATAAATAAACGGAAAAATCCGATTAGTCGCTCCCTGAAAAAAGTAAAATCAACAACCAAACCGGCCTAGCTTCCTCTAAGTCGATCATCGTCATTAAATCGACTGCGATTTTTATTTACAATAAAATATCATATTTCTTTGACTAGAGTCTTCAGCTCGAAATCGTAGATACAACGCTTCCGCCCCTAATTTCATGAAATTCCACAATTCACCCTTCGTTAAACACCCCATAACGATCATATCCTAAATCCACAACATCCCCCACAATTTTGATCAGCATCCAAAAGAACCAATACAAACTATTATGATTTTTTTAAATCTTCAATCCTTCCTACATATTTTCTTCAAATTATTTCAAGAAATTGATACAAAATATAAAAAGCTAGGGTTGAACTAGCAGAACAAGCCATAAAGAGGCGAAGGAATGCAACGTGAATGAAAAAGATATGGGGGGATTTTTCCATTAAAGAATTCCTTCCGGAAAAAGGAAGAATTGGGAGGACAAAGTCGGCAAAATTCTCTGGATTCGCCGCGATACGATTTATTCGTCTGTGGAAACAAAACTCCGCCGTGGCCGGCTCTGCAGAGCGGACCGCAAACTACAGTTAAGCGCAAAGAGCATAAAATGAGAATCGAGAGAAATGTGCGTGCAGAGTGGATCGTAAATAAAATCCTTGTCTCTTGGTGTCGACGTGTCTCAACGGGGAATTAGAGATGGCCAAGACCCCAGGGTGAAAACGGGACAATGTTTCTCGAGAGGGAATCGATCTCTTTTACGAATAACACTTTGTTTCTTTTTCAAAGCGATTAGGACGAGTTGAAATTTTCAAGCGATTTAGACAAGTTGAACTTTCGTTCTTTTCTTTTTTCCTGAAGATTAGTTAATTTTTATTTGACCGTTATAGAAGAAGTAATTATTATTTTTTTTCTTGACGATTGTGATATTTTTTTGGGGGAAGAGATATAATTTTTGTAATTATTTGAAGTGCAATGGACTAATTCGTCGTTAGGATCTTTTTTAGATTAGAATATAAGTATTTTGTATCAAGATTTAGTTTTTAATTTTCCCTCGGTTATTTTAAAATTGTTTGTTGCGTTTTCACGGTTCATGTTTGTAATTAAGTTATATTATTTTATGTTAATCCTCCTGCTTTGTTATCGGTCAAGAGGATTATTGTTAAAGTCTACTCTCACATTTTGGTTGCAAATTAGAATATAATAATCACGTTATTCTTACTCGCTTCCAATATAGAATTAATCTCCTAAAATTCTGCTCTCTACCACTTTAAAAGTCCCAACAAATTTTGCACAGTTAATGCAATCACTCTAAAAATTTTCTACGATCAACAAATTTCTTCTCAGATCATCAGTCTCCTAGAATTATCTCTCGTCGCGACATGGAAGATCGTATTTATATTTCTTTCGTCGACAGAAAACCAGTATTAATTTTCCCATCGAAGATTTTAAGAAATCCTCCCTAAATCCTCATCGATATATCATTTTCCTAAATCTTCGTTCCGATTAAAAATTACGACTTCTTAGAAATCGAATAGGAAACTGGATTTACTTAAAATTCATTCAGTCAGTTTCCAGTGTCCCTCGTTCTTTCAAAAATTTCGCCATGATAATACATCTGTTCCCAGATGTATCGAACCTCTTCCTAATTGCTCGTTAACCCATATAAAACAGCAATTCGATAAAAAAGAGTGGATACTCTCTGTTTCAAAACTTGGTCGACTGCGTGTCTCGTCAGAATTCGAGCACCGCTTACAAGAACCGGAAGTAGAGGCGCCAGACGATCGTCCTGCGAAGAAACGATAAGGTTAAAAAATCCTACGACGTTTGAAGATGATAAATTAGTAATTTGACGTTTGAAAATTGATTACTCACAGGCAAAGCAAGAGCCCTTTCTAAAGCCATGCTCAAAGTCTCCGCCCAGGCTTTTCTGTGAGCCTCGCTGTCCTTCTTTACGTTGCTCTTCCTCTGAAATTCCATTTCCTTCGGCGTATCTTCATTCTCCATTCCAGATTCTTCTCCATCTTCCTTCAAAAACGGATTAGTCCGAAATCCACGCTTACTTCGTTCATAATCGTTCAACAATTCATCGATATTATCCAAAATCCTTGAATTCTTAAGCTGCTCTTTATCAGTCAACTTCGAAGATGAACGTGGAGACATGTCAAGACCGCTGGACAAACTGGAGAAGCTAGAATCGCAATGTGTTCTCAATTCAATCATCGATCGGGAACGAGGAAGTTTTGAATCAACGCCCAAAGATCTATTCGAATATCCAAAATGTTTCGACGTGCTAAAACCCAAGTAATTCCATTTCATCAGGCAGCTTTCACTTCTTCCTCTATCCATCCCGACTTTTTGGAAATTCGAGATCTCCTCCAAGTTTATGCTGCTATTAGAAATCTTCTCCAGTCTAGTACGTGAAGAATCAGAGCAATCGGTTCTCCAGAGTGTATTCAAGTTATAATAAAGATCATCTTCATTGTTAATTAATTCTGGAGGAGCTGGAGTTACAGGATTGTATTTTCCATCGATGTATCCTTCGCTGGAGTTACCTCCTGATCGATCCGGGTAAACGATCTTCTCTGTAACCGATCCTAGTCGAGAAACCGGCCTGGAATCGTTCGTTTCCGGTTCAGATTGTGGACCGGAATCGGTCGAATATTCGGCGGTTAGATCAGAGAGTCTGAATAACCTTTGATCGTCCTCTATATCTGCCCCGAGTTCTTCCAGCACACTATCATCGTCTAAGTTCGGATTATATTCCTCCACATCTTCCTGATCCTCTTCTTGATCCTCCACTCGAACTTCTTCCTCGTTCTCCAATCGACCTTCCAACCGATCATCCAATCGACTTTCCAATTGATCATTCTGTCGATTTTCTAGCGAATCTTCCAACCTGTCTTCAGAACTCTCCCTTGCCAATTTCGGTGGTGCTGGTGTCGCAATATTTCTATCATTAATAGCCTCTTTCCTTGTGATCTCTGGATAATCATCTGGTTGGGCTACCAGAAGGAATATCTTTCTTTCGGAGAAACTATCGACTCTCGTATGTCTTCCATCTTTATCCAAAACAACCTCTACGTAGCTCTCGCAAAGGTCATCGAATGTAGCTCGTAATTGATGAAGATACTTGGCTAGGTCTCGATATCGTGAATTCGGGATAGAATCTTTATCCTTTGGAGTCCAAGATAGAATTGATTTCACAGTGTCTAGAGTAGCTTTGGTGTCTTCGATTTCACGTAGACATAGTTCAAAGAGTGTCACGTATTCGATGATCCATGCTGCACCAGCTTGACGATACAAATTCGCTGGTTGTTGGAGATTTGCTATCTTTTGCACTAGGAATTTCAGTCCAGGCCGGAAGTCGAATCTTAGGGCTGTTACGTAGGAGAGATTAAGGGCGGAGAGGAAGATCTCGACGTGGTGGCTGTTCAAATAGGAGAGATACCCTGGCGTGAAGGTTTTTGGTGATGTTGATGTACTCGACCGAGGAATAACGTGTGATAAACTGGAATTGAAATAAATCTCAAGTTGTTCCTGCTCCTCCATTCACGATAATCTATGTGTGATTGTCTTAGGCTAATGATATTCTTTGATAATGAAAATTTTATTATATGTAGTAGTTTAAAAATTTATCCGATAGTTTTACTAGAGTCGAACAGGCTTTTGTTGCAATTAATAAATTGATTTTTCCAAAGATCCACCCACCTTGGAAAAGATGATCCAGGACCTTGTAAGAGGACACTGGCGATGCAATGAAGGAGCATCTGATGGACCAAAAGACCCACCACCAGTGCTCTGAGTTGTACTCTAACGATATAAAGATCAGGATTGAGGGTTGAACCCACCCAGGGTGGGTACAAAAGGAACACATACGATCTGTCGTCGGTTGGTCTTGAAGTATCTTCGGTGCGCTGTTCCTCCAGGAGGAACACCTGAAGACAATAGTCAAAAATTGTTTTCCTGTGTTCGAGGATGTTATTACGTTCGCACGATCTCTTAACTTCTCGTGATACGTTATTATTAATATTTTATTAGTAAATATTGTAACTTGAATTTTGAACAAGTAGTTTGGTACAATGACCTTCTATGACTATGAGAGTTTTTAATGATTAACTTGTGCTTTTTTTTAATGTATCCGAGAAATTATGAGGTCTTTCGCGGTTTTGTAACTTCGTGGTCGCCTGTTGACAATGATGCTAACGATGATGTCGGTTAATTCACGTAAACGATATCGACGGGTGGCACTAACTCGCCCTAATGTGATATCCGCCATTTTCTCTCGACTCATTGAAATACGTGTGCATTCTACGAAAGCTGCAGCTTCTAGAGAACAGTGTCGTATATTTATCACGTAATTATTCTGTGATAGTGAAATTCTAGCCATGGACTCAAGCCATGGATTTTAATGGTGATAGGCAAGACCGTGCCAAGTTAAATTGAAATGATTCCTCGGCCAACGACGGGGTCCTTCTCTCGTTAATTACACCGTGACAATAATCGATCCTCTCTCGCCGTTTTTCATTCCATCGAAATGTCATTTGAGAAAAAAAAGTGAGTGAAATAATTACAAGACGAAAAATCAAAGAGAAAAAAAAATATGAAACAAGTAGAAACCGTAACTTTATGAAGATTGAACGTGTAAAATCACAATATTTCCTGGACGAGGATGAAATCCGTCGAAAGGACCTCGTCGACGAGGTTCTGCAGCCTGACCTGTGCCTTCTACCAGCGAGTGCAAATGTCTAAACGAAAAAATTGGTGAAGTCAAATCGATTCCGCCGAGAGACGATTTCGTCGACGGGCTCGCTTCGATTCCTCCCCGTCCTTTCGAGCTTCCCTCATTTTCCTTTCTTTGCTTCGCAAAAGCGCGCACTTAGCCGGTGATGAGATGAAGACTTGCAGGACAGAAATGCAC
This sequence comes from Cerceris rybyensis, assembly GCA_910591515.1. NCBI lineage: Eukaryota > Metazoa > Arthropoda > Insecta > Hymenoptera > Crabronidae > Cerceris > Cerceris rybyensis. The sequence continues at coordinate 3,839,357 of OU342801.1, read as the reverse complement.
CAATTGACAATAAAAAGAAGCTTCCATATTTGGATAGCTGAAGTGTGCATTGAACGCATCGAGCAATGCAAAATATGCGCATCCGAGGGATGAGTATATCAACCTTTGCCGTTTTATTACTTATCATCCGTACCGTTATCTTCGTTTATCATTATACAAAAACAAACTCTCGACTACGACCTAAATCTAGTACAATATCGAAGCAATATTTATAAGCGAACAAATGTAAGTATGTACAGATAAAAAAATGTTCAATGTGAGGGATGAAAGAAAGATGTATATACACGTTGAACAATGAAAGGATTGTTTGTACGACGACACAGATAATATATACAACAAAGGTTAACGATACGAAGATCCCAAAGGCTCGAACAATCGCGCGATACAAAATTGCAATGCCATTGTCATCAGCCATACCGACGTCAGCTCGAGCAGACATTAAAAGCTAGCAATTCACGAGGATGCAAAGTATCCAAACCTCTCTCCACGTAATATGAAACTAATTTTCACAATTAAAAAAAAGGACAAAGAAAAAGTATCTCCCTCAATCAATAAAACCCGTCTCCCGCTCCAATTACGAATAATACAACAAATATTCTCGATCGTGAACTATGAATTTTCCCCAATTGATCTTGAACTATTAAAAATATGATTAAAAAGAACGAGAATAGAAAGAAGGCCCGTCGACGACGAATATGGCGGTAGACCTCGAGGATTTTCTATGTTCAATGATTCGCGATCTATAGCGACCACGCGCTTTCCCTCTTTCGTTCGACGGGGTGGATCGACACGCTGATCTGTTTGTCTTTTGATCATTTCAGTCGTTGTTTCTTTTTTTTTTTTTGTTAAAATCCATGACGTGAGTTACCGTGGGTAGCTAGAGCCAATGGGGGCCCGTGTTCGACGTAGTGTTAGTGTAATCGGGGGGTGTCGTGTGCTGCCTACAACCGACGGGGTAGGAGGTAGTGTGCTGGTCGATCAGTGTCGTCTCAATGGTCATCGAATCCTGGAAAGGTGTCGTCGGCAGAGACGCCGCACTCTGCCTCTTGATGGCAGTCAATACCTCGCGCAGCTGGCTCACCTGAGAGCAAGTCAGGTCAGGAGGGCACCAAATGTCTTTCTCTATCTTTCGCTCGTTCTCTTTCCGCGTATTATTAAAGATACAGTTCTATCTTAATGCGAAACTGTCTCTCGTTCGTTCCTGCCATTTAGATTCGCGATTCGAGATTGGTGAATGTTGATATAGACGCTGATTGTACGGGGTGATGTGTACAGGGTTAATGTTGCGAAATTTTAGGGTAGATTATTGGGTATAATTATCTTTGAGAGATACTTTGGCATGTTTCTTAAAAGGGAAAGCATGGATCAAGCGCGAAGCACCGGAAGGCGCAGAGTGGATTGTGAAAAATTGAGCTTATAAATGTCTTCAATTGTACTACGATGAAATTAGAGTACAAAGCTATGGGGAAAATACTGGACGTTAAGATAATTATAGCGATTATGGAAACTGCTAACGCGTGACGTTCGTTTAACCCCTTGCAGTCCTATGTAGAGCTACAGTCGACATAGATTTCTACTTCAGTTTATTTTCTATCGATTTAACCCCTTAACCTATGATTTCTTTTTTGATGGGGTGTGCAGAGAGTCTAAATTAATTCCTGAGATTAAAATGTTTCACTGATTTCTGATATTTCGTATAACTGAAAGTGATATCAATAGTATGGAAATAATGAGACCGTTTCGTGATAAGCTGATATTGTCACTTTAATAATTTTTGGGAGACTTGAAAATTCCCTATTCCATTTTCCGCGCTATGAGTCTCACACGTAGGTGCAGGCTAAGGGTTTAATACTGACTTTCCAGTTTCATAATGATTCTCTAATATCACATAAATATTCATCACAACATATAGTAATTGCTATTTAAAAAAATAGCTACCGATGGAAAATACTGACAAATTAATTTCATTCAGCTCACCAGGAAATTGACAAAATAATACGGACCGCAAAGGGTGAAAAAAATAATTGTAGAAACTTTCAAGACAACCCAAAACTTCGCAACACCCGTGCAATTACACCCTGCGTACGAGGAAAAAAAATCTCGAAAGACGAGTCTATCCACGAAACAGCAGGATAAGATCGAATGCTGGTCTCTCGCCGATCTTTTCCATCGATCTTCAAATAAAATATCGAACGATACACTCGCTGATATTCTCACGGCGAAAGTGAAGACATCGAGAAGCACAACGAACGTCAAACAGCCAGACAAGTGAATCGATTCTCGATATACACGTAAAATTCGTAAGGCATATATCGATAGCGAAGGACAAGTAGATGCATCTGACTTTACCTGAGCGGCGAGTTGTCGTAGCCTTTCCGATTCCTCCTGCGTTGCATCCCGTCGTGCTGCAACCTTGACCTGGGCGAAGTCACCGTAAAAGGATTCCGAGCTCGGTGAGAAAGCCATGGTCAGCTGGTGCAACTCTTGAAGGGAATTCGAACAGGCACGGTAACAAGCGTCGCCGCAGACTTCCCATTGTTCCGGGGTGAGAATCGGGCCACTGCTCACGAGAACGTGCCTGTTCAAAAATGAATCTCATATCTCCCTGTTTCTAAGGTACTTTGTAAATTATTCTACAGTTAAGGGTAGTCCCAAAAGCACCCGACCTGACGTATAAACCGCGGTTGTTGTTTGACAAAAATTATTATAGAAGAAAGTGCCAAACTTATAAATTTTAAGTTTAAAATCAATAGTGAACACTCTGAGTGAATTTGTAAACATGGAAGAGTTGGTCACCACGGTTAAAATCAATGAATTCAAGTTTAAATTGGTTCCACACGCACCCTATTCGCCAGATTTAATCCCTTCGGATTATTTTTTGTTTCCAAACTTTAAAAAAGGGCTCGATGGCAAAAGATTTGCCAACAATGAAGAGGTGGAGTCTGATGTTAATGCTATTCTGAGAAGCTCGACGGTTCTTGCTATAAAGAGGGTATCGAGCTAAAAGGAGACAATGTGGAGAAATAAAGATATTTTTTTCAGACTACGCTCGTATATGAATAGAGAACCAGACAGTCTACGATATGTAACTCCACATCCACCATAGCCTGATCTAACGGTCAAAGAAAATCCATCTCAACTTGCACCCCTCATCTTTCTATCTGAAAAAGTTCTTACATCCATACAAAATCTATCCAAGTTCCCCAATTTCAATCTCACCAAATGATATTCCCAATAATTCAAATTATCAATGGTCTAGATTAGTTCTGAGTTCGATCTCTCATCCAATCTCGCGCCACGCCTCGGCGCCTGAATCGATCGTCGATCGCGCGTAGAAAAACAGGTAGAAAAAGTGAGAAAGAGAGAAGTGGGTTGGTGCAGGAGGAGTGGGTGACTCTAGGATTTCAGATCAGGATCCCGTTGATCATTCAGTGCGAGGCTAGTATCTGCCCGCGAACCTGCCCCGTTTTTAAACTCCGCGTACGCCTGTACATCGATACTTCGCGATCGACCCCGAGGAGGATTGAATTACAGCGAGTGATACGTGGCTGTGTGAGAGTCTCGTGCTTTGATATACGGAGAAAATGCACCAACGGAGGATCCAGGTGGGCCATAGGTAGAAAAAGAGGAAGACGGAGGGAATGGAGGAGAGGAAAAGAAGGATTTGTGAGTGTCTCGGTGAATAGGTGTGCCGTTGGCACGACGCTCCGGGGGTGTCGAGTGTCGGTGGCTACCTTATCCCACCGGACAGCCTGTCAAGCTTCGTTATCGTCTTACACGCACGCTAAGCCCGTAACAACGATATATCGAACCTCCTGCCGATGTATGTACATTCCGTCGAACCTTGCCGTTACGATTCCTCCATCGTTTGCGAGTCGTTAAAAGTGGATAGGTTGCTTTTGACCTAGTTGCGACACTTCTTCAACTAGAATTGGTCGTGGGGTGATTGTACGTTGGAGATGACTTGATAATCAAGGGGATGTTGGAATATCTTTTTTTGGAGGGAGATTTGGATGATTTTACTATTTCAAAGATATGAATTACCTTATGCAAGCACAACCGAGACGAGCTATGCTTTCTGTAGGTTGCACGACACACTCGGCCATCACTAGGAGGAGTTGCTTCAACATCAACGTCGTGGCTGGCAAATAGGCATCGTTTCTTACTACTTCCGGGCCTGAAGTTCATTTTTTCGTTAAATTCTATCACTTCTGTACCTGACTTCTATTTTATTCACGCTTGTGAAATTTACCTTGCAAGTGTGTCAAATAATCCACCACCAAGTCTGTCGTTAGACCACAGCACTGCTTGAAATTCGGCGCGAAGTTGTCCCACCCTCTGAAGATCTTCGAGGTTTTCCTCAGCCAGTTTTGCACCATTGGTAATAAAAGATGATTCACGCAGTAAAGACCAAACGATGGACCAGGGACATTTAAGGTGTCTCGTAGCAAATGGAAGAGAGTTTCCAAAGTATGAGGCTGGTATCGTTTAGGACATATCATTGTAGCGCTAGCTAGACCTTCTATCAGAATATACCAAACTCTGAGAATGCCACTGGGCTTGTCCATGCTTTGTAACGTCGTAATTTTATATGCAATGTCCGTAACAACGTCGTAAGGTCTCTTTGGTATTTGTTTGTCAAATCCGATCAACTCGGACTCCCAATTGTTAGGGGTTATGGGGTCGACGTATTGAGGGATGCTGGAAACTTGTATTCTCTGGGCAGAATGGAAGATGGGACATGCTGGCATTCCGTACATCGAGGCAAGAATATCACTGCAGCTCAAAAGATATTTTAGACTTTCAACACAGAGTCTCATTCTTCTAGATTCCATGGTGTCGATCTGATCCTGTTCCTCCTGATGACCTTCCGTGTCGCCGATGCCTCTCACGTGTCTTAGAAGGCAGAGGATGCAATCTAACGCTGCATTTGCGAATACCAGGGTATTGTCGGTCGATAGGAACACTCTGAAGACTTCTAACAATGGGGCGGATTCAACGGAATCCGAATTTCCAACGGAAGCTACCCGGAGTGCGCCGAAAAGTGGTCGCCAGCCGGAACGGATCTCTGTGCGATTTGTTTCGACGAATTCGCAGATACAGCTGACGATCTGGAATTATAATTGTATTTTTATAGATGATTGTAGCATTCGCCATCTCCTTTGGTGTTTAATTTTCTTACAGATGCACACTTACTTGATCCTGGACATCGCTGTCGCAAAGTTCCAAGCACAGGAGGTTTTCAAAGGGTTTAAAAAGAGCCTCGTTAAAGTGAAAATGAGGTAATTCGACCTGCTCGTTCAGCAAAGCTGCCATGGAATCGTGAATACATTGCACAGCTTTTTTCGAAATTCCTCGATCTTTGTGACAAGCGGCCTCCATGAAATGGGGACCCAAGATACTCCATACCTGAGCCAATAAATAATTACGATATTATGTCGCATTGTAAAAAAGAAATTTGTATTAATTGTATGAAAATATAAAATATTACCCTCATTATATGAATAAGGGGTCTTCCACTCTTGACGCACTTCAACATGACTTCTCCCAATCGCGCCAAAAGTAGCACGTTCATTTCATTCTCTCTCGGTTTGGCTCTTCTCCACCAGAATCTCTTATTGTCCTTGAAACCATCCGTAGTCTTGAACAACTGAGCTTTGCTGGCTTTGCACAAAGCAGCAAGGAAAAGACATAATGCTCGAAGATTCAACTTTAATGCGGCATCTTCGAAGAGCCTGTCGACTTGCTGAGACAGCACACAAATAATTTTGGCAGCGTAATCGGCAGGAAGAATTCCATTGAATTGACTATCTGCGTTTGACTCTTGAATAATCTCTGGAATTGTATCCGAGCTTGGATTCTGCGTGTACGGACTCGATAAGAAACTGTAAACGTCGACACTGAGGAAGAAAATATGAAATTTAGAAAAAAGAGTGCATTAGAAACTAGAGAGTAGTTTTTTTAGAAAATTACCAAGTCTCTTCTTCATCGACGATGTTAAAATTAAGTCGAAGTCTATCCTGGCTGCCTTTGGTGTCTCCATTTGCAACGTCCTTTTTCTCTTTTTTCTGCTGAGTCTTTGGTAGCGATGGATTTTGATTTCTTCCGAAGAAATCGTGCTCCAGTTTACTCACGTAGAGGCAACACCTTTCAAAATTAACGTCTTAATTATAATAATAAAAATAATATTACACTAAATATTACACGATGAGGATTTAAAAATTTCTTACGTGAAAACATGCGGCCAACAATCGCTCCCATGGCTTCCAAGTTCTAATCCTCTTCCCAGTAGGACGTCCATGCTCAATGCATGAGAAGTGTGAATATTCGTTGCCCTATTCTGTAATTTCAACCTCAGAACATCCTTCGTTCGAGTAATTTTCGATATAGATTGCTCCGTGCAAGCAGCTTTAGCTAAAAGAGCAAATATTGAACCGCAACGATTCTGCAGACCTAAAGGAAAAAAATATTAAATCAATACATGGTCCAGGCTGAAGAAAATTTACAAAAAAAATTCAAACTTGCCAAGAATGTTGCTCAATGTTGCAGCTTTGTGAAGTCCTTCCAAAGAAAGAACCACAGTGTCTCTGATGCCTCTTCTGCCAACGTCTCTATTCAGTATTCCTTTATTATTGTCTTCCTTCGGAGGATTTAAACCTGTCGTTAAAACTGCCATCATACTACCCCAGCAGCAAGTCAACACTCTTCTCGAGAGCTTAGCGCCCGCTTCCGCTTCCGGTGTAGGCTCGTTTCGAGAAAGCTGAGCCTTTTCGAGCCTAATGTAGTCTGACAAAAGTTGACCACCTCTCTGACTACCAGGAATACCGTCGACATCTTCAAAAAAATTTATTGGAATTAATTTGCAAAAATTAAAGAACTCGAAACCAACGAACAATGGCTGACCTGTGAGTACGTTGATCAAAGCGCTGTTTTCCGTGGATGCTGGATTGTATCCGCATTTTTCAAGCAGATTAGAAGCTAGAACTTGTTGGTAGAGTTCGGATAACCAGGTAGCAGAAAGATAAACCAAGACACCTGAACCGTGAACTTCTTCGACGAATTGCTCCTGAAGGGATGAACTTCAGTTACAATGAAATAAAAAATGTTGAGAGCAATAAGAAAGAAATGTAACACTATTACCTCGCTGACTGGAATTTGACGACTGTCTTCGTGATAATAATTTATTCTAATTAATTTAAGGTTCAGAAGTAGCGCTGCATAAGTGGCCAAATAAATCCCATCGGCATTCATTATGGTGATTAACGCGCAAGAATCTGTGCTCGTGCTTGTCTGCTTTTGAATCTTCTGCTGCGCCGTGAACACCCCTAAAAAATAGAGTAATTATTAGAATACTGTTCCAACAACGATGTTAACGTTATTTTTCTTACTTTCTATGATTTTAATAGAGATAGTGCTTATTTAATTATATCCACCTTGACAATATTCGGAAGCAAAATTCTGCAGTGCCTCATCGACCTCTATGTTACTTCGTAGACTCAGTACCATCGGTATCAAGTCACTTTTTAAAGTCTTCACGAATTTTCTAGCATTATGCCTTTCTACGTCCACGTTGCACTCGTCAGCCACTTGTCGGCCGACGTGAAGACACTTTGGTAATTTTTCTAATCTCAGCCTCTCCCTCTCGTTTTCTATCGCATAGTCGTTGTCCTCTAAACTGTTTTCTTCCTGAACTTCGTCAGATTCATTCTGTGGGCCTTCTGTATCTGTAGAATCACCATCTTCCGATGGCCCATGCCCAGAAGAATCAGAATCCGAGCCCATTCCTTTCTTCATCAACTCCAATTGTTCTCTAAAGTTCCAGGGAGAAATGATATTCCAAATATTTCCCATTTTGTACCATAAAAGATGAAATATCGGCATGAATATATATAACAGCAATGAACAGTAGTGCAGAACAAATATAAAAACATACAATTATAAAAAATTAACACTGCTTCTCTCCTTACTTGTACTTCATAATTGTTATTATATCAAAAACAAATTCTCAAGAATGCAGTATATAAAGGGTAACATTGATTGAAAAATAAAAGGCAAATTATCCATTGAAAAATAATCTTCATGTCAGGCCGTACAAACCCAACGAGAACAGCAGGGTGGAACGTTTAAATTTCAAAAATCGATCACATCTACATACTGAATAAATGTGAGTTAAGGAAGTTAGAACAGTAAGTATTACTGGGTCGGCAAAATACCTATAAGTTTTTGGCAAACGTGCCATGCTCTGGTAGGTCAAGGGTCCTCGATAATCGCACGATTCCAGGTCCTCGTAAAGACTATTGATCGTGCACGTATAAGTGTGATTAATAGCCTTGCCCTCGCACAGTTCCTGAAGAGCCGACAGCATTGCGACAACACAAGAAACACTCGAATGTAATATACTCAATCCACCTGTCGTTGATTCTTCGATCGAGTCCATTGCTCTGTTAACAAATTAATAACAATATTTTATGCAATACTGCTGACATATTGTTTCCTATCATAAATGGAATATCGAAGGAAGTAACTCACAGTCTCATAAGAGCCATGTCACTTTGAATGTGACTACATCTGTCTTCTTCAACGAGCAAAGGACCGGCAAAGTCTACCATTCGACTTGGACTTCTTAACAGCTCTTTCAGAGCTTTCAGAGGCTCCAAACGTTGCTGAGGAGGTGGATACAACAACATCCTATGGAACACTGATTCTAAAACCGGTCTGAGAGGACCGACACAGCCAACTAATCGTACCAACTCGGTGCCGATACTGAAATGAAGAAAACAATAGTTTTTCTTTTTCAAATAACAAGGATTAAGATAGAAATCTCTGTTAGAATTTAATAAACAGTTCGTTGGATCGTTTGAAAGATAAGTAACTATTAATTATCAACCTGTAAACAGTCTTCGCCTGATGACTATCGAAACTTAACGATGTTGCCAGGTATCCCGAACCCCTTCCAACTTCGTTCTCCTTTCCCTCTCTGGATGTAAAGGTTTTATCTACCCTCGGTGTCCCAAGAAATGCTATCAATGCTGGACAAAACTTTTGCCAGAGAAAAGTCGTGAAGTGTGCGTTCGTATGAATTTTTTGGGGAAGAGAGGATATAAGGGTGTGAAGACACTCTAGAAGGAAAACTACCGTGTTGCCGTTTCTGCCGTTGCTCGAACAGGATTTCCTAAAAATTTTATAGCTTTAGTTACAGTGGAAATTAAATTAATTAGGAATATCTTACTTTTGCGCTTCGTCCAATTTACTGCAGATGTATTGGAGAATAGGTAAAGCCTCGTTGAAGCACGAAACACCCCTTTCGCGAACGTTCTTATTTCTTTTTGCATTCTCATCCATTTCCTGGCATTCCTCGTCTAAAAACGGGGGATGATTCGTGAGTGCATGTTAAGGGATGATTCTCTCGCGTGTCAAAAGCGGAAGAAGCGAAGAATTCGTGCGAGAAATTCCGCATTTGGTTATCACGCGACGTCTTCATGTTTATCGATCAAACTTTGCATAAATAGAGAAACTTTCGCACGATTTACTGTCAGTTTGATTGGCATTTTCATACGAACGATTTTTTTAAAGTATTTCTCTAAGGGAAGGTCGAGACATTTTTTTCTCGACCCGCCAAAAATGGTGAAAAATATTGAGAATGATTTTTTAAAGATATTTACCTAGAAAAAGACAGAATGATCGTAGTGTTTGACTAGTTGCAGCTTGAGCCGCTGTTCTTACAGCTTGATTCCCATTTTCGAAAGCTTCGCAACAAGTAGTTAGAATGGCAATTATTAAACGACCATTCATCGTCCAATAAGAGGAGCATGCCACTTGCAGTAAAACCTAAAAATGTGATTGTTGAACGGTGTAAAAGTATTTTATTTTCTAATCTCAACTTAATATCAACTAAGAAGATTGAGACTTACTTTTAGCATGTCCGTCTGCGTGTCGTCCGATTGCGAGAGGATAGAACCCATAGCGTGTAACATTTGAGCTGGCAACCATAAAGAATCATCCTCCGGTTCGTATGGCGATTGAAATCTATCGTCTCGCAACATTTTCTGGCAATTTAAAAAAATTATACCTTTATTAAATTAAATCTTTATGGCCATGATGAACGTAATTCAAAATTATATTAACACTAACTCTACGGCAGCCGTCAAAATAACCGGTTCCACATTTTTAAAAATATTTCTCAAATTTATAGAGAAGGAGTACAGCAAATATTTTAAGTGTATCTTATAATAAATAAATTACTTAATAGATCGTATTTTTTCGGCTTGGTCTACCATTTTCAAAGTGCTTATTTGATATATTTAAATACGCCAAATTTAGCGGCCGCAAATCTAGTGTCAAAACAGCTGTGAAGTATTTCGTCTATAATTTTAACAATTACTTTAAAACATGAAAATTTAAATTTAATTGAAAATAATTTTATGGAGAACGTCTGACGCAATTTACCAGGGAAACATTATTATGTGGATTGAATTAGGTAACGTAAATACGATGTTTCATTGATCATTCAGAGAATGAAACTGAAGAATAAGACGATACCGTGACAGATGGATAAGACGATTTATTGTCTTCGTAATTTTATGGAGTCATTGAGAAAATCCGATTAAATGAACACGAGGTAGAATGGCCAGACGCCGCGCAAAGTGCCACAGCTGTTCGTCAAGTATCGTGCATTTTTATCGCGGAGTTCCCCGTTGCTAGCGGATGTGCGATAACACAGAGGAAAAACGAAATTAAAACTTTCTGAAATACTCACATGTAATCCTGACAAGCCATATGCGACGAATTTGCTTCGTTTCGTTTCTAATGCTAGCTGAAAGGTATGTAGACACTTTGCGCGCAGCTCATGGGGTGGATCGCGTAGCAACCCCTGCTGCTTTTCCAAAAAGTCTACAAAAAACAGATGGGTACTGTTAGAAAATGAGTAATATTTTAAAGGATTTTAAAAACACACATCGAATCTCGCAGGTTTGAGCAATAAATCAAAGTATAAATATGGCAGGATAAATGTTAAAGTAATAGTGTAAGAGTTATTATTTATACTTTGCGACGAATTGTAGAAAATTTAATGAAGCATACAACAAAGAATAATCGAGAAAAGTTGGAAATTGTTTAAATTCACCTAGCTGCGCGTTGGAGGAAAGGAAATAGTGTTTGAGGTGGATGTAAGTTTAGTGGGAAATTTAATTGAAAATTGAAGTTGGAAGGTTGACTTACCGTGCGCATCTTGAGCGGATTTTCGTAAATTTTGTAATTTCGCATTGTTGGACTCCCGGACGATCTGCAGTAGGAGATCCTCCATGTCACGGTGGACTAGCACGCGACTGATCGATAGCGGGAGTGCCAATGCTCGCTTTACTATATGCGCACATTCAGGGCCGTAGGAACTGCCTCGGAGAAGGGCAGACCCTTTGCCGCCCCTACAGTCCACAATTTTTAAAATTCGCTTTCGTTTCCTTCAAATACATGCGTTCCAAGAAACCAAAATACCCTCGAAACTCGCGCAGACAGACGCGCACAAAAGAAAAAATGCGCTCTTTTTTCAATTAATAATTTCCAACTTTTTAAGCTAACAATCCTTTTCGTATTTACCTCCATTTTTTCTTACATATTTCTTTAAAAGTTCCACTACTTGTTTTAAAAATACGGCCTCTCCTTTTCTCGTAATTTCAAATTTACCGAAGACGAAATACTCCTTCAATTTAACCTCGGTACAGCCTCGCCAGAATTATTGTTCTCTTTATTTCGAATGCATATTTTTACTGGATACCGTGATATTTCATTCATTTTATGTTTCTGCTAAATAACTGCGATAAATATTCCACGCTGTAAGGGCTATTAGAATAATATAAAGCGAAAAACGAAACGATAAATCTTGCCGTTTCGACAGGCAATTTGAATCGATGCACTTCACAGCGGGCAAAGTGAGTCTCGTGATCACGTGAGTATATATCTCGGTTATCAGAGACATGGCGGTCGAGGATGACAGGAGCCATTTATATTATTTCGCTATTAATCTTATAGGTAGATGTTAATTTCAATGAACCCTGAAGAATCTGGGCTGTAATAAAACTTTTTCTCGTCTTTTACAACAGGTCTTGGCTTTGGCTTTTTGCATCGGTGGCATGTATCCACACTCTTCGAAAATGACCGGCATTTTTCTCATCTATCCGATATCGAGAGAGAAATGTCCTTCCGTACGGAAATGGTATGACAAGGAATAAATATTTAGAGTCTAAAGTAATCTATGAAAGTAATACAAGCATCTATATTCCTTTGAATTTTCCAGGGAATGTATTACTCTTATTACAAGACGATCGCAGAGTCGAAAGATTTCGTGGAAGGTTGGAAGAAGTTGAGCCATGATCACATATCAGAATATGGAAATGTTATCAATGCTAGTAGAAAATATTCTTTACTGCCAGAGGTATAACCTCGTCGATCCATAGACTTTTTAAATGCACAGGTTAATTTGCTATGCGTAAATTAATATACAATAAAATTCCTTCTACAGGTGGTGGCTGGGTTTCTCTATCATTGTGCCAAAAGCCTTGGAATCATATCGGTAGACCAATGCTGGCAAGTGAGACTCCTTTCTTAAGAAGGATACATTCTGTTTATACCTTGTGATCGCAAAGTAAACACTTTCAGATAGATAGAGGAGACCACGTGCCTCCTGTAACCAGCTGCCAGGGACTAGGGGTGCCTGTTTATTTTTACTTAGAAGTCGTCTGGATTTTCACAATGTTCACCACAATGATCTTATTTTACTACTCTGTGTACCTGAGCAACACAGTAACCAGCGGCTTTATAACTGTGCTGCTCTTTTTTTTCAATCACAGTGAATGCACTCGTGTTCAGTGGACACCACCTTTGCGAGAGAGTTTCGCGTATCCTATCCTACTCTTTCAGATGTATAGACTTACTATGATACTCAGAGAATATACAAAAAGAAATGTACAGAATGTACCTAAAGGATTACTCGTGGTACGTATGGATATTTAGCAATGCATTAATTTAATTTTTATTTTTCGTGTAACTCTTAATAATTTTCAGGAGATGTGGCTTGCAACGTTTTTGAGTTTGTGCAGCTGGCAATTTTCCCAATTTGTATTTACCACGCAAATTGCTGCACTTCTTTTAATGAAGTGGACGACAATAATCTCAAACGAACTGTACAATATTATTTGCGTAACCCATGGATGGGCCATAATAGCTGCGATTTCGATTACGGATGATAGCCCATTACCCAATTCCCTAATTGTATATATCATGTTCACTAGCACGGTTCTAAATTATTTGAGTGAACTGCTCCGAATACGCAGCGCGAAGATGAGAACCTTTATCGAAATCGTTCTCGTGATAATCTGTACAAAATGTTTAAAGTCATATGCCAGCCCTTCCGAGGACGATGGACATATATTCAATTTATTAAGGGCCAAATTAACTAATTACAAGGACTTTCACACCATGCTTTATACGTGTTCCGCAGAGTTTGATTTTCTACAATACACAACTTACGAGACGATCGTAAAAACGCTTCTTTTGCCTACTGCAGTGTTAGCTGGTATGCTGGCACTTTATTATTGGTACAGAGCGTACAGAATCAAAGGATATCCTTTCTGCATGGAACCTGAGATGGTTTATACTGGATTGCAAACCGGTGCTTTTATTATCATGGCAATTTTTATTATGAGACTGAAGCTGTTTATGAACCCTCACCTATGTATAGTAGCCGGTGCAGCTTGTGCAGGGAGATACATGGAAAAAGTTGGTTTAAAAAGTGATAGAACGCGGAGTGCAATTTTCGTTCTTCTATTAGCCGGAATGTCATACCATGGCTTTGACAGATTTCAAAAAGAACGTGCGATTATAGGTGAGACAGTTATTCAACGTGTTTTCGATTGCGTTGATTCTACTTCATACTAGCCTCGTTCTATTTTATTTTACAGGCGAGTACAGTAATATCGAACAAGAGGAATTATTTGAGTGGATAAAAAGTAGTACTCCAGAACAAGCAGTATTCGCTGGAAAGATGTCATTAATGGCAAATCTCATGCTCTCTACTAAACGACCTATCGTTAATAATCCGTACTACGAAAGCAAGGAAATGAGGTAAATCTTTTATTCGAATGGATCAAACAGTAATGTATCATTGATTTGAAACGACGAACTTTATATTGCAGAGATCGGACAATGAAGGTGTACGAAGTATTTAGTAGAAAGGATCCTACGTCTGTTTATATAACTTTACGTAGTATGCACGTTGCATACGTGATCTTGGAAAAACCTATCTGCTTGGGTTTTGCAAATCTGTAAGTATGCAGTTTAAAGAAGTACTTCTGGATCTTCCTACAATTCTGTTCTTAACTTTATAGACCACCAGGTTGTCAAATGATAGATCTATGGGATTTGACTGATAATGGTGCAGCAAAATCTGCTGGAAAGCCACCTCTCTGTCCACTTTTGTTTCAAGGAAATCCTTATCCGTTTAAGAAGGCCTTTATAAATAATCATTACGTTGTGCTGCAGCTCGATTATTCTCATTACATTGAATACAAACCAAAGACCATGGTACCTTTGTACTATCAATCCTGAACGCAATGTTTGTTAATGAGAATAAGATGATTACATGAAGAATCAAGCTTTTCTGCCAGAATATTGTCAACTAATTTTTCTAAGGACAATTGTACATGAAAAAGGGCGGAAATTTTGTTTGAACAATGCTTTGCAAGGAAGAATCGAGTACAAATAACAGATGTAACGCACGAATTATGTTAAGGATTTAGTTTATATCCGATGTTTGTAAACGATTTCAATTTTTCTATGACCTGGAAACTTTGTCTTATTTACCCCGAGTTATCGCATATAGAGAAAGTTCGATATTTTAATGTTGTACAAAATAAATGATAATATAGCAAAAAATTCATGACTAGTGTACTATTTTTCATATTGAAATAAAATAGTAAGAGAACCATTGGTTTATTAAATGAATAGCTTTGTATTCTATATTCTATCACATTTGTTTATATTGTATAATACGAATGGTTAATAAAGAATTCATTAAATCGAAAACACTGGTGTTGAATTTGATTTCCTCTACCTGTGTTACAAACATGAAATTCTATATTCCCTACAAGTTCCTAAAGAGCACATTATAATTATAAGCATCATAGTTATAATTAAAAAGTTGTTAATAAGATATGAATCTTTGAAAAATGGTAAAATATAAACATTTGCAACAAAAATTTCGATTTGGCTAAACAGCAAACACCTTAAGCCATAAACCGTATGAATGTGGAAAGAGTGGAAACTCGATGTGTTCATGGGATTTTGGAGCAACAGCTTTCAACGCCATCTAATGTTTTGTAATTTTCTGCATTTTCTCTGGCGGGAAACAACCTCTCGATTTAACTGCGGTTTGTTTCAACTTCTTAATTAGAGATAGAATAATAAAATATGCCAGTCTTTTATATGTTTCTGTTGTTCGGAGACTCATATTTTACTATTTTCTTAATTACGGATACTCATAATTATGATACTTTAGAAACTAGCAGGCTGTACGTAATTTTATCAGTAGAATAAAGCAATTGGTTAAAATATTTAACGGGGTTTTTACTTAATAAATAATTCATTTCAGAAACAAAGAAAGCGCATTAATTCCAATATGAAAGATAGTATATCAATCACATGTAAATTCTTTGATATATATTGAAATATAATTAAAAGTCTACTGTAATGTCTAATACTATTTTAACAAATTCTTCCATCTTAAAGATACAAACAATACATTACTCTTTAAGTAATTTCTGTATTTTTTATGAGAAGAAAACCCATAGCATACTCTATGATACGTCGCCTACTCCTCCCTCTGTTTATCGATAGAAAGTGTAAACTTCCCAATTCCTACGGGGTAATACAATAGTATTAATATGATTTCGATCCGATCGAAGTCTCGAGAAATTCGTGTCGAAAGGACGGAAAAGCGTCTTGAAAATCCACTACGAGAAGACGTGGAAAAATAAAGTGGTACGAGTGCAGCCCCGACAAACCCTCTTTCCCCCATCGAGAACACGTGGTCACGTATCGGGGAGTATTTGTGCTCTCCATCGAGAATACCTTAACGACTAAACGTTTCCCTCTCCTCCGTGGAGGATAAAAAGTACACAGAAAGTGGATGGGGATTGCGGTGATGTTTACCCTTCTTGTTCCTGCATTTTTTTTCCAACCGCTAAGCTGTATTTTTTGGTAATGCTCCCCAAATAAAGTACTGGATGGGTAGCTTTATATTTATATATCTTAATGATATAACTGAAAAAGATACCGTTAAATTAATCGAGAGGAAATGAAAAAAAGCTAGACAGTCTAAGTAGATTAAGACGCGTGGTGATCAGACAACGAGTAGCAATGTGTTTGCGCTTCGATTACAGAAAGTTGATTTTCAATTTACTGATAGAATTTGTTGCTAAAAGTACAAACTGTAAGTGTAAAAGGAGAAATGAGATTACAATAATTTTTATGATGCTTAATTTTAATATTAGAACTACAGGAGTTCTATTATGTAAGTATATGAAGTAGGCAGTTTGGAAGAGGGAAATTAAGAGGTGGAAAACACAATCGTTTGGTGACATAGACATAAATTACCTATTTTATGACTCTTGAAAACTTTTTGAAAGAAATTGGGCATCAGTCATTTTAACTGGTTTAGTAGTTCAAGTGTTAAAATAGTTGAAAGGTGATAGAATAAACGTTACCTCGTAAAATCGATAGATAAGTGTGAATTCAAGAGAAGTAGATCACCGTAAAATTACGAACTCAAAACACATTTATCGTAAAACGGTGTAAAATAACAGAGGGCAACGTGAACTACCGTCTAACTTTGGAATGAAGTTTAGAAAAGCGGAGACACGGAAACGCGGCTGCCGTAAGATCGTCGAGAATATAGCGGAATCAAAGAGAAAAATATAGATATACTTATCTCTCCTACCCTTCGTCGAGTCTTTTTCGCGTTTCACCCCATAAATCAACCCTTAACGGCCGTCCCTTTGTGATCTTCGACGACACTCTCTCAACTTACTTCTTGCCATGAGAAGAAAGCGAATGAGATAAAGAAAGAAAGAGAAGATGGCAAAAGGACGAGGAACATCCCTCGAAAGGGAGAAACGAAGGTGGCTCTTCGAAGAGAAGAACGTTGCTCCAGGAAACTTTTCTCTTTCTTCTCTCGAACGATCGCAACCAGCCTTCAGAAGAGGAGAACCGATATAGATTTCTGCTTAGCAAGGAGAGAAAAGTTGCCCTCGTAAAACTAACAATAATTTCATTCGGCGTGTACCGAAGTCAACAATGTCGTCGCTTCAGAAACCCCACGAATCATTCCTTTTCCAACGAACACTTCATGGAATATCCATTTCGAGAAGTTCTCACGATTAAAGGCAAATCGAATTCACGAGTCGTTGAGAATTCAAATATTTCTGTATCAATTCCATTTGAATGCTGGAATGCACGAGAATCTAGTATAGAAAAGAACAAAGGGTAGGAATAATATTGCATTTATTTTATCCAGGCTTTTTTTCACAAGTCCGAGGAGAGAATTGATTTGAATTTAATCCATGAACGATTGCACGATACGTCGATACGAGTTACGTTATTTTGACGTATTTTCCATCTCACGATATTGAAAAAGGATTTTACATAAGGAGAACCATGTTTGAAAGGTATTGAACTGCGAACGGAATTGTCGGACTAAACGGTGAATTTTTCTATTCGATGATAAAACATCGAATACCTTTTTACCTATAAATAAATTCCATCATCGATAAGAATTTTTTAGACGACTAAATAGAAATTCAATTTATCCCGGTATACTGCGAAAACTACTTGTCATTCTTCCCTAATTCAACGTTTGAGTATCAATCCAGTGGATTTTCTTCTATTAAGAATAATTTCTTTTAACAAAGAACATTGTCAAACTAAACTATTTCCTATAAATAAATTCCATCATCGATAAGAACTTTTTAAATGACTAAATAGAAAAATCTAATATCTCTCGGTATACCGCGAAAACTACTTGTCATTCTTCTCTAACTCAAGGTTTGAGTATCTACCCAGTGGATTTTCTTCTATCAAGAATAATTTCTTTTAGAAAGAGCACTGGAGAAGTTAATTGCGAGGAATTTTAAATAAGAAATTCCCCGCGCAACAAAAGTGATACGTGACGATTCGTAAAAAGAGCTTAAGTAGATAAGGAAGAACAATGATCAGACGCGTCGTAGAAGAAGGAAAGTTTCGGTAGATGGTTCGCATTGGGCTTTAACTGCTAGGCGCTTATTTCGCGGCACTTAAGCTCGTTCAGGGAGAGGCTCCATGACGATCTCAAAGTACTTCTTGGACGAGGCTGCACGGGCTCAAACTTCGCGAATTTCTACGCGGGATTGCACCGAAAACTTTTCGAAAATTAACGAACACTCGAGCAAGGATTCCTCTCGTTCACCGCCTTTCTCTCTCTCTCACCCTTCTTCTCGTTAGTCTTTCGAAAATCGACGAAACTTTCGTACCGATATTCAACCCCGGATAATTCGTCGTAGTGTCGCGTTTCCGTGCAGACGGGAATTCTTCTTTTGGTATTCTAAGTTTCGATTATTATCCCGCTTGCTCGTTAGCTCCGTTAAAACTTCATTCGTAATGTCTCTGCCTCATTTTCATAGTTTAATCCTCCGCGCTATGGTGTACCATTGCACCGAGATATTCCGACCATTTAGAGATACAGGGAAACTTAGAAGCAGGTGGGAAAGATCGTTGAGAAAGAATAATACGTGAGGTCTGTTTCTGTACTTTCGAAAATTTGCTGAACTATATAGTTATTTAAAAAAGAAAATCGAGCTAGTTGCACTATCATCGTTTTTGAAAACTCAGGGAGATGCTTAACACTAGATCTACCAAGGTAGTTAAAATTGCTTGCCCAGGATTTTTTAAAAATATTCCCGAAATTTCTAACACCGTTTCTGTTCCTTTGTCAACCAAGTCTTTTCTCCCTTCATTTCTTTCATTCGGATATTTTTATTTGCCAATTAAAAATATATTTAATTAATCGTCACTAGATCTAGCAATAACTCTTTCGCTACATGGTAAAGGTATCGATATAACGTTAAAAAAAAATTTTCCTCAATCGAGTGCTGCCTAAAAAATTAATAAAAGTACTTAACACTCTGACGAAACAAAAAATCTATCGCACAAGTGAAAGGAAAAATGGATCTAGCCGCAGTCGTCGTCTTGGAAAATATATGAAAATTCCAAATACTCTGATAAGACGGCAATAAGATCAGCCTCATCTTGAAAAATTCCTATAAATACTTAACACCCTTGCCCAATAGAACTACCGCAATCAGTAGCAAGAACATGCAAGTTTCTCTGATTCATTTCAATAACACGTAGTGGCAAATCGAGAACGGCAACCGTTCCTACGGATTATGCATTCGTCTACGAAGGAAATTCGAGCTGTCAGGAAACAGACGTCCTGGCCCGGACGTCTAACGTCATAGGCAAAGCCGAGATCGCGTAATTAACAGGATATATCCAGCACCCCTCTGCACCCCTTCCACCGCGAACACGCGGTCTCTCTATGCGCCAATCGGTTTCTCCTCTGCTAAAGGGGGATTGAGATCGTGTTGCGGTCCTGTCGGTTACAGGAACTACTTGCTAAATCCACCCTAAGACGTCTACCGAGATTGTTCCATGGCTGACAGGAATTTCGACTATGCGTTGGATATAAATTTACCGCTGAACGTCATTTTACCGATATACCATCGTGAGTGAAAAACATTTGATACTAAAGGGATGATTGAAACGATTTTTAGCACGTTATCTAAGGGTTGCTTGATTGAATGTCGCGTGAGAGGGTGTGTAGTTGTCGGTGGAGTTCGTGGATTTTGAGGTCGAGCTGCGTGGGAATAAATTATTATTTTACAATGATTTTTGGTGATTGAAGGTAGTGATGATTTATTTTATTGTTATTTTTGTGGCTGATTTAATTTTGTTTGAAAGTGAAAGCATGTTGATACAGATTTTATGGGTCTATTGTTAGGAGGGGAAGAGAAACTGTGTCAAGTTGAGGGGTGAGTTTCTTTAGAATTTTTATAGAGATTGTATTAATTAATACTAAAACTACCGACGTTATATCTACTAAAATTTAGATTTATTGAACAAATACTTTGGAAAAAGATAAATCAAGAAGTGAAGGGATTAGTAAATTAATTAATTTAGGCTTTATATGGTAGAAGTAGAATTTTCACTTCACCGGTCGCCTATCAATTTAGGTACTTTTTTGAAAGAATTGAGAACCGGTCATTTTGACCGGCTTGGTAGGTTTAGTGTTAATGAAAGCTTTGGAGCTGCTTCGGGTGTGCGTGCTGATTTTTTGTAAAAGGTTTTAATTCAGAAATCATCGGAGAATGAAAATATCGCGGTATTTTTCGTCTATAGATTCGATCGCGATGGGAATATTATAGAGAGGATAACAAATGGTTAAGGATGGAAAAGAAAATATTAAGACGATATCGATCGCTCTTAATTCCACTTCTGCTCGACGAAATTTAAACTTTCAAGTGCGGAGAAAAGGAGAGCCGGGGGTTAAAAGGAGTGGCTTTGATAAATGCGCTTCCTCGAGAGAAAGGAAAACTTTTTCTCCGGTGAGGCGTCGACGATTATCGCATAAACGTCCTGGAGAACGTGCTTTCTGATTTTACTTCGAATTTCTTTGCCATCGCGGCCTTTTCTCATCGTGGATTTCCATCGCTATTGCATCTGACGGTTTTGACGCGGGGGTCAAGACTCGGAATGAATTTCCCTTACAACCGACACAGAAGACAGAGAGACTTTGATCCAAGATCATCTTACACGAAAATGTTTATTAATACTTTGCAAAGAAACGTACAATTGTAAATTTTAATATAAAAATTCAGGGAAGACTATGAAAGTAGATACAGCCATTTATAGTCAGACAGGAAGAATTCGAAATTTCGAATTGAAATCTGAGACTAAAAATAATATGAAATAAGTAATCTGGAATTCGATTCAGACAGAAATTCATTTAAAATATTACAAAAAGATTTAACGATTGATAAATTAAAAATGGATGATTTATCGATGCTACGTCAATTGATATTTATCAGCGCAATGAGAGAAATGGAAACTAGGACTGCAAACGCAGCAACAACGATTTCATTATTATTAATTCCTAAGTTGGAAGATCAACGAAATTAAGGAAGACAAGCGGAGATAACTTTTTGAATTTCCTAGCTGATTATTTCATAATTCCCGACTGCGAATCTTTGTTCGTAAATGCATCGTGATTAAATCCAGTCAACGGTTGCAAGAAATGGAAAGTTGGTCCCATTCGAGACAGTTTTATTGATCTTTCGTGAAAATCCAACGTTTACTTTTGCACATGAAGGCGAAAAGTTCCAAGGAACGAAACTTTAAGCTCGAATAAGGGTACTGCCATTGCGAAAGGAAACGAAGGAAAGTTCATTTGTGGCTGTGGAATTTTCGCAAAAATCTACAATGAAACGGCGCTCTGGGAAATACTTGCAAAATCGTTTGCGTTGAGAATAAAGGAGATACTCGAAAGACGAGATTCAAGACAAGAAATTTGAATAATTTCGCGGCTGAATTGTATAGATTTCTCAACGTGAAATTCACCCATCAATTGTTCACCTGGGATATCAAAGAGATATTATTATTTTTGCAATACTTCCTTCTCATTTTTTCAACAGGAATTCCTTCGATATTTCGATCATCATTTTCCACGCTGAAAAGGAAAGGCATTGTTCCTCCCTCGAACAAGGATAAAGTAAGAAGAAGAGGGAAAAAAAAGTGTGAAGAAAGAGAAAACGGAGAATCGGCACAATCGATGGAGGAAATCGTTAGAAAGTTTTATCGAAGGATAGAAAAATTCGAGGAGGGTAAACGTGCGCCGTGGGGGTGTCGCGGTATAACGGAAACGAAACGAAGAGCCTTCCAGCGAAGTTCTTAATAATGAAACGAGCAATATTCCGAGAGCTCTTAAATCCTGGTCCACGACGTAATTAAAAGCCCCTCTGAATCTTTCAAGTTCACTTAATGGACCCTGTGAAAATCGATTTTAATTCTCCATCGGTTTATTTCTTTCTATTACCGAGATATATCATGTTTCCTTTGCGATTCGATCGACCGAAAAACTTTGAAATTTCGCGCCAACGAGAAACGATTTGTTTTATGGAGATATTATAGTTTTAGGTAGAGAATAAAACTGAAAATATAAAATAGATTAAATGTGATCTAATCGTTGCTCAAATTGAATGTATTTACCTCATTAGCGACGATTTCTTGCAGTCCTATTTGAGAAATTGGTGATCGAGGAAGGAGGAATTGGAGAATTGCAAGGTCACGTTAAAAATTAGCAACTATCGGAGAGGACTCTATTTTTCTTTCTTCATATTCCGCGCCAACGAGAATTAATTTGTTTTATGAAAATAGTACAGCTTTACGTAGATAATGTAACTGAAAATGCAAAATAAATTAAACGCAATTAATCTAATTGAATACATTTACCTCATTTGTTCCTACCTCTTGCAGTGGTACCTGAAAGAATGATGATCAAGGAAGGGGAATTGGAAAATTGGAAGGCTACGTTAAAAATTAGCAACTTCCCAATAGATTTCCATTTCTCTTTCTTCATTTACCCCCCTCAAAAAAAAAAAAACAGTTCTTTCTTTATACGCTTACGAGTACAGGTGCACTTAGGAAACGACGTCACAGAAATACATGCGTATTAAAAGCACACGTTACAAAAATGTACACTTCGCACGCATCCCGTATTTTACATACACAACAATTAATGCACTCGGAGTTTCCCTAAAAAGGATCCGCCGCGAGGTGTTTGCGAAATTTACGACCGCACTTCCTGTGCAATTAAAAGCACGATTCTTTGAAACTCATCCTCAGACGATGCGCAAATTTCAGTATTTTCTATCTTTTTTTTTTGCATTTCTTGTAAAAAAAACTTTCCCGTTGCATCGTTTAATACGAGCGCGCATGCATTACAGCGAGGAAGAGCGTTTCGATGACTCAAGGGTTAGATGATTTTGTAAAATGAAATTGAAAGAAATTCCAAGAGGAATTACAACTCTTCTGGGAATTTTCATCTTTTGATGATGCTTCAAATGTACCAGAAAATCAATGGATAGATTTCTGGGTCTGGAAACATGGAAAAACATCCCCTCGAATGTGCGTTGAGATTAAAAGAGTCTTCTCGAAAGCAACGTAACATCGACTTTCAAATTTGTCCCGTACAATTACGCGATTTTTTCCCGCTCGTCGCATAAAGTAGAACAAACTGTACGTTTTCTTCTTCTCCTCTTGTTTTTTTTTTTCTCTTTACGTATTTTTGATTTTTACGACAGCTACGATGCTCGAAAATTCCGTTGATCATCGAATATCGTTTTCTCTTATGATACACACTTTATATACAGCCACTTTGTACAAGTATCGTCGAAGAAGAAAGTAACGTAAACTCCTAGAAACAAGAAGAAAGATAGAAATGTGAATGGCAATGAGCAAAGTTAAAAATAAATCCCTTAAGAAAATATATCAACGATCGCGCGATCATAAACTCTAAATCAGATCGATCTTTCAATAATGAATTAAAAAGAAAGAAAAAAAAAAGAATGTCTTCGACGCGAAACAATTAACGGCGATTAACAGGAAATTCATTTAATCAACAAATAACAGCCCCACCCTCTCAAAAAAAAAGAAAACTGAAATGACCGACACGTAAAGTCATAACATGAAAATTTCCATCGTTGCTCGTGCAATCCTATAAATATATCCTACAAACTTTCTCATTTTTTTTTTACATTGTTCCTTCGTTTTCTTTTTTTTACACATTTATACATCGTACATGGAATATCACTCGGGATGCACAAAACACCATGGACAGTTTCTTCTTCCTCTCATCTCGAAACGACGAAGAACTTCCGAGCGTACCGAGAAATCGGCTAAGAAGCGCCGTCATCGGTTTTGTCGCTTTGCACGATGTGATAGGAATCGTCCCGATTTATGCAGTCTCTGATGGCTTGCAATATAAGACGAACTCTCCTGTCAAGGGCTACGAGATGAGGTTCCCATAGAACCGGTGAAACAGGGTCCTTAGCCATGCTCTGTCGCATCGCTGCACTTAGAGGTGTCGCTCCATTGTGGTACCTTCGATATGTAACAAATATACAGAATGATTGTGTCGGTTATAGCTGATGGAGTAAAATATAATATTTTTGATTAATGCAATTCATTAGCAAATTGCCAGGAGGGTGAAATTGATGGGAGGACAGTGGAATAAGTAAATAAATGAGTAAAAGGGAAAATAAAAATAATTAGTTTAATATTAATTATAGAATGTAATATGGAGAATTGATATGGATGTACTGCAGCGGAAATGGCAGAGTAATGGAAGATAATATTATTAAATAATGCAATTAATTGTATCCTTTTCAGTGGAATAAAGAACATAGGACGAAAGTGGATGATTAAGTGACTAAATTGTGAATTGTAGATAAATTATGAGGAATGTTTAACATTAACTATATATAATATACAAGGGAAATTAAATGTGACACGAGTCATTTTATACGTAACTGAGCCTAATGAAAGAAGATTCTGCGCCGTCTGTCGGTGATTACAATATCATATTCAATTTCCCTTGCATTTGTAAATACTTCTGTGCATAGATTAAAACCTCTTCTTCATGATTGACCCATTAAATTATTTTAACCATATTTATTCTCAATTCTCTAAATTGCAAAAAGAACATTAATAACACGGCAGTTGAGAACAATAAGTGTCTTGGAAACAATAAATAATGGGAAGCACGCAAAAATAATATAGTCATTCAGCACTTTATTATAAATTTGTTATTATATATTGCAATATTAGTATTAATTCAATCTTCTCTAATTGTTATCTATTAGCGGAAAAGTGCAATGCCCTGAAGGGAATCTTGGGGCAAAGTGGATTAGCAGTGAGAACATATAATATTAATAAAATCTATTAATTTATATTTTGAGATGATATTTCTAGAGTGTATGCTGTATTTTTGCGAAATGCTAAGTGCACTTTTATATCTCTCATCGTTCGACTTTCCAAACTGCGATTAAACGGCATTGTTTCACTCCGAACTTTTCGAAATCCTCGAGCGAATGTCAGACGACTTTTCCGGGAGGAGAGGAGAAGTTGGTTCTAGCAAAATAATTCCAAACTCTCGCCGGGCTTTTCCGATGCACGCTGAATCGCGATAACGCGATCCTTTTTAATAAACATGCAAATATCCTCGCGGCTCCTCGAACTGGAAAGGTCGAAAAACGTGCTTCTCGATCTCGGAAAATTGATTAGCCCATGCGTCAACGGTATAAGGAATTTTTTCAATAAAGATGCAAATACACGTAATTATAACTTCTCGCGAAGAAACGTAACTTTCGAAAGGAAAGGAAGAGGGTGGAAATTAGGAGGAAAATTAAGGAAAATTCCGGCGCCTTCCATTTTTTTAAATCATCTCACAAACAACCAACGAACAATTCCTCATCCTAACCATCTTGATACCTTTTACTAAATCTACCAACCCGATCAAAATAACCGATCCTCAATTTTTTCCAAAAAATACCTAAATTAACTTCGAAACCAAGTAAATATTCCACTTAATATCTCATAAAACCTAAATTACCTAATTGATTATCTTTTTCACCCCTTGATTTCTCTTCTGCCAAAGTTCTTATTCGCCAAATCTAAATTTTAGTTGACACAACGTCGGTAGTTTTATTATCAAAGTGCTCTTGGCACTTTAAAATGCAACAGGAGCAAAGAAAAGCAAACAATAAAATAATTACACAATAAAATACAACTCCACAATGTTCTCAAGCGAAACAACAGAAAACAACGAGGTGCCAAGAGTGTCAAAAGTCTTTCCCAGATTTCATCCCTCACAGAAACGACTTTCACGATCGACAGAGGGAAACTTCAACCGAAACGCAAAGGTCTCGTCTCGAGATTTCCAGACGGACCGATAATGGAGGATCAAGTTCTCTCTGGTGGAAGAAGCAATGAATAAAGTATCGACTTAAGGAGACAGGCCACGATCGTCGTTTCTATATGCGGTTAAAGACACATTCTCCAAGAGGCCCCTTCGCTGATAAAAGCGCTTTTCCAAACGGCTACCTCGAGAAGGGGAAACACTCGCCACGCGGAAGGACCTCGATGGAATGTACTTTATGGTGTCCCAACGATTACACTCGGAAGGGAAAGATACTATCCTGGTAGCAAAATAACTTTAATATTTACTCGATCAGGTGGAAGGGGTAGGAAATTAATTTCTCCCAATGGACCAACCATTTCATTTTACGATCCTATACCTCACATCGATTTACGACGACAGAATCATTTAAGGAGGACCTAACGAATTTCATATTATTCTTGAAAATAGAATTACACGATGATAATTCTTCTAAAATCTGTGTTCAACGGGCATACCGTAAAAACGAATAACGGAGCGGATTCATGGAGGAAATGAGAATTAACTCTATGGAAAAATATAAAACTATCTCGCACACTGGCGAGCCGTAATGCAAGTTATTAAAGTCGAACGATGCATCGTCAAGTTTGCCGTTAATTATCCCAGGAATATCTAATTAGCGTCAAAGCCCGATGAGATAGGGACGTTGAGGCTTTAACTCTGCGAAGTTAATGCACTTTTTTTTCCTAGTATACACAAGAGAAGTAATGCATAACGTTCTGGCGCTAATAAGCGGCTACTCCTCCAATGGAAATTGAATGAACACCGAGTCATAATGAAAGAAGCAACCGTGACTGACACGATGAAGTAAGTAGCTGCAACGAAGTAGCCACAGGATGCAATTATCCTATAATGTCGGGTTTAATGGACAGCGTGTGGGCTTCTTTAATGTGTCCTCAACTAGTACGATTACACTTGAGGAGATAGCTTTTAGACACGGGCCAATAATAACCGAAACTGTCGATACACGAAATGGTTCAATCGTAATTCAAGATAACGGACATAAATTATCCTTCAGGCGTCGCGACGCGTCGTGAATTTGCTGCGATGAGAATTGAATTTACTCCATCTGCTAAGTCTGTCTTGGACATGTACAAATTTGTCTGCTCGCTTTAATATTGGATGTTAATTAACATTAACAGTCCTGGCACTTTATCTATATCTATTCTTGCCATAGCTGATCATTTTGCCGGGTCTGAAATGGCATAACATGAAAACTTAATACAGAAAACAATGCAGACAACTATTTGCACTCCGAATTATTTTGTTCATTTATTAGTGAGCTAAATAAAATTAATCTCCCATTTCCTATCATTGCTTATTTATTGTTTAAATGAAACCAAAAACTATAGCTATCATATATTGAGGTGACTGCAAAATCGTTATTTTGAAAGTCGATTTTAAATTGTCAGAATATAAAATCAAGTGAAAGCTATGTCAAGTACTGCTCCTTGCAAAGGATTAATAATTACACCAAGATGAATTAAACAAGCCTTGGATCAAAAACCAGCGTTACAAAATGTCACAAAGTTGCAAAATTCTTCGCCCTGTTGCAAGTATTAGGTGAGAACTTCGCATGATTATTTTATACTGTCGTACAAGCTTCCATAAACGATGTGCACAATATCGCAATAATAATTGCACTTCCCATAAAAGCAGAGATTACCAGCAAGAGCAACGACGTCGTAGACCTTATAAGGACAGAATTACGTCCCGTAAGAAGCTAATTTACGACATATTATATCATAACTCCATACTACACGGGGTGAAATCTACCCTTGAAGGAAGAACCTAGCGAAAGAACGTCCAAACGAGCGTCGAGACGAATCGATAATCGGCAATCGGCGGGAAATCGTACATCGGCGACGATCGGATCGACGCATATGCATAGGTAAACGCGGAGATAGGTGTACAAGAGGTGTCGGGTAAATCCGCTCGTCGAATTTATCGCCCCCGTAAAAAGCCCGTCCCCGTGAATCCGCATCAAAGCGGAGATTCACGAGCACAGGGGCTACTCTACCGTGGCAATTCTGGTAAAACGTTTCGATTCGAAATCCGCCTTATCCAGCCCCGGGGCCAGGGCTCGTAAACTTTTTCCCGGCGTTTCCCTTTTTCTAGATCGAGCCGCCAGAAAAGCCTGTCGACCGTTCTGAATTGTAAATTCGCTCGATCGATCCTTAACCGACAATGCTGACACCCCGCTCCGACACCTCGATCCTCTACATCCCCCTTGCGATGGGGTGTAAATTAAAACGGCCACGAAAAAACCACGGCTTGACGACTTTTCGTCATTTTTTTTTCCTACTTTTTTTTCGTTTAGAGAGAGTACGAGGGATGAGGGAAATTTAGGAGGTTCGACTCGAATTGATGTTTATTCTGGGAGTTTTTAATATTTGGAAATATCGATCAATAGTTTTGCTAGAATTAAGGAAAGAAATTTCATTGACAGTAGAACTACCGGCCTCGAATTGATCATATTTGAATAAATTAAATAGGTACTTTGGAAAAGGGGGAATCAAGCGGCGGAAAATTTGATCGATTGGGTGATTTATGTTTATTGATAGAGACGTAGAATATTTATTCTATGACTCTTATGTAAACTTGGAGAATTTTTGGAAAAAATTGTGCACCAGTCATTTTGACTGGTTTGGTAGTTTTAGTGTTAATGATTAAGTTGCGGATGTTTATGCAAATTTTGAGTTTCAAAAGTGCAGGTGAGACAGTTCGATTTTAAAACTAGAGAATTTTATAAATAAATGTATGCCCCATTCAGTAATTTAAATGACAGATACACAATTTTTCCGCCTCTTGACCTCCCTTCAGTCAAAGCACTTATTCAAAATATTGAAACACAATAGATCTAACACCGATTGCTCTATCCTTAAGGGAGTAAAATATCAAAGGAATTAAATAATTAACAAATCGAAAGGATAATGCAACAGGTGAAGAAATATTAAGTCCACTCACCTCAACAAGGTGTTCAAGGTACTCTGCCTGATCATGCAACATTGCAGAATCGGTGCAAGGATGGAAGTCTCATCGTGGAAGGGTTTCCCAAATCCTCTCCCATGGTCCAAGTGCAACGTGAAGGTATCATTGCCAAAAACTTTAAATGTTTCATAATGATGTCTATCCATGTTACCCGTAAGGAAGTCGAAGACCGCCATGTCCATTAGATCCAACAACCTTCGACCTTCATCGTACGGAGGTATTTCCTTGACGAGAGAACAGTAGTCGGAATCTGCACAATTTTGAAATTTTGTTAAACAATTGTTCATTTATTCTCAGAATTTCGAGAACAAGAGAATATAAAAAAAAGTCGTACCATTTTCCCACTGCGCCTTCTTCCGCTTGTGATAACTCCTTCTCCAAGGATGTCGCCATACTTTCCTCGCTGCGAACGACTTGTCGGGAAGAAAAGCAGCAAAACTGCCTTCCAGGGTGTCCGGACTGCCGCAAACGGCGTGCGCGGTATCGCAGTAATAACTGCACTTCCCATGGAAGCAGAGATTACCGGCGGGACTGACGAAGAACGTCTTCAGGAGTTCGCCGTCGGCGATCTGATAAACCTCCGTCGTCACGTTCAGAGTCCTCCCTGTCACCGGCATTGCTCTCCGAAATCCCAACAGTCTGGAAAAGCAGATTTTTCGAGGACATTATTGCCGCCGGATAGTCTTCATCCTTGCGGGGGAAATTTCTAAGGCGACGCTGAATTCTCTCGTGGGAGTTACTTTGTAAAATACGAGTTCGAATATTGCCACATAAATTCTGTAATTCTACTCTATGGATGGATTTGAGACTCGAGCTTTTCTGATCTTCGATATTCGCAAAGTAGAAAATCTCACTTGTTTTTCTTCAGATTTAAATCATCGGTTGGCAAACTACGGTCAGCCGTGGGTTTCAAAATAATACTATAAAATTATTGAAATTCACTGTTTGAAAAAATGACACAGAAATTTAATTTTCCATATAAATCAAAATATTTAACGAATTATATTTGCTTGACAATTATTCATCGTTTTTCTCTGGACAGACAAAGTTTGCACATAGAAAATAAACTGTCGATTGAATTGTATTGACCTGGCAATTTATCTTCTTTTTTTCTCTGAGCAGAGTAAATTTGCCCTTCTCTCGTTACCATCAAAGATCAGAAAATTATGAATTGTTGCAAAAATTCTTTAATGACTACCTTTTCTTAAGTATCTTCAGTGAACATCGTCGTACAATGGGACAGATTATATTTTATCTTTCTCGCAAAGCGTATTACCGGATCGTACCAATACGTGCAATAAATACGGAACGATAGTAATTCTCCTGGAATTCCGTAAGAACGAATTGTAATCCGATCCGCGAGCTTTTATTTATTTCACGGGGAGAAATTGCACTTTTTATTCCGTTAAAGGACGAGATATCGGAAACGTTCTAAGGAAGACTTACTTGTCCAAGTGGAAGGCCGCGATCTCAGCGGTGTGTCTCTCGAAGTCGGTGAAGTAAAAATGATTCGGAAGAGTCTGCTGTTCTCGTGGGAACCTGTCGAAGAATAAAGAGTATGGTTAGTGAACGCTCAAGTCTCTCGAGTAAACGTTGTCGATGATCGGTGAAACATTCAAGTCACTCGTAACTGGTAAATACGTTCCAAGAGAAACGCTTCTCCTTCTCAAGTGCTTTCGATGTACGCACTATCATATTGAATAGAATATCAACGATGAAAAAAGGGGAAAAAAGGTCAAAGTATCGACAATTTAATAATAAAATGAGTGACCAAAAGGGTCGGAGTTTCGAGTGGAAAGAAAAACACTTGAAATCGTTTCGACCGGGGCATGGATTGTGAAAGGGGTTAATTTATCAAATTAATAGAAATATTGCAGGGTGAATGGGTTGGAAATAAAAAGGGGAGAATTCGTATTCGCAGGTAAGAACAAAACAATCGATCATGTAGGAGGTAGAGGATAAAATACGAGAAGGTACTGAGCTCGTCTGTGCTGTAACAAATTGCAAGGATTATACCTCTTCATATAGCGATCAGGATCCGTGATGAAATATATAACGTACGACTGGTAAGAACGCGGAACGTATGCTTCCCATGGAAGAAAGCCTGCTTTTCCAAAGTTTTTTCACCTTCCAACGATAATGCCCCCCGGGAAATTCGTTGTTTTCCGGAAAATACTTTGTCGTTCAAGGCCACCGTCAGTTCGCCAAAAAAAACTTGATTCGAGAGAAAAGAAAAGGAATTGTCGCGTGAAAATATTGCGAAAAATGAAAAGAGACCGACAAGCTGATCTACGATTAAATTAGAAATACAGAAGTATTTTTAATTTGGAAAATCTGAAGGTTGCAATTAAATAGATCTATAATTAAATAATAGAGAAAATAGGATAGTGTTGTAAAACAGGTTCTTCATTTTTGAAGTAACTGAAAATTGGCCGTTTCTGGAAAAATGTTTTCCTCGTTCAAGGCCACCGTCAGTGCGCCAAGAAAAAAACTTGATTCGAGAGAAAAAAAAAGAATTGTCGCGTGAAAATATTGCGAAAAATGAAAAGAGACCGACAAGCTGACCTACGATTAAAGTAAAAATACAGAAGTATTTTTAATTTAAAAAATCTGAAGGATGCAATTAAATAGATCTATAATTAAATAATAGAGAAAATAGGATAGTGTTGTAAAACAGGTTCTTCATTTTTGAAGTAACTGAAAATTGGTCGTTTCTGGAAAAATGTTTTCCTCGTTCAAGGGCGCACACGTCTCGGAGACTCTCGAGGAGAAGGTTGGATCTAAAGGGAGAGGATTTTATGTGAAAATAGAGGAGCAAAGGGAGAGGTTACAGGTAGAGACGAGTAAGAACGGTGTGTCTCCTCTCGTAGGTTCTATCGAGGAAGTCGACGGCGATAAATAAAAAAGGTATCCCAGGGGAATCCTTCTCGTACGTGTGCACCTTTCCTTGCGGAATATGAGATCGGCGCGAGGAGTCTGAATTTCTTAAACATAATAATACCGAACGAATAAAGTACCGGGGAAAGTCTCCAAAGAAAAATACAGACGAGGAGGAACAACGAAAGACAATTATTAAATCGATTGACTTTGAATCTAATGAAATCTCTTCCATGGAACTTTAATATTAATGATATTTAATTATCCATCCTGTTAAAAAATGTATATAGATGAATTTGTGAAAATCAGCCGAGAATTTTCAAGTAGAAGATTTACATTGATTATTTTTCAAGGAGAATGACTGAAATATTTCGTCGTGGCTTAAAGATACATGTGGTATTGATAGGGAAATATTCCGAGATATTGTTAAAGCGAAGAATAATGTGGAAATATTCGCTGGTATCGACGTGCAAATTATACGATACACGAAAGAAGGTTTACGGTTTGCCTGAAATGTCAGTTGAACGTGCGAGAAGTTCACCATTTTATGGCGATACTTTATTGGCACCGTCGACACACGACAAACCCGAAAGGTTTTCAGGGGTTAAAACCACCCCCGAGCGAGAATCCAGCTAAGAGCGAACGCGTTATGCATACTTTATTATTTCACGGTTAAAAGTATTATTTCTAGCGATCAATGTTCCATCGAATACGATTTTTTACATGGAATTATCAAATATTGAATTTTGATATTAATAAGGAAATGTTTGCATCATCCATAACACTAGAACTACCAAACCAGTCAAAATGACTGGTACACAATTTTTTCCAAAAATTCTCCAAGTTTATATAAGAGTCATAGAATAAATATTCTACTTCTATATCAATAAACAAGAATCACCCAATCGATCAAATTTTCCGCCGCTTGATTCCCCCTTTTTCAAAGTATTTATTTAATTTATCAAAATATGATAGATTTGACGCCGGTAGTTTTAGTGTTAAATCGTGTTATCCCTGCGAATTTAATAAACGACACAGATTCAATGCAGATATATCGTAGAGCTTTTAAACTTTGCCCCCATTTCTATTTTCCACCCCGAAAATAGTAGGAGAGAAGGAAATAAAGAGAGAAAGAGAGGAGAAAGTTGAGATTGCTCGCGAGACAATACACCCGATGAATTCCACAGTAAGGAGGAAAACAATTTTCGCCGGGAAAACAATTCCCTCTCGTGAACTTTTTATTATCGATGAACGATGGGCATCGGTGAAACAATTCGGAGAACTCGGTTGCGGCAGGCCAAGAACTTTTCCGACCATGCTGGACTAATTAATACGACGGTCGCGCGGTAATTAGCGCGGTAATTTGCATCTGATTAAAAGTTAACTGCCGCCTGGCTCGCGACCTCCTCGAAAGCCTCCTGACCTTACAACTTCGAGGGTGGAATTCTGTTTACCGAGATTCCGTTCTTGGCGAAATTACGAAATATTCCTTCTTACACTTACTACTAAATACAATGTTTTCTTTTTAGCATAATTTAAATTATTTTTCTTCTTTCTTCCAAGCCGTTCATTTTCTCTATTCCTCTGTATTTTATTCTGTGATTATTTAATTAGATTTTTAATCACGAGTTATCATTGCGAGCTCTATTGCTCCTATTCTTCTGTACTTTTTGTTTTGATTATTTAATTCCTACATCACTAGTCATCACGTGTGATAGAAGGTCCTGGGTAGAAAGTCATTGGTCGATTATTTCCTGGTGAATCATTGGAGAATTTGACGGTGTAAGTCCTCTTAATGAATCAATCTGCGGAAGATTCCTCAAAAAAGAAGCAAGAGACGAAGTCGTCCGTTTCGAAGGAAGACAGAGGAGTCCTCTTTGGCGCGTAACGAGAGAGCTTATATTGCGCCTCGGTTCGTAGAATTGGTAGCCTCGGAACGCTCGCAATTTTGGATGAAATTCCCCCTTTCTCTCTCTCAGTTTCTCCTTCTCTTTCCATCTGCGGGGGTGGTCGAGGCCGGAAACTTTCCGACGAAACTTATTGCCGAACTTATTACCGGAGTTTAAGCCGGGCTCGGCCACTTATCGCGAAATCTTCGGCCGACCGGAAGTTTAAAGGGCCGAATGTGTGTGGAGAGATTACACGGACTCGAAAAGATTGCAGAAAGAGCGAGGAGGAAATGTAGAAATAGAGAAAGATGTTGGAAGTAAGAGGAGAGAGAAGGGAGATAAAAAGAGAGACAAAGGAGATAAAAAGATTCGCAATAAACGTCCCGAGGAGCCCGGCTTGTCTCGAATTTTCCCTCCACTTCTAGATATTACGTTTCCTCTGCTTTATTCCCTCTCTTCCGTCCGACCACTGCCTTCTTCTTCTACTTAAGTTCCAACGGCCATCGGTAACTCGTTAGAAACGATTGAGATATCGTCGAGCTTTTCCAAAGTGTTCGACCAAGACTTATAACTCTCGCAGAAATGTTAAAAATTCTCTCCACTTATTTCACTTCTCAAAATTCTATCCATTAAAAGATCCTGATTGAAAACTTCAAACCTCAATCTCAAAAAATTCTCTTCGACCTATCACAGTTTCAGAGATTGCAATAGAAAATAAGGAGAGTTCGAGTCCTTTCTGCAAGGAAGAACAAGTTACAAGCCACTGGCGGTCTCGAAATAAGGGAATTACACGAGACTACTTTCCTTCCTGTGTTTGTCGCCCATGTACCCATCGTCCAGGGTGTCCTCCTTCTTTTTCCATCGTGAAAGCTTCCGGTGTAGCCTGCGGTTTCCCCCACAGCTAGGCTGACGAAGTTACGTGGATGGGATTACGAGGACAATTACATAAGTGGGAGGCCAAGTGCCTCGTGCCGTGAGAGACCCACTCCAACTGTCCTTGCTGCTTCTACTCAATTATCATTGACGATTCTCTTTTTCTCTCTTTTTCCCTCTTCTCTTTCCGCATTCATTTCCCACCCCTTCTTTTCTATCCACCTGCTCCTCGATGTGTCTCTTTTACCCTCGACAAAAAAACGGAGATACGTCACATTCTCTATTGTCTGAATTCCAGCGGTTCTTTTATAAAGGACGGTAAAGGTAACGAGCGAAGGGCCGTGGATTTCTGATGCGTCATTTTTTCTGAGGGCTGCCGACAGAGCACGGATTTACGCTTTCAATTTCACGATGACTCTCTACTAACTTTGTGTTTCACTGGCTGACTCGTGCTTCTTAACGCTTGGGGGATGATGTTGTGGAAATGCGACGGTTTATTTCTTTTATTTCTGAAGGGAATAGGGAATTTATTATTTTGCAGGAGAATAAATAATTTTCGTAGTTATTTTGGAATCACGGAGTTCGTGTTTTGAAGTTTTTGCAGACTTCGCTATCGAAGGAATTATTTGGACAGGATAGAAGTGGAGGAAGTTAAATGCCACAGTGGCTCGATGTTTCAGCGTTAATTTTGCGCTCTTATCGCGACGGAATCTACGAGAGGAGAGGCAAGTCCATGGGCCCCGTGGGATTTCGCGACGAGAGTCTACGTCACGGACAAACTGCCAAAGTAATTTCGAGCTGGCTGGCGAGCCCGAGATACGAAACTTTTCCCTCCTATCTTTGCACTTTGCGCCCGGTGCACCGTCCTCGCTAAGACTAACAAACCTAGTCCGACTTTTCCTTACGATGCTCACGCAATTTCCTCGCGATTTCGTGTTATGCTCGCGGACTTTTCCCCCTGTAAAGCTGATAAATTGTCTCGTCGTTAGGGCGAAGATGTGACTGTCGAAACTCGGAGAATCGTGTTGCTTTTACGTTCCTTGAAAATTTTATTTCTACGAAGGAAATATCCTGTTGTTTGTTTAAAAGTGCAGATAGAATTAATGGAAATAAATTAGTTGTAATCTTTCCGAGTGAATTTCATTTCTAAAAGCGACTTCGATTATCGTAAAAATAATCCGGAGGGAATTCTACAAAGCGATACGAAAGTTCTGTCTCTTATCATTGTTCGCGAAGTTTTAAAGCTTCATTTGTAAAACTAAACGATGCATTCGGTTTCCCTCGTGCCATCCACGTTACATTCTAGCATTGATTGCCGGTTCAAGATAAGCGGGAGATTTCGAGTTGTGAGATTCTACTCGAATTTTTGCCCAAATTCGTGTCAACATTCTTCCAACGAAATTACCCTTGTAATAGCACGTCGATTCGCGAGTATCGTGAAATTTACTTTTATATCTGACAATACGAAACTGAATTGCGGAATTACTACGTTTTACGATATCCGTTTGTAACGATCCAGCCGTCGTATTAAATTGAACGTGTATAATAATTTGATCCAATGAATTTCAACAATAATTCGACGAATAAAGATTAACGAATTATTGCAGCGAAATCATAGAAATAATCCTTCGAAGGACGCCAATGAAAGTGTACTGCAACAATTCAATTTTTGTATGAGGTGTTCGAAGAGAAAGAAGAGCCTGTCAAGTTTAAACAAATGAAGATGGACATTTTTACCTTGTAGCTCATTAAAGTACACTCTTTCGCGATTAAAACGAGCTAAATAAAATCTTCCTACGACCTCCAGAAGCCGAGGGACGTTAATTCAAAGTGAACCCTGCACCTTTTCCCTGGTCGCTCTGACCCCTTGCGGAGAGGCCACCCAAAAATCGGACACCATCGGCTTTAAAATTAAATATCTCACTTGTTCGTGGGCCGATCGTAATGAGACTTTTTTCTACGTGTTCCTGAGACTTCAGGCTTTCAAACTAACTATATATTATCAACAAAATCATCCTACAATTATTAACTTTCGATGGAGAGGCTCGAGAAGGAAAGAAATGTCTCCCATACGGAAACAAGTCAAGATAGAAAAATATACATAGAAGCACGTTAAAGTATACTCTTTCACGATTAAAATGAGCTAAATAAAATCTTCCTACGACCTCCAGAAGCCGAGGGACGTTAATTCAAAGTGAACCCTGCACCGTCCCCCTGTCCGACCAGACCCCTCGCGGAGAGGCCGCCCAAAAATCGACACCATCGGCTTTAAAATTAAATATTTCACTTTTCTCTGGGTCCATCGCGATGGGCCTCATCTCTACATGTTTCTGAGAATCTTAAGCTTTGAAGAAGCCTACAAATATCATTGTACAATGATTAATTTTTGCATGAAGCTGCCGAGACGGAAAAATTGGATTTATTCAACAGAATTGCACCTACCTCATGGGTTTAAAGAGCGCCTGCATATTATTCGGATAGTCGATCACGAGCTTCAGCTGCGTGCCACCCTCCTTCTGAACTGCAAATAAAGGAAAAATTGTTTACCTTCTCGTTTGAATAAAGGAATGCTCGATTACTCGATCGGCTCAACCGTAACGCTGCCTTCCGGCCCGATTTTCCCGTCTCGATCGGAACAATCGAAACTCGCGATTCAGTTCCTCGCATTCGATTAAATCCCGCTTAATTGCACTCTCGTCGTATCCAGATATTAAGCAATAATCGGTAAAAGTGCATCTACCCGAGTACTAGAGACACTCGTATCGTACAATCTCCAATCTCGATTCCTTCGCGAAAGTGTCATCTATCCGGTGTCTTTAAAAATCATTAAAAAATCCACCAACATTTTTACCATTTTATACTCGTCTCGTATTCGTTGAAAGATTCATCGAGGATGTTGCAATAGCAAATTTCCCCGATAAAACGTTCTCGATTCGATCTTGAAATATTTAATACACCGTTAAAGAGACGTCCATTAATTCCTCCTGTCATTGTGCACCGATTTGCAAGATTAAATTCTATCCACGACAATAAAATGGCGCTCGAGGACAACTCTCAATCGAGGGACGAAGAAACCGGTGAACAGTATCGATCATCGGCTATGTCAATTTGCTAAATGATGTATGCCTAATTTAGGTACCAGTCGAACGACTTTCTCCCGATCAATTTATCATAGAGGACAATTAATCGTCGCGGCCTCCTGACGCGTCAACGAAATTATTGACTCCGACTACTTAAACTGCCCGTCCTTCCGCCTTAATGAGTCAATTTATGTATCGGGTTGGCACGATTTTATAGTTTTGTCGTCGACGAAAGTAAATTGCCTTAATACGGAATGAAATAAAAAAAATGAAACATCTGGCTGTCCCTGTAGTTTTACGGTGTGGCGTAATTAAATGTGACATTGAACGTAAATGATAAATAATAATTGTTTATGTCCCGGTTAATTTACGTATCTGATGGAACGATTTCGCAGTTTTATTATTAAGGAAGGTAAATTGGCGTAACGAGAAAAGAAAGAAAAAAATTGAACATCTGTCTGCCTCTACTGGTTTACGGTGTGACGTAATTAAAAACGGCTCTGAGAAATAATAATTCAAGTTATAATTAATCCGTTTATCGGCTGATGCGATTTTATGATTTCCTTGTTGAAAATAGTAAATTGATTCGATGTGAAATTGAACAGGAAAAGAATACTAAACGTTTGATTGCCTCCATCGGTTTGCAGTGTGACGTAATTAAAAGTGACATTGAACGTGACTGAGAAATGACAATTGTTCACACGTGACGCGTGTAAACTAGTTACGTAAGTGAAGGAATACGATCTAACGCGAAAAAATTGCGATGACTCTCTGCAACGAGGACAATGCGTCAAACTACTTGTAATTCTTCCATAATTATTTCCGCAAAAATTTCGAAATTAACACTAGAACGACCGGCGTTAAATCTATGACATTCAAATATATTAAATAAGTACTTTTAAAAAAAGGGGTATTAAGAGGTAGAAAATATGATCGATTCGGAAATTTGTGTTTTATAAGATCAGCTTATAATTTCTAGTCTAGGACTCCCCTATAAACTTAGGAAATTATTGGAAAAAATTGTGAGTAAGTCATTTCGACTTGCTTGGTCGTTCTATCTAGTGTTAAGTAATTTTCTATTTCGAAATTTTGTAAACGATCACCGGGAATCACCTTTCATCGAGTACCATCGCCTTGCAATTTAATTATTGTTTAGTAAGTCGGATCGTATCCCTTTGTCGCCAGGATACCTAGAAACAGCCATTGTCCTGTTCTCCCTTTTGATCGACGATCTAATTTCCTACGATGGCTCGATACAGCTTAATAATCGCACCCCTCGCAACCACCAGTTCCACCTTGTTATTCTAACTCACAGTGTTCCAAACCAACCTCTTAAATTCCTTCGACAACCTTTAAATTCTAATTTTCCCCATCCTACTTAATTAATTCTTAACCTATCCAAAAAGAATCAATTGAAACTCAATACTTTATCAATAAAAATAATAATCGTGCATGTAAAACAGCGAGGGCGTTACTTTGTGTAATTTCAAGTTCAAAGGTTCATGGGGGTAGAAGCGTGGAATCGATATCCCCGAATAAATATTACGCGAGTGCAAACGCAAAGAATAAAACGGGCGATGGAAAAAGAATACACGCGAAATAACGCGTGTGCTATCTCGAGCAGAGAGTAGAGGGTCTAATTTTAAAACGTTACGCTTTGAGAACGAGCTCCTCCTCTTCTTCTCTTCCTCCTCTCTACCATCGGACAATCGTGGCATTGTTAGTCAATGAACCGCGTCGTAGCAATTACTAAGTACAAAGCCATGGTCACAATAACACCAGTTAATTGTCTGGTTTCATGGCCTGGAGAGAAATTAATTCCATCAAAGTGAGAAGGAAGAGGGAGAGAGGTAGAAACGAGAGGGGGCGAGATTATTACGTTGGGATTTCACGATTAATTTTCTGTCCATGCATCTAATTCTGCTTTGCCCTTCTATATCCATTTCATTTGTTGCATCTGGGCCTTGTTACCTCATCGAACAGTCAAATATAATACAGATAACCGGATATAAGAACAATACATAACGTTGCATTGTTCTCCTATTGTGAGTATCGTATTGTATCGTGAAACATCAAATAATTTGTATATGAACAGGACGGTAAACAATTTCAGTATCGGCGAATGGTGTTCTCCATGGAATTAAAATATTAGATTGTAGGAAACTGTTCTTTCTTTACGTTGATTTTAATGATTGTTGCTGTTTGCGAATCGTTAATTATTTATAAGGAATTGTCTGTAAGATGGGTAGAAATAGAAAGACACTTTGAATACAAATTTGAAATTATCGGACTTTACATTTATTATATTTAAATATACTACGTAAGTACTTTGCAATAAGAGGACTGAAGAGGTGAAAAAGACAATCAAGTAAGAAGATAGACGAAGAGTATTAGTCGATGACATGCCTATCAGTTTTGTGAAATTCAAAAGAAATTGGCAGCCGAAAACTTTCCTGGTCTTAATAGTTTTAGAATTAATTTAAAAATCCCAGAATTTTCGAGTTCTTCAAGAATCAAGTTGAAAGAGAATTAAGGAACATTTCAACCGAGAAGACCGCTAAGAAATCACGTAGCAGTTAACCCCACAAAGTATAAACTCTCTCTGTTGAAGTTACAGAAACTAAGAAAGGTCTTAAGCTGGGAGACGTTAAGTGGATAAAAATGAATTTTTATCTAGGATCATCCATAAAAGCGTAGTTGCAAGATACAATAAACGGTTCGATTGTTGAAGGAAGAGGTTTTCGAAAAGTCGATTCATTCTGAGCCACGTGAAATTTAATAAAGGACCACGTACAAGCTCCCGGCTTACCATCCATTACTTTGCCGCAGGAAAAATTCCCGGCACGACTTGCGTGCACTGTCGGTCGAAAATTTATATTACAGCATGTTCGGCCGTGTATTACAAGCCGAACGAGTTAAATGGCTGCCTGCCTTCGAAGAATTTCGATTATTATGCATTATGCCGCGGATCGAGGTCTGACCAGTTACGTCCGTTTCTACTGAGGACGATGAAAATTTTATTCCATAATCGGAATGGTTGCGCTTAACGATCGATACTGCTTCCCGTTGCAAATCGAAAGCTCTACGTATTGTTATAAATATTTTAAACATAGAAATTTCGTCCCATCCTTCTCCAATGTACGACTTCCGAATATGAAACGTGAACGTGTCCTTGGGAATGCTCTCTTGCGACGAATATATTGCATGGGTGATTGTGATAGCGAGAACTTAAATTAAATATAACTTTGAAAATTAAAAATTGCTGAATATTTGAAGAAGAATTAGATAGATTGATGTTTGAGCAACGAGAACTTATTGCAAAATAGAAATAATATAAGTGAAGGTTTAGAGAAGTTTAACTAATTATTATGTGTTTTAATAATTACAGAATCTGATACTTTTCCTCATTGGAGTAGTTAAAGTCGAATTAAACTGTGAAAAAAATAAGAATGCACTCACCAACATGAAGAATTGGTTTGTTAGCCATTTCATATAGTAATTGGTCCACGTATTTCGAGTTCGCTGGATATAGTTCCATTCTGGAGATCTGAAGATGGAACATCTCGAGGATCGAGCTGTTCTTTCTGAAATGGAAAAAAAGCAAACCGTTAGATAAGCTCCTTGAAACTCTTTATTCAATTAACTTTAAAAAGCTATCGATAACCATTCCTTTAAACAACCCCCTCAAACTCCTCAATCCAATTAACTTTCAAACTCTATCGACAACAATACCAAACCTTTAACCACCCCCGTCGAAACTCATCTTCCAATTAACTTTAAAAACCAAGTAGCATCTTCATCCCCAAAACAAAAACGTTGGTCCCACCCCTAAATAAAACAGTGTTACTCCAAGCGCGAAAATA
This sequence comes from Cerceris rybyensis, assembly GCA_910591515.1. NCBI lineage: Eukaryota > Metazoa > Arthropoda > Insecta > Hymenoptera > Crabronidae > Cerceris > Cerceris rybyensis. The sequence continues at coordinate 3,797,692 of OU342801.1, read as the reverse complement.
AATCAGGAAAAAGTCAAAAATAAGAGGTGTGGTACGTCAGAAAATGTAGATGACAAAAATCGGGTGAAGAAAAGAGGAAAGAATTCTTCTACGACGAGGGAAATACCATGGACCCCACGGGCACAAGTCGAGAAATATCCTGGACACTCTCGTCACGGTATGACGATCCTAGAAGCGTAATTCGTGGCCTTTTAAAATGCATGGAGTGCCGTCCACGACTCTGGTCCCTCGTTTTATGTCAAAGCTAAGGGTTTGCCGCTAGTCTGATAGGGTATCCCATGCCAGAGACGTGGGAGGGAACTCTTTCCCATGGTGGTACGTGAACACCGCTAAGGGAGAGATACTCCAGGGTTATCTCTCGTTATGTGTATACGTGTACACGTGTATATTCGTCCAAAGGTGTTTTGGTGACACGTGTCTTCAGGAACGTAGACATTTCAGGTACCCTGAGTCCATGGGAATCTGCTCTGTGTACGTAAGTGTACTTACTTCTGGCCTGGTTGCTCTTGTATTAGCTTACGTATTGCCGCACAAAATTCTACATATGTAGCCTCTTGGTTATTCTCTCTACGTGGCAGGATTTCGGAGTCCTGAAGGTACTTTAAGGGGTGAGTTTTTTAATGTGCATAATTCCTCTTCTTTGTAATTTTTTTACTTGAAGTCTTCCGATTTTTACTTGGGAAATGTAGTTGTAGGGGTTGAAAAAAAGCTTTGGGCTTCTGGGGGTGTAGAAGTGACAGGCTTGGAATTGTAGTAATTGTTGAAAAATCTTAGGGCACGTTGTAATGTGCATAATTCTTCTTCTTTGTCATTTTTTTACTTGAAGTCTTCCGATTTTTTCCTTGGGAAATGTAGTTGTAGGGGTTGAAAAAATCTTTGGGCTTCTGGGGGTGTAGAAGTGACAGGCTTGGAATTGTTGTAATTGTTGAAAAATCTTAGGGCACGTTGTAATGTGCATAATTCTTCTTCTTTGTAATTTTTTTACTTGAAGTCTTCCGATTTTTACTTGGGAAATGTAGTTGTAGGGGTTGAAAAAAAACGTTGGGCTTCTGGGGGTGAAGAGGCGACAGACTTGGAACTATCATCGTTATTGAAAAATCTTGAGGTACGTTCGAAGAGAAGTTAAATTTCCGCGAACGCTGAAGAACTTCGACTGACTGTGAGCACGAGCAATGGATGAAATATAAAAACAAATAACACTTGCGACACTGTTGTCGCGTGACGTCTTATTCAAGGTATTATTCTCTATGACGTTTATAGATTTCAATCTGCAGAAAAACAACAAACGAATTCTTTTCATGGCTAGATAAATTACATATTTATGCTATAGCTTTGAAATACAACCCCTCAGTAAAAATCACTAGCCGTCCGTTTGCTCTTTCTCATTGTATTATTTCCCAGGAAAATCTGTCCATTTCCCGGTCATTTTTTAAAACAACGAGTATAACCCTGCAGGATTTTCCGAGCATCCCCTTTCACCCTGTTTCACCCTCTTTCAACGCACAGGCTTGCCGGTATCACCAAAGTGGCAAGGTGGTAGGAAAGCCTGGCAAGAGGCAAAGAAAGAGGGTTATTTCTCGGCAGGTGGTCCAGCAATCCACCACTTCAGCAGAAAATCTTCACCTTCAAGTCGCGACCTCCTCTTTTCGTGGGAGATGAAGCTGAACGATAGGCCAGCAGACCCTTATGGGGTTGCATACTAACCATTCGACTCCGGGAAGCTAAATCTCGTCGAATTATCTTACTCGGAAGGGGGTTGTTCGATACATCCCCATTTTGATTCGTATAGGAAAATAGATGGTCTGAGTTTTCCACGGAAAATTGAAGCGCACGTTGCTTTTTTTTTAATTCATAGTATCGTAGAAAATTTGTATAGCACTGGAAAAAAATTACGTGGAAACCGAGACGAGGAAAGTTTTTCTATGTGAAATATTTTTTATTTATATTAATGTTCACGGTTGCAAGTTTCGTCGTTCCCGTTTTCACGATGTGAAAACGTAGATGTAAAATTTGATTCGGAACAAAGTGGAATTTTATCCGGCAACCGAGTGAGTTTCGAGGTCTATTGGATTGAAAGGAAAAATCTGGATTGCGACAGAAGCGTAGGGAATATTGAGTTCTATCGCAACGACACGACTAATTATTTACATCGACAAAACGCTTCCTATTGTCAGAGATTTTTTCCAGGTCAGTGGAGAGAAACCGGAGGCTTCCGGGAAGTTTCCCAATTTTTGCCTCGTCAATTATTTCACGTTCTGACATTTTCTCTACGTTTCGCCGGAATGACCCGCTCTGTTTCGACTCTTTACATAATTTTCACACGGCCGGACGTACCGCAAAATTCAACATTCGTCGTGTCCACGATGAAATGGCATGGTAAAATGAAAAAAAAAAGATCTCCAAGGGCCATTACTCGTATGCTGATTAATTTACAGCGAAAATATCGTCTCCCTGTTGTCCCATTATTTGGAAAATATTTCGAAACGACACAAAGTACTTTACAACATCATTAATTTTCTCCCTTTGCCCAAAATTTTCCAATGCTATGCATTTCTACAAAATGAACTATTTTTAACATCGAGGACGTTTAAGTAATCTTTATGCAAAATAATCCGAGGAGGATGGAAGTATATGAAGGTTGTAAAATATACGGCCTGGATAAGAAAGTTACAAAATGGCAGACTTTAATTGAAATTCATCTCGTGTCCGGTTTCAGTCTGCGACCGTTTCCCTCGCTCTTTCAATCTCGATACGTTAACTCTCTGTCCCGACACGACATGTTTCCAATAAAATTCCCCTACCTTTTCCTAAATATAAATCATTACAACGGCTCGCAAAAACTTTTGGACACATTCGAATTTTCCTAATTCCGCCACGTTCTTCCTCGTAGTCTTTGTCTTTTTTTAACCGCTAGCTGTGCGTACATTGTAGAACATTTTAATAATATAATTAAAAAAACTTCCGTCTGTTACATTACCCTGGTTTAATTTATGGTTATAGATCTACGAATATTGTCTATCTTAACCCTCTATGGTTCTAGTTTTTTATGTTATTTGGAGATTAGTTTGACGATAGCATAATTAGAAAATTGTGAAAATACCATTTTAAATTGTGGATTAAACTATATTATAATATTTGGCAGAGTAAAAAATTTGACTTTGAAGAATAGAAGCTTAGGTGTGACTTGCGTTACTTCAAAGTTACAGGTACCCATAGAGAGTGAGATAGTGGAAAGATCAACTGGAAGAAAAATCCTTAACAGGCCATTCAGCCTACAACCTACAATTTTCCTTTCTTTCTAAATCAGTGATTCTACGATGAATTAATTCTTCCAGCAATACCAATCATTTATTTTACATTGAAAGCCTTGAATAAATATTTTATAAACTATAACATACTAATAATTTAAAAAGAGTCTCCCAGGAATGATAAGAATTTGAAATCCGACCCATTAATTACAAGTAAAACTCCATTTATCATTAACATTAAATATTCTTCCAGTAAGACAATCCTCCCACAGTTTCACGTTTCATCCAACGCATTCGAATCTCTCATGAATGATTAACAATCCGATCGAACAGAATCATAATCTCACAGGCAGACAGAGAAACGGAGGGGACATAATTTTTGGCACGGCGTGAAAATCGATATGAGCTCGCAAGCTCGGCATATATTGGCCAGGTTGCGATTGATGAGATCGTTAAAGTAGACACAGAATGTATATCTAGTTGAGGTTTCATACAATTCGTCCAAGTGTACACGAGTATACATACATTTTCCATGTACTGGCCGCATATGTTCAAGTTTCTGTGTACGTGTATGCTCGTGGGTCAGAATGCACACAGTCTGCCTCAATATGCAGTGATCACTAATGCAATTTCATGGCGCATGCATGTGCAGTAACGAAGGCTTAGGTCACGCTTTCATGTACACTGACTGATTACGTCTTGTCTGTACACGTGCGCTCCGTCCGTGTAACTAGGCGCACACCCGTTCCGACGTTTCATGAAAACGATTCGAGGCGGAATCGAAACACCAGATTTGCCCTATTAATTAAGTTTCTTGTTTACTTTATCTCGCCTCGTAGCACCGTGCCGATTTAATCCGCGATTTTTCGAGCGGCCGCCCTACCGGCCTGATTTTCGCGGCTGAATTAAGCGCGAATTCTGTCCAATGGAGAGCAGTGGAAAACTGGTACTTCCGACTTTTCCCTTTGCTAATTTCATTACGCTCTTCTTCCAGCGTTTTCCGATTTTTTTTTGTGTTTAGGGCTTAAATTACTGTTTCGAGCAGTAAAGCTTTTGCAGCGCTTTTTTTAGAGAGTAACGATTGAATGAGATTTATTGTGAGAAACGATGGAAAACTGGCGCTTCCGATTTTTCCATTTGCTAATTTCATTACGCTCTTCTTCTAGCGTTTTCCGATTTTTTGGTATTCAGGGCGTAAATTACTGTTTCAAGTAGTAAAGCTTTTGCAGCGCTTTTTTTAGAGAGCATCGATTGAATGAGATTTATTATGGGAAACGATGGAAAACTGGCAATTCCGACTTTTCCCTTTGCTAATTTCATTACGCTCTTCTTCTAGCGTTTTCCGATTTTTTGGTATTCAGGGCGTAAATTATTGTTTCAAGTAGTAAAGCTTTTGCATTTTGCAGCGTTTTTTTTTAGACAGTATCGATTGAATGAGATTTATTATGGGAAACGATGGAAAACTGCTACTTTTTACTTCCCAATATGCTAATTTTACTATGCTTTTCTTTTAACATTTCCGGATTTTTGGTATAATTTTGATATTTAGCTCGCAAATTACTGTTACAAATAGCAAAGGTACTGTAGTGTTTTGTTTAAAGATTTTTGATCGTATCGGATAGTTTTTTATTGACAAAGATGCAAATTAGATGTGGCTATAGAATGAGAGGAAGATGGAATGAGATTTATAATGTAGAGGAAAGGAAAATAAGATATTATTTCAAAGTTGAAGCCTCCGCTGGAGCTTTGTAGGATCGTGGCCTGATATCTGATATCAGAGTAAGGAGAGATGTCCTCAAGGATGATTTTAATCCGTTACGGGGGTCTCCGTCCAATAGTATTATGAATTAAAGCCCCGTCTAGACACAAGGATCGTCCAGGGGATAATTGGAAACAGAATCCACGGGAAATAGCATGGGTTATCGTCGCACGGAGTACTCTATTCGCATCGTTCCGTCGCGTTATTACGCAAGAAATTATTCTCAATCGGAAGTGTGCCGAATAGAAATTAGAAATTAGCCCCCGACCGAAACGAAACGATGGAAACGAGCTGCCAGTTTCTCTTGGGGATGAAAATTTCGCAATTAATATCATAGTTATCGACGAGAGCCCGTTTAATACGTTCGCAACGTCAGAAACGTTAACGCTAACGGTGCAAAATTTCATCGTCGTTGTTAATACACGAACCGACAGACGTCCCGTTGAAAACGACAGCTCTAATTTCACCGTGAATCGTTACAAACGTTATTATTAGCATTTCAAACGTCACAGGTCACTCGGTTATATGATTACCTGAAAATATTTTCCATATTCATCTGGTTTGTCTGCGTTGCAAATTATTTTCGTCATTCCAACCGCTGATAATCGGTCAAAGAGAAGATCGACTCTGTAGTTACATATGAAATTTCTTTTCATCACAATACATTCATTTAAGTTCAATTAAGCATGGCAATGACGGTGATTAAGGACGTGCGAATTATTAGCTGCACCGAGCCGGATAATACATCGACAAGGCAATTCCGGGGAACGTTGCTTCACAATGGCGAGCAACCATGTAATTTCACAGGTAATCCGGTGCTTCACCTACCGTCGAGTTTAATCCACAACAATACACGCTGCTCTGTCTGCATATTAAACGCATCTACGCGGAATGGAGACACACGCATGGATTAAGATAGGGGCAACGTATCGAGGAAAGGCAGCCTCCGAGTTGCTCCCGTGGCTACTATCTTTCCAGAGATAAGGACAGTCGTGAAACTCCAATGGCCAACTATGGAACTACCCATCTGGAAAATGTACGTGAGATTTCCAGTATTTTTTTTTTTTTAAAACCTCCTATCTTCTCACCTAAATTTCACCGAAAAGCTTGGAAGAACGGAAAAGTTCTTTTAACCCATTTGCATCGTATGACAAATTCAAAAAAATATCTTTACTATCAAATTTCGTCCTATTAACCCTTTGCGCTCCGAAATGTTTTACTAACTATCCGTCAGATAAGCAAATATAGTCTCTGAAAATTGTCTTCTGATAATTATTCATTTTTACATTATACTAAAAAAATTTGCAATTACCGCGGGATATTTATGTTAAGATGCAAAATTGTTGTTGATTTTGAAAAGCCAATAATTAATAGATAACACATTAAGTAACACAGGAAGCTGTGTCGAGTGTAGCTCGACATAGAAGTGCAAAGGGTTAAGTTGTAAGTCTAACAGTATTTCAAAAAGTGATATTGTACTTTAATCGACGAATGTTGTATAAATAATTTAGACTGGTCGTATGTGTTGCTAGTCACTCACAGTGTAAATGAACAAATGCGTTTCGATGATAGTGACCAGTTAATTATTTAGTAGGATTATACTTATCAATTGTAACGTTGAGAGTAACGTCAATTAATATTTCGAAGATTCGAAAGAAACGGGAAGAGTGCAATTTATGTGGTCGTGGTTTAATTTTAGTCTTGGTATTTATAGTGACGTAGGAAATTGAACGTGATAGCCGTGATAAGAATAAATGCATGAGAACGGATCTGGACGGGGTAAGGATGAAAAATGAGAGACGACGGCATTCTAAGCTAATCAGACAATTCCCCGATCGGAGCGACAACGTCGAGCCAATTTGATCGGGATAACGTTACCATCTTTTCAGCTTGATACAGATATCACCTTTTTGACGTTATCTTAACTCTCCTCGTTTCTATAATACGAGGAACGACGACGGGATTTTTATGGATCGATGCCATGGATATTGGGATTTTTGAAATTTATTACAACCTATGAATCCTTGCGAGTATATTGAGAATAAGTATTCATAAGGAAATTGCGCAAAATTGACGATGAAACGATGAGTAATTTCTCACTAATGGGAATGTAGACCATGTTGGTTTTTCTTAGAAAATCATCGAGAGACTATTTTGTGCAATTGAATCATAACGTGCGTCGTATTCCGTTCTATAGTTAGATCATCATTAATTATAACGATGTGGATATGCGATCTTTGAAAACAGAAGCATTTGCAGACAAAGAAGATTAATATGGCAGACATTATCCTCTTCCTTTCTCTTTCGGTATATAATTAAAATAGTAATCTGATTTGCTTGTTTGTAACAGAGGATTTATTCATCCTGCAAAATTTTACCTTGTCATTTTATTTGAGACGAGGATTTTGCAACGAATTAAGTATTACAGGGATATAAATGGTACGCTGTAACATTTATGTCTTCTTCCCTGTCAAACTGTCTTTTGGATTTAATGCGATTTCCAAAGTGCATCTATTTTCAGACACTTTTACGGTACACAATGGAGAATAAAGATCAGAACTTTCGTCAAGCGATTAATACCGCTTTATTTGAGAACGTGTACAATTTTTTTAATTCTTCCATATTGCTGAATTAATTATCAGCACTGTGGATGAAAATGAGAACGAATCGTGTTAATTAAATATTCTACTGCGACTGTTTGCACTCTTAATTTCAGCTTGTTCAAATTGAATTTAACATCATAATGTAATATCAGTAAATTGGATCTTCGATATTATTCCAGTAATAGGTAAATCGAGTTTAATTCCCGAATCATTTTATTCGAAACTCGTGTGTAGTTGATCTAATAGGACCATCGATTACTTCCTACTATCACCAAGAGGGTTATTAAGCCATGGCTGAAGATCTAAGTCGATTAATTCAGGCGCCTCTGAAACTACCTAATTAAGATGTTATAAGACCCTGTCGCCCTTTCGAGGGCCTCCATTTTCCTCAAGTCGAGTCATCAAGAAGAAAATCCTTGGGTTAAGTAGATTTACCTCGAGAGAGCATCTTTACAGATGCAGCCTCCCTTTTCTATCTATACGACGCCGTATTAAATTAATAATCAAAATTTATATCTAATAAGAACGTTCTTCGTACTTCTAATCCTATCTCTTCCTTTCTCCTCTATTTTTCCATTTGATATTTCTTCTCTCTGAACTTAATAATCTGAAGTAATATTTTTCTATTAACACTAGAACTACCGGCGTTAAATCTGCTAGATTTCAACAAGTTAAATATGTAATTTGGAAAAAGAGAACAGCGTAGAATATTTATTCTATTGTTATTGTATAAGTTTGGAGGACTTTTAGAAAAAATTGAAAACGGGTCAGTTAAAATCCTATTTTCGTAAAGCAGAAATATAAAAGATACAAATAGATATATATTCAACAGAATTTTATCATTTGAATATGAGTATTTAAATACTGAAGGTGTTAGAAATATTATTATTGAAAAGTCAAATGACATTTTATGGAATTCAATAGCGTCAGTAACCACAATAGCAATCAGCGTTTTAACAAATTAATAAAATTATCCAGACCCAACCCAGTGTTATGAAATATTTTAATTCGACGTGATAACACCATTAACCCCTTGCCCTACGATTTCTTTTGTGATCGAACGCGCAAAAACTCTAAATTTATTATTAGACTAATAATCTCTCACTGCTTTCAGATATACCAATATAAATTACCCCAATATTAATAATATAAGACTAATTTCAACGACCCCTGACCCACTGATATTTTCAATTTAACAGTTTCTAGAAAAATTACAAATTTTCTATTCCATTTACCACGTCACGTGTGCCATTCTAAGGCAAGGGGTTAAAGTAAGAAATTTTCTTCGTATCTCTTGAAAATATAAATTACCCCATCGAGACAAGTTTACCCCCACGATTGACAATCGGCAGGAAGTCGGTTATTCGACCCTCCCTCTTCCGGTGGTCATTAGTAAATTATTAAATCAGCCTGGTGCCTTCGAAGTCAATTAATTCGGACGGCTTTGAGAGGCAGGCAAACGAGAGCTGGCCTGATTAGGGAACTGTCTGATTAGTCTGTTTCCTCGTCAACCTTCTAGGATCTTCGACGAAGCGCGGCCTGAAGTCGAAGAACCGCCACGAATCCTCGAGTCAACCTGTGCGAGGTTCGTATGTTCGCGAACAAGCCAAACTGCAAACCGAATCTTCCGCCGTAGATTGAGTTCGGAAACACACGTGCGAGTCGAACTAATCTTGCACCTCTCCTCTGTATCCCTCTCCCTCTCTCTTAACTAACTCTCTAAATTTCTCTCTTTCTCGCTGAATTCCTCTTCTCTCTGTCCATCTCACTTTCTTGCTGTCTGTTTCTCTTTCTCAATTCTCTCGATCTCGCTTCCTTTGGATCTCTACCCTTCGTCTGATACCAGGTTACCAGCGCAACCCCTTCTCTATATCTCTCCAACTCTATCAAGGACTAGGATTTAAGCTTCGTTCGCATGTATAACTCGTCGCGAGCCAGCGAATTCGAAATTGAGCAGCGGCCGATGAATTTCTCTGGTAGAAATCGCCACGAATCTTCGACAAGGATTATATATTTATTCGTAAACAGTTCCAAACTATTTTCGTCGGTTGGAACGTACGAATATTTGAGAGTGTCTTAACACACTTTATCGACCGGTATTTTTTAACATCCTACCCACTTCTGATCGGTCACTTGCACGCAAATATTTCTCTAATACTGATATCTTTTCGAAAATTGCAAAGTTTCTTCACTGAGTCCTTGGCACAGTTAACCGCAATGAAAAATAATAATTTATTAATTGCCGTAGCAAGTAATTAATGAGTTAACACTAAACCTACCGACGTTATATCTACTAAAATCTAAATATACTCAATAACGACCTTACACAAAGAGAAGTGGCGAGATAAAGAAGATAATTAATTAACTCATTTTGCTTTTGTAAGATAGAAGTGGAATATTTACTTCATGGCTACTCTATGAATTTAGATAATTTTTAGAAAATATTTTGGAATCGGTCTTTTGACTGCCTTGGTAGGTTTAGTGTTAAAAGTCCAGAAGTGTTGGGCCCGAAAAGCCGATTAATCGGCTACCGGTCGGTAAATTGTTAAGTATCGCGAGACTCTGTAACTTTGAAGTTTTGAAATTGAAAAATTCTTTGAAACTACCGGTATGGAAAGTTGAATAGGATGGAAATCTATTCGTGGAGTTTGAATAGCTGATTTTGCTTGTCATAAAAAATGCTGATATTTTATAATGAATTAAAAATGTTCATTTTAAAATAACTAATTGGAACAAAGTTATTTTCTGCTTTAGAATGTTGAGAGCAAAACTGTTATTTAATGCAGGAAAGTATGGAAAGCTTAAGGAAGGGTGAAAATTTCTCGAGAAACTTTACCGTAGATGAACTACTTAAATGGCGAGAAAATTCGCGAAACTATAAAACACAAAGAGTGTCTAATGGCGGGTACTAGCCGTTGAATTTTTTAACGTAGCTTATCCAAAGCGAAGACGAAGAAAACAGTGGAGAAGGATGATGGAAAGTAAGCCTAGACGAACCATCACGACGACGGAAGGAGGGAAATGAAGAGAAGGAAGCCGAGAAGAAAAAGGCGACGCAGAGAAAGAGAGGAAGGGATGGTGACGTTCATTTGTTATTCATAGGGTCGCCATAGCTCTGGCACGTCGTCGAACGGGTTTCGAACACGTACACGAACAGCCCACGAAATCCGCAAACTCATCCATGAGCTTCAATTACTTCGATTTCCTTCACCTGACCGTCCTTGTAATCCTGCATCGCGGTACGTCTAGTCAAATGCATTTCTACCCCTTTCTTCGATCCGTATATCTTTTTTTAGCTCTGCAAATCCCTACATTCTTCTTATTTCAAAATTCTCATTTATTTCATAAAACCCATTATAACGTTGAACTAAAAAAAAAAATTGTTAAAAAATAAATAACGTCTTAAAGCTTTCTAAGAGATCCATCCTTGTGCTTCAATTAATGTGATTTCCTTCACTTAACCGTCCTTGTAATCCTGCATCGCGATGCGCATAATAAGATGCACTTATTCCTCTTTCCTTCTTCTATCCGCATATCTCTTATTAGCCATGCAAATCGCCATATTCTTTTTATTTCGAAATACCCATTTATTTGATAAAACCCATTATCACGTTGGTATGAAAAACTAGTTAAAAATTGGATAACGTCTTAAAGCTTCCTAAGAGATTCATCCTTGTGCTTCAATTAATTCAATTTCTTTCAAATAATCATCCTCGAAATCCTGCATCGTGATGCACATGATAAGCTGCACTCGTTATATCTTTTTATAGCCATGAAGATCCCCATATTCTTTTTATTTCAAAATTCGCATTTATTGGAAAGAAACCGTCATAACATTGGTATGAAAAATTAAATAAAAATTAAATGACGTGTTAAAGTTCTTCAAGAGCTTCACAAATAGGAGAATACAACATATAATTGTGTCTAATAGAAGAAAGTACGTTGCAAAACAACAGTTGGCAAAGCTTCTCTATTTTATGCATCACTTGCTCTAATTTTAATCGTGTCTCTTTCTTTGTCTCTTGCAAACACTGCTCTTCGTCTATTTTATTACCTGTACAATATTCTCCCGGGATGTACAATGCACAGGAGACAAAGTCTAAGAAACGATAAGCAAAAAAAACTGCACATTCGCACATGCAACGTGGAAGCGGAAATTCACGCTCGCTTTCGAGCAAACGAGCTCGTGTGTGTACAAGTGCAACGTGGCTGCACAGTGCATCCAACGTCCATAAATTTGCGCGCCGTCATTAGAATTCGTGAATCGCGCGACTTCCGCTCTCTGTGCTAGATAGAAGTGCACGTGCGAGTACAAGTGCAAGTGGGAATGGATGTGCATGTGCAAGCGTTTGCGCCGAGCCGCGGCGTTTGGGTAATTGTGAACCACCTCTAAAACAAACAACGAGGATGTTTGCCCAGGAGAATTGCTGATGTCTCGTAAAATACGTCCTGCGTGTGTATGTCTTTACCGCTGTTTTATTCGAGTGATAAATCTGTCTTGCGAATTCCACCCCCATTACACTCAGCCGTCCCTGACTTTTAACTTAGTTTCCCTCTAATTCTCGCACCACTTTTTCGTATGATAGTGTTTTTTAAAACGAAATCTACCAGATTTTTAATATGATCCGCTTTGAATTTTTTAACACACTTGGCTGTTTAATTTTCTACCAATACCTTTAACATTAGATCTACCGAGGTTGTCAACATCAATCTTTGAATTTTTTAACACACTGCGATGTTTAATTTTCTACTAATATGTTTAACACTAGATCTACCGAGGTTGTCAATATCAATCTTTGAATTTTTTAACTCACTGTCTGGTTTAATTTTCTATTAACATCTTTAACACTAGATTTACCGAGGTTGTCAATATCAATCTTTGAATTTTTTAACTCACTGTCCGGTTTAATTTTCTATTAACATCTTTAACACTAGATCTACCGCGGTTGTCAATATCAATCTTTGAATTTTTTAACACACTGTGCTGTTTAATTTTCCACTAGTATTTTTAGCACTAGATCTATCGGCATTAAATCTATTATACTTCAATATGTTAAATAAGTACTTTGGAATCAAGGGGCGAAAGATATAATCGATTCGTTAATTTGATTTTTATAAGATCAACGTAGAATATCCGCTACGTCTCTCTAATAAACTTGGAGAATGTTTGAAAATTTGGGAACCAGTCATTTCGAGTGCCTGGTAATTCTACTATTAAATAAATTGGATTGGTCGCAGGCAATTCCAGCGTTAATGAATTTCTTGATAACTGACAGATATCTCAGTCGTCGTTTAAAAATATTTAATGACACCGATGAACTCTGTTCAAATTGAATAAAACACTAAAAGCATTAACCTTTCCAGAGGTTTAACACTGAACGGGATAAAGCGTTCAAGTAGAATCAGGGAGCAGTAGTCAGACCATCCTATAAATATCAGATAAAATCCAGCTAGAGAAACGTTTCCCTCCGATTGTACCTTGCCATTTTCATTCTCATTTTGCCTACTTAAGCAATTTTCCCTTGTTGTTCTACCACACAGAAATATTTAACATCCCCCTAATCAAGAATCCACCGATGAAGAGCTACCCTACGATTCGATTTCAGATCTATTGAGAGTTTAGTTCGACGTCTGCTATTTCCATTGTTTATCTCCTATCCTTATCATTATCCTGTCCAGGAGAGAAACGAATACCGTCGAATGCGATGGAAACATTGATCACGAAGACAAGATGTCACCCTCGGACCAACGTAACGGCAACATTCGCATAACCAGCGTTCGATTGGCAGAATCAGACATCGGACAATGAAACCTCTATCTCAATGGAACTCATTGCCATCGGGAAACTCTCCTATGACGATGGACTGGCAATAATGACAGTGCATTGTCAGTCAAGCTTCATTCACTATGGTATAACCTGCGTTGCATTATTTAGAACTCTGTCAACGTGTCTCATAAGAAGCAGCTATGGTGAGAGGGTTAAAAGGGAAGGAGAAATAAAAGGGCGAAAAGGTACGCTGACGAAGCCGGTGAAAAGTCTGTCCCTTACAGTTTTGTCTCGGCGAAAGGAGAAAGGAGAGTGGAGTTACTTGGTATCGGCATTCGATAAATCGTGGCAAACCTTGTTAACGCCTAACTTTATTTGTAAGCAATAAGGGAAAACGTTACTGGCAAGGTCCTTTAGTTTACCTTCGATCGATCTCTCTCATCGTCAAAGGACAATTAAGCCTTCGCTTCCCAGGCTGAAATATCGTTTCGTATACCTCCTTTCGGGGTCGTTAAACTTCCCTTTTTATCGGCTCCCCCTGTTTCTGTTACGTTTGTCATCAATTTCGAGATTCTTTGCACTCTAACCGATATTCTACTGTAATATACACCACAATTTTTCTTCTTCAATACCAGATCTATGGCAGATAAATCCGGTATATTTAAATTTAATTAAGTACCTACTTTGAAAAAGGGAAGATCAAGTGGCAAAAAAGATCAGCGGTTAAGTAATCTGTGTATTGTAAAATACACTTGATATATATTCTTCCACTTTACGTATTCTTATTGTTACAGTAGTCTGACATTCGACTGATTATTAACCCCTTGCCTTGCGATTCCTTTAATGACTGAACGCGCAGTAACTCAGAATTAATTGTTGGAATAATAATCTATCACTGATTTCCCATAGATCGATATAACTTAACGCAATATTAATAGCATAGAACTAATTCCAACGTTTCCTGAACTACCAATAAGTTAAATTTAAGAGTTTTTGGTAAACTTAAATATTTTCTATTGCATTTACCGCGTCACTACTACTTTTGAAAACAAGTGAAGCATACTGAGAGCAGAGCAGAGTTCTAAATTCGTAACACAAAAAATCACTGAACCGGTTATTTGATCACGCATGGTCAGTGTTAAGTATCCTGCACTATGTAGAACATCGTTCCAATTGTTTATCTTGTCGACAAGCTACGAAAAATTCAACACACGTCGGAAGAAAAGATCCAAGTTATAAATAAAAAATTCTCGACCCTCTTCTCTGTCAGGTGTTTTGTCGTTTCCGAAAATTATTCAATTTCGACCCGATCTTGCGACATATCTGGCAAAGTATCCGATAATTACATTTCACCACGTCCTTTCACGCGTCCCGTAGCATCCACGAGGGAATCGTTCGTCACCGGTGAAAATGCACTTGCTATTTTTCGCCAGCGACACACTCTCCGAGTATTCTGTAATTCAATTCGGACGACGGAGAGTGACACCTCCACATTGATATATTCCCAAGCCGATAATATTTCTCGAGGACTCGACCGAGATCTGGTAAGTGCAGCCACTGTATAATACATCGTCGATACGAAAAAAGTACATCGTCCAACTCTACTTTCTTTTAACACTAGAACTATCGGCATGAAATCTACTATATTTCAATATATTAAATATATTCTTTGGAAAAAGAGAAATCCAAGAGAGAGAAACGTTGATCGATTCGGTAATCTGTATTTTATAAGATTCATATAGAATATCTACTCTATGACTATCCTATAAACTTGAAGAACTCTTAGAAAAAATTGAGATCGAGTCATTTTGACTTGCTTGGCAGTTCTAGTGTTAATCTTTACTTATCCTCCTCACTTAATCGTTACTTATCTTCCTGAACGCGTAATACGTTAAAAAATACGAATAAAAAGTAAATATAAAAAGGTCTCGTACATAAACTTTTTAAATGAAACAGCATCTCCGAAGTTGTCGCCCAGTGAAGGCAAAGTGGTACCGAAAATCGAATTCCGGCAAGAAAGTGACATCCTTACGAACTTCCTATCGATATTTTCGAGTCGATGTTACTTTCTCGATAAGAGCAGCCAGAGCGAGGTGATGCAAGCGCATAATATGCATTATGCATGCCTGACGAACGTAGCCATCGAGGCCGGTTCGTGAGTTGGCGTTATTTAATGCATTATCGAATTCGTGGTGAGCGAGGATTATAAAAAGATCGTCCCTTGTAATTCCAGGACGAGACACGATTATACTCGCCCCGTAGATAATTGGAAGGTGTAAGAAATTCGAGAAGAGATGTATGATTAATGTTTTTCCTTCATAATTAACAATAATATTCCACCGTATGGATGAAGCATAAATATGAGCGATTATCGGCAATGAATTGTCGAGGCGAGACGGTGCAAATGTTTTGCATCCAATTTACCTGGTGTATCGATGCAAATTCTGACGATCGATTTCATTTCGGTCGCTCGATTAACCCGGTTCTTCGGTAATTACGTCTGGGTATAACTGGTTTAATTCGAACGTACGAATCAATAAAAGACACTTGTTGCAAAGGCAACGGTCCTTTGATAAACGACCGATGGAAGACGAAGAAAAAGACAGAGATGAACGAAGAGAACGTACTCGTTTCTCGAGAGGTTTAATAAATTCACCGATGGGCAATCCATCAAGATAAAATTCTCAAAGGTATTCATTCTCTGTTGTTTTTTTTTCTTTTGCTCTCTCTCTTTTTCTGTCTTTCGGCTCGTCTTATCGCAAAGGACAGAAGGAAACACAAAAGTGGCATTCCCGATTGAACGATTCGCGTGGCGAATCTTGGTCCAAGTGCTGCCTCATGCATATGGATCGGTAATTCGTCATATTTTGACAGAGGGTAAAGTATTCTCCTTTTCTCCCTCTCTTCGATCTTAATGTCAAATGATTGAGTCAGCAGAGCAACGAGTTATGTCAAAAAACGTCGATTTTTTTTCGTCAAAAATGATCATTTTTTATCCATCATTAGTGTACTTTTTTCGTATAAAATGCACTGTGGAATGAGGTGGAATATTTTTAATCAACGGCAAAACCTTTTAACCAGTTTACAGGAATTTCTTTATACTTTTAATAATTCCACGTTTTCCTATGCGACCTAATTTCTGAGAATTTTTCCACAACGAACTTCCGCAAGGTCTCCGTTCCTACCTTCGTTCTCTATTAATTAACACGTGAATTATCAACGTAATTTTAGAGTTAGGTTCGCAGCATGTAATGCGAATATTCCACACGTGCTGGGACAACTTTTCGGTATGCATCATCACCGATGAATGCAAATTGGATATCGCGAATTAACCGCAAGATGACAAGGTGGCAAGATTGCAATAACGGTACCAGAGGGGTTAACGAGTAACGCAGTCGCGTACCTCGTGATGCATTTACTCTCCTCGTGTTCCACTGAATCTCTATGCATAATGCGTAAAAATAACCATTCCAATTATGTTTCCACAACGAGCTCCTGTTTAAAATATACGTGCGACGGTTTTGCAAAATTTATAATACTAATTTCGCACACGCAAAATTCCACGCTTCTTCGATTTCATATAAAATTCTTCAACATGCATCTGTTCTGAGCTGCTTCATATTTTCTTTCTTTGAATGATAAAATTGAAGCTGTTGAAATAAGAAATCAAAGAGCTATGTGAAATTGTAATTGAATAAATTGCAATAAAAAAAATCATCTTAAGAAAATCGTTGGTGGAAAAATTCTTCGTGAAAAAATTTCAAACTTCTTCGATTTTATATAATATTCTTTAACGTGCTAAAGTTTGTTAAACAAAGTCTCTGTCAAATACAAGTTGCATGAACATTTTAAAAATGTTCATGATAAAAGAAGGAATCAGAGAGCTGTGTTAAATTGTAATTAAATAAATTTCAGTAAAAAAAATCATCTTAAGAAAATCGGTGGCGGGAAAATTCTTCGTGAAAAATTCCAACCTTCTTCGATTTTATATAAAACTCTTCAACATCCTAAGTTTGTTATACAAAGTCTCTGTCAAATACAGCTGAATTTTTCAAACACGTTCATGATGAAACAAGAAATCAAAGGACTATAAAAATTGTAATTGAATAAATTTCAATAAAAAAAATCAACTGAAGAAAATCGATGGCGGGAAAATTCGTGAAAAATTCCAACCTTCTTCGACTTTATATAAAATTCTTCAACATGCTAAAATTTGTTATACAAAGTCTCTGCCAAATACAAGTTAGATGAATTTTTCAAAAGCGTTCATGATAAAACAAGAAATAAAAGGGCTATAAAAATTGTAATTGAATAAATTTCAATAAAAAAGATCAACTGAAGAAAATCAGTGGTGGGAAAATTCTCTGTGAAAAATTTAAGCTAAGATACGGAATTTTCTCGTCGTCCTCGCACTGAAAAATAATATCAACCGAGTAGGATCCTCGATGCTTTCCTTTTTCGGGGCAATCTAATAAAGATTTAGCGTCGAAAAAAAATTTCATTTCCCCGACGAGGCTGATTACTCTGCCGAAGGTGGATAAAACCAAGAGGAGAAAGCTAGACCGAACTACGTACTTTCGAGGCTCGAAGTTTAAGCGATGACAATATCCGTCGTTTCTCCTCCCGTAAACACCTGTCGCTTCCTTAATTCGATTTAATCGAAAACTCGTTCACCTCAACGCCGGAGAACCTTTTCTCCTCGGAATCGAATAAATGCCTAGAAATATGGTTATTTCATTCTATCCATCGTTGGCTTCCAACACTGTGCAATATTTTTCTCTCGACAATTATCTTTCCGCGGGAATTTTGCAAATTAAATCGTCGTGAATTCGACTAACCGATTTCCAATAGTTTAAGCGCACTTCTACACAGGTAAAATCGTTCTCCACGATTTTCATCGTTAAATAACGAAATTTCCGTGACGCTCAACATTTTCGGTGCATCGTACCGAGGCGCATTCGGTCATTAACGGACGATCGTGTTCCTCGTTAATTACCTAATTAGTTAAGCTTTATTGGCGCGTGGAAATACTACGATACAGTGGGACCAGGGTTCGCATAATCTTTGCTCTACTTAACGGCCAAGCAACGACACGTTACGTGCCGTGCGATAACTTTAACGACACGCTCTTTATCCCTTCTACCATGTGCTTCTTCTAGGAAATAAGGTCGCTCAAATTTTCCCAGTGAAATCTTCAAAGAAAGTACGCAATGCACCGGCAATTAAATCTCTCCGCGAAACACTT
The DNA here is from genome assembly GCA_910591515.1 of Cerceris rybyensis. Lineage (NCBI taxonomy): Eukaryota > Metazoa > Arthropoda > Insecta > Hymenoptera > Crabronidae > Cerceris > Cerceris rybyensis. The sequence goes on along the minus strand of OU342801.1, from coordinate 3,779,070 downwards.
TCCTTATCGATCCTCTTTACTTGCAATTTTACCGGTGTTTTCGCGCGTAATTGACTTTTCGTAATAATACTTTATTTTCGTTTTTAATACAATTTTCTAGCATTCTCTTTTTGTACATTAAGAGATTGAAATTTCACCGTTTTCTAGAATTGCTCTGCTGAGGGGGTGGAATTTTTTGTGAGAAATAAACGCAAGGGTAATTTGTCTTCGGATCGAGAGACAATAGGCATTTGATGGTCGACGGACGATGAATCGTAAAAGCGCGATTTTGAGGGTTCGAACGAGGAAATTGACGAGAGACGGGTGTCGATTGTTTGGCTACTTTTGTCTAAATTCGAGCGTAAAGATTGCAACAATATAATTCATCTCGTATTCTCGATTAATTGTCACATATCCAAAAGTACTATGGTATTTAATATTTCTGTATTTATTTTAAGAAAAAAAGGAGAACGACAAGCTTTTAGAAATTTATATATTACTTTTTTAAACGTGATTATTTCGAGTTTAAAATGAATTTCTCGTAAGTTATTTCGATCTTAATTAGTAGCTACACGTTCAACGAAGCCGTACTGGATTTTCGTACATTTCGTTCTAATTCTCGTGTTGCACAAAGTGTGGCTGAGGCTTCAGGGCTCTTTTGAAAAGTTCTGCGGCCCTTTCAAGGGGTCGTTTCGAGTCAATAGGCCATCTGGGTTGAAGATTCGGCCGGAGGAGGGACACGAGGCACTCAGAGAGGGAGAAGAAAAGGGGGGTCTCAAATATTTGACCAAAGAGTGACCAAGAGGGTGGTAGATGGCTATCTTTAAAATTCAGTGCTCCATATCCGTAACGAGTGTCCCGAAAAATTTCTTCCTCTTGAAATTCTTCTTTTTTTTTCTACCTTTCTCTACCCTCCTTTTTTTCCACTATACTTTTTTTCCCCTCCTTTTTTTTTCTTATCACGAAAATACAACAGAAGGGTCCTCTCGAACAATCTCACATTGAACTCTTCGACTGTGAAATCACCGTGGAAATATTTTAAACGAGCGCGAGGTATTTCTACGATTAAGAGAAATTCAATTTAATCCCTCTCTGAAACGAAAAACGAATTCTCTCACGGTGCCTCGATAAAACTACGAGATCGCGCGTGACAAAGAGAAGAAAGAATTTCACTCGGCCAGGAACAACCACTCGGTGAAACAATGTTGAGAGACACGCGAAAACTCTGCCCTTTTCCCATGAGAATCGAGGAAACAATGCGTTTTAGCGAGAGACATTGAGGTCTTATCAATGAAGGAAACACATACGACGAATTAAAGAATCATTAGGAATGGTGATTGATCTTAACACTGGATCTACGGAATTCATCAAACTAATGAGTTCTTATTTTTTTATGAATATGTTTCAAACTTTTGGAGTGAAAAGAGTGCAAACCTTTTGAGTCCGAATTATTTTGTAAATTTTGACAGTGAGCTAAAAAAAAATAACTTTGCAATACTTTCTATCAGTAGTTATTCATTTTTTTAAATGATATCAATAATTATAGGTATTGACGTACATTTAGGTGATATTACAAAATCATTGTGAAATTAGAAAGTCGATATGAAATTGTCAAATAAAATTAAGTGAAAATCTATGTCAAGTACTGCTCGACATAGAACCACAAAAAGTTAAGTGTAATAGATTTAACGTCAAGAAATTGCGAGAATAACCTTTCATGTTTGACCTTTTCAATTAATCGTTATAGTTTGCTGATAAACTCGTTTCTGAATTTTTATACAAATCATGTTTCTTGGATTTTATATTTTAAGTGAAAAAAAATATAGATTTCGAACGTGTTTTGTAGTGGTGATAATTAAAAGCCACTTGTTACTGAAAACTCAGGAATTTTTTAAAGCAACTCGAATCGTAATCGAGGAGTCTGGATAGCCGAAACTCTCGCTGAATCCTGTTCCAATGGGTAAACTCCATGGTATATTTATAGCGTGAGCAATTAGACGGTACGATATCCCGGATCGAGAACGAATTCCGAATAAACAGGATTACCGAGTGCATAAGTTTTAATTATAATTAACACTTGTCCTGGCAAATCAAGTCTGATATTTTGCTCGCGCTATGCGGTCGACTTATGTGCACGGATGAATGCACGAGTTTGCAGAATATTCAGGAAAGTCTGTTCGAAATCGGTGGACGAAGCTGTGCTTAATGAACGTACGATTTTCCTGAATTCAGTATGAAATTAAATAAATAATTTTTCCACGTTCAATCCGAAAAGGCTGGAAAATTATATGTGTGTACAGTAAATAATGTAATTCCGTGAAAATTGTATTATTCTTGATTTCCATACATTTTACTCTATGCGTGATTTTTATTTTTTTTTGTTGTTTTAGTAAACTCGAGAAGCGCAGCTCGAGTGGCTCCATTTACGTCGACTTGTTTAATAACTCGAACTTTATAATTGGGACCTAATTTTTAATTCTGAAATTTCGACCTCGTCTCCCGGCTGCTGTAAAATTGAAAATTTGCCGGTAATTGGAATTTATAATTTATACGGTCGCGCTTTAATTACACTTTTCGAAATCCCCCGTTATTACGAATTTCCGGCTGAAATTTGTCGTTGAAAAAAAAAGGGAAAAAAATGATAAAGGGAGATGACGAAACGTTTGACAAACGGAAAGGTAACTCGTCGGGTATAAAATGTAAACCGTGTTTTTTTTTCCTCCCTATGGTACGTGCTTTGTCGTTTGTTTATTCTGGAAAAATTGCACCGTAAAAATGATTGCGGTTGCTAAATGGATCGTTGAATAAATATAGAAATGGAAGGTGTATCTCGTGTATTATTTCTGTAATAAATATCACAAGCTTGCCGCTCGAATTTCCACGTTAAAATGAAAAATTCATTACGATTCCCTTCAAATTTTGTCCTCTGCTTTCGTACTTTACGTCGACACACGTAAATCGATACTTTTACGGTGAATCGAACTAACGAAAATGCAAGGGCGAAGAAAGTTTAACGAAACCTCATAATACATAATTGTTCAACGATCTTCCACACCTCTTGCAATACAGGCATCAAGACCATTTCTGTGTCATATTTTTCACCGCATAAAAGAAACGGCGAAAGCTAGAAAACGCGGAGAGAAATCTTCTTTCGCGAATAAGTTCGTGTCGATCGTCACGACAAAGGAGAAATTTCGAAGGTATTCATGGGCCCCGTAAAAGAATCTCAAGGCGCGAGAAAAGCTCTGAACTTTAAAAGAGCAACAGAAAAATGAAAGAAATCTTTCTCTTTCTCTCTCAAAGATACCAGCATCGAGATTTAATTAGATTAAAAACTTAATTAGAGTACTACTTCCCTAAAAAGCACCATCTACTTATCCACTTTGAAAAATCTCTTATTTTAATTCTCAAATACTTGCAAATATTGCAACCCTTAAACGTACCCCTTCTCCTTTCCATCTATCATCAACACTACAGTCATTTTCTCATGAATCTACCATTTTAAATGCTCTCGAAACCATCTAGAGTATCACCCACAACTACATCGCTAACGATAAAGTTCCCAACCGAAAGGGAAAACGATTTTCAAGAATTTTCCTGGAAATCGACGACCCATTTCACAATCCCCGCCGAGTAAACACAAGCGCACGAGAAACTCCGATGTAACGATGTATAAACACGTGGGGGTAAATTCAGGCAGAGCATTAATACTTCAACATTAATATTTCCATCAAGGTATTACGGCGTGGTAAAACCGGGCAATTTCAAGAGCCGGTCTAATTGCGGATGTGCTGCCAGGCCCGTACGAATAACTAATCAGCGCAAATGTCACCGGCTTGTATGCATTGCCAGCATGCATACACGCCATACTCGATTCGGCCGCAGAGGGCTGAAGGGTTGGAAGAGAGACCGAGTGCAACGGGTATGCTTAGCACGTGCAACTGCAACGCTTCACTCTGCTCGGGAAACCGACGATGTGGACAATATCGAATCGAATCAACGCGAGAATTAAGAATTCGTGACATTGGCAATGCCGAGGTTCTTTCGGAGAACGTCTCGCTTTATGGGGGTGAAAACTAGAGGGGTGATACTTTCACTATTTTTTCAACTATAGATGGGTTTTCACCTAACTCAGAGGAATTTTCAAAGTTGAGTCACTAATTGGAAATTTTCAAAGATGTACTCAGAATAAATTAGTTTTAGGGCTGACAGTTATTTTGGATTTTTGTAATTTTTGAATGTTGCGAGGAGACTTAGAGGTTATTTGCTCTTCGACTTTCTAAAAATGTGGTATAACACGTTAGAGAACTTTGGAGAACGTTGGAGAACATTAGACAATATTGGAGATAGTTGAAGAACAGTGGAGAACGTTGGAGAACATTAGACAATAATAGAGAATATTTCGGATAGTTGGAGAGCAGTGGAGAACATTGGGGAACGGTGGAGAACATTAGAGAACATTGGGGAATATTGGAGAACAGTGTAGAACGTTGGAAGGACATTGGAGAACATTGGAGAACGTTGGGGAACATTGGAGAACATTAGAGAACATTGGAGAATATTAGACAATAATAGAGGATATTTGAAATAGCTGGAGAGCAGTGGAGAACATTGGGGAACATTGGAGAACATTAGAGAACATTAGACAATACTGGAGAACATTGGAGAACGTTGGAGAACATTGGAGAACATTAGACAATACTGGAGAATATTGGAGATAGTTGGAGACCAGTAGAGAATATAGGCGAACATTGTAGAAACTTTGGAGAACGTTGAAGAACATTGGAGAACATTGGAGAACGCCAAGACTGTCTCATAATTAAAAATGTCTACTGAGCTTTACTAAATTATAATTCAATGGGACATAATGATGGTTAATTTTTGAAGAAACCTCTACATGCCCGAAAGGATCGATTCACTGTAATGAAACGATGCCTATTGAATCGAATCAGATTTATGAGCACACATTGAACTTGATCCCGTCCGCAGATTAAAGCCCGCGAGCATTGACGTCGCGAGAGCGTACTTTGTGCTCGAATAGCAGGAAGCACGTCGCGCTACGTCCACGCAAACTCCCGGTATTTCTATCCTTTCTTGTATGCCTGCCTGCTCGTAGAACGCTCTTCCTGCTTGGATATCGTATTTACTAGCGGAAACGTAGAAGCACTGCTTTCACAAAGGATTCCAGAGAGTCTGATCTTTGTGATGCACACAGGACAGGAGTTTTTGAGGTGAACGCAATTCCTGAAAGTGGTGCAATTTGTAACGACGAAAGGGGATTCGAAAATCAAGGAAATTTACCCTTGCCGAAATTTCTCTTTGTCCATCGAACCAGATATCAAATCTATCCGATTACACCCTTTGTTAAGGTAGGAAGAATACAAAATTGAACAATGACTGATAGAATTAAAACTGAAATCTATCAGGAAAGCCAAAGGGTTAATAAATAAATTCATTAGCTGACCCTAGTCTTTGTTACTTGAGTTTTCTTTTTTTCAAAATATTTGTTTAATATATTTTAATTACTAAGTGTAGGTTTAACTTTAAGCAGGAAAAATGATAGAAGTCTTCAGTGCTTTCTTTTAAAATTCTAAAGCTCAACTACCCTTAGATCCCACTGCACCGAGAAGTTCTGAATTTCATTAAATTTTAAAATTCCATCGAAGCATCGAAGACACTATACTTTTTGACGATAAATTCTTTATCAAGTTGTAAAATAATTCTCAACATTGCAATGATAGTCGCCGAGTTTACTTCTACCTGATTATTGAGCGTGCTCGTGTAACCGGCAATACATACCGAGTGTCCGGCGTTAACTATTGCAGAATTTCGAAACTCGTATTAGTGTATGGAAGCAACCAACGTGGATTTGAATTTCCATCGTGCCACTGATAATCCAGTGTAGCTACATAGATAGATAGGTAGATCGCAGCGAGGCTGAATATCCACGGTGTCCCCCATCGTACGGGAAATGGGAAACTCATTAACAGGGAAATTCACGATTCGACTGTAAAAAGCCGATTTCAACTTCGAGATTCCGTTAATAGAGAGGAGAAGCAATTCGTGGTCTATAATTTCATTGAAAGAAACGAAATATTAAACTACCGTCAACGTTGCAATAATATCGGACGAGGGAGTAAGTGCATGGCAGATAGAATTATCTTAATTATAGCTCGCAAGATTAAATTCCCGGATGTGTGTAATATTTCTATCGTATCTCGACGATTTCTTTTTCGTCGAGCAAATTAAAATCCATCTTCCATCGTGAACCTGTCGCGCTTCCAATTATATCAACTTTAACGACCATCCTACATTAAAACGATACAGGTTTACCTTTAACGAGAAAAATCTCTTTTCCCGGTATTCCAAGTTATTTCGATAAAATCTTTCGTCGGGTAAAAAGAAAAAATCGTGTAACCCGCAAAAATCACGAAACAACGAGCGACGAAACGCCAGGGAGTATCGAGAGGCTCGGTTTTTAATTTCCCATGCGCCCATGGCACGTTTATTAACGCCATCGGTTCACCAACGTACCGGCAGGAGGAAAACACAGTTATTTGTTATTTTCACGTGCCGTCCAACGAATCGACACGAGGCCATCGAGCGGCATTAATGTTTCTCGTATTCTCTCCACCTCCTCATCATCCTTTCTTTTTTTTTCCTCTCATTCGACGAGGCGATTCACATTAATATATTTTGTTTATTAAAGTGCGGCGAGCGGCAGTGTTTCGTTCATTAAAATAAAGCGAGTCATTATTATTCGAACAGTCGAAATTTACTTTTATTATTATGCACCGAGGTGAAACGTGTTTCTATCTTGCATTATGTAATTCGCGTCACGGTTTGACAGACACGGTTGACACTTCTCGATGATTCGCACTATTTCGTGCCGTTTCAAAAGTGAATTTCCTGCCTCGATTTCAATCGGTGAGATCAACGTCCGATTTCTCCTTTCTTTCAGTTCATTCAATGCGGATTTTTATTGTAAAAAAATATCATTATGTGATCTTTCGACTTTGATATCGTTCGAGTAACATGAAACTCTTGATTTCTCGCGTACGTCATGGTTTTAAGGCAAAAGTAACATCGTTGACAGAAATATTAACGTTGGTTGCACGAATGTTTCAAGGAATATAAGAGATACGCGTGTTTAATCTCCAGCGAAACAGATTTATGTCGTGGTTGAATAAATCGTCGTTCTTCGTGCAATCGGTGCAACATCCGCTGGAGAACGCATCCTGTCAGGCTGGTCTATCATTTTTAGCCGATTGAATGATGCGCAAAACGCGTCGCGTGTTCTCCAACTTATGCAACCGATGCTGGAAAGAACGTAGAAAAAATTCTGTAAAAATTATTCTCCACTCGGCAAGTGAGGGAATTTCGACGATCCTTTTTTAGCAGTGAAAACTGGCTTTGGTTGATGTGGACATTGATGACGATTTTTTCATGTTAAGGTGAAAAAAAAAAGGTTTTGTCTGTGGTATTTGGATGAAACTGGTTACGGTAATGTTACGAGGGGATATTATGGCATCGTTGTTTGCTCACGAGGAAATAATATCATTTGAAAACGCTTCAATCGGGTTTGCCGTGTCACGGAAATGCAATATTGTCTTTCAGCTGACCGCGTGTCTTTCAAACGCTACGACATTGAGAAACCGGAAGAATTTATCTCGTATCCAATGCCTACGTTGCAACGCATTCAGACACATCGCGAGTGCATTAAAACGAGTTGCAGAATGCGAAAACATGAAATTCATCAAAGAATAATTAAACGGACCTTGGTTTTATGAGCAAATAAATTCGTACTGTCTCTTCTCGCGATTATCAATTAATAATTCCTCTAGAAATAAGAAACTTCGTCGTTCCTTTTTTTTCTACCCTGAATGTAATTAAAATATGATTTTTTCTAACGTCAGAAACTCGTTCGAGGACATATTACAGTCCTGTTAAAAAGTTTCTTGTAAGCCTACAATTGAAAATTGTTCAATCATATTTTAATACGTGGAGGCTGTGATTATTCACACTTATATAATTTGTATTTGCGTGTTTATACAACTTCTCCTGGACAGTTTACCGCCTTTTTTATCGGCGCACTGAAATCAAAAGTTTGCCGGTCTGTATATTCTTCTGACGTTTGCAAATTTCCGGTCTGATAGTGCCGTATCCTTCACACGCTCGACATATCTCACACTTGCCAAGAAAGTGACACAATTAAAAAAAATATGACCTTAAACCAATCACTATAAAAATATTGCAACTACACCTCTCAATAAACCATTAAAATCTCATTCCTTTATCTTGACAATTTATCAAGCAAAAAATTAACATCTTTCACAATATACCTTTAAAATAAAAATCCAAAGATGAAGGATAAAGATAATCCAACTTGTTTTATAAACTTTATCCTTCTCAATTGTAAATAATGTCCATTTATATTAATCAACTATTTTTTCTTCCTCAGGAAAATATACTTTTCATACCAGTGCCACTTTCTTCAAGCAAGCAATACAGTTTGCAATATCACTCTAATCTTATCATTTCTGTTTGACATTTTGTTCTCAAACTCTCATTCGACCTTTAGCAAGCATCTTAACCGCGAAAATTCCATGAAAATTTCAATTACAATCTATCGATTTCGAAGGAACGCTTTCAAAGTTCCATGCTCTTTGGCCAATTGCAATTGGCTCGTGAATTGATTGCGAGGCGATAAAAAGCAACACGGCAGAAACAATCAAATTCTCACGCGAATGCACGTACGAGAGAAAACGCAAGAAATCGTGTCACGGTTATTGGGTCGGTTCATAACGCGCGACGTGCAGCCAGCGTTGAAAACGCGAGCAAAGTTATCTCCGATAAGCCGGCTTCTCGACGCAACGACGTCTCTCGTTTTTCCATTCTTCGAGCTGCCGGCTGCCGTTCGCTTTTAACGGAGAAAACGGGAATTCTGCCGGTCTGATATCACAAATTCCTTCCGAGGAAATCTCAGAGAGAAGCGAGAGAAAAATGGATGCGCGTTACGTGAAATGAAGTCGATGGGAAATTCGTCTTTCATCGGCTCATCTCGAGGGATTTCAGTCTCATCGATGACAGATAATTTTTAATAATAGGTGAGTCTATGGTGAGTAAGAAGTTAAGGGCTTGAATTTACAATCAGTGGAGCTGAGTTCCAATATACTGTCATTTGAGAAATTTTTTCAAATTATTATTTAACACTTTGACTGCCATGGAGGTCACCGGTGACCGGCGCTATTGAATTCATTAAATTTCCGTGTAACTTGGAAATTGTAATATTTATGAATTCTCGGATATATTAAATATTTAAATATCGACATTAAAAAGATAAAGGTCTGCCGAATATCTATCGATCTGTATCTTTAATGTTTCTGCTTTGCAAAAATACGAATTTAATAGAAAAAGTTCCACTTCAGTAGAAATGATGAATCTAGCGAAATACCGGTGGCGTTCAAAGTGTTAACCCCTTGGCCTACGATTTCCCTCCTGACTACCTCCGTGATTAGAATTAAATTAGTAAAATAAAAATTGATCAGTCATTTTCTATATATCGCACAATTTATGGCGATATTAATACCACAAATATTATCGTGTCACTGATATCGTCAATTTTATAGGTTTTTAGAAAATTGGAAAAGTGCCTGTTATATACCTGGGACTGGGTAGATGGGAACCTAACATAGTTGGAAATAATTATGGCAAATAGAGAGCTATGGTGAGTCGAATGGGCTCGAGTTCAAGTGTCTCATTGCCTCAGGAGTTTGGAATTTAAATATTATAAAAGTCCTTGACAAGATACCATAAAAATCAAAGTCGAAAGAATAGAAAAAAATGTATCAGTAATTATAATAAGTCTGAGACTATGTTTTTTTTCCATGAGACGTTGACTTTGCAAGAGGAAGAATGGAAGATTTTTCATTAAGTTTGATGGAAATTCGAGAGCATCTTGCAAGGCCAGGTGTAAATTACTCGAGGAGCGGGTATACTCGAGGAAAAGGAACGAACGATTGGTCCAAGAATCGATCGGTTCGAGGATTAATTACAATGCAAATTGATTCGCGCCAGTTTTTCCCTCCTCGAGAAAAGGAAATTGATTTTCCGTTAATTAAACGTCGTCGCTGAACCCGATCCTAATTAGGATTCCCTCTGTTCGTTAACGAATATATCGAGGATCGAGTAGCCCTTGGCATTCTTTCCGGTAGAAGAGTCTCGGGTCGTAAGACCTCCGAGGAAAATTTCAAAAAGCTCTCAAACGGCTGGGTCACCCTTTTTCCTTTTTCCACGGGATTGTAAAAATGACGGGAAGAGAGGAAAGACGATGTGAAAGGGAGTGGAAAATCCACGGTGGTCTCTTTGGATTATCGCGCCGACTGGCGAATAATCGATGAGCTCCGATCGATTTCCTCCAAGTTTTTTTCCCGATCCACGGGAATGGAGTCGTTGGCGAGGGAGGAAACTATAGGAAGAAGATGAGAGTAAAAGGGACTGAGAGAGGAAAATGGGGTGAAAGAATGAAAGAGAGACTGTACGAAAGTGAGAGAAAAAGAAGAAGTGAGAGAGATGCAGGAAGAAACCAGCCGGTTCCGCTCTGTAAAACAAAGATGCATTTCTCTCGAGGAAAAGCCATTTTCTCGCCTCGCGCCGCTTGTTTACCTCGGGTCATTTATAATTTCTATCGCACGGTGGCTGCGTCTTGTTTACGACGTCCCGACGTTTCGTCGGCCGAATCGACGATTCCGTTCGCCATGGAATTCACTGACTCGGATCTATTATTCCGCCGAGTGACTCGTTAATCCTGGCTTCTCGGTTATCGTCAACCGAGAAAGTAGCGAAAATAGGAATTTATGGAGCGATCATTTTTATAGTCATGCTGGAGAACGTTGTACAATACCGACAAGTAGAAAAACATTTAAGCCGCACGAATTTCACTTTTAATAAATTTTTGATTATATCGAAAATCAAATTTACAATATCTACCGTTATTCTATGTGATTAATTTGCATCTGTTGGAATATCTAAGCTTTCATGGAAATATTTTCTACTTTTATCTCATGAAATTTTACTTGAGTGAGCTTGGAGAACGTGGTACTTTTTTCTGAGAAAAGAAAAATACAAATTCGAACGTTAGAAATATAAAAATTCCTCTTCTTTTACATTTCTTCTCATCTACACTTTCGAGTTTTCGAAATCTATGCTAAGATATTAGAGGGACCGGAAAGTAATGTCATTTTTTACATTAAATTCAAAGAAATAAATTTGTCCCGAGTTTGTATTTTTAATCAATGGCATAATCATCCTCGTCATCAACAACCTTTTCTCTCCTGAAAATTTTCAATGCCGGAAGGGTAAAAATCAATTGGTTTTTGAGCAAAATATCTAGAGAAACGACATTATTTTTTGGTACCCCTAATACATTGACAAATAAAAAAGAAAAAGTTCCTTACAAGTACCGAAGGAATTTTTCAACTCGCTCTGACTGGTAGCCAGTCTGAAACTTGACCTCTGTGACCACCATATTTCCCATAGAATTTTTCAATGTCAAAACTTTCATCGACCTGATTTATCGAGTACCAATGCAACCCGAGAAAATACGCACGAAGTACAAACAACATCCAAAGGAGCTTCTTTTACGGAAAGAGATCTATTTGCCAAGTTCCATCTCCGACTGTGAAAGACCGTAAAAGCGAAATATCGCTTGCTTCGTTGACAACGAGGCAAGCCTTTCATCGAAGAAGGAAACAACGTAACGATCAAGCGTTTCTAAAACGTTTCTCAACGATTGTTCCTCTCGAAGTTGCAAGTGGCAGAAGGTTTCTTCGCCACGTTTCAACGGGCTATTACTAACGCTATTAACGAGGAAAAGAACAAAGATCGAAAGGTTCTCCACTTGGTTGAAAACTTGGACCTTCTTGGAGACAATATTACTGTGTAAATTACCGAGTAAATTCTCCTAAGTACTTCTCCAAGACTCAGACTTAAATTCATGCAAATGTTAGCGGAACTACAAACTCATGAAATTTTAAAGAGTAACACTCATGAACAAATTGTCGAGGATGGAAGGGCACGAGTAAATCTTCCGGACGCTTTCCGTGTTACCATATTTCTCTCCTCCAAGTTTTCACGCCGTGTATTTCAGAAATTTTAGAAAGAAACCGACGATGAAAAGGTAACTCAAAATTGCAAAATAAAGTTCTCGACTCAAGAAACATTTACAAATTTTATACTTTTAAAACCTAATGCACGTGTTCACCTTCCATGTTTCACCTTCTATCTACCCTATCAACTTTACACACCTTCAGTCTCAAAATTTGCAAAAATTCCATTCTCAATACTTCAAAAATCTAATATTGAATACTTGTTAATATTTTTAAATCCAAAATTCCACCTGCAATTCACCGTCCTTCCACTTTTCACCCTCTATCTACCCTATCAACTTTCCAAATCTTCTGCCTCAAAACTTGCAAAAATTTCATTTTCAGTATTTCAAAAATCTAATATCGAATACTTGTTATTATTTTTAAATCTAAAATTCCACCCGTAATTAACAAAACATCTCTGCAAACACAAATAAAATTATAATCTCTCATCCACTCAACATTTCTATCCTATTCTCGTCTATCGATGAATTCCTCTCGGCTAATTTCGCAAATAATTTCATTCCCTCGAAACCCACAGATTTCCGAGGAACAGCGATTGTTCCTGGTGGAAAAAAAAATCGCGACAAAACCGAGACGCAGCGGTGGTCGGATTCGATTAATTCTCGTCAAGAGCCAACCTCGAATTCCGGATGCGGGATTGGCCTCTGAATCGCTGCTGGTCGAGAGAGCCCGGATGAAAAATGTACCGAGTGTTGCAACTGCCGTTGGAAAATGTACACGGTGCATGTGCAGCACCGGCACCTGCATCGTTCTTTCGTTCGGCGTTTTTCCTTCGCCAAAGAGACCGAGAGAAGTGAGCGGGATGGAAGGAAGTCCAACGAAAAAGGGCAAAACCACTTGCTCGAATTCAGCCAACTTTTACCTAGTATTTCAACCCGCTAAAGGGACGATAGTTGCCTCGTTATTCCAATTGCAATTTGTCGGTTAAGGATCGATGGATCGTGATAGAATTAATTGTTATAGCGATCGATTTTACATAGATACAATCACAGTTCGTATATGTCTTTGGAAAAATAAATACGGTAAGTCGTCCACCATGAAATGTTTGATACTGAATCTGCCTTTTAGCTCTTTCCATTTCCAACTTCACGAAAAAGTTTCCCTCGATTTATCCGCGTCCATTTCACAGTGGCGTCGCGATTTTTCAAGGATCCGACAATGCACCAGCGGAGGGAAGTTTTACGTAGCGCCGAATTTCCGGATATCGGTATAAATAACGGTGGAAAATAACGTAGAAATGAAGTTTGAGCTAGAGTGGATATATCGATACGTTCGTGGCGATACACACAGTGTTCTGATATCGGTCAAACGTGCAACTAGTATTTCCAGTATATCCAGTGTGAGTTTCGTGGCGGGGTTGGATAATAATCCAGTTTATCTTACGTTCGGCTTATATAATTCTATCCTATGGTAGAACAATATTTCAGATGGGGATATTCCGTGAAATAAGAGCACGGACCATGGAAGAGACCCTGGAACTACGTTGTCTCATAAATTCCATCCGATTTCTTCGATAAAAAACAATCATTCCGGATACCGTAATGTATCGTACATTAGCAAATTCCCCTCGGGGAAGGAGACGTCGAGTTCTTTTTTTATAACTGTAAAAGCTCGCTGGAGTAATAAATTTAATTTAAGAAAATTGGGTCTCCTGAGTTTTCTCTCCGCTTCGTGTTAAAAAATTAGAGTCTGGTTAGGGTGATTTTCGAGGAGCAATTTCTTCACTGTACTGTATTTTAGGGGAATCGAGGAAATGGCATTTGTCAGAAGTTGTAAAAAGAATTTAGATAAATTGCTAATTAGAGAGTAATTTTTTTCATAAGTCTCAAATATTCTTGAGTCAGTGTTCAACGATTTTTTTTTCATTTGTCGGCTTAACTTTGTAAAATTCATAGACCACTGCGAATTTAAAAAAACCCACTGGTATTTCAACGTAAACAAAAGAATCCCTTCCCAACTCGTTAGAAAATATCCAGAGTACCTTCAGCGGGAAACGAGGGACAAGAATTTCCAAGTAAAATCATAGAAAAATTTCGAAAATTCTCTCGGCAATCCGGTGGGCATCGATCGGTCGCAAAAATATGAATATACTTGGCGAGAGGAAGGTGCGTCGTCTGAAATTTCAGCGAGGCGGGAAAATTTCCGTTGGAAAATCAGCGGAGCAAGGCCGTCGAGTTCCTGTCGCTCGAGAGTTTACTTGGTCACGATGCGACCAAGTTACGAACGATGAATTATTTCCGAGCAAACATCATGTACGAACAGTTACCCTCTTGCTTCAACCCGTCGAAGCGCGCACCGACCTCCAACTTCGTCACCCTGGAGACTCCAGCATTTTATAAGCTCGAACCGGAGTCTCGAGCGTTTCCATCGTCTTTTCGGTCTGCGGGCTTTCAGAATGTCGATCGTTCTAAATTTATGTAGTATAGTGTACACCATACTACATTTGAGAGAAAGGTTACGTTAGATCTCCGCTAGGTCGACGAAGGTCAAGTTCTCCGGGGTTCCTCCGGGTTACTGATCTTAGTATCTCTACTAAAAATCCACGAGGGGTAGTTTGAAGGTTTGCACCACCCTAAGGAACTAAAAATTTGTGCTAGGTCAGGGCTAAAGCTGGAGTAGATTAGCAAAGGTCAAGTTCTCCGGGGTTCCTCCGGGTTACTGATCTTAGTATCTCTACTAAAAATCCACGAGGGGTAGTTTGAAGGCTTGCACCACCATAAGGAAGTAAGAAATTGTGCTAGATCAGGGCTAAGCCTGGAGTAGATTAGCGAAGGTCAAGTTCTCCGGCGTTCCTACGGGTTTCTAATCTCAGTATTTCGACTAAAAATCAACGAGGGGTAGTTTGAAGGTTTGCACCACCATAAGGAAGTAAGAATTTGTGCTAGATCAGGGCTAGGCCTGGAGTAGATTAGCAAAGGTCAAGTTCTCCGAGGACCTTGGATTTATCCTACTCTAAGAATCTTTAATATAAGATGATGTAGGTCTTAGGAAGATTTCTTCCATGATAAAAAAATAAAAAATTTGGGTTAGACCTGGTAGGGTCAGCGAAGGTCAAGTTCTTTGGGA
Organism: Cerceris rybyensis; assembly: GCA_910591515.1. Classification (NCBI taxonomy): domain Eukaryota; kingdom Metazoa; phylum Arthropoda; class Insecta; order Hymenoptera; family Crabronidae; genus Cerceris; species Cerceris rybyensis. The sequence goes on along the minus strand of OU342801.1, from coordinate 3,763,855 downwards.
CCCTAGGTTTTTCCTACTCTCAGAATCTCCAGTAGAAGATCACGAATGTCTTTGTAAGTTTTCTTCCATGATAAAAAAAAAGGAATTTGGATTAGGCCTGGGTAGGATCGGCGAAGGTCAAGTTCCTACCCTTAGTATCTCTAGTAGAAGAACATCAATGACTTTAGAAGATTTCCAGCACGAAGGAAAAGGAAAGAACTTGGATTAGGTCACTGAAGGTCAAGTTCTTTGGAGACCCTGAGGTCTTTCACCCCTTAGGAGGCTGTAGAAGCCTTTCGAAGAGAAGAGAGAAAGGACCAATTTGAGTCGAGCATGACCTAGTTATTCTTACTGTTATTGGTCCCTTTTTAAAGTTTTACACTTACGATCAATTCTCCTGAGACGTGTAATCTACGTAAACCTGTATGTCCAGATCATAGTGATCATGGCAGTTGAAACGAAGAATAAAAGTAGGATCTGGTAGAGTAATAGGAGAACCTCCGTTGCCCACCTACCATCACGCTAGCCATTTTCTCGTAGACGTACAGTGCCTATAATATCTACACATGTACGTACACGCAGGAACATTAATTATGCCCATGTCAATGTGCCGCCACGTATGTTTACTCGCTCGTGTATACCTTCGACTGTGTATTCCAACGTCTGTGTGTACGGACGACCGTAAAATAGGTGCGTGTATCGATGCGTGCAATCGTAACTGGACGTAATCGATATTACCTGTATTTGCAGATGCGGAGGAACGCTCAAAATTGTTCACTGTATGTACGTTGCTGCAAGTACCAATTGTAATTGCATCGATTTATTGGATTGCAAAGTGTCGCTTAGTACTTTGATCTGGAAGAGATTACGTTCGGGAAACCGAAAGATTTTCTACGCTCCTCTTTCGAATTTTGCCTTTGAGTTTTCGTGAGAACCCAATTCAAGATGAAACAAGAAAGGACAAAATTAGAGGAATTTGAGATTCTATGGGGTAATATTCCGAAATCTACCAAAAAATATACAAATATTAGGGTACCAATATTACTAGTGTTATATATACAGCAGTTAGGGGTTGAAATAGCTACCCTGTTCAAAAAATAATTATATCACACAGCCTTAACCCTTTGCGGTCCTATGTCGATTTACATTCGACTTAGTTTCTCACTTCATTTCATTTTCTAACGATTTAACATCGACTATCCAATTTCACAATGTTCTAAAATCACCTAAATATCGGTCAGCACTTATAGTAACCGCTAGCATTAAAAAAAACATTCACCTAATGATAGAAACTGTGAAATTAATTTCACTATCAAAACTGCTAAACCAATTCGAACCGCAAAAGGTGAAACTCATTTCTCCTCGCAAATCCTATCAACAGCACCCAACATTAAAATTCTCTCCAACTTCAATTTCCACCCTTTTCAAAAACAACCGAAAATCTACCAAGTACGATGGAAATATTCAAAGACCAAGTATCCTCCTCGACGATACATACTTCGAACAATGCATCCGTGTGCATTTGCGGGTCCCATAGATTCTCACGAATACTTCGCGACTGTATAACGTTCGTGTTTCGCGTGCAAACGTCGGTGCGCACACGCGAATCCTATTCAAAGTATACCCCCCAAACGGGGACATAACGGCATTGTCGAGGGGTAGTACACTAGGAAACAATGGCTTATTCCCCAGACGACGAGGTCACTAGAGTTGTCTATCTAGTGAGAACCAAGTCTCAGTGGTTACGAGGAAGCTTACACGGTGTAACCTTAAGGGAAATGCTCGTCCTTGTTTTCCCAGCCGTCCCTACGACATCGGTATCCAAGTTTTCTCTTTCTACCCTGCTTGGCCCGTTGTGTCACCCCGTAAGACGGTCGATAGAGTACGTGCTTCGAGGCGCAAACCCTTCGTCCTTCCCTTTCCCAGGATCGATCCTCGAGAAATGCACTGAAAAATGCAGTCTCCCGCATTTCAATGCGAGCACGGCATGCATTCTATCGTGGAAATGTTTCCGACGGTACTCAGGAATTGCGATATTCTTATTCAGAGAGGACATTTCGGAGAAGGGTGGGTTTGGGGGTGTGAAAAACCAAGTATATCTTTTATGAAGGCGTGAAGGATATTACAAGATCGAGGCGAATTAGATAGATACAAAAAGGGCGGAGAACCTCAGTGGATTATGGGGGTTGAAGAATTTTTTTGAAGTGTATTTATAATATTTGTAAGATTATGGTTGTGTATGAAAACAAATTTTCCAAAATTCTAAACAGATTTAAATTCGAAACTCACATGAAATTACTGAAATTCCTCATAGCCGAACCGTGAAATTTTCACATCCCTCTCGATCAGGACGAGGGGAAATTCCTGTCGAAAAATCACCAAATTCCTTGAAATAAATCGTGCAAAAATAAACGTCCACCCCTGGCAACGATCTAATCAAAGCCTCCGTCGACGATTTGCGATTATAACGATTCAACGTGGCCAAAATCGTCGAGCACCCTTCTGCCCATTGTTCGAGACAATTACGTGTAATTTCGACCAGCAGGAATTAGCCTCCGATGGGTGGAAGGCAACGAAACGTGGAGAAGAAAAAAATGGAGGAGATAGTAGCACGGAAATCACGTTCGCATGAATGGATGAATTTCCATCGAGGGTTGAAACCAGGGGGTGGTGGTCGCGCGATGAAAACGACGTCGAGCCAATGTCGGTGGGAACAACATCCGCGCAAACACATCCCGCAAATCACACGATCCCATGTGTTTCCTTCTATCATCGGTATAATTACGTTTACCATCCAACGACTTGCTTGCACAAGAATATCACCACGTGTGTGTATATCTTTGGTGCGTTTGTACAGCCAACGACAAATGTTCATGGACCAACACAATGTGAGACCAATATTTATTTGTGCCGCAATAAGATCATGCATCGAAACTCTACGATTGCTATTTTCTTTCGATCCTCCAGGGAACGAGAGGGTGGAGTGGCAATCGTGATTTTAACTTGGGATTTTTGTGATGACGTCAAGTTTATCAAACTTTAGAGTAGCAGTGATAGAGATTGTAGCAGTAGTTGGGAAATTATTGGATTGATTGAGAGGGTGATCTAGATTTGAACTTTTAAATTAGATCAGAGGTATGCATAATTAATAAAATATCAAAACTAGTTGTCGAAATAATTGGTTTACGTGTTGGTTAGGTTTGTGTTAGGTTTGAGTTAGACTTGAGTTAGGACTGGCGGATGTTTGCATAAACTTGGATGCATTTGGGGGGCATAGTTGAAGCGTAAAGGATTCGAGTAAATTCCAAGCTGCAATGACTTCTGCAGAAATTTTTGTAGTACTTTCACGTGGCATATTTGATGATATTTCAAGGTGAAATTGTCGGTGAACAATTGGTGTGTTTCATTGAGATCATATAAATAATGTCTTATCTTCTGTTTGTGCAACGAGCAACAAGATTCATGAGCCATCGCATGTACCACAGCAAAGACTGTCGGCGTAGCGTTTTCGCGATCCGAATATCTCGTTCTTATCTCCCAGTTACGACAGAATGATGTTCTTAATTTCACGGAATTATAGATTGAAGCCTATCGCAAACGCAGTAAATTGCGTTTCGCCGGAATGCGAGTGAATTACAACGTCTGCGTGATCGCAGAAATTCCATTTCAGTTCGTTCAGTATCAAAACTCAAACTCTGCATTTCCGTGCGAAATTCCGTTTCGCGACTGTTATTCCCGTCAAAGTCCATACACATCCTCAAAGTCCGTCCTTCGGACAGGAATTTTTGCCGTTCCAACAAAAGAAACTTCTCTCCGCTTTGAAGTTTGTAAATCGGTTTACCGGAATCGTAGATCCGGAATCGCTCAAGAGGGATTTAAACTTCCCACTTTCGATATTACTCGATTCAATTAGATGTTGCACTCTCGACAATCCGCAAAACTTTGTCTCTTATCGCCACAAAACGAGGACAGATATTTCCTACTAGCCTTCGGACAGTGGAAAATTTCCCTTAATTTTTCACATAACAGTAATCGATATCCATAAAGACATTAATGGCGAAAATAATTGGAGCAACGATACGCCATTTACTATCGTTCCAAGAAATTATCTCTAATCCTCTTTCTTATCATGGCAAACAGATATCAACTGCGTCTAAAAGGAAAATAAGGAATGAAACTTACTTAGGACTCACTGACTTCACTTCCGCCAAGGTAGGATTATACATCCGATCCTCTCCGCTATTTCTAGTCACTCCTTCGAGCACATTAACACCATAACCCTTAACAACGAGGTCCACCAAATCGGCAAAGTTATCGTGCACTTCCGATTTCTCAGTCCTCGAGTCCTTAATCTCTCTGGCAATCTCAGCAGCACCATTTTCAGTGGTACCACCCCCATCCCCACTGATCTGTTCCTTACTTCCGTTTATCCTCTGCAGGAACTTCCGCCGGAAATTATTATAAACCGTATCCGCATTTGGATCATCTCCCATCCTCACGCGACCATGACTCGCAACTAAATGATGTCCACTGTAACCCAAGTCCATCTGTAGATCCATAACGAGAAATATCGTGAACAAAATCGCAAAGGCGCTCAAACCGAGCACCAATCTATCGCGAATTCTGATCATTCGTACGGTGAACTTCATTTTGCGATCGTTCGTATCGGTAATTCTTCGATAACCACTCTTCCCAGGTTTCCTCCTATTCTTCGTTCGTTCGTATTCACACAGAGGAAATCCAACCGTTGACTTCCGGTCAGATTGACCTCCCCTCGAAGTGATTCCTGAAGAAGATCCTTCGGTTGTCTCCTTGGCAGGAATAGGAGAGGAATTTAAGGAAATCGATTCCCGTGATTTTAAACCATCCTCGATCGATACCAAGGTGGTTCTCCTGTTCGTACTCTCATGGGATATATCGTGGATTAGGCTGTGGCTTTCGATAACTCCTGGTGTCCTATCCCCTTTCGAATTTACGTCCAACGATTGGACGGAATCTACCGGGTCACTTGTCCCGTCGTTCTTCAAGTACCAACGATTCAATTCCGTTCGACGGTTGACTCGATAGGTCGTAAGGTTCGAGTAGCTTAGTAAACCCTCTTCAAAAGGGTCCGAAAAACTCGTAGAGTACTCGTTCGAGGTAAATCCGTCAAGTCGGCTCGAGTTCTCGGCCTGTTTCGCGACTAGCTCGTGTTTACTTTCCTCTCCCGCAGCCTCGCGGCTTCTCCTCTCCTTCTCGTCCCCACCTTCGCCCTGGGTATCCGTGAAATTTGCAAGTTTGCATTTTACGTCGCTCGACGAGCTGTCCGTTGGACTTACTTGCACCACCACCTCCTCCTCGGCTACGAAATCCTCTTTCTCGTAGTCTTCGTCACGCTGGTAGCTGTTGCCTGCTCGTATCGACACTCTTGCTGAATCTCGCTTATCGACTGACCCGTCGCTATCGGTTGCTCGGCTGAGTCTCTTCGACCTTTGAACCTGCCAGTCGTCTGGCGGTGGAGAGTTCTTCAGCTTTGTCGAGTACCGGTGTACCTTTGCTTTATCTTGGTCCCTGAGATATGACCTTGACTCGGACCAACAGTCGTTGAATCTTGAGAGTACACGACGTCTTTGGAGAACGGGTGAAAAGTCTGCTGGAGAATCGCTGGAATCTTCCCCCGGGTGTCTTCGATAAATGGAACCACCTGGTGAATTTAAGGTTCTAGTAGTTGATTCTACGGTGAAGGGGTCGTCGTGACTTCTGGATCTTGCTCGAGCTGAAGGTGACCTTTCTAAGCGTCTCCTGATGAGGGCACGTTCCTCGAGTAACCTTAGATTGTCCTCTGAACGGATCAAGTCTTCAACGTCCTCTACGGAGACACTTTTGGATCTTGATGAATCCTCTTCGTCTAGAAATATTCGACGGGTTACTTGGAGGTTTGGTGTTGAGTTTTTCGAAGCTACGACAGTTTGGATTGTCTCATTAACAAGATTCTTTCCATTTTCTCTGTAGAGAGTTTCAGTCGCGGAATAATCGATGATCGACTCGATATTTGGAAGATCAGAAAAGTCGATGGAATCCCTCGAAGATGTTGAACACAATTCTTCGTGGTTGATCTCACTGAGGAGTCTTTTGTGGAGTTTCTTTTTTCTCACCGGTGGTACAGGTGTCTCTTGATTTTTGCTGCTGGTCAAACTGTCGCTGCTGACACTCGATAAGAATTTTTTCCTCAGTAACAAAGGACTTTTTTGAATATTTCTAACCAATCGCTCGCAACTTTCGCCGATGTTGTCTCTAGAGGTTTTCACGAACCGTCTGAAGATGGAGTCGCTTTTGTGAAATTTCTGAGCGACCTTATCTTCCTCTTCAACGATGCCCTCTGTTTTGTAATTAGGATCATCAAGTTCTTTCGATCTTCCAATTTTTTCTTGACGGCTGAATTTAAATCTTGATCTACCAAAGAAGTGCTCGCGTTCATGAGACTTGACGCGATCGCTCAAACTCTTCTTGATTTTTGTGCCGGTCCTTCGAGATGGAAATCTCGAATTGGTGACATCCTCGGTCGAAAAGTCGACCTTGAAGATGGATCTACTCGTTTGAATCTGCTCCTGCGAAGGTTTATTCGCCTTTGAATCGCTATCTTCGTATATCTGGTGGCTCGAACGTGTTGTCTCGAATTCTGAACCACTTTCGCGACATCTCCTGCCGTCCAGAGTTCCCTTCGCTCGTGAAATTCAACGTGTATCGATTGCAGAGTGTGCGTTTCGTTTCTCGAATTGTATCTCGACGTTGTGTCGAGTTTTAACGTCGCTTCTCTTTCGACTAAAATAAATACACTAACGCTACGCTCTGTCAGACTTGTATCCCTCGGCGATTTTCTTACGTTTGCAACTTTTGGAATGTATCACAATGCTGTTTCACTCGATTATCACAGACTCGTAAGTGTAATTGGCTTCTCGTGGACTACGTCAGCCTTTCGATTCCACCGCTTCGTCTTCTGTAAAAAAAATAAAAACCGAGAGTGTCAATAAAGAGATCATTTAATTTTACACTGTTCATAATTACGATAAAACGATACGAAATTTCAAAACTTTGGGATACCTTCAAATTTTTAAACTCCGAGAAATATTTATTATATTTACGGACGTGAAATCTGTTACACCGTGATATATTAAATAAATACTTTAGAAATAGAGGAATTAGCAGGCAACGCAAATGATCAGTTATGTGAAATAGACATGTGAAATATCTACTGTCAAATCTCTATAAATTTTGAAACTTATTGTTAGTGTTAACTTCTTGGCTTACAATGACATATGGCACACGTGACTCGATAAGTGGAATAGAAAAATCGTAAGTGTTCCAAAAACTGTTAAATTGAAAATATGAGTAGGTCAGGAGACCTTGAAATTAGTACTACGCTTTTAATAATTCATTAACTGATACCCATTTATCGGAAATCAGTAATAGATTATTATTCAAACAATTAATTCCGAGTTTTTACGCGTCCAGTCACAAAAAAAATCGTAAGGCAAGGGGTTAATAAAAGCAAGAAAACGATAATTCACAGAATTACAAATTCTTAACTAAAGAAAGGGAGTATTGACCACGTGAAACTACCGCAATGAATCTCATCTATGTGAAATTCAGCGTCCGATATTTCATTGTAATTCTAGAATATATGTAATAACATCCCTGCGGGTATATTCGCAGAAATATGCACAAAGCATAATTCCATCCTCTCGTCGATGCATTAACATCGTATCCCACACAAATTGCCTATCTCACCGTGCAACGACCTGCCAAGTGAACTAAAAATACCGCAATAAGGTGGCGTGAATAACAACAACAAACAACATCAGCAACACTTAAAAATAAATCACCGCTCAAAGTGCAATAATAGCGTTATTGCAAGTCTTTTATCGAGTTTGCTGACAGGTGCACACGGCCGGAGGGATGCACCGGGTCAAGGTGCTCTCCTTCGCATAGAGGCTAAGGAGGAATTTAAGGAGGAGAGCTCATGGTGTCTGAAAGAGGAGAGATATCAACTGTGAAATAGAGTGACGGTAATGGCGTGCTTCGTGTTGCGGGAGTGGCCATTACAGTTATCGCAAAAGTCTCGTCATAAAGGGTACGAAGAGGATGTCGGAGGACGATGTGAGAGGAGAACTGAGGAAGAAGAAGATAGGAGAGAGAGAGAGAGAGAGAGAGAGAGAGAGAGCGAGAGAGAGAGAGAGAAAGAGAGCTCCTAAAGGCTCTTTTCACATCTTGGCTCTTCCACTGGAGAACGTGGTATCCAGGAGAACCGCATAATTCAATATCTGCATCGAACTCTTCCTCTAACGACCGGAATGTAGCTACTGATATATTCCCGATGGAATCGGTACTTTTGGGATCATCGAATGGGCGACACTTTGCTGTGGACACCTTGTGCCCCCCATAAGTTCTTTACAATTTCTTTTATTACATTCATTAACACTAAAACTGCTTGTATTAATTGTAATTAAATATTCTGAGTAAATACTTTCGACTGATAGAAATGGAGGGGTGGAAAAGATAGAGGTGCAATATTTGCTGTATGTCTCTACTATTAATTCGCTCAGATAGTTTTAAGATTAACGTGGATTCTATTTTTCTAAATTTCATTGAAAATTCTCAACTTGTAGCTTACAGTCATTGAAACTTTTCAAAAAATTCGTAAGTTCAAGAGGATTTCAGTACTAGATCTACCAAGGGTGTCTAAATGACCTATACTGAATGTTTGAAAAATGTTGCTGAAATTTCTCGCACTGTACCATGCTTCATTTTCTATATCTGCCTTGTAAATCGAAAGAAATTAAATCAATTTTGTTTCTTGCACATTTCATTCTCAATCTTCCCAAGTCTTTATCTAGTATCTTTAAATATGCTGAATAATCAGTAGTTCTAATGTTTAGCTGTCTTGCAACCCAACGCCATGCCTCCGTTCCTTCGTAATTTAACTTGCAAATTATTCTTCCTTTAAATTCTATTATAAAAAAACATATAAATATCGTACGATTTCAACCCTTCAAACCACCAAGTAAAACAGTAGCATCGTCAAGGTCCTTGAAATCGTGTGGGATGCAAGTATCAGTCGAGAACATCGACTAAAAGCAATAAGAGTGCAACGTATCTCTCTCGCCGTAGAAACAATAACAATGCTATTACGCGCAACCGATGCAATGTCGCAATCGTTGCGTTAAGAGTTCGATCACGTGTAAGTACACACAAGCACCGTGACACGCGTCTCGTATTGCGCCTCCAGTTTTATGGCGTTACTCTTTTAAACTCCCCAAGAAATGCCAATGGCTCGAGCTATCTTTATTATCGTCGAAGGACGCGCGGAATTTCAATGGCAGCTACAATTCCTTCTCCAATATCGGAACACCGAGAGAAAAGAAGGGAAAAGTCGTACAGAAGGAGAAGGAACGAACAAGAAAGAAAAAGAGAGGGTGGGGAAAAAAGGAGATAAAGAAAGAGAAACAGACAGAAAGAATAATCGTAGAAGGAAGAGACCAAAAGAGTTACAGAGTTACAGATACGCGTTTCGTTTCCTTCGCGCAAAACGATCTCTCTCTTTCTTTCCTTCCTTCTCCGAGTCACAAGTGCCTGTTCAGATCAAAGATTCCCCCGTAACGGCACCGATTTCCAATCGTTTCAACCTGCCTGCATAAAAGAGGGGGGTTGTAAGGCCATGGCCCGACCGTAAATCCTCCCGTAACAATCTCTTCTTCGAGGCATTAACAGGGGGCAATTTCTGCGAAACTGCGCCTTCAGTTAGCGAAATGACCTTCGCCATGGTGCACACCGTGGAACGGCTGGAATTGCGAGGATTATCTCTTGCCCTCGTAATCGTACGATGGGATATTCCATAACGTGGTTAAAATATTTTACAATCTAACATAAATCTGACCGTTAGCAAATATTTACTTTTACAAGGTTGAGAGGAGAAACTTAAGCTAGACTGGTATTTCCAAGGGATACTTAACTCACGTTGTTATAGTGCTCGTTGGAAGTATCGTTGAACACTTTTCTTTATTGCGATCGTCGAAGAGGAATACGAATCGACATGAATTAAATCCGTGCATTATTCAATTACCTGATTAATGAAGTCACGGAAATGAAGTAATAATGACAAATAAGTTATTTATGAATGAGTAACATCTCCATGGATTATAGTCGTGGTTGTTCTTTTTTATGATTTTTTTTGTAAAACGTTGAGGAAAAGGTTAAAACCTCTCTTCCGGTGAGTTTGTGAATGGAAAGAGGAGGAAAGAGTGCGTTGAAATGAGAGGAAAGAGCAAAGGCTATCGTCGATACGATGCTTCAATATGAAACGGAAAACTGAAACGACTACGTCGACGGAAATCATAAATCATTAGTGACTCGGTTAAGGATACGAGAGACTATGTAACATACTGGTAGGAAGAGGAACCTTTTTTCTGTCTCTATCTCATTATTCACGGAAATGGATTCTCTATTCTCTTAATCGAATTAAACCCAGTGCACGTGCGAGAAACGAATCGCGAATTCTTCCGGCATTACATTTTCCTGCATATGGAACCGCGGTGAATATAAATACGAACGTCGGGGCTAATTGTAAGCGTCTCCGTGCACCGATTTCCCGCGATAACGCTAAAAGCCCCGACTCTCGCGTGTTCTCCTCTAATTAGATATTTCGATTATTAAGGCGGATATACGCCTTCTATCGCGTACGCCGGCCAATTAGAAACCATTAAGGGTGTATCCGAAAGTAATAATTTCACAACCTTTTTTCTTCATTTAACTCTCCGCGTATCGATCCTTTTTTTATACTCAGATGCTTCTGACTTGTTCGTACGTTTTTATCTTTGAAATCTTTTCTGTGAAATTATATATTTTTTTCCTTTTATAGTTAATTATAAATTTAAAAGTCTTTTTATGTTATCTAATTTTTTTTATAATCTGCAGTAAGTGATAATTGTATAAATGTAGCCAAAGAGAAGAGAGATTATTTGACTTATTGATACGGTACCAAAACTAATTTTAATTAATGTACTGTCTAATAGAAAAATGCAGTAGAGGGATACAAATTGTTACAATTATTTGTCTCTGACATGGGCTACGATTTATAACAATAAATATGATACACCTCTACACTGTAACATATTTTTCATTCGTTTTAGTCTCTATTGCCCATATAAATATGTATTATATATTTGAAATTGAAAATGTTAATTCGAGGACTGAATGGATGTGCAATTTCTACTTTAATCACAATTCTTCATTTTCCAGGTTCAGAAGGAATGACAAAAAATAATAATTTCACGTCTCCAGTGGAAAGTTCCGGAGTAATCGAGTTGTTGTTAAAATCGAGCGAGGAAGGATCGCACTTGTCTCCCCCAAGAAGAAAAGGATCCCTTGAAAGTTTCGCGGTTCTCGGCAAACTTGCCTTCCGTGCCTCTGGGGCGAATTCGAGTTTTCTCCGAGGAGCTGTGGACGATGCGACTTGGAATCTCCGTGTCTATGTATTTCTTATTTCGTCCGGCATTCGCCGGAATAATAAACCGCGACGGAAATTTCGCGCGTTGCGAGAAACGCGTCCACTCGTTGTGATCGCCAACAGTAATTCTATTTCGAATACAATACGCCAGTCCAGTTAGCATCTAAATTTACATTTGTCACAAATAATTTCATCGTTCGTCCATCTATTAGAATATTTATCTGGCATTTTTTCAGGCCTTGAAACTTTTTGAACTTCTAATTAACCCCTTGCTGTGCCATTTCTTTTGTGATTAAATGTGCAATAACTCTGAATTAAGACTAGAACTACCTACGTTAAATTTGCTATATTTTAATATATTAAATATTTAATTTGAAAAAAGAGAGATCAAAAGATTCAATAATTTATATTTTATAAGATCAATGTAGAAAATCTGCTCTATGGCTATTATGTAAGCTTGAAGAAATTTTGAAAAAAATTGAGAACGTGTCATACTGACTTCCTTGGTAGTTCTAATGTTGATTGCACAATTAACAAATACGTGATTTCTAGTATAGCGTATAAACGCAATATAAAATAGCACAGAATTAGTTTTATATTATCGTGATATATTTAATTTTATAATATTTGGAATTTTTCAAAATTGACTATCCCACTTATCGCGACGAGTGTCACTCGTTATTGTACGTCAAAGGATTAATTTAATTTATTATTATTAATTTGACAGCGATATGGGTTCCATTATTGATGTGTTCTTGCAGAAAAAAAATGTAACGGGGATGAAGTGGATGAAAAACAGAGAGGAAGGAGGACAGAAGAGGATAAAGGGGAGGATCTAAGGATGCCTGAGAGGAGTCTATAGGTCCTCGAAACTCTGGTCTCCTGGATCATTTAAATATTGCACGGAGAATGACTAAATAAAGCAGGAGGTCGAGCGCACGCTTGGAATCTTGAATCAGCTCGATCTTGTCCCTCTCTCTTTCTCTTTCTCTCAAAGTCCTTCGGTCTCTCCTCTCCCTAAATATCCTAAAATTCTATGTTGGCTTTATCAAAATATCTCACGATCCTGCGGCACGTTTCATAGCCGTAACAACCTTTCATATTCACTTTATACTCCATACTTTGATACAGAGTCGAATACACTTTGGTTACTTGGCCGGTAGAAGCTGCATCTGATAGCACCACGAATGTTTTATTAACGATGACTGACTCTTATTCCGATTAGTTTCGTATAAATGCACAGAATTTTACTGTGGATTATTTGCAATTCATCTCTTCCTAGAATACCTGCCATTCGTCGTAGAATATTAAATCTATTAATTGAAATTGCCTGCAGAAATCTGCATTGAGTGCAAAAAAATATTACAAAGAAAAAGAAAGGAGAAAATAAGGTGCAGATTCTTTGGTAAAGTCAAAGGTACAGCGCGCTAATGAAGCTGTTTAAAAGGAACACAAGTACTTAGAAAAGTCAAAGGGACAAAAGTAGGAGGTTTTACAGGAGTATCGATTTTTTTGTAAAATCAAAGGGACACGGAATCGATAAGGGTGTTTGACAGAGATAATACCAGATCTTGACGTAAAGTCAAAGGGACAGCGCGATAATGAAAGTATCTAAAAGGGACACAAGTACTTGGCTAAAGCCAAAGGGACAAAAGTAGGAAGTTTTACAGGAGTGTAGATTTTTTTGTAAAATCAAAGGGACACGGAGTCGATAAGGATGTTTGACAGAGATAATACCAGATCTTATCGTAAAGTCAAAGCGACAGCGCGATAATGAAAGTATTTAAAAGGGACACAAGTACTTGGCTAAAGCCAAAGGGACAAAAGTAGGAGGTTTTACAGAAGTGTAGATTTTTTTGTAAAATCAAAGGGACACGGAATCGATAAGGGTGTTTGACAGAGATAATACCAGATCTTATCGTAAAGTCAAAGGGACAGCGCGATAATGAAAGTATTTAAAAGGGACACAAGTACTTGGCTAAAGTCAAAGGGACAAAAGTAGGACATTTTATAGGAGTATAGATTTTTTGTAAAATCAAACCGACAGGGCGTTGATAAGGGTGTTTAATGGAGATAAAGATACTTAGGTTGAGTTAAAGAAATACCGTGTTTTATAGGAATACGAGATCTTATCGTAAAATTAAAGGGACAGCGAGTCAAAAATTACGTTCTCGCAAGTTCAACGAGTAAGGATTAAATCGCGTCGCATCGCTTTCCCCTCTCGTTCTCGCTTTTCTTTGACCCGTTTCTTTTTCCTTTCGTTCTCCACCTTTCTCTTTAAACACGGCCGCTTAAGCGCCTTAATTAATTGCAATCCGTTCTCAGGCGCTCGAAATGAGAGCTTACTTCGTTGAAAGAATAGTCCCGTTAAAGAGGCTTCTATGTCGCTCGAGCGTTTTACTCTTCTTTTGTTGCCTGTCTCTGTCTTCAGCAAGATGTTCTTTTCTTGTTATAATTATTCAAAGCGATTACCAACGAAACGATACAAAAATATATTAGACATCGACACTGATAATTAGGACTTTCGATCGTCGTTTTTAAAATGATATAATTTTCAAAGCAATATTTAATATTATTTTGAAATACTTCAATGCAGTGTTTGAAGAACAAAGAAAAATGGGAGAGAATTTGAGAAAGTTTCCTGTTGCTGTTTCTCGTTGTCTTTTTCTCTCTGACGTTACCCTCTGAAAACGCACCCCCTTGAGCACGGTAATTAATTGCAATCTGCTATTACTCGCCTGGAAGGAGAGTTTATATCGCTTGGAGCTCGTTCTCTCGTTATTAACTTAATTAATAACTCGATCTTTACGACCGCGAATCGCCATTTTCTTACACCTTGCCGGTTTACTCGACGCCGTAACTTCACATCAGTAACATACGTTTTAATTCCCAAACATCTTGACCCGGCCAATTAACGAGCTACTTAACGACCAAATTTCTGCCATGAATTTAAAGCCACGTTGGTTTGCAATGTTCCGACAAAGTGAATCAACTGGCACTCCACTCTCGTAATTATTCTCAGACATACTTCAGACTTTTTAAGCCTCTTAAAGTACTGTTTGTCTTTCGTAGACTCTTCTTCTACAATTTATGTAACTGCAACTTTCGTTCTAAATTGTAAGAAAACTCGATTCAGTCGCCCCCAAGAAAAATCTTATGTGAGAAATTAAAAGACACTTTTTTAAACAATTTTCCTAAACAACCTAGTCCTTAAAAGTTAGATTTACCTTCCTACATTAATAAAATGCTTGATGCAATTAATCTAAAATCTTTTAAATTCCTTTACATCTTTTTTATGTAAATAATGTTGTTTAATTTGTCTTGGATGTTTTAAGACTGCAATCAGGGGCTAATTACTCAGCGAAAGACGACATTGAGGATAAAATTCTTTCCCAGTAAATTCCTGAACAATGAATTCGACTCTGTCGAGACAATAATACCGCGTAGTCACTCTTATCGGCATCGGTGACTTTATCGCTCATCCTCCGTCTCGCTGCGGCTTTAATCAGCGTGCAGTCATTACGGCAATTAGAGGGACCCGGCATCATTGACACAGGAACGCCAGATTCTCATCGTTTCCTCTGCTTTAACCGAATAGGCACTTGTCATCCGTGTAATTAACGCATGTCAGTACTAATTCGAACAGCGTTAATAATAACTTCAGTCCAATTACATTATTCTCACTAAAGGAATCGTAAACCGATAAACATAATTTTTCTGGAGTAAAGAAAATAGAAAAAAAATTCTCATTCTTTTTTAGTCGGGTGACCATTCTTCAATTAGCAAATGGGAAGTGAATAGAGCAAAAAATGGACCAATTCGATGGGCTGGAAAATATTGAAAAAAATATGGTCTCTGTGATTTCAGAGATTCGAATTTTTATTACTTTCGAATATTCTATGAAACATAAACGATAGTATCGAAGGCCTAGAAACTTCCTAAAACTTCTATAATTCTGCATACAATAGGCAAAATCACTGCAATATTTGAAACTTCAATGGAGAATGAAAAAATAGAGAACAATTGAATTTATCCAAAAGAGATCTCTCGTTGTATTGCACGAAGAAAGAGAAATAATCTTGCGGTCATAAATCGTGAACGATAAGTGTCCAACGAGGTGAAAAAAGAGGATCGATCATTTCACGGAACGTTGTTCCACGATTCCCAAAGTGAAACCCTATTACGAAGAAAATTGCCATTTCTATTATCGCGCAACCTTTCTCCGGTATTATTTTTTTCCCTTCCTTCTCACGGCATGCTCATTGAATTTCACGTAAAATTTGTTCCCCGCCGGGGCAGAAAAAGTGGAAATCTAGCGCGATTTTCACCGCGACCATAATGAGGTTACCAGCAAGACACGTAATTTTACAGAGTCGTAAAGCAAATTGCAACAACATAAAAATCATCCGAGCCTCGTGTCGTTCGATGCTCGCCGACGACAGGGATAAAAATATTGCGATTATCGTACCTATGCATCGCGATACAAAATATTGCGTATTGCCGCACACCTGCAACGAGCACGACGTCCAAGAATTAATGGCGTTCGATGTTAATGCCTTTAACGGTGTCCGAATTTTGTCGAGAAAATCACGAAATATGTCTTTAATCCTGTTCGATTTTATGACAAAAATTCAAATTTTCGTCGATCATCGTAACTCAGTAATGTACGAGCTGCAATTTACTTGACAAAAATAACTTTAATTATTCCAAACCATCAAAACTATCTTTAACATAATAAATTCTCTTCCTAAAACTTTCCATTTCCCTCCCTCTCACCATAACATCCCTCAAATACGCACAAAAACGAGTACGACCTTCCGCTTATCAAAATTGCGAGTTAACGCGAGAGATTCTCAAACTACGGTCGCACGAAGCGCCCTCCCGTTGTTCCAAAGGCATCCACGTTTCTCGCGACTCTTTTAAAACATCAGAAGTGTACATATCTGTAATAAATGTGTCTAAACGACAGGAAAAGGATCGAACTCGACTTCCACCAACCACGAACTCACCACAATTCTCAATTGAAGCAACACCGGAGGGAAAGTATGCGTAAGATTGTAAATAAGCGTGGCAATGTTTATTTTCCGATGTCAACGTATGCGTAGGAGAGAAAATTCATGGAAGCTGTCGAACAATGTAATCATAGCCACTGAGTTGTTTGCAGATCGGTAGTACTGCGTGTCTCGAGCTGATCGTGCCTTTCCGCATCGTCTTGGAATTATTTTCGGATGCCAACGGGAGGATCGCTGCCAAGAATATACTCTGAATGCTAATAGTGGGTTGACAGGGCGCGTATTCCGCCGGAAAATGAGAGCGTTCGTGACGCGCGTTCAAGCGGAGAACACGCTCGTAAATGTCCAACGTATAGAAATAACGCTTGTCGAGGTAAATAATGCAAAATCGTGCGAAACAACGGCCAATATTTCTAGATGGAGTTTAACATTAATTTTTTTTATTTATTAGAGATCTTCTATCGTTGCTGAGATCCTTGCTCCTTTACGGGGATTCCCTATAGTTGGAACTGAGGCTATGGGGATTATGGTGGTGGTGTTAGCCCTTTGCAGTCCTATGACGAGATGTACTCGACATAGTTTTTTTTCCTCATAGTTTACTTCCAGTTTCTAATTTTATAATGATTTTATGTACCTGTAGTTATTGCTACCATTAAGAATGAATGCTACTATTAAAAACCATTAAATTTAATTTTATTTAGGTCGCTACGAAATTAGCAAAATAATTCGAACCGCAAAGGGATAATGACTTTTAAAAAAGAAGAATAACCAAATTTATGGACCGATGACAATTCTTTTAGTTCTTTTAACGTGTTTGAACACAGAGGAAGAGAAGGGAGCGAGTTCAATCATTATCACATCGTATTACGGATGTTAATTTGGAGGAAATTAGTGGCGAATGTTTATTATACGTTAATGTAATGCCCTATGAATCATGTTATGTCGAGCTGGCCATTCAATTTCAATTCGTCAACAAGTAGAGAGTAGCTAAATTAAATCTATCTGCGAATTTTCCTATGACGGATACGATGATAACGAGCTTATCGTTAATTAGAGAGGGAAATTCGTGGGTTACGAGGGCGATTTTCATTTCTGGCGTTTCTTTTTATTAAAATACACCGTCTAGGTCGAATTCCTTTCGTGCTTGGTTCGCGATGCATTCTGCAATTACGTGGCTTTGCGTGATCGTATTATTTAAGAGTACTGCCGTTTTTACTCCGAATTCGCTCGCGTAAAAGTTGCACCGATAGCCTTGAAACCGGATGGAAAAGAACACATTTCAGTCACGATTTAAATGTCGCGTGCCACCTGCTCGTCTCGGCGGTTTCATATGTTTCTTTATTTTTTTTTGTGGAGCTGAATAATCATGTGATTTTCTCAAGGTACACCTTTCCTCGTTAACACTCCAAAACGAGAGAGAAAAAGCACGTGTGCATTCTGCTTGCTGTTACTGGATTCTACTCTTTTCTTCATCATATCTTACAGTAAATACTTGGTTTTCTTTTTTCTTGTCTATTTTTAAAAATGAAATGAAGAAGAGTAGAAGGGGTGGGCAAATTCGATTAATTGATGTACAATTTAGTCAGAGATTTTGAGAGGAAATGACAACAATTGCAACAACTTTAGAGAAGCCATGAATTTAGCATCAGAATTGCACTTTTGTTTTTCAAGTCGACAGAGTATTTTGCCAGCTTAAAGTGCACCTCTTTTGTTGTCACTTAAGAAAACTTTGCCACGACGTTTCCGAATTGTCTTCGAGAAACAGCCATAAATCTATCACCGCCACGCAGACCCAGGGACATAGAAAAGGCGGATGGCGATAAATGTTGATTCATACCAATATCTACACCTATAACTTATCGATATTTACCCATGTAAACTCCTAAATAACTACGAACAAACAATATCCTAGAAGCGAAACGGACACGGTAGGGTTATTCACTGAGACCGCGAGACGATCGACAAACAATTGGTATTTATTTTTAGAAATTTGCTGATACTGCAACCGATAACATAGATATAGATGTTTAATCGATAATCAAAAGATGACGACTAAGAATTTCACATTAGTTCAAGAAATATATTCTCGCGACGCGATAAATAAAATAGCCAATTTTGAACTGCTCCAAAACTTATTAAATTAAAAATGTCAGTGGGTCATGATAAAATAAAATGAAATCTATGCTACTCAATATTGCGCTAAGGCCTATATTATATTCGAAATTAGCAATAGATCGTTATCACAACAATTAATTCAGAGTTATCGCATATTCAGTCACAAAAGAAATGGTACGGCAAGGGTTTAATATAAAAACAATTTTCCCATAAGTCTAAAACTTATCGTTTCAACATCTACTGAACTTTAAAGCAACCTAAACGAAAAATGGATGAATAATTGCTGCAAAAATATATGCAGAGACTATCTATCATTTAATACCTGCAAAATACAATCCTAGGCATGATCTATTCAATGAATACAATCCGCACAATCGGCGCTTGACATTATACTAACACGCGGCTCTCAAAGACTGCATTCCAGTGCCAGTGAAATCGCTAATTTTCTATGCGAAATGAAGTCTGCGAAAATACTGGCATTATGAATCTCGACCTCCATGACCCAAATTTTCTCCCTTGCTCTTAAAATAGATCCTAAGCGTAAACAAATTCCTCGTACAAACTTCAGGAATTAAATAACTGCTAAAAAAAGTATTTATTTAAAATAAAAAAGAAAAATATCGAGAATGATAGTAACTGATCAATGAATGAATTGATCGAAGAGTCAGTCTGTTCTATAGAACGTTCAGAAAAATATAAATTGCAAAAAAGAGTCATTCAGAGTGTATTGAAAGTGGATGAATCGTTCGAGAGCGCAACAAGCTCGATGTTTCGTCAAAGAGAAACTCGAAACGCGGAGTTGCATCAAACGAGAGAATGAAATCTATCGCGCGTTTCATCCTTGCTCGACCGCTGACGTCAGATCGTAGCACAGTGGCTGCATTTTAAACCGAGTGCATTTCGACGTCTAAAATTGTCGTATGCCCTCGTGTATGATCGTTGTGACGTAAATGATATAAGTGATAGAGAGAAACCAGTGCCAAATCATGTCCGAACACGAGGAAGATGTTTCTCTCATCGAAACAACCTCTTTTCCCATCAACCAATTCCCTTTCTCATTTTCATTCTCTCTCCTCTTCGAATCTCCATTTCATTTACTTCCGATTACAAATTAAAACATACAAAATTAAGTATTCTAAAAATGACACCTACAATTCATCTCTCAGCAACTCAGCATTATCCTTCGACGAAACAATAAACCTCGTTTCTCAAGCGTCAAATTACCGATGAGTTTCGAAAAACACGACACTATTCCTATAATTTAAACGACCATTAAACCCTCCTAACAATGAATCTTGCCAGAAATATTTCACTGGAAAATCTTCACATTTAGTTGAACCGTAACGTTGCAAAATCATCGATCAAAATACCAACGATACTCGCACGAATTCGACGAGAGACTATTTTACAATTTGAAAAAAAAGAAGTCGTTAAAAGAAATACAAGTATACAAATTTCAAAAGCGATGGAGAGAACCCGGCCAATTAAATAGCTTATCAACTGTTGCTTCGTTATCCGTGAAAAATTTTTCATCCGTTCAAAGTGCATTACAAGGATGCACTCTCATGATTGACCACAGAGCGACCGTGCATTCGCGATATCATAGCATGTTTGCAAAGGCATCCGTGATCCGCTTTCGAGAGATAATTGAAGATAATGGAGGAAGCCGTGCTTGGTATTATATTTAGAAGGCGATAAAGAGGCACGATCGTCCTTCGCGACCTACCTTAAGGTCCTTCAAAGAATACCTTCCACGAATTGCATTTAATTTCTCGTTTTTGCGAGGGCAATTGACCAAGGCGCACCTACGGTTCGATAATGGAGAAGTCGTTCAGACGATAAGATTTTTTAATGTGTCGACTGGAGAGATAGCAATAAAAAATAGAAGAATGTCTGGCGGTCAAATTGAATGTATGTGAAGAGTGAGGAATTAGTGTGGGTATTTGTGGGTATCTGTGGGTATCTGTGAGGTACGATAGGGTGCATCGAGTGGGATCGATGAAATAACAATCGGCGTGAGCATAAATGCCACGTGGAAAAAATGGATCGAGAAAGTTGAGTGTAAACTCCCAAGATACATATAAATTTCTATTTTTCAAGGTAAAATATTTAACTTTGCCAAACATTATAATTGATCTCGCGAAAATCATGAAATTCTTTACAATTCAATACTTAAAATTCAGATTTAATGCATTATTTACAATAGTATTTTTATCATTTTCTAATTGAAAGAAGTACTGTGAGATTATTCCTTTTAATTTCTATTCATCTGTGTACTTATATTCTTATTCTTCATTTTACGTATTCTATTATAATAAACTATATTTAACCTTTTGCAGTCTGAATTATTTTGTCAATTTTCTAATGAGCTAAATGAAATTAATTCCTAATATTTTCTATCATTGATTAACAATTTTTATTTTTAACGATAGCAACATCTATAGACTCTGACGAATACTTATGTAATATTACAAAGTCATTACTATACTTCATAATCCATATTAAATCGTTAGAAAATAAAAGTGACGTGAAAATCCAAAAAGGTTAAACCAACATAAATCCTATGTGTATATTTTTAAAAATTGATTAAACTTCTAGAGGAAGAAAGTAGGAAGATACAGATTCAGATTCAATCCGACATCGTTGACTGAACGATCTTAGGATGAAATTGGAAGAGTGAATAGGGTAAATGAGAAAAAGATAAAATGTGGGTGAAATCCAAGCAGCTCTTGTATCACCGGGATTAGAAATTAGGTTGCTTGAATTATCGGGGTAAGCTAACACGGTGAAAAGAGACTTCGTGGAAGACAATAATACAGGCGAGGTAAGAAAATGAGCTGGCATCGTGACGGAATAATTGAAAGCAGAGAGAGAGAGAAAGGAGAGATGAACGAAAGAAGAAAAGAGAGATTCCTATCGCGAGCAGACCACCGTTAAATAATCGAGAACGCGGTTAGGAGACGGAGACGCACAAATAAAGCCGCCAATTTCGCTGAATAAATATGCGCTTACTCGACCATTCAGTTTCAAATTACTCGGCAATGAGCCCCGCGAAATGGAGGTATCAGCAACTCCTCGTTTCTTGCCTAACGACGGTGCTAAGAATTTTTTTTCTCTCTCTCCCACCCTACCACTCGCCGACGAGAGAAGAAAAGGAGAAAGCAAACGAGACACTTTCTTCGGCCGACCATTATCCTCGCGAATTTCCATTCGAGCTTACACCATCCGTTGAATGTTTAACGTCAAACGAAGAGGTTTTAACGTTTTCTGCGGGGAAAATTCCAACGGAACGAAAGGCTAGATTCTGCGGTTATGCCGAGGCTGTAATGAAATTGCGGCGAGGGGGTGAAAATGGAACGATCATTGAGAAAGATTGAAAGTAGACTTACAGGGTGGAATTGAGGGTGCACGGATATTGAATTAAATGGTATAAATTGTCGTGAACGATTCATGGATGGGGAAAGAACAGTGTACACAGGATGAAATTATGCAAATTTTTGTAGATATATAATTTTTTATATACGCCTGATGTTCAATCGCAGCAATTATTTTTGTAGAAGAAACTTCTTCGATTAATATATTTCAAATTTAGACGAAGCTTCATCTTCTACTTAACCCCTTGACCTTGATTTCATTTTTGTCAGGGCGTGCAAAGTCTCAAAATTAATTCCTGAAATCAAAAGTATTCACTGATTTCTAATAAACCGAATGTAATATTAATAGTATAGAAATAATGAGACCGTTTCGTGACCGGCAGATATTGTCAATTTAATAGTTTTTGAAAGACTTCCTTTCCTGTTCCATTTTCAACGCTACGAGTCCCACACGTATTTGTAGTCTAAGGGTTTAAAATCAAAGATAAGTGACGATAGAAGAAAATCAGTGGCTGAAAAATATAAAGGAAAATGCCAATCACAGAAATCACTTCCTCCTCGCAATCTTGCAGAAACATTTGAAGAAAATAGCTCGAGTTCTTGGGCGAAAAAAAAAAACACGAAAAGAAGCAATGAAATAGCGAAATTACATTCGTCGAATTTGCCGGACCATTACGAACGATTTAACGGGGCTGGTAATTGAGAGGGTCTGACTCGGTTCTGGGGAAAAGTTTGAAAATTTCGTGGAGTTTAGCACGGATGAGCCGTAACGTGTGCGAGTAACGACGGCACAAAGAACACGGAAATGTCGGGCAACAGGCAAACCCCCGCGAGTTCACCGTGGTTTGAATAGCATTAATGGGGGTTTCGCAGCTTCTAAATTGCAGCTTCGTTGCAATTTTCACCCTTATATTCCGGCAAGATAGGACTCCTTTCACGCGGCTACCACGACGACTACGACGATGGCGACGACGACGTCGAGGTCGTCGCTAGATACAAATTCCCAGACTTAATTCCCCCTCATGGTCGCCTAATTCTACTGGCGACAAGCTAGAAAATTCCTCAACAAGTATCATTAGGGAAGCTGACTCGTATCTCTCGTGTTTTCCGAAAAACAAGCTTGAAAATAAGATATTGTTCTTGTTTATTTTCTACTTTAACTACAGTGGTCATTTCTACGACCTATAATTTTTAATAGATTTTAAGTACACCTTGATTCTAACATATTAAACATTCATTTAGGAAAGAAAAACTCTCTTAGGTGACAGGGATTTCAACTCGGAGCAACTAATTGGGAGTTTGAGAGTTTAACTTCACGGCCATCGAGGCTCCTTTCTAATTTAGCTAATGTTAGCGACAAACTTTTAAATATACCTCGGATAGTATCTCATTAAATGCAAAATTTATCAGAGTATAATTCAAATTGTTTTTTTATCAAGAATCATATATAATTTTAGGCATTGAATTACGGAGACCGTAATAAATTAAATAATAATTGAGGAAAAATTTTTCAGAGGCGATGGCCATATAATTTCAACCCCTATTGAGAGTCCGGGACTTTCACCACCATATACACCATAAATATTCGAGACTATAATCAACGAGAGAAAAAATGGTTAAAATAAAACAAAATTACGATCGATAAGTGGAACTACTGTTAAGTAACGATCAAATTTATACCTTAACCAACGGCTAATTTCCCTTCGAGCGATGTAGATACGTGAAATGACAGTTAAGATGTGACAGAATAAACGTTCGAGCTCGTAAAGAGGTCGTTGGGTCATTAAAATAGCGATAAAACACCACGTTGAACAAAAGGGAGGCAAAAGCTACCCATCGACATTGGAACGGCTCGAAATGTTTACGAGATCTTCGAGATTGTCGATACCAAACGATAAAAGGCCGCGTGTCGTCCGAAGATAAAACTGTTAGAAATCACCTAACGTGACGGGGAAACTGGTGCATGCGAGTATTTGCGACTACGTAACGAAAGTACGTTCTCTTTCGCGGTGTTCGTTGTCGTGCACTTTATCGAATAATTGT
This sequence comes from Cerceris rybyensis, assembly GCA_910591515.1. Classification (NCBI taxonomy): domain Eukaryota; kingdom Metazoa; phylum Arthropoda; class Insecta; order Hymenoptera; family Crabronidae; genus Cerceris; species Cerceris rybyensis. The sequence continues at coordinate 3,739,850 of OU342801.1, read as the reverse complement.
TCCATCCGGCAGCGCAACACTGTATTTATAGTGTACGCCGTTAGCGATACAAATTTATTAGAATAAATAATATTTTATTCACATCTCTCCTAACACTGCTCAATCCAAGCCAATCACTGACCTTATCAATACTACCATAAAACAATTATAATTAAATACATTTCGTTTAAAGCTATAAAAATAAATTCACATCAATATCTCGACACCGATGCATATCGCGCCGAAATTGTAAAAAATCTCGGTTAATTTAATAACCCACTGACCGATAATATGCCCTTTTGACATTTAACATGTAAATTTCAATGCACCCTGGATCGATAACTTTTCCGAAGCCACAATTATTCCGACAAATCAAAGACACCTTGCTGAAAAAATTCTACCACCGTCACCCTTCATAAAACTTTGTTTTTTCATAAAAATTCTCACACTCCAATAACGTCAGAGGTATTTAATAAGCGAGCGGTCAGTGCCTCGTCCTACGCATATAATTATGCATCCTGAACGTGAGTGCAAAGTAAAATAACTAATATATTTTGTAATATTCTCGAGCGACCGTACGTTTAAAAAATGCAAGAAAATATCCTCCATTTACGTTAATCATCCAAGACAAAAAGGAAACGTAAAAAGTACCAAACGGTGCAATACGTTCTCCACTTATGGCGGCGCGTTCTCCACCGCCGTTCTCCATTCTCGAGCGTTGTATTAATTATGCTAATTAAAGGTTACTTTTCGCACAGGTGCTTCGAGCGACGGTACAAAATACATCCGCGGGGTTCTCGGATTTCCTGCGGCATCGAGAGAAGTGCACCGTCGAGGTTTATCGAAGAAAAAACGTCTCCTAGTTGCATTGCGCGAACGTTCACCAGCAGCGCGTGCTGTCGCGGTGGCTGGTCTTTAAAAGATTCCACGGACAGGTTTCCGAAGGAAAGCGAAACTCGCTTGGCAGCGAATTCAGCCTGTCTCTCTTTTCCCCTCTTATTTTTCGTCTGGAGAAAAGTGAGAATTCCCGCCGAAATACGGAGGGTGACTTCTTGCCCCTTGGATGGCTTGTCTACGCGCTGAAGATTCCAAGATCTCAATGTAATTTTATTCTGAGATATTTCTATAAAATTGTTAACAACAGATATATATTTTTTATAAAAAGATTTGCCTTCCTGTTAACATTTTTTACAATTAGTATCTACTTGAATGAGGATACAATTGCAAACTGGAAGTTAATCGACCGTTAGAGATCCTGGAGCTTTTATCACTGCGACCTGAATATCGTAGATCTCTTCTTTTCATTCGTTTTCTTAGAAATCGTAACTCAAAACCGGAAACACAATCTACACTTCAGCGTGGCTTATTAAAACGCAACCGGTCGCCGTAATTGCAATTGCCTAAACCGGACCTTATCGCTCGAAACTCGATTTGGAAAAACCTGTTGAGAAAAATGTTGAAACTACGAGGAACTGGAGCGAGGGATGAGAATTTTTCTACCCCGAATTCCATGCTCGTCGAGTAGAGAGGATGAAAATCTGTCGGCAAACATCGAAATCGAATATACGAGGGACGATTTTAAAATTTAATCCGACATCCAGAGCTCTCCTCGGGGTCGTCGAGGGTGAAATGCACCCTTTGCCGGATGGAATGCGAAAAAAAACAGCATCGTTCTTCCTGTGCTCCATTTTCCTCCCCTAGCGCCAAGAATTTGATCTCTATACGTGGTTGAAAGGGGAGGCAAAGACGTCCCAAGGCAACGAAAGAATAAGAAAGAGAGATATATATTTTTCAAGGTGCGTTTACTTTTCAAAAGCAACGAACAACCCTTTCTGATTTATCTTCGACAGAAAGGAACAGCCAGAGTGCAAGAATGAGAGGAAGAATCGAAGAAATTACGAAAGAGAGGGCGAACTACCGAGCAAGTACGTACTAATCCCTTAAGAGTGCCGTGAAAAGGGCACAAGAAGAGACACGTTGGAAAGAAGAAACGAAGAAACAGACAAGAAGGGGAAAAGGCACGAAACAATCCTGCCGGGAGTCGGTTTCATTGAAATGCTGAGCTCGCAAGAAAAACAGCATCTGGGTTAAATTCCCGAGGATGTTCCGGCCGAACCGGAGGTCCCCAGTTTTCTCACCAACGCCTGATAGAATTCCCCTTCCGCTCGGAGAAGACAAAAAAAAAGAGGAGGTCCAAGCCGTATAACCGAGGCGAGAAAAAGGAAACGTGCGATGCGAGTGCGCGAGGAAACGACGTCGACGAATTTTTCCTCGGATAAAGATGAACCTCTGGACTTTGAAAACCTCATGGGAAATAATCCATATGAGACAAGAATTTCTGAATTTGTAGATTAATATGTAGAAATATCTTCGAAATTCTAGAAAGAACAATGAGCAAGTACAAGTATCAAAAAGATCTCTGGTATTTATCGATCAAAGTCGATCAATTGGTTCGTTAATTCCAATTTAATTCTATTATTTATACTACTTTTTTCCAGTGACCGTTCAAGAAACGGTGTCTGAGTGCAGAGAGGATAAAAAGTAACTTCCACGTGCGATCTCGTTTGAGTATTGAAAAAAAAGTACAGGAAAAACTAACAGTTTCCTCTTTCCATTGGCAACTGATATGGCAACAACCGCGGAGAAGTCATTACACGGTACGTGACGATGCAACAAATAGACCGAGAATACGCAAATCTCTCGGCTCTGCATCCTTGAATCCTGGGAAAAGTTAAACTATGGATGGCTGATACTCGTAAAGCGTGACCAAACAAAAACGGGATACGTAAAGAGCCGATTTAGTATGCGACTCGACAAACGCAAACATCATTTAATACCACCGTTCTCTCGCTTCGTTCACTTTGCAAATTTCTCTTCTATCTCGACTATAAGATTAACAATTCCATCCTAAGAGCCTTGGACCTGCTTAGCTTCGCTCGAAACCGCGTCAATCAGAGTCAACAGAGCCAAGCCACTGCACCTCTTGACACTTTATTCTACAATGCACATTGTGTGAGCACAAACAATGAAATTTTAATAATAAATATTTCAAAATCTATTGACTGTCTGTCCCTATGACTCTTTGCGGACTAACGCATATATGCGTTCCTCCTGAACCATCGATTTGGCCTAGGAAAACGTATGCGTTTGCAAAAACAATTGATATAATCTAAAGACTCATATATGTGTCTTGAAGTCTGGGTTATTTAACACGTTGACTGCCATGGAGGTCATCGATCCCCGAAATTTCATGTAAATTAAAAATTACAATAATTACAAATTTTCGTACATATTGAATATTTCAATATTGGCATTAAAAAGATAAAGGCCTGTCGAATATCTATCTATCTGTATCCTTAAAGTTTCTGCTTAATAAAAATGTGAATTACATAGAAAAAGTTTCACTTCAGTAGAAATGATAGAACTAGTGAAATACCGGTTGTGTTCATCCTCTATGGGCTCCTGTGACTTTGAGGTACCACACCTATGGTTCTATTCTTCCAAGTGAATTTTTCAACTCTACCAAATATTTATAATTATTGTCTGAAAAATAGTTAAATTCTTTAGACCTCACATTTTGCAGAATCAAGTTAAATCCATTATTTAAAATTGAAATTATATTATTTTTTTTTATTGTTCAAACATCAAAAAAAATTCGAACTCTAGAGGGTTAAGCAGAAATGTGTGGTGGCAATTAAAAATGACTATCACGGCAGTGGTTCGACCCCATGGTATGGTTCACTTGACTTCCCATCCGCAAAGAGTTAACGGGGAAAATTCATAATTAGACTGATTCGACTATTATGTAAAGTTTCAAACTTGCGACCTGAAGGTCTCGCGTTCACCTTGACAGACATATTTCTGCTAAAAGTGTTAATCTGAACTGTGCAGAAATATCTCAACCGGTGTTGTGCATCGTAAAGAATCGGTAAAATCGTGAGGAAGGAGGATGATGGTTGGAATAGTCGAGCAAAAAGCTTGGTTCTCGCGAAACTCGTAAAATAGCTGTGTGTCGAAACACAGAGAGCATTGAGCGCGACGAAATTGCAGTGACAAGACTCGACAAGGCTAGATGCATTTTGCGTGCGAGTCCGGCAAATTATGCTTTCTTATGCACGAACACGTGCATCGCGGATTATGCAACGAGAACATATACCAGGCCTCGTGCCGATCTACTCAAAATGCTCGACGCAGACGAGTTAAAGCGGTCAAAGTCCTGATCAAGATTGAAATGTGAAATTTCCACGGAATATAACTCCGGAATTTAACTGGAATTTTGCATATTCCATGAAAATATTCCGTATTTAATACTACGACTACCGGGATTAACTGTATTATATTTAAATATATTAAATGCACACTTTGGAAAAAGAGATGGAACAGATAATCGATTCAGTAATCTCCTTTAAGCTTTGAGAATTTTTTTCAAAATTGGAAACCAGTCATTTTGACTTGCTTGGTAGTTCTAGCTTTAATTGTTATCTAGTTCTTTCTTTCTGTAATTCTATGTGAGAGTAGAAAAAAAAATTAAACTTTTTGAGTGAAGTGACAAGTGTCATCGATAATTGCTCCTAAATTAATAATTAATGTATCATCCCCTCAGTAGTTCAGAGTTCACCTAAAACTGCACATTACACTTCCACCTATAAATTGAAAGTCAAACGTCAAATGACTGCACCCTATTTTTCATAAAAGTTTAAATTTCCGAAAAAGATAAATCACAATTCTTGCTCGAAATGATCTCCACCCTGACGTACCGGACAACAAACGAGCCGGTTTCCATTTGCGTCACTAATTATCACGTATTCGTTTACTTTCGAATTTTACGGCTAACTTGCAGTGTGCTTACGGTCTTTTTCTCTAACAATTTTTTTTTTTCACTACCATCCTCGCCTATTGCTCGATGTTCGCGCGTTCTTTCACGTCGCGAGGAGGCCATCCTGAGAGGCTGGCCGTCTGTTCGCACGTTTCTCCGGTTTTCATCTCGGTTAAACGTTCTAAAAGTTCTTTCCCTTCCTTTTTCGATCAACATACACCGAGTACAGCTAACGAGACGGTCGTTTCTTCCGAATTCCCACGGGAAAATGCTGGATAACGCGATAAAAGAGAATTGTTCGTAGAAGGTCGATGGGGTTAAATTTTATAAAATATATAATTATACATTTCTCCACTTCTAGACGACGTAATTAGAGTACCGTGTGACGTTCTAAGGACAATTTAGTAATCTTTCGTGTCTTGTCATTAACAAATTGCTGGTATTATATTTCTTTTCGGCGCAAGTCTCAATAGTCCGTCTCTACATGATTTCAAGAAAGTCTAGCGTTTTATAATAATTTTTCCACGATAGTTGAAACTTCAACGAACACAGACACCCCATTTTTAACCACATTAGCCAAGAAATACGGAAGATATGATTTTTCAAAGTTTTGAAACATTTTCGACAAAAGTGTCAACCGTGTTCTCGTTTCGTTTAAAGCTATGGTTCCAGAGCATCCGTTGTAATTTACAAATTCTGACGTTCTTGGATGTTTAATAATTTCTAATATATCAAGATATTCTCCAACGTTCACTTGCCTGGGAAGTGGAATTTTATGATTTTCCACAGGTCCAACGGAACTTTGTGTACTCGAACTTTGAAACTTTCTGAATAAGAAGTTTGAAAGTTTTCCGAAAACTATTAAATTGAAAATATCAGTGGATCACGAAACAATCAAATTACATCCATCCTATTAATATTGCATTCAGTCATACTTTACATAAGAAATCGGTAATGAATTTTTATTCTACCAATTAATCCTGAGTCATTCTGTATCCAGTCACAAAAGAAATTATATACCAAGGTTTAATATATCATATTCTCCGTGTTTCTCCACCCATTTGAAATCGTAGATTCCACTTACAATGACCATAGTAATAAAGGTTGAAAAATAGAAAAAAAGGGGCCCACAGGCAAGATGACCATCGACAATGAGTAAAATCGTTAGCCCGGTTTCCCTAAATCCCCATAGACCCACGAATATCTGTCTCTTCAACAAAACCAAGAGAAAGAGACCCAGAAACCTCTCTCTCCCCCTTTTATTCTTCGCCCTCCGGCTCTTTTACGATCCTATCTTCGGCCAAGAATAAAGGAAGAAAATGAGGGAGGAAAATAAGAACTAGGAGCCGCATTGTCCTCGTAAAACCGTGTGGCCTTCGGCTAATTTGTTTCGCGGTATAAATAGCAAGTTTCTCGGGGTTAATCCTGCATAAAATGGCGAAGAAGAAAGAAAGGCGTGCATGCTTGCAAAAATTCAACTCACCGTTTTTGGTACTCCAATCGCTCCATCTCGAGGACCTTGTGTCCTCCATGCTGTCTTTCATTAAGTCGAGATATTTCATTACATGATGGTTAATAACATGTTAATTGGAGCTCTCGCTTCAACACTCGGTTAGGTTTCCAAACTTGGTGTTAGTAGAGAATCATCTTCTCGTGGAACACTTCCCTTTCGTTGACTCTTTGACCTGAAAAATTCGAAGGCAGAGGGTGTGTTAATTTTTTTTGTAGTTCAGAATGGTGTTGCTGTTCTTGGTGCAGACATCTCGGTGTTTGGGTGGATAATGTTATAAAAATTGGAATGAATTGCTGGTTTTTGAATAATTAGGTAGGTTACAAAAGAATATAATGATTTTTCTGCAGCGTAGGGGAGGATTTGGAAGATTTTTTGAATATTTGGATAATAGTTAGATAAAGACTGTTAACACGTTGACTAACATGGGGGTCACCGATGACTGACGCTATTAAATTCAATAAAATTTCATATGACTTTGAAATTGCAATATTTACGAAATCTCTAACACTTTCAGTATTTAAATACTGGCATTCAAAAGATAAAATCCTGCTGAAGATACAATTTGTGTCTTTAAAATTTCTGCTCTGCAAAGATCGGATTTGAATAGGAAATTTGAAATTTCATTTATTATAGGAATATTTAAATCTTGACGTTAAAGAGATGAAGGTCTGCTAAATATCTATCTGTATCCTTAAAGTTTCTGCTTTACAAAGATGAGAATTTAATAAAGAAAAAATGACAAAACTAACAAAATACCGGTGGCGTTCAACGTGTTAAAAAAATTTATATTAGTTAAAAACCTTGAAATAATTTTAAGTGCGATAGAAGGTTTTAAAGCAATTACTGATAATCTTAATTCTTCCATATTGCAATCTAAAATTGCACAGTTCGAAGGTAGAAATAAAATTGCAACGAGTTCTTTAGACCGTTAGACGACAAGGTAACCAGCTAATAAAACAAAACGAGAGCTCGTCGACAAGCGAAGAATAACGACAGTGATAACAAAAGATGGAAATTCGTCTTTGAAATCCACGTTATCGTTTTGCATTATCGGAAGAACGTCGAAGAAGGCTCTATTTTTTTTAAGGAAGGTTGCAGAAAAATTGCTCCACTCGAGCGACGATTGGTTGGCAGGGTTAATACGTTTAAAAGAAACGGCAACGTTATTTTGTTTTCGCAATATCGGCGCATAAATATTCATAGAAATATTAGCTGTTAGACGATTCACTGGGTACGCGACAATTTTAACTACCTCGTAAAAAGTTGTGCGAGGCAAAAAAAAGAATATGTATATTCCTATATCTGTAACACCGTTAAAAATGAATTTTTCCGCCATGCATCCAGTTGAGCATTGTAAAATCGTTCATTGCAAAATAACTAATAGCCAAGGAGAATAAATATTCCATTATTAACGAAGGAAAGAGAGAAAAATAACTGAGACAAACTATCCCCAATAAACGGAATGCATTAATTACTTTTTTATTTGTTCGAAAGGGGAGACAAAGAGATAAATGAAACTATAGAAATACGAAAGAATTTTAAACTTCCAAAGAAATTCGTTTAAAAAAAATTTTCAATTCCATTTAAAAGTGTTTCACATTCGACCCAAATTTTCTACATTTATTAAAACATATGAGACACTTGGAAAATGTCCACGATAATCAACATAGGTCCAAGAACACTCTACCTTCATCCCCTTCACTTTTTAATTCATTTCCCGCGTTTCTCACGGACACAATCCATTTTCGATCCATCGAAGAAACGGTTTCCCATTAAACGATACAATTCACCGACCGTAAAAGCGCAACCTAACAGAAAGATCTGGATGGAAAATTATTTACGCCATCGCCTCGATTCCGTGTCATCGATTAAACCATCGTTGTAACGTCGTTTTTGCACGACTGATAAGCAACGGCAGGAACGGCTTTTCTCCCAACGATTTATCGTCCGTGCGGCAATTTTCATTCTCCCACAGTGCGACGAGGAGCGAAATTGTTTCGTTCTTCACGAACGAAAAAAAAAAAAAAAATACAAAACGAGAGGCGGAAACATCGGGGCGAAAAACTGCGAAATTCGTGGCGGGAAGCGTGAATTATTCAATCCAACTAGACGATCGAGAATGACGAATCAGGATCGTTGATTTACACGGCAAGTTTGATAATTCGATTGTTGATTTATCGGTGAAACTTCCATCTATCGAAGTATCGTCGATTTCCGATCGTATGTATTTCTAATCCTCGAATATTTCGATTCAATGTGTCACCATATTTTTTTTACGTTGGCTTCTATGTTTTTTTTATTTTATTCGTCACTTTTGCGCGACTGTTCTTTGCGATTTCTATCGAGTAAAACGATCGACGAGGGGGCAGAAAAAGAGAGCAGCAAAGTCGTCAGCCGTGGAATAAGATTTGCGTTTTAACGACGCGAATACTGCTGGATTTAAAACGCAAATCTTCTCGCGCTAAGTGCGCAACGAGGGAAGAGAGGAAGAGAGAAAGAAAGAGGGTAGGAGCAGGCAAGAGTAGAAGTTAAATTCGATAGCGAAACGACAAACAATGGCGGAAGAACGAGAGTTAAGGGCTGCAGAATCGGAAATGACGTGTGCCAATGGGAAAAGAAATTTACATTCCAGCTTGTAGATTTTTTTCTACAGTGTTTCAACTCCTGTTTTTTTGGAAATCTCCAATTTTATGCTTAGCTCTGACTTTCACACTCAATTATGCAAGGGTTACATAAGATCCACTTAGAAACTTCATATTTTCTACACAATTAAAAATAAAATAGACAATTAATAATAATTGTAAAATAATTTGCAATTATAAAATGAAATAAAAAAAATGGAATAAAATAAATCACCCTCCTTCTATTCACTCATTTGCATCACTACACGGAATGTCACGCTTTCTACAACTGTCCAAGAATCATACGCTAAAATGAATGTTATCACGGGTCAATTACCGTGTTTAAACCTGCGATACAAATGTATTAATTAAATTCAAAGCTGCTTTCACATATTTACCAACAGAACCCCTCAAATCCTCCAAATTTGAAATATATCTAGGAATAACCCATGAAAATTTCAGAACGCGCAAAAACTAACATCTCCCACAGTAGCTATCTTTGACGCTGCGATCATTAATTATTCACCCTCCTTTCCGTCAATAATGAAACATCCCACAAAGCTTGCAAAAAAATCTATCTGACAGAAGTCCCGATAAAGCTCCAACGATCCTAAAAATGAAAGATATAACTACCGAAAGGAAGAGAATGTTTTCGCTATTCATAGAATTCTATTCGATGAATCTACCATCGACTGTGCCACTGTCAACGACTCGCAACCGATTAGAACCTGTCGAGGATTCCTTTCTCCGTTGAACGACGACGTAACATCGAAATTGAATGGCTTATGGTGCACACGGGTTCATGGTGCGGCTACCTTTACTTCACGCACTTTAGATCTGGTCTTTTGCATCAACTTGTCCGTAAGGACGAACAATTTATAACCGCACCGATCAAACGACTTAAAGAAAGATTTATCGAGGCAGTAACGATAATTACTTACTAATTTTTTATACAAATTTTTTAAAATAAAAATTACTGTATGGATAATTTTTTCCAACCCTTTATTCGTATTTCTTCCAATACAGTAATTTGAAACAAACCTAATTATTGCTTGACAAATTGAAATACAACCGTTGACATATTGTCATAGAAATAGTAATTTACAATTTATGTATATTAACAGTCAAACTATCTGATGAAAAGGTGCTTTCGGATCTACAACTAAATAATTACCCTCAATATTTAAAAATGTCTCCGTCCGCAAAGGGTTCATGATTTAGATAATATCACTTAAACTGGATGCACTCATTGCAAGTCGAATCTTTACCTTCTAATTAACACATTAATAATACCATGAAACAAAGAGACATCTGCAAATTCTGAGATGGTAAATGCAAGTGAAAAATCATCGAAACCTTAGATAAATTGGTAAAGAAGAAAGGCGGGATTGGAGCCAAGGAGGAGCCATAAACATTTCACCCTTGAAAGGTCGCGTTCCAGGTGATAATTTGACTTTCATTAGCCTGGAAAAGGCAGCCAGCGAGACGTCGGAATATCGAAGACTTTCAAATTCGACGGTGCTAATAACGCTCTACCGGGTGTCACCGAAAGCGCTGTTCAAGAGAGAGCCTTGCAAGGTTTATTTACTCGGAATCGGTTCGGTTTCCTTCTTCTCTTCCCTCATCTCTCTGTGCGATTCGGCTCCTACGCGATCGCTTTCAGAAACGGAGCACCGAGCCAAGAAAGTTTACTCGATGTCAACAGGAGAGCTCTTCCCCTGGCGAGGAGAAGGAAAAACGGAGGAAAAAGGAGAGGGTAAAACGCGGCCGACGAGAAGAGTGCCACAACCGAGAAGGTGTCGGTGGCCAGAGTAAATTTTGCAAAATTGATGAACCCAGTGGAGATTTCGAAACCTCTTTGTTCGGATGGCCTAACAATTTTTCTCTAATACATCGCACATTTGAATTTAATCAAGCCTCTTCGAATACCAAAGATTAACTGAGTGAAATAAGTGAAGATTTGGGTGAATTATGAGCCAAGGTTGGGATATATTTTAATTTAGGTAGTAATTTCCTAGAGATGACGAAGAATTTGAACTTGGGTCCACTGATTGCAAGTTTGAGGCTTCAGTTTCTGAAATCTTAATTCTTATGGTTATTTACGATAGGACTTAATATAATAGGTGGCTTCTACGTTGTTGAGACCTACGTAAACATAATATTTAAGGAAATTTTTCCAGAGGTGATGGAGTATTTGGAGTGGGGGCCAATGGTGGTCACTCTGAGCCTTCAGTTTCTCAAGCACTGTGCCCCCTTAATTCCTATAGTTATTTAGGATAGCACCTACTATAATAGGTGGCTTCTACGTCATCGATACCTACGATAAATATAATATTTACGGAAATTTTCCCAGAAGTGGAGTGTTTGGAGTGGGGGCCAATGGTGGTCACTCTGAGCCCTCAGTTTCTTAATCACTATAGTTCCAGAACACCTAAGATTATTTAGGCTAGGATTCACTATTCTAGATGGGTTCCGAATCACCAAGGTTGTCATATCTCAAATAATTATTTAGGAAAAACTCTCCAAGAGGCGACAGAGGCTTAGAAGTTAGTCACGTAGACTAGAACTCACTATTCTAGACGGGTTTCGACTCACCAAGGTTGTCATATCTCAAATAATTATTTAGGAAAAATTCTCCAAGAGGCGACAAAGGCTTAGAACTTAACTAATGAGACTAGGACTCACTATTCTAGATAGTTTCCGAATCACCAACCTTGCCAAATCTCAAATTATTATTTAGTAAAAATGTTCCCAGAAGTGTCAGTAGATTCGAAGTTAAGTCCACTGATCGAAAGTCCAAGCCTTTACCTTCTCATCCGCACAAGCACCTAGAATTTTCATTATCATGTATAAAATAGGTTACAAAAGCTATTGAAACAATGGATGGATTCGAACTTGAAAGAATTACAAACTTACAGAATCCTTCTTCCGGATGACTCGATTTCTACGAGAATAACACTCGACGGCAGAAAATGTTAAAATAATCGAAGAGAGAAGGAAAAAAGTAATGGAAATATGTCGAAGAGAATCGTAAAGGAAACGAAACCTACGAAAGCGATTCTCCTGTTAGTTTCTCGTTCTCACCCGTCGACACCGTTATCTTCGAAGGAGTCATCGGAAAAGTTCGATAGAGTTATCGTAGCCAGGGCAAAAAACAAGACGTAGTCGGCACACCGATAAAACTTATCCCAGCTAAATATTAGTAGAACCGTGCCATGGACGTTTCACTCGAAAATCGTTGCTTGTGTGCGAAAAGCAACAAAATATTCGCGACTTCGAGCGACTATTTTCGCTGGTCTTGGATGGCGTGGAGTAAGCCAACGATTCGTCATCGGCGAACGAAATACCTGCAATTTCTCGGCAACGAAACAATCTATCTTTTCTGCAATAAAACGAGAAGGAGATCTTATATAAATCCTTGGCTGAGAACAAGTGCAAATATTTAGCGGTGAGTTTTTCTCTTCACAGAAGTCTAAAAATGGAAAAATCGAGATATATCGAGAGTATGAGAGAATAAGAGAGAGAGACGGTGGAAAAGGGAGAGAGAGAATAATAGTCGAGAGTGTGTTGTTTCAAGGAAAAATAGGTCAAGGAATTGGTTAAACTGGAGAACATGCATCCAGAGAGAGAAATAACTCCGTTTCTCGACACGTTCGACGTTCGATTACTACTTCCGGTCAATATTTCTCGATTGTGAGATGTCTAACGTGTAATTTGCGAAGAGTCCTCTGAGACATGTCCTAGTCTATCTGTAATTCTATTCTCTTCCTTCACGACAATAAGAAAATAGTTTCCTTTTTGTCGAAAACCGTCGGGAAATCTTCGACGACATTCCCACCATTGGAGAACGGAAGCCGACGTGTGCCGTCGCTTCCGGAGAACGCTTTTACGAAAATATCTGGTCGTTTGAAACTAAGAGTTGCATTAAATAATACTTTTTCGAATTATCGACACTGGGAGAAAATTTAGGAGTGCTCTCGAACTTCCTTAAACGACCACCACGCGTGTCCACTGTATTTTATCGGATTCCAATTACAAAGACTTTGTCGAAAAATACCAGAGTAATTAATAACCGTATAGTATCAAAGTTATAATCGATATCGAAGACAATTCTGATAGAACATTTGAAAAAACTGACCAAAGAAATTATCCAGTGTAGAGTAAATATAAAAATTAATTTATCCTTGAAAATAAAAAGTCCAAGAATTCAATCAACTGTCGTTTTATAAATTTAAAAGACTGCAGCGAGTTTGCAGAGAATTAATTAGACTCATCGAATCCGTAGGGAACAGCGGAGACTTCAAATTTGAAAAAGAAAAATTCTATTCGCACGGACGAAGAATGGCGCGAGACGAGTAATCTTTTTTATCAGCCGTTCTGCTCTCGGGAACTTTTCTTTCCCTTTATTTTTATTCGCCCACTCTGTATAACGAGGTTATAGCTTCCCGCGACAGTTTCAGCGCGAACCAACGAGATTTTCCGATTTGACGGACGGAGGACGAAGTGAAAGGTAATCGAGAAAACGGTAACGAGTTTCGCGCCCAAGAAAACCACTGATAAACGTCATGATAAAACGCAACACAGATCGACGTTGTTTGCTATCTTTTATCGCGGTCATTGAAACTATTGTTTCTTTTTGTGTATTTACATTTGGCCACTGTGATTGTATCGTCGAAAGTATTGTTTTTTTTTAGAATTACGTATTATCGGAGGTGCTGATAACTCTTATCTGTGAGAAGTCTTTTTCAGAGATGTGGAAAACATCATTTTATACTGTAATGTTACGATTTAAAATTTTCTTTTTGAAATATTGCAGTTAACAGTTTACTGACCGGAAGCCTTTGAAATTTTAACTTATCAATTGGTTGCCACTCCAATTAAGAAATTATCATTTATCATTGCGGTTACCTTTGTTAAGGACTTAGGGACGAGAATTTGTAATTTTCGAATAGATATCTGTATCAAGGAAGTATTTGTGGTGAAGTAATCGGTCAGAAGGGGGTAGGATGTTAAAAAAAATACCGGTCGTCAAAGTGTTAAATCTCAAAGAGGTCTCTAGAATTTTAAATTGATAAGGATATTTGGTTACTGCTATAAGTGCGAATTCAAAACTCTATAAACTATATTATCAATTCAAAAGTCAAATTCGAATTTTTGCACTTCAATTAACTTTAAAGTATTATCTGCGAATAACTAAGTAAATCATTTATATTATTAATTTGTGTTACCTCCATTTGCTCAGGGCCACTTTAAAGAATTCTTCAAGGATAATAAAATCAACGTTTCGATATATTTGATATGTTAATCAAACGAACTAATTTTGGCTCAGCACACAAAACGCCAAATTCAAACTATTTAAAGCAACACTCGTGCAAAAACGAAATCCAGGTGAAAGGTGTTACAAATCTTTCCACGAGATTAACTGCTATTCGATGTGGCATAAAATCACGCGTGGATAAGTTGATAACGAGGAAAGTACACTTCCACTGTTTTTCAATTATTGCGCAATTTATATTTGCACGAGTTACTTTCGCGCGATTAATCCTATCTTCACCCATCAACTATTTATCTTCGACTGATAAACGACTTCTGTTGCTGGCTATTTAAAAACTTGATTTTATCATCGACTCTGCTTCGTCGAGAATTCTCGCAAAGCCATTAAAAGTATCTTAAAACCAGTAACTGAATAGATGACACAGTGATTGCAACTTAATCGAACTTTTCGCTCTCTGTAACAGCCATTTCGCGGCGCAGAAATTCTCAGCTGCTTTTTAAAATTCAACTAAAGATTAAAAAAGAAAAACATTCTACTGTGCAATCCCCAAACTTTTATTTAATTGATCACACTCTATTCTCGAAGATCTGACAGACTAAACTAAAATTGTCTTCTTTAGAAAAATAATAATTAAAAAATTACGGTCAGTCAGAGCTCGACCAGGTCTCCTGTCACCTCTACCTGACCTTCTGTAAACTACCACTGAATTACAACCTTCCTTGTTCGAAACACCTCGAACTACAATACAATTTTTCCTAAGAAGTCATTAACACTAGATCTACGACCGCTAAATCAGGTGCATTTAAATATATCAAATAAGTACTTTGACAAAAATGCATCAAGCGGCAAAAAATACAATTAGTCAAGTAAGTTGTTTATTATAAGATGCACGAAAAATATCTGCTGCACTCCTCTATAAAGAGAAATATTTAAAAAAATGTGGGAACCCGTCAATTTCACGACTGACGTAGATCTAGTGTTAAATAAATGCTATAAAAAAAGGCAGATCAAGCGGTAAAAAATACGATCAATAAAGTAATTTGTATATTCTACGACACACATAAAATTTTTACTGTACTGCTCCTCTATAAATTTGGGAAAAATTTAAAAAAAATAGGAGCTCGTCAATTTGGCGGCTGCCGTCCAGCGCTAAATATATATCAGCCTCGATATTTCGGAATCCACGTAAAACCATAGACAAAAAAATGACCGTAGTAGTTAAATCGAATCAAGAATGAAAATCAGACGAAGAATCATCCTCGTCCTCTAAGAAGACTCGTTCTATCGGTCGACGGAAACATCTGACCTTCCGCGGATTTCATAATCAGCTTGCATCATCGCAATAAAACCTCCAGATTTTGAATATCAAACGACCGTGTCTTCAATTATCCGCCTTTTAATTCGACCGTAGTCCGGTTGTCGCACGAGAGCCTTAGGCGAAATAAAAAAAGAAAGAATGACGGAAGAAGAAGAAGAAGAAGAGAAACGTAGTTCTGTTTTGAGTGAAAAGATAAACGTTCTACCATTAGAATTGGTAATTTTCTCGACGTAAAACCATCGCCAAGTTAGATGGTAGAAGTGCGACGAATAAAGCACAGATTTTATGTCCAAGAGGATCAAGCTTCTGCGTTTTGCAACGTCCAGCGAATATCTTTGTGTTTAGAGTTTAGATTACAAGTGGGAATTGTGCATCGTGTATTTTCGTTTGTCTACGAATAAGACCACATTCGTTTGATTAGGTCTTTGCCTGTCCGTTGAGAGGGTCGATATTAAGACGAACAAGAATGAAAGAAAATACAAATAGAGAAAGAAAGACGAAGGAATTGAGCGAGAAAGAGAAATAAGTAGAATAAAATGTTACAGTAACAAATGGAAAGACAGTGGATGGTCAAAGAGGATGGAAAAGAAGCAAGAGAAACGAAAATATAGGAAAATAAAAAAAGAAGATGAAGAAAAATTGTAAGAGAAAAGAAGATAGAAGTAAATAGGGGTAGAAAGTGAGAAGGAAGCTGAGAGAGATGGAGAAATAAGGAGAAAGTCGCGTGGGAGGTATAAGGGATAAAGAAGGTTGAGAGAGAAAGGTTGAACGACTCGGAGGTCGTAAGATGAGGATGGTATCGTTAGACAAAAGGGTGAAAAAAGAGGGAGAAAAAGGGGCAAAGGCAGAGAAAACCGGCAAGATTGCAAGGCAGACTTAATAGGAAGCGAATGAAAAGGAAGCGCTGCTTGAGGTTCGAAGTAAGAAAAGAGGAAACCGTGATTTTCAGACGTTCTTACTACCTGATAATGAGGATAAAATTTCTGCCGCGGGAACACTGGCTATAGTATGTTTTATTCAAGAGAGGAGATTTTATGGACGGTCAAACTTACGACTAATTTTCCCGCATATACCTCGACGATCGACGGGCCAACAATCTCGATCGGACAGCTTTTCTAACTTGAAGCAAGAATTGAAAATTTTCTCCATCAAGAATTAATGCATATTCTGCTGGGAAGAATTTCGATTAAAATTTCTCCGATACTCTTCGAGATAATATCTTTTAAAACTGAACGGAGAAACTACTTTCCGTGTGCTCCTGTTATCTCAATATTAACCTACACGACTTTCTCCTTGGAAGAACTCTGACAAATCTTCAAAACACTGTGACCAAAAGTCTTTCAAATCAGATGTTCAACTTTTCTAGAAAAATTTCAAAGATTCAAATACTATTCAAAATTTAAAATATACAGTTGAATGTAGAAAGATACAGAGAAAATATAAAAAATTGTATGTTGATGTGGTTTCTTCGTGAACTTGAAATTTTCTAGCATCTAGTAGACAATAGTAGAAACGATATTACAATGAAATATTTCTTGAAAAAGCGGCAAAAATCTTTAAAAAATTGAATTTTTTACATACGTGCGAAATAGCACATTGTGCGAAGGACCGTCTGTAAAAAATTACTCTTTACAAACACTGAAACTGTAAATCAACATCCAAAATTCTTAAGAATCGCCAAGGTCGTAGAAAAGTAGGTTGGAAATCTACGTGGTAAAAAAATCCAAGGAATTTACTATTTCTCGTTCTATCAACGATAATACCAAGCCTCGACAATTAACTTTTATCTCGTTCACCTGGCGCCGATGTTAATAAACACCAACTTCCTTATATGATGATCCATGTGCATACAAGAACCGATAGAGGAATTTGAATTGAAAAACGAAGAACGTAGAAAAGCTTTAAAGAAAAAGAAATAAAAAGGTGGAAAATAGTGAGGGTGGTGCAACGATGCAAAGCAAATATCAAGCCCTCCTTTCTTTTCTCCTTCATCTTCTTTCCACCTGCATCTTATTAAAGCCTTTATTGCTCCATAAATCGCGGATCATGCGGCGAGAAAAAAGATTACAGCTGTTGAAAATACCGAGGAACGTTTGCTCGTGTATGGAATTAAATGATATTACTCTGCAATATTTATTATTCGCTCTGTGAATCCCCAGGATTTTAGAGAGGGGCTTATGTCGGGTACGAAGTTAAAGATTTGGACTTTCAATTAGTAAAGAGGGAATTTAAATATTTGCAATCTCCCGGAAATTTTTAAAAATTTGATATTCAAGATATTGTAGTTTCGATGATTTGCAACTTCAAATTAACCGTAAATCTATGGGTGTGTTTTTTATACTTTAATATATTAAATAAGTAGTTCGAAAAAGGGGGTGAAGCTGCAAAGATTTGTGTGTTATAAACTGTATATCTACTGTGCTGATTTTTCGATAGTTTCTGTAAATCTAACGTCCGTGTGGAAGAGTCCAAATATTAAATGCAAAAATACAGAAGAAAAATTATTTCTATCTTATTGTTAGTCTGATGTGAATATTAAAAATATACTTGGAAGTTAATTTAAAACTTTAGCTAAATTACGAAAGCTCTAAATGACTATCAAGATAAAGACTGGAATTTTTAATTAGTGAACTGTAGCTTAGATTCTCCTTATCCTTGGAAGACTTTTTCTAACTTGGATTTGGAAGATGCTTACAATTATTTGCTCTCGGCGAGATAATCATGGTAATTTAAAAAAAAAAAGAATTTAAAAATAGAAGGAATAGTGATACGTGAAGCGAGGAAGAATCACGTAGAAGCACTCGATAATTAAGCTGCATACAGAAACGACATTTTCTCTTGATAAGATTTCATCCGGACTCTGACGACCAAAGAAACGAACTATTGTTGCCGAACGAATTTTAAGAGGAGAACAAAGAGGAAGAAACATCGAAAACTGCTCAAAGAAAATGGAAAAGTCTGTATAGCTCTCTGATCTCTTAATTTATAAAAGGATTTCCTCCTGTTACAGATATCGAACGAATTACTCATGTTTTTAAATATGTTCTTACAAGATTGGAGTAATTCTTTAATTACTGCCAATTATAATTTCTTACAAAGTCGAAATTATTCACATCCCAGGAGCAGAACTTCTTACAACTAAATAAAAACCAATAAATTTAAATTTCTTAACAAAGAAAAGTAAGAAAGTCTCGATGCACAAAGTTTAACTAATTGTAAAAAAAATATAAAAAAGTTCCTACAATGAAACTCCGCCGAGTCGTTTCCAATTGATGGAAATTCTTCATTTGGAAAATCGAGTGGATAATTCTAAACAAAACCGGTCGATAAAATTGAAACTCTCGACGTTAAAACGACGAACGAAGCCGATCGAAGCAAGTCCAGAGAATAACGTTAAAAAGAAAAAAAAGGAACCATATTTCGCAGGCGCGACTGCACGGAACAGTCCAAGTAATTCCGTTGGAAAAAGTTGTCCGCTAACTTTACGACTATTTTTCGCATGATTGCATCAGAGACGTATGTGTATGTTGTTATTACGATTACGCTCATGTCCGAGCCGCAATATGTCTCAGTTTGGAGACGGTGTCTTCTTGATTAGGCTTTATCTCGTCCACCCACGAAGACGATATTAAGACCGACACCATGGAACACGTGTACTACCATCGACAACTACGACAGCCAGGATACAATGGTCTGAATTCGACCAACAGAATATTACGTGCCTCGAAAACAAGTGTGAATTATTCTTTTCTTCTTTATACAATATATTTTGTTTAAATGAAAAGAATTGAATATTGTAATGAAGCTATGGAATTTATGAAAGAGATATTTTAATAATGATTGTCTGGGTTAGGTAATTATTTATTTATGAGTGGAAAAGTGAAGGGTATTTTGAGTTTGTGTTATTTTTTGCAAATGAAAAGATTTAAGGTTGGATTTACTATTAGAATTGTCTGGGTAGTCTGGAAATTTGAATTTTATATATTTATTTAGATCGATCTTCCCGGGATGTTTGAATTTTATTAAATATTTATGGCAGCTTTTTTAGGGTTTGAAAGAATAAGAGAAAAAAAGGTAGAGGATTCGACGAGATTGATTTGCCCAAAGAAAGTTTCTACTTTTACAAGATTCCTGTACGATCGACCAAAAATGGAATTTCTCGCGTTAAACATTCCGCCACGTTTTGCGACTTCCAATAACGATAAAAATTTTATTCCGACGGACCTTCAATTACCACGGCCAAATGTTTCGTTCGCAGAAGGTAATTCGACGATATTGCAATAATAAAGGCGGCACGTGTGCTCGAAGATAAAAACTACGGTTCGAATTTCCAACCGTACAAAAATCATCGAAAATAATGGGAATTATTTCTGCATAATTCAATCTTCAAAATCATCTCCTACCATTTTAAACATCCACAGATATATTTCAAATATTCAGAAGTCACCGTGAAAGAGATGGAAATGTTACATGACAGTTATATCAATATTCGTAAGCATTTAAGATCGTTTAAAAATACACGAAATGCAAAGTAATCTCGTTTCATCGGCGGAAAAGATTGTAAATATTTTCGTCGAGAGAAGTTAGTCGGCTTTCAATTACGATGAGGAAATTTGCGTATCGAAGGAACTTTTCCGGTTTAAATGCGACACGCAAATCCGTCCGTGGTACGATGTAAAAGAGGGAAAAGATGGAAAAGGAGTGGAAAAGAGAGGAAAAGGAAGGAAGAGAAAGAAACAACTTCGTTAAAGCAAACGAGAGAGACCTTGAGGTGGTTCGCGCTTGGTAGACGGTAATAGTGAGTAATTAACGAGGCGAATAATTGTCGACTGTTCACCGATGCACCGTGTTCGAACGATAAAGGAAGCTAATGAAACAAAGTAAAACTTTAGAACAGTCTACACCACGAGGATTGCTCTCTGACGTTTCACTGAAAAATTATATCTTATATTTGTCAAAAAATTGTACCCTTTGTGAGATTTAAAAAAAATTAGAGATTATGTAACCTTTGTAAGATTAATTTTAATTTAGATTTTTAAAAAAGGCACAATTAAAAAACGTCCTTCGTTCAGAAATATTGGAAAATTACAAGAAACTAGATTAGCAAAATGGAAGAGTAATAAATGTAATGCAAAAATGACTAACCGAGAAGTCTTTGCATTTAAGATAACTAAAGATAAATGAAAAAACATATTCCGAGTTAATGGAGTTTTAAGAAAATATCGAACATCGAATTAAATGGTATGCAAACGAGAAAGGGTTGGATGTAATCGCGACAAAAGTTCTGCCTGAAAAAATTAAAATAACTTCGAGCAATTTTTACTTCTCTGCTAAAAATTAACTAGTAAAATGGAAAAACAAAGTCTAAGATTAAACAATGTAACATAAAATAAATAAAAATAAAATATGAAGCAACATTAAAGATAGGCTCATACAACAAACAGCAAGCCTATAGATAAACTTACGGACTTAACTAAAATATTAAAATAAAAATATAGGATTAACAAAGCAACACTTAACTCCTCCGCAACAGTTTTCTAGACACCAACAGCACATTATCTGCATAAATACAACGCCCAAGTTTTCTCTCATCGCGGTCAATTAATCTTGCAAGATTTAATAATCCAATTGCCTAGAAACCGACCCGTTTTTTACACGTTTATCGCGTCGTTTCATCAAGCAATAAGTAGACCGAGATACCCACGTTTTACATGGTCCAAACGTGCTTAAACAACGTCGCGACAAACCCATAAAAAAACGGTCCCTGTTCTCCACCCAATAGAACGATTAACTCTTCCAAGATTTCTCATAAATCTTGCGCATTAATAACATCGTTACTGGAACGATTCCAAACGAACTTCGGGCAAAGGAGTGTAGCTACATAATTAAAAGACTCACTAGAGGCGTAATTAACGACACACCGCAAGCAAAACGATGAAAATTCCTCAAGTTTCTGCAACTTCGACGGAACTCTCGTTCTTTAACGCGCGGGAAAGCACGTGTTACCAAAGAGAAGCGCAAACAAACGAAAAGAGTGGAGAACACGATGAGAAACACCCATAACGTACCTGTTGTCGCGCGTTTAAACGATGATCGTGATGGTTTCTCTTGGAAAACCTTGTCCGCCCTTGAGATTTCGGCCAACAAGATACTATTTTCGAGCGCCGGTTTCTATTTCGAAGAGACCTCTTCGGTTTTTTCGTTCTGCGAATGAAAACGGCCTTGAAAATTCCGCGGTACGGATTAAAAACGATTTTTTTACAATTCTACCCGCGCTCTACTTTTCCCTGTTTTCCTCTCTGCTTTTTTTAGATATTATTTTCCCTGTTGTGAAACGAGGCAAATTGTTGACTCCTTTCGCGTATTTCTGCTATTTTTTATTTCTCTTTTTTTGGAGAAAAATAAACGTAAAGTTTAGTGGGTCTATGGTGAAGAAGGAAATAAAATCTCAGGTTTACATTCAGAGGATGCAAGTTCAAATTCTAAGAGATTTTTTAAGACGGTGGGTTCTAGGTGAAATTACCATAGCAATTAAACTCAAAGAGAACAAAAGAAGAAGTTGAAGAGTCGTTTGCCAAGTATTTCAACGTGTTTATCGAGAGGCTACTTTTCTTTATGTTAGAAGAGAAGATTGAAAAGGATTCTTCTTCGCGCTAGCAGTTTAAATCATCGCGAATGCGACCTTTACGAGTCCCCTCGTTTTCTTCTTCGACTTGAGAGCATAGAGTAACATTATCCAATGATTCAAAGGTACGTGAACGGAGTTCCAAAGGAACCAACGGACGGACGAGTTTCAGACAGTGAATTATTGCGATTCGACTTCAAAGAAATGGACAATTATTTTCAGCGACTCTCGAGTATGCAATTAGAAGTCTGTTTAGGATGATTCGTTGAAGTTCTAATACGGCAGACGTAAAAGAGTCATTTTCGAGGAAGAAGAATTGTATGAAGTATATTCTTATGCTTCTATGTAATTGACTTGTCCGTTGGATAACAAGTTGCAGGAATGACTTGTAAAGTCAATTATTACATATCATTACGTTATATCCGCCAATTAATTTTCAACTGTAGCTGAAATTACTTCTACATTGTTCAGTTGCAATATTGTGAAAAAACTATTTTATTCGTCACATTTGTAAAATGACTGCAGCTCGTGTAAGTTAATTAGCCCTTTACAATACAATTTATTTCGTGACTCCATCCGCTGTAATTCAGAATTTAATAGCTAAAATAAAAGTTAATCAGTGATTCTTCATATGCAGTATAATTTAACAAAATATTATTGTCAGAGAAACAATATTATCTCATCGTGTCTCATTAATACTTTCAATTTAATAGATTTTGGAAAATTTGAAAATTTCCTATCCCATTTACCTCATCACGAGTGTCACTCGTAGTGCAAGGGGTTAAAGTGAATGAAATTTAATTCTTAGCGTGTCTCTGTGTCCAGACATTCTAAATATACAGATATGCAACAAAGAAAATCTCCTACCCTTAGAATACAAAAGAAAGAACCTACAAAATCCACGCTCCAAATCGAACGAATTTATTTCCTTCCGCTCCAAACTCGACTATTTGCTTTTGACTTTGCAACCTCGAGCTAGGTGATAACAGTGATAATTGGAGCACCTACACACTCTTGCACATTCGATTTCACTTTCTCGGCGTAAGTTAGCAGCGGCTACTATCTAAACGGCTCTTAACAAGTCGCTAACGCGACCTTTAAAAACCCTTCGTTTAACTCGAGGTGAAAGATAATGGCGTTGCCCGATGCCCCGCACGAGGATGCACTTCTCGAAGACACGGAGAACGGACAACTTTCACGAGAAATTCTTTCGACGATGCACTTCTCCGTCGCTTAATCGAACAATTATGCAACCCGTAATTCGTGGCTTAGCGAAGATGGCATTGTTACCGGCGCTACTTTACGACACTTTGAATGTTGAAATCTCTCGATGCCAAAGAGACAGAATTCTTCATAAAATTCAATTAGAAGCTATAACTCATGATAATGACTTTGGAGCGATTAAACATTCCACAAAGAGATGATGGAAATTTCAGAAATTTCTACAGAAACGTTACAATCTTCTTAACACTAGAATTACCGATTAACACGTTGAACACCACCGCTACTTCGTTTCATCATTTCTACTGAAGTGAAACTTTTTCTATCAAATTATTAAATGGAAACTTTAAAGATACAGATCGGTAGATATTCGTCAGACTTTTGTATTTTTAACACGTTAACCGCCACTGATATTTCCCTATTAAAGTTCCATCTTTGTACAGTAGAAACTTCAAAGATACAAATACATATTTATCCAGTAGGATTTTATCTCTTGAATACCAGTATTTAGATACCAAATGTGTTAAAAAATTCGTAAATATTACAATTGAAAAGACATATAAAATTTCATTGAATTCAATAGCTCCGATCACCGGTGACACATATGACAGTCAACGTGTTTACATAGATATTTAAATATTTAGTATCTTCGAGAATTCATAAATATTACAATTTGAAAATTACAAAAAATTTTTCTGAATCCAATAGCACCGGTCACCGGTGACCCACATGACAGTCAAAGTGATAATTATATTTACCTACCAATAGATAAATATCTCTAAAGAAATGCAGAAAATTACCAGTCTTTAAACTACATAATTTACAAAATAAGCATAGGAAAATTCAAGCAAAACTGCATCGTTATAAATATCTCCAATTTTCTGAAAGAACTAGAGTCATTCTATCTCGGTATATTCTAGTGTTAAGAACTATCCAAAGACCAGGCGACTCTGCGATTTAACAAGATCAGACCCAATTTCCGTTCATCTTCTTCCTCTTCTTCCATCGTATTTATTAAACCACCGATAAAATCGTGCGCCCTCGTTAAGATGTTTATCGTTTCATCGTGCTATCACTCGACGAATCTTCGAACGAGTCACAATGAAAGAGTGTAACGCGAAGTTTGCTCTTCGTACCTGAAGAACATTCGAGCGCATGCCTTATCACGATACAAACACCTACAATTAAAGAGCCATTACGCAACAAGCCACTTTTCTCGTCTTCCTCACGTTCACTAAACGATTGGACGCAATTTCCATCCAACAGACATCATCCTCGAAGACTTCATACATTAAAAGTAAAAAAAAGAATCTCAAAAATTTCCATCCTTTTATCATTTCTCTTTTAAAAAAACCCCATCAAACGAGAACCGTCGTCTGCAGGCTCGTCGCTAAAAACTACGGCAAACATGAACGAATAGATCGTAGGTGGCACGTGCGAAAACTATTTTAAAAATTCTCAGCTGCCAAGGACACAAGATTTTCAGCGATTCCAATTAAATCTCTGCGGAAGAGAACTGTCAGGAAGGAAAACGCGGGAAAAACGATCCTTTATAATTGTCTCTCAAATTCCGACGTACCACTGATAAACCAGAGAATCCTTAAAACCATGATACGTTGCGTATATCAAACAAGTAGAAAAGAGATTTAAAACCTACAGTGATATTTGATCAAACGATGATTTAAAATTCGCACATTTGTTTTTTAAAGATTTTTAAAATTGACACACACCTGGGAAAAAGAGGAAGATTTCTCTTTTGAAGACGCGCAAAGACGAGTCTGATTTTTGGTCGAAAGACTAGTCGAAATTCACGAGATCGGGAGACGAAAGAAGCACGTGGTTCACCGGTTTCGAGGCGGAGTGTTAACGAAACGATCTTTACGCGACGAGAGCTCGCTGCTCACTGACGCTAGGACACCGCACACGGTAAAGTTACCCCTCCTTTTACGACCTACAACCTCCTCCTTCTCCACCTCTTCCACCACCTACGCCTCTACCTTTTCTATCTGTCTCTCTCTATCTTTATCTATCTTCCTCTTTCTCTTTCCTTCTCTCTTTATCATTCTCTCTCTTGCATTCCCTCCCACACTCTGGATGCACCGAGCAACGAAGCAACCCCACTACTCGTAATGTCAAATGCAATTCCGTATGCGCCTGGAAATGGTTTTTCTTTGACGATGACACGACCGCGTGTGCAGGGGATAATTATGAGGAGGGTAATGCTCGTCGATCTTGATTACCGAACTGATGGGAACATTTTGGATATAACGATATTGCTAATTTCATATGCGAATTGAATTTTCACGCTGTTCAAGGGAAATATAGTAAAGGTTCTTGGAATTCGTGTTTTTGGGGTTCAATTGGTGTGATTACTTCGCTTGAGATAGCTTTTAGGGGTGTTTTAGGGGAGTTTCCAATCGCGTTGAATGTCAATTTTGATTTATTAATTTGATTGGCATTACTGAAGTAAAAGTTAATCTGTTAAAATTATATCGTTGTAGAGTGGAAACGTTGCAGACAAAAATAGTAATCTTCGACATTTTGCATTTTTCGTATCAATATCAAATTACTGAATTTATTAGGAAATTCAAGAGTATTGAAATTTGAAAGTGACATTGAATTTTATAATATTCGAAAGGACTAGTTACTGAAAACCTCACGTTGCTCAAAGTGTTAACAATAACTAAAAAAAATTGCATGCAACAACTTGACCTATGCCCCGCTAATTAAGTTTATCATTCTTTATCTCTCACCATGGAAGCTATGGGAAGTTTAACACGTTGAAGTCAATCCTGATTCATTAACCTGATTGGTATTACTAAAGTGAAAGTTATTCTATTAAAATGACATCTTTCTAAAGTACAAACGTTGGAAACAAAAATAGTAATCTTCGATACCTTACATTTTTCATATCAAAATCAATTTATTGAGTACATTAAAAAATTCAGAAACATTTCAATTTGAAAGTGACATCGAATTTTCTAATATTCGACAGCATCAGTCTAATGATCTCCCGTTATTCAAAGTGCAAATTAAATTTCCCATTATCCATCTCTCACCCCCTAGGGGTGTCTTCCCTCCAAATTGTGCCTCAGCCTCGTAGAACACCGCATTTAAAACTTCAAACAAAAAAAAAGAATCCACCACCATTATCGAGTCCATTAACGACGAATACAGTAAAAAAAAAAAGCCGTTGCATTTATCCGATCGATCGGAGCCACGCAATTTTCAAGGGAAACAGAGAGACCACGAGCTCCTCGATTCCCTCGCGTAATTAATACTAACTGACGTACTTATTCCAAGCCATCGAAGGAAATCGAGTAGCGGCAAGTCGAGAGGGATAGCTCGAATTGACGATCCTAACCGATGGAAATGCACCTTCAGGCAGACTGACTCGAAGACCGCGGCAGTAAATGCAAACGACTTGACCCGAGTAAAGATCGAACGAAGACAAGACACGTACGAGCCATCCTCCTCCTTCAGCCATCGTCATCTTCCTCCACCTTCCTCTACCTCGTTGTCTTTCTCTGGCTAACTGTGAGGGTATCCAACTTAGAGACATTGCACGGAGGTGCACAAGTGCATAAGCTGCACAAAGGAACGTAGGAGATCGAGGGACGTGTACGGTTGCAAATTCAATTACAACCTGGCCATTAACCGACGCGTGATCGGGACACTAGTCTTCTACGAGGAGAACCGCTCCGAAATACCGATGAGTTATATCTCGAGTGGCATGCTCTCTAGCTTGTCTTCCATGTATACTTTGAATTTCTAGTGGATTTCTCTATTTCTCTGGATTTTCTATGATTTTAGGACACCAATTTTCCCCCTTTGTTAACGGTAGATCTACGGAAGTGACGAATTTCTGCATTTTTTAAACGTTTTGCAAAGGATAATAAATATTTTGCATGCATCTTACATACAATTTTTTTTCAAAGTAATTATTTCTGTAGATTCAATGTGTTATATTGAATAGTAATTTTAAAAATCTAGTCTTTGTTAATTCCCATGGATCCAAAATGATTTTGTTTGACGAGTTCTATTTATCAAGTTCATTTGGATTAATAAATAAATCTGAATTTAATTTCAGATTTATATGATAGAAATTGGAGAAGAAATGTGTCAAGTTATGAATGAGAAAAATCTCAGATAGAATTTTTAAAGAGAGTGTGGTTGAAGTTTGCGCCTATAGAACATGAAACTTGGCTTGGAAGTGTCTTAGAGTTTTATGATTCGTTCTAAAAACGACGATCGATCGATGAATATCATTAGCAAGAGACACGTGTGTTGGTTTAATCATCGTCCTCCTCCTCCTTTATTTTCTCCGTCGAATTCGCAACTGGGCAATTACGAAATGCTACCGTTTATCTTATCTCGATCACATGGAACTTTTACGAGTCTTTCTACTTTATAAAAGCGATCTTAATCGATTCATTTACCTCGTCTATTAACATTACTCAGAGTCTTCAAATTCCTAGCCATTTAAATAAGAAGATGCTTAAATAACAAAGATATTTCTTAAAACAATGTGCTTTTTCACGATTTTCTTCTCAAGTCAAAGCGATAGTCTCGTTATCCGCGTTATTGCCCTTCGTGAAGGTCATTCTTCAAAACGCCGAGAAATTTCACCGCGAAACGATCAATCGACGAGAGAAGATCGATTATGAGACAAAAGAAAGATAAACTGGCAGTGATCGAACGGTACTCGAGGCAAGAGAAGCTCGTTTGCCGAAAAATTTCATCATTTAGATCCCTTTTTCGTCTCTTTTATCGTTATTGTCGGTGCTCCGTTTGTTCCTCGAAATTTATGGAAAAGTCGAAGGGAAATCTTTGAAGAAAGGATCGGTTAAGGTCGGATGATGGTGTATCGAGAAGAAGAAACGCTAGGTACGATGCACCAAAGACAGATTTTTATGCTGATCTACCGAGCAAACATCCTTTAAACGGCCAAATTTCTGTGCACTTGCACGACGGAATTTCATTGTTTGTTCAAACTCGTCTGAATACCAAGCAGCGATCGAAATCTCGTCTTCCGCATTTTCCTAGACTTACCAAATCTTTCTACCCTCGTTTCTAACGTGTTTGTCGACGAGAAAAGAAAATTATTTCCGGAATGCTGCCATCGATTTTCCATTAATGACTTTCATTCTCTTGCCTCTTCTCTCCGGATTTTGCTTTCCTTATCATTTTATACTATCTTTATCACATAGATGAAAATTTTTGCTATATTTATTATACACTTTATAATTTGATTCCTATTAATTTTTCGGAGTGATTTCTAATTTTTTATTATTTCTTTATCCCTATTTGATCCCTTTTTTCAAAGTATCCAATTGATATATTTAAATACAAAGGATAGACGACTGATATTTCCAATGTTAATTAGAAATTCATCGAATCAACTGTTCTTAATGGTATACTAAGAAAGTCCTGGGAAACCTCAGAAACCTAATCCACTGGTAAATGCGTCTTCTCAATGGAAAGAGCCTTCGTTAATTACAATCATTGCAAATACATTCTCAATAATAAAATCAACCACGAACCGTTTCATCCTGTCGCCATTTCAATTCGAGACGTTTTGAAATGTAAAATATTGCAAATATTGCAATAACAAGATTAGTACGAAACTCATTATAAAGATCTATAATAACCGAAAGAACGGTATTAATTAATTAATCGTTGAATTCAGAAATCACACGTGCCACTTGAAAAAATACGCGAAAATTACATTAACGATATTAACGTGTTGTGTCAGGTGCTCTTTCGCTTGCAAAATTCGCATGCGAATATCGTGCGATTGTTCATAAAAAGAAAGAAATAACGCGATTTATAAATTACTGCCATTTGGCGATTCGAGGAGCAAGAAGATATTTTGCAAGGCTCGAAAGTATACGATTTCAGTTATCCAAAAATTTTCCGTTCTTCTTTTGAATTGTAGATGCAAATTAAAATATTAATTACAATAATCAAATTCAAATAAAATGTGAGATAAATTCCAAATTACGGATTTATATCACCGCATGCAAATATTGGAGCAGATTTCCATAGAAAAATAAAGAAACCGGTGAAATATCTGTCTATTTTAAGGAGCAAAAACATAGTGTCGAATATAATTTCAGTCATCGTACGATAACGAAGTAAATGATCATTAGTTAATGGGAAAAACAGGAATAAACCGGTTCTCCGGAAGTGACGGATTTAGCATCAGATTGAAATACCTTCGATTACCAATGTAAAATCTGCCATTTTCTATTCGGACAAACACTTCAGTTCGAACATCGTTTCTGGCTAAAAGCAGTAATTAACTATTTATGACCTACACCTGCAAACAGCTCCATTGTCTATTCACTGAAACACGACAGGCTTAATTAAATCTATCGCCTACAAATTATTTCCAATCTTACAAGTGACAAAAATACAAAATTCCTAACACTAATTAACCCCTTGCTTTACACTTTCTTTATTACCGAACACCCCATAATTCAAAATTAATTCTTGGAATAATAATCTATCACTGATTTCCAATATATCATTATAAGTTAGCGCAATACTAATAAAACAAATTTCAACCTCTCTTCACCTACTGACATTTCCAATTAAACAATTTTTGGAAAACCTACAAATTTTCTATCCCACTCACCGCGTCACGTGTGCCACACGTCATTATAAAGCAAGGGGTCAAACATAAAAAAATTCATAAATAATTGAAAAAATCTCCAACCTTCAATCCTACACAATAAATAACTACACTTCTCCACTTACATCCTTCAATTTTCTAATTTTACACATACAAATTCGTGCTAAAAGATCAACTCGAAATCAGAGACTTCCATCTTCGAAGGATAAGAGGAATTCTACATCAGCAAAGCGAGGATAAGAGAAAAAGAGTGAGGCCTCGGAGTAAAATCGTAATTTCGATCTCGAGCGAGTCTGATAGCCAGGCACAATCACATTTCGCGGTGTAATCTCTCGCACGCGCAACAACGACGGTGAAACAAGAGAGGAGAAGGGAAAAGAAGAGTCAGGATACGCATCTTCCGCGAGGCCGTCTTTTTACGACGAAACATCGTCGTCTTTCCATTTTTTGATGACGGCGCCTCTTAAAGTTTCGCACTAGGCGCGCCGGGATACGAGCAATTTAAATTTAATGCCGCTTTTACGCCCCCTTCTTTTCAACCCCCGTACATCGTCTCGTTCGCCGGCATGCGGTGTTTCTCTCTCTTTCTTTCACTCTTTTTCTCATGCTCACCCCGAATGCGTTCACGTGGCGATTTTTATCTCGAGATTGCGACTTCCAAGGGAGCAACCACGGGCACTCTTTTGGCCTACTTTGAAAAGAGGAGGCCTCCATCAGTGCCGATCTATCTAGATATCGCTGGGTCAACTCGACGAAAGAGGGATTCGCCTTGACCCCGACAGTTATTTATTTAACCCGTAGAGTGCACATGACTCCGTGTTTTTCTGCGATTCGATATGCAAGAGTGAGAGGAGGTATCGTTTCTTGGAGATTCTTTAACGGAATGATTTTGATTCCTTTATTGGTACTATGTTAACTTTGTTTTCCTGACGTAAATACTTAAGTTGTAAGAATACTGGTAGAAGAGTTGGAATTATGGGAGAAGTTATAATACTTTGGTGGAAGGGTTTTGAAGTGATTTACAAAATGAAGAGTAGTTTATAGAACAATTGACGTGGTCAATTTGAAAATTGCCTTTTTCCCGGAGAAATTGATATGCGAGAAAGATGAAGGATTTAAAGAATTTAAGGTAGGTGTCAGAAATACTTGTTGACTAATAATTGAAGAAAAAGTTCTCAAAGATAATGGAAAATTAAATTATATATCAACCTTGTAAATTTTTGATTTAATTTCCACTTTAAAATTTGACAATGATATAAAATTAAATCATTGATAATCTAAAATTCCTTCCGTTATCGCAAAATAATGAATTTCTAATTGAAATGAATTATATTAAATTCGTTTATTTTAACGTACGGGAATTCATAAGAATAATTTCAACCGCAAAAGAATAATCCTGTCACATATGAATCTGCAAACGATCTATATTTCACTACTTCACAAATTGTACTGATTTATTCGCAAGCAGATTTACTTGCATCATTTTTACCATTTCGATTGACAAACGGCAGGAACACGGAAAAGCCAATAACGATTGAACGAGACAATGCAAAAATATTCGTCCTTTTGTCTCGATTACAATCCCCAGGGGGTGAATTGTTCGCTGACACGTAAAGAACGTATCCGCGGTTACGTAATAAAATAATTCGTACATACGGGAATACGAGAGGATCGATTAATCGACGATATGCAAAATCGGATCTACACGGCAGATTTCGTGTGGCCTGTGCAAACAGTTATTACCGGATCGCGTACCGAGGTCGATGTTACCGCGGTTCATTTAATGTGACCGATATTTTTAATCGAATATCTCGGAATTAGCCCTCGGAAAACAAGCTGAACGAAATACGCCCGAGGATCGATGTAAAATCGATGGCCAATTATTTAGCGGTTTGGAAAATTTCGAAATCCAGAATCCTCGAGAAAAATTGCAATTACACTAATAAAAAAACCTACTTTGCGATGGAGAAATTAAATGAATAGTAGAGAATTGTTCAAGAATATTATTCTTACAATTAGTTATGGAAACGAGTTGATCGAAATGTGTGGCAAAATTAGGGGAAAATCTATGGCTAATTATTTAACGGTTTGGAAAATTCGGAAAGCCGGAATCCTCGGGAAATAATACTATGCGAATACTTTGGGATGGAGAACTTAGATTAATAGTAGAAAATTGCTGAAGAATATTATTATTAGTCCTGAAAAAGAGTTGATCTAAATACTTGGGAAAACTCGGGCAAGATCTATGGTTAATTACTTAACGATTTGGAAAAATCAAAAATACCGGAACCTCGGGCAAACGGTAATAATTACACCAATAATAAAACTTACTTTAAATTAATACTAGAAAATTGCTGAAGAATACTGTTATTAATCCTAGAAACCATTTAATCAAAAAACGCGGAAGAATTAGGGTAAAATGTACAACAAATTTCTTAACAGTTCGGAAAATTCAAAGGAGCGAGACTTCGGACGAAAGTGCTAATAATTCCAATAATAAAACCTTCCAATTTACTATCCACTATTTTCTATCTAAATTCGTTGAAAGAATTTCAAAAAATCATTAACAAGAGACAGAAAATTCTAATTTTAATTCCTTCCAGATCTACGTCTCAAGTCAAACCAAGTTAAATCTCGCGCTAAAAACAAGCGCTCATATTTCCTACTATTCCAATCGACTTTGTGTATGCAAAAGAAGTTAAAAACCGTCTCGAAACGAAACTGAATCGAATCGTTGAATTATTCAAATCGGTCATCGGGACTATCAAACGAAAAAAAAAAACTTTACGGTATGCAAAAAGAAATTCAACACATCCCTATCATCCCGCGCGAGCTACCTGCCGCTCATGCTTTTTCCGCAAGTTTGAAATTTTCGAGAATTCCGCCTTGTTCTGTCTGGTCATAACTATGCTGAGCACTCGACTAGAGGAGAATATTGAAATCCACATGGAAACTGGCTAGTCGGCGGGAGACATCAGAGGCTCATGCATGCATATTCCATTTGCTTCCGGGCTCTTATTAATGTAAGTCTCTCTCTGTCCTGTCCCTACCACGGGCCATATGGTAGCAAGCTTTTGAATTTCAACATCGTCACATTGGTTTTGCATTTCCGCTTTCGATTCATCCGCGAGATGCTCTCGTTGCGCTCGAATTCGAGGGAAAAAATGAGAGAGAAACCGGGAGAAATAGAAAAACAGACACAGCAGGAGAGAGAAGGAGAATATAAAGAGAGGGGATGGCCAAGGTGATGATAAGAGCGCATTTCCGGCGTTATCCACTGTAGGAAGAGATAACGACGGGACACGTCGTGTGTCAGAAAATTGAATGACGTATAATAACTGGATACCGGTAAAAAAATAGAAGGAAAATGACACAGAGGAAACGAAGAGAAAAAAATATGAGGATGAAGTCAGTGCGTGGCGAGTGGTAGATTAAATTCGTGCGGTTAATTATGTGATGTTTTTCGTGGAATTGTTTGAGTAATCGTCTCCTCTGGGAGGCTCTCTTAATGGGATTTTAAACAAGTGTATCTTGGATTGTGGAAGGAATGTTTTTATTATGTAACTTTGAAGGATGGAAGAATTAATAATTGGAATAATTTGAAGAATTGTGTTTACTCTAAGGAACATTTTAATCTGAATTTTTAATCGGTTAAAGATCCTTGATGTTCGACGAGAAGAATCGTAGTTGTTATTTAATTATTCTTGACACACATTTTATAGAAACTTTTGAAGATACTTTAAGAATTAAATAGGAAATTTCATGTAAAATATGTGAAAGATAATTTGGATAAGTTTAAAAGTTGCGCCTAGAAACTGTATTATCTTCTGTCAACTTCCTGCAGTTTCTGCTTCAAATTTAGCAACGAGAGACAATAGATGGAGCTTCAAACGTGGGGCTAATTAAAGTGATAGAGAGTCTAATCTACCTCGATTAAATAGTCTATGACGAAACAAGGAAATAACTTTTTTTGACAGCAGAAACTACAAAGCAAGTTGTGAAATACGATATCTCAAATTCGACGATATTACTTAATATTCTAACGGCACCGTGTTGTAGCGCGATTAAGGAAAGCAAAGTATTTCGCACAATGCGACAAGCCGGTCACCTTTGATATTTATTGATTTTCACAATGAATTGTAAAACGACCGAAAATGTACCTTTCAAAAAAATCATTCGTCCTAACGGTGTGCAACGATGAAACGTATAAAATGATTTTAAACCTAACGTGACGATTATTGTTATTCCAACTGCATTTACCAGATACTATTTATGTAGCTACAATTAAATCGTTCGAAATATATTTGTCATGTTAACGATACAATTTCCTCGTATGTTTCTCGAAGATACTGTTACAAATTATTAAATAGATGTAAATAAAACTCTGTAGTCGCTCAAAAGTGTAGTGCGATTTTTTCGTCAAGGCAAAATGGGTTCGGAACAAAGTTCACAGGGTGGTACACAAAATTCTACGTCTAGTAGAGCAAGAAATGTGCCTCTACGTCGCGGAAAAAGTGTTCCAAATCGCGAACGAGTACCAGAGGATACACCACCAAGATGTATTAGCCCAGGAGCAAGTATTTGCTCCGATTCTGACTTACCATATATATCATATACCGTCAACAGACCTATTGGAGATTCACCAAAAATGACTAATAAACAGTCACAGCTATACAGAGGAAAAAGTTTAGGTGCACAGGATATATCTAGACGAAAGAACAGCATGGGTGCTGCTAGTCACAGGTACCTCGATTATAATGTAATCGAATAAATGTACAACAATTGCATATAAATTTATTTCTTCTACCTTAACAAAAACCTATTTATTAGTCACAGAAATGCTGCATTAGACAAAATTCACAATATTGTGGTAGTGAAACCTGCCATTGCTGATCCAACAGCCGACAAAGATCCTGACTTGGTTAAACTACAGAGTATACCAATGTTTCTCCCTATTATGCGTGGTACTTTAAATTTACCACCGGGAGTTAGGGATCCGGAAGTTCTGGAAAGGCTGGACCCTTTAGGACTTTTCAACCTGTGTGCCCGCTATCAACATCATCTTAATACTAATGCTCAAATGATAGCTGCAGAACAATCTACTCTCTACATCAATATCGAGCCTGAAGTTACAAAAATGTTAAACGTGGCAAGTGAGAGGCAAAGAAAGTTTGCCAAGTTTACGGAACAGCTGAACAAAGTACACGAGCTTAGTAGGCAATTGACTAAGTGCCATTCCCTTCTGAATCAGACTCTGGAAAGTCTAGAAACTCTAAATAACCTTCTACCTATTGAAGACAGATTGGAACCATTTGTATGGACTACTGGATAGAGTTCATTGGAATATTCAAAGACGCTAGCTCAAAAATAAAAATATATTTCTAATGTACATTGCACTGGTGCTAAGATGTTATGGATCGAACCAGTTTGAATTCTGTTAGATTAGATCCAATTTTTTTTTCTTTTTATTATATACAATCGACCTATGAACCTGACCAGAGTTAAAAAAAAATTTCTAGTACCTATAAGTGTCTTGCACAGAAAGCTCTTTCCCCTATACCAGAACTTGTACTATATTTTTCATGTTATCCTGAAAAAAAGAAATAATAAAAAAAAAAGCTTTACTTTCAAAAACTATACATTGTCATTCTTTTATAACCAGCAAAACATTACTATAATTACGAGAGATGTTTTATTATATAAAAAGTATCAAGTTTCACAATTATATTAAAGCTGTAATTGGTGGAAACAAAGAAATAAAATCTATTGAAAAATGATATATATTATTTTTAATTTCTACAAGCACACATACCTTAACTGCGACTTGCAGCAGCCTGTTGTGCTCTCAGCTTCCTATATGCAGCTATAACACTGCTCTGCTGTTCTTCCAACTGTCTTCTTTCACCTGCCGGTAGATTCTTACGTTTTCCTGACCTATCTACGCCTACATGCTTCTTAGAACTTGGTTTGGTAACTTTATTTTCTGCTAGCAGTGAATTTAACAAAAGGTCCTTTTTACCAGTCTGGAAAAGGAACATCATATCTTTAACACCGCCGTGTAATACTCAGGTTCATGGTAACAGCTACAACTATTTACTTTGGCACTATTTGCAGAATCAGCTTTCTTTGGTTTAATCCTCAAATTAGGTGGTTCATGGACAACTTCCCCAAATCCTACTCTATCTTTCAAACTGTCAAAACCGTCCTTATTCTCCTCCTCCTTCTTCTGTTTCTTCAACCGTAACTTCTGCTTCTTTCTCTGATCCTTCGTCATTTTCGGCTTCATACTTTGTCCCTTTTTCTTGATATTTTTGTGCTTTAATTTTAACATTTCAATGTCGTTCAATGCATTTTTATTCCGTTTAGAAACGTCCGTGATATTACCGGTTTCCGGATTTCGATTCACTTGAATACCGTATTTCTTTTCGAATTCCGTTTCATTAAGAAAAGCATGAGTATCTCTTCCAACCCGATGAATAAAACGATCGACAGATTCGCCGGGTTTTTGTTTAAATATAGGTACAACTTTATCCGGCTTTGCCTTCGGATGCAACGGCCTAGTTTGTCCACCACCGACGCATATTAAAGCGCTCTTCTTCTTCTTCTTTTTTTTCTTTACTATTGGAATTCTTCCCGATTTCACTGCTTCTTTTAATTTTATAACACGTTCTAAACTCTTCGGTACAGCCTGTTCGTTCACATCTTTTGGCGGCGCGTTTATCTTCGTTTCTAACCTACAATACGCGCGTCACTAACTTATGTAAATAACTCGAGAATAAGGGCTCATTTAATGCATAACTCACTCTGCCTGACGTTTTGCCTGTTGTGCAAAAGGATCTTTTACACCACGATGCTTCTTCCCAGGAATTTTACGACCCATTTTCACGTTTGAAAACAAACGTAAACTCACTCACGTGGTAAGAAATGCGTGCGACCTAGCTTGACCTGAACCTACTTCGTGAATTGAAAATAAATGGCGCTCTTTACCTAAATACCGCGAATTTTAAAAATAAGTTCAATCAACTGATTTTTCGTACGTGAAAGTATCTAAATTATTAAGAAGCTAATATCAATTATCGATTTGGAAGGAATGTGGGAAATATCGTAACTTAATTACTGCAATTTCGAATTTCTTTCGTACCAGAAAATGCTCAAATATAATACAAGTTAATAAACTGATTTAATTCCATTATTATTTCATCATAACTGTAATAAATGCTAAATAAACTGAACAATATTTATTTTAAATAACTGATTAAGGCCCAAATTACTTGTGCGAATAGATGCGAACGAACAGCAACTGTACTACAAGAGCCGTTAATTTGAATATGGCACAAGTCCATTTTCGAGAAGGCTATGCTTAAAATAATTTTGACTAAATATAAACTACTCATATATTACACACGCGAACAAACAATAGTATTAAAATAAATCAATGTCTTTATTATTTAAGAACTTCTACGTATTTAAACGTTCTCCATTCAGAGACATCTAGGCAAATATCCCGATAACCTGAACTATGTTTGCAACAATCGACGAGGTTAGAATTCGACTTTCATCCAAAATACTTGTGCTAATAACTCCTAAATCATTGATCGTACCGTAAAAACTCTAATTTCAAGTGCTATAACATTTTCTAAAAAAAAATCCTATGTATATGTTCAAGCGAGTACACCGTTTCCT
Organism: Cerceris rybyensis; assembly: GCA_910591515.1. Taxonomy (NCBI): domain Eukaryota; kingdom Metazoa; phylum Arthropoda; class Insecta; order Hymenoptera; family Crabronidae; genus Cerceris; species Cerceris rybyensis. Next base: position 3,702,162 of record OU342801.1, on the reverse strand, counting down.
ACGACCAGTTACATCGATAAAGTGCGAGCGTACTAGAGATGAATTTAATTCGATCGGTACCCATAGTTTCGACGAAACAAGTAAATAACTGTCGACTAGTATTTCCTGGATTTAAATTATATATTCGTGAGACACGAGAAATGTCAACGTCCGAAGATGAAAATACGGAAAAGGATAAAAGTGAGGAATCTCTTACGCTAGAGGATCTTTCGGTGCCCACGAATTGTTGCATGTCTGGCTGCATGAATTGTGTATGGATTCAATATGCAGAAAAATTGAGCACTACACTTCAAAATAGCGATGTAGATATGCAAAAAATGATAATGGATAAAATACAGGATCCTAATATGAAAGCGTTCCTCTTAATGGAACTTAGATGTCGAAATCTTATTAAATGACGATTATAGACCTTACGAGGAAGACGTTGTACATATGTATATGCAATTATAAATGAATTTTGTATAATAAAATAAAATATTAATCAAAACTAAATCTCTCTGGACTATTTTCTTTTCCCAACTTCTTGTATCGTGTCCAAAAATCAATTGAAGAAGATCACACAAAAGTAAGACAAAAGTCCACCGTTTCAGATACAGATGGCGTGGAATGCTAATTGCGAACCGCGGCGGTTTTTCTCAGTAATTTAAAATTGTATCACTATAGTTTCCAATTATAACAAGACTTTAAAAGTTATTTAAAAACTTTGATTGCAAATGAAAGATTTTTACTTAAGAGCAAACTTGAAACACAATATAAAAGATGGCGGATGATGGAACCATATCTGGAAACCTCCAGATTTTTCAAGATTTGCAGCCAATTAGCCCGTTATTGCTTTCAATGGGAGAAAAACAAAATAAAATAAAAATTCACGAATCATTGCGAGCAACAACGACCCGAGTCCCACCACGTGGAGGTTGCTGCGAGTGAGGACCCAAAAAAAATTGGCCATCCATCCTCCATCGTAAAGAAATATTTTGTCTTTCGCTGTGAAACATTCTCTCGCCACGTTTTCCAAATTCAAACGGCAGAACAGGAGAATAAACGAGAGAATGTGTCAGACGAAAGTTCTTGTTCTACTCTACTTTTGTTACCCATCACGGGCTTGGAGAAATAGATTTCTGGCCGGGATGCAACGAGCATCCGAGCTTAAATACTAACGCAACATTCGCTCCTTATATTCTAAAACTTAAATGTAAACTTATTTCTAAACAACGATCTTAAATTAATCTTACGAAGTAAAATTAATCTTACGAACTTAAATTAACCTTACGGATAATCTTAATCTAAACATACGACGAATAACTTAACGACTACTCCGCTATCTGACCTTCGATATGGAAGAAGTTTTCTACACAGTGCAAATTATTGTGCATATGTAAATTATTGCGTATGTACAAATTGTTGTGCACGTGCAGGCACTGTTTCCATAATTTTATCGGTCAAATTAAATTAAATACTAATTGCGCACGCAAGTACTTAAACTTATCCTCGTTCTTCTTTCTTCAGGTAGTAATCCGAAAAATCTTCTTTCTTGCCTAAATGAAAATAACAATAATCCTATCTATGAGATGATATGAACAGAACGAGAGCCTGTCTAATTAAAAGCAAAGATCTCTTTGCGAAATATGACCTGCCTGCTTATCTCGGAACGAGAAAGCAAGTTTCTTGGCCAAAGAATAAGAAATGGATTCTGCTTGTAGCAGAATGAAGAGGAACATTGTCGTACTTCCAGAATAAAGGAAGTCGAAGGACAAACATCTTACGAACCAGACATCGAAAACAATACAGACGATACTTTGATCCACACATCAAACGTATCGAAACCATCAACAACGAAACCATTAAGAAATGGTAGCAAGACAATCGAAACAAAATCTTTGAAGAAATAACTGGAGACCTTACACACAATTTGCAACACAAGAAGTCGATGAGAAATATCCTTCCATTGCCCATAGATGTGGTTCGATCTATGGAGTTCCTGTAACAAAAACTCATGTGTGTCAGTATAATTGTAATTACACTGTGGAAACCTCCAGGATGTCGACACGATTACCTCTCTCAATTTCCATGGGTATGGTCCACTCCATTTCCTTTAAATGTCCATAATTGTACCTATTCTATTTTCTGCAACAGAAACTCATTAATTTTGCCCAAAACACGGACAACAAGAAGGAATATCACTGACCGTTGAATAATTTGATACGAGTATCGAATTTTACGAATATAAAGAGAAGAATGATCAATTAAAAATTTAAAAAAAAGTGCAAAAATTGTATGAACTTGACGATAAGAAAACGGTATGAAATTGATCAAAGCAAAGATAAAATTTGAAGTTACATATCAAGTCGACAGACGCGAGTTGAATAAGTTGGATAATTTGGCAAGTTGTGCAATGTCACAATCATTTGCCATCAAAGAAATTATTTAAATGAAAGAAGCTAATTACGACGCGGTTACATTCGAAATTATTCGAAACCTTTTGCATTACACGAGCATGAAATAAATGCAAAAAACGTTTAATTCGCGACGCGAGAGGTGTTAAATAAAGTCGGACTTCCTTCTCTGCTACAATATGACTCTACTTATTATTTAAATAAACAAATAAAAATTTCAAAACGTCGCGTTTAATCTTTAAATATATTTCCCATCCGTTTATCGAACTGTAATGGCTTTATATATTTTTCGAGCGCAAGTTTCATATTTACATTCAATTAAAAAACTAAAAGAAACCCGTGGTCCTTAATTTCTATAATGATTTTTCGAGAATTTATCGAAACCTCTACGTCGACGCGGTTATCTCAGAAAAATATCATCGCGATCAAATTAAAAACCCAGACAAACTTAAATTCGTAACTTTAACAGTGACAATCAGCAGTATGTTCCCTACTTCGCGAATTTTATTATACTTACAGACACTCTTTTTCAATATGTGTCATCAAATGTGCACATCATATGTTGCACTTTTATTTGCGGAGTGGTATCAATGACCACGATCAAAATTCATTCTCTGATTGATCTCAATAAATAACAGATAATACAATTTGAGAAAAATAATGTAAAAATCCTAAAAATTTCTCATTTTAATGAAACATTTTCAGCAGTATTTCCATTTGCAAGCACTTGATTTACAACAGAAAAATCCCGAAATGAACGAGCAGCCAAAAGGCGCTTAAAATCCTGAAAACCTGAAAGCCAAAAAGGCGCTTTCAATAAAAATCGCGAGAAACCGGTGCCATTTTTGGCTTTTATGTTTCGCAACGCTACTACAAAACCCGCCTACTGCCATTTCATGGCTCTCATTGTTCGCAACTCTACATTAACACCCGCCTATTGCCATTTCATGGCTGTCATTCGTGATATTATTTAATAAGCAATCGCGTACTGCCATTTCGAGGCTTTCATAATACGCAACTCTACTTCAAAAACCCGCCTATTGCCATTCCGGGGGCTCTCACAATTCGCAACACTACCTATCCGGAAAAAAAAAATAGCTATCGTTGGGAGCAAGCCTCCTGAGGCACTCCATGGGGAGTTGCAATTTTGCAACTCCAATGGCTGAGTCTCAACTCAGCAGATGCGCATCAATCAGCTGTTTTTGTATTTCGCAACTCTAATTCCGCGATTGATCAAAGAAAAACGCGTATGATTCATGTTTCGCAACGCTAATTTTAGATTTACAAAGAGCAAATTCCCGGACACCTATTTCAGGTGCTAAATCGTGATGTTATACTCTACAATTGGAAAATAGAAAACAAACTCCCGTGCTCCCTGTTCAAGAGCAAGGTCGCAACACTAAAGTTACAGTTAATTATTCAAAGTCAAACCGGGCACTCTTCGTGCTCCATTTCGCAACGCTACTTTACACAATTAATATCTAAAGAAAAACCGAGCACTTTTCGTGCTACATTTCGCAACTCTATTAAATACTACAGAATTAATTGAAGCAAACTCCCGTTCGCCATCTTAGACGATTTCTCTCGCAACTCTATCTCTAATTTAATATAATAATCTAATAAAAACAAAACCGAGTATATTCATATCGCAACGCTAAAAACTATCAATTAATTCGTACAAATCCGTGGGTGCCACCCGGGGCTACCTTAATTTCGCAACACTAACGGTCAAAGGAAACGCAACTCTAACTTCGCGATTAAAAACCGTGTACAGCCAAGATGCGCTCGTTGGGCGGGAATGTTACATCCGCCAGAGGACAAACACAAAAAGCGAGCATAGTGAATAAACAAATACTAACAATGACTTTCCATGCTAGAATCCAAAAAAGATTCGAACATGAAAAGCCATTCGCTGTAGCCCTCTTCGTGACAGTTTGTCGGGCCTCTTCGGCACTTGTTAGCCTCTTCTTCTGCCCCTAGAGAATGCTCAAATACTTTGCACCAATAAATTCTTAATATTATTCAAATTCGACAGTGAAAACCACACCACGAGCGTGCACAGCGTACCTATTCGCTGCTCGTGTAGCACAGTTTTCAAAAATGGCAAAGTATTTGAACCTCGCGCCGGGAGTTTCACCACGTGCGCAGAAATTTACATACTAAGAAACTACGGTCAAAAAGAGGGGGACACTCAGTTTGACCGCAGTTTAAACCCAAGTCCAGGCATATCACGTGCAACCTACACTCTAAATGTGATATCCTGAAATCCTGGTCCTGCCTACTTAAATTTAGCTCACATTCAAGAACGGATATGCTACCTACCTACCTAAGGCCTATATTTAAAATGCAAATCGCGACACAAATTCACAAACACACATCGCTCCACGATTCTCAAACAGGAACCCGGGTGCAAATGCCTAAACTAGAGAGGAATCCCCGGGGACCCTCCGACACCCGAGTTCGCAAGCAACTTTCACACTCTAAAATTGTACGTACCAATTTCCTGAAATCGACTGACAAGGGTGGTGATCATTGCGTTTTGCATTATACTACTACCGCGATTTTGAAACAATTAGAGAATTCTCGATGTTTGTCATTGTACCGTTTGACATTGAAGACGATGTATATGGTATATGTTGCAAAGAGAAAGAGAATTTCATCATTGTATTACCATATACATCGATGAGTTGTAGTAAAAGTAAAGAAGAAAATTAGATAAAGGGTTCAAGTATGTATGAATTATTTTATGTGAGGAGAAAATTTCAAGCGACGCAAGATCCACAGCCTAACACACAACACACACACATGTGGAAATTACGTCGTGCACGATACGCCACCACAGTGTCAGTCGCTGATTTTTCAAAAAAAGGCCGGGCCCACCGCCCTTACCCATTCGAGTGCCAAGGGGCTACTCGAATGGATTCAGGCTTAAAGTGAACACGGCAGGAATTTGTACTCACTGTGACTTTTGCTGAAAATCCTAACTAATAAAATGATTAGTAGAATTCTAACGGTTTGACTTATTGAAAACTGAAGCAAATGACTCGAATTTGATATGAAATCAAAGAAATGACTCGACTTTTATATTTATTTAAAGAAATTACTCTACTTTTATGTCTGTTCAAGCAAGGATAATTCAAATTGAAAAATTGAACTTTATAGAAGCAAAAGACTCTACTTTATATATTTGAAAATAAGCAAAATTTACTTTGAATTAAAATTGAATATTGAAATCCGGGAGATCTCGTCATCAGAGGAAGAATTTGAACAGGTAAACGTATCAATTGTCACTCTGACTTCAAGATCTACCGTCGCGAAATGCCTCCTTGTAGATAATATTCTGATTGTCAATAAAACGACGCGAAAAAAATTTGCAAAATTTCGAAACCACGTGCACCACCAGCACAAACCAACCGATTTATGTATATAACATATAATATGTATATAAAACATAAATCATCTCGAAGAAATATATTAACCGCGATCTTATAACGAATTGCGTTATAAGAATATTTTTTAAATAAATATAGAGAACGCACAATAATCGCGAATTGCTCATTTGAATTGATAAAGTCGCAACGCTAATTGTAAATTTCAGAAATCCATTTTTAGGAATAATGCAAAAATCGCGCTACAAGAAGGCCCTGTCCTAAGTTAAAATAAATATGACAGTGTACATGAAAAATAAATGACAGTTTCTACTCACAAGTAATTTTTCAATTACTCGTGTTCACTATGCTCGCTTTATAGAACAATACAACCAGTCTCCAGTGCCGCTTCGGACCTTTCGTCCTACGGCATGGTTTGGAGACCGGAGGGACAGTTGAAAAGTGTGACTTACCAGTGTACACACAGTGTACACAAAGTGTACACACTCATTATGATACCTTAATTTCTGTCACGTTTGTGCTGTTACTGCCGCAGTCCTTACTGCCACCTTGTCTCTGCCGCAGATCTCTCTGCCATAGTTGTCTCTGCCGTCGAATCGAACTTGTCCTCCAGTGACCTCGAGGAATGTCCAACGTCTAAACAGAACAAAACATATCGCATTGCAAAGGGGGAAATAGAACGTTAAAGTGCCTGCTTTTCGATTTTGCAAACATATCTAATCTAATTTAGAAAATTGAAGATGAAAAGAACGTTGTAATTATTTATCAAGAAACGTTAAGAGTAGTTTGAAAGAATCGATAAGTTTAGGAGGTATTTTCAGAATTGAGAATGCAAGGAAAAGTTATGTATCAAACTGTATATCGAAACTTTACGAAGAGTGCTCAGATATGAAATTGACCTTTTATACGAGTCAAAATATCTCAATGTTTATGTTTATATTACACTCACCGTCGAATCCCAAGTGCATCGTAGTTCTGCTGCTCCGTTCAACCTTCCCATCATTTGACTGTTCTGTAACAAAAAAAAATAAACATTTTCATTAGTATATGCCGTCTATGTATTTCTCGATTGTGAATTTTTATTTCTCGATTATGCGATGCTTACTTTTTAAATTCGTGAAGCTTTGTTCGATGGGAATCCTTTCCACGGCTGCTCCTGTTGCACTGACTCTACTTCCGGTACAATATAATTTAATAGAAAAAGACAAATCGCGACCGATATTTATTCTCGACGAACAATTTGACTCTACTTTCGCATAAATCTACAATGAATTGAGAGATTACTGAAATTTATATTTAATAATTCAATAATTTAAAATATATGCAAAATACGAAACAAACACTGACTCTACTTTCGCGTGAAATTACTAGAAATTTAATTTAATTATTACAAATATAAGCAAAATACGAAACAAACACTCCAGCGATGCCTCACGAATTCGGAGAAAGTCTGTAACAAAAATAAAACGCAACATTTAAAATACCTGTTTATTGAAAAATTCTAAAATTTAATTAAATCTTTATTTAATAGAAATATATTTCAAGTATTCTGTGGGAAATTCAAAAATGTATAGCTACTTTATTTTCGTTAATTGAATTGATAGAAAGGACTATGTAAATTTTGCAAGAGAATTGACAATTATTAAATGGAAATTTGAAAATTATAAAGTTTGTACTCGGTGAAACTTCAATTTACCTTCACAGACTTTGCCCATCGCCAAGGAATGATTGTCGCTGCTCAACCATTCCCTTCTTTGACTGTTCTGTAACAAACAATTAAACATTTTGATTAGTACATTTATATCTTTGTATTTTTTTGGATTTCTCAATTGAAATATTTTATTTCTGGATTATATGATGCTTACTTTTGGAATTCGTGAAGCCTTGCCCGATGGAAGTCCTTTCCACAGCAGCTGCTCGATGCACCGACTCTAATTCCGGTTCGAACAATTAAAAAAGATAATGAAGTTACCGCGACCGAGAATTATTTCCGGCGAACAATTGTGACTCTACTTTCGCGGTGAAAAGAATTAACAATTTGAAGAATTATTGAGAAATTATTAATAAGTGAAATAGCGGGTTGCAAACACTGACTCTACTTTCGCGTGAATTTATTACAAGTTTAAAAAAAATAATTTATATGTATAAATAAAATACGGAACAAGCACTGACTCTAGACCGCATTGCGCGCGGCCACAAATTTTGCTGAAAATAAAAGGGTGGGGTGGGGAGACACAAGAAAATCAAAAAAACCATATTTTTCTTTTTCTTATTCAATCAAGTGCTTGCGCCAGAAATACTGCCTTTCAATTACGTCTTTAAACATTCAATCGTAATGTTCTTTGTGTAATATTATAGATTATTAAATAAATGTACAAACAAGAAATGTAAATACTGTGACTGCCACTGTAAAAATTACATGATTAATCATGCTTATTCTCTATTACATATGAAACTGTAATCCCCTTCGATAAATTCACGAAAATCTTCATAGAAATTAGGGACAAATCTAATGCAGGATCTTAATAACCTACATATGCAATTACGACTTTTAATTATTTCTACACCGACGCCACGAAACCTATGTAAAACCATTACAGCATCTCAAAACGGACGGATAAGTAGTTACATCTTAATACTAATTGTAAGTACAAACGATTCGCGATGTATTTGTAGCAAAGAATTGTAATCCGTCAAAATTTAACACCAAAGTTGGTAAACACTGCCAGAATAAGGGGCAGATTTCTCAGAGGTCGACTGTCGTATTGTAAACATTCACGAAATACTCGTATATTGTAAAAGGTTTCAAGTAATACCGAAAGATTTAAAGTATGGCATGCTTCCGTAGAACCGTATTAACGCGTAGTAAATTCAACTCGTCAGGTGTTCGACTTGATATTAATGAATATGAAAACTGAGTATATTGAAGCAAAATATCGCGAAGACCCGAAGTAAATAAACGTATTACTTGCGTATGGCGTCGTAATATCTTACTCTTTGTTGTTATACCGTGTACGTGTTCGATCCTGTCCGTGAGCAAGGTCGTCCGTAACGTACTTCGAGTCCTGAAAGCACACAAGAGTAAACTATTAAATAATTGCGTATAAATACAATAGTTCCATATAATCACGTTTCAGGTTAACAATAATCGTGTTGTTCGTTAACAAAATTGAAATATGAAGCTATAAAACAAACACGAATATCGTAAACGAGAAAAGTGATGCGTAGAAGTCGCGAATGGAAAAGGACGCTATTAATTGCGTCGTAGTTAATTCGCGATTGTTACTAAATTTGTTAATTATTATTGTAAAAATTAGTAGATATGGAACAACAGAAGCAATACTAAGTATCGGATAAACGAGAGGACTGTGTTTTCGCGATCGGTAAAGGAGGAAAATGTAAAAGGAGACTCACGGTAGACACGTGTTGACGGCTCCGAGTCCAGAGAGAGAAAGAGGTAGACGACCGCTCGGTAGGAGTGGGGATAGCTTCGAGTGGCGCGACTACCGTCTGATTGGCGAACGGCGGACCAATCGGAATACGGCTTTGTGTCACGTGGTACAGGGCCTATCTTCTGGCGCGTCACAAGGAGAGATTTAACAAGATTGTAAAATTGAACAACAAGTAATTGTAAAAGGATCTTGAAATGAAGAATTTGAACATGAATATTATTGAAATAATTAATAAATTAAAGAGTTTAGAGCAGAGAAATTGATCCTTTTACTTCATTAGATATTCATTTTGATAATCCTACTAGGAATCCGAACATTCGGCAGTCCTAGCTACCGAATATTCGGATTTCGTGGCCAATTCGCTCGATACCATTTACTATTCAGCAATACTATTTAATGAAAGATTTTGCTTAAAGCACATTTAAAAAGATTCAAAATTATAGTAAATAATATCGACCCAGGTCCCACCACGAGGAGGTTGCCACGAATAAGGACCCATAAATGCAAACACATTTCGGTGTAAAATTTATAAGTATCAAGGGAAAGTGTTTCAAAGGAAATGTGAATTAAAGGAAAAAGGAAAGAAAGACATACGGGACGAGAATAAATATTAGGCATTTGGAAGAAACTGTCACTTTATGTCACTGACATTTCCACAAAAAATTGCTTTTACAAGACGTTGTAGTTAATTATTAAAATTATGGAAAAACACTTGCACGTAACTGTCACTTGACGTCACTTACACTTCCGCAAAACACTGTATTTAATTGCTAAAATTATTTATATTCACTGTTAATATATTGTTTAATTGGTATAATATTATAGTCCATACGCGCTAATAGTCGTTAGTGAATGTCAAAGGGGTCAAGAGAGTGATAGGTAGATCGAAAAGTACACGTACGGTCCGATCGGTTAGATTTGATCGATCGGTCCGGTGGCTGAAGCTATACTGACTCACGGAGGCTCCTCGCTGAACGCGGAGCATGCGCATTACCTCCAATCATCACGAGTCAGTGACCATGCATCGAAATCACCTTCTTCCATGCAAAATTTTGCAAATTTCGGTTAATACAACAATTTTCGTCAATAATTGTTTATTGCAAATGAAACTATTAATAAACAAAATGTCTCTCCTTAGTTTTAATTTCTTTTTTTAAGAAGAAGTTTTCTAAAGAAATATTTTTCATGTTATGGAAGTAAAATTGCATATGAAATACTGTCCCAAATAATTAAAAATTTATATATGTATATTTATAATATTATTTATTATTTATAATATATGTTATTTATTAATAAGATAAAAGTATTACATAAAGTATCAATTGTTTATGACCATTGAAAAATAAGTTGTCAATTATAAACCCACGTAACTTCACTCCCATAAGTTCTATTTATCATAAAATTTATTAAAATTAAGTAGAGACACTTTGTTTATTAATAATTTTATTTGCAATAAATAATTATTGACGAAAATTATTGCAATAATCGAAATCTACAAAATTTTCCATGGAGGAAGGCGATTTCGCCGCAGGGTCACTGACTCGTGACGATAGGGGGTACTGCGCATGCTCCGCGTTCAGCGAGGCGCCTCGGCAGTACTCGGCAGCCACAATACCCTCAACCGCCGACCCGACCGGTCGAGTTTGACAGGTCGGGTCGTACGTGTACCTTGGACTTACCTATCGGTCCCTTGACCCTTTTGACCTTCAGTAACGACTATTAATGCATTTGGACTATAACAATAAACTAATTTAACAATAAATTAACAGTGATTATAAATAATTTTAACAATTAAATACAATGTTTTGTGGAGGTGTTAGTGACATCAAGTGACAGTTACCTGCAAGTGTTTTAGTGCATATGGATTATAATATTAAATCAATTTAACAATGAATTAACAGTGAATATAAATAATTTTAACAATTAAATACAGTGTTTTGTGGAAGTGTTGGTGACATCAAGTGACAGTTACTTGCAAGTGTTTTAGTGCATATGGATTATAATATTAAATCAATTTAACAATGAATTAACAGTGAATATAAATAATTTTAACAATTAAATACAGTGTTTTGTGGAAGTGTTGGTGACATCAAGTGACAGTTACTTGCAAGTGTTTTAGTGCATATGGATTATAATATTAAATCAATTTAACAATGAATTAACAGTGAATATGAATAATTTTAACAATTAAATACAACGTTTTGTGGAAGTGTTAGTGACATCAAGTGACAGTTACCTGCAGGTGTTTTAGTGCATATGGATTATAATATTAAATCAATTTAACAATGAATTAACAGTGAATATAAATAATTTTAACAATTAAATACAACGTTTTGTGAATGTGGCGGTGACTTGAAGTGACAGTTCGTGCAAGTGTTTCGTAACAATTTTAACACTTGAATACAGTGTTTAGTGGAAGTGTTAGTGACATCAAGTGACAGTTACCTGCAAGAGTTTTTACATCATTTTAATAATTAATTACAACGTTTCGTGGATATGTCAGTGACAACAAGTGATATTTATCTGCAAGTGTTTTTAATATACTTCGGCAACTAAATACAACGGTTAATGGAAGTGTCAGTGACAACAAGTGATATTTATCTGCAAGTGTTTTTAACATACTTCGGCAACTAAATACAACGGTTTAGGAAAGTGTCAGTGACAACAAGTGATAGTTATCTGCAAGTGTTTTTAAGATACTTCGACAACTAAATACAATGTTTTGTGGATGTGCCGGTGACATCAAGTGACAGTTTGTGCATGTGTTTTTAACCAATTTTAACAATTGACTACAACGGTTTATGGAAGTGTCAGTGACAACAAGTGATAGTTATCCGCAAGTGTTTTTAAGATACTTCAACAGCTTAGTACAATGTTTTGTGGAAGTGTCAGTGCTATCAAGTGACAGGTTCCTACAAGTGTTCTTAAATTATTCCAACAATTGAATACGATGTTTAGTGGATGCTTCAGTGACATCAAGTGACAGTTATCTGAAAGTATTTTTAAATAATTATGATAAATTAATTAAATTTCGTCCGGTTTACATACACGGGTCTCGATTCGTGGCAACCTCCTCGTGGTGGGACCTGGGTCGATATCACTTGCTATTGTTTTCATTCTTTTTTAAATAAATGTGCTTTTAGTATGATACTTTGTTCAATATTAATGTCTAATAGCAAGTGGTATCGAGCGAATAGCCACGAAATCCGAATATTCGGTAGCCCTGACTACCGAATGTGCGGATTAATATATATTAGGTATATAATGTAGCATTTATTCGAATGTTCTGTATATACAATGTAAAAATATTGCATCTCAATTCAACTATCTTGAAATACTTGGAAAAAATGTGAACATTTTTCTCGTTCCGTCTTTTCTATATTTTTCTTAATTTATATCGTCACACAATGACGAAATTTTTAATTAGAAACGGGACTCTGATTTTCGCAACTTATTTGGGGAACTGTATCGTTGTATTAGCTTAATATATATGTATCCAAAGTAATTTTCTATTACTTTGTTGCTCAATATTAATTCAAGCGACGAAAGTCAAAGTATTCGATCTTTTGTTTCAGTAGCTTATAATTAGAGTCATTTAATTAAATAAACGTAATTTTTCTTTGACAATCGCTTGCTTTAGAGTCAGTGCCGGGTTTTGTACCGCAAATATAAAAAGTTACTCGAAAAGAGTATTCGCGAAAGTAGAGTCAGTGTTTGTTCGTACCGAAAATCTTTTCAATATTTCGGTCGCGAATATCGGTCGTCGCTATCGCGAAAGTAGAGTTAGTGTTTGTTCGTACCGTAAATCGTTTGAAAATTTCGGTCGCGAATATCCGTCGTCGTGGTCGTGGAAGTCGAGCCTGTGCCTGCTCCTGCGGAGAGGACCTCCATCGTGCAGTCGGTGGACGATGGAGGTGTAAGTTTCATTACTTAATTAATATTTTTATTAATCAATCCCGATTTCACATGAATTTTAAAGTTTACGAATTAAATTAGAGTTTTTTTATGCCCACCCATTATTCATATAATTGTCTTTAGAGAATATGCAGTTTATATAATGTTGTCTTCTCTTTTGTTAAAGGCAGCACCGCAGTTTTAACATCGACTCAACTGCAACTTCGAGGTGGTGTCCGTTCCTGTGGAGAGGACCTCCATCGTGCAGTCGGTGGACGATGGAGGTGTAAGTGTCATTATTTAATTAATATTTTCATCAATTGCCCCCTATTTCACTTGAAACTTAAAGTTTACGAATTCAATTAAAGTTTTTTTATGCCCACCCATTATTGAAATGATTCTCTTTGGAAAATAATGCAGTTTATATAATGTTGTCTTCTCTTTTGTTAAAGGAAGGACGATCTTCCATGAACTGGTGCAGCCTGACCGACAACGCAGTTCTACCACCGATGCAGCCATATCATCGACTACGACCGGGAGGAAAGGTACATATCATATTTTTTCGCCGATTGGTGAGTGAAAAATTTCAAAGTTCCTCCGGTCGTTCGAATCATGCCGTAGGACGAATGGTCCGAAACGGCACCGAACGACTGGTTGTATTTTACGTGTGCCAGTAGTTTGCGAACATAGTGACCGCGATTATGGTAATTAGTACCATAGTCGCGAGTAGTAACGATTTTTCTAGGATGTTTAGTATGTAAGATATTTCGCGGGTGGTCAATTCCATTGTCAAAGTAAAATTTACGATTGTATATTGAATTTTTCGAAGAGTTACTTTGACGATGGCTTTGACCGAGAAATTTCAATGTCTTTACTAGAGTCAATTTTAGTCAGTTTTAATTATTATTTTTCATTTGATTTGTATAATTTGAATAGAGCGTCAATGCTCGAATTAGATTCACTTTTAATAGATTTCAATTCACTTTCTAATTCATTTAGAATTTCATTTTGTTTCAAAATCATGTTATTTTTATTGAAATTTCTTACGCCGCTTTTTATTAGATTAATCATTTTCGTTAGGATTTTCAGGTATTAACCCTAATTCTTTTTCTGTTTCTTTCAGAATCTTCCCTGTAAGTTTATGGTTTACGTTACTACTTTGTCACTATGTTCGCTTATAGTAGTTGAATTAGTAGTTGTGTGGTAGTTAGTTGCTTCGCCGAATCGCAGCAAATAGCTGCGAATTCGGCATCGTCCGCGAGATTAGTGTTGCGAAAAATGATACGCGATTTTGCTCTTTTCATTATTTTATAAACTAGTGTTGCGAAAATTGATACGCGATTTTGCTCTTTTCTTTATTTTTCAGAGTAGTGTTGCGAAAAATGATACGCGATTTTGCTCTTTTCTTTATTTTTCAGAGTAGTGTTGCGAAACTTTATACGCGATTTGCATTTTTCTTTATTTTTCAGAGTAGTGTTGCGAAAATTTATACGCGATTTGCATTTTTCTTTATTTTTCAGAGTAGTGTTGCGAAAATTACACGCGATTTTGCTCTTTCATATATTTTATAAAGTAGTGTTGCGAAAATTGATACGCGATTTGCATTTTTCTTTCTTCATTAAAGTAGTGTTGCGAAACAAAGTACACGGTTTGGTCGATATTATATTCGCGATTTCAATTCTGCGAAAAATCGCAGAACTGCGACTAATATCGCAAAAGTGCGATAAATGTCGCAAAACTGCGATTAATATCGCAAAAGTGCGATGAATGTCGCAAAACTGCGATTAATGTCGCAAAAGTGCGACAAATATCGCAAAGTGCGAAAAAATTCGCGATTATTAGAGTTGCGACATTAAAACTCCACCTCAGCGGAGGTTGCTCGCGATTTTGCTCTTTTCTATATTTCATAAAGTAGTGTTGCGAAAAACTTATACGCGTCTTTGCTCTTTTCATTATTTTATAAATTAGTGTTGCGAAAAATGATACGCGATTTTGCTCTTTTCTTTATTTTTCAGGGTAGTGTTGCGAAAAATGATACGCGATTTTGCTCTTTTCTTTATTTTTCAGAGTAGTGTTGCGAAAATTGGTGCGCGTCTTTTGTCTTTTCATTATTTTATTATAAAGTAGTGTTGCGACAAATTGTACGCGATTTTGCTCTTTTCTTTATTTTTCAGAGTAGTGTTGCGAAAATTGATACGCGATTTGCATTTTTCTTTCTTTATTAAAGTAGCGTTGCGAAACTAAGTACACGGTTTGCTCGATATTATATTCGCGATTTCAATTCTGCGAAAAGTCGCAGAACTGCGACTAATATCGCAAAAGTGCGATAAATGTCGCAAAACTGCGATTAATATCGCAAAAGTGCGATGAATGTCGCAAAACTGCGATTAATGTCGCAAAAGTGCGACAAATATCGCAAAGTGCGAAAAAATGCGCGATTATTAGAGTTGCGAAATTAAAACTCCACCTCAGCGGAGGTTGCTCGCGATTTTGCTCTTTTCTATATTTCATAAAGTAGTGTTGCGAGAGACTTGTACGCGTCTTTGCTCTTTTTATTATTTTATAAAGTAGTGTTGCGAAAATGTACACGCGATTTTGTTCTTTTCTTTATTTTTCAGGGTAGTGTTGCGAAAATTGATACGCGATTTTGCTCTTTTCTTTATTTTTCAGGGTAGTGTTGCGAAAATTGATACGCGATTTGCATTTTCCTTTCTTTTTTAAAGTAGTGTTGCGAAACTAAGTACACGGTTTGTTCGATTTTATTTTCGCGATTTCAGGCTCCGAGAAATTCTTCTTCTCGGTCCAGGATGGGACGTCTTTTCATTTTAAAAAAGTGCGCGATTGTTAGAGTTGCAATATTATAAAGTGGCACCTCGGACAGGTTGCCCGCGAATTTGTTCGTTTATTTTCCGCGAACTTAGCGTTGCGAACATTCATAGCGTCTCGCGAAGATGCTCGCGAATTTTGTTCGGCGCGAAATTAGAGTTGCGAAAGTTCATAGCGTCTCGCGAAGATGCTCGCGATTTTCCTCGCCGCGAAATTAGTGTTGCGAATATCGATAGCGTCTCGGATAGGCGCTCGCGATTTTTTACATTTAGAGTCAGTGTAATAAATAATGGACTTTTGTTTCGCAAGCCCTTGTCAAACGAAACATTGCGAAATATATGTTTAATCAATATATTGCTAAATATAGTATTTTGTTTTATAGTAGTATTTAGATCGTATACTATGACTACTCGACGTTCGAATTAAGTAGATTTTTTTATTAGAATTGTAGTTTGGGAACTATAAAGTTCCGTCGATATATTTCCCTGAATGTTTTGCATAAATCATAGTTCATTTTTATCGCGTATTCGCGATTACATGAACTTCCGTACGTTTGCATTCTTCCTCTATTTTGAGATGTTATTGAGATACTTTATTTCAACGTATGATTTCTAGTTTAAGAGATTTGTAAAACTATACGTTTAAGTTAGTTCTGATAAGTTTGCGTTTAGATTAACTTATTTCACTTTAGCCGTTTGAGTCTGAATATCAAAAAGATTCTTTATATTTCATCATTCTAAAGAAATAACTTTTATTTTGCGTAAAATTTATATAGTACGTGCAGAGACTCGAACGGTTAAGTGAACTGTTAGTTCTGATAATTTTGCATTTAAGTTAACTTTTAAGACTTTGCGTTTAAGTAGAATGTAAGCTTCGCAACGATGGAAATTCAACGTTGGGTTGTGATTTCCTCTCGTATTTTTTCTTTTTCAATCTTTCGCCGCCACAACAGGAAGACGTCATTTGCCGTTAAGATAGTTATATCTTAGAGTTAAGATAGAATTGAAATATGTGTTTCTTAATATTGATTGTAATCAGAATTTAAGATAGTAATGTAAGTGAACAATGTACAGGGAGATCGACACCAATCGGCGGGGGTCTATCTCTTTTCGCGAAATAGAAAAGAAAAGTAGAGTCAGCGATTCCTTTGTTGCATCTTCTCTCGACACTGATGAGGTCAATGTCGAGAGAAAGTGTTTCAAAGGAACGCAGAATGCAATGGAGGTTGGTTGGATTTGCATTTTTGGGTCTCGATTCGTGGCAACCTCCTCGCGGTGGGACCCGGGTCGATATCACTTGCTATCGTTTCAATTTTTTTTAAATGTACTTTTATCATGATATTTTATTAATTCAGATAGCAAGTGGTATCGAGCCAATAGCCACGATAGTTTAAGTTAGCATTAAGATTTCGCTTTTAAGTAGAATGTAAGCTTCGCAACGATGGAAACTCAACGTTGGGTTGTGATTTCCTCTCGTATTTTTTCTTTTTCAATCTTTCGCCGCCACAACAGGAAGACATCATTTGCCGTCAAGATAGTTATATCTTAGAGTTAAGATAGAATTGAAATATGTGTTTCTTAATATTGATTGTAATCAGAATTTAAGATAGTCATGTAAGTGAACAATGTACAGGGAGATCGACACCAATCGGCGGGTGTCTATCTCTTTTCGCGAAATAGAAAAAGAAAAGTAGAGTTCGCGATTCCTTGTTGCCGTGTCGATATCACTTGCTATCGGTTCAATTTTTTTTTAAATATACCTTTATCATGATATTTTAATAATTCAGATAGCAAGTGGTATGGAGCCAATAGCCACGATAGTTTAAGTTAGCATTGAGATTTCGCGTTTAAGTAGAATTTAAGCTTCGCATCGATGGATAGTCAGCGTTGGGTTGCAATTTCCTCTCTCATACTTTTCTTTCCTAATCTTTCGCTCTTTAACACTAGCTTTACCAAACCAGTCAAAATGACTGGTGCACAATTTTTTCCAAAGAATGTAAGCTTCGCATCGATGGATAGTCAGCGTTGAGTTGCAATTTCCTCTCTCATACTTTGCTTTCCTAATCTTTCGCTCTTTAACACTAGATTTACCAAACCAGTCAAAATGACTGGTGCACAATTTTTTCCAAAAATTCTACGGCTTTATGAGAGAGCCGTAGAATAAATATTCTTCGTCCATCGTATAAAACATAAATTACCGAATCTATCATCTCTTTCGCATTTTAATTTTCCTTGCTTTGAGGTACATGTTTAACATATTTAAATATAGTAGATTTCACGCTGGTAAATCTAGTGTTAAGATTAAATCTGAAATGATTAACTATAAATATTAAATGATTAACTATAAATATTAAATGATTAACTATAAATATTAAATGATTAACTATAAATATTAAATGATTAACTATAAATATTAAATGATTAAATTTTTAACGTTTCGTCTCGGAAGACTACGCCGCCACAACAGGAAGATGTTATTTAGCTTTAAGATAGTTATATCTTAGTTTTAAGATAGAGTTAAATTATCACTTAAGAATGAGCGTACCATTGTAAAATTATTGTGACTCAATACCGTGCTCATAGAAATTTCCGAGAGAAGACGAGTGATTTTCTTTGTTTGCTCTTTTTATCGTTCCGCTTTTTCCACCCGTTGTGCCCCTGCCCGGCTCGTACACCAGTGTTGTGTGGCGGCGGGGTGCGGTAGGTTGTGCGTTTGACAGGCGGTGTATCTCTCATTCGTTGGTCTTTGGGCTGTAAGGTGGTGCGTTGACTTACGACTTTATGATCGGTTTGTCTCGGGGAGAACGGGGGTGATTGTGTAGGTTGGTATATGCCTGGGCAGAGGTGATGTACCCGCCGTCATTCGTGGCTATAAACCGTGTCATCGCCTCGCTACGTCTGGGCATAGGCCGCTGGCTATACACTCTCGTTCTCCTCAGCCAAACCTTTCATTCTGTCGTTCGGTCAACGCACGCTGACCCGTAGTTCAAACGCTTTAACGATGACTAGATTCCCATATGCCCGATTCCACGCCCCGCATGATGCCCTTAGCTTGGCCATGCACACCGTGGTCACTGCGTGGCTGGGGGTGCGTGCGCAACGCGGTTTTACCGCAAAGATTAACTTCTTCCCCCTTTGTTTTTTCTCGCGATCGCGTTTTCACTTAGTTTTCGGAAATTGCTCCCTTCCGCCTCGAAACTTTCTCGAGCACGGTTGAGAGATTATAGTTTCCTTTAGATTTAAATTAGAAGTATTCGTGGCAACCTCCTCGCGGTGGGACCCGGGTCGATATCACTTGCTATCGTTTCAACTTTTTTTAAATATGCCTTTAGTATACTTTATTAATTCAGATAGGAAGTGGTATCGAGCCAATAGCCACGATAGTTTAAGTTAATATTAAGATTTCGCTTTTAAGTAGAACGTAAGCTTCGCATCGATGGATACTCAGCGTTGGATTAAATTTTAAACGATTAATTATAAATATTAAATGATTAACTATAAATATTAAATGATTAAATTTTTAACGTTTCGTCTCGGAAGACTACGCAGCCACAACAGGAAGATGTTATTTAGCTTTAAGATAGTTATATCTTAGTTTTAAGATAGAGTTAAATTATCACGTAAGAATGAGCGTACCATTGTAAAATTATTGTGACTCAATACCGTGCTCATAGAAATTTCCGAGAGAAGACGAGTGATTTTCTTTGTTTGCTCTTTTTATCGTTCCGATTTTTCCACCCGTTGTGCCCCTGCCCGGCTCGTACACCAGTGTTGTGTGGCGGCGGGGTGCGGTAGGTTGTGCGTTTGACAGGCGGTGTATCTCTCATTCGTTGGCTTTGGGCTGTAAGGTGGTGCGTTGACTTACGACTTTATGATCGGTTTGTCTCGGGGAGAACGGGGGTGATTGTGTAGGTTGGTATATGCCTGGGCAGAGGTGATGTACCCGCCGTCATTCGTGGCTATAAACCGTGTCATCGCCTCGCTACGTCTGGGCATAGGCCGCTGGCTATACACTCTCGTTCTCCTCAGCCAAACCTTTCATTCTGTCGTTCGGTCAACGCACGCTGACCCGCTTGTTCAAACGCTTTAACGATGACTAGATTCCCATATGCCCGATTCCACGCCCCGCATGATGCCCTTAGCTTGTCCATGCACACCGTGGTCACTGCGTGGCTGGGGGTGCGTGCGCAACGCGGTTTTACCGCAAAGATTAACTTCTTCCCCCTTTGTTTTTTCTCGCGATCGCGTTTTCACTTAGTTTTCGGAAATTGCTCCCTTCCCCCTCGAAACTTTCTCGAGCATGGTTGAGAGATTATAGTTTCCTTTAGATTTAAATTAGAAGTATTCGTGGCAACCTCCTCGCGGTGGGACCCGGGTCGATATCACTTGCTATCGTTTCAACTTTTTTTAAATATGCCTTTAGTATACTTTATTAATTCAGATAGGAAGTGGTATCGAGCCAATAGCCACGATAGTTTAAGTTAATATTAAGATTTCGCTTTTAAGTAGAATGTAAGCTTCGCATCGATGGATACTCAGCGTTGGATTAAATTTTAAACGATTAATTATAAATATTAAATGATTAACTATAAATATTAAATGATTAAATTTTTAACGTTTCGTCTCGGAAGACTACGCAGCCACAACAGGAAGATGTTATTTAGCTTTAAGATAGTTATATCTTAGTTTTAAGATAGAGTTAAATTATCACGTAAGAATGAGCGTACCATTGTAAAATTATTGTGACTCAATACCGTGCTCATAGAAATTTCCGAGAGAAGACGAGTGATTTTCTTTGTTTGCTCTTTTTATCGTTCCGATTTTTCCACCCGTTGTGCCCCTGCCCGGCTCGTACACCAGTGTTGTGTGGCGGCGGGGTGCGGTAGGTTGTGCGTTTGACAGGCGGTGTATCTCTCATTCGTTGGCTTTGGGCTGTAAGGTGGTGCGTTGACTTACGACTTTATGATCGGTTTGTCTCGGGGAGAACGGGGGTGATTGTGTAGGTTGGTATATGCCTGGGCAGAGGTGATGTACCCGCCGTCATTCGTGGCTATAAACCGTGTCATCGCCTCGCTACGTCTGGGCATAGGCCGCTGGCTATACACTCTCGTTCTCCTCAGCCAAACCTTTCATTCTGTCGTTCGGTCAACGCACGCTGACCCGTAGTTCAAACGCTTTAACGATGACTAGATTCCCATATGCCCGATTCCACGCCCCGCATGATGCCCTTAGCTTGGCCATGCACACCGTGGTCACTGCGTGGCTGGGGGTGCGTGCGCAACGCGGTTTTACCGCAAAGATTAACTTCTTCCCCCTTTGTTTTTTCTCGCGATCGCGTTTCCACTTAGTTTTCGGAAATTGCTCCCTTCCGCCTCGAAACTTTCTCGAGCACGGTTGAGAGATTATAGTTTCCTTTAGATTTAAATTAGAAGTATTCGTGGCAACCTCCTCGCGGTGGGACCCGGGTCGATATCACTTGCTATCGTTTCAACTTTTTTTAAATATGCCTTTAGTATACTTTATTAATTCAGATAGGAAGTGGTATCGAGCCAATAGCCACGATAGTTTAAGTTAATATTAAGATTTCGCTTTTAAGTAGAATGTAAGCTTCGCATCGATGGATACTCAACGTTGGATTAAATCTAAAACGATTAATTATAAATATTAAATGATTAAATTTTTAATGTTTCGTCTCGGAAGACTACGCCGCCACAACAGGAAGACGTGATTTAGCTTTAAGATAGTTATATTTTAGTTTTAAGATAGAGTTAAATTATCACGTAAGAATGAGCAAAACATTGTAAAATTATTGTGACTTAATACCGTGCTCATAGAAATTTCCGAGAGAAGACGAGTGATTTTCTTTGTTTGCTCTTTTTATCGTTCCGATTTTTCCACCCGTTGTGCCCCTGCCCGGCTCGTACACCAGTGTTGTGTGGCGGCGGGGTGCGGTAGGTTGTGCGTTTGACAGGCGGTGTATCTCTCATTCGTTGGTATTTGGGCTGTAAGGTGGTGCGTTGACTTACGACTTTATGATCGGTTTGTCTCGGGGAGAACGGGGGTGATTGTGTAGGTTGGTATATGCCTGGGTAGAGGTGATGTACCCGCCGTCATTCGTGGCTATAAACCGTGTCATCGCCTCGCTATGTCTGGGCATAGGCCGCTGGCTATACACTCTCGTTCTCCTCAGCCAAACCTTTCATTCTGTCGTTCGGTCAACGCACGCTGACCCGCTTGTTCAAACGCTTTAACGATGACTAGATTCCCATATGCCCGATTCCACGCCCCGCATGATGCCCTTAGCTTGTCCATGCACACCGTGGTCACTGCGTGGCTGGGGGTGCGTGCGCAACGCGGTTTTACCGCAAAGATTAACTTCTTCCCCCTTTGTTTTTTCTCGCGATCGCGTTTTCACTTAGTGTTCGGAAATTGCTCCCTTCCCCCTCGAAACTTTCTCGAGCACGGTTGAGAGATTATAGTTTCTTTTAATTTTAAATTAGAAGTAAAATAGTAGTAGAAGTAAAATAGTAATTTAGTCGATTAAGTTAACATTGTAAAGGGAGATCGACACTAATCGGCGGGTGTCTATCTCTTTTCGCGAAATGGAAAGAGTAAAGTAGAGTCAGCGATTCCTTTGTTGCTCTTTCTCTCGATATTGACGAGGTCAATGTCAAGGGAAAGTGCCTCAAAGGAACGCAAAATGCAATGGAGGTTGGTTGGGCTTTTTTGGGTCCCGATTCGTGGCAACCTCCTCGTGGTGGGACCTGGGTCGATAATATTTGTCATCTCATTGTCCCACGTGTTCAATTAATTCAATAAAACATTGTGTGATGACGAATATTATCGAGCAGATAGCCACGAAATTCGAATATTTGGTATCTATGAATACCGAATGTTCGGATTTCTAGTTTAGTTTACATTTAAGTCTTTGCGTTCAAACAAGTTCTAAAGTTTTGTGATCAAATAAAAAGCTCTCTCCGTGACGACAAATTTCATTGGATATTTTTTCTTAAACTTGTACAATTAACGGAATTTAGCCGTTAAATATATAGGTTTCATTAGCTTTTAGGAAAACGTTAATATTCATTTTGGAGAGCAACTCTAATTTCTCTTACTTGTTTTTCATCGTATTTCAATTTCCTCAATGGGATATTCCATATAAGTATAATCAAAGAAGACATTTCCTGTTCATATTCCATGTTTTAATCTACGTCAAAAAATGTATTGTTCCTTCGTAAAAATGGTAAGAAAAATTATGAATGTAATACGAGCCAATGTTTCGATGGCAACTTACTCAAAATTCATGGAGAAAGTATTAAATAAATCGAAAATTGATAAAATTAACGAAATATTATTTGTGCTCCGAGAGATTTCAAAGTCACGCGGAGTACGGTCATGTGCGCGCCCGAGTCTTCACCGTGCGGGCATATCAGGCTCGCGAAAGCATGCATCGATGTACGAACGCGTCATTCGAACAGAAAAAAAAACATTTGACTAATTGAGAGTAAAATTCGAGGATAGTTCTTGAAGATTTTGGATAAGGATAAACTACTGGAGCACACTTTTCACTACTCACCAATAGAATTATTCTCTAATGAGAGCCTTCGTTATACTTCCCAGATGTTATATCCATATCAAAAATTGTGACATTTCATACAATATGTTTAAGATGGAGAACGGAGGAATAATTTATGGAAACTTCCAGATTTTCCTGGACTCGCAGCCAATTAGCCCGTTATTGCTTTTAACGAGAACAAAATAAAATAAAATAAAAGTCTTCGAATCATTGCGAGCAATAACGACCCAGGTCCCACCACGTGGAGGATGCTGCAATTGGGACCCAAAAAAATGGCCATCCATCCACCATCACATTTTGTCTTTCGTGTGACACATTTTTCCATCGTTTTTACAAGTTTAAACGACAGAATAAACCGGAGAATGTGACAGACGAAATTTCTTTGTCTACGTTACTTTCATTATCCATCTCGTACCGGAAGAGATAGATTTCCGACCGCGATGCACCGAGCATTCGATACTTAAAAACGAGCACACAGCATTCATTCCATACATTCAGAGACTTAATTCTAAATTTAAGATTTAACGAACTTATCCCCTACCCCGTTGTGCCCTCACCCTCCCCTCTCGTATTTCAGTCTGACCATCAATATCGGAGCAGTTGTTGCAAAAAGTCAACACTGTGGTTTAATCATCTGAAATACTATTTCCCATTGCGCAGTTTGTCCACGTATATTTGAATTTATTCTTCTTTCTTCAGCTAGCACTTGGATATTTTCAGAGACGAATTTATTCATCATATTCCCATCTACCATTTTGGTATATTTTTGTATATTCCCATTTTGTTATATTTGGTACATTTTGATATGTTCCCATATACCACCCCAGTTCTCATGATAATACGTTTCCCATACGAAAATCCTACCTTAGTAAAAATTGTAACGATAGTTTGGCACCAAAGAAAAGGGATAATCTCAATGAGAAATTGAATAATTAAAAAGAAAGATTCTCTTCGAAGAATCATGCCTGCCTCCTTAATGATAAACCAGAAGGAAAGCAATTTGACGAGGAATGAGGAATGGATTCTATTCGACACAGAATAGAAGGAAACATTCAGTTAGTACCAGAAAAGGAAATCAAACAAGTATTCCAGGAATGGAACTTCGAGGACAGTACCAACAATACGAACATCCGAAAACAATGGAAACAATCACGCAAATCTCGAAAACGATATTTGGAATATCCGACACAGAATTTCCGATAGAAAACAACCAGCGAAAAATATCCATCGATCACCTTTTGGAATTGGGTTGATCCGTGTATTTCCTGCAAGAAAAAAGTATTTGTTAGTAAAATTATATAACACTATGGTCACCTTCGAAGTCTTCAGATATCCGTATATTTTAATTTCCATGTCCATGACTCATTTCATTTCCAATAAATATCCATGATTGTACTTTATTTTTGTTAAAACGACGGTATCAATTTCCATGTCCATTAATCATCATAAAAATCATCTTCGATCAACATTTCAAATTATATCTGTAAGTGTACTTCTTCGATCTACAACAGACTCTCATTAATTTTGTCGAAAAAAGGATAAAAAGAAGAGACACATGTAATCTAAATTTAGCAACTGACTTTAACAATTATTTTCATTGATTTTAAAGTTTCTATAATATTCAATAATAAATTTTGCAAAAGTAAGTCTGCACAGAAATGCTTGACTTTCGTGAAATGACAATCCGTATAAGGGATTAGGGGTCAGGTGAAAAGAAAAAAGAATTAGACAGGAAAAAACAACCCGAGAAGTTCAATCGAGAATTTTTGACGAATTCGCGAAAAAATTGCGAGCAGCCACTGTGGGCGCTATTATATTCCGCAACTCTAATTAATCAAATCCGCGAGCAAATCGCGGGGATAAATTTTCGCAACTCTAATTACTCGAATTCGCGAGCAAATTCGAGATTAGGGGAGAGCTGAAAAGAAAAAAGAATTAGACAGGAAAAAACAACCCGACAAGCTCAATCGAGCATTTTTGACGAATTCGCGAAAAAATTGCGAGCAGCCACTGTGGGCGCTATTGTGTCCCGTGACTCTAATTCAGCAAATTCGCGAACAAAAACGCGGGCAGCCACTGTAGGCGCTATTGTGTCTCGCAACCCTAATCAATCGAATTCCCGAAAAAAATCGCGAGCAGCCACCGTAGGCGCTACTGTGTCCCGCAACTCTAATCGAATTCGCGAGCAAATCGCGAAAATCAATTGCCGCAACTCTAATTCGCGGATAAAGAGAGCGGGCATTGAAACCGCTCACAGTGGAGTCGTCCTTTTTGCGACTCCAGGGTACCAGGTCAGGTACCTTATCCGGTACCAAGTTCCCAAGTTGTTCGTGACTCTAATTCACCGAGTATTGAGCAAAGAAAAACCCGCTTGTATGTTATTATCGCAACGCTATATCGCGAAAACTAGACAAAGATGAAACCTGAAAATCCCTGACTTTGTCAAACTCCCGCGCACCAATTTTAGGTGCTCTTTGCTCCGCAACGCTACTTTACCTAGACTCCTGACACGAGCAAAACCCGTGCACCCTACGGTGCTTCTTCTAATCTCGCAACTCTACATTTTACAAACCTAATACGTGGCCAACCCGTGCACCAGATTCCGGTGCGGTTCCTTTTTTCGCAACGCTACTTTACATCCAAATTAATAAAACTCCCGACGACCTTCCTCAAAGGTCAACAGCTTCGAGACTCTACCTTAAGTAAAAACCTAAACCCAGCAAAATCCCGGGCACAAATTGTACCCTCTCGAAAAGTTACTTTAACGAATCTAATATAAAAATTCACCGCGCTTCCATTTATTCGCAACGCTAATTTCGCGGGAGCTAATACGAACAAAATCGCGGCTTACTAACTACTAACTACTACTACATATACTAAGCGAGCACAGTGACAAATATTTAATGGCAATGGTGCCCATTCTAGAATCCGAGGACTCGAAAATGGTCAACCATTCGTTGCGACCCCTTCTTGCGACAGTTTGTTCGGGGTCTCTTCGGCGGATGCCTCTTCTTTCTTCGGGCTCCTGCCCCAGGAACGTTGCTCAAATATCTCGGCAGCACGTGAACAATTTTCAGCTACCCCGAGGAGCTTTCGCGAGGAAACGACCCGAGCGATGTCAGAACGAGCAGCGATTTCGGGAATCGCCCCCCGTGTCTGCACCAATGCTCGCGTTGCTTCCTTATTTGGCCATGATATTCGAGCAAGCTGAAAAAATAACTTTAAGAATCGCGACCGAACAAGATCCGGATCCGTTCGATCACGATTGATCCCAGGGGTAGACGTCTCACCCTACTCGCGCGCGATTGTGATAGCCTCACCTCCTGGCCCTACCTACTTAACTTAATAAAACGTAAACACCCAGACGAGATGGTATGCTACCTACCTACCTACCACCTATATTTAAAATGGCAAATCGCGACTCAATCATCACAAAACATTCACTCACGATCATCATTTAAGAGCCCGGGCGCAGGGGCCTACTCTAGAGAGCCACCCCGGGGTGACTCCGACACCCGAACTCCGTACTCAACTTTCATGCTCTAAGTGTACGTACCATTTCCTGAAATCGACTGACAAGCAAAGCGGACATTGCGTAATAGTAAAGTGAATTTATCATCTACGTCGCGTACAATGGAACCGTGGTATCGTTGTATCTTTGAAACGTCGCGCGAGATAATTGAAAGCAATTTTAGGAAGAACGGTAACGCATATGGCTCGTGTTCATAATACATGTAAAATTGGATTTTACTTGGAAATTTAATATGGAATACCATATGCGTTAATTTATTCACCAAGCGGTGAAACCGAGTATAAGTTACAATCGCGGAGGGTTCCTTCAGTAGAATGAATTCGAGCAAGAACGAACGGCAAATTATTGTTCGTTTCTATGAGTTTAAGATACGACGCAAGATCCACGGCCTAGCCACAACACACAAACGTGGAAATTACGTCGTGCACGACTCGCATTGACAATGTCAGTCGCTAAAAGTGATTAGTCCTATCAGAGCTCAGCCGCCGCCCAGACTTATCAGCATAGCACCTGGGCATGCCAATATGTCTGAGCTGAAAAGCGAGAAAGAGCAAGAGTCAGCTAAAGATTAGTGCTGAAAATCCTGAGCTTGAAAAGTGATTAATTAGTTGTATCTAACGATCTATTTTTCTTTGTCAAAAATATTTCATTATTCAAGCAAGATGTGTATCAATATTGAAAGGTAACTGGTAATTTAAGCAAAGACTCTACTAAGAATATTTATAATATCTTCAAAAATCAAAGACTTTACGTTAAATTGAATATCATATTGAACTTTAAAGTGAATATTATATTAAACTTTATCTTGGAAATATTTAT
The DNA here is from genome assembly GCA_910591515.1 of Cerceris rybyensis. Classification (NCBI taxonomy): domain Eukaryota; kingdom Metazoa; phylum Arthropoda; class Insecta; order Hymenoptera; family Crabronidae; genus Cerceris; species Cerceris rybyensis. Next base: position 3,674,282 of record OU342801.1, on the reverse strand, counting down.
ATTGAATTAATGCACTAAATACATGCAGTATCCTCGGGAGATTCCGCCATCGAAGTAAATGGTTTAACGTATATAGAAAGGACTGTGCAAACTGATACTTCGATTCTAGAATCTGCCCGTCGCGAAGTGTCTTCTTGCACATTATAGATGACAAAATTTTGCGGCTCTTTAGATCAACGGAAACGGAAAAGAGTCGAAAAGCAGCACATAATCGTGCATTGTAATTCTCATTACGCGATGGTTTGAGCAAATATAATAAAAATACGAAGTCGAATGGTTAATCCGTCTTCAGACTCTACCCACGCAAAGTTAATTTCGCGGAATTCATTCGCGATTGGAGCCTATCGTTCATGTACATTCATTCATTGAGCAATCGCGGCGTGCAAGAAGACCTACCCTGAGCTAATAGACACCCTAAATGTGCAATTATACATGAGTAGGATACTAATTATCTAACCCATGGTCACGGTGCTCGCAACAAAAAATAATACAACCAGTCGCCCTTGCCGATTCGGACCAATCGTCCTACGACATGAATCGGGGTCCCGGAGGAATCTAAATACGTGCGACTCACCGAACGTAGAAAATAATCAACAGGATGCCCGTCCAAGGCCAGGTAAGCGCCACCCAAATGTCTAGGATCGTCTCGACGAGGCAAGCTCTAAAAGACAATAAAAGATTCTATTAAAATCAATTATCCTAATGTAATCGCTGGAAAAAATACAAAGCTCATATATTTTAAAAGATTCAACTTACGGAATGAAATTCGATGTTCCAGTGGTGGTACATCTGCCAACTGGAATCTTGATGTCTCTTGATGACTCTAACACCGAGACGAAAAATAAAATAGAAAAAAAACGCGGCCGTTTCCTTCTTAGCCGGCGAAAAAAATGAATCTACTTTCTTCGCGATAAAAATATTGCAATGAGAGCCACGACGCTCTGGAATAAATGTTCTATCTTTTGAATTTCGATGCAAACACTGATTTTACTCTCGCGGGGAAATTCATAGGGATCCACGCCTTCTAATAATCTTTAAATATTAAATTTGAGGTTAAATCAGAGACGGGTGCTCTGTACAAACAAAACGAGTATAACAAGGTAAAACGCAATTAACACTGACTCTAAGACCGCATTGCGCGCGGCCACTAGTTGCTGAAAAGGAACATGATGATGAGGGGGGAGGGGGGGGGGGGGGGTGTACCTATGGCAGAAGGCCAGAATGCAGAAGAAACGACAAATTTCTTATATTTCCTGTCATTCAAAAGTCAAGCATCTCTATTGAAGACGTTTTGCATCTAAAGGGACAAAAATTTGAGGAGATTATACTCACGAAACCCGAAATATTGGAAAATACGTTGTAGCAGCGTCCCGGCCGGCAGGAGAGAACAGCACGAACTACATTTTGCCTCCTATTGTTGTGGAAACTGAAAAAATCAAGAGTTCCATATAATATTCGGATGCACAAGCACAAAGGACTACGTGAGACGCGAATTTTTGCAGAATTATTGAATATTTCTTACCGAAAAATGAAAGAAATGCAGGAGCACAAATTGTCAACCGGACGTGGTAGAACTTTCTAAGATGGCGGACGGTCTGCGTCTGCGTATAAGCAGGATATGCGCGCGAGGTTTCTGCGCAGACGCCATGATGGAAGGGAAAAAGATAGAAATATAATACTAATTTTATTCGTGTGTCGCGAGATTTAATGAGACAGCTGAGATAGTTTGTAACGAAATGTTAAGAATTGCTTGTACTACGCGCCAATGTAAGGAAGACAACTCACGTATTCCGAAATAATCGTCCGCGAATCACAGCAGTATCTCGGTCAACGAGAGAGGAACAGCGCGAGCCGAATTTTACCTCCTATTGTCATAGAAACAAAAGAAACCGATGATTCACTATAATATTCGGATACACGAACACAAATGACTATCTGAGACGCGAATTTATGTAGAATTATCGAATATTTCTCACCAAAAAATGAATCCAATGGAGGAGCACGCGTTCTTGCATCCGAGCGCGGAAAATTGCCGACAACGACTCTAACGCCACTACTTTAGCAAGTCGCCACGAACGAGCACGCTTCAGTGGCGGGAAATTCAAACAATGGAAAAATACACTTTGTTAATTACATATGAATACCATATGTATAATATTAAATATAATAAATGATTTCTCAAGGTTTAAAACATGGAATTAAAGATGGGGGATGGTAGAAATATATAGAGTCTTTCTATGTAAGAAAAATAAAATAAAATAAAAACAAAAGTCGCCAGTGGTAAGGGACGCTATCAATTGCGTCGTAGTTATTTCGCGATTGTTACTAAATTCGTTAATTATTGTTGTAAAAGTTGATAGATATGAAACAATAGAAGCAATACTATATAGCGGATAAAGGAAAGAACTTTGTTTTAGCGATCGGTAAACGAGGAAACTGTAAGTGAGCGGTGCTTACAGCAGATACGTGTCGACAGCACCGAGTCCACCAACGGCGGACCAATCGGAGCGCGGTTACAGGCCATGCGCAGCGCTGCGTATCACCATCGCCGTACGAGAATTGTTAAATACAGTCCAAATAAATTATTTTAAAGTTGTATTTAACTAATTTAAACTAGGAATTAGAATATTCTGTAGACGTGTTTTACGACAATATTATTTACACGTACAAATTTGTTTTCTGCTCATTGCAGTGTTCAATAATTGCTTCTATATCGACGATCGGATTAAAATACAAGGATACAAAATTAAAATCACGTTACGCGCCATCTTTATTCGAGATATCGAATCTTGATAAAATCGATACTCTGTAAATTATCAATAAAATTATCGACTGTGAATAAGCAGCGTTTTTCTTTGTCTACCATTAACAAATAATTATTGACCGTATAATATTAATTAAACATTTATTGTACAGCACAGAATAAATCGTTTTTGAATAGTATTAATTAATTTTAGTAATACTTACGATGCTCTCTGCTCTTACATAACATTTGAACATTAATTGTGGCGACAACAAAATATAGAATGTAGTTACGCAATGTAACAAAATTACATTAGATGTTATATTTTTGTCTTATTTTATCATTAAATGATTTATGCAAATTTTCATTTAAATTATTATTGTTTCATTTTCACGAGATACTATTAACTTACGTTTTTATTGCTTTCATCTTCAAGCACGTACATTTGCAAATTTAAACAATCCGTTTTAATAGTTTTCAATGGGAGTAAATTTTTGTTCATCATTTCGAACTCATTCTCATTAAGAATCCATGGAAAATCCTCACAATTTGGATTTTCGCTGAGAGTTATGTGTGCAGTCTCATACGTTTGAATTTCAATAGAAAAAGTAGCATCCTCTGGCAATGGCTTTAAATATGTTTCGCACATTGACAACTTTAGACAAATAGTTCTCAATGCCTCCTCTGTTTTGATATAATATGGATCTTTTCTGTAATCATGAAATACATAAAGATTAAACAGAATTTCTCTCTTGAAAAGATGTATATATTAAAATACATACTCTGGAATATTTGCATGTAATTCTACAAGATCAAAGACAAATTTTTCTATTGGTAGCTTATCTTTATTGTAAAAAACTAAGTTCACTGCCCTTATACTTTTCTCATCTTCCTTTATTAATTCTTTAATCGCATTGAGAACGTTCTTCAAATATTCATTGAGTTCAGGATGCTCAGAGACATGCACCGTTGTACTATATACTTTCTTTTTGACAAAGATTTCCTTAGGATACACATTTCTGAAGAAAAGGATATGATTGAATGCCACTTCCAAGAATTCTAATAGTATGTCTGTGCCAACTGCAAGTAAAATGTTATATTTGTTATAGTAAACCGTTATTTTAATGTATTATGTACATAAATAAATTTTTACGAATAACTAAACAATTTCGTAAGAAATTAATGATTTACCTATTTTATCTTGTGACATTGCTCCTTATCATCTCTATTGTAATTTCAGGTTACATTTACAAATTTCAACATGGCTGTAATTACAAGTCGATTTATTTAATACAAATGAAATAAATATTCAATTACATAAATATCTCACAGATACTAGTCAATTTTACAACATTTCTATAGATTTATATAAATAAAAAAGCTTTTTCTTGAACAGACATCTGACCACATCTGACATCCCTAAACGCAATATCAAACATGTCGATGTCTCATTCTTAAACAAGCAATTTTTGCTCCGAGTGAAATCCAAAGAATTAAGTAATATAAATTTGTTTAATTTAGGAAAAAATATAAATCATTCATATCACATTGATCAGTTAATCGTAGTTTATTAATTTTTCATGCATCTTTTATGACTCGTCGTTTAAAAATTGTCCCGACGCGCGCTCCGATAGAAGCCGATTGCATATGGCGATCAGTGTACGGACAGACAGTTGGAGTGTTTTGATAATACTTTTTTACATTTTCACGGGAAGTACCGTTAGATATTGGTATCGAGTAGATTTATAAGTGCAATAACTTCCTTTCACAAATGAATAACGTTACGGGAGGTGAATAGAATGGTAGAAGCATAATAGCGGCGTTTCTTCTAACCTCGAAGTTTCAAAGGGTATCGTTACTTTCGAGTAGGTATGTAACACGCAAATTTTTACGTACATCGAATTTTCCGTTTGCCAAATATTATTCGTTATTTGAACACGATATTCACGTTTATTCACGATACATACGTAACGTTCGATTAGAGAACCACCGAAATCGATTATATCGAGTGCTATCTGTTCTTTTTACTCTTGCTAGTAAATCATTTTATTATGGCGCGAAAAGGAACGAAAAGGATCTGCGTGTCATACGTAGAGTATATTGATTTATGACGATTTATTAACGGATTTTTGTGATTTTATTTATTATTCGCGTAGAGATACTAACAGTTTGATTGTAGTTTACGATATTTTGCATTTTTAGTTACTTACATGACGTAAAGTCATATATATTTCCACGGGAACGTTACTCTTGAATGCAACATTGTTGATATTTTAATGTACGCCAGGTATACATTGTCGCATATTTTATACTTTTCGTTAATGTAGAATTTTGTGATTTATAACGATTATTTCACACTGTATTAATGAATCTGCTATTTTTGCGGTGTACTAATTACTTTTTGTGCACTGTGGAGAAATAATATGAAATCTTTTATTTTATTCCTAATTTACGGAATATTTTGGCGCCAAATGTAAGGCACCTGGACCGGAAGTGCAAATTGAGTCAAATATATCGAATCTCGAGACATTATTTCGTGGTTAACGAAAGATAATTAATCCACGATATTCAGTTGGCTTAATAATTTATTTCGAATTAAATTGATAAATACAAGATATTGGAACATATAATATTGAAGTTTTGTAACTATTTCGAATGCATAGAATTAAGTAATTATCAATATTCAACCGAAAGTATCGATAATCGAAGACTGAATCGACTTACATTTCGGCGCGATAAATCGCGGCAAGTTGTAATTCTTCTCGCTTCTTTCCGCCAACGTAAGACAATTTATCTACGATTATAAATTACGAATATACATTAAAATATATAGAAAATAAGCATTTTTCTTACAATTTGTTGCAGATTAAAATGCCGCCAACGAAGAAGACTGATTTAGACAAATTGGCATGGGCATGGGTAGAAACAGTGGCATCAGAGCAAATTGAAAGGAATCATTTGGAAACAGCTTACAGGATAGGCTTGAAAAGCTGTAAAAATTGCAAGTAAGAGAGACAATATGCCGAAAATAGAAGGAAAGCTCATTCTTGATCTCTTTATTCAAAAGATAACTTCTGTTTCAGACGCAATTGCACAAATAATCCACAGTGTTTAACGGGGCTAGGAGAAGAGAAATACATGAGATCACAGCCTGCAGAGGTGATATCATTAGAAAGTTCATTGACCGAACTACGTGACCCTACCCAATATGTTGGTTTGAAGAACTTAGGTGCAACTTGTTACGTCAATAGCTTAATTCAAATGTGGTTTCACAATGAAGATATGAGGTGGGCATTACTACGCAGCTAATACCATCATGAGGATCGATGATGAGGATGTAACGCAACGAAATGTGTAATATTTTCAGGAGAATAATATATAAGTGGAGTATCATAGAAGATCTGGAAGAAAAAGACGCTCTCTGTCAAGCTAAGAAGTCAGGACAACCGTATCATCCAGTGACGGCAGTTGGGCAACTGCAATACATATTTGCGATGATGCAATTCGGAAATCGACGTCTCCTTGACCCGATAAATCTCGCTATCGCGTTATCATTGGACACTAGAACGCAACAGGACGCACAGGAATTTTCGAAGCTACTCCTGTGCCATATCGAAGGGAAACTTCAACAAACTGCTGAGCTGAAGGAGATGCTGCAGGGGCTGACTCAAGGAAAATACAGCTATATCAATTGGTGGGTTTTCTGAAGTGGAAAACAAATGAGAATTGTCCTAAACGATGATGATGCTGATGATCTTGACGATGAGAACATGGTAGGACACGTTGCTCGCTGCAGTGACTGGTGCGATCAACTGATCTGGCCGAAAGAAGCTGGTTCTTGGTGGATAACAGCGAATTTCGTATTTGATGCAGTTGTTCGACTTGCGGCACCGAGTATCCAACTTCCACCACCTTCTATGAGTTGGATCTACAGCTTGCGGCTACTTTGAAGGAAGCAATAGAGAAGTATTTGTCCGAGGAGCAGCTCACTGGGGCGAATCAGTATCATTGCGTTACTTGTAATGATAAGAAGGATGCTCGGCGGTTTATAAGGCTGGAATCTCTTCCAGAAACATTAAATATACAGCTGATGCGCTTTGTGTTTCATAGGTAGGATCATATATTTTATTTTCCTCCTATTTCATAATTCAAAATAAGAGATAAGTTTTTCTTCTATGAGTCGATAACGAGAGATAATTTTATTCAACAGGGATTCTGGCCAAAAACGAAAGTTAAATTCTTTCATACAGTTTCCAGAAGACTTGGATATGTCAGACTACGTCAGATGTCCGCCACAATCTCAGCTATACAGTCTTGTTGCAGTTTTAAGTCACAAGGGTCCGTCTGCTCATTCCGGTCATTACATTGCGAATATATGTAACTCCAGCGGAGAATGGTATCAGTTCAGTGATGATAAGGTCGAGAAGATGCAGAGTAAAAGGATCGAGGATGGTATAAATGGTAAGTATCCTTGTACAGAACTTTAAATTTTCACAATGGAAAACACAACTGTTATTCATTATTACAGACAGTCCAAAAGTTATAAAACGTGGACGTATACCAAAAGGATTCCTTTCCTCCAACACTGCGTACATGTTAGTTTATAAGAAACTTACCAGTGAATTCCGAATGACCAATGCGAAGAAACCGAAGGTGAAGAAAATGGAATCTGAGACAAACAACCTCAACGAGTTGGCGCAGATGGAAAGACTCGTTGTTAAAGACAAGCCAGATTCCTCGGATGAGGGAAAACGGAAAAATGGGATGGAAGACTTCAACGAATTCGGCACGAATCATCACGAAAAGATAATAAAATTGGACACGGAAAATCTCGAAGCAGCACAGACTATCGATACAAAGGATAGATCAATATCTACAGAAGTTGACTCAGAATCTGAGGAACGGAAATCAGGAGAATCCGAGGCAGAGAATAAAGAAATACAGAGTCTAATATCCTTCAAAAAACCAATTGTAAAGATTACAAAGATAGACTACAAACGACTAAATGGTGCTGCACATAGAGCTATGAGTTGTGGAGAACGTGATTTCTACGAAGAGGTAAAAATACTATTCATTTTCTACTTATCTCTTTATCGTGTTACTATGTTGTTACTATTAATTACATTGTAATTTTACAGATGGAATTTGAGAGCTGGGAAGTAAGTCCTACCATGCGCGATCTCGTGAGGCAAGAAAACGTTAAGCACGAGTTAAGTTTACTCGCCATTCAGCAAGAAAAGGTTTGTTTATATTCATTTACAAAAGAGGAAAAAATGATTCTGTTTATATGAACCAAATGATATATCTTTCCAGCAAAAGGAGATCGAAGATCAGAACTCCAAGCGTCAACTGGTGATAAACGTGTACAATATTATTTCAAATACAACCACCTGGGAGAAATATCAGTGGATACCAAGTGATTGGTTATCAAAGTGGCTCAATGGACAATCATCTTTGGACGGTGTACCGCCAATTGACAATTCAACTTTGATGTGCTCGCATTATCGGCTAGACCCAGTTAAAGTGAATCGTGCAAAGTGTATGCCAATACCAGTTGCGAATTTACTCTACGACAAATATCGAGGTGGACCTCGATTAGATGAGAATTCTCTCTGCGAAGTTTGTGTGAAAAGACGTTGCAAGTTACTTCGTTTCAAAATCTCCCTTGAACGTGAACACAAAGAAGTCAGCGAGCTTATGAGGAACTTCAAAGAACCGTGAGTATTCTACTTTCTTTGAATATGTATAGAAAAAGTCATTGCTTATTATAATTTCTTTTATTCTTTGTACAGCAACGAGACGAGTTACATAGTTGGCTCAGATTCACTGAGGTCCTGGCGAAGGTTAGCTATGGAGAAGTTCATGGAGGACATGGAACAGCAAATAGAGGATGAAGATTGTCCGGATGCAACTGTTTCAAGTGAAAAGAAGAAGAATACGAGCAAAGACAACGATTGCCCAAAAGAAACCGAGGAGAGCGGGGAGCACGAAGTTATAATACACTTCAATGAAGATCTACTTTGTGAGCATGGTTCCTTAAAAACGCCAGATTCCTCGAGAAAATTAGTACCGCTGGAAGTGTGGACGATACTTCGAAAGTATTTTCCAAATGCTAAAGAATACCTTGTTGGTTCACCATCGTGCTCGATCTGCGAGGTGTGTTTATTTCTTTAGTCTGTTATTTTCGATTTTCTCCTGTACGATACTAATTACTGTTTGTTTTGGTGAATTGTGCAGGAAAAGTTGGAGAACGCGCAGAAAGCGAAGAAGGACGATAAGATAAAAGCAAAGCAACAGAAGGACGAGTTGCAAGACTTGTATCACGGTAGAAACAGGAATGAGATTTCGAAGTGCAGTGATCCGGAAAAGGCGTTCTACATCGTGGAGAAAGGCTTCCTAGATAGCTGGCGTTCTTTCGTTCGGTGAGTCGATTTGTTCTTATTTTTTTAACCCTTTGCACTTAAAATGCACGAGAACCAATAACTCAGTCAGTTTATTTAAACAAAAGTTAAATTCTTTGCTCTTAAAAATGACTATAATACTACTCACGTAGGTATCTGAGTACATTGTACAATTTCGACACTTTCACTAAAAAGAAAAGCCTTAATCAATTAAACATTGACTTTTGATTGTAAAGGATTAATACTTAGTAACATAAAAAATGCTTTGCTTGCATATTTGTCTAAATTAATTTACATCACGCGTTCGTTACTAATTCTACAAGTCTAAGGTACATCAAAATTTTGAGATTTTTTGTGGCAGACAACTATTATTAGCATTTGCAACTATTATTTATTTTTAAACTATCGATAGGTCGATAATGATAATTCCTCGATTTAAAACACCTATTTTATCGAGGTCGATATTATCGGGAGCAATACCTTGCCGATAATTCTTCCCGATCGGCAGAGGCCATTTAATACCGAACTGTGCCGTTATATGGCACTACTACTACCATTTGAAAATCACAATTCTTTAACTCATTTAATTCATTTCCTATTTTAATTAACGTTAAACAAAAAGATCATTAATATTGTCCTAAAGATATATAATTTTCTACATTCTTATTGCTCACCTCCATCCAAAACTTTATCCTACATATGAAATGAACCAAATTAAGGTCAAAATACTGTAGAAGTTTCCTCCGTAACTGTTGTCTCCACTTCATTCACCTACCCTTCAACAATAATTCCAATTCATCCCCTTTACCGTCCATCGACTCGCAACCCCCAAAACAACGATGTCCATCGTCGCAACAAACCGAAATAAATTTCCTTCCCTGATCGTACAATTCTCAACCTGCCGAGACGTTAAACCCTCGACTCTTCCTTCCCCATCGATCCTGGAGGACATTGGTCGCGACCCATGAACGACAAGGAGGACGAAGTATCGGTAAAAGGGAGAAGAAGTATCCCCGGGCGCATTAACGAGCTTTTCCTAATTATGAGAAAAAACTGGACTGCACGATTAAGGACCATGGTGGGTTCCCCCATCCTCGTGTGGCCAGAAGCAGCACGGAAAACTAATTGAAACCGCCTAACGACCCGCCGGCAAATGATACATCAGCCTCGAGGAAAGCAGACCCTGTGTCTTAATACTGTTTCGCTTTATTCCACGCTGCAATTTCGTCTTTTCTCGCTTCTCCTTCTCCTTCTGGTTCTCTTCGGCCTTTGTCCTTTCTTCTTTCATGGTTCTTCTCCACCCTTCGTCCTTCATCGGGTTCTAGTCTTGGATCTTTTCCACTTGCGACACGCGTTTCAGGAGATAATTACAAAGTCTGAGAGATCGAGGACCTTGTTGACCTTTGTTCCAATGATTTATTGGTTTTTGCGATTGGTCCTCGTCGATTGACTTACTTTGGGGTAGGAAGTGGAAAGGGTTGAGGTGGTGGCGATTGGAGGGTTGTTTGTAGGCTGGAATTTTTAGGAGGGTATGCGAGAGAACTTTTAAGATTTTTATTTTTATAGGTAGAATATTCATTTTTGAGGTAATAATCGTAGGGGAGGTCAGGGGTGACCTGTGCTCATTAATTGGAGAAAATTTCTTGTGATTTCGGATTAGAATATTCATGATTTTAGTGTCAAGTGACTGAAGTGCTACTAAATTTTTTAATATTACTACATGTAATATTACAATTATAATTTTTTTAGTATTCTATGTTCTATACTATTAATAATTCCGTGTCCTTTTACGATAACACCAATTTTGGGGACGTAGGGCACGTTGCTTAAATATATTACAACATGAAAAATACCCTAACAAAATCCATCCCCCTGATTGTATTATTTCCACAAGGGAAGTTTACCACCCCGATCAAAAAATCTCATCCGACAGAAATTGCACGATGGTAGAACGAAGAACGGGGTATATATATCCTGAAACAGGAGTTAAATCTTTCTGACACTGGTAAAAAGAGCTTTTAATACCTGGACGGTGGTATTAGCAGGAACACGTCCTGATTATGCGCCTCCTGGACGTTCAAGATTGACGGATTCAAATTTGCCAGGGCTTAAGTTCCGCGTATCCAACGGTGTTACGGACAGCCGGCTAAACTGGGATCAACCCTTTGCGCGGATTACGCGTATGTCATGTCACGCTTGATTTCGGTACCACCGGCTAAACGGGGGTGTGAAACCCCCAAATAAGTCCCTGTAGACCGAGACTCCTTTCTGGCTTGATTTCTTCGTGAAAATCATTCTTTCGAATTTTCTATTATAATTGGGAATTTAGAGAACGGATGTGGTTAGTGTTGAAAATGTTTTAAGGGTGAGGAGGAAGTTAGTATTTAAATATTTTATAATAATACGTAATGGGATAAGTGGAATAGGTAATTTTTAAGTTAATTAGCATATGTCGTTTTTCAACTTTGTACAGAGGAATAATTAAAAATTTGAAATTGTGCGTCGAGAATTAAGAGCGTCGAGGGTGTAGTTTGTATGAATTGTGAAAAAAAGTTTTAAAAATCCGTTCGGCAATTCTGTATCCTTTGGTAAATTTATTACGGCAAGGACTATAAACGGTGGGTAATGTTCTTTCATTCCGGTCCCTCTCGAGTGGTGTAAAAATGTTGTTCTCGTTTCATTATTGGAATTTCACCCTCTCTCGAGGTAGGGGAAAGGTGAAAAATATTTTTCCGGGCCAATGCCATTGTCTTCGGCTGTGTTCTTTATGACTTCGATGATTAATTCCTCGGCACACCGACCGTCTTTTAGATCCGATAATCATCATCGACCTCTCAACACTTACTCCACAAATTCATCAGACTTGCAATTAGTGGACGATATTTTCTAAATTATTATTTAACATACCACAATTTAGATTTGGATATCACTTAGTAAATCTTGGCGAAAACAACCTTAGAAGGTAGGAGACCATGGTGGTTGAAAGAGTAAAGGTCAGCCTCGCAATCAGTAGGCCCTAATTTAAATCCTCCAGTCACCTTTAGGAAATTTATTCTAAATTATTATTTAATATATCATAACTTAGATAATTTGGGAATCACTTAGTAAGTCTTAGGCGAAAATAACCTTAGTAGTTACGAGATCATGGTGGTTGAAAGGGTAAAGGTCAGCCTCGCAATCAGTAGGCCCTAATTTAAATCCTACAGTCACCTTCAGGAAATTTGTTCTAAATTATTATTTAATATACCAGAACTTAAACTATTTGGAAATCACTTAATAAGCCTTAGACGACAATAACCTTAGTAGTTACGAGATCATGGTGGTTGAAAGGGTAAAGGTCAGCTTCGCAATCAGTAGGCTCTAATTTAAATCCTCCAGTCACCTTCCGGAAATTTGTTCTAAATTATTATTTAATATAAACTTCTCTTTGGAATCCACAACAGTAGATTTTACACAAACCCTTTCCAATATGTCACCAACCCCTAATTCAGTACTACCGCCAATCGCTTCTGATTACAGGTAAATTTTCCCAATTAATTCGCCGTTTCCAAGGTACCACTGTAAAAAAATACAACTGCCTGGTTTCATTCTCTTTATGGACAATTAACGCAGGCCCGTTAATCGGCCTGGAGAAGAGGCCTCACGAGGAGGAACCTCTTCGCGATCGGGGAAAACAAATGGTGCCGCGGATTGCAATCTGTTGAGACCGCCTCCGTGCAAAGTCCTCTGGCCAATTCGTCAACGTCACACGAATGGATCTTCGAAAGGATTACGTTATTTGCATAGACGATCGCTCAACTTCTATCAGGAAGAGCGGCTCTTTTTATTCCCCTCATCCTTCTCATCTCGCCTCTCTTTCTCTCGTAGCCGCTGATATTCTTTGGCGATTCAGGGATCATTAAATCTTCTCGCGCTTCGTTCAATGAATACCTTGGGGTATTATTTAGAGGGTCATTTTGATGCGGTGAGAGTAATAATATTGCAGTGGATAATGATCGAAGGGGTAGCTAAGTAGCCTCGTATTTTTAATTTAATTGAGAGGGTGGGAAGGTATGGCAATTACAATTCGTCATTACTATTAACTCATTACAACGGAGTACACAGTTATAATCTACGTTGATAATTACAACATTGGTCTTCGCTGATCAATTAAAGAACAGTTCATCGATCTACACAGATGAACCAGGATACACATACATATCTTCAGCATTGCATCCAAACTCAGATCCATCTTCAAATCTTCAAGAAACAAATTGCAATGTTTGCCAAATGTGGGCAACAAATGAAACAAAAGAACCACCAAGACCTCTTAAAAAAATAGAAAATTCTTATTATAAGTATTTTTATTTTACTCAGATTATTCCATCCACGGTTATTCGTGATGCGAATTATTGAAGAAACAGCTATAATTCCTGTGGCTCTGATTAAACAATAATCACTGAAAAATCCTCAAAGCGTTTCTTGGCAAAATGGCCAAGACTACCTAAAAAGTAGAAAATCCTTATTACAAATATTTGTATTTAACTCAGACTATTCGTAATGCGAATTATTGGAAAAACAGCTATAATTCCTGTGCCTCTGATTAAACAATAATCGCTGAAAAATCCTCAAAGCGTTTCCTAGGCAAAATGGCCAAGACTACCTAAAAAGTAGAAAATCCTTATTACAAATATTTGTATTTAACTCAGACTATTCGTAATGCGAATTATTGGAAAAAAAGTGTAACTCCTGTGCCTCTGATTAAGCAATAATCACTGAAAAATCCTCGAAGCGTATCCGAGCAACGTCTAAGATAGAAAAGAAGTCCGGAAGAATCGTCTCAGCGTTCGCAGCAGGAAGGGTCTCCTTCTCTCTGTCAGTAAATAATTATTAATGATCGTTGAGGAAAATGTGACTCCGATCGTGTTGACACTGCATTGTAAGCCGCAGACAATGCCTCGGTGGCTTTCCGGAGCGTGTGCCGTGAGGCCGATAGAGGAGGAGGAGCAAGCGGGCCGAAGGGCAGGGGCCGTAATTAATAACTTGGAATTGATTAAGGTGTCAGATAAGTCTATGGAGCCGCCGGTACCCTATCCTTCTCTCTTCCTCCAACTGCAACGACCTGCCGCTCTCTTTCTTCGTCGGTGCGACGCGTTACGATATGATTAATAATTTCGAGATAACGCCAACGTCCCTCCGGAGACCCTGTGCCGTTGTCCCTTTGAGAGGGACCGATTTGCGGCCCCACTTACGGCCTCATAAATGACTAATTATTCTCACCGTTCTTCGTCCCTTAGTCGGGTCCACTTACGACGGAAGTCGGCGAATTTTTCTCCAGCTTTCCTTGCTTTCCTCTTTAGCAATATTTGGATAGTCAGTGAAGTTTATAGGCTGCTCCTATTGTGAGGGAAGAATTGTAGGTTGAAATAGGAATTGAAAGAGACACTGAGCTATTGGAGTTTCATTTTATATTTAATTGATTCATTAAACTTGTCTAGGACCTACAATTTTAACATTAGATCTACCAAGGTAGTGAAAATGACTTGTTCTGAATTTTGTGCAAATGTTCTTGAAATTTTTAAAGTTAAAACTTGGCAAATTTTCTACGTCTAGTCTGTAAAATGAAAGAGATTAAATTGATCGAGTTTCTTGCTTTAAATATATTGCATTAATCGTCGGTAGTTCTAGTGTTAAGTTTCAAACCAGTAGGGGTGTAATATATTAAATAATAATTTAGGAAAGATTTTCCAGAGGCTAACTATGATTGCTTCTTTGTTCCATTGATTGCAAGTACAACCCTTTAACTCCATAGCCGCCAGATTTCTCCTCTAATAAAAATTACAGAGCTATTTCTGAGAATGAAGCAAAAAAAATGAATGAAGTGCCTTGTTTCACAAAATTGGCATTCAATAAGACTTGATTTTAGGGTGATATCGATAACTTTTCCTAATCGACGATTCGTTTAAAATGAACTATCTCGTCGGAGGTCCTTTAATCGTCGAGTTTTACGACGATGGCAATTTCAATTACACGATAGATCAAACACCGGTACTCCATTGCAAAGTGTGTCCTTCCAGTTCCTCCGAGGGGGTGACTGCCGAACAAATTCCGACTATTTTGCGTACATTTGGCAGAGGGGTGCCATTTGGAAGTAGGAAAGAGACGGAGGGTGGGAAGGGGTGAGAGGCAGTTGGGTGGCCACGGAAGGAAAACTATAAATCATTCTACGAGGCGCGCTATGCCAGGGTGAAAAGAGGGGGTTGCTGCTCGCGGGGGTTGCCTCGTAGTCGTGCATCGACTCGCGAAATCCAACTACCCTTAAATAAGTTGATTCATTGCAGGAGGCCTCTGCAGCCACCATAAACTTCGAGCTACCCTTGCGCTCCTTTTCTACCCTCTCTCGACACTTTCCTCTCGTTTCATCCTCTTCCTCTTTTATGCTGGTACTTTTATACTTTATCTGTTTATTTAGCTAGCCGTCGATGAAATTTGATTTCCCTCTTTTATCCTCTCTCATTTTGCGCGAAGGGTTACAATTTTTCCTCATGTCGATGTCAGAGTAATGCTGGAGGAATCATCCCCTTCCGTGAGGTCTCAGTGATCCTGTTTGCCGCTGCAGTAACTGTAGAAAATTTTCTTCAGCAGCATAAATTTTCCTCCTATTTTTTTCTATTGCAAACATTGTTAAACAATTGATAAATTTTCCTGCAACTGTTCTCCACTCACATTTTTTCTCATACTTCCTTCAGTTGCAAAAATGAGAAAACGGTCGTACGGAGGTTGGAAAAATTTCTATAGAAAATTTTCCTTCAGTTTCATTTAGTTGTAAAAAAATTGTAAAGCAATCATACAGAGGACTTTAAAATTTCGCAACAGAAAATTTTCCTCCCATTTCCCTTCGATCGTAAAAATTGCAAAGTACTCATACAAAGGAGGAAGAATTCTCCTGTGAAACGAATCACGAAAAAACTACCCTCCGGCCGCGAAGATGAGACATTGCCCCTTTCGTGCGCGTTTTATCTTTCTTCACGTTAAACGCTGCCAAAAGCAAACCCTGAAAACCTAATGAACACCGTCGGAGCGAAACCTTTCCAGAAACTCAACCCCGCTACATTTCCGTCTCTCTTTCTTTCCTCGCAACTTCTCAAAGTGCTCGGTGAACAGCGAATATATAGAAAATGAAGGAAACGTGGAAACCTGAAGAAAAGCCATGGAAAGAGAAGAGAAGAGAAAAGAGACGATGAAGAAAGAGGAAGAAAAGAAGAGAGAAGAACGTTCGGCTCGCTTTGCCGAGCACTGATGATAGTTTTTGCCCGGCAAGATTTTTTGCCTTCACCCCCGCAACCACCCCCGGGGGTGGATGATATATGACCGCCCCCGAGACACTGGCCACCCCCGCCGGGAGAGGGAGAGAGCGAAAAAGAGACGGAAAGAGGGAGATACATCCTGATTCCGGAAGAATTCCTTATGTACGTGCGCCTGCATTTCTCTCAGATACGAATCCGATCGTTAGCGCCGACTTCTCGTCGCGATCTGTTACTTTCTGAGATTATTCGATTCCAAATATTCCAAATGGCTATTAACCCTTTTGTTTTTTAACATTTTCTCATCTAAAATAGACCCTTCAACGAGACTTGCAGAAGATTTGAGAAATTTCTTGACTCTGCTTCCAGCAAATTTAATATTCTTGATTTTCTAAAATTTGATGGGATCTCTGTCATTGCTGTTCTGGAAATTAATTGTTATTTTAGTTATTTACAATATCAATATTGAAATTTCTCTACCAGTTTCTGAGAAATTTCAATATTTACAATAATATATATATATTCACACTATTAATATTGATAGTGTAAAATTCTCAGAAATTTCAATATTGATATTGTAAATAGTTAAAATAAACTATAATAGAAATAGCATAGATTGTAAATAGCTAAAATAACTATGACAGAGGAATTTCAGATCTCTGCGAATTTCGTCGAATAGTTTTGCCTAGAATCTCCATTTTTCCTTAAATTCCCAATGACCTAGTCTACCTAGGCAGAAGTAGCAGAGATCTGATCATAATTACAAATTGGGTACTTGTACTTTTACCTTTGCCCTTACCCAAATAGTTCTTCATCAAACTAACATTCCAAAATAGGAAAATTGATTATTATGGTACCCCATAGAAGACCTACTTTAATGGATAACTGTTGCTTACAATTGATAGGAGAAATTAATTTTCTAATGAAGAAATACTTCACTGTTATGGTAACCCACAGAAGATCTACTCTAATGGATAACTGTTCCTTATAATTAATAGAAGAAATTAATATTCTAACGAAGAATTATTTGATTAACATAATATTCCACGTCTCACATCCCCATTTCAATCTCCATCTACTTCATGATTTCTCCAACAAGCCAATACACTTTTTACCTATTCAATCGATGTCCCAACATTCCACTCATGGATTTTCATTGTCGTTGAAGTCAGAAGGCAGGTTTTGATCGTTGCTCGATTATTCCTCGATCGTTCCTCTCGCAACAGTGCCAATGTAAATAGAGGCGAGCGATTGAGCATGGCGGACGGTATGGTTTTTCGTTGTGTATCGCGGTAGCCGATGGTCACGCCTGGCGTGCAACCTACGCGTGTTGTTCTCTGATCGGGAACGGTCGATCGGTTTTGAGAAATCGAGCAAAAACGCGACACAAGCGGTGCAACGATTCGCCGATCGTGTCTGCCTCTCGCCGCAGCCTCGTTTCGTGAAACGGATGCCTGATATATATTCCTCGTCGACGTTGATCGTCCTGCGATTTTCGACGATTCCGCGGCTTTACGACCACGTTTATCCGAAGGAAACATGATTTTTGAAATAGTTGATCTCTTTCAATCGATTGGATTCCTTGTTTAAGTGCTGTACGATCGTTGTGAGCAATAGAGCTGGGAGTTATGGTGGATGTGGAGGCAGAGCCTGAATCTTCCAATTTCTGAGGTTCAGATCAGATTATTGTTACATTTGCAAGCGCTTTTACTTAATTATTATTCGATATACGATATAATTAATGGCTTGAAAATTGATTGAAAATGTTAGTCTTTGATTCAAATTGTTACTGAAGACAGAGGCTCATCCTGATTGCTATCAATCACTGAATCAGTTCATCTTTTCTTCGTTCAATAAATAATTTAATCGCCTAATTTTTAAATTAATAGCAAATTTTATATACCCACATGTTCCACAGATTTTCGTCACTCCAAAATTCTAATGTGCACTTTAAAAATACTCAACGCCTTCCCCCACAATTTCTTTTCTAACAGTATGCACAATAGTTCCCAATTATTTAAAAAAAATAAAAATTGCTCAGAGATTTCTCCCACATCGTGGAAATAACTTGACCACATCATGTTCCACTGATGTCTGCAACTCGATAGCTTCCAGAAAACCCCAAAATTTCCAGCTTAATTCATCGTATCGCAAGTATCAGCCGTTATCAAAGGGTAAGGGGTAAATCGACCGAGAAAATATGACTACCCTTTGATCCATGAGTGGAAAGGCATCATCTAAAACTATTAAAAGCTTCATTTTTCTCTTGCAAACGGTCCTCAACAATTGAGGATAGCTGCATACCGTGATCATCGGTGCATCGTCCACGGATTTTGTTTTTACACCCAGCAAAAGTCCCGGTCGATCTTCTTGTTTGCACAGGGGGACTCTTGAAGCGCGAGGATAGCAGCGTTCCTCTCTGAGCGTAGAGAAGAAACGGAAGGTGCTGAAGGAGGACGAGAAAGGAGAAGGTATAAGGTAGAAGGAAGAGGTCGGACTAAATTTACGCCGGCGGTAGAGCGGAGTTGACCGACGGACTGCGGCAGGATGTCGATTATCGACGGTTTTTGCCGTGATCTCCCTTTTTCGAGTCGAACGCATAATTAGCTTTCGTTATTCTAGCGCGCACCGCCGGCTTCCGCCCGCTGACAACGATTCGAGAGACCGATTCGACGTCGCTCGCCTTTTATCTCTCATCTTCTTTGTATTTTCTCTTCCTACTATGGCCGACAGTACCGCCAATTCTGCGTCAAAGAGCGTGGAAAATTGCGAAATTTAACTCTTCTCTTTTTTTTCTTCTTCTTCTCCCTCATTCTCTTCGAGATCGCTGTGTTCTGGGTTGCCTTTAACAATTTCTTCTGAGGTTCATTCTTAACCCTCTATGGGCCCCTGTAAGTTTGAAGTAATGCAAGACGCCTATAAGATTCTATTCTTCAAAGACAAATTTGTAACTTTGTCAAATATTATAATTTAACACTTTGAACGCCATCGGTATTTCGCTAGTTTCATTATTTCTACTGAAGTGAAACTTTTTCTATTAAATTCACATCTTTACAAGGCAGAAAGTTTAAAAATACAGATAGATAGATAATCGATAGACTTTTATCTTTTTAACGCCAAAATTTAAATATTCAGTGTGTCAAAAAATTCATAAATATTACAATTTAAATATTAACTGAAATTTCGCTGAATTCAGTAGCGCCGGTCACCGGTGACCCCCGTGGCAGTCAAAGTGTTAACTGGTAAAAATCGTGGAATTGTTTACTATTCAGTGTTTAAAGATCGGGTTTAACTCATCGTTTAAAGTTGTATTTTTATCATTTTGTAATTGTGATGTCGTGAAATGAATCTTCAAATGTTACAAAAAATTCGGACTATGGAGGATTAAGGTATACTTCTTTGGAATTTTGGGGGTAATTTGTGAAATTCTGTATGATAGGATTTAGATTGGATGAAAGTAGAATTTTGACGTTTTGCTGGTTGGCTCTGGTGGTTTCACCGATTGCACCAAGGTGAGACTACTTAGCGAAGGTCGGATCGTTGCCTCCAGTGTTCTCCATTCGTAGCTCGAGGTCTTAGAGAAAGGCGACGACCGTTCGTTCCATTAAAATTTTTTTACCTGTTACCGAGTAATCGGTCGTGGATAAATGTGAGTCGTTTCTTTTGCTTTGGATCCAAGCAAAATAATCGTATTAGAATACTTGTAGGATTCTTCGTTTTAGGAAGTTAATCAGAAGTTATTCTTCCTGAATGCAACTAGTCCATTAGTTTAAAAAAAAAAAACAGTACTTGTTCTTTCTAGTAGATTAACTCGTTGCTCTGCAATAACTAGCGACAATCATGATACCATAAGTATAAGAAATTTTGAAATTTTTCTAAATCTATCAAATGGACAATATCAGTGAGACTAACTTTTAATTTACCCAGAATTCAGAATTACTGCGGAGGCAGTTTAAAAAATCGTTTGCTAAGGGGTTTTAAATAATTTGTGAAAAATTTCAAAGGTTTTGGGATAACTCAACTCTATTAATTGGAAAACTGAGCCTTTAAATTTGCACTCAATACAGCTCCTAATATACTTTTGATATAAAGAAGGAATAAAAGAGTGACAAGAATTAATTTCTTATACAAGCAAAGGTCTCTTAGAAGTCCTCCTCGGTTAAACTTTCGTTGTCGAAAACCTCAGTATTTTTCCAATTTAAGAGAAATCCGTACTCCTCAAGGAACAAGGAGGACTGGAGGGCCCTCTCGCCAATAACTCGAGGAATGTGGGTTGACTGCAACTCGAGCGATTATTGCTTCTCGTACCGTTAACGAAGCCTCGTTACAAGCGAACTTTGTAAATACCTGACGTGGAGAAGAGAGGCGAGGATCGGTTTTTCGAACAATAAGCGTGCCGCGAACTTTACTGGAATGTCCGTGCATTAAATCATTACATGCCATGAGCCACGGTTTGAAGTCATAATCCGGTTTGCATTAGATTTCTTCCTCGGCCTCGCGTCTCGCCGTTAATCGCTGACCCGTTCTTCGTGGACTTGTTTATTAAGATCGTTACAGGAATTGCTGGTAATTACTGTCTAATAATTATTTGAGTTTAGAGATGTAATTGGATAATTGTTATTCGTCTTGCATTCGTTGCTTTCGCGGTTCAGATGTTCTCCATATTAACTTCCCTCTTGTAACGTTGTTCTTTACCGTTCCACTCAAACTATCGTCACGGAAAAAATATATCTCCCGTAAATTTCGATACTGGGTTATGGTACCACCAATTTTGCAATGAAATATTAAAAACATTTCTCAAATATTTAAAGAAACGATAATCGACCATCCTCTTTGTTGGTTGATGTCTCTTTCCTCAAATAAATTCAATTAACAGTCACTCTAACCACGTTACCTCCTCTGTATTTTAACATTAAATTACACTCCATTGAAAATTCTATTGGATGTCAGCAATATCTCATAACACAACGTAATTAAATACTCCATATATTATTTTATACTCCAATAATATTTCCACTACTCAAGTTTCTGTTAAGAAGAAATCAGCGATCGATATATTTAAAAATGGATAGGACCCACTCAACGCGACTCTAATCATCATCAAAATCGAATGAAGAACAAAGGAACATGGACAACGATTCCCAATCGTATGAGAATATCACGGAGAAATAATATAAGTCGAGAATCGTTCCGGTGGCTCAATAACGAGCCGGATGATTTACGGTTTATCCTTACACCTCCATTTACCGAGGATCAGAGGACTGCGGATCACTTTAAATTCGCTCTCGTTGATGCAACTGCCGTGCATCCGAGGTCTGTTTCTCATCATCCGATCTTCTCTTCGTCTTATTTACCGCGTGTCTCGTGGTATCCACCGAGCGCAACATTGTTTTTCTCCATCTCTTTCCTTCTTTCTCCTCTCGTCCTTTACGTTCCTATAATTCCCATTGTCTCTATCTCCTTCTCTCCCTTTTCATCTTCCTTTCGATCGGTGGACAGGCTTTTAGGGATTCCTTTTTTTTTTATTTTTCATTGACCACCGTGGAACTTTTACCACGGACACGTAGGACGGCCCTTGGTTGTAATGACTGTAACGCTCCGATGCACTTGGCCTCCGGTGCTGCATAACCGGAGGATGCAACATCTTGCAACGGGTACAACGATCCTTCCTGTTATTCTCGATTCTTCGATTATAAATTATCGATGGGTTCCGGTTCTCCATGGTTTCTGGGGTGATGATGCTTGTTAATCGGTGCTGGGGTGTTTCGAGGGAATTGGAGGGTTTATAATCAGCCTCGGTGTCTTTCTTAGCTTTAGATGTTTAGATGAGACATTTTTAATTATAGTTCTGTGCATGAGACGAGATAGATTCTTTTGTCTTCGTAGTTTTTACCAAATGATCCAGACTTAGCGATGTGTAGATTTTTTTTTATTTCTTGAATTGTTGAGAATTCCTTTGTAAGGCTTAGAATTTCAAGGAAACGTTGATTTTTTTATTTCAATAGTCTTTTCCGCCTAACTTTATTGCAGTTTCAAAAAGTTTTCAAGTTCTTCTCGAGTCGTACATCATCAATTGATCTCTTAATTGTTCTCCGCATTCCCTATTCATACTTCATATTTATATTCCATCGGGTTATAGTATGTCCATGAAGAAATGTTCATTTAGATGATAAAATGTGAACCACGGGAGAATAGAAGGATCAAAGATTGACAATTAATTTTCTTATTAAAAAATTGAGAACACAGTCGTTCAAAGAATAGTTGCTCGAAGTAACCGGAAGCGGTGGTTGCACAATTTTCTGCCTATAAGTCGAGCATTAAGATGGCCAAGGAAGGAAGAGAGATTCGAAGAGCAGCGTTTAGTCAAATGCCGTCGGTAGGAGCGCTAAATCAGGGAAAACCTGGGGACAGTCGTGTCCCTTCTTTCCCAGCCGGAAGACAAATGTCAGAGAAGAGGGTTGGGGAGTTTGGCTTGGCCTCTCTCGTGTAGATGCATGGTCTATGGCGGTAAATCAAGCCCTGTGATATTAAAAGGCCGCTTATACGCGAAAACACAAGATTTATGTGTCCCGAAAAGGAGATCCTGCAAGAAAGAAATTCTCTGTACGGCCTTCCAATCAATGGAAGCTGAAACGTCCTGAAAGCGACGAGGATTTCAGATGAAATTGGCTTAAACGAGGAATATCTTCTTTTATTTATTTCTAAAATTTTCGCAGGGGTTGCAAAGTAGTTTGCACATTATTTTCTACTTTGATAAAAATTGCTATTTTCTTATGAGTAGAATATGGATTTAAAAAAAAATGTCTGGAATTTCTAGGATAAAATTTGTTGTAATATTTGTAGAGTGAAGAAAATTGTAACCAGTGTTTTTATTTCTCTGTTGTATTAATAAAAATTGATATGTGTATAAACATTCGCAACATAGTTGTCGGATAGATCGAATTTTTAACGAGAAACAAGAAGAATGAATGATTAAGCAAGGGTTAGACGAAGCTTTTTGTAAAAGGGTGAATGGAAAGGAGAAGAGGTGTGAAATTTTGATACTTAGGACGTGATAAAGATGCTTAAGGGGGAAGAAGAGAAAAATAGTGGGAGAGAAAAAGGAAAAGATAGGGAAACATCGAAAAGAGGGTAGTTTTAGGGGGGTGTTGGTGAGTGAAACTCAGAGAATTCTGCTCACCCCTGTTTCGGTCGAATAATCGTGTTCTCCTCGTCGAGAGCGGTTTGCTCGAGCTAATATCGAGCCACCACTGCCATTCAAAGGGATGTCAAGGGACGAAAAGGATCGTTGTCCTTTTCGATGTGCTTCTTTGACACTCTCGCTTGCGCTGTTGCATCAAAAACGAAGATCCTTTCGTCCTTCAGGTGCTCAGATTCCCTGCATTTCTTTAATTCTTCATTATGTTCATAGACAACGTTACAATAACTCTTCCTTATCTTCTTCCTATCAATTACTGTAATAAATTAATTAGAAAATTAATATAAAAGCTGTACAAATTCAAATCAACCTCCTGCAACAGTCGCACATTGCCAATTCTTCACCATCCACAAAAGAAATTAGACTTCTTCGCCTTTCTTCGAACCCCGACCAATTGTAATGTTAACTACTGTAAAAAATTACTTAGAAAATTAATCTAAAAGCAGTACAAATCCAAATCAACCTCCTGCAACAGTCGCTCATTGCCAATTCTTCACCATCCACAAAAGAAATTAGACTTCTTCGAACTCCGAGCAATTGTAAACATTCCTTTTTTTTACAATCATCGTTCCAACAGTCGTTGAGGCATTACCAAACGATCGACGACGTCGTTCGCGCACACTGACCCTTTCTCTTTCTCGTCTGCCGAGGACACAGCCCTCTCGACAAGGGTGCAGAGAGAGGATCGGTGTCCCGCAGTTCTCCGATGGATCCTGTTTTCCTCCTCCATCTCCGGGGAGCAATAATCGCCGCGGGCCGGAAAAATTCCGCGACAGAAGTTAAACAAAGCCTCGAATGAGGAATAAAAAAGGGAGGTAACCGGGGGTAGTGTCGGTGAGAATGAGAGGAAGAGGGAAAGGGAGAAAGAGACAGGGTTGCGGAGGAAATGGAAGGACACAGAGAGACACGGACAACACAGAGAGAGTATTCCTGGCTTCGAGTGTAATAAGGGTGACCAATTTTTCCCTCCTACTCCATGATATCCTCCTTCCTACGCTGTTCGACGCTTCTGTTTGAACAAGCCTCATAATTAATACGCATATTCGCTGCTGGAAAATCCGCTGGAGGGTTACCGCGAGCGAGAGAGGGACATTTTTTCAATCCGGATACGGATATTTGCTCTTCCTACGTCGCATCGTCGACGACCAGGCGAATCTCCTCTTTGCTGATGACGAGCGAGCACTTTTTCTCACCGATTACGTACAAGTTTTTCGCCGTTAAAACGTGTGTCTCTGTTTTTCCTTTATCGATGCCTATTAATTATCGTTCTTCGTTCGATGCTTGTTTGCCGAAGGAATTGCCGCTGATAAACCGCGTGTCAAAGAACGCTCCAGTTTGTTCAGTGTTCTATGATTTTGGTTTTTACTTGTTTCAAATTTATGCTGCCATTCTTGCAATGTTGGAATACCGTGGAAAGAAGTCGGTGATTATAATTGGACGTTTGAGAATTTAATTGGAAGATTTTTTAAAGGGTTTGCTTTGGTTGGTGATAGATAATAGATTTTTTGGACCGATTTGCTCAAAATTTGTAACGTTGAAGTGTAAGGTGGTTATTGGAATTTTGAAAATTTAATTGAAAGATTTTTTAAAGAATTTGATTTAGTTCGATGGCACCTGACTCGTTTGAAGTCGATGGTTGTTTAGTGAAAAACTTGTCGGTGAGAAATAATAGTTTTTTTTCGTTTGTTTTGCTTGAAACTTGTAACGTTAAGTGTAAGATTGTGATTGGAATTTTGGAAATTTAAGTGGAAGATTTTTCAAAGGTTTCGTTTGAATTTGATGGTACCTGGCTCGTTTTCGCGAGAGATATCCGTCTTTAAGAGCATTATCTGGATGGTCGACGGGGTGGGAGATGGCAAAAACCATCCGCCCCCTCGTGGTATGTGAAAAATGATGCACAACCCCAATCCCCCGACACATCCACCCCCTCGACCTCCTTCTCCATCTTCTCCTCTTCCTCCGGGGGAAGTCCCGAAGGAAGCGTTCCATGTCGTCGTCTTTCTGGTCCATGGCCCAGAAGATGTGTCACGGACGAGGTTGCATTATTCGAAACGATTAACTGTCTGACAGTTTTGTAAAAAATAATCCTCGAAATATATTTTTAATGTCCTGGGATTTGTACGAGGGATAAAAAGCTTTGTCCTTCGGTGCGAAGCTCGAGACAGTTCAACGTGACGTTCGTTGGACGATGATAAATTAATTGGACTTGATATTATTGGAATTATTGCGATGTTTTAATCGACTTTACTTCATTTCGTTTCAGATACGCTGAGATTTACTCCAGAACGCCTCCACCCGGTATTCAAAATGCAGGCCTGCTCTGTGAAGCGCACAAAGGCTTTTTGTACTCACCTACGACCAACCATGAATTGTAAGTACCTGTTTTGCACTGTCAATAATTATTTTTTTATGTCATTATCATCGTGAAACGTGCTGCGGTACTTGCAAGTAGAATAAGACCAGCCAATCTGTTGCAACTCGGAGATACTTAAGACGAGGTGATTCGCAAGTAGAGTACATCTTGTTAGAGTATTTTAATCTTGATGATTAAAATATAGAATACCTGTGTAACCTATCTCTAACAAGTACAAGAACATTGTTTATTTTCTGTTCGTGCTTTTTCCAAATTTAACTGATAGTCGTTTCACCCGAGACGAACCGCTATAGATACGTGCAATAAGTTATTCAACAATGATTTAGAATAAATCCCCCCATTGCCCCTAAATCGTTTTTAATTTCTACCAATAGAATACCCCATCATTCTACTTTTTCTACTTCTTCAATTAATTCATCTAAACTCTGCAAGTAGAATAAGCCATCAGTCCGTTTCAACGCTCAATCATAATAATCTCAGCTATTATATTATACTTTCGCAAACAATAATACATCAAAGCAACCTGATTAACCTCCTACAAGTAGAATAAGCCACCATTCCATTTCATTTCTGAATAATGATACCTAATCTCAACTATTATATTATACTCTTTTAAACAATAATACATCACAGCAATCTGATCAACCTCCTAAAAGTAGAATAAGCCACCATTCCGTTTCATTTTTGAATAATAATAATAATCTTAACTATTATATTATACTTTCTTAAACAATAATAGATCACAGCAACTTGACCAACCTCGTACAAGTAGAATAAGCGTCTGAATCGCTCTGAAAGTCAGAACAAGGGACAGTAATGTTCCGTCGACGTCTAGTCCGTATACTTGAGAGCTCTACAACGATTTCCGTCAGTCCCTCACAAGGCACTATATTATAAAGCGAAAGTGCGTGACCTCCTGGCACGCCTTTCACCCTCCTCTTCTCCTCTTTCGACCGTACATGATGTGATGGATATGCGAAAATGTCACCCGCACGGCCCCAGGTCCAACGTGGCATCCAACACCCTCTGACCATTATGCTAAACCATTGTCCACTATCTGCCTAAGATAGCCGACGGCTTAAGTCGTCTGCCGCCCTCGGCACCGGGGAGACCGTTAAAAAATCATTTTTACCCTCGACCTCGACCTTCGACTTTCTCGCGAATTTTCCTCCAGATTTATCGACGTGATTGCGAACCAATAGAATTTTTCGTCCTCAGACTTCTTCACTCGGTTCATCCCTTCATTCTTGGTAAACTAGAATGAACAGCTACTCTACTAAATTTGAAGACAATAGGAGCAATGGAAAGGGTACTACTTTAAAAGTAATTTTACGATAATTGGTTTTGAATTCTCCTACACTGCTACAGGAATTTTGCTTAGGGCGTAGTTTTATGTAAATTATGAATTAAAAAGGTGATCTATTAAATAGTAAGTTAGTTAATCACCAGTATTAACTCCTTGCCTTACGATTTCTTTTGTGATCGAACGTGCGATAACTCAGAATTAGTTAATTGTTGAAAGAATAATCTCAATATTAATAACATAGAAATAACTTCCTGACCTATTGATATTTCCAATTTAACAGTTTTTGGAAAAATAAAAAATTTTCTGTTACATTTACCGCGTCACGGGTGTCACACGTCATTGTAAAGCAAGGGGTAATTGTCAACTCGTGCTTTTAATTTTCTACCCCTATAGTTCTAATTTTGACCATGGATCCTGACAATTTAAAGCTGCCAAAACGATTTGAAGCCTAAAGTTTGATCGTAGACAGAAACGAGAGCAGATATCGTGTCCCTATCGAGGGTGATTACCTTTTTTTTCCCGAGTATTTCTCCGATTTCCTCCCTTTTTCTCCGTCTCTCCTCGATGCAGCCACCATTATTCGGGCGTTAGGCAAATACAGGAGGAGAGACGACAAGCTCGTCCGCCTTGTTTTTGCCTCGTGAAAATTCAAATGAGACCGCGCGGCATATTGCGCTGAATCGAAATTAATGTCGCGCAACTAATTATCGAACGAGTCATCATCGTTCCGTATCAGGCCGGATCGCGACGGGTCGTTTCTCCTCGCTCGAAACGCGCCTTCATAAATTTCTCCGCGATGTCGGCGGACATACTTCTCGTTATTTTTATTACCCTCTCAGTGATAATTTCCAATTAACTCGTCGAGATAACCGGCCACGACTTTTGCTTCCTTTTAACGGAAAGGCCACTTTATCCTCGTGGTGTATAAAACATCGGTTGTATTATCGTTTGATTTCCTCTCGAACGGCCACCTCGGAAGTCTCTATGGGGTTCTCCCTGGACGTTAATCTACGAAATCCATGGAATTTCTAAGGTTTTACGAGCAATCCTCCGGCGGGAATGGTCTTCCTTCCTCTTCCGTGTTGGTAGGAAATTTTCGAGATTCCTGGAGTTTTGCACTGTTCTGTGAAAGTGCAGCATTTTCAAAAATCCTTCAATTAAAATTTTAGACTTTGAACTATCTTAAACACTTAAGCTTAGAAAATTCCTATTTATTAAATTTGTCAAGTAGAAGCCTCTGGAATGTTTCCAAACCTCTCCTTAAAAAATTCCAATTTTCTAGCTCGCATTATCTCTAAATTCCAAACCAAAAGAGAATGAAAAAACTATATTCTACGTTTGTTAGTTATCTAACGTAATTCTACGTTTAAAATTTCAGACTTTAAACTATTTGAAATACTCGAACTTAGAAAATTCCTATTTCTTAAAGTTATCAAGTAGAATAAGCCTCAGAAATGTTTCCGAACCTTCCGTTAAAAAATTCTAATTTTCCAGCTCACAATATCTCCAAATTCCAAACCAAAAACAAATCAAGAAAACAATTTTTTACACCCTTCAAAAATTGATGAAACGAGTGCTCCCTGCAATTGGCGAGCCTCATTTAAATTTCTTCGATTCAATAGAACTCAAAGGATACGAATATCTTTGAAATAATTCTCGAAAAGGTTGCAGGATATTTCCGGATGATTTGATCTCGTTTATCATGATTTTTCAAAGAATTATCGATTGTTGTACCGAGGAGAGAGATTCCGGCGTTTCGTGCGAGGTTGAGGAACCACGCCAGGATCGGGCGAACAATTGCAGAGCAAAAAGCTGGAGCCGGTGCGCGGCAAGAAATTTCTAATTTGCGGTATAATTAAGGGAGACCGGGCAAAAACCATCACGGATTCTACGCCGTTGTCGGAAAATCGCGAATTCCACCTTGCGAATACGCTCCTTGGCACAACAGCCGAATCTATCCGCGTTTCGATAAACTCGACGATTGTTAAATAAATCTATCTTCGTTCTTTCTCCATTTTCTAACATGTTCTGCAACTTGACAGAATCGTTAGCCTTTTTTTATAATTTTTCGTGGTTTTCAATTACCATTTGAGTAGTAATTGCTAAGTACATGTTTTAAACAACAGACCCTAATTATTTTTGTAACAATCTAGCGAATTAAATTTCTTAAATTATTCTACTTGTTTCGTAGCATCCGCAGAGGTTGATAATCAGCAAATAACACTTCAAAATAGTTTTAACAGCATTGCAAATAATTATTTTCAATTATTACTATTTTATTTACACATTTAATACTTATCTATCTCTACCATAAATACTCGCCCGAGTTACCATCTCAATTAAAACAGAATTCTATGTCTACAATGATAATTAAAGTCCAATTTTTTAAAGTTATTAGTTTTAAATAATGTTACAGATACAGTATAGTAACAGCAGAAGAATGGTCGAAGTTAACGCAATTCTACGAAGTCGATTATCCGATCGTCATCAAGAAAAACGTCAACGCCGACTTCTACACGAATCCATGTGAGTAAAATGAAATTTCTTTTCTGTAAAAAATGAATTTTTGATGATAAAATTTCCGCTGATAATCTGATTAAAATAGAAACGATAAGACATGATCGGTATGACGAATCGAAAACGTAAATTGAATCGATTATAACGTGAAGTTTATCGTTGCACACGCAACGATAGGCGTATCAATTCCTTAGCGAATTGCATCGTCGAAGACCGATCGTGCAATTATCGGCTTTCTCTTTATTCCATCGTGGGACCGTTCGATCTTATCGGCAATTAATTTTCGTACGATTCCGGGTGGGGTCATTATGTAAACGATCGTCCCTAGGCGGATCGTTACCGGTGCTCCCCCATATTCTACTTCTCTTTTCGTCTTCTTTCTCCCTCTGTATGCGCGCCTCTAATTGCCGGAATCGCGCCAACAATATTTGTCGATGAGAAAACATTTTTAACGGTCCATTATTTGTACCTGTGATTAACAAGTAGCTTGTGCCTCAAATCTGAAAATATTCAACTTGTTAAGTATCTCTTATTGACGATCCTCAAGACAAAAATGAAAGTCGTTCATTTAATAATAAAATCAATTTAGTTATAGCTGAGTACTAAATTATTAATTAATTTCTCAGCTATAGTTACAATTGAAGGCTATTTTTACCGATAGACTAAAATTTTCCATTTAAAATGTCAATTTAAAATTATTTCTTAACTTGAATCCTTGATTACTTAATTTGAACTATTACTATTTGTTTTAAATATTATTACTGCAGGTATTTCGTATGTAAATATGATTTCTTTTACCAAAAATTCGCAGGTATGAGAAAGCCATATTGAAATTAATATTAATTACAACCAAATCATTAAAAAATCTCTATGATTATAGAGTTCAATCCTAGATAAATTTGTTACTAAGTGTACGTGAAAAGTCTACGTCTTTTCCTCCACTTTTCCGCGCACCCCTCGCGGGATATAACCCAAGGAATAATGCCAGAAGACATTAGCCGACGATTTACATAAATCCCCATCCCATGGCTCTCCGGTTGCCTCTTCGGTTAGCATCTCCGGCAGACCCCAAAGTGTCTCATTATAATTAAGAAGTATCCTGAAAATTAACCGACAGAAAAACCATCGTCGCCGAAGGGATGAGTGGGTGGTGCCGTTCCAAATGGCCTTCTAAAACTTTCTCACCCCTGCTTTGCGCCATTGGCCTTCATACGCTGTCCCGCGCAGCTAAGAATTCAAAAGATGGCAATTGGTTGAGTTTCTTTATTCAACTGAAACAATTTTTAAAACATCTTCAAAATTGTTTAACATTAACAACTGCATTCTCTAAATTCTTTCATATTTCTGCAAGTACGAGGAATCTCGCCACATTAAAATTCTTCCTTTTATATTTTTCTGCTTTAGCTGTTGTGATCATTTAAGCTAGGACCTATTAAATAATAATTTAGAAAAAATTACCTAGGTATAGCAGAGGATTTGAACTTAATCCCACTGATAGCGAGTTCAACCCCTTTAATCCTAAGTCCACCTTAGCCTCATAATTCCCATGATCATTTTAACTCTACTGTTTTAGGTGGCTTCCTTCACCCTCTAAAAATATAGAATAATAATTTATAAAAAAATTGCTAGAGGTGTGCCAAAGGATTTAAATTTGCTCCTATTGATAGCAAATTCGAGTTTTTAACTCTACACCCACCTTAGCCTGATACCTCCCATGATTACTTCGTCCAGGACACTGTTTTAATCATCCCCCAAGCCTCTGAGGACCGTAATATATTGAATAACAATTTAAACATTTTTTTCGAACAATTTCACCTCGAATCCACTAATAACAAGTTGAAATTTGTATCTCCTGATCCACTACAACCCCAATTTAATTTCTCCTACGCTAATTCCCCACCCCAAACTCTCCCACATTCTCACCTCTTTCAAAACAAACCAAATGCACCTAAAGAAAGAATCCCAACCCTCGTTCAAACTCATAAAAATCCTCGATTCGTTTCCGCATGTAGAATAAAGGTAGAATAAGAAAGAAGAAATCCTGCGAGAGGTAGATTTACGCGATCGACGAGACGGGGCACGCGCAAGGGCACTTTGTCGAACGAGTGATCCTTGTCGTTGGACTGGCAGGCAAATTGGGTCCCGAAGGTAGCACCAGGGGGATATCTCCTCTCCTCAAGAGACATCCGTGTCCTTCCTTGCCTTCTGTACGGTGTTTCTCGTCTCGCGAAGAGAGCCGAGACCTCTAAACATCCCATTGTCTTGTCCGTCTCTCGCTCGCGGATGGTCCGGCGTTTTTTCCCGCGACATTTGTCAAGGCTCGGCCTCGGCGCGGGCTCCGATCTCGGAGGGCCATTTGAATTGCAAAAGTCCTGCGATTCCCTCGAGCGATGTCTCGACTTGGGATATCGAGTAGCCCGCCGCGAGGATCGCCCGGATGGAGATGTCGTTTAGGGTTAAAACCGTGCTTTCCCTTCGTCCGGACGTTTGATCTACATCCCTGATTGGATCTTGGCGGTTTCCTTTAACGATTATTAAGTGATAGGTGGCTGGTAGGAGATGGATTAATTTGTTTGGATGGTGAATCATTTTTCTTCTTGGATTTTAATGAAAGTATTAGAGTATTTTTTTTGGTTTCTGAAGGGGTAGTAGTTATAGTTGAAGTAATTACGCAATGTTTTTTATTGATGAGGAGCAATGAAAGGTATTGGTTAATTAGATAGTTTGGATATTAGCTCACCATGTGAAGATAGTTCTGATGCTGAAAATATTTCAGAAGTTTTGCAACCCTTAAAATATTTTACCTGTTTGGTTCTAACAATGTAAAATTAATTTGATAAGTTTTTTTTAAGTTTCTGACAAGTTTTCATACATCTGATGTTAAAGTCAATAGAAAATTAACCCCTGTGGGAAGTTACGAGTATACTTCAACAGAATATCGCAAAGGGGTAGTTTTTTCTCGACCAATAGGACGTATTCTTGGATCTAAACGAAGATATCCAAATTTCCGTGGTGTAATCACCGAGAACGTCGAGATTATCGGGTGCCTCGGGCCGGGATAAAATTGCGAGGGCCACACGAAGGGTCTCCCCCAAGTAACCCCCTGGAAAGACAGAGACGAAGGAGGAGCCCAGAACAAACAGACAATTTAGCTCGTTTTAAGGCCACGCTCCGCGTCTCGTCGAACAAAACTGAGGGAGAACGAAGAGAAAGACAGAGAAGGAGACACAGGGGTGGGTTAGTTCTACGGGACAAAAAATCGGGGGTTGCTTTCGGTGACTGATACGGCCCTGACTAACGAGCCTCTGCCGGACGATCGTTCCACTCTTAAAGCCTCGAAGGGTGATCCTCTCTCTTTCTTCCTCCTTTCTCCTCTCTCCCTTTTCTCTCTTTCTTCCTCTTTTCTCCTTCATCCTTCTCCTTTTTCCATCTTTCCTTCTCTTTTCCTCCTGAAGGCACATTAGGTGCCGTCCAACCTCGTATCAATCACACGGCAACCCCGTCTCGCAACCTCCTCCTTCTCGGCCTCGGTTGACAGAACCGGAGGTGACGCGATTGAATACCACCCTCCGGGCTTCCTCAGCAGCGAGCTGGAGGATGAAGCCTCTGCTGGAAAACCGGGGAAGGAAATGTTTCTCGTCCGAGTGCACTTGGTTAATGGTGGACCAAGGGCAGCCAGGAGACGATCGCCGATTAGCAGATTCTTCTATGGGTTTGGCTGTCGATACGCAGCTTTTGTGGGTATTTTGAAAGGCTTAGGGGTTGAAAATAGAGTTAGACTTTGCTAGTTGTATATTTTAAAGATAAAATTTTGAAAGGAGTAGATTCTGTTTTGAAGGGACTTAAGGGAGGTTTTAGAAATGGTCACTGTAATTTAGTGAGATGAAATGGAAACGAGTCGATAATAGTTTGTGCCTTGTTTTTTAAGTTTTGGAAGTTCAAGATGTGTGGGAATTTTTAAATGTTGTGAATTTGATATCTCTTACATGGTGGAGTGAGTTGTAATTAAGTTTTGGGAGAGCCAACCCCCTGGAGACACTATTATCTACAAATTTATTAATTGCAATACTGTTTTTAATATTTTTGCTGGTCTGCCGCCGCCTAATTAGTTTTCAAAATAATTTGGTAAAGCAGGAAGTTAAAGATTGAAATGGGGGGATGATAGGGAGTTTAATTAAAATGGAGGATGTTCTTCGGTCTTCTACATTTCTAACGACATTCCGAACGACGTGAGACGACGATCAGCAGAATTAAAAATATACTACCACCACATTAAAAGATCCTCAACTCTTTTCATCCCCACCTGATCTCTCGGAAAAAGTCTGAAAACCGAAGACCACACCACCGATGCAATTTTCCAGGCATTGTAAAACATCAAGACTGTATCGTGGATGGTTTTTACCTCGTCTCGAAATCGGCTTCCGGGAAGCGGCGCTTTTAAATGCAATTAAAAGGGATTCTGGAAAGGAGTCCTCGGCGAGGCGCGCAGCAGCGTTTCGATTCCGTGAAGGGTAGTCGTAAATATCGCTTAGGCGCCAGCCGGTGCCACAAATCAGACTGTGTTCTTCGTTGTTACGGCACTGTGGCTTGTGTATCGCAAAACCTTCCGGAGTAGAGAAACGAAGGAACGAGAGGACCTCGAATCCTCTCCTCGTCTTCGCGTATTCCCAACGTCCGAGAGAACTAGAAACAGAGAAAGACAGAGTGAGAGAAAGAGCCAAAGAGAAGTAACAGATGAGAGGAACAGAGCAAGAGGGGACAAGACAGAAGAGGAAGATCCAGACATAGAGAAAGAGCGAGAGAAGCAGAGAGATAGGAAGGTCTCGCGAATTAATATTCGGACGGCGATTTAGATTTAGAACACGAATTTGCTGATTAGTTTCCTCTCTGGTGGATGCGGTCGACTACGTTGCAGCGGTCGTCCTTCCATAAATGTACGTCCTCCAAAGGGGGTTGCCTTTCGACTCGAGATTTAGTTTCTACAGTGGGAGTGCAAAGAGAAAGAGGGAGAAATTTCAACTTAGCCGGGGGTCAAAAGCTTCAGAAGGGACATTTGTTAACCTTCTACCCCTCCCTTTGCGCCAAGTGCGCCGGACACGTCTTAATATATGCATTCGCCGACCAATGAACACGCCTTTACGACTTGTTACCCACGGAACCATTCGATATCCTCGCAACTGGACTTGCTTTTTGTCGCGATTACACAGACGGACGGTGCTGATCTTATTTCGAGATGGAGAGTGTCGTTGCATGCTGCTAGTTCCTTGAAAATCGAGGGGGAAAGTTGAGGAGTTAAAGAGAGGGCGAATTTTATAAGTTTGAATGTTCGCCAGATAATTTAATACTTGGTGGAAAAATAAAATTATTTTTGATACATGATAGTTTAATGAGAAAACTACCAATGTTAATTTTTCCTGAAAATTCTAAATTTCTTAATTGATCATCCTTTTCATCCTTTGATTTCTTTTTCCCCAAAGTTCTCAGGATATTTAAATCCAACACAGATAATTCTAGTG
Organism: Cerceris rybyensis; assembly: GCA_910591515.1. NCBI lineage: Eukaryota > Metazoa > Arthropoda > Insecta > Hymenoptera > Crabronidae > Cerceris > Cerceris rybyensis. Next base: position 3,638,944 of record OU342801.1, on the reverse strand, counting down.
TTGAATAAACCCTCAATAATTTATATCACATAAACACCAGTCTAATTTTCTATTTTCACAATTTAATTTCAAATGCCAAATAAAAGAAAAATGATACAACAGATTATCCTATCATTGTAAAATTCGAATCCACAAATTGCAAGTAAGAAGAAACACCAAGCAAATAATCTCCACCCCGTCTCCTCCACCAGTCTCTCTTTTACGTGAAAAATACGGAACAACCCCCAACAGAATTTCTCAACACTGCGACATACCAAACGCAAGGACATCCCAGAAACGAGCATTAGCCACGGGCAATTAAAAAACATCATTAATTCGCGACGGATGAAACGATATCGTGGACGAAGGTAGAAATTCAGCCCCACACGGGGTACAGTCGTGGAGGACAAATTTCCAAGGGTCGAATTAGCGACATCCTGCCGGTCTCCGTTCTTCCCCCTCCATCTTGGTCCTTCCTCTTATCCCGTAGGAGATCCCCACTTGTCTCTGCTCCACGGGGGTCCTTTTCCTCCAGGATTAAATGGAGCGCCTAGATGACCGATGCTCGTCCACGGGGGTTGAATCGTCCGAGGGGGACGAGGCTGGAAAACAAGATAAAACAAGGATAAACCTCGCTTAGACGACTCTCCCTATGCCACCAAACCTACACACCATGGGGTGTCTCGCGATACTAACGGCGAGGAGCGTTCGTTAATCCAGAAGCGCCTAATCGTCTAATCGTCCGGATCGCCGGACTTGTCTCTGCTTTTTTCCTCTTCTTCCACGTCGAAAAGTCGGCCAGCTACGTGAGAATGTCACGCGAGCCAACTTTCGACGTTTTAGATTTCTTGGAGAAAGTTTGAATTACTTTTATTGGTCGTTGGAGCTGGAAAGAGACGAGGGTATAATATGGGGTTGCGTTTTTTCAATTTGTGGTCGTAGTAGACCTCTTGAACAGGGTAGCTAAAGAGTTGACATTTATTTTTGATAGAATGCCTTAATAGTTAATCTCATGTCAAGCTATAGTATTAATAAAAAAGGAGAAGCATTCCAGTGAGGAAATTGATAATACTATAATTTTTTATTTTACCTAGGGGTGGCTACTCTTAAGTGTCACTCAAGTTATACAATTTTTACAATCATTACGATATTAATTTCTAATTGAAATCTATTATTTGAGAAGCACAAACATGTCAAAATAATAACAGAACCAGTACTTTTCCTCGAGCCACCCCAAATGAAAATTCATCGCGCAAAACCCTCGAAAATTCCGCAGTTTCATACTCACGGTCGATTACTCTCGCAAACGTGCTCGTTAAAGCGTTTCGTCCTTGGTGTCCTCGACAAAAGGATTCGAACTGGAAAGCAGAGAGAGAGGGAGGAAAATCATCTCCAAAAAGCCATGCATCGAGACCACGGCTTTCTCTTAATTAACCCCCGTCGATCGTGGATCCATTAGAGGTAGAATTCGCGGGGACCGTTCCGATTTTCGCGAAAGGTCCCGCTTGCGGATCCGAGAAGAGCGTAATGGCCCCTCTAAAGCCCCGATTACACTCGCAGCCTTCTAGATTCCAAGCATCCCCTAAGAGGATTACGCTTCTCGACTTTGTTGTGGCGCTTGAAGACGTTCGTTAGTGAAATCATTATTGCGCCGGCGATCTTCTCCTTCTTGGAGGTTCCTCGCCTTCGGTAGGCGTCGTCAGAGGTGGTTAAAACTCAAAACCATGCTCCTCAGATTCGACAATTCCTTCCTTCACGTTGGTTAAGACCTTCTCGCGGTTTGCTTTCACCTTCCTTGCTTCCTTTGTTGGCCCTTTGAACTTTGGCCTCGATTCGCGCGGACGTTGCAGGGAGTTTTCACTTGGGGGTGGTTTTAAGTTGGAAAATAATTCTTTTTTGGATGCTTGTTGAAGTTGTTTCAATTCCTTAAGTGTTTTATTTAATTTGAATGGTGGCAAGTGAGTTTAAAATAATTTTCGAGTATTTTAAAAGGGTGGATTTTGGAATTAACACTAGTACTGGTGTTGTACATGTTATATTTGAATATAATGAATAAATAGTTTGGAAAAAGAGGAATAAGAGGGTGGGGAGGATTATTAATTAAGACATTTCGGCTTTATGTTGATAATGTAATAGTGATTGTCACCTCTATTAATTTCAAGTGCAACAAAAGTGAGGAAAATGTAAGAGTTTGTTGCGTTTGTCAAGTAGGGAAATTATAATTGTATTTTCTAAGGGATAGAAATTGAACTGTCTTTTCCACGCGATCGACGATGATTAAATCGTGCATGGTTTATGAAAAAAAAAATCATTATTTACTTCCTGCCCACGGGCAGAGTACGGAGGAATTCGTGGCAGATTCGAAGGGTGACGGTGTACTCTTCATCGACGGGGGTGGAGGGTGGCATTGGAAAGCATCAATCTTTCATTCACCAGGGTAAATTCGGAGTTATGAATGAAACTCGTCCAGCCCTTTTAATATAATGCCACGTCCTCCTGTCCTATCGCTTAACGCGGCTTCGATTTTGATCGAAGACCTCTTCGAATTCCATCAAAAGGACGAACTTTCCTCACTTTTGGGGAAAAAAGTCAAACTGATATAAATTTCGATAATTGTCATTACTAGCACAGCGTAATTTAGGAAACCTTATCATTTCAAAAAATTTAAAATCCATAATAATTGTCAGATAATAAAAATCTATCAAGCATTCAACAAATTAATTAAAAACAAATTGGAGATTCTTTTTACACTGTAAATTATGAATTCCTTTGTTTTCACTGTCTTAGCCAATTTAGTATTGTTGCAAAAAAGAGTTACCACTTGTTGATTGGACAAATATCTAAGAATAATTTATTGACAAAAATTCACCAGTTCGTTGTAATAAATTTGTAAAAAAAAAGGAGCAAGAAACCAACGAGATCGCCTCTCGAATTCGAAGTCCGTCGTTGATAAATTTTCGCAACACTCACCGGACGAAACGGAAGCACGTGATCTATTTAATGATACTTTTTTTCTCTCTCTCCGAAGTCGCAGTAGCCGAACTGAAATAACAGGCCAACGAAACACGACGGAAGGCCAGGCCATTAGCAATTTTCATAGAATCCACGACTAATTAAGGTCGATAAATCAAAAGGAAAGACGGACAGCCGTGTCGGACGTCCCGCGGAAGGAATTGCCGTGACATAGAAACGGAGGGGAATCGCTTTAATACTAGGACGCAAAAAAAACGAGGAGAAAAGAACACGAGCACGGTGTGGGGTAAAAATCGGCAGAATGGGAGAAAAAAAGGTCGAAATCCAGCAGAGAAAACTGAAGTCTCGTATAATATAAATGTATAGAATCCATGAAAGAGTATAGTCCATGAGATTTGAATGGATTTCAGCAGCACTAACAATTCTGCAAATTTCTAATATCTTTCGAAATTGAAACAGAAATATTTGGATTTTAATAATAGCGAAAATAAATGATAGGAAGACGAGGTACTGAAGTAACTATTTTTTGATGATAGGAAACGATAGGAACTATTTTTTATGGTGAGAATTGCTGATAAAATCCCAGGTGCACTGTTTCTTTCTGCATTTCGCGGACCATTATTTTTCCCCCTATAGTTCGATTAATTTCGAGGCGATCAGCGTGTAATTGGATTCGTCGATGATCGCCGATTGGTCGAAGTGTGATTAACAGCCCGATTGCTGGTCCTAATCTTTTCTATCGTTTCGCCGAAAATAGATTCGAAGACGGATTAGAGGGGGTTTGCGAAAAATAATTAAACCATTGATCGATCGATTCGTACTTGATGTTATTTAATTTGAATCGATATTTTATTCTTAATCCATTCATATCTCGCCTTGGCATTTTTTCTCCCAAATATACATTCGTTTCAATACAATTTCATTTGTAAAAATATCTTTATATAACAATTCTTCTTTATATGACAATTATCTCACATCATCCCCATACCATTGAACACTCATCCGTCGTTTCGGAAAGTTCAGCATCGTCGAGGGCTTTTCGGCACGAGCCAAAGTTTTCGCGATCTCGATAAAATCCTAAGGAATCGCAGAGAGATCGTCGTGCCGGGAAACTTCTACGTTCGATCCCGTAGAAGTTTTTGCCTCGTTCCACCGCCCGTTTATGGTTTGACTGCCCTCGGATGGCACTTTAGGGAAATACAGGAGAAAACCCATGCCACTGTTCGGCTCTATTGGCAACCGGTAGAGCCTATTGTGTATTATTAGCCAATAAAACCCACTTGCTGTTTGTTCGAGACGCGCGCGAATGCCTCTTCCTTCCCTAACCGTTTTCGAGACATTGTCTTATTTTCTATAGTTCTCTTTTACTTCAACTTTCTTCTCCATTCTTTTTTATAGCTTCTTGAATTTTCCTGCGAATTTTTACGAATTTCTATGAACGTCTCCTTTGACTCCTTTGAATTAACAATTTTAACACTAGAACTACCGGCGTGAAATCCAACATATTTTCATAAATTAAATAAGTACTTTGAAAAAGGGAGAATCGAGAGCGGAAAAATTTGATCAATTGGGTGATTTATGTTTATTGATATATACGTAGAATATTTATTCTATGACTCTTATATAAACTTGGAGAATTTTTTGAAAAAATTGTATACCAGTCATTTTGACTGGTTTGGTAGTTCTAGTGTTAATAAAGAATGGAGTTTGTAAAATTAGAGTAAACAATCGGATGTAAGTTGTTGGACAAATTTTAATGAAAAGATACATTTTATTAGGTCTTTTTAATTGTGAATGGTATAGGTCTATTTGGGAGACTGCGACGAGTACTCTTGTAAAAAAAAGGGGGTTGAAAGTCAAGTTTAGAGATGAGACGGGAGAATTTGTAAGAGGGTTTCTGGGTTGGTGAATCGCAATCAAGCCAACGGCGCATCCCTCATTAGTTTAGGTTCCTCGTATTTCCGATTAAACTCGATAGCAAACGATCCTATCGCATACCCTCATGCAGCTCAGTAATTAGTGGTCCAGGGGTGGACATTTGAATTCATTTGGTGTACCGACTCACCGAACCTATCTCTTCCTATGGTTTCTCCAATGAAGTTACGTGTCACACAGTAAAGTTGAAAAAACTGGACGAAATTTAAACTTCACTTATCGTAATCGTTGAACAATTTCGCATTATCGCTATTTCTTTCACATTCACTTTCAAAAATGGCCTTAATTCAAATATTCTAAATCGAATATTCCACCCCCTTCAAAGATTCCTTCATCCTTTCTATTTCCTTCAGTTTTCTATCACTTTCTACTCTTTCAATTAAATTCCACACCGCCCACACAATAATACATTAAATAATAATATCAAAAAATTACAAAACCAGAATTTAAACTCAAGCTCACCATTAGCAAGAGCCTCCACCTACTTATCCACAACACTCCCCTCCCAGAATTTTTATTTCTCTGTCCCTTCAAAACCATCCCTTTTTCACTCAACCAAAATAATTCCCACCATTCCAAAACCTCCCTCAGTATCCTTACATCCATGAAATCTCAAACTTCCTCTTCTTAACGAACACGTAATTCTCTCCTCCCCCTTCTTGCAAAACGGTTGCCTCGAGGAGCACCGATACATGCCGACGGTGTACTTGGGTAATTAGTGCCCCGTGGGGGTGGACATTCGAATTCATTTGGGGTCAGAGCGCCTCGACGGGGTTTCCCGCTAGGAGCCCCTTTAGTGGAAAACTGTCTGAACATGACGTAACGCTCGTGAAAGCCGCTCGGATAGGAGGTTCGCCATGGTTTTTGCGCTGTCCGGCCAGCAACAATGGCCGCTTCTTACAGTGGCCTGGTCACCGTATATTATTAATTACTGTATTAATCTCGCCGGCCGTAAGCAATCTATTATACATGGGATAAGAGCTACCGGAGCCGGCATCGTCAAAATGTCCGCTCACACCCTTCGGCTTACACTCCATCCCTCTTTCACACACTTGGTACCGTTCCATGGAACCACCCCTTGTCTTCGTTGCACCTTCTCTCGGCTTCTCCTTTCCCTCTGACTTTGTAACTTCGACGTTTCGAGAGGGCGCCGATGTAATCTGACCCCCGCGGGTGTTAACGCGAGTTCGAGGGTGAGGGTAAGCTTCTAAAGGGGTGTTAGAGGTATCTCGGTCATGGTGGACGATGGTGTCGATATGGAGAGAGGGAAGGGGATAGTTTGACGGGGTAGTTGAGAGGGAGGAATTGTCAGGTTGATGGGGGATGAAAAAGAGTTGTGGATTTGAGGAAGTTATATTATTTGATTGAAGATGAGGTAGAAAGGAGTAAATGATGTTAATTTTAATTGTAAATTAATTTTGTAGGTGTAAGGAGATAACGAAAAGGGTTTTTTAAATTGTTTTAGGTTCCTGTGCTGCGTGTATGTTGGCGAGGGTTGAACAGGAACGTCTGGAAAGTCTGAAGTATGAAAGGGCGACGATTTACATAAAATGTATCGATGATAGCGAAGATTCCAAGACAGACAATGACCAGGAGGTAATTAAATTATATTAAAATCTTTACATTATTTTATTATACGTTTCAAAAATTTCAATTACTTTTCTCTTTAATTCTTAAACAATTTATCCATTCTATTCTTCCTAAAATATTCTTCTTAAAAATAAAATGTTAATCTCAACTCACTATGAATTATCACAAGTATTAAAATTGTTTTCAATATATAAAGCGCTATTTTAGAAGTTCAGTGAACAAACTTTATTTCGCGTTCGTGAATTATTTCTCGTTGGCGACGTCCGGAGGAACAACACGAGATTTTTGTTAATGGGCCAACGTGCCGAGTCACCGAATGTCCTGAAACCGGTCGGCTGGTCAGATTGATGCCGGCCGATAAGGAGATTGGTCCCATCTCATCCATTTCACGATAATAATCGTCATTACGTTTCCTCCGGGCGACCTTAAGGCACCTGCTTCCTCTCCTCGTCATCCCAGCTTCCTTTCGTCTTGAATTGAAAGCGGTCTTCTTTATTTTATTCCACGAACAATACAAATTTTTAACGATTTCAATATCTAATTCTTTAAAAACTAATTATCAATCCAAGCTATGCTTCTAAATAACAAAAAACTCATATCTCTGTTACAGGTGGCAGCAAAGAGGCCCAAAATGGACAACACAAGGCCATCTAGAACTCGAAGGAAACTGAAGGGTTCCCACGAGCTTAAAGTCTCATCAGAAATAACCCTGAAGGATCTCAAAGTAATGGTAAGTCTGACATTTTTTTAATTTACAAGTAGAAAAGGCTCATTTCCAAGTCAGACTGTCAGTACCTCCGATCAATCTATCTTTCCACAATCAGTTCATTTTTACCACCGATAACTTATCAATTTGTCAATAATTGACTATAATTGAATGTAACTACGTAGAATCTTGAAATCAAAGTATTCTACGATGGTCTATTATTTCAAAAGCATACTATACATCTGGCAAGGAGAAAAGAGCCGTTCCCAAGTCAGACTGTCCGTCGGAGGTTCGGAGATTCGGTGGAGGAAAGTAGTAAAGCGTTGTTATGGCTGGTTAGCATATGCCTCTGCCTCTCCTTAGGTCTTCGGCAGTGTGCTTAAACTATTAAGCGTATTTATATTGCGAGGCTGTGGCCATCTCCTTCTCCTTCTTCGGGGCCACCGGCAAAAACTCGAAAGAGCATAAACCTCGCGCTAATAACAGGCCTCCGAGTTCTCCACTTTGCTTCACTCTGCTCCACTCTCTTCCTTCGTACTCTGATTCCTTCTTTCTCTCTCCTCTCCTCTCTTTTTCCATCTTCTTCTCTCCAGTTTCAACTTCTTCCTCGTTGCTTTCCATCGTTTTCATTTCCTCTCACTTCGATCAAAGTCTACGTACTCTTTTCCTCTTTATCTCCAATTTCTTCGGACACTTTCGTCGTTTTCCATCGTTTTCTTCTTTTCGCGGACTCCACGACTTTTATTTCAACCTCCTCCGCCACAATCTGCTCTGTTTTTTTTAAAGCTTTTTTAATATCCGCGAGAAAGGCCGACGGCGTCAATGGGACCAGCCTCGATCTCCTCTTCTCATTCACCGGAGCCTCTCTTTAGACTTCTCCATGACCCTGCACTCTCATCGACTCTTTTCCTTTCTCTTGCACTTTTCGATCGAGGATCGTCGGCCTTTCTAGCGACAATTGCTTCTTTTTGGAATTGTCTTTCCGTAGAAACAGGAGAGATCTTGAGAATCCATTTCTTTCCCCTCGATTCTATGGGAAACTTGTGGTTTCTTTGATCTATGGAGAACTACGAAGACTGTTTTTCTATCCGTTGCTTCGAAGATTTGAAAGGTTTTGAAATTTTAACGATTGGGTAGAAACAGGAGCACTTGTTGCAAATAATTTGATCCTGAAGAGTAATTTAATATTCAAATTACTTGTGTTATAAAAATTCTTGTGTAAAAATATGCTTGATAAGTACCTTGATAAATGAGAAATCAAATGAAGAGGACGATCAATTGAATAATTGAGGTTTTATGAGATAGAAGTGGAATTTTTAGTGTTAATTTACAGCTCGGTCTAAGTTAACAAACGGTACCTTGTTCCTGAAGACATTTTCTACTAGATTTACGAAGCCAATTTGGCTAATTCAAAATTTAATTGCTACATATATAACATATTGGTTGGTTAATTTTTGAATAATAAATCTATCATTTCAATTGATTTGGAACTATTTTCTATGCAAAGAACTTCCATTTTCTGGTATAATTCAAATTGGCTCACTTTAGAAAAATAGGTATATCAATATCCGTAAATCTAGTGTTAATTAAAAAAGTCTTTGTGCAATCGGCGACAATTTTTTCTCGTTTATCGTGGAATATCTTCCTCCTTTGTTCTATTATCGATAAAAAAAGAATTGCAACCGTGTCCAAGGAAGAATCGCGGCTAAATGGTCTCGAATCGGGAAAGGATTAGGCGGGGAATACCGTTTCGAAAGTGTTCCGTCCGCGGGCGCGATTCAAGGATGCCGCTGTTCACGGATCGGCCTGCATTTGACAAAAATGCGAGCTCATTGCTTTTTGCGCTCCTGCAAAAACCGGCGCAACGATAAAAATACTCGAATTTCATGGTCGAATGCAGACAAGCTCGCGAGCAAGCAAGCAAGCAAATCGGGACAATAGTTCGATGGCGGGTTTGCCTCTCTTGCCGCTTTACGTAATCCTTGTAACGTTGAGTGCCGCCGGTAAATATTACTTTCTACCACATTCCGTGTCACTAGTTGCGATCTATCTCCTTCCGTTTCATTTTTTTTTTTACTATTTCTCTTTTTATTACACGATCGTTTCTTCGACTTTTGCGCGCGACTCGATTCTCCGCTTTGTTCGCTCATTTTTCCTCGAGAGATCGGGCGAGGATGAAAAAGCCTTCCTCGAGACTATTCGATGCTTTCGCCACTGGAGATTTTTCAAAATTAAACCACTTTTTTGTTGGAATTCCGTCGTTTTCACCTAGAGACATAAGATCGTTCAATTAAAGAACCTTCTCACTTGATATCATTATTAATTCTTGATTTATTGCATAGAAATTTTTGCAAGAGATTGAAATAGATATTATAATTTATTTATAGATTAAAATTTAAAATTGAGATCGAGAGATTTTGAAAATTCGTTTGGATAAAAGGAGCAAAAGAATTCGGGTTCGTTTTTACTGAGGATCATCGAGTGGAAGGGTCGAAAGTTCTTGAACCCTGGAGCAATTTTCCAGCTTCTTCTTCCTCCGTTTAGAAACCTTGTTAAACTCACCTCTATTTATCCTTTTGCACGGACACCTCCCTGTTTAAAGAAGAGACTTTAACGAGAAACAGTCGATTTCTCAAACCGACCATATTTTGCCTCTTACCTTTCATTTTTTTTTTATGTTTCTGTTTATTGATTTAGATTAATATTCGATTATTATTTCCAACACGATTTATGTAGTCCTAGTAAAGCAAGGTCCTCCGACTTCTCGGTCTTTCCTCCCATACCCTCCGGTCTCCTTTGCCTCTTTTTCCCTCCCGGTTTCTCGCTCGTAAAACAGAAACCGACCTGTGCGTTTACAACGGCATCGAGGAAGCAGAAGGAACTCTCCCTCAGGAGGAACGAGACGAAGGGGCAAATGCAAGAGCACTCTCTTTCCGAGCACCAAAGTGGCTTCCACAAATTAAGCAATTACCCGGACGCATGCTCTCGCGCACATCCTTCTCGACGTCTTCTAGAACTGCCCCTTTGGTCTCGTCTCCTTCGTCCTCTCTTCTTGTCCCTTCTCGTCTTCTACCTTCTTTCCTGCACCCTTTTAAACTGCTTCCATTGGAATTTCTACCTCGATGATGCTCCTGTGAGATTTTGGAATTATTGTTTTTGGTAACAAATTGTCTTGGTTTTTGGTCTCACTTGATCTCACCTGCTAGATCTAACAGAAGTTAACTTAGCTTTAACACGTTGACTGCCATGGGGTCACCGGTGGTATTAAGTTCAATGAAATTTCACGTTATGTTTAAATTGCAATGTTTACGAATTTTCTAGCATCTTGAATATTTAAATATTGGCGTTAAGAAGATAAGGATCCGTTGAATATCGATCTATCAGTGTCTTTAAAGTTTCTTCTTCATAAATATGTGATTTTAATAGAAAAAGTTTCACTTCAGTAGAAATGGCGAAACAAGCAAAATATGGAGGCGTTTAACGTGTTAATGTTTATGTTAATAATTTCTTAGAAAGATTATTTTATCTCTTACTCTAAGAAAATTCGAATTGTCATTTCAGACTATGCAAATCTGCGGAGCAGGTCCATACGATCAACACTTGATGCTTGGAGAACACGAATTGACCGATCACAGTCAAAGTCTAGCTGCTCTTGGTATATTTCCCGGTGCTCTTCTCACCTTAAAGGTAATTCAACACTTTTTCTATGTTCTAATCTCGCAAACTTCACGACAGACGATTTTTCCACATGTGAAGGTACTAGATCGTAGACAATCCTGAAGAATTTTTGAACCACAGTTTAACGACACGCGTAATAGGAGTTGCAGACTGTGAAAAAACAGCAGGTTGAATGTTAGCTCGGTAGGAACGAGTTTCACCACAAATTCCATCGAAATCTCGATGCTAGAACTCACCGACTAGACAATAATCTCTTGGTCCCGTTTTACCGCTAGGTCGCGGTGAAAAAAATTGACAAAGAGGGAGAGAGAAAGAGCAAAAGATAGGAGAGAAATGAAAGGAACCTTGAATCGCATAAACGCGAGCTCTTAGATGCCCTTGTCGTCTTTTTTTTTTTGCATCTACCATCGATTTTCTTTATCCGTGAAATTTTGAGGCAATTAGCGGCAATTGCCTCGGTAACGGTCGCAGTGTTCTCTTGCTAATAAGACACAGTATAGTCCACTTCTCTCCGTCATTCCTCGCATCACATTCCACGCATCGAGGCATTCAGACAAGACCCCGAAGGATCGTCTGAAAGGTTCAGGAAGACCGCACTTCAGACATGTCTCGTCGGCAACGAGCACGAAATATGCTTCGACGGCTTCCTACTTTTGCCAGGACATTCGTGTTGTTTATTTTGTGTTTAATTGTTATGATCATTTCCCTTGGGTTTTGCTAGGATTTTAAATGAGTTTCGTATAACTGATGGTGGGGTATGTTAGGTAATAATTTAGGAATAATGTGCTGGATATGAGGAGGATTTAAATGGGGGTTCACTGTTTGAGAGTTGAGCCTTTTAACCCCTTGACCTGCAATAACGAGTTACACTCGTGACATTGTAAATGGAATGGGAAATTTTGAATTTTCCTAAAGGCTGTTAGAAAATATCAATATTAAATTATTTTTACACTATCAGTATTGCGTTCAATTGAATAGAATAGTAGAAATTTTTATTTCAGGCATTGATTCTGAGATACTGTGGGTGCAGTAAAAAGAAAAATTGACACAGTAGAAGGAACAGGAAATTTGGAAATTTTCCAGTAAATTTTTGATAAAAATTTACAACTTTGGTGGATCCTGAGTCATCGAGACTACGATATGTTAAATAATTTTCTAAAAATTCCCCATGGGAGAGATGAATTCATAGTCGATCCAACTAACTTACATTTCAACCCTTAACTCCTTACCCTCATATACTTTTTGCTACTCCACAGTCTCCAACTTTCGTCTCTTTGGTAGCACAAGGTAGCCATTTTCTCAGTGTCTCCATAAATTCGCCATCCTTTGAAAAATTCCCGCTGATAGATACGGCTGGTAGACAGGAATTAAGAGATAGGAAGCGATTTGCTCTCGACAAGTATTCTCGACAGGTAGCAACGTAAAGGCGTATATAACTTGTTGCTTAGTCAGCGATATTCGTCACGATCCAGCCAACGATTACATCGAGTCTTTTTAATCTCGTACGTTTCATTATTTTCTACCGTTACAGGAAAGTTGACGTTTCAGGATATTATCGTAGAATTTCGAGAAAACGTTGAAATTAGTTGTCGGATAGATTATTACAATTCTAACGATATCTTTGAACAGAGAGGGTTTAATTATCGTGAGAACGATACGTTTGTCGCGCGAGGACAGCGGACAGTGACAAAGAGATGCAATTTAGATTTAAGATCTTGCTACATTCTCCCTTAAGCCGGAGACAATGGATAAGTAACGTTGGCAATGGCCTGAGATAACGGCAAGACCGCCGATTTCGTCTTGGGATTAGCCAGCAATGTCCTTCGCGAGATTAGAAGTGTTAATTGGCTACCTAGCTGAGGAAGATTAGCTGTAAACACTGGGGTTCTGCGGCTGAAAAATCTTCCTATTTATCTCTGCAATCGGACATACTTTCTATTCTTTCTTCCTGTGGCCTTTTTGACTTTGAGTTTGCTGTTTTCATACTCATTTGCACTTGGAGGCCTTTTGAAAATTTGCTGAAAACAAATTTCCCAAAAAAGAGCATACCAATACGTATATGGAAGCCTTTCAAATTAGTCAAATAATGTGATTAATTAATTTCAAGACATAGAATTGAAAAAAAAAGGAATTTTCTAAGAATTACTTACCCTTTGAGTGTCTATCCTCTGCGTTAAATAAATTGCTGCAACCCTGGAAGGTTTTTTCGTGCTCATTTGCACTCGGAGGTCTTTTGGAAATTTTCTGAAACTAATTTCATCCCCTTTTCTCCTTTCACGTTATCAAAATGTCGATACCCCATGAACAAAGGGGGAACTGATACAAAACTGTGTATCAGTACGTATATGGAAGCTTTCCAAATCAGTCAAATAATGTGATTAATTAATTTCAAGACATAGAGTTGGAAGAAGGGGGTTTCCAAGAATTACTTGCCCTTTGAGCGTCTACCCTCTGCTTTAAATAAATTACTGCAACCCTGGAAGGTGTATCCTGGCCAAGTACTAGCTTTTTACTTGAACTTCGTAGGATCTAAAGCGAGAAAATATTTTTATCAGGCCACAGGCAAAACTATCCTCGGATTCCGACGGGCGATGCAAGAAGTAGAACCGAAAAGGGTTAAACCAACCCGTCTCGTACGTATACTCATAGCAGCACGCTTAAGAACGAACGATATCTGATCGATCCGATCGACGAAAGCATGGAAGAACCGATCGGTCGGCCAAATAGAGAGGAATCGTAAGAAAATGCGCGCGATACGCGATTCCCGTATCGATTCCATCGCCGACACGTTCGATCGTTCGTTCCTTCGTCGATGAAACGAACAAGAAGACATCTTGAAAAGAGAATGGAGTGAGATACGAAAGGTAGGATCGAAGATTCGGCCAAAAATTCAGCGGACGTTCACGGTTTTTGCCGGGTCAAAAGCTGAGCTGCCGGCGAGCTAAAGAAAAATTCAGCCGGTCGGTTCTGGACCTGCGGAATAATTCCGACATTCCTCGACATTCCTCGATTCACAGTCCACTGATTTTATGAAAGGGTCGGTGCAATTCGGTTTGGCACATCGCAAAATCTCGCAGGAAGATTGGATACGTTTACTGATCTACTTTGGATGGATTTAGAATTACTTTGATAGGGGATGAATATTTTTAACTGAGTTCTTTTCCTTGGGGATTAATTTATGATTAAATTATCTTCTAAATAGTTAGATGACTCGCTTTGGTATCATTCAATGAGACAATTGCGATGCGATTGCAGTTTTATGGGGGAGGAACAGATTGTCTCCCATGGAACGACAATAATTTTCATTAATATTGAAAGGATTCGTAATTTTGCCAAAAAAAATTTATTAGACATCATAAAGGATCTTTCAAGGAATCGTTATCAAACTAAAATAAAAATCTCCTAAGGCTGCAACAATTTTTACAAAAATGATTAGATCGTCTGGCTAAACCTGGCAAAACGGGACTACACGGTGTCCCATAAGAAACTTATCGACACAGTGAGAATCATTACCGGCGCAAATAAAATCCGAATTCTCCGTGACGCGGCTGCAACGACTCGATTAGAGTTTTATCGCGAAATTAGTGCTACCTGCTCCCTGAAGTGTGGAAGGCTGCAAAAACGAATCTGGTATCTCGCCGTGAAATTCGATCCTTGCGCCGTGCAACATACCAGAGCAACGTACGATTTAATCCGGAACGAGCGTGCTCGCGAGCTCGAAATCCCTCGGTTTGAAGAAACTACGAGAAACCGGAGGAAATCGGAGGACGTCGAGGAGGAAAAAGGAATTTTCGACGAGACCGCAAAACCGTCGGAGCGTTTAAACCGGTAGTAACCTTTCTGAGCCTCGTGCTCCCTCTCTTCAACCTCTCAAGTAGCCCTTGGAAGGTGAAGGGTGAAAGAAAAATAAAAAAAAATATTATAACATTGTTGCAAATAATTTCTCAGACTTATAAAATTCTAATCAGATAGGCCTTTCACAGAAAAAGAATTAAAGTCAATCAGCCTTCATATTATTATTATTTTGATATATTTTTTAAATATATAAATGTTACTGCCAATTGGGGGTTAAAATTGTGATTTTTAGTATTTTGAATTTCTATTGTCGTCGTATATATTCGTCGTAAGATTGGAAGCAGTCGAACAATCTGTCGGTCTTCTACTTGTTGTAACGACGAGTGATAAATCCTTTTAAAAAATTGCCAGCTACTTTAAACTGCCCGTTGCACGTTATCGTGGTCATAATGCAAGTGAAAAATCCGCAACCGTAGGATAATTGTTCGCAGTTATGCGAATAACCATTGAAACAACCCCCTGTGCAAGAAGCCACTATGGCGGAATTGTTTCGCGAAATCTTCCCTCGTAAAATCTGCTCGTTTCGCTGCCTACTTGCGGCATAATCGCATGAAATTTAGTTAACAGACGATTACTGTCCCTCGTTGCAAACTAGTAATTGGCAATTAATTCGTGCACCGATCGACTCACGGCGAAAAGAAACACAAAACGCCAGGACAAAGAAAATTCTACACCGATTATCGCGATTTCCTTCGATACTTTATTACACCGGGTAGCGAGATTAATTATTAAAATTGATAGTTACCTGTGGAAAATTGTGTGAGCAAATTTCAAATGGAGATGGATATAATCATTGAACACAAATCCTTACAGTCGAATTACTTTATCGTTGTGTTTGTTCTATTGCGGTAATAAGGTACACAAATTAAATAAAAATATAGCATTGAGCTAAAAATTATAAAAATAAATATACAAATCGACGAACCGACCAGTTGATTAATATATTAGTAAAATTAATATTGCAAGAACAATACAGATGTCTTGTACAATTAATTATCAAGACGATTCATTATTAACACTTTACCGACCGGTACTTTTTAACATCCTACCCACTTCTGATCGGTCACTTGCACCCAAATATTTCCCTGATATTGATATCTCTTCGAAAATTGCAAAGTTTCTTCACCGAGTCCTTGGCATAGTTAACCGCAATGAAAAATAATAATTTATTAATTGCCATAGCGACCAATTAATAAGTTAAAAGCCCAAAAGTGTTGGGCCTGAAAAGTCCATTAATCGACTACCGGTCAGTAAAGTGCTAATTTATCAATGAACCTGCTCCAAAAAGAGTTCCAGTAGTCAAAGGAGATCCTGGACAGACGAAGAAGGTCCTTCCCATTGACCTGAGAATTCCTCAAGTTCGCCGATACTCCATCGATTTTAATTTCGATTTACCAAGAATTTCGCAACTCCATCAGCGTATCGAGGAAGGATAATCGATCTGCCAACTAGAACGGTTTCCTCTGCATCCTATATTGAAGGATCAATCGATGCTCGGTAGGCCGATCCTGATGGCCGGTTCCGAATCACGGAGCACACAATGACGGGGATGACTCGCAAGCAGGATCAGGCGCGAAACGTCTTTCGATACATTAAATATCGCCCCGTCATTCTTCGTGCAGTAATTCAAGGTCGCGATTACAAAGTCAATACATGTTGCCGCTTTTATATACTTCGCTCTTTCTCTCCCCCTTTTTCATCGTCCTCGCTCGATCTGGGGCGATAAAACCGCGCGAAAAGGATCGGCAAAGTCGAAGCGGCATCTCATCACATTTTTCCCTCTTCCTTCTCGCCACCATCTTCTCCCTGATCTCGCAGATATAGAAACCGTCCTCATCGGCTACCGGTTTTTCGCAATTCCACGAATAATTCCAATTCCCGAATCAACGGGGGATCGATCGAGAGATGCCCATCGACATCGGGCCTGTCTCGTGCGATTAATTAACGACACAATTACCATTCTCGCCCTCCCTGGTTTTCGGGCAGGGACGTAAAGAGGGTGGTTCGCGCAGGAATAACAAGGAGACGAATGGAATTACTTACAAAGTCGCGGCTTCTCCCTCGTTTCCTCATCCCTCTCATTTTTCCCGATTTTTTTGCAATTCCTCCTCACTGTGCTCTTCATGGCTGATCGAGCGGAGTCTTTAGAGTCGCTCGGCCGAGTCTCGAGCGGTCGGCAGCCGCGTTTGATGTCGTGTGACGAATGTCCGCGTTGGACGCGCTCTCCTATCTTTCTCTCTTCTTTTCTTTGCCTCCGTGTCTTTCCTCCCGTCTCCTCGATTTCTCTGCCTCTTTCTCCGGCAACATCCTCTTCACGATTACCCCTTTCCTTTACGCTCGTCGCGGCTTATGGTCGCCTCTTCGCGTTTCTATTCTATGTTCGATCGTCCCTGTGCCCTGTGTCTTCGATGCTACTCCTTCCATTTGATCGTTCTTTTTCCTTTTTTCTTCTTTGGACTTGTTCTAATTTCGGTCCGTTCTGTCCTTAAGATTTGGATAATGAATCAATGTAATCATATTGTATGAAGTAAATATGACCTTTGACGGGTTAATTTCTCTTGGATTTATCAAACAAAGAGGATCAATTCATGGAATTGAATAGTGTTTTTCTCGTTGGGCAGAAGTAACGGTAAAAAATGAGTGAAATTGAAGTTCCACTGGTTGCGAGATACTTTTACGAGCGAACTTCTATTTATTCTTCCCTTAATCGCGTAATTACTTTTATTACATGGTTTTATTATCGTCTCGCTGCGCTTACGATTTCAACATTGAAGAATTCTGAGAAACGTACCGCGAAAGGGCACGTTATGTACTTGTTCTTGATGGCCCGTTAAGACAATTAAGTTTCAATCGTACAAATTTGTTAATATACGTCGACTCGTTGCACCAACTGCCGGCGACTAATTAAGTGTCCATTACCGGTAATCGTGCCCGTCTTCTCGTCGCTGACTCTCGACAACGAGAGACCCAGAAAAGGCCCATGAAATGGGTCTCTTGAGAGACGCGAGAATTCCGCGAATGAAATTCCAAGTCCCTTTGCCCTAAGAACAGTTTCTCTGCCCCTCGGCATTGCGTAAATCCGAGCCGGCCAGGGGGACGGTGCAGGGTTCACTTTGAATTAATGCCCCTCGGCTCCTGGAGGTCGTAGGAAGATGTTATTTAGCTCATTTTAATCGTGAAAGAGTGTATTTTAATGTGCTGCTATGTATACTTTTGGATCTTGACTTGTTTCCGTATGGGAGACATTTCTTTCCTTCTCGAGCTTCGCCGTCGAAAAACTAATAATTGTAGGATGATTTTGTTGATAATATATAGTTTGTTTGAAAGCCAGAAGTCTCAGGAACACGTAGAAAAAAGTCTCATTACGATCGGTCCACGAACAAGCGAGATATTTAATTTTAAAGCCGATGGTGTCCGATTTTTGGACGGCTCCTCGGCGAGGGGTCTGGGCGGACTGGGGGACGGTGCACAGTTCACTTTGAATTAATGTCCCTCGGCTTCTGGTGGTCGTAGGAAGATTTTATTTAGCTCATTTTAATCGTAAAAGAGTGTAGTTTAATAGGCTACCAGGCACAATTTTCCATCTTCATTTTTTTAAACGTGGCAAGCTACTATTCAGTCTGGAGAACCTCACAAAAACTAATTGAACTCAACTTTACAAACTTTAAAAAAAATTCATTCATTTTTTATTTGATTCTCTCTTCCACAAATACCATTTGTTGTAAAATGAAGTACTAAGTTCAAGGAAATCCTCCGAAATTCACTTCGACCGAGAAGTGCGAATTTTGTAATTCGACGAAAAAGTCTGTGTCCCTTTTAACAGTGGCCCTGCGATATTTCCTCCGGCGAAAGGTCCGTGGGCATAAAATGAGGAGTACCATACTCCCTCCCTTTCTCGTTACCTTTAACCGTCTCTCTCTTTTCGTTTCGCTCATCCGGCAAACGAGGATCCCGTTTACACGGGAGGTTAAGGTAAAACCATCATTGCCTCGCCGACGAACGACAGTAAACGCGCCTTCTCGTGCAGGTAATGACGACAATTATCCGCGCCGGTGAACTCGGCATTAAAATCAAATCACTACGAGGCAACCTCGACTGGCCCGAAAAGCAATCTTTCTTTCACGGAGTCGATGGAAAGATCGATATGCCTCGTTGATTTTGAAAGAATTTCTTTAACAACTTGAAGGAAGATTTGGGAAAATTCTGTTCTTTTTTTTAGAGTTTTTATGAGGCCCTTTTTTGATGCCCTTTCTTCTAGGGAGGATTAATAAAGATGGTTGTGATCTATGTATTTAATGACAAGGAAATAATTAAAGTTAGGAATTATCGTCTTTCGACCTAGGAATTTTTCTTGTTTGAGGAAGTCCACGCAGATTTTTCTTTTAATTGCACCTTGCAATTATCCGTATTAAGTCCCGATTCGAGCACGCGACATTGTCGTTTAATTCGAATTTAATTGTCGAGGATCGTGAAAACTGTAGTTTTCTCTCGTGACTTTCTTGCTGAGAAAATTCCGGGGACGTTGCTTGTAGTTTCCTTTTCCTCTTCATCTATTTAATTGGTAGGAATTCTGATTTGGGATTTTTATCAACTGTTATAATTTTTTAACCAACCGTAAACTTTTTTAATTTCTCGATTTTCCAAGCTGTAATATCTTCAGGAATAATTAGTCGTCGAATTTCAAGTTATAACATAATTTATGAAGCCACTTACGTTCAAAGGGCAATTAAATGCAACTCGAGGCGAGCGATGCAATTACAAGATCGAACGCGTAGATCTCTTGGATGTTTTATTCTCCTGTTATTTATATATTCAATGTGCATTATGATGCACCATCGGACGGCGTTAATAATGATGTAAATGGGATCGGTAATGCGCTTTTAATTATTCACCTTGGTAGACTCACCACTTTTGCCGATCCTCCTCGATGCAGTTTCTGCAACGTCTACGTTTCCTCGGGATATTTTCGTACCGAGTGCCTCCGTTATAACAAGATCCGGGATATTTAAGCATAACGTATCTCCATTAACACGTGTCACTCGCAAAGAGTCATCTTAAAAGTCATTAATTAATAAATATTAAAATTCCTTCGTCTTCTTTAACAAAAACGAACATAGACAATCCGCTTTGTAAAATTATTAAAAAACAGAGCTATAATATGAATTACAGTATTAGGTATAGCCTCAATTTTAAAATTTTTATTTACATTGTTTCTATAATTAGCACTACAAATACAAAATGATCGACACAGTTTTGAGCTAATCGACAGAATTCTTCGATGTTGCACGATTTGAGGAATCTAAATCACCGGCAAATGTCTTCCGGAAATAATGTGTCGAGTTGCTACGATAATAACGTAACGGACGATAAAAATAGAATGGCAATAATTATATACCGCTGTTGAAAATTGAGCCATTATTAATCGCTCGGTTACTTTACCGTCGCGTTTCATTCCTCCTTCTTTCTTTCTCTGGTTTTCTTGTTTTTCTTTCTCTCTCTCTTTCCCTCTGTCCCTCAGAAAGACCGGTAGCCGAGAGATCAATAGCCGGAACACTGTAATTATTATCCTTAATTGTCGATCCTTTCGTGGATAAGATCGAAGAAAGGGGCCGTAGAGGAGAAAGAGGTCCTTCGGTCTCACCGTTCCTTCTGACACGGCCCCTTCCTTCTGGCCAATCAGCGACCTCGGTTCCTTGACTCTTGGACCCTTTCAGAAATAAATCAATTAAGCCGATGCAGCTTGAAAAGGCATCGTCATCATCATCGAGTTCGCTCCCGGATTGAAAGTAATCGAAGCAAGGCGAGAGATAGACTCCGCTTTGCCACTTACAAAAGGCATCAATGTTTCTGCCCAGTACGATAGATCAAAGGACGATAAGAACAATCCTAATTATTGTATCCATAGGGTGCAAATTTTTGGTTGCTATCTCTCTTATCACTTTACAATTTTTTGCTAACTAAAAAAAATTACTATTAGGAAATGGCGAAGATTCACTCTTCAGCTCCAAGCAAAACTTTCTATCCAAAATCTCAATGCTATCAAAACACCCTGTAGACTATAAAAAAACCATCTAGAAATGAAAAAATCATCTGTAAAAAAATTAGACTATAAACCGTACAAGTATACGTTACATTTTCCTATTATTCGCAAAAGAACGTATTTGAAAGCAGTCATCCACGACGGTTAGTTAATAATCCCAAAGAAAATTCTCCCTCACGGTGAAAGGATACATCCGAATCGATTCGATAGTCGTGAAAAAGTGCAGTCACAAAAATCCACGATAATTGCCAGATGGTGCGTTTACACGCTTGTTCATCGTTCTTCTCTAACGCAAAAATAACCTCGCGTTTCCACATCGAAGACACCTCGTCGAAAAACATTGAAATTAGTTTATCCTAATAAAAAAAAGTCACGAAACATCGGCGTAAAATCCGTTCGGAGAATCGTGAAAAACCACGTGCAAAAACACATCACCGACGAAGGTGTCGAAATCGTGCGCTCGTTTCTTGCACGAAACTTGCATTCGTGCAGTTTTTGAGCGTGCAATTAGATGTCGAAGCGCGTGCCGGTAATGTCTCTATGCCGGTTTGCATTTCGCGATCGCCACCTCGCACTTTTCTTGCACCGATTCGCCGGTGGGGACGAGGAACGAGAAAGTCGACGGTGTTTCAGGTGGCTCGCAAGAAAGCGCGACTTGGAAGACGTGGAGGTATCGAAGAGCGCGCGAAGAAACGAGCGTTTAGTCGCTTCGCCACTCGCCGAAGATCGAAGGTGCGATCTTTGAATTCTTTGAAATCTTCTTGCACGTTTTGTATTCCCGGGGTTGGAATATTTTTGGTATTTATGTGCGCGAGAAAGATATTACAGTTTGATTGAGTCTCTGCAGCGCGATCTTGCTGCAGTTGATGGGATTGTTTTATATTTCCATTTTAATTTTATGATTATTTAACTAGAGATAGTTAATTTTAGGTGGGTTTTGAAGAAGCTATGGTATAAGGTGGATAATGACAATTTGGATAGGTATTTTAGGGGAACTGGAGGGTTGAAGAGGACCTGCTGATTTTGGAGGTATGAGGGGTGGCACCCCTTTTAGTGACTCGTTGGTATTGAATTTACTTGAAATTAAACTTTATTCTGAAGCTATAGAATTGTATTTTTTAATCGTAGAGATTCGTAGGATTTCTGGGATGAAAATAAACCACCCCTTGAGGGATAGAGTGGCGCTGAGATGTAGAAATAAATGCCGAAAGAAGAGAAGAGCATTAATTTGCGATAGTTCTACCGTTCCATTTACTGCATAGTATGAAAAATGACAGGAAAGAGGGGTTGGAAAATAACAGAAAATAAAACCAATATCGTTCCGTTTTCTGTCTTCGTGTAAGATCGTGGGACTCTCCCACCCCATCGAAATTCACCATGAATTTTTCGATCGGCCAATTCCCAGCTGCGTCCAATATGAGATTCGTCCCTGGCATACGAGATTTTTTTCTTCCTCTCCCCGTACATTCGGCGCACCCCCTTGCCGCCGATATTTTTTGCCGGCTCGTTTCGGTCGCTCGCGATTCTCGCCTTCTAGGCTAGCCTAAGTTAATATTAATGGGGATATTTATGGGCGTGGGTCAACGGTGGTCACTGCCGGCGCGGCTAGAGAACCACTGATAAAAGGAAATCTGAAAATGCCATGATTTATGGGCCCACCACCCCCTAACATCCCGCTCTTTCTCTCCTTTCCCCCGTTCCCCGTCTATCGAGCTCCCTTAAACGCTGAATAAGTTATGGGCATGGGGAGTGCATTCCTCTTTGGACTTTGTACAACGTGTCTCTCGATTTCCGGTCGCTTGGAAATTTCCCTGTGCCGAAATCGCTCGTGTAATCATTCATCAAATGGAAAAATGGCGATATCTTTGGTGAACCTCTTAAAAAAATAGCTACTCTTCCAACCTGAACCGGTAAAGTTCATCAGGTGAGCTACTATTCAAGTTTTTCACTTGTCTGCCTCAACAATAGGAAATTTCGAATTTTAAAAGTGATTATAAATTAAATAAAACATTTAAGGTGTAGAGAATGTGCCATGAGACATCAGGATGTTGGATGAGGCAAGTGTCCCATCGTTCAACCCTTTGCAGCTTAGGTTTTCACCCTTTGTTTAGGTTTTCACTTCATTTTATTTTCTAACCATTTAATATCGTCTTTCTAATTTCATTTTTGCAATGTGACATAAATATTCGTCAGAAGCTATATCTATTGCTATCAATGAATAAAAATGAATGACCATCGATAGAAAATATTAGGAAATCAATTTCATTTACGTCACTATCAAATTGACAAAATAATTCACACCGTAAAGGGTTAAAGCGATGTCTCTTTTGCAAAAAATCATAAATCTCGAAACGAAACGCAGTAATGGTGAAAGATTCGCATGTCCTCGCCACTTAGCACCCCTCATCATTCTGGTAGCAACAATTAAGCTTCTGTTTGCCGATTCTCCGGCGGCCCAGTCAGCCAACCACCGGCTTTGGATTAGCCTTCGATGCGGGAATCTTTCGTCGTTTCTCTTTCTCCTTCTTGTTTGTTCATCTCTTTTCGTTCTTCATCGTCTCCCGGTTCTTCTTCCTCTCGATCCGCTCGACGGCAGATGACGCGAAGAAGAGGTCCGCTTTTCGCGGAGGGACATGTGGCATGCCGGAGGACGGCAACGTGACTCCTGAAAGAGCATGCTTTATTGCATCCGCCAGAAAGTGCCCCTCTCGAGTAATGCACTTTCTGAATGCCCCTTCCGACTCCAACCAATTTTTTATCCGGGTTTACTGGACAATTTCTTAGTGGTACTCACCTTCTTGGGGAGATACCATGTATGTGAGGAAATATTTGTGAAAAAATTCTCCAAGCTGGAGTAGAAACATAACAGTTAATCCTCTATTGCATGAATTCATATAAAAAAATTTGAATTTTTCATATATTGTTTAAACAAATTGAGATTTTGCAAAACAATTTTTACCATTATATTGATTATTAATAGACGCAAATTTCGTCAATTTACGCAAATGCTCTATCTCTCATAGTTTCCGAGATAATCGACGAAATATACTTTAGGGCCGTCACTTTGGGGGTGGTTTTCACCTCTTTAACGTCGACGCTTGCCGATAAAAAGAAATACGTGTCGAATATTCTAACGAGTACTACATCCTACTAAAATTTCATAAAAATCGGTGTGTGGCACCTCGGGATGTTCCCTTGTTAGAGGAATGGTAAGAGACTTCAACCGGAAGGGTGGCTGGTACCAACCCCAAAGTAGGGTGAGTCAGACCTAATACTTTAGAAATTTTGAAATATCTTTTTAAACTACGTATCAAATTGACCACCATGGTAGACTGTCAATTCTCCTATCAGCAACTCGACCTAAAATGACTTCAGTTATTTACAATTTAACATAAAAATCCACTTAGTCAATCGCGCATCACGTCTGTCGCAGGCAATTGCTCGGTAATATTTTTGGTGACAGTCCGCTCTAATTTTCTCGCGTTAAAACACCATGGGGATATTTATGGGCGACGTTACGTACATACACGTGTTTCGTATATATACTCCGATCTATATTTGGCTGCGCAGCAAACCCACAACCTCCTCGAGGCTCTCTCGTACGCACTTGTGAACTGTGCGGTATGCCAGCCTCTACAGGTTGCTCCTTCGAACAAGTGGTCTTGGGTGCGTGCCGATAATACCAGACACGTGGGCCTCGTTAATCTCTTACCAAAGGTTCTTTCCAAGATTTCAACTCTGACCCTGCACCCCCTTTTTAACCCTTGGAACTTTGAAGGGGGATAATGCAACGATCCATTATGGCGTGACGAAAAATTTGAAATGGTTCCCTTGCAAATGACAGAACACTCCTTTTAAAAAAGAACTTCTTCGGTAACAGAGATTTTTTATTTTGAAATTTTACAGAATTTTTGTATTATCTTTGTCAGAGTTTTAGTACGAATTAAATAGAAAATTGTAACTCTGTCATAAGGGTTGAAAAGAAAGCATTGAATTAAAAACTAGAGACTTATAATTAAATTTCTATATTTTCAATTTCTTTCAAATATATCTCGCTTTCACAATTATCATCCAAGACATCTAATCCTAAACATACACAATTAATCAAATTTCTTGCAACTTCCACATCACGGGAATCTAATTTCACAAGACACCATCTCAAATTTCGCATCAGACTAATTTTCAATGCTCCATAAATTCGCAGAAGGCCGTCAGAATTTTTTCAAATATTTCTAGAATACCATTTCAAACTCATTACAATCAAAGAACACAGAACGATCCAGAAACTCGAGTAGAACGATATCGTTCTCGATCTCGACGGTGGACGGAGCGAAAAAATCGCTTTCGACATGGCGCGTAAAGTCGAGGAAATCGAGGCGAGTATAGGGACGATCGAGTCAGCCTGAGGTATCAGAAAAGAAGCACTTTAGGCACGTCGCCTATCAAGAAGGCGAAGCATGCTTCCGGCAAAACACAAAGGCTGCCTTCATGGTGAAGCCACGAGCGTGTTCTCCTCGTCCACCGTCCTCTTTGTCGTCCTCTGCTCTTCGACGATCGTTGCCAAGAGCCCATGGCTTGCACGCTGTCTGCTTATTCCTTTCGTGCATCAATCCGACTCGTTATTATTGCACGAACGCGACACGGTTCAATTTCCACGTCTCGTTGCAAAGATTTGCCTGGTACTTTGTCTTCTCTTTGCGTAATTATCAACCGTCCCGCGGCTTCTCCGTGCTCTTGCGAGACCGATTTATCGCGAGATGATCGTACGTCATTTCACGGGTGACAGAGTAGGACGTAGTTGGATTTTACGCGATATTTTATTCCCTGTGACAGTAATTCCATGGGGTATAAAGTTCGCAAGGACGAGGACACTCGTGTGGATCGACGTGCTTGCTGTTTTTAAAGTAATTTCAAATTTCTTTTAACTTTATCTACCACTTTGTGCTTCAAGATGATTCTAACCTTTGAACAAACATATAATTTTATTAGAAATAATTTGTAATTGATGATTAAAATTTGTTTGTGAATAATTAGAGTGATGATGGGGTGAAAATTGTAACTTAGAAGTTAAAGAGAAAATTCTTAATTTATTCTACCCTGTGGTAAATTTAAGCGATTAGAACGACAAAGCCTGCTATGGCAATTCAACCCCCTTCTTCATTACGCAGAGGAAGAGGGACCAGAAAGAGAGCTGAGAATACGAGAGGTACGATATCTCGCGCGATTACTCCTCAAGAAGGGGTCGAGATGCACTCCGAGTTATCCATGGGAGGGTAGAATCCTCCCTTCGACTTTCAAAAAGTGTCGCAAGAAATTTCGCGACCGCAAAAGGAGCGGCGAGCGAAGAAAAAACAAAAGGCAACAAGGCGAGAAAGCTCGAGGAGAAACAGAAGCAGGGGGAGGGAAAGAAGAAACGGTAGAGGGAGAGAAAGCAACCCTCGAGACGTGGTGATACTCGGTGGTCTTAGTGTGTCGCTTAGCACCCTATCTGCCAGGATCTTCTCCAACCCCCACAGAGGTTCTCTACCGTGTCTGTTTCAGCCTCTTTCTCTCCCTCTTTCACCTTCCTCTTCGTCTTTCCTTCGTCTGCGACCTCTTCAGCCCCCCGGGGGCTGCGTTTGTCGTGAGCATTACTCACTTTCTAGACGCCTACTTGCGAACCCCATCGTCGAAACGTCCCCGAGGCTCACTGACTACATTAGGGGACAAATCTTCCTCCTCTCGAGGCGATCGAGATTCGCCAAGGGGGTGGCTTCTGATGTCAACCCCCTTGCAAACCGACCGGACACTTTCCTCCGTGGCCGAGGATCTACGTACGTGCTTGCGTGCGAACGAGAGAAACCCGATAGGCGTGAATCCTTCCGCAGATTTATGGCTTTGTAGCTTTTACACTTAGAATTTCGCAATAGGGTAGGTTTGGGGTGGTTTGGGACATGGTTTTGAGGATACTGGAAAGAGTAGGTTGTCGATGGATAAGTCTTTGTTGTGTATTAATTTTTCTAACGGGTTGAATTTCATGGGTTGAGATTAAATTAAGTTATTTACAAATTCTGAAGAATAATATTTGTTTATTTGATATTGAATTAATTATGAATAATTTTCAGAAGCTGAAATTTAAAAATGAAGAGTATTGTAAGGTTGAGATAGTTTAATGAAATTTTTCATTTGGAAGAGGTAGGATAAAGTGAAGGATTTTCATTCTGAAAATTCAGGCGACTAGGTTTTTTACAATCCATTATGGTAATTTGAAATTGTTTCGTCGTTGCGATACGATGCAAAGTGTGAAGATACAAAGGAGAGTTTTTTGCGGGTAGGCAAAAGAAATCCAGGTCTTGTAGGTCGAAGCTGGCGGAGCTGTTGTTGGAGAAATTTTACCGTTGTCGCACACGATTCTTAAAAGGATCGTAAATTCTTCGGTTGTTGCGAAGAATTGCTGTTCCTCGTTAAATCATAAATCTCCCTCGAATGTGTGCTAATTTCTTCGAGCTAAATGGAACGGAGAACCTGATCATTTTCCATTTACTTAAACAGAAAATTTATCAAATCTCTTTCAAAGGATTCTCTTAATATTAACAGTTTCTATCAACATCCATAAAAGAAAGTTAAATTAATAATCACAATTAACACCACATCATATTTATTCTTTTTTTAACTTCCAAGAAATAATCAAATTGATCATTACCCGTTGGAATTATTTTTTATTTGTGTTCCTCAGTGATGTGAAAATTTTATTATCTTCTTTATTCGATTATGTATTTATTTTCTATGTAAAAAATCAAAATTGACGATGACAATTCACGTAGAAAAGGAAAGGTGAAAGTCAATCCACCTTCGTGCGAGATATCAATTTCCACGAGATTCTCACGACCGACAAAAGAACCGTAACGTCAAAGGGTTAAAGCGCGTCGCATGAAAACTGGATCAAGGCGATTCTGGTGAACAAAAAAAGCCGATAGAATTCGAAAAAAGGGAAGGAAAGGAATGGAAGGCGCGAAGGTAGAGATTAGAAGGAAAGGAGAGGACGTTTTTAGACGATCACTGACGCCATGGAGGTGTTGTGTGTGGAGTGACTGATGAGTTTTCCGCTCGATTGGATAACGGCCGAGGCTAACACTCGCTCATTTTTGTATCTTTTTCCACCCCCTTTTGCCAGCATTCGAGCAGCGCGACGAGATCTTCCAACGTCCACCGAATCTGACGGATCTTCGGACGAACCGTGACTTACGATCAAAGAAACTAACAATTCACCCCCGTTCACCGTCTTATTTGTACCAAAATCATCGATGCTACAAATGACAACATCAAAGTTTTTACGGATCAACTAAATAAGTTGAACTTCCTTAGGTTAAAAAACTATATCTTTTTTGTATAATTTTTTCATATCTCAAGAATACGTGACCCATTCAGTTTTCAAGTAGTAACTTGCAGAGATCATTTGGAGAGTAATTGACGTCTATAAAATTAGATTCTTAAATTTCCAATTAACAGACATCTAGGAGTCTTTTTCTAAATTATTATTTAATACACCAGAGTATTAGATAAGAAAGAAGAAGAAGGAAAATTAACTGGAGAACATGTACCAAGAGATTTCAAAGAATTAAGATTCTCTAACCGAATGATCGATCTTTGCGTATCAACGTCGAAGGGCTTCTGAAAAAATTTAGAAATAGTGGAAGAAATTCATAAAACGATTGTCTTCCACGAACTTCCGTTCCGCCAAAAGCAAAATCCACCGCCGCGGTCTGGCGAACGTCGGAGGTAGAAAGACTCGTCGGAGGTAGAAAGACTCGTCGGACAAAGTGGCTGTTGTATTTTTTTTCCGACCTTTTCTCGTCGGTTCGCGACCGATGAGAGGGCCACTGTACTTCCTTCACACCCGTTAGAGACGAGGGGAAAGGCAGGAGTATAAAGACATCCGCTACGTAGAGAAAAAGAAAGAAAAAAAAAATGAGAGGGACCATCTTGGAGAAAGTAAGAGAGAAACTCGGTGGCCGACCGAAAACTGTGGCCCTTCTTGAAAATAATTTGAATAATTACCGCCGACTTTTTCATCGGGGATGCTAAACAGCTGTTGTCTACGGCTCCCTTCGATGGCCCTTGCGAGACGAGAAACAATGCTGGGGACTCGTTAATTTCCTTAAAAGACCACCAAACTCCCTTTTTTTTCTGTTACAATTAAAGCGACGATTTTCAACTCGAAAACGTCGATCAGACTTTGGATTAAAATCAGTGACGTTGTTTGGCGATAATTTATTCTTTTGCTTATTATTTTTAAAGAGTTTCTGCAGGATTGTAATAAATTATCAGTCAGAATTAGACTTTTAAAAGTCTTTCTTTTGGCTGGACTACGTTCGAAAAAATTGCAATTTGTAGAAAGATCAATATAATTGCAATTTTCTCATAACTAAGTGCTTTGAATCCTTTCTTTGTCTACCAAAAATTGGTATTTTGGTCGGAGAGGCATCAGAATTTCCCGTGCAAGCATACCTCTCGTCCCGCGTCTCATCACGAATGCGAGTCTTAAGTTATTCCCAGGCTGTCTTGAGTTATTTATCTGTCTACACCAAAGGGGTGAATCTCACCTCCTTCCATCTGACCGCGTCTTAATACTGTGCTGAGTAAATAAACCTACCAAGCTCCCTGCTTCGCTTTCCAACACCCTTCTGTTAAAAAATTAAATTAATTCGCTATCATCGCCTTAAACTTCTAAACCATTAATACATAACTCCCAAATTATTCAATTGTGTCTACAAATTTATTAAACTAAATTATAAAGATCATTTGAATCTTTCAAAAATACTGCAAAGTTATTTAATTAAATTTAAGAATATCATTGAACATTAAAAATAAATTACAAAATACTTGAATCAAGGTTCAACACAACCCCCGATAAAAATTCCCCTAACCAACTATCAAGATGAAGGCAGAAACCACCGAAAATTCCCATTTAACGGGACAATCAAGAAGAACAATTGCCCGAAGAATTTCACGTAGAAGTTCCGGCGCGGAAAGAGAGCGGAAGGCCGCGGTAAGACTTAATACGAGGCAAGTCGTTCGCCGGAAGACCGCACGGTGTATAAATTCAAAGTAGATTAATATTGTCCCCGCGGCTGTCGCGGCGGCAAACTTATGGCGCTAATTCGGCCGACGAATTATTACTCGGGGCTGCCTCGAGTCAGCCCCACTGGCACTCGTGTGTTTTGCCAAAAGGGAGGCTCAAACGAGGGAGGAGAAAGGGGGATGTGGCACCATGTCGTTAATAGAAGTCGGACGTGCCCTACGGGACACCGGGACGACGTGTCTTTGGATATTAGAAGTCTACTTCATCCTGCATTCGCGATCGCGAAATGACAATGAAACGAGAAAATGGTGATGTCATTGTCTTTTTGTTGCGCCGAGAGTCTAAAGGCTTTATTTTTTAAAGGGAGGAAATTCGATAGTTTTGGGAATCCATTATAGTTCATGAACGTCTTTTATATAAATATAAATTATTAAATTTCTCTCACAAGTGATTTTATTTGAAATTGACCACCCTCTTTGTGAGACCTACCCCTCAACTTGCATGTTTTTTTTTCTAAGGCCCTAGAGCTTTCAAATCTACAAATTAATTTACACTGTCTATAAAAATACTATTTTAAAATTGTCTAATCATCGATAAACTACAGAAAACCCAACAAAATTGCCCACCATGGAAGTCCTCGTCTCAAAGGTAGAAAAAAAAAATCTGAAAAGGGAGCCGCTGCAAGGTCTACGTTAAACCGAGCGAAGAGAAGAGGGTTCGCGCATAAACGCCGTTCGTTGCACATACATTATGCGTCGAGGTGCATTTCGCGTTGCACCGCTCGAAAAGAGAAAGACCTCATAAGCGACAAAGAAAAAAACTGACTCAAACACCCTTCAAAAGGCTCAGTTACTCTTGTCGGTGCTGAAAGAGGAAAAAAAAACGTTTATGTTAAGCCGAAGACTCCAAGACTTTGCTCCATCGAGAATTAAGACATTCTCGAACTAATAATTTTCATTCTCTGCCCGAAGATCTTTTGTCCTTCACTTGCTTTTGTCTTCCACCTATTTTTCTTCTTCACCAATCATCTTAAAAAATTAATCCCCTTATTTCATCCCTTATCCCTCCCTCTTACAATCATTATTTTCCCTGTATTAGAGGCAACCCTTGCAGCAATTGTTTTAATATGAAAAGAGAAGAGATCGAACAAAACAAGATAGAATTTTCCATCGGACAATAGGTGTCAGTCGAGGAGAGTGCAACGCCTGAAGGTGCACCGCTCGAAGCTGGCCTCTGCAATTATGAGCCATACCACGTCGGGACGAGCCTCGTAACGAACTCGCTATATTGCCGAGCATTTCGAAACTTGCCTTATAGCCTCACGTAGACGTGCTCCTCTTTACCCGGTTTCTCCTTCCCCTTTTGCCCCCTGAAGACTTATTCTCTTCGTGTATATCCGCCACCGAGAAGACGGTGCCTCGGAGAATAATGCTCCAGAGATGGAAAAGAAAGGAAGTTCGAGGAACTCTGACTGCAACTTGCATTCCCGATTGCCGACCCGAATCAGTGGATGGCGGTTCCGTTTTAGATAAGGGGAGTTTATTGGACATTTTGCAGGTTCGCCGGTTCTCAGGGATTCGAAGAACGACGAGGTTGAGGATGAAAGGTGAGGCGGTGACGATGGGGAGGATTTTTAGGTAGGAAGACGTAAATGTGGGAAGGTCAAATATAATTATTAAAGTTGTAATTCAATAATTATAATACTTTATTGTCGAAAAAATGTAGTTTAGGTATACTGGAAATATTAACATGTTGTAAAGTCTGTTGATTTGTTCAACAGTGAAATAATTGTAGGAAGGCAATGAAAAAAAATGTAATTGATGTATACTGGAAATATTAATATGTTGTAAAGTCTGTTGATTTGTTTAACAGTGAAATAATTGTAGGAAGGGAATTTAAAAATATAGGTGATGTATACTGGGAATGTTAACATGTTGTAAAGTCTGTTGATTTGTTTAACAGTGAAATAATTGTAGGAAGGCAATGGAAAAATCTTTGTTGGAAAGCATTTCTATAGAATTTCCGGTCATTGAGTCTCTCGAATGCGTTGAGCGAATCTCTGGGATTCCATGGACGAGAATAAATCATATCGTATAAGATATGCCAGGAGGAAACAGCGGCTACCAGATGTGGCTAACGTATATAGTCGCATAGTCGTATAGTCTCGTCGAACGTAGCTTTAAGAGACATGTGTGTCCAAGCCATCGGATGACACTTGCTATATTTAGTCCTGTGGGAAAAAGGGGTTCTCCAGAGGCATAATTACACCTACGCTAGCCCTCCTTCGTTGCTCTGAGAAATCATTTTGTCTCAATCTAAGTTCGGTGTAAAATACTTTTTATGTTCTCGGCGTTCGAAAAATATCTTTCTCCTGTTGACGATGCTTCCTGAATTTTTTCTATTTTATTCCTTCTAGTATATGGCTAATTTATGGTACCACGGCAATGGAAAATACTTATTTCGAACGCTGGAGAACGTAGAATAGGAGAAACTCGACGAATAGATAAAATTAATTGTACGAAATAAGCTCGGATTTCTAATTAATAGGTGTTAGTTGAAATTATTGGCTCTTTTAGATATTTTGCAAATTTTAACTTAATGTGATCCTCACGGTTTGCAATCCACTTAAAATTGTTTTGGCGAGATGACCATAGAAGTTACTGCTGAAATGACTGTATTACGATTCACGTGGTTGAAGTTCCATGTGGAGAACTTGGAAGATCCCACGTGTGATGTGAGAAGACGCGTGGGAAGATGATCATGCTGCCGTCGGCAGCTGTTCACACGTGTCCTTTAAGTTCGTCGCTAAATATCCATCGTTGTCTTCCGTTTCCAAAGTGTTTTCGATAAAAAAGATAAATCCTCGAAGTTCGTTCGCAAACGATTGATATATATCGACTTTATGTGTTATGCTTCCAGAGATTCCTGTGTTAAAAATTTGTAACGTGAATTCACTATCACGCCTTGATGACTGATGATAATAGATTTTCAAGTAATCAATTTAATACGAAAATGTTCATGATATGAAAGAAAGAAGTCTCAGTATTACACAAAGTTAAATTACAATTTGTAGAATTATTGTTAATGAAGTATCTACTTAGCAATGAAGTTCTATTCATCACTTAGAAAACGAACATAGCTCAGAAACACGTTGAAGATGAACTTTACAGACTGTTTCTAATTAGTGTCATCCTTCTGATTGCAGATCGACGTGCCACCAGAAAATGAGGCAGACGTCGAGTCCGACGTAACCAACATTGAGTCCACGTCTCCAGAAAAGGGTTTCAAGGGTGAGTTCAATATTGCTTCCTCCATTTTTAATCTCATTAATCGTCCCCATTCTCCACCCTCCCATTCACCCTCAAAATAAAACACCACCTTATTCCTTAAAAAAAAAGGGAAACAAACATTTCCCCAACAGACACATTACCACTTTACATTTTTACAAATTGATCTCCAAAGGAGTTGCTTCAATTAAGCAAAATTCTCACAAATTCTCCTACAAATCGATCGTCGAAGTAAACTACAGCACCGTGGCAGGTCGTAAAGCAGGAAAATCGTTTCCTCGAATCGGAAGTCGCGAAATCAAGATTCGAAAAGTCGAATTAAGGCACGCAATGGAACAGAGTGAAAGAGAAAGAGTGACTTCCGCGGCGATCTCTCCGAGGAAAGCAATCCACTTAAGTCCCAACCCTCCGATACCAGTCCTATTCCCTCTGAAGAGGAAGGTCGTCGAGGTTTTGTTCTCGAACAAAAATCTGACAAATATGCCGCGATTTGCCGAAGAATAGAGGCGAAGTGCAGCCACCACCCCTCTTTTAGCTTCTCGTTTCTTCGAGGAAGAGTCGAAGAGAGTCCGAAAGTCCCTCCTCGACTCGGCCTCCTTCTTCACCCCCGTTCTCCACGCCGAAGAGAGTGAGAGGAAGTGGGGTTGGCGCAAAGGGTGACTCTTAAATTACTTAGACCGAACAAAACGTAACAAATGACGGCGAATCGGGCCACTTATGCGATATTGGCCCATCACTGCCACCCACGTATATTGATACGTCGCATTAGGGCTGCCAGACACCCCCTTCGACGTGTCTTTCTCTTGCTGTATCCTGCGTGCCTTTACCCTGGACTTTCAGAGGGTGAGATCGAATGATCGCTGCTCTTTGAATTTCTCTCTGGTTAGTTTGACGGTGGTTACTTGGAAATTTGGTATTTTTGGAAGAATTCTGTGTTTTGAGGGGCTCTATTGTTACGAGGGTTAATTAAAATTTACGAAGTGGTAGTATTTTGATTATTTTGTTAGTCGTGCTAAGGCTAAGTTTTTTTCCTTTGGAAATATTCAAGATTAAAATAATTACTTTATTTATTTTACAGTAGTATTTCCATATTTTGAATGTCAAATGTTTTTCGCCTATTTTGGCAAAACTTTTAATAATTTTTTTGTTCGTTTCAATCGACTTGAAATGTTAGAAGTATGTTTGCATGGTAAATCCGTCTCAAGGGGAAATATTGCAAAGTGATCTTCTCGATCGTTTCGAGTTTCTCACGCGGGGGTAGTTTTATCCCTCTCATAGTGCCATTTCTCTCTCTTTTCTGAGCTTCTCGACGAGTCCTTCGGTTATTAATGGTTTTCACGAACTCGGTTCATTAAGGAGCTCACGAAACTCCGCGGCACATTTATGAGAGAGAGGGAAACAGAGGGAGGAAGAGGGAATGCCACCCCTTCCATCGTACAAGAGGGTGTTCTCCGCCTGCAACATGTCAGAAACGGCGGTCGTACTTGAAATTAGCAACGTACATTATTTTCAAGACGTTGCAACTTTCCAAACCCTTTCGTGTACTCTACTTGCTTGGATTTTCGTTTCCCATTTCTCAAAACAATTTATGACTCTCAGCAAACCAACTTTGACTTTGTCTCAAAACGTTCATCGATCTCAGAATCTCCCATTTCTTCAAGAATTCCGAACTTGCACTAGTTTTCCCGCCAAAATTCTCTTCCCACTTTGCTCAAGTTCCATCAAAAGCAAAAATTCAATAAAAATACTATAAAAAATCAAAGAGGAAACGAAAGAAAAATAGTCAGAAAGAGAAAACTTAAGAATAGAAATAATTGGAGGAGAAAATACAGAGAATTTCAAAGATGTACCTGTCACCGATGCATTGTTGGACCCTCAGGGTGAAAATTATGCAGGAACTTGAAGCTTCTAGTAAAATGCATTGGTTTCCAGGACTTTTTCCTGCCCCTCGAATCTCACCTTCCAGGTCCCTCGGCCTGGCATTATGCTAGAGCAGAAGGTAATGCAATAATAAGTATAAGTTAGGAAGAAGCGCCCTGCTCGAGGAAAGGGAGTTATCCTGGCAATCTTCGCCGCCGACTGACTATTATGTCGTTCCGGACCGGCCCCGAGCATTTTCACGAGCTCGAATGGCTTCGTTGCGTTTCCTTCGACGTTTCAAGGTGGATTCTAGGTGTTGAAGGAATTACATGAACGATGAGTTCCTTTAGTAGCTCGATCCATGCTTGTTTTAAGTCAGTTTTTAATGTATCAACCCCCAATCACTCAAATAAGTACTTGCAGTATAACAGAAGGTTAACAATAAACCTACCAAAGCAAGTAAAATAGCTGGTTCCTTATTTTTTATAAAAAATCTCCGAGTTTACGTAATACATTTATTTTGAATAATATATTTAATCCTTTCTAGAAATTTAGTTAAGATATTGAAATATAAGAAATTTAATGACCGAAATTTTAGTGTCAAATAGGAAGGGTGTAGTGGTTGTGATGTTAAAGGCTCGGACTTTTAATTAATGAATGTTCGTATAAAACTCTGACACCTCTGAGAACATTATTCTTTTCATAATTCTGACAATAGAAAAGAATTTTACAATTTTTTTGAAGAAACTAGGAAAAAGTAAATGACGAAGCATAGTAGATATAAATTGAACCTCCCATTGTAAGTATCCGGCACATTGTTTAAAAATTATTTAACTCATCTTCAACCCTAGGTTTCAAACCTTTTATTAATTTCTCGATTCCAAGGTCCAAAAAAAAATTCTGAGGAAGAAATAAAAAAAACCACCCCGTCTCCCTACGAGATAGATTGCGAAGTCGTCTTCTCTTTCGCACATTTTTACTGTCTCGAGCTCAAAAAAAAAATTCCGAGCTTTTCCAGAGAATGCAAATGTTCCCGGTGGGTTTTTTTGTTGAAAATACCAGATGGTGGTTCCAAGAGAAAGCCGATGGGATTGGAGAGAGACCTACATCCTCCTATAGCGTGCACCGTGCTCTCAGAGGGTGGAAAAGGGGATGTCGCGCGTACATAGACCTCTCTTTCTCCTCTCATTCTCTCTTGTCTCTCTCTTTCTTTCTTTTTTGCTATTAGCTAAGTATACCGGCTCTGGCTTATGTTAAGCTTCGGCAATTATTTGTCATAGTCAGCTAAGACGAGAACGCCATGGAGGCTGACGAAGAAGGGGGTGGTGAACGGAGATCTCTAACCACCCCTCGCTTCGAGTAAAACCTTCTCATCAATTTCACTGTGATCGTCGTTTCTACCAGCTCTTTTGAGACTCGACCTTCACCTCCTCTACAAATAGGTCAGCTATTGCTAGTTTTGCTGACTCGTTTGTTCGTTAGTCGGACACTGTTATATACTAGGTACCCTTTTGTCCATGGTTTGACGTTTCTTCTCGGTAGAACAATTTTTGGCGGGAACTTTCGGGGAAAGTTGTTGGAAATGTGATTTTCTTGTTTAATTGAGAAGAAATAGGGGTTTCATGTTTGTAGATGTTTGATTGCAAGGTGATGTAAAAGGGTGTGGAGTGTATGATATGTTTTGGAAGTGTTTTCGAGTAAAAATGTTTATGTTTCTTTCTTTTGGAGGTGTATGTACCACGAATGCAGCGTTGCACTAAACACTGCGTTCGTGACACCATTCAACCCATCATTTTCGACGGCCTTAATGTGATTTTAAAGAGCGCCACGAGTTTGGCCCGTCGATTCTGAGGATTTCCGTGGGTCGTTTGAAATTGTTCTCCCATGCTTCCGTTGGTGGAACCTTCTTCGTCTTTTACTTTGTTGATTCTTCCTTGTTTCTGAACTTTTTGATTTGTGGTTTTATCCCTTTTCGGCATACGGGACTTTACATGGTATTTTTAAAATATTTGAGAGGGCTCTAAGGGGTTAGAAGTAAAACATTTCATTTTTTTGCAACAGCTGCTATCAGACTATTTTTTGAATATTTTTTCTACAATTTCCTGCGAAATAGAAAGATTGTCTTTCATAATTTATTAATTACTTTAATCTAACTTTGAAATTTTCAAGTCTTGCAGATAAAGAACATTGAGCAGCTCAGACATTTACATTTTTCAAGATAAATTAAAAAATTGAAAAGATACTGATACAAAATTCGAATGATCTTAGATAGAAATCAGCACAATCAGACATTTTCTTTGTTCTATTTCAACGTTAATACCGTGAATGATTTTAATTGTTAAAATGCTACAAAACTGTTCTCCTTTCATCGAATTTTAGCGCAGTATCTTTGCAAGGTTTACATCTAAATCCACCTCTCGATATCAGACTTCTTGTGGCTGCCGAGAATTACTTCCACGTTCGGCTGAATATCGCGAAAAAGGATTCCGCGGTCGGAGACAAAAGAAGGAAGGAAAGAATGGAGCTCAGTCATTTCCTGCTCGCTGGAAAAACATTTCGGAAAAGTCAGTCAACCGCGAAGCGCATTTCATTCGATTCCATGGCTGTCCACACGCTCGATCACACGTACATCGACACACATGCACACATGGCTGTCTTTCGTGAAAGGACCCTCTATGAAACAATAGAATAAACTCAATCCCAGTTGTCCATTCGTTCTCCATAGCGAACAGTCATTCACACTGAGAAGAAAAATTCGAACAAGCTGGACTTTGGAGAAAATCAAATCTAAAGGAATTTTTATTAATTAATTAACTCAATTTCTCTTACCTCTTTAAGTTACTTTGAATTTTTTTCAATTGTCTGTGTCTACTTTTTAGATCACGAGCAATTAAATCAGTCAAGTTTTAACCCTCTTTTATTTACAGTAACATCTTTATTTAATATTTTTAATTATATTGGGTTAATCTTTGGTAGATTTAGAGTTAACGTAATTTTCTATTTAGCGCAGATTTTCTCCAGGACCATTAAATTTTGTAGAACACATTAAACTCCTTTTTTTTCCCATAGAAACATCTCCTACAGAATTGCGACCACCAGTTACCTGACACTTTCTTCAACTAATCCTCTTCCTAATCAGTTTCAATATTTTTTCAATATTTCTCTTTAGGTTTACAGAATTATTCGCTGTTTCAGGAACAGAATTAGTGCCAAGCTGATCTGCGCCAGCGGAAATAAGAGGATAGCCAATTGCGTGGAAACGAGCCGTTCAATAACGATAGTCGATCTAACAAAATATTTTTGTACACATTATCATGTTATATATATACACACACTTGATCGATGTGCGTGTATGTATATATATGTATACATATACAGATATGTTACCAGATATCCAATGAAAACCCTTAGAACATCCGTTGTCGAGAAAAAAAAAAAAATCGGAAATAAAGTGTATCGTTACTCGTTATTTCGCGAACAGGTTTTTGATTGCTGCGAAGACGAACGAGAAAGATGGTGCTGAGAGAAAGAAGTAAATGTAGATCCTGAAAATCGCGAGCTTTAATTCCTTTTTATCAATTGATTTTCAGCGGTGAACCGATGAGAAACTTCCTGTTATCTTTACGAAAAGACAGATTTTTTTACAGAGTTGCGGCGGCTCGATATGGTCGGACGATTATTGTCGAGAAAGATGTTTCTGTTTTATCGAATATTTAAGGTATTTGTATTATTTCGTGTTTTCATTATATAAATTCAATATTTTTTGAACTATTCCTTTTATTGTATTTTAGGTCTGAAGTTATTCAGAGTTTGTAGATTAGATTTGACCGTTTATTGGCTCAATGTTTTTTTTACCACTTTCGATCGGTATTTTTAATAAATGGTCGGTATTATACTGATGATACGAAAATATAGATTAAAATATCTGTAAATATAATAATATATCATTATACGAAACGAACGTTCGATATTTATAATAAAATGTTAATATATAACGACATAGGAGATCGTAAAATAAATAAAATTTTACTGATAAAATACAGTCTTTTAAATAACTATACTGACTATTTATTTAAAAAAAAAAGATACAATTCGTTGATAAAAATACCGATCAAATAAATAAAACTCACTGAGTTATTCGCAAATCGAGAAGGTGCATTGATTCTTTTTAAGTCTTTGGTAAAAAAAAGAAATAAAAGGATGCAATTTTCACACCTTAACAAATTTTCTTTAAATAATCCATGGATACCAGAATGATTTAAGTTTCAATAAGCAATTAATCATCGGCAGGATGTTTGAATAAAGTCTGGAAGAGAAGTGGTGTTAATAACACAAAATGTTTAACGAGTTCAGCCGGACGAAGACCGCGATGCGTTTCGTCAAGATTA
Source organism: Cerceris rybyensis (assembly GCA_910591515.1). NCBI lineage: Eukaryota > Metazoa > Arthropoda > Insecta > Hymenoptera > Crabronidae > Cerceris > Cerceris rybyensis. Next base: position 3,599,592 of record OU342801.1, on the reverse strand, counting down.
ACACTCGCATGCGGGCCCTTCGTAATACGAATTAGGGAAAAACCTTGATGGCCGTGGCATTTGTAAGGATTAGAAAGGAAATAAGTAAAAAAGGGGCTTAGCATGGACGACGTTGAAAATCTGGCTCACCCCAATAATCCGGGGGTGATTTTTCCAAATCTTCCTCTCACCAATTTCCTTTTCTCGCGTTGTCAAAGAATTTTCACGATCAGTTCAGAATTTCACCTTTAATTAGAATCCTTTGACTTTTATTTTTTCCTAGATATCTATGATAATATTCGTAAATTTTTTTAATGATTCATACTAAATATAAATTAGAATTATTTTAGAGAGAAAATTCAAACAGGTTTTTTACGATTCAAATTTCCTGATGAGAGAAATTAGAAATATTTGAATAATTCTTTGCATAGAAATCAATTATTCTAACTATCTTTATAGAATAGATATATTTCTGATAAGAAATTTTTAGGATTTTGAAAATCAAAAGCAACAGGATTCATCGTGAAAAAGGTAAGAGGTTTTCGCTTTTAAATTAGACTTCAATCAATGGAAATGGTGCTTCCACAAGTTTCTACAATGTTCTCGTAAAATAGGAAAAAGTCACAACTCAAAATTGGTACCTGTTAATTAATTAACGCTCTTCACGGTGGACCCGATTCTAGTCTGGCCCCTGACGATTTACAGGGAAGTTTAATTACGCGGTGCCAAGTTTAATGTAGTTAGGCCCATTGAACTGCCGGCAAGATTGTTTTACAAAGTAAATGAGGCAATGATGACTCGAGGCTTCGGGACCACCTAGAAACCCGCCCAAGTCCTATGGCCTTGCCTTTAAACTCCTCGACAACTAATTAACGCCCGCCCGTTCCATGGATATTCCTTAACAACGATTTCTCCAACTTTCGGAATTTCGACACCTTGCGATCGATTTTTCCGAATACCGTAATTGTCAAATTACATTTCTAAACGAATAATCTTGATACCTACAGAATTTAGAAAATATCTCCTTCATCTCTAAAATTTTAACTGGCGCTGAATGCTAATTAATTTTTTTTCCCATCACTGAAAAGAAAAAGTGAATTTCCACCTTATTATTAATTTTCTCACTATGCTATAATGAATATAAAATATGGAAAATTTTCAAATTGGGATACTTAACACTAAAAAGATTAGAAACTTTGTTCTCATCCAAGTTCTCATAAAGTGCTTCTCTCTGTTCAAACTACCCTTACCAAATTTCAAATAGAAGTCCTCTGTTTCCAAATTACAACCCCTAAAGAGAGTCCAGTAATTCTCCAAAACTAACCAGTAACCCTGCAACAGCAAAAACCACTGTCAAAGTTTCATTCGCAAGGAAAACAGAAGCTTCGTCCCCACTTCCGCCGGAAGAGCCGCACGAGGGTAAGAAAAAAAGGGCAAAGGGCGTTTTGCTTCGCGAAAAGGAAGTAGAAAGAAGAAGTGTCGACCTTGAAAAGCTTCTCGCTGATTTTTCCTCATCTAAGGTCAATCGTGAGAGAAAAGTTGGAAGATCCTCTCTCGGAGGATCTCTGGAGGGATCTTTCTACTTGATCCTCCGATACGCTTCTTCCCGAGGACAAAACTATCGCTGGCTGGTAGACAATGGGGAGAAACTGGCGAGTCAAACGCAAAGCTGAGATGACAAATGAAAGGAGAGATCTCTTCGCGAGAAAGCAACCCCCTGAGAAGAGGGAGAGGGAGAAGTCTGTTTCATTTGTAGCCTGGATATGTCGCCGAAGAGATTCTCCCTCTTCGTCGAGTTCCTCGCTGGTCTCGTAGTCCGGGAGATCATCCCGCCCTTTTATACTTAAAGGGTTCTTTGGAAAGGGTAGGGGTTGTTTTAAACGGTGGGAATTTGCACGATCATTTCGTTGATTTTCATCTTGGAAATTCGGTTCGGTGGAAATTTTCAGAAGAAAGTCAATTTAATTGTTTGATTGTGTGTAAATAGTTTAAAATATTTTCACAAGTAGTGTTATTTGTAGTTACATAGAAAATTTGAGGTCAATGAGTGTCGAGACTTTCAACATAATTATTTCAGTACTTTAACCCTTTGCACTCCTGTGTCGAGTTACACTCATCACAGCTTTCCAAGGTACTTAACATGTCATCTATTAATTATCACCTTTCCAAAATTAGTAATAGTTTTATATCTTAACATAAATATCCCACGGTCCCTGTGATGCTTCGTAGTATTAAGTAGAAATTAATAATAAACAGTAGAGAATTTTCCAACAGTATATTTTCTTATCCGACGAAAGGTAAATTAATTCGGAGTACAAAGGATTAAGGAATTTCTTTAAAATTAAAATTCGAGTTTTCGTGCAACATTGTGTTAATAAATTTTGATAATTGTTGAAGAAAAAAATCTGCCGATCTCCGATTGTGTCTGCAATCACGTAAAAGTCCAAAAAGAATAATATTCCCACCGTATCGTTTGAATTTCAGTAAGAGGTCGCTTCGTTAAACCTTAATAAAGATCGACGTAATGGATTTATCCATAAGATCTAAGAAAACCAGTGGTCCAGAGATTTATTTCTTCACCGTACACGTCAGAATCGTTATCGTCGACGAATCGGGGCGCGTTCTTGCGATTAAGAGATTAATTTAATAATTTCCCTCGTTCTACCGTCTCATTATACCAGAATCCAGCCGGTATCGTTAGATCGCCATGTACCTGCCTCGATTCTCCGATGTTTTTCGATTACGCGAATTTCATCCTGCCCCCGGAAACCCTCCTCGTTCGATTCTCACGACTTAACTTGAATTATACTTAGCGATTATCTCCTCTCCTTTTTCCACGAAAACCTCGACAACCGTGTCATCGTCGTTCCGTTGTTAATTCCCTTAATTGAACCCGAGGAATCGGCGAGTATCGTGCTTTTCAGAAGCGAAATTCTTGGTAATAAAATCCAAGGTGGAAATAGATGGTGGAAGTTCAGTCGAGCGGCAATGGAATACAAAGAGAAAGAGAAAGAAAGGAAGAGCAAGAAAAGTATATAATAATCGAGTTTCCTTAAGCTCCGAGCAACCGAGCGGTTACCGTAAACGGCACGTACTTGGTAACAGTAGGAACATGTTAATTAGCGGTAATTAAAAGCACGCTCTACGAGCACTGCCACCGTGGATCGGATAGCCGATACTTCGGTGCTTCCTTCTACGCTCGACTCTCCTTTTAAACAGGGATCTCCCTTCGTTTCCTTGCTTTCCCTTCGTTTCCTACCTGCATAGACACCTCGCAGGACACGCGGTTATAATTAATTTATTCCCATCGTGGCTTGTTAATCGAATAACCATCGCGAGGAATTAATGAGAGGGTCTAAGAACCGGAGCTTTAATTGGATCGCGAATGGACTCTACGTGGGGATGATTTCTAACGATATTCCATCGGGTTTGCAATGCTTCTAGATCCTTAAGTTAAATTGCAAATTCTATGCAGTTTTTTAACCATCTATGGGCCCCTGTAACTTTGAGTTAACGGAAGACACATCTAAACTTCTATTCTTCAAAGTCAAACTTGTAACTTTGCCAAATATTAGAATTTAGCTCGTGAAAATCATGAAAATTCTTTTCAATCCAATATTTAAAATTCAAATTAAGTAATTCATTCTTTAAAATAGTATTGTCATCATTTTCTAATTGTTCCAGCGTCAAAAGGATCTTTAGATACCACAAAAAATTGAGACTATAGGGGGTTAAACTCAATTTAATTTTTTACAATCTAATTTAAACAAAATCTAACTACCCCTAATAAATGTCTGTAGAAAATATTCTATAACAAATAATCTTGATCTGTTCCGAAGAAACGATTGAGGGCTACTCACTTCGTTGCGGATTCGAGGGGCCCTGAAATCAAGTAGGAAATTGTGTGGACCAGCTCGTTAATTTGCCAACAAACGGAGAGATCGATTGGAACAATAAGAAAACGTAACCCCAGAGATCGAAGGGCCAGCGACGGTTACCCCCCTCGGTTGCCATATTTCTTCCATTCTACGAATCCCGCGGACATTGATAACCGATCGATTAATTCGAGCCGAGTCGACGTCCATCGCCTCCTCGACGGTCCCCCTTGTCTCCCTTCTTGGTGAATATTTTTTTCCTCACCCGTAGGGCCTCCTCCTTAAGTCAGATCGCAGCAAGATGGCCGCGGGCCCCGGTAAATAAGCGACTGTCATCTGACGCCCGCAAAAACCGGATACACCGCGGCAGACTGGTCTCCGTTCTTCCCTTCTTCGTCCTCTATCTTCTTTACCCTTTCTTTCTCTCTTTCTCCCCTTCTATTTAACCATCTTCCTCGTCCTTCTCCTCGGTCGCTCTTTACCTTTATTCCCTTTCGTTTCGTTCATTCCCTTCCCTTCTTCTCTCCTCCTCGTCCACCTCCTTTCTCCCTTTCCGACTTTGTTCCTCTCTTTTTCCCTCTATCATCTTCTTCTTCCACCCTTTCTTCTCTCGGTTCTCCTTATTTCGCTTCACCTCTCCACCGGTATCGACTTCCTTCCCCTTTCGTCGCCAAGTACGACGGATTAATTACAAAAAATACGCGCCGTCGCGAATTGGAAACGTCGTTCCACGAACGCCAGCGTGGAAAGGGAGAGCAGACGACTGAGAAGGCGAGACAGAGTTTTTGGGCACCCCGTGGAAGATGGCCCAATAAGCGATCGATGTTCACTGATGAACGACACTCGCCCCCAGGATACCGAGTCGGATATTCGCGACAGCTGCACTGCTGAGATATCTTTGGCCAGTTTGGGCCCTCTTTCCACTACTCTTACTCTGTCTTCTTTTCTCTATTCTTTCCTCGCTTTGTTTCTCCTCCCTTTCTTCATCTTTCTGTTTATTTCTTGCTCTTTCTATTGGTGATTTGTCGATCGAATTCCTTTTCTGCTTGTTCTTTTACGATTCCTTCGAGTTACTTGATGGAAGAGTTGGTGATCGTGGATTTTCTACCTTTATTGGTCCACATAGATTGTTCTTCCGGGGCCTTATTATTTTTTTATAAGGATTTCTGTATATTATATATTTTTTAGGGATGATTTAATATTAGTTTTGTGATTTGTGATAAAGGAGAATGGGAGAAAATATAATATCAGTGATAGACGTTCTTTCCCCTCGGTGTTTGCAATTTCTCGCGAATTTCGTCAGAACCAGCATGGAATTCGAGCCGGCGGACGTTTGTTCTGTACGAGCCTCGCGGATCCTTTATTTTCGGCAATTTCGAGACAAATGGTCGGACGTCCTGACGGGCCATTATAACGACATTAGGGCTGCTTCTACGAGGCGCATGGAATAATCGAATCCACGAGTAATCGGGCAACCTTTTTCCATGGATATTCTAATACGAATCTTTCAAATACAGTCACCAAGCTCTTTAACCCTCCCAGTCTCTGAATTCTCATATGTAATGGAGGAAAAACTACCCCTAAAATTAATAACCCACTCCACAGTCGACCTACCATTAAAAAAAGAATCGAAAACGAAATTCATTTATCTAATTCCATCTTTCTACTTTAATTATCTTATTGTGCCTGAGACTTTCAACTTTACTAAATCATTAATTAGAGGGTAAAATCTCTCCCACCAAAATTTCTAAAGTGCAACAATTTTAATCGTAGCATCCACCTAAGCTTCTAAATTATCAAAACTGTAACAAACCTTTTAGTAATCACAACTACAAATGTCCCAAAGCTAATAGAGAATCCAAACCCACCCTACTAATTATGAATTTTAACCTTCAACCCCTTAAAAGTCTTTGTCAATTTCTCTTCACCGTTGCCATACATCATAAAAAATTAAGTGACTTCCAAGTCGTCCAAATCATAACCCACCCATTGCCACAAACCAACTTTCATAACCACCCCTATCTCGTTTCTTCTCGCCCCCTGTTAAAAGTACCGAATAAATGAAATCTCATGGAATCATAGTCAGATAAAATGTCAATCGGGTCTTCGGTATCATCGAGTATGGTCGATTAGGCTCGAATCGGGGGTAAAAGGGTGGATAGAAGAGACGTCGGTAGGGATACCGGCGCGTCCCTACGTTTTTCGTGCCGGCGGTCCAGCCTGACAGTGGAATTGGGAGGAATTAAAAACGAAGTGAAATAAAGCAAAAGGCAGAGCGACGAGGAGACGTAGCCGGGTGCTTTGTGATGTTCCCAGAGACCGACTCCCTTCCCGGTCGTCTCTTCTCCTCCCTTCGTCTTCCATAGGACCTTTACTCTTTCTCTTCTTCCTCCGTTTGTCTTTTACTGTTCTTCTCCCTTTTCCACCAACGCTCGTCCACCCTGGACGTTCGTGCAGCGAGGAACTAATTTGAGAGGAGTGCTAGCCAGAGCCCCTGCTAGTTGGCAAAAACCAATCAACCCCCTTCTTAAAGAGGAATTACCATTTCTAATTCGTCTATCGTGAATTAATACTCGAGGACACGAGGGGTTGTCAGGTTGCGAAATTTCTCTACGTCTGTCTTCGAGTCGCGCGGATACCCTTTGTAATTCCAAATTGGTGTATCAATATTTAAGGGCTTCTAGGAGACACAGGATTATTTATTTGCTCCCGTTGTGAAGTGAGTGTTTGTGGATACTTGATTGGACTCCTTCTTTTTTTAATTTTCTGCCAGTAACGGTTTAATACTCTTTAATTTAATACTCTTTCTGATTGAAACTTGATACTGTTTGTAATTGTGAGTGATATTTGTCTATGGAGAACAATGGATCTTAGAAAATCATTTTCAATTTGTAGTAATTGGTGGAGGGTTGAAAGGGTAGTAAACTTTTATTGACATTTTTAAATGTCTTTTCCTGATGGTCTTAGAAAATGGAAATATAGGTATAAAGTTATCTGAAATTCTTACTGTACTGTAGAAGTTTAATTAACAATTATTAACTAATTCCTCTGGGAGGATGACCATTGTTAAACTGTCAATTTTGTTATTGGCTTGAAACGACAGACGGTAGAACGTGGTCGCAATAGCGTTCGATCGAGGAATTGCGAGGGTGGTAAACGAAAGAGAGAGATATCTCGTCAGAGGGCCAGTATTAACGATAATTAGACAATTAATTCCTCGTCCCAGGCCAATGGAGGAGATCGCTCGACCGGCGGCCGAGACAGCGCCGACTATAAATTCAGCAATTATCGCTCTAAAGTGTAATTGGACCGATCCTCCGCTCGAAACTTTGTGGGAAAGCAGTCGACCGCGACATTGGCGCCAATTTACTGATCGCGTTAAGTCTTCGCTGGTTCTAATTGCACTTACGTCTCCGCATCATTAATAATCGACGCGAGGAACTATCGATTTATCGTGCAATTTACAATTGATTCATCTTTAATAAATTTTCTAAAATCCATGTTTTCATATAATTGTACCGTTGTGCTAAAAATGTCATCTTCCTTTCTATGAATTGATTGTATGCAATCAATTATTTCTCATGTGCAAAAAAAGATATACTTCTTTGTCATTTTTCATCATCGATTAGAATTGTAAATTGAGGGTAACTTATTCCAGAAATTTGTTGGACCATTAAAATTCAGAAGATTGAAATATTTACGTTGCAGTAGGAGAAAAAATGAGCACAATATGAATTAGGATTAGAAGAGAATTCTAAATTTTCTTTTTAATATTATTACTGGACATAGCTTTCCACTTAACCCTTTGAGGACTAACAACGCATATATGTGGTCCGAGAAAAATGTAATTATAATTTATCGCAGTATGTATACGCGATAAGAGTTTAAAAATTGATATACAATCATGGAAATATGATAACATAGATAGTAATTAATAATTTACATATATTAATAGTCTAAGTTGTTGGTTAAAAGGTAGTTTTGCAACGTCAAATAAATAATTATCTCTCAATATTCAAAAATATCTCCATCCGCGAAGGGTTAATTTTATTTTCTGACAATTTAATATTGACTTTCCAATTTCATAATGATTTTGTGATATTACCTAAATATCCGTCAGTACCTATAGTTAATGATATAATTAAAAAATTGAACAACCAATGATAGAAAATGTTACAAAATTAATTCTATTTACCTCAGTACAAAATTAACAAAATATTTTGGACCGCAAGGGGTTAATTTTCCAAAAAATTTCAATAAATAGCAGAGGTTTGAGTCTTTGCAAGTATAACGCGACAACCTCAAGAAGTCCCCTCGGGGGTAGGCCTGTTTCGGCAGGATCTGATTCGCCCGGCGTCATAAAGGTTTTTCAATGTTACGACTTTGTCAAGTGCCTCCTTCAGGAGGCTGAGCAGGGTGGATTAAATTAAAAAAACGGTGCGAATAGGCGGTATTTAGCGAAAAGCTCCGCCGCTCAGGAGACTTCTTGAGGTTGTCGAACGATACCAGACCTTTTTTTTTGTTGTTCCACAATTTGGCGGGACATGAAATCGAGATCATTTGGCAGCCGTTTTCGGCGTTGGACATATCGTGGACCACCTTCGCTGGAACGCGAAGGCTTTTTCACGACTTTCTAGGAAGCCCTTTGCAGCACCCGCCGAAACGTTTGTCCCCGAGATGCCGTTGATCTTTAAAGGCCCTTTCGGCCCTTCCTAGACTCCCGGCTACCGATGCATTCCTAAGGTGATCCCAATGATCTCTGCATTCCACGATCTGGTTGTACAGAAATCAGGAGGAAAGTCCTTCGTCTCGTGCAAATTCAATTAACTCGGAAATTCGATACAACGAAATGAATTCGTCACGTTGAAACTTTGAGCAATTGTTATTAAACTTGGCCTCGTGCTAAATGTGCACTTCACTCTCGAACGAACGACAGATTGCGAAATTTTCTTGGACGTTCTCAACATTATGAGTATAACATTCAACGCAATGGAAAAAAAATAGTAGACATATTCCCTAAAAGTTCACGACGTTCAAAAGGTCCTTAACACATTCAATGTCATATTAAAAATAACCAAATTTCTTTTTTCTTTACCTAACATCAGACTTCTTATCTTTAACACTAGAACTACCAAACCAGTCAAAATGACTGGTACACAATTTTTTCAAAAAATTCTCCAAGTTTACATAAGAGTCATGGAATAAATATTCTACGTTTATATCAATAAACATAAATCAACCAATTGATCAATATTTCCGCCACTTGATTCCCCCTTCTTCAAAGTACTTACTTAATTTATTGAAATATGTTAGATTTGAGGCCGGTAATTCTAGTATTAACCTCGATTGACAGAAAATCCATGATAAAATAAACAAAAAAACTAACATTTCCATCCAATGTAAATCCCACAATTAAAAATTACTCCCTAATCCCACAAATATCACATCCATCACACCCCTATCCAAAATCGCTAATTTTATTATGAACCACCCTCTCCACAATTCTTCCCCAAACGATTCACCTCCTTCAACACCTTCCACTCCAACCACCACCCCTTTCAACCTCTAAAAATTCACCCCAACCAGAGAACCACCTCAAAATAAATCCACCAAAGCTAGAACATACTTCCATACCCACAAAGCGCGCTGTTAAAGCCGAATGAATATTTCCAAGAGCGATCCAATTACACGTACATTTGCCAATCGTCGTGTAAAACACACCCCCATAAGTGTACGCACACTGGTTCACCACCATGTACGGGTATTCGTTTGTATCGTGCGTGTATATAAATATATCCACGCGAGCATAATACCGCACGGCAGGCTGGCTCTCTGGACGCAATTATCCCATTTAAATTAAGCCGCATAATTGGACGGCCGTCTATTCACACTCGTAAAGCGCGAGAGCTTTTACAGCCCTGGCAAGGATGAATTTAAGAAACGGCCGCGGGAGGAAGGAGCCGTGGAGAAGGATAAAGGGAGAAAAAAAGGACGAGGGATCCTGGAGGGCAGAAGGGGAGGGAAAGAGAGAGGGCGGTTCGCTTGGTTGAAAGGATACTGCTACTGTTCGCCGCTGCGAAACGATTTCGTCTTCTCAGGACGTACTTTTCTTTCTTTATAATTCTCTGTTGGTCCTTTTTAAGTGTTTTGAATTTTTTTTTAAGTTTCTGTGTTGAGACGGAAGCTGGTTTGTTCTTGTTTCCTAGCTGTTTCTCTGTCGTTGTTTGTTCTGTTGGTTTGAATTTTTTTTTGGAAGTTTATGTGGTTGGAAAACTTTAGTTTTTAATTGTTGTAATAGTTTTTTTCGTGCAGTGGGTTAGTTATATTTTTATGATAATATAGAGTGGAAAGTGGAGGAATTATTCTGCTGTAAGGTTGAGAGGATCGTGTGGGACAGATAATTGCAGTTTTTCGCAGAATATCGCTTGATCCTTGGCACAGTGGAAAGATTAATTTCCCTGAGGCACCGGGCAGCTTGATTTCCGATTCCCTTTTTAAAGGTTTCGACTAATCCGTGGATCCTCGAAATTAGCGTTGAACCTTCGTTGATATTATCTTCCCGATGGCTAATTGCTTTCTCCTGTAGAATCACGATATGGAAAAAGTACTCGTTCGTTTTCTTAATTAACGAAAAAATATCTGGTCTTCATTTATTCCATCCGACTCTTCAATCTTTCCACTAGTTTTTAATTAATCAACTTTCAAATTGTTCTAACACCAGAAAATATAAAAATTAATATCACTTCAGATAAATTCACATTTTCTTCTTAATTACGCAGGAGAGAAAAACAATTATTATCGCAAACAAAAAATTCTTATTTTCAGTTAAAAATGTTTCTTTGCAATAATAATTTCTCTCTCATCTAAAACGAAGTTAAACTCTATCAGACACTCGAAGCGGAAATAGCCAATCAAAGGCAGTCCTAATTAGTCCAATAAATAAGATAGTCGTTAGTCGCAGTCGTAAATTTTCGTCGAACGACGGCGCATTGAAACCAAAGCAGTCACGGCGCAATGTTAGTTGGTTTTTTGTCAGAGTCGACGCAAGTGCGAGGTGGAAAGTCTCTGAAAAGGCAGGAGAATAGGTGTCAATAACACCTAACGGTATCGGCGGACGCACGAGCCATGGATTTAAAGTTGATCGTCGGTTTCTTGTTTCCGTATTTCTCTCTCGGAGAGTTACGAAGCCTCTCCTCCCTTCTCGGGATCGACTAGATCCTTTTTCGTTGCTTTGTTTAAAAGCCGCGCCGGGGTTACGAATGTTACGAATTCAATTTTCACGCTAGAGTTACTTGGCTCGTCGATGGCCGTTTCTCGGCTCTGGCGAACATCCAGGATGATCCTCGAGGATTTTACTGACACATCTTGAGAAATTCTAACGTAAAACCGTAGAACATCGCAGACCTTGATGACCTTTATTGTTGGCGGTAGCTGAAAGACTTTTTGCTGTAGATTAGGCAACTTTAAAAGTCGAATAATGACACTGCAGTAATATTTTTTAAATTTACCAACTCTGTTATTAAAATAACACTATTTAAAAAATATTTAATGTTTATTGTACAATTCATCCAATGCCGAGGACATTCAAGGGTAGAATCTTTTTATTCTGTTATTTATAACAATTGATATTGGTACCACTTTTACAATATGGAAACTACTAATAATTCAATACTTCCTTTTTGTAAATAAGGAAAAATGGGGTGAAGAAATCTCTTTGAGAAAAAACAGCAATTTTTCTTAAAAACTACCCTTCTAGTTTGCCGTCTTAAAGTAACGTTCGCCACGTTCACGAGGATATTTCCATGGTGATTGTCGAAAGATAGAGAGGGAAATCTTCAAAACCTGAAAGAACTTTGGATGGCAAAAAGTTCAGGGAATAATTCAAGACTTTCATTCGATGAATTAGGGAAAATGGTGCGAAGGAATGCCTTCGAGAATGACCACGGTAATATCACTTTCACGAGTGGACGTCTTCCGATGGAAGATCGCGTGACGATAATTCTATCGGCTCGCTGACGTTAATTCGGTCTGCAACGACCGTAGGGGGAAATTAAGCAGAGTCATATTCGCAATTAGAAGGTGGCCTAAGTTCGCTCGTTTGCGGATTGTGCCGTGTAATCTCACGTGGCCCGCCTTCCTGTCCTTTCTCCCTTCGCCCCCGGGGGAATCCCCTTTTCCCATGACTCGTGATTTTTCTCATCTTTGAGACGATCGTTAGAGCGAGTTATCATCGCCGTTATCGTGCAATGTTCGATGGAAAAGCTGGATTTTGCTGTTTCACGAGTTTATCGAGAGAATGGGGAAAATGTCGTCGGATAGTCTGCGAATTTACTCTTCGCGAGAATTTTCTTTTCTCGTTGATTAAATTATTGTTGCTACCACTTGATTGTTTTTTAGTACAAATAGTAGCTCGACATTATCTCGAATTATTTGATAAAAATTTCCAAGTCTTTCAGACTTCCATAATTCCATGGGGGTTAACGGTGACCGGCGCTATTGGATTCAATGAATTTTCATGTTTTAAATTGTAATATTCATTTGAACGAGAGAAAAATCGAAATGGAGAGGGAGATTTATCGTTCTGATCGGTAAATGTTAAACGTCCTGTTCGGATGTCGCGACGAGAGAGAGTACATTGACTCCACTCCTATCTTTCCGGCCTCCAGGAAAGCCGACGACTTTGAACTCCATGCATCGGGAAAATTCCATTTCCCTCTATGGTGAGTAGCTCGTTGAATCGCCATGTCGTGTAATTAGCGCCGATTTATATATGGGAATAGGAAGAGGCAGTGCGATCGGTCTGTCGATAGGCTGCTCGAGGAACCGACAGCTCGATTGCGTTTTATTCGATGCACTTTACTTTTACAATTTCACCTTTCTTCTTTCTACAATTTTGCACTCTTTCCCTTCGATATTTGTCCATTAATTTGTATTATTTTATATTAAAACTTTTTTTAACCCCTTACCGTACAAAAACGAGTGACACTCGTGATGAGGTAAATTTAGATTTTCAAGTTTATTCAAATTAAAAATATCAGTGAGACACGACACGATAAAATTAATTCAATAATATTAATATTACGTTAAGTTACACTATGTATTAAGAATTACTAATGAATTTTGATATTACCAATTTAATTCTGAATTATTTTGGAGACAGGGACAAAAGAAATTGTACGGCAAGGGGTTAAAGGATAGATTGTAAATTGTTTAAGGGAGGGAAGAGACGTTTAACGAGCATTCGCGCGGAGAATTGAGAGCGAAATGAGCTGAAAACAGTCGGAAATAAAATTAGGATGCCATGCGGCGTTTCGTGGGTCCTTCTCCAGGTAGACGTGGACTTTGGTCCCGTGCATTCCTGGGCCTTTTGCGGCGGCCGAGATTGGCACGAAAATTCTGAAACGATGCGCTTGGAATCGCATCGAGGGTCAGTTCTTGGGTAATCCTGCGCCAAGTTATGCCGAGGGAAGGGGTAGAAAAAAATGTCACTGCGCTTTAGAGAACGAACCCCGACAGAATGGAGAAAAAGGCACGAGAACGTACCTATCTACTTGCTGTCTGCGTGTACTTTCTAGTAGAAAGATAGAATCCTGTTTGCGTACCATTTTTCTTGAAGTATACTAAAATGTTAACCTTAGAGAATGCTATTTCCTTTTTTGTTTAAATTTCTGTTTATTTTGTACGATATATTAAATGACAATTTATGAGGAATATCGCTAAAGTGACAAAGACCTATCTGGATTCCCTATCAAATTAATTTTATTCGTTCTCCAATTGCACTTTAATTATGGGGGTAGTTTTTTATAACTTACATAGCTTTAGTTTCTGAACCACCCTGGCAATGACACATTAAACATTAATTTAGGAAAAATCTATCAGAAACAATGTAAATCTAAGCTCCATACTCCTAACTCGCACTTCAACCCTATAATTCCACCCCCATCGTAGACTCCTAAATCTCCTATTCCCCTATTCTCAATATTTTCAAAAAATTCAACTAAAATACTTCCAAGTGGAATCTTATCAGACCAATTTCTTCAAACCCCTACCCTCACTTTGTATTCCATCAGCCCTCACCTTCTTTCTATCTATTCCACAACGGTGTCTCAAACAACATTGCAAGAAGTCACTCCAAAATTGGAGCATCTTTCCCTCTATCCAAATCAACCAGCCCTCTTCGCGTGAATTCCATCGTTGGTATATCTCATTGAAAAATCGAGACACGGCGAAACCCTCTTAAGAGGGCTGAAAAAGAGGGAGTCGAGAGATCGAAGAGATTCAGGACTCGGTTACCCCCATCTTCGTGAACCTGCCGAGAGAAAAGGGCAAAGGGAGGGTATGTTGGTGTGCACCAAGAGGCCGTGATGGCGGCAGAGGGCCGATGGTACCTCCGAGTCAACCCTCGGGCGGGGTTGCCTTGCTATCCGAGAGGACTCGCCATCCTCTGGACTCCGAAAGCGGCTCCTCCGTACCTTTCCTCTCTCGTCTACCTCTGGCCTCCTTCCACGGTTTGCTTTTACTCCTCCTGCAGAGAGGGAGAGGATTTTTTTACCAAAGCTGCGCCTGCGATGGGTGGAAACCGTGCTGCTCCATTCTCGACCAATCGAAACGGAGTACATGGTTACGCCTCTGAGTGGAGTGCGCCGACCGAAGGCAGCCTTCCTCCTCGTCGACCTCATCGGCCGGACCTCTCTTTCCCTCTCTCTTTTCCTCCCACAACCCTCCAGCCGGCAGCCGGCTGCCGCTCGATCGACCGTCCTCTTTCTACTTGCCGGTTCGCTGCCATCCGCTACTACTGCTTCGTCCCTCTTTCCTCTTTCCTCCTCCCTCCGATGCTCCTCTTTTTCATTAATTTCTCCACGTCTCCTGGACCAGGAGTCTTCTTTCTCCTTCTCTCTTTTGCTCCTTTCTGTCTTCTCTCTTGGGATTGAAACGGGTCGTTCGTCTTTATTCGAGATTCGTCCCTCTCGGCGACTCCTTTCTGCAACCATGTATATTCTTTCTTTCTCTTCCTCAGGATCTTTCTCCTTCCCTCTTATCCCTTTCCCGGTCTTTCACTCCGAATGGAGGGTGCTCCTTCGCGTGGATAGGACTCCACGTTGAAGGACTGCTTCAATGCCGGCCGGTGCAACGGGAGGGGTGAGGGTTTCGTTGCAATGGCAGCTCGGTGCTTGTTATTTACAAGGTACACTGGTACGTGAGTTTTCGTATACAAATTGTTACTCTGTCGAGAGAATTTTAAAAAAGGAATCATGAGATACTATATTTTATCCTCTCTCGATGCATTTAAATTTCTATCTCCTCTCAAAGCTGTTTGAAAATTTATAAAAACAATTATATTAACTTGCAACAATTTATCTAGAATATTTGTAATCTTGTTCTCAAAATATAGAAAAGTTTCAAGCATATATTCCAAAATTCATATTAGATTCAGGAAATAGAAACTCTCAAAGTTCTGCACCAAAAGTAACCAGGTGTGGCTGCAGCAACGACATCGACCCCCGATTCTCCCTCCACAGGGGTAGGTTTCATGATGGCAGAGAGGTGCGCATGGCCGCTTTTCACCTCCCGAGAAGAACGGTTTCTCGGGAGGACCAACCCTCTCCTGGTGAAGGGGTGCGGCCACCCTCAACTCTGCGAGTCCAACCGATCGTCCGCATTTCTGCCTTCCTTCCGGCCAACTTCCCGGTACACGAGAGAGGCCACGGAAACGAGTTTTAATTAATCACGAGTCCTCTCCCCGTGGTCCTTGCACCATCTGCCGTGGATCCGTTCTCCCGATCGTTCTCCACGTTCGCATGCAACACCGCGAGACTCTGGCAAAAAGGAATCCTCCGCAACGAGGATCGTATCTATGACGTGCTTTTTCCGACCTGGTTTTCCTCTCGAGATCGCTACCAACGTCAGACACCCTCGGCCAGCAGCCCAATGTCGCGTCCTCGAATTAGCTTTGGGAAAAAGATTCTCACAGGACTTCTCCTGGCTTCTGCTTTCGCACAGTGTCGTTGAAGGAATGGGTTTTTGATAATTAAAGCGGTTTTGAAGCGGTTGCGGATTGGGGAGAATTTTTTTTTTGGGGAGGGGTGACTGGAGGGATGGGGAATTTTGACTGTGGAGGGTTGAATGGATGTGGTTTTGATTGCTTTAGGATGTAGGAGCATGGGAGACATTTTTAAATATTTTGGAAAGGTATTAGGTTGGTTTGGTCGAGGAGGGAGGAATGAGGGATGATTGGAGAGGTAGGGAATTTTTATTACAGAAGGTGGAATTGATATATTTTTGATTGTTTTAGTATATAGAAGTATGGGAGAGTGGGTTTACTAATTTGTTAGAATATCAGAAAGTATTGTTTTGGTTTATCCGAGGAGGGATGAATAGAGGGATGAAAAATTTATTTGGACAGAAAGGTTGAGCATTGAGAGGTTTTGATTATTTATTTCAGAATCTAAAGATTTAGAGAGAGAGCCAGATGAATTTTTAATTATTGTGAAATATAGGAAGATAATTTTCTAAGATATGTAACTTGAAAATTATAAAATATTCTTGCATTTTTATAACCTCCGGATGTTTCCGTTTCTCAACCATTTTCACAGCTACAATTTTCTTCATCCCCTATTAAAAGGCAATAATATACTTTTATTATTTGACAATTCCAAAAGAGAAACTCTCACATGGGATTCCTCAAAACACAAATCAACTCTTCAATCGAGATTAAATGACATTAAAAGCTCCTCGAAAAACTCTAATCTCGTGCTCCTCCCGAGGTCATATTTCTGTCGTCGTACGTACTTGATATCAAAACGAATTAATGTTAACAGGCATAAACAATATTCATGGGAGCGAAGGGAGCGCCTTTAAAATGGTGAGCACGTCGATGTAGTCTAACAAAAACCACCTCCATTTTCCTCGCAACGCGGAGGGAATAGGAGGACGAAGAGTTTTCAGAGGAGGAGGAGGAGGATCGAAGTCCTGGTCCTCCGTCTACCTACTGGGATGATGTAACGAGGTGCGCATGTTCCCTGGAAGGGTGCACGCCCTCTCGCAACCCTGCAATTTCATTTTCTAAATGAGAAACCCACACCCCCCTTGGGAGGTACGGGAGGGCTTGGTTACGTCCTGTATACCACGTACTAGGAGCTGCAATCGAAACTGCATATCCATTTAATTAATTATGCATGAGCTCAGCGTTCCTGCTTGGCTGCAGATCACCGTTATCGGATCACCGTGCATGCTGTTGTGCAATTTTGATGGAAAAATAGCGATAACTATGATTCAAATGTTGCTGAATATTTTAACTTTGAATTAACGAGTTTCACCACAATTTTATCTACTTTTCAATGTACCTATTTAGTGCCTATTCACAGATAATTTCGAAGAAGCACTGCACTTTTAAGAAACTCAATTGCAAAGACATTTACTCAAAATTCCCTTAACCCCTTAACCTACGATTTCTTTTCTGATGGACCGTGCAAAAAGTCAAAATAAATTCCTAAAATCAAAAGGTTTCACTGATTTTTGATATTTCGTACAACTGAACGTGATATTAATTAATAGAAATAATGAGATCGTTTCGTGATCTGATATTGTCAACTTAATAGTTTCTAGAAGACTAGTTATAGGCTAAGGGGTTTAACTCTTGAAATAGGGAATTCTATATTTTTAACATGGTGAAAAGAGGCTCCCTTAGATGTAAAACAACTTTGAGTTAGCCCTAGGTAGGACATATAAGTCTACGACGAATTTTTGCCGAAGAAACTTGGATCCAGCGAGTCCTTTTGCAGTAAAAGGAAACGGTGCATTTTGAGCAGGCTAAAAATTATTTAATTAAATTAACAAAACCAAGGCTAGAAAAGTTGATCGTCCAACAACCCTGACCTCGGTCAACGGCGCAAGCAAGTCGTCTATTTCCCTCTGCAACATGGCGAGCCCCTTTCCGGTGGATCGGTTCGAAGGTTCTTCCGATCTTCGCACAGTCTCCTCTCCCTTCGTCCGGATTCGTTTCTCATTAATCTCCGTCTCCACCCTTTTGCTCTGTTTCAAGATTTCTTGTTACGTGTTCGTCGGCCGCCTCCTTGCAGCCCCCTTTCTCTCTGTGCCCTTCCTTCGAAACAACATGGCCGATCGAGCGACCAACGAGCATCAATCCGGTCGATTCGTTCACGGATTTTTCAAATTTCATCCGGTCCGACGGTCGATTGGCCGATGAAAACCGGCGGGTAAGATGGCCGCGATTCTGGACCAGCTTGTTTAATGAATACGTCCGATGGTTTCCAATGTTTTCAGTCAATTTTCTTCGATTGATTAATGGCAGGGAATCCGAATCGATTACGAAGTTTGCCATCGTTTTTAAAACGGTCCCACGATTTCCACGCTTATGCCCTCCATTAGGCCCGCATAAATTTGCGATTTATCATTTTCAATACCTTTATCTTCAAAAAATTCACCCTCGTTTGACTGTCGGTGAAATAATTGGAAAAGACGAACAAAAGAAGATCTCTATAAAAATAATTATCTCTTTCTTATCTCTGTTTATCTTCATCACTCTCCCAATCTTTAACATCCCTCACAGTTTTATCTTTTTCACCCCCCTTGCAAATACTTATCGTAATAACCCATAAACCCTCAAAAATTCCTTCATTTCCTCCACACTAAAACCTCACCTCACCTCAACTCCACTCAAATACCCTACCTACTCAAATTCTATTTCAAAACCACCCTCGTCCTCCCCATGAAACGAACACCAACAATCATCCCCCACCGGTACCAAAACCCACCCTCATTCTCCCCAACAATCTTACCCAGTTCTCCAAAGAAAAAATCACAAGTTCCACAACCTTAATAAATCTCTATCAGTTGAATTTCATAATACCAGATGAAATGTCGTAATCGAAAAGGAAAAGCCCTCGAAAAAATGGTCTGGCGCCATCGATGGGGTTCCAGACTGCGTTAGTCTGAGCCAGCCGGGTCTTTCGGTCTGTCGGTCGTTCTGCCAGCGAAGCCAGGGTCGAAAACAAAAAAGCACCCACCTCCCCCTTCTCTCCTTTCTTCGAGGATGGCCTTGAACTTTGAGGGAGTCTCTCCTTGGCCGAAAAACCATGTCGCAGTTTTTCCTCGGGCCAGCAGGAGCAGCAGCAGTGGAAGTAGAAGCAGAAGCAGCAGTAGCAGTAGCTCTACGAGCACGAATCACCGGGCGAAACGGCTCTTCTTACAGGCTACTTGTTAGGTGGCTCCGAAGGTGGGACAAACTCCCCCTTTAACCTAACCAGCCACCCCCATCGCGCCTTCTTCTACTTCGTCCTCCTGCTTGGCGATAAGATTTGTGGTTATAGCTTGTTTTTGGACCACGCCGCGGGGGTCGACGACGATCTCGCTTTTCGTAGGTCCTTTCTTCGGAAGACGAGGAAGTGGTGGTTAATAGACGGTGAATGGAATTCTCAAGGTCGATGGTTTTCTTTGGGGATGAATGGAAATTGTACGAGAGACAGGGAGATTTTTGAGGGAATTAATTGATCGGGGTTGGTTTGTTATTTTCTTAACTGTCGAGGGAGGTTTGTATATTTGAAGTATATATTTGTGTATCTTTGGGGTGGTTTTTTTATTAGTTGAGTTCATTGGTTTGTTGATGTTTGAGGAGTGTTTCTGTGGTTGTAAGTTGGTGGGGGGTTTTTAGGTTTGAAGATGCTTTATGGTAGGGTTTTTTTTTTACTGTGGAAGGAAAAGTTGAAGAGTTATTTCAACCAATTTCAGGGGGTTGCAGTCAATTTATTTGTCTTTAACTGACCTACGAGACTGGCGAGACGTTAACTGCAGACATTTAAGAAAGTGGAACATCCACAGTCCAGTGACCCTGTAACCGTGACTATCAACCCCCTTTTCGTTCTTGCTCCACCCTTGGCGATAAGATTTGTGGTTATAGCTCTTTTCTGGTCCACGCCGCGGGGGTCGACGATGTCGCTTCCCTTAAGGTTTCTTTTTACCGAGGGATGACCACAGAAAACTCTTCTAGGTTCAAGTTCAAGCGTACAATTTGCAGTTGTCGATACAATCCACCCTAGAAATTACTTAGATATTCATTCCTTTTTTTTACAAATTTGTTATTCTTCTGTATAGAGATATTTTCATTTGTTCATCAAATTTTTAACCCCTTTGGAAGGTTAATATTATGAATTTCCAAGGAAACCTCTTTGATTCGAGTCCATACTGTAGCTATTGTTATGGTTCACCAAAGAACTTAACCCCTTCGAAGTACTACTGAATTTTTTTTCCACTTATTTCCAAAATTTCAAATTTCTCTCAACAGTTAGGGTTGTAGAGGTGAGAAATGTTTACGAGAAACCCTTTCATTCCAATTTGAACATACTCAATGCAGCAGACGATGCAGTTCGCCAAGGAACTTGAGTTATTCTACACAATAACTCGATATTCTACCCCCTATTTCCGAAAATCTCGATGCCCCTCTACAGATGTAAATCGGGACCAAAAGATTTGACAAATTTTTGCAATTTCCGAGGGGTGACGTTCGATGTCAGGAGCAATTGATTAAATGAAAAATGGCAGAGACACGTAAGAAGCGATCTGTTTAAGAGATATTTCTGTATACGTTCACCGACCTCGCTTCACTTCGGTGGGGTGACTTTTTATCCTAGGGACCGTTTTTTCCCCCCTTCGAGTCCTACGAAGAAATTCCCCAGGAATTCGTGGACCGTTTCAGGGGCGGCTTTTTGCATGATGCCTCACGATGCTCGTGACCTTTTCCAACCTTCTCCTCGAAGCGTGTGCTGCCGTGAAATTAAGTTGTACGAGGTCATGATCTAGTCCTCCTTTCTTCATTCAACGAATCGTCTTTGTCCCTCTCGTTTCGCTTTGGCAGATTTTTTCAAGCATTCGGTAAATTCTGTCAGCCAGCTATCTATTTCTTCTAACAGAATTTAGCCTGAAATTAATTGGCCACGTTACGCAGGACATGCCTCGTTATTTGATGAATTACGATCGTTACTATCGTGTCTTGTTTTTACCTTAGAAACGTGAAAGTTCACCACAATGAATCCTTTCCTCTGCCGTCGCAGAAACGCCATGAAATTCCTTGCCTTGTTCAACTGCTACAAAGTCGTGTTCGCCTATCTCTAAGAGAATAGAATTCTTTAAGGAAGAACTAATTAATTTGCAAGAATGTAATATGAAAATTACATTTTTCCTGATAACGTTATCGTTAACGAGCGCAGTTTAGAAACCTGTGCTCCAAGTAGGAATTGTTTGGCAATCAGCAAAAAAATTTCATCTAGCGTAAAAACCTATTCTCCAACTTATCTACTACTTGCTAATTGAAAGATGTCACTTGGCAAGTAGTTTGCTCCAATTCAGCCGACGGATAGTTCTCGGTTGTGATTCGTCCAGCTCAGGTTTGCAGGACCAATATGACGAAAATAGGCGTAGCCAATTTTCTCTACCACGTAACTTTTTAGTATAGTTTATGCTACCAATACCCATTCCTTCTATTATCATCTATTAGGAAAATCCTAAAGCAAAACACCTTAAAACAATCCTCCAAATCATTCACCCTATCCACTCCGTTCTCGCATTATCAAAATCAAAACTATATACAATTTCTAATGAAAAATTTCTCTGATTTCAGTGATTCCATAGCAACCAAAGAGACAAACCATGCCAGAATGAAGAGAAAGGAAAAGAAAGATTCTACTAGAAAGAGGAAAAGAAACATTGCGTAGGAGGTGGTCAGAAAAGGAGAGGTAAAGAGAGAGGACACGTTTCCCGCCCGTGTTTCCCCCACTATCATCGATTTCCCCCACTTCTCTCTCTCGTTACTCCCACTCCATCATCACGAGCACGAGCTATAGCCGGTGAATCGCGAGAGGCAGATCCGAGTACAGCCGAAAACGACCGAGCACGGCCGAATGGTCATTCGAATCGCGACGCCCGCGTCAGTGCTGAAACCGCGTCCGCGGTCCACGGTTCACGATTTCCGGGCCCCCGCCGGTTCCGTTTTTTCTTCACTCGAGAAACCCTCATCGTGGCAAAAAAAACACAGCAGGGTGGTCACCCCAAGACCTACCGAAGAGATCATCGAGCACGAGGAACGAGAAGTTTGCTCGATCGATCTTCAAGAAGGTCGTGGACGCGGAAGAAAAAAAGCGTGTTGGCTTTTCCGGTAGCACGCGTTTTCCCGCCACTCCTCGTCGATGCAAAGATGGCCGCGAGATTGAAGTCCCCGTTTTTAGTGCTGGAAGATCGTCAAGAATAAGAATCACCGAGAAAATTAGTGTGTGCCGTTTCAACGCCTTAACTTCCTATTAGATGTAATAGGAAGTATACAACAGATTCATCCAGTGTATTATGATATACGTGGACCTTTTAGGCCGAGAAGGTCATTCGGTTCGACGGCGTCGTTTACCGGAAAGACGCCACAGTGATTCTCGTCGATTGACAAACCGTACGAAGGAAGTAAGAAGAAGAGACAAACGAAGATCCTGAGGATGGAACGCCAACAGTGTAACACCGTGCGTGAAACGTAGAAGAGTTACAACTCCATCGCGAGTGCCTGTAAGTAGAAAGTGACAGTCTTGTGGAATAACGGTGCGAGATAGAAAGCAAGAGAAAGAAAGATGAAGAGAGAGGGCTAGTGCAATGACAATGTCGGACGAATCTACTTCACGGTCGATCGAGCCGGACGGAGGAACGTTCTGAGCAATCCACGTGGATTGGAGCGGCATAAAGGAGATCGTGTACGAAGTGCAATAAGTAGGGAAAAAAGTGTGCAATATATACGCCTTAAACTGTTAGTTATCGAAATTTAAACGAAGTTACTTGAGATAATACAAAAGTACGGCACGAGAGACGTATAAATCTAGTCAAACGAGAGAACGAAGACCGTTGTAAGGAATTTATTATTAACAAGAGTAATATTCGCTTTCCAAACGAGGAAACGTTATCGTCGAAGGTCAAGGAACGCCGGTGAGATCGGAGAAAGAGAGAAAACAAATCTCAGGTGTGTTCACCCTTGACTGTAACCGACGTAGCTCACTGTTTACATCAGGTACGGCTTACCATCGGCACATTTGCTTCTCGCGACACTATAGACGCACCACGGGGTACCTCTTGGAAATCCACGTTGTACGAACGTACGTTTACGTTCTGTTCTCGTTCGATTTCCTACTCGTTTCTAACATTCCTAAGACTGTCATAGAATCTGCGACTACTCAATCGTGTTTTCGCGTGTGTGCTGGCCACAGAAAAAGAAATCGGACGTTATTAAACGTGCGTGATAATAAACTATTGATTGGAAGATACGATTGAAGAAGAAAATAGAAGAAAACAAGGTTTTCTTGGTGCCGTTTGTTGGAAAAAAAAACAAAAACAAAGATACGATATAAGTAGTACGAGTGCGTGGAAGAAAAGTGCGGTTACAGTGAAGTATCCTTATAATCGCGCACCCCTTGGAACTTAGAAGTGGATGAAGAAGAATTTTGGTTTTTAAATCGACAACAAGTGTTTCGAGGGAATATATCGTACGATTTAGTGACTTTATCAGTGGATATAGTGATCGAAGCAAGCTGACATCGTGAGATGTATCCCTGGTACCGGGACAGCGTCGCCGCCGCAGCGGCGGCCGGTCTCGGGGGCCCCGTCGGCGTCGTTGGTTCCGGTTTCTGCTCCACCGGGCCAGGACAAGGTGCAACGACGATTAAGACCGAGAGCGGATATTCGGATTGTATGCTGGCCCTGGACTACGTGCAGAGTAAGGTATGAGAGCTGCAAAAATTATTTCAATAGTTAATTATAATTGTTACAGATAAAACGACTCTTCGGCAGATGATCAGCTTAGATTGGATATTGTGGAAGTTTTTTTGGAAATTTTTGAAGATATTAATGGTGATTAAACGTCTGGAGAAGAGACGAGGGTAGGTCGTATTAGATTGCTGTGGTTTTAAGTCTGATAGGGTACATTGAACTCTTATGTTGCAATTTTCTTTGAGGAGAGTCAGGATCTTTATGATTAGATTGAAAATTGAAGGATGTAGAGATGATCTAGGTGTTTGGAATTGTTTTGTTGGAATCAGAAAGGAAATAGTATGCTTAGGGTGAAAAGATCAAAGTTAAATTGGAAGGTAGGGGATGAAGAGGAATTTTAACACGTTGAATGCCACGGGGATTCGATGGAAGATATTATATTTAGATTGTAATATTTGTAAGTTTGGTAATTCATTAAGTATTTAAATATTCCTGTTAACATGGTAAAGCAGTGCTGTACTTAGAACAATTTTTACCCTCTGTTTTTCTACGTTGGAAAGATATGATTTTAGTAGATTAATTTTAGTTTGTAGAAATTATGAAATTAGGAGAATACAGGGGGCATTCAAGGTGCAAAGATAGTTTTTTTCGAGAAGGAGACATTGTTTTTGGTTGGAAATTTAACGTGGGACGAAACGGAAAAGGGTAGGTGACTTTAGACTGGCGAATTCTGTCGCTGCGTGAGCAGAAATGTTGGTAGCATCGAAATTAGTGTTCGATACTTTTTAGCTTACGTTTCATTATGTCTAGATTAGAATTGATTTATTGTAAAAGAAGCTTTATTGTTTATTTCCTTGTGCCTTCTGTCGTTAAGGTACATCCAACTAAGGAAAACTGCCAGGATACCTTTTTTTAATTAATAGAATAATTATGTACAACAACTTTTTGATAAGTTAGAGAAGAAGAGGATAGTTAATCTTTTAGCTAAATGTGGAGCTGCACTTCTGCACGACTAATTCTACAAGAACAACGTTAGTAGCGAAATTAGTGTTTGATGTTTTCCACTAAATTTCGTTACTTGTCATCAAGACTTCGTTAATGTATACTTGTAGCTGAATTATTATTGAAACTTTAATGTTTAAGTTTACAACTTCAAGTTTAATGTTATTTAATTAATGCCTATTGTCAACTGCAACGAAATATCTCACATGAAGCAACACCATATGTACACCACCATAACAGTTTCTCTTAGGAAACTCCAGGATAATTATTTATTAACTATTTATTATCAACGATCATTCGCAGATAATAGTTTTGATAATATTACTGTAAATATTTAACAAAGATTGCTGACAAGTTATTTTAATAGTTTTGGAGCAGAATTTGAAAAGTCTAGGAAAATACTCCAAGCAAGCCTCATAATTATTATCCTTTAATTTATTAATTATCCATCACCAACAACCAAATTCGACGAAAGTAGAAGTAGCTAGTTCTTCTGACATTATCACCGAATCTATTAAAAATATGGACACATTCTCCAACCCCCTTTTCCACAAACTAAACTTTTCAAATCCTGCTCCAAAAACATTTAAAAAAACCAGCCTACAATAATGATTAAATTCGTACAGTAATATTCTCAATCATTGTCAATAACTCATAGAGAATTCTCACTTTCATCTACTTCCTTTTAACAACCAAAATAAAATTCTCCGAGCAAGTACATCCAACATAAACATCGCGAGGATTAAATTCCACGAAACGCCACAATTTGCCAACGAATTTCTATAGAAATCCCAGCTCATCCACAAACAGTCAGAGCATTACATCACGTTAATATTCGTACCAAAAAGGCGACCCTGAAATCCCCCGGATCGACAATTTGTTCCCTGTTTGTTTATCCGCTCGGCTGTACTCTTTTGTGGCGTAACCTTCTATCGACATCGTACAATTTACTTTTCATAGCATTCTCTGTACAATATTTGCCACGGCAACAAACTCCTCCTTGGCCTGTGCGAAACTTCGCGCGAAATCTTCCGCTATAAACCGAACGGAAAGTACTCGCTAGCTTACTTTCGCGCTCGGATGATTTATCGGCGGACAATGTCGCCGATTGTACGACACGATCGTTGGATATTGCCTTTACCGCAACTTGTTCCTCGTAACGTCCATTATTTCACGCGAGTCGATCATTCTTGGCGATACATACCGATAACGTGTTCTCATACCGTGCAGATTGCTGAATAACGCGAATGAGGAACGGTAGAAGTCACGGGAATTTTGTAGGATAAGAAATCACTGCGGTGGTGACTTGGTTTTTCTATGGTGAGTTCTTTTTGAGGTGAGTTTCTTGAGTTAGGATTTTTTTTGGTACGATAGCTTTTGTGAGATGATTGAAAATTTCATGAAAAATGCTTTTGAAGCGGAGTTGTTGAGTTAGGATTTTTTGGAGTACGATAAGTTTTGAGGAACAATTTGGAGATATGTGAGGAATTGCGTTGGAGGTGAGTTCCTTGAGTTATAAATTTTTTGGAGTACAATAGCTTATGTGAGGCGGTTGCGAATTTGATAGGAAAATGATTTTGAAGTGAGTTTGTTGAGTCAGGATTTTTTGGAGTACGATAACTATTGTGAGGTGATTAGAAATTTGATAAGAAAATTATGTTGAGGTGAATTTTTTGAGTTAGGATTTTTTGGAATACGATAGGTGTTGAAGAGGGACTAGGAGTTTTATAGAAAATTGCATTTAAGTAGAATTTTTTGAGTTTGGACTTTTTGGAGTATAATAAGTTGTATGGGATAATTAGGATTTCTATGGAAAGTCCTTTTTCAGATTTTTTGATTAGTAAAGTCAATTTCTTCTGTGGCAACTCTGCAAAATTTGCACCGTTTTGTATAATATTATCAGTAACATTAGATTTTTCTTTCTGAAATTGAATAGTTTATTAACACGTTGAATGCCGGCGCTGATTCGTCAGTTTTGCGATTACTATTAGAATGAAACGTTTTCTATGTGTATTTAGCAATGTCAGTCGACAATGGACCACCATACAATTCAACCTGTTAAACTGCAATAGAATTCGAAAAAATTTCTCAAAGGATTCCCTGAATTCTTCGACTCTTTGTAACGTAAATTAACCCGAAAGATGAGAGAAGACATTCCATCGAAATATCGCGGGTGTCAGAGGCAATTTAAACGCGGAAATAGTTTTTCGGTTTAGTTGGCAAAAAGTCTCGGCTTTTTGACGGCGATAAGTCGACTGTTTCTATTCTCATTAATACCGTGATCGATACTTGACATACCTAAATAAACAAAATCGACGGACAGTCAGAAGTAGCGTGAAATTAAAGTTTACGAAGCGAGGCACGAATCGTCGAAACGACACGGGATTCGATGAAGTAATTAACCTAAACCGTGATTCGGGCTTTTTTACACCTGCTCCTCGCTCGAGCCTATCATTTTCGACCTGAAAGAAGGAACGCCTAGTCTACGAACAAGTTATTTCGCCTCATTTTCGACCTCGATGACCATTCTTTCATCAATTTTATTAAATCCGTTCACATTAACTCTATTTGCTTTAATTGCACCGAGCTTTTCCTCCTTCTCTTTTCTACTCTATCGCTGCAAGATCTCTCTTCTTCTTCTACAGTAGTTTAATAGTTTAAACCAGTAGATTTATTACTCTATCTCAAATACACATTGTTATTAATAAAATTTTAGATATGCAAATAAAAATATCTCAGCCAATAGAAAATGGAAATACAATTTTTATAGAAACTTCGGTATTAGCAGTTTATATTAATTTGTTAGGTCAAAAGTTAACTTAGATTTGCAATCAGTGAGCTCGAGTTGAATCCCCCATAACGTTTGGCCATTTTTTTTTAAATTTATCATTCAATATATCATACTCTTGGTAGTCTTGCGCCCACCCTAAGAAGTAGAATCCTTTCGAAATCACCATAGCAGTTATAGTTAAAATAATTAATTACTATATTAAAAATTAAATTAAATATCACACTTTAGGAAATAAGAGTTCAATCTCACAATAAAATCTCCCTATATAGCAGCTTAGAAAATAATTGTAAACTTGTCTTTTTGCAAATCAGCTTAGAGCAATTCCTTCTCCTATGTTCTCGGTACAATAAATTAATTAAAATCAAAAATCTATTCGAATAAACACCGTACGGTAAAATCACCAAGGTGTCCATGGTGAACGAAAAATCGTGCAAGAAGTAGATCTAGACGATCGGCTCTGTTTCTCATTATTGTCGCTTTATAGAACGAAAAAGGAGAAGGAGAAGAAAAAAAAGGAAAGGAATTGCTCCGGCGATTTCTGTTCAGGTTTTTTTTCTCTTGGTAGATTATCCTGGTATAGCCAGCACAATAATACCATTATACGCGAACCAAGACGAAGATTGATATCCGGATAATCGCACAGTAGCAATGAACCTGATAGTTGAAAAGTTAATCACTGGACATTTATCGTGTTAGACCGAGTTCCGCATATTATTACCGACTGTCCCGGGAATGAATTATTACGCCGTTTCTGTAATTAATGTCACATAATAGGCCGAGCAAGAAACCGTGCAAAATGTTGCTCAGTTTACCGCTAGCAACGCGGGAAAAGTGCGAATATTTGAAGCGAGAAAAATGAGATTTCGAACGTGATAGTAGGAATGCAAAATTAGGGCAATGTCAAATCTAGGATTTTTTACGAAATAGTTTAGAAATATTTGATACTTTCTGTTATTATGGAACTGAATTTCGAAGCTCTTATTGCGTTGGAATTGCTACACAGTTCTTTTGAAGTTTTGGGTTGAAAAATATCACTTCTGAAATTTCAATCACACTTCGATAACGCAGTTGAATTTTTTAAATTTCTATAAAATAGAATTTGGCGAAAAAGTAGGGAGATAAAGAAACATCTCCGCGTTCTCCAAAGTGTTCTCCAAAGTGTTCTCCAAAGCGTTCTCCACGGCTGATCTAATCCAATCTTTCGCACCTTCCAGCAAGAATCGATGTACGGTTATCGACTAGTAATTGAGCGACTTTATAATTAATTGTTTCGCCAATCCTCGGATTAGCTCTGCTTCGTAGATCTGTCTTTCTTTCCTCTCCTTCTTTGCCCCCCTTTTTCTCCATTTCTCTTCTCCCTCGCAGTGTACACACCGCCGACACGTAAAAACCGAACGATAGGCAAGAAAACGATCATTGTCGATCCGCGAAAATGATTTACCGATTAAGGAAAAAAGTTACAAATCCGTCAAACGGTATTGTTTCCATCATAGTCAGCGATGGGTGTGTTACATCTGCAACTGCACATGGTCGATCTATCCTATTTTAACAAAGTAATCCCAACCGAGAAAGTGGATTGCCATCGAGATTTTTTTGCCGATTTTAATTGGAATGCAACGGAATGCCTGGTAGAATAACAACAAAAAAAAATCGTAGAAATTGATTTACCGTGTCTGCAAATTTGCACGCTTTTTCCACACCTTTTCTTCGAGCCAATCGCGCTCCTTTCTGATCGATGCTCGATCATAATGGTTTCTTATTAATGTTTAATAACAATGAACATGATAGCGTTTAATTTAAGCAATTTGTAAAATTTCTCTGAACACTCTACATCAGCGGAAATGTTCCAACAATTATCACGTTAACTTTTTTTTAATTCTCAGATTCTCAGCTTCCATCCATGTTTAAATAATTAATAGAAATTTGTCAATATTGAATCAGTGAATATGTTAATGTATTTGTTATTACAAATTGGTCAACGATTCTTTTGCATTTATGGAAAGTTTGAAAACTGAGAAATTACCTATTTTTTTAAGGATAAGGTAGTTTAATCTTTGTGAGAATTTGATAACGGAAGGGTTATAATTGAAATAAAATTAGAAAAAAGAGGTTGCAGCACCAAATGATTTAGAAATGTGAAGAAAACGTGGCTGCATTCGCGGTAGTATCGCGTTCGCGTGTGAGATTTAATTTAATTGCAGAAAAAGGAGCAACCGGTACACCGTGATTCTAAGCGATGAAAGATACGTCGAGCGTCGTTCATTTCGCTCGGAAGGTTGATGATTTTTATTATTCTGCAAAATGATAATTATCCGAGGCGTTAATGGCTGTAATAACGTGGCTGTTAATGGTTAACGACGATAATTAAGTTCAACTCCGACGACTTTGTGCGTCTTTTAACTGACGATTAAGATCTAGTATCGATCATAACTTCCAGTAATTAGTCACTCAGTGCAAATAAATCGGCCCGTATATCCTCGATTAAGACCTTGTCACTTTTCATATTTTTCTCTGCAAATCTCCACGTTGTTTGCCACCTTCTTACCAAACGTAAAAACATCCTTTAACGTTCGTCAGTTAGTTTTCGAAGAATTTGTTTGTAGAGTGTCTGTTTTTCCATGAACGATATAGAAAAATCATTGAAGCGTTGATTTATTAGTGGAAGAATCGATAATTGTAGTTGGCGTACGAGGAAGTCGATGAATTGGGTTTAATTAATGCAAAGTTCTCATGTTTTTCCTCTGATATTTGCATACTATATGGTTATACAATGTTGACGGAATATAAGTTGATGTTTGTTTGATAATATGGATGTGTATTTGCAATTAAAAATATAAGAAAATTTAGAAATTAGAATTTCACAGTAGAAACAGTGCAATTGTCTTAAAATTGAGAAAAAGTCAGTCACAGGAGCATCTCTCTATATTATAAAATTACACTTACGTTGCAGAAGTAGTCCAATCGTCCTGAAATATTGAAAAATCGAATAAAATTAAATACATTGATCGTAGAATGAAGAATTATGAAACGAATTACGCGGCGTGTCTTTTGCACATCCGCAGACAGAGTGCACTTTCTTTTTCGTGCAATAAGCACGAGTAACTCGATTCACCGGTGTTTCGTTTTCTAAAACGCGAAAGAAGCCGTGCACAGCGATGCATGGCGGTGCAATTTTTCCCTTTTTCTACGGAAGGGTGAGAAAAATTGGTTATTGTTTAAGGAAAATAAAATCAACGAAGAAGAAGAGAACCGATCGCGACTATATCAATGTTCCTCGAACAAATACCTTAATGTTGATTTTGTCGTTTATTTTACTGACAGAACAGAGTGCTGTAACGTTCGATTAGGGAGAGAAAAAATTATGCTACCTTTTATGTTGCGAAAGAAACTTGCGTCGGATAGAAAGCCGCGAAATTGCGACGATGCAGGTGAAAATCTTTTAAATCGAAGGTATAGAGAGATAGAACTGCAGGTTGAGACTCTTAATTAGTAGAATATTATAATTATTTAATATAATACAGACTCGAAATTTATTTAAAACTCTAGGTCCTCGAAGCTATGGTGGGTGAGGAACTTGGTATCAGTTTCTCAAACCTCTGAGAAATTTTTTCTAAATTATTATTTAATTAAGAAAGATTCAGATTTAATTAAAAATTGTGGGAGTTAAAATTGAGGTGAAATTAAATCTAAAATTAAAAGCTGACTTCGCGACCAGCCTGGAAAGTATCTCGTATCAATTCTCAGATTTAAACTTTGAAACGGATCTCTTCGCCACGGTTTATTGATCCGATATATTACTCTAATTTCGCTCAATGACGTTTACGATGATTTCTGCAAACACGTCGGACATCATTTGTTTTGCAGAATCGTACAGAGGAAATTTACTTCGCATGGAAACAGGGAGGAGATAGTAGGAGAGATTAAAGTAGGAAATTCATTGGAAATATGAGGCAAGTGTATGTTAAATTATAGGAATATTTATCATTGAATAATGATTGAAGTAATGAGTGTAGAAGTAAGTGGAAATTTGTAATATCTGGCTCACACGTCTGAATAATTTCGCTTAATTTGTTTGCCGTGGAAATATCGCGAAAATGTGATTACGTAGGATAGTTAATTGTACAAAAAATCGATTATAAAGTACAAAACAATTGTATATCATTGATGAGATAAATTCTCGAGCACAGATTTTTACTTTTTCAGTGATGTTTAACGAGATGAAAGCTTTGGCCAATTTATTCTTCCATTGTTTGTGTTTCCATTTGTATTTATATTTTAACTTTTGATTGCGACACGTAGAGGTTTCTTTTAATTATTTTTAAAAAATTAGTTTATGAAATATTAATTTTTTGTTAGAAAGAAATTTCTCAAAGTACAGAAATTCATTCTCTTTCGACAGTGTAGTCTCTTTATCTTTGTATTATCTACTATTTTCCACCCTCAACTATCGCAAATATTATGGAAGATTTATTAAACAATAACACACATGGATATAGAGGTAATATTTAAACCACCCCTTAAGGAATCCAAGTATTATGACATGAGATTTCCACCTCTTGTACGTCAGATCACAGTTTAGTTATTGTCATTTCCATAAATATTTATATTCTATTAATACACGAAATATAAATAATCTACATTATACAATTTTGTGCGATGAAAAAAAATTTCCATAGTTCTCCATAACATTCTACTGCCAAGGATTCTAAGATTCCACCCTATAGCTGTTACATCACTGTAATTTTCGTTCTTACATATTTTTATGTAAAAATATTGTATTGGGGATCCTCAAACACTATTATATTTTATTAATATCTCATCCCCCTGGCGATGATAGGATAGAAACAAATTTTCTTGGTCGAAAACCAAAAGTATTCGACTTATATCGTAGTTCAAGAAGTTTCCATGGTGTCTTCGGGAAATTTCTTTTACTCTCAACTTCAATTCCATGGTGGAGATGAATTTAATTCGAAAGATTACCGGGAAAACGCGATGACAGGAGATTGCGAGAATAATTGCGGTGTAACGTGCGCACCGGGGTCATAAGGCCGTGACTAATTGCCGTACTTACAGGTAATCGTTCTCCCTATCTGAGATCGATCGAGGATTCCCATATTTTTATGGTAATTGTGTCTATCGATACCCAAGCTATCCTTCCATTCGCGGATGCAACGATTTTACACCTTCTTCAGGAAGAATTTTTAAAGTCAATGGCACGTGGCTTGCTCTTTCTCAATACCCTCCTCTTTGACCTTTCATCCCGAATTTCTTTTCTCTATCGAAACATTATCTTTTTTTAAATTAATGGAGAGTCCAACATAGACATATTCTTCTCAATTTTTCATTTATAATATATAGTATTATTAGAAATATTGTGTCATAATATTCTATTTTGATTAGGGGATGAAACTCTTAAGAAATTTCATTAAATACTTGGCAGTACGAAGAACTTTTAGTTTAATAACAATTGTGTACAATAATTCATTAGTATTTTCAACCATTTCCTAAAATATATAATATCAAATACAATTATAATAATACTTCCCAGAAAAAAAAATATTTCTAGCCATAAAGTTCTTGCATCCCCATAAATACGTCAATCGCCCCAAAGCGAACGTGTCTCCGCACCGATATCAAACTTCCGCCACTTCCGCCACCTTTTCTCAACATCCACTGCATAATTACCCGAAAAAAGTATCTATTTTCATCAATAATAGAATGTCGATGATGCATAAAATTGGAAAGAAAGTTTCTCGCGAATAATTACCGATTAATTACCATCATTATCGCGTAACTCAGGCGATTGATACTCGAATTACGTAACGCAACGTCTTCTCCTGTCTGCCGATTTATCTGCGCTTTCAAAACCCGCGAGATAAATTCTGACCCCGATTTCTTACCTCCGGCAATTGGCGGCTTCTCGCCGGACGGCGCGAGCGTGTAAATGGAGAGCCACCATAAAGACCGAACGAAAGAGAACTTCATTGGCTCCTCGTCGGTCTGACTGACAAAAAGCCCCTGAAAGTGCAACATGCAACCAATTTCCCCTTCGTCCTGTCTCACCACTTTTCCGCTCGGCGGCCGTGCGGTAAGTGCGATCGTTCGTAGTTACCCTCCGGCGGAAACCTCGACATTTGTTCCTTTTTATTGGACTTTTCAACCTTATCCTCTTGCTTTTTATCATTCTACTCAATCCAAAGGGAAAGAGGGAATTTTTCCTGTGGTTTTGTGTTTTTTCTTTAGTGGTTCGAATTTTTTAGTTGATATTTTATAACTTCTTTAGGGGTGGAAGTTGTACTGGAGGCTGGTATTGAACTTAACCCGTTGCTCTATGATTTCTTTTCTGCCTGTGTGTACCAATTCAGAATGAAATTGTTGAAATATAAATTTTTCAACACATTTTATAAATGTGACACAATGTTAATAGCAGGAAAATAATTTTATCCTGTTATGTTCCAATGATATTTTCAATTTGATAGTTTTTGGAAACTATTATTAACTACTGCGTGAACAGTGTTGCTTGTTATTTTAGGGTAAGGCGTTAAGGGATGAATTTTGGAATCCTACGACTCCGATAGTTTCCCCTTTTAATTATTTGCTACAGGAGGAGAGGATAAATTAAGTAGGTTGAAGGTTATAGAAGTTATAGAACTAAGAAATTGTAGGCTTAGAGTACAGTGACTTTAATTTTTTATAATCTTGGTTTACCAGCAATTTTTCAAATTTATCAAAAATTCTCACCCCATAGAATTTCAAGTTTCCGCCAATTTGATCTTCTCTTTTAATATTACTGATAAATTAGCAATTATAGACAGATATATATAATTTATTAAGAATGTAGGATTGTAAGTAAGAATCTTTGCACCATCCACTTCTCATTGCACGTGAGAAAAGTTCAAAGAACTCGTCGACGACCTCGCGAAGGTGGAAAACTCGTGAGACTGCTACTGCCAGACTGTTCCGCGAAAGGAAATTAAGGGATCGCCGTGCGTTCATTAATTCTCATAAATCTGAATGAAATTAACTGGCCGTGTTGATTTTTCCGCTTGGAAAATCTCCGTTCGCCGCCGAGAAAGAGGGACCCGGTTCGTTTAACTAAGAAAAACACGGCAATGTCGGCAAGCTTCGCGCACGCGGAACAATATTCCGTTGCAATCGCATCTTTTCGAGCGAAAATTTTGTGCGGATAACGTCAACGCCCTTAGAAATTCATACGAGTAGATGAGACTTTTTTATTTCATATCCAATGAATTTTTATCGCAGATTTTTTACATGCAGGAATTAATTTTACTCTGGTCTTCAATAACTCACCCCCTGCGGTTATAATAGCTTTTATTTCATTCTCCTCTAATCGAAAAATTTATCTGCAAATTGTGCCCAAAGATACCTTTAGCACTTCCTATTGTTATTGCAATTAAACAGAGATGAGTAATGAGCCATAAGAAATTTTATTAAATAAAAAAACTAAAAAACCACCTTCAACTGGATATAGAAAATTATTGTAAAATTTCAAGGTGGAAATTAGTCAAATTGCTGGATGAAAAATTCGACTCCATTCTCCTCTACAGTGTTCACTGTAAAATTAATTTTTTGGTACCCATTTCCAGTAATCTTCTCAACTTATCAATTTTTAAAAAATGTCCAATTTGCAACCCTTCTTGCTAGTGAGAATTCTACTGTCTGACTAGGGACGATCATTTTCTGCTGTTCTCCAAGCTCGATAAAAATTATTATGGTATGCAATAAAATTTCTGGCAGTCATTTAATTGTTAATTATTATAAGAAAATCTCCAGATTCTCTTTATACAAAGTTCTACGTCCAAGTATCACTCTCTGTTATACGATAAAGCTGAAATATCTTTTTAAATTCTAAAATTTCATCGTCTCCAAGTAATTGTATATTACGCACGAAATCTCCGCGAAAGGAAGGCTACCCTTTGTAAGCGACAAAAGAGCGAGGTGTTAAAACACGACTTTGACACTCGTCGTCTCCCTGAATCGTGATCGTCTGGAGGCTGTTCGATTTTCAAGTTGAAGGCGGCCATTGGTAGCCGGCTGTCCCGTAAAAGGTTTCTCCAGGGCCCGGCCGACTTTCCAAATTTGGCGGGTCACGAGGGCCTTTTTGCGACGGGCTTGCAAAAATGGCCGTGACGGTACGTGACGCACGCTCCTCCCTCGTACGGCCGCGGTTAAGTTCAAGGCATCGCATTTTTATCTCTCGCATACCTTTCATTATTTTTCGAGACATAATGGCTAAACGATACCTCTGCCATTGATATTGAACGTGCAATTCTATGTAGTAAACAATAATTTCGGAGTCGCATGGAAGAAATTAATTGCAGAGGACTTACGAAGCGATTGAAAAGGGTAGGATTTGTTTCGGGGTTGTATTATTAATTGTAATGAGAAATTTGTTTTGTGGGAATTACTGGGAATTTAAATTGGAGTGGATTTCATTTTGAAGTGTTTTTTTAAAGATTAGATGGAAAAGGTTACAGACTGGGGGGAGGTTTAGGGGGTCGCACTGTGGAAGGGTGGTATTTGGGAATTTCCTAATTTATGCGGTGGTAAAATAGTAGCAGGACATTAGTAAATAGGTACTTTTAAATATCAAAATTAACTCTTTGGCATATGCATGAATTTTGCATAAAAAATCCCTCTGTAGGTTAATTAATAATAAGGAATTTTATCATCGCGCCATGAGAGTTTCTCTCTTATCACGTTGGAAAGCTTTAGCAATTCGTCTTGTACCTTCGAACGTTGATGAAAAAACCTCGAGTAATTCTGACAAATAAGAATCGTTCACCCCGTCGGGACAACCCCTTTGAAGAGGGTAGACATTTTTCCAACCCCACGAGAGGCCTTAGTGTAACCCTTGATAATAGACTCCGCGTTATCTCGATGCCCAAAATATTACAAAAACTCCAAAAATCTATTCAAAACGACCCTTGAAGATCCCGCAAAAACCACCCCTCATTCACCTTCCACCACAAAAGTATTCCATAAGAATCCAATTAAAGGTGAAAATCAAACTAAATCAAAGAGAACGAAGGATGTAAACCCATCGAAGTCTCCTCAACGATAGGAAAGAGTGGGAAAGGAGAGGAGAGGACGAAGTAGAGGAAGAAGAATAAACGAAGGGTTGGAAGGCAGACCATGGAAAAAAGAAAAGTTAAAAGAAGAAAAGAGGAAGGTGAGGTCGGAGCGTGCGCGTCGCAGAGTGGAGGCGCGTTTCCCTCCTTCGCCCTCTCTTTCCTCCTCTTTCTCTCTCTTTTTCCCTCTCTCCCTCTATCTTCCTCACTCTCTCATTCACTCTCCCTCTCTCAGCCGGTATCACGAGTTCTCCAGGTAGCTCGTCCTCCGATTGGTGGGCGTGAACACAGGTACGCGTGGGTGGGGGAGGCGTGGTATCCTCCTCCGATTGGCCAGAGGTTCTACCCTCACCGGAAGTGGGGAAGAAAGGAGAGTGCCACCGCCACGGCTCCTCCGCTTCGTCCTCTTCGTCCGCTTCGTCCGCGGGGGCAAAAACGATATCGCATCTCGCGCGCAACCCGACAAAAAGCTGCCAGGTGGCATTTCGCCTTACCTTCAGGGTTACTGCCTCTTGCACGCGAACCCACGACACGGCGAAATGCGACGCATACCCTAGGACGGGGCGTGTTGGGTTGGCTTGAAAGATCGCTCCAAGAGCGACGCGTTTGTTGGCTGGAAAAGGGGGTTGCTCGAAGGGCTTGGATTTCGCGAACTCGAGTAACTAGGAATTTTACGGTGGTCCCGTTGAGGGTATTAGGACGATGGAATAGACGAAGAAGTAGATAAGACAGTTACTTGCTTGGAGAACGATAAGTTTGTTGGGGGAGTTGTATGGGGGTGGGATTTTTTTGGAGTATGTTTATGGTAAGGTTCTTGGAAGTATTCTTAAAGAGAGGAATAGAGAATTTAGATGTTATTAGTGATGGATAGGCAGAGAATTGTAGTTGTTGGAATTATTTATTTTTTAAACAAATTATGAAAATAAATTTTATAGATATATTTTCTATTAGGGGCGCTGGAGCTTATTACTGTGGAGACAAAGACGCTTGCGATTCGTGATAGTGTTTATGGATGTTGTAATTTTCTGATGAATTAAGAATTTCTTTTTTTTGTAGCTATGATTTTTTTGAAAATACCCAACATATTTTTAATGAGTCTTGGAAGACAGTAGAAGCAGTTTAAAGTCTGTGCAATTTGGAACCGTTGTTACCGGTGAGACAGTTCTATACTCGGATTAGGAACGATCATTTTCTACTATTCTCCAAGCTCTCGAGAAGAATGATTAGATTCCGCTCGCAATGAAATTCCTTGTAGTCGTTTAGATGCGAATTATTTTTTCCACGGATGGTAGGAAATAGTAAGTAGAGGATATATGCCCGAGAGACGCAGGACGCGCAGAAAATGCGCGCGGAATTTCTAATCTGCTTATATGGTTTCTTTCTCGAGAAGCGTTTTCTATTTCATGTATTGTTTCCATCCGTATGCCTTCATAGCGATCTTTGCGCAAGGTTTATTCGTTCCATGCAGAAGGCACATTGCATCTCAAACAGTGCTTTCTTAAAAGCAGTATGATCTCTCTACTCTTCGTCATACAATAAATTTTCAATCGCAAAGTTCTGTAGTCAGATCTTGCTTGCAGAGACCACTTATTATTTAACAATAATATATTTTAATAAAAATAACATTGATAGTTTAATACAATTCATCTATCCTTAGATGTCAAATCATCGAGGCTCCATCATATTAATTAACACTAGAACTACCAGCTTTAAATCTACTGTGTTTTAATCTATGAATTAATTACTTTAAATATAACAAAATCAGCAGGTGGAAAGGATGATCGATTCAGTAATTTGTATTTAATGAAGTAGAAGTAGAATATCTAATCGACAGATTTACTATGAGCTGAGAAAATTTTTGGAATAAATTGAGGACCAGTCATTTTGACTGGGTTGGTAGTTCTAGTGTTAATAATTTAATTAAATATCGCAGGATCAATAGGAATATTAAGTAGGTGATTCTAATTAGGAGACCGGTCTTTTAATTTCGTATACATCATATTCCTCGCAAGTAGAAACTTCTAACCACAGCTAGACTCTCGAAGCGTAGAAAAATATTCCAAGTTGCCTCGCAGAAAAGTTCTGCCGCTCGTTATTGCGGAAAAGAAACGACGGTGCGTCTGGTATCGTGGGTGAGATGAGGAGAGGCGATATTCTGCGTGCATTCCTCCGTCGACGGCGAGTCTAGGATTGATGGACGGAAACGCGAGAAGAATGGCAGCGAAGTCGTCGTTGTCGGCCTGCCGGGGTCGTTGACAGTCAGACAGATGCGTGCACCAGCAGGGCCGTAGGAAGAATTTTAAGCGTTCCTCAATCTCGACATTTTCTCCCTTAAGAAATCTCTGAAAAGCCCGGAACTCAAATTCCGACACACCTTGTGCGTTTGCGAGAGAAATTCTGCTCTCGATGATCCCTTCGCTTGGGTCTAAAATTGCTCTGGTTGCTCCTTCTAACCAGAGCTGAGTAATGTCCACTTCTCGTACGCTAGTAGCACTTAAAACAAGAAATTTTACTGTTATTTGGTTTTTATGTGTAGTAATTTACATTTTGAGCTAAAGGAAGATCAGAAATTCAGTTTCATTTGCACTCTCAGTGAAAGTAAAACTATAATACTATTCGAAAACATCATTTTCTGTCATCATTTCTACAAGAAAATTGAAGTTACTTTGAAGAATCCTTACATTGAGATCATTAACTCTTTGCAATCCTATCGATCGATACTCCTCGATAGTCTCCAATCTCAATTAATATTCTACCAAACTAGTTTCAAGTTTGAAAGTTGAAAATTTTCTACAACCTCCCCCTAAACAACCCCTCAACTTCAACTTCTTCTTACCATTGGCTAAATAGAACAATTAATTTACCCTCGAGAAATGCAACCTTTAAAAAATACCCCCACTTGCAAACTGTTAATAGAATCAACCCCCAGAATATCGTACTGCATTAATTGCAACTTAATCTTTAACAAATAATTTATTAACTGATAAAATTACTAGCTTTATAAGTTGCTCACTTCCCCACGTGTAACTATCATCTCTAATATTTATCCTACATAAAAATATGACTTGAACAAAACAAACTTCGCCACAACATAAATTCTAAGAGAAGCAAAGTAATTCCCCGTATCAAGATACTCTGTACGAAACGCGTATTAAATCAACACAGTGCAAGTATAACGTGCAACGAGCTAACGCGGTAAAAAGAGCTTCCTGCGGAAAAAAAGAACGTTGGAAGTTTTAATTGAATTCTCCTCTCGGAAGCTGCAATTATCGAATTATCGGGGGCTCATCGCGCGCCCGCAGATAAATTGATAATTGTGCCCTTGACGCGACGGTAGATATGGATACTTACGCACATACAATGGCACCCTAGAGGAGATACCCTCTCACGGCTGCTAAATGAAAACCTGTCGACACCGTCGGCTTGAGATGTAAGTTAGAAGGTTGCGATAGATCGTGGGATCAGTGAGCACGATGCGCCTACAATGGAGGGTAGAGAAACAAGAGAAATGAATAAACATTAGAGGCACATGTTTGTTCAACGATCCTGCCACTCTTTTGGTCTTCGACCGGCAGGTATATCATTAGGAATTGCATCGACGATGAACCCTCTTTATGATTAATTAGCTGCCCTTTTGTATTAATCGAGGATCTCTCTAGTTACCCTGCTATACAGTTTGTAAGCTTTGCTTGTCAGATGTTGTTTGCAAAATTGACAACTATTTGATAGAATTATTGCTTGACCGGGACATTTTTACTTCTCTTGTAAATTAAGGACTTGGACTTCCTACTAGGGGAGGTTTTCGCTAAATTATTTAATGTGAATTAATTATTTAAGTCACTCGTTATTGTCAAGGAACTAAGGAACAAGTATGGC
Source organism: Cerceris rybyensis (assembly GCA_910591515.1). Lineage (NCBI taxonomy): Eukaryota > Metazoa > Arthropoda > Insecta > Hymenoptera > Crabronidae > Cerceris > Cerceris rybyensis. The sequence goes on along the minus strand of OU342801.1, from coordinate 3,559,231 downwards.
AAGTTCAGAATTATAAATCAAAACTACCCTTAAATTAATAACTAGTTGATAGAATTTCCAGACTTATGATCTTATTGATTGATTGAACTTAGAATTGTTTTACATCTCTTTTAGATTAAAGACTTGGATTTCCTGTTAGGGGAGGTTTTCGCTAAATTATTTAATGTAATTTAATTGTTTAAGTGTTACTCGTTATTGTACGTCAAGGAATTAAGGTTAATTTGCTCTTAATACTACCCTTGTCTCCTCCCACCTTACAAGCTAACTCGACCAACCCCCAAAAATCAAAGGTCGCCAAATCTCCACCACCCTGGGACTTAAAAATCCCAAGAATCTACCTTGAGCATCGCTGAATCAGAAGACTACATCCACGATATCCTCTCGAATCCTTACCTTTTTCCACCCACGTAAAGTCGACGATAATTATCGATAACAGTTCGCATCTCTTCCACCGATCAAACGACATAATTCACCGTGAGAACTAGTCCCCCTGAAATCAGATACACCGTAACAAATTTCTCATTCTCGAATAGAGAGAGCACTTTGACGCGCGTCCTCCTCGCCGCAAGAAGATGCCACCGCTACCCTCTCTCAATTCGGCACAGCACGCTGGTTAAGGTTAGGTATTAATTAATTAGATAATTAATCGTGTAATGGGTTTAATTGGGTCCTGTTAAGTGTCAGCGTGCTCCCCCGGGCGTAATCTTAGCGGTGGCATCTGCTTTATCTCGTGGATGTAGGCAACGTGGAGTTCGCAAAGGAGATCGGTACCAACGGCATGGTGTTGTACCTTGAAGGTACCACCTCCTTCTCCAGGTAAACCGGCAACTATGCTCTCGCATCGAGAAGTTGTTAAGATTACAGATAAGAATACCAGATTTCGCAGATCCGATATCTGTTGATAAGCGAGCATGCGGTCCATGTAAACGAAGATACTCGCTGGTTATCTTGTTACTCTTCCTTTGCCTCTCGGCTTCTTCTAGCGATGCTATTTCTTTGTCGTTCTACCTTCCTTCTCTGTCTTTTTTCCTCCATTCTTTTGGATTTCTTTGTCTTTAGGTTGTTTCATTGAATATGGCAAACATGGGGGAAAGGAGAAGGTAGATTTGTAATTTTTGGAGAGAGGTAGAATTTACATTTAATTAGGTTTATTGATAGTGTGAGGTTTTATTGATAATGGCATTAATCCATTAATCTGCGATTTCTCTTCTGATGGGTAGTGCAAAGAATCAAAATTAATTCCTAAAATTGGAATATTTCTGATATTTCTGAACGTGATATTAATAGTACAGAAATAATGAGATCGTTTTGTAATTGACTGATATTGGTAGTTTATGGGGCTGAGGGGTTAATTGTCATGATAGTGGTTAATGATTTGATGCTGAGAGAAAATGGGAAAGGAGGGGGTAATAGATTTGAGATGAATATTAAGAGGGTTGAAAGTAAAAATTGGATAAAGTAGGATGTTATCGGTCACGTCTTAGAAATGATAATTCAGGAAACAGGATAGCTCGTTACTTTGTCGTAAGGCTCGAGCGGAATCGTCAGGTCTGTAAAGTAGCTCATTCAGACTGAAAGGAATCTCGTTTGAAGATATAATTACAGAGCAGGCTCCAAAGCGCATATAATTTCCCCGATCGTAACTGTATATCGATCATATAACTTTCATGGATCGTAACGTCCTACGATCGGCGATGTTAACAACTTTTCTACGCGTTTTGATTACCGCTAATTGCGTCCGCAGAAGCCTCTCCAAAGAGGACCAATTATCGCTTGAAACGCCTTTCTATGTATCCGTTAAAATGTCGCGACAATTAAAGATATAATTCATGGTTGTACGAGGATAATTGCGAGTATGATACCTCAAAGGATACATATTCCGGTGAATGGACGTTCAAGTTGAAATTTTGTACGGGAACTTTCAACATTAATTCAAGATATGTGATTCGTAGGTTGACGGTTTAATTAGTGCTCTCTCTTCCAAACGTTTCTGTATAATTAAATTTACTTGGCACTGGTAGAAGTAAAAAAAAATTATAGCGTGAAATTAATCACGTTAATCCAACGACATGGAGTGTTATTATTCCGTATGATAAGGTTGAGAAAAATTCAATAATTGCGCGACAGTGAAATCTGGTAGATATTAATGGTACTCGGACTTTTACTTTTACTTGAAACGATGAAAAAATTACAGCTATAATCTGCTCTCTAAATTGATAATACCATTTTATTGAAGAGAATTTAGAATTGGATAAAATTTACAAGGGAAAAAAGGAGGGAACTTGTCAGTTTGAAAAACACGTGCGCGCGAAACGTCAAAAGCACGTGGCTGCTTTTCCCGCGCTTCTGTTGAGCGCTATCTTTGAATATCAACGTTTGAACACTTTGATTTACACCTAAATCTCATGAAACTTTCAAATCAGACATATCTACAAGAAAGTAGTACCATTAGAGTGACATATAAGAAATTAAAAATCCCAGAAAGTTTCAGGTAATTATAACAATTGTCTAAATTTTCTTTGTCAAAGATCCAATACGAATAGTTGCGCTATCGCCACATTTAACTAATTTTTATTCAATATAATGTTCAATATTAGAGTACAGTCGTGCCAAGAACCAGGTATTATGTAATTTCAAAACTATATTTAAATCGATAGGAAATTTATTGGGAAGAAAAAATTAGCCTTTCTCTGTGTTTAAAAAAAGATTGCAATTGAAAGATTTTCTAAGTTACTTAAATAAGTTTAATGCAACGTTAAAGAACTAGGTATGGTCCGATAGATGAGTGTAAAGGGTTAATTGTCAGTTTTTCGTTCGGTGTAAATGCGGCTTAAGTTGAGAGGCAAGGAGAGAAACCGATGGAGGAAAAGAGAGGCAGATCGAGGAGAACTAGCGTGAGTGTACCATCGAAGCTCTTTTATCGTGAACGTCAAAACAGTTCTACGTTTTACCGGTGCATGGCGCTACTTGCCGCGCTTATATAAAGGACTATTTAAACGTGGACTTTTTCGTCCTGATAGTATTAATCCTTTCTCCTGCGGATGAAATTCCTACCTCGTTTATTCCAACATCTTGCAATCGACTTCTTTTTTTTTAATCATTCTAAAATAAAAAATGGAATAATTGTAATAACTGGTCCAAAGTATCGAAGTTCTATCGTTTAACAGCTGAAAGATTAATAACATTTAATGGAACAATGATAGATTAAAAGTTTGATCAAATTTAAGCATAAAAACATTTTAATATTTTCTTGAAAATTCCTCGGACTTCTAATACTTTAATTCCTCACACTTTCTATGTCTATCTTGCAAACATGCAACCATTATGATTTAATTAATTTAAATTTATAAAATAATAGAATTCTTTTATATAATTTAGTCAGGAAAATTCCATAAAGGAACACTGATTCCCTGGAAAATGTTTTCCATTGAAATCTTTTCACATTTGCTTCACAATAGAATTACTCATCCATTTGCATCGAGACTGTCATTTTCAATTGTTTAAATGTCTCTCTTAAATATTCGCAGAGTTTCAATCGCAATAGATCTTATTTTATCGTGGATTTATATTCAGTTAGGTAATTTTTCCGCTCAATTGCTCATTGCTGTTTCCGTGCCGATCGTTCGGCGACCTTCTTGGCACTTTGCATCGCGGCCTTCTTTTGTTTCTTATTTTCTCGCCTTTTTTCCACGACGATGTAACTCTGCAGAAAATTGATCGCCGATACGAACGATGGAGCTCGAGTTAAATTTAGACTGCACGAGCGAACCGTGATACGGCGCTTTTTTTCCTTTCTTTTTTTTCTCTCGAGCGCAGGTTAATTGTAAATGAATCATTACACAGTTCAGAAGCTCGTTCGAACATGTGTCCCCGGTGTAATTTCCGGTCCTTGATCATTTTCAATTCTCCTCGATCACGTCGAAATTCCCTGCAATTTTTCTGACATCATGTAATTTTTCTAAATTTTTTAATCAAATATATCCTGAAGTAAAACAGTATAATTATAATTAGGCAACTTTAGAAATGTCAAATAAATATAGGGGAGTAAAGTAGCAATTTTTGAAATATTGGTAGTCTCATGCACTGTTCTACGAAATTGCTGGAGAAATCATTCATCTTAAGTATTCTCATAAATTTAATATTCAAAATAATTCATTTAGTATCAAAAATTAAATACTCCACTCATAATTGACAACTGCAACTGTAGATCCACCTTGAAAAAATAATCCCGCAGTGATCATTTCAGCAGAACTTCAATTTTCAGTAATACTTGGTACTACAGTACAATTATACAGCACAATTGGATAAAAATATTATTAAAAAAAATAGTAAAATTTCTCTCAAAATGAAATCCATCGACAAAACAAAAGACACTGAATCAACACCTTAATAATTCCTCCACCCCCTATTCACCACGGAATCTCGTCAATATAGACTTTATTCCACGTCAGTCTCATTACCTGACTTCGCAATTTTCTGGTTCGATATGCATTTTCTTTTTTTCCCATCTCGTGCACGTTTCCAAACGAACGGGGCGCGCCGCAATTTCGCGAAGAATTCCACGACTGGACGGCGCGGTAATCGCTTATGCACTTTTTAATACACCTTGCACCGTTGCACCGGTGACTCAGAGAGAAAGAGGGAAAAAAAGAGTCCGAGTGAAAGAAAGAGGAAAACAGAGAGATAGAGACAACAGAGGCGGACAACAAAAGACGTAATTAATAGCGTACGGAATTCTCCGGTGATTATAAGGATACAGTTAAGGTGAAACCAGTTTTGCATGGTGTTTCGAGTAAAGATTACCGATTCATGGGGTCCAGGAAGACGATGGAAAGCTGAGGTTTGTCCTCTCGTGACTTGGGGATGACTTAATGGCCTGGAATTTTTTGAATTCTGGAATTGCTATTTTTGGGAACGGGGCGCTACTTCCTAGTCTGCCTGCGGTGAGAATTTAACGAGGCCCAGTCACGTCAGGTTGCTTTACTGACTTTTTCTTGATGCTTTTGCCAAAGAACGCCGATTGATTGTTTCGTCGGAAATAATGAAAGGCAAACTACACCTCCGAGGGGATAGGTTCATTCAGGTTTTTGGATTTTCTCTCGTTTTTTTTTTCATAATCATTCTTTGACCTTTGAACCTTTGATAGCTTAGGAACGAGATGTTGCAGAGTTGCTGTAAACACTGGAGGAATGTTAAATTATATTTATTTGTGTAATTTAATGTTTAAATAGAAGCGTTGGGTAAAAGTTGATTGTTATAATTGAAAGGAAGACTGTGATGCTGTAATTATTGATCCATATAGTGCACAGTGTATTTGGGATTTTAATATTTTATTTTTATTCAACATATTTATTTAGATGTATGAAAATAGTTGCCAATTAGGGATTTTATATTTTTACATCCACCTGGTAATTGTTCAAAGCAGAAGTATTTTAAGATTTAGAACTCTGAACTTTTAGCCTGACATTTTCATATGAAAATAAACACTTGCCATAAACTTTTCGCTCCTGAAAGTATCCCACGTTTCGAATTGAATATTTCCTTTAATTGAGAAACTTTGAATGAAAAACTTCACCGATTGACATTTTCATCTCGAAGGGTCGAATGTCGTTTAAACTCGATTGTAAAGGGTGCAGGGTACCCTTTGTTAGGATACGCGACTGACCATGGATGCAGTTATGGTCGTTGATGCTGCTAGTGGTGCAGCATCCCAGAAGTTACGACTCCATTAAGAAGGGCTTCGCTGATTTTTTCGAGTTCATTTCGGGTCGCATAAAACAAGCTATTTAAAATCCAACGGCGTAGCAGGGATGTAGCTTTATTCTGAAATTTCCAGCTCCAAATTCAGAGAAGGAAAAACCAATTTTACCAACTGCACTATCACAATTTTAGAAATTTAATCAATTTAACACCAACCGTACCTTCTCTACACCTCCTCTCATTTTAGTCAATTATTTTACCTGTTGTAAAATAATTATAATGTTTCCAAAATTGTCAGTTTAACATAGAAATCAGTTTTTAGTCAATAACAGATAAGTTTATATATTTTCAATACGCTGAATCATTTAACCACGTATGGTACGGTCAGAATTATTTCCCCTTATAAAAATATTTCGACTACACTGTCGTCTCGTACCTTAATTATTTTATGATCGCAAGAAAGAAGAAACGAAATCCAATAGACAAACGTTCAATACGATTTATATTCATCAGTGGACATTATATGATAGAAACGTCGCTCTTAGCCGTAGGGAAAAAGAAGAAACGTCGGTTGTCCGTTAGAAAAAGGAGAATTACCGTCTGCTCTCTATATGGTAGAAACAACGTCATTGCTGCGTGTGAATACGGTTTTTACGAAGATGACGACTCTATTCGCCTTTTAAGCATCGTCGCATGCTAGAGTCGATTACGTTTGAGAAACTATTACTTTATTACCGGGAAGTATTCCATCTCTCCGACGGCTAAAGTCGACCTCCAAAACAGGAAAGCCGTCAGACTTTCCTTTTTTCTTCAAATCTAATCATTTTCCGTGTCTCAACTCTGACAAATTTAACTCACCAACAATCCAAACGATCAGTTCTTTCAAATCCTTCAGAAACAGAGTAAAAATGAAAGACGTTGCCCTGGAAATTTTAACGGTCGTTCGTGCAAACAAGATTTCTAATTAGTTTGCCGAGAGGAAGTCGAAGTTCAGGCAAAGTTGTCCGAGGTATTAGAACGGGTATCCTTTTACGGCTAACTCGAGTTCTTAGCGGGGAAAGAATCCTTCGTGGAGGCGTGCAGTGGCCCAGAACGGATGAAATTCCACGGACGTTTCCGGCGGACGGGTGCGCAAGAGTTCGCCGAATCGGAAAGATGTACGAATAAGGGAAGAATACCAAGAACGAAGACAGAACATTGTCTCATTTCTGTATCAAAAGTCTGGGAAAACTTGGGCAGCTCACGAATAATATCTTGGATACTATCTCACAATATCCTGATAAAACTACATTGCTATCTAAAAACTTAGATATTCTTTGTAACTTTAACTTACCCTGTCCAATTGTTGGTCCAAGGGATGAACACTATTTCCAAGTAAAATACACCACAATCCAGGTTGATACCTTTCCTCCTCAGTCCGAGGAATCATCAAGGTCACGAAAGGGTGAAAGATAAGAAACTCTTGATAGTGTCGCACAAAACTGATAGTAGGTCGAATAATCACGAAAGATCGACAATAGGAGGAAGGAAAGGGAAAAGGGAGAGAACAAGAGGGTGGTTCACCTCGTATTTGCAGGACATCCGCGCCACTGGGCATCGAGACAGTTATGACTCTCCCCCTTCTCGAACTCGTCAGTTGTTTTGCGACGGTCCGGTTGCTTTTGTTGTATTCTCAGTCTCGTTGCTTTTGTTCATCTCCTCCCTCCTCCTCCATCTCCTCCTCCGGTTGCTGTTGCGGTGCCAGCGCCCTGGTCTTTTGCTCCTGTTTCCACCGCAGGAATCAGCGTGCGCTGTGCCCTCTTCGTCCCTCCTCCGTTCCTCTATTCCATCGTCCTTCTTGGTGATCTTGCAGATCCTCCTCTCCTCTCATCTCCTCTTGCTCGATCTTTCATCCAGCCTCCTTCTTGCGTTCTCTCATATACTCTCCGTCCAGTAGTCGCGTTCTTCTGCTCTCTTTTTCAACGTCGAGCTGATCTTTTTGCCGGCGTGGAGGCAAGCCTCGAAGAGGATGGGGTAGAAGGGCCGTGGATGAGGATGAAGTAGGACGAGGTGCACCGATCCTCTCCCTCTTTCTCTTTTCCTCTTTCTCTCTCGTGTTCCAGCTTGAAAGGAGCCGACGTTACGTACGGTAGCCAGGCAGACTGTACCCAATTATTCCGGCGTGCTATACTAATGCCATGGACCCCCTTGGCTAACCACCCCCTTCTTCGTCGTCTTCGTCTTCTTCTTCGTTGGTTTTCTTCTTCTTCTTGCAACATTCCCTCCTCCTTACTCTCTTTTCTGTTTCTCTCTGTCCCCATAATGTGACTGGGGAGAGAGGGGAAGGAGAGCTCGATGCTCTCCTCTTAGTCGAGGCCGATGGATCTCTGGAATGACGAGGGATTCTTGATCTTTGTCGTGCTGCTTGGTACCTTCTATAAGTAGGAACATTGATTTTGGAGGAACCGATGATGCTGCAGGGTTTCGTCTCTTTCGCTCGTTTTTTATGTCTTTTTCAAACGAGTGCGGACACCCTTGTTGGGGAGGACTTACGTGGAAAGATTTGAAGGGTTGGGGATGTTGAATTTTTTTGCTTTTTTTTTGGAGTCGAGGTTTAGAATGATTTCTTTAACACTTCATTTTTTGGATAATTTTATAGTGTGGTTAGGATTTCTTTAGGGTTGTTATTATTGAGGGGATGAAGATGAGGAAAAAGGGTAAGGGTATGTTGATAGGTTGAGAGGGGATGATAAAAATTAGGGAATTGATTTTTGTGTAAAACTGTAGCGCTAGGGAATGCAGGAAAGTTGGCAAACAGTTTATCTCGAGGGGTAGTTCCGCCAAGTTACCCGAAAAGTCTGGCACGTGCATGGTCTCTGGAATAATTTTTCACTCGGCCTGGCGATTTCGTGGAATCGTATAATTTATCGTCTTTTATTCGGCACCTTGGTAGTTTGGGCTATCAGTTACTCCCACGATAAGCCTCGTCAGCCACTCCGACGCATCTTGTTTGTCACTGTTTAGTCGAGAAGAGATATCGGAAGGTCGGACCTTTTTCTGTAAAACGAGTCGAATCATAGAAAAGTCTGTTCAGGGAAAAAAAATGAATGTTTCATGATAAGAAACTCTTTCCTCCCTTTCGATGTAAAAGATCAGTTTTAACCATTTCTATGTTCTTGACAAGCATACTCGTTATATTTCCATGATAAAAAATTTAACGAGGTAACACAGTCATCGATGAAAATGTAAAAAGATAGCTCGCCTTCTGAATTTTCGTGCATTAAAATATATCAATATTCTGATGCAACATTTTTTCAGACCGCATTCGTTTAAATTTATCGACGATTTTAAATATAGGCTTGTTAAAAATATAATGTATTTCGGAGAAAGGTAAAAAGACGTGAAAAATTGCTTGGTGTGAGAAGAAGATTTTTTAAAATTTGCTCATTCTTGAGATGAAAGAATAGACGATGGAGAACGGAAGTAGCAAAGTTGAAACGAACGATAGAAGTACGATGAGCTGGAATAGTGACCTCATTAATCCTTGGAGCGATTCTTTTTCTGATATTAGGATACTCGTGTCAAGTGGTAGTTAACATTTAGATCGCAACGCGTGCCTGACCGGACATTTAAATCGTATTAAGCGTTCTCAGCTTTCACGCGATTCCATCCGAGGCATTTTAGTAGCATTGTTATTGTTAACATTGTTCTTGGAGTAGCCTGTGATTAAAATATAGCGCTATTTTTAGCCTACATCGAGAAAAATAAATAATGTTGCTCATAGTTCGTTAGTTTTAACTTCCTCTTAAGGGTAGCAAGAGTGCACATTAAAAATTCCTCATTTTGCAATGAGGACTTGTAGAAATATCAAGACACTTTTGAAAGAAATGAAAAAATTCATTGATTTTCAACGAAGTTAAAAAGAAAATTTATTTTTTAACATTCTTCGCCCTCTAAGGAGATAAGAAAGTTCCAAAAAATGGCCAAGAAAATTAGATTGCTCTATGGTATCTCGTCCTAAAGGAAAATAATACAGCAAGCAGAAACTACCCCTTTCTTCACTCCCAAATGGAATAAAAAATTCGTCCATTCCCCAACTAAATTTATCGCAAAATAAAGAATATCCAGCAAAGAAAAAGAAACAGTTTGAACTACATATGACAATAGAATCACAATAATTTTTTTTGTGCGAAAATCCTCGAGACCTCATGGAGATTCCACGATACGCGTTTTAATTATTGTCTCCGTCGTTTTAATTGCCAAGACAAATTGCGATCAATTTTTTAAGCCGTGTGATAGCCGTCGGAAATTATCAAAATCCTGTGCACGCTCTACGATCATGTGTGAATCGTGAATCACCGAACCGAAAGGTCAGACAGTTATCAGTAGGCCGGCTTGAAAATGCGAGATAGGACGATGGACCGGTTCGACCGTATCAATTGTTGACCCCGTCGTTTCAGGCAAAAAGTGCCATTTACGACGAACCTTCCTTTTTTCAGCGGCTACGGCTAGAAATTAATTGGGAACTCTATTGCCCAGAGAAAATTGTTTATGTTTTCTTTTCCCCCTTTTTGGAGAAATTTATCTGCGGACTTAGGACAAAGTTATTCAGCCCAGAAGCATTTAAGGGTGCAAATTTTCACGTGGAGTAATTCTGCATAGAAATTAATTATAGTGTGCACTGCCAAGGAAGAAGATTATTTAATTCTTCTCTTTTTAAATATTTTTCTATGCTAATTTAGAACTTAGTTACCGGATTTACAATTAGAAAAATTTAGGAGTGGAAGTTGTCACCTGAAATTAATCAAAGAGTTGCAGAGAGAAAAAATTCTCTAATTCTTCTTTTGCTAAATATTTTTCTTAAACTTAGGGAAACTTGGGCGATAAAATTTCCACCGTTATAGTATCTATAACAATTTTAATCTACCCCCGCAGAAAAAAATATAAAATATAAGAAAACCTCTGAAAAAATTTCATCCCCAAATCCAACAAAGAATGATACGATCACGAGAGCATTTGTTCTCCTAACGATCGTCATGTCCTCGATCAGAAGCAGCGAGCACCCTTTCCTCCCCGCCGTCAGGAAGACGGTATTAAGGATTGTATTAATCAAGGACTCTGTCAGTGTGACAGTCCTCCTCGCGAGTCAGGGGTGAGAAAGCAAAAGTGGAAGATGAAGAAGAACGAGAGAGAAAAGACATGAGAATACATCCAGGATGAAACAGGACGAAACCCGTGAGTCGAGGGAATCGAAGGGACACCGCACGAATTCTGGCTTGCGGTTTGGGGTGGTTCTGCCGATGACGTCGAGAAATGACGCAAAAAAATAGCTGCCAGACTATCTGGCACCGTCGTCGAAGCGTTTGTGCCTCCTTTTCTCCCCCATTCGACTCTCTCGTGATCGAGAGATCACGGGAAATTCGAGGACACACGAGTCCTGTCGGAGGAACTTCAGGGGATTACCGAGTTCTCGATGTTCCTTCGGGAATTTACCCTCGATAGGTCGAATTTCGTTGGTTCAATCGATGAAGTGTCTCTGATAACCTGAACAATCTTTGACACTTTGTTTTCAGTGTACTTTGAACTCAATTTTACGGATTTTTCATTGAATTGAATTTAAGGGATGGAAAGGGGTTGGTAAGAATTGCCTGATAGAGGAAGAGGATGAAAGGGGAGAGACTTAGGGTGGGAAGAAAGTTTGGATCGTGGTATTCGCTTAAATAGTGCTTTGAAATTGCGACGGGTAACTCGATACGGTAATCGAGGTATTAAATTAATTATAGTAATCTGCTGCTACACCTGTATTCTATTTTAACACGTTCCCTGCCACGGTGGCTGCCGATCGACGTTACTGCAAGACTTGGAATTAACCTAAGAAAATATAAATACTGCAATCTTTCTTAGTTTTCCACAAATATTTACCAAAATCAATCTACTCTATTGTTTACAAAATGAACAAAATTACTTCGCAATTCGAATCATTCAAATGGCACCCCTATCTCAAGAATCCCTCCGCATGATGAAGGCAATACCATCAAAATTAAAATTACTAAATTAGGAAAAAACGGATTGATTTCTATCATAAGAGTAAAACTAGTTTATCCAATGGTCCTCGAAAAATTGAAATCTCAGGATTCGAAAAAGAAGCAGGAAGATCGTTCGATTATTAGCTCGCCATGAGTTTGCCAAGCGTCGTTCCCGTCGCCATCGTCGTCGGCGAGTCCATCAGCGACCTAGGCTCCCAGTTGATCGTTTTATTGCGTATGCTTCGTGTCGAACTCGATTATAATAGTGGCGTGGCCCCTAAATGGCCCCGTGTTGAACAGCCCTCAAGTATTTCCAATATCCTGCAGGGAGATTCATCTTACTTTCCTTCCCTCTTTGTCTCTCTCTTTCTCTCTCTCCATCGTTTTATCTCTCTTTTACCCTTTCTCTTCTCTACATCTCTCTCGTTCTGTCGAGGAAGACCTGATCTTTCCTTCTCCAGGTTCTCCGTCCTCGTTCTCGTCTTCTTCTTCCACCTTGACTTCGTGGTCGGCTCTTTCCAGAGTTCATTCATGCCTCCTGGTGGCGAGGACCTCATTACCTACGGTGAATGGATTCCTCTCGTCCTCGCAGGGGCCACGGTGTTGCCTGAATTTCTCGTTCCTCCTCCTTCCTTCGTTCCACCGTAGAACCTGCTGCCATTCTCGATTTTTCTGATGTTGCCGTCTCACGCGAGGATACGTCGATTCGATGATCCGAATCGAAGGAGGGCGAGGGAATAGACGAGCGTACGCTTTTCAAGTAAACGATCAATCGATTTGTCTCGAATAGCTAACTGGATACCCGCGATTTTTAATATTTAAAAAATTTGATAGTACTTGAAGTGAGTACAAAATTAAAATTGCGATTTAACTCCTTGTCGTACGATTTTTTTTATGAGTGCCTTTGGAGTAATTTAGATTTAAATTAGTAAAATATAAATTGATCAGTAATTATTGAAATATCATATAATTTAACGTAATATTAATATTATAGGAATAATTTGATCGTATAGGGTGTCAGTGATATTTTTAATTTCATAGGTTTTGCACAACTTGATCATTTTCTATTCAATTTACCCCATCACGAGTGTCACTCGTTATTAAGGGTGCAAGGGGTTAATAGAGTATGTTCTACGTTGAAATTGAAGTATCCTCGTTGATTTTGCAATGCAGGAAATTATTTTGACCCTAAGATATAAATTTATCGCATTCCATAAGTTCCCCAAATCGCTCAAGATCCGCGCAAGGTCCTCCGCGCGGAGTAACCCGTCGATCGACTTTAAAAATTCAGAAACCCGCTCCGTTATTCGTCCAGGAACACCATGGTTGCCCTAACCGTGCAGTGTTTTCCCAAAGAACGAAAAAAAAAGTTAATCGCGCGACCCATTGGCTCGGATATTAATGCGGAATCGCCGACACGTTACTCTGTCACGACAGCAATAATCCGCATCGATGATCTTTTTTACATTCGCTCGAGGAGAGCTGCAATTTCGGCAGAGGCGTATTTTTCTTCTCGCGCGAAAGGTTAATCGACCACCGAGCTTTATCTGGCTCGATCTGCACACCTGGAGGCCCGAGCCTAATGTCTACCTCTTCTGCTTTTCGGAGCCAATCATCACGTTCGCCACAGGCGCGTGCACCGATCTTCCCCTCTTCTTTATTCTCTTCTTCTTTCTCTTTTCTCCCTTTTTACCTTTCCTACCGTTCCGCAAGTCGATCGAAACATCCATCGATCTCCCTTTGCTCCTTTCTTTTTCATTTCGAATAATCTCTCGTTGGAAAGCTAGGAGAGAGGGAGATGTGGACATTTCTCGGAGGTTTATTTTACTTTCGTTTCTACAGCGATTTTCAGTCGTTGCTACTGTAGATCGTGTTAACGAAAAGTTGCTCTCTTTCTACCGTCCCTCTTCGTCCGGCTTCGAGGAGGTCGTTTTATTCTTGCGCTCTTGGCATCCCTCCTGACGGCGAATTAGCCGCTTCCGTTTGGCTACCTGCGAGTCCTCGATCTTTCCGAGTTGGAACGATTCTAACGACGATCTTCGCTCGCTTTGACAGTGATCTTTTCGAGTTGCTGCTTTAAAGTGAGCTCAGATGTGTGGAGATAGGATTATTCTACTTTTTTATATATTTTTTTTATTTTTAATACTTGAACTACCGGCGTTAAATCTATCATACTGTTGTGAGAAGGTGAAAGGTCGAAGGGATGATAAATTCAGTAATTTTTATTTTATAAGATGGAAGTGCAATAGCTAATCTGTGGCTCTCCTATATATTTAATAATTTTTAGAGAAAATAAGAAACGAGTCATTTTGGATCCCTTCGTAGTTCTAGTGTTATATCAGGTAGATGATTTAGGATTGTTTTACTTATTAGAATAGAATTTCAGGGTTGTTTTATTATTTTAGTTTCTTAAAATAATTGCAGTTTCTTGTCTCCTAGAATTTTCAAAATTCTTTCCTTTCTTTTCCAACGCATTTAAATAATCCTCTTTCTTTCGGTCAGCTAATAATTTTTTTTCCTAAATTATTATTGAACGTACTACATCCTTGGTGGTTTAGAGTCTACCTAAAATCGAGCAAACTAAGCAAAGTGAGCGTGACAATTAAAGCAACAAAAATACAAGTCATCTTGATATGAAGCCTACAAAAAATTAATTCATCTCCTCTCTTTTGTGGCAACCACAATGCAAATTCTCGTCATAATTTTTGCAAGCCGCAAATCAACCTCGAACCGATTACTTCCGAGAAGTAGACATACTCGTCGACGAAGATCAGTGCAGAAGTGGTGCAAAAGAGAAAAAGAGAACCGATCGTCCCTCGAATCGTTTCCTTTCCGTGGCTAATCGAAGAAACCGGCTCTCCTGCACCGTTCGAAATTAATCGAGCTTCTGTTGCCTATGGCCAGGAATTAGAAAGGGTCTGTTTGGGCCTTGGCACGCCTCTGACGTTGAAATAATCCAACGGCTATCTATCGAAATCAGTTTCGCAACGGCGAGCCGTCCGCTTCCGCGTGACTTTGCTCTCCTTTTTCGCGAACGGCCGTCGCACTGAACGAAATGCGTTTCCGATGCGTTCGTTCGCTCGAGCGGAAAATCGACTTTGCGATCAAACTATTGGCGAAAATGTACGATCGCTTGCGATAACATCGATTTGAATGGAAGCAAGAAGAAGAAGAAGACATTAAATGCCAAAGAAGCAAAGAAGATATTCAAAGTGAAAATCGAAAGAAGCTCCAGAATTTTTTCTCCATTTTTCACGATAAGGAAGAACATGATTTAGAAAATGGATAAATCGCTGTGGAAAATATTGAAGAAAATTATATCATCCCGTTGAATGTCAAGCTCTAGACTTAACTAACCTTTCTCGTGAACTTTAAACACCAAGCTGATATCTTCCATATTAAAATCCTTTGAGGACGTCGGGCGCATATATACGGTCTGAGAAAACATTACATTATTGTTTCTCGCTGCCTACATATATGGATAAAATTGGAAAATTGAAATATAACTGTTGAAATATTATTAGACAAATAGTAAATTTCAACTTCTAGAAATCAACAGTCTAACTTTCTGTAAAAAAAGTATTTTTTCATCGTCAAATAAGTGACTCTTTCTCAATATTAAAAAAAGTCTCCCTCCGAAAAGGATTAAAGCTACAGGTTAATATAAATAAAGTACTGCTCCATAACAAAAGAAACTAAGAGAAATGGAGGACGACCCCTTGTGCGATAAAATTTGACAAAAATGAAAATTCTCGTCGTTCATCCAGGTGATGTGGATTAACGAAGCTACTTTCCCCACAAGATTCCCCGTTGATTGCAATTTTCACGTTTAACCAGTCTCTTTCGAGGGCCGAAGCTGCAGTCTCTCCTTCTCTTTTCGTCGTTGCTCCTCTTTTTGCTGCTCGCATGAAATGCGTTTTACTGCTTCTACCGGCGTGCAAAAAGAAGAAGCCTAAGAGGAGTCGGTAGATGATGGAGGTGATGAAGAAGTAAACGAAGAAGAAGTAGAAGTCGGTGGCCGAGTAAGACATAAACGGCCTTCGTTCTTCCTCCGGTTTTAGCTAGGTATATACACTTTTTAGCAAGACTCTCGTCTCTCCAGGAGAACGTTTATTTGGTGAGCACCCGAACGTTGTTCCGTTCAACGATTTTATGGGGATCGGATGTATGGAAACGAGCACGAAAACGTCCGTGTCACGAGATATATAACAACGATGATAGTTTCTCAAAGGGCTGTGTTTAGGTCGAAGTTCGAAGATCAATTCTGATAAGCTGACTTCGATAACGACCCTTCGCTTGTCGGAAAATATCGTATATTCTTGTATGAAATTTTTCGAGATAGTAAAACGTTACTTTCTTGAGACATGAATTTTCATGGTGCTTAAAAATTGCTGAGAGAAATGAACGATAACTGTGTAGGCACTGTATGCATACATATTTTTACGGTGGTCGTTTCACCGGTTATGAAATAGCGATAATATACTTTCGAAATGAATGCAAGAGATCATGGATTTAAGATAGGAAACAATGCAGAAAATAGCTTTTAGTTAATGAGGCAACAAATTATATGTTTTCATTCCATGGAACAGGTGATTTGAATGATTATGGTATTATTAGAATCAAAGAACTCTATTGGTAGTTGTACAATTGTACACTCATTTGAAACAGTAGATTGTAGGTACAATGACCATAGAATTTAAATAAAATATCAAGTCCGCTAAATATTTCTATCTGGTTTAGTTTTCAACAAATTTAAATTGTCCTCTTGATGTAAGGAATGATAAATCATCAGTTGTAGGTTAAATCATCGGTATTGAATTTACTTAATTTCAATATTTTAAATAAATACTTTGAAAAAGGTGGAATTAATATGTGGGGAAGATAATTAATTAACAATTTATATTTTAGAGATAGAGATTGAATATCTAACTCTTCTATAAACTCGCAGCCATTTTGGAGAACCATCCATTTTGATTGCCTTAGAGTTCTAGATTTAACGATAGTATAATTCTAATTTAAATAGCTTAACGGCTCAAGAAACGATGATTTCTCGACAACCTACAAAACACAATCGTCCGCCGTGAGTCTTCTCGTTTGTTTATCTTTTTTAGAAGCATCTTACGCAAACGCGTCGTACAAGAGACATTATCGTCAACGATATGCCGAATTCTTTTTTACTCGCATGTTCTGTAAGCAGTCGCGTGTGCCGAACCGTGTGTTTTTACCCCAAAAATCAAAGGTCACGACGCACAGTGTTTCCTGCAATAAATATTCGTCTTGCAACAGATCAGCGTGATCTCATCGTGGATTTGCTTCCTCGGCGACGAATTCGCGATTGATTCTGCGAATGTTCGTGATGCGTTGGCACTTTCAAAGAATCTCACCACATTTGCGATAATTGTTTTAATGGTAGAGAAGGAAATGTGTCAGTGCAAACCGATAGATGTAATTTCGTTCGCAGTGAATCAGAATTTTTAATTGTCCAGAGTGTCACGCGACGGTAGAGTAATTTGTTGAGAAAAAAATATATGAAATAGATGGACACTGTAGTTGTGTTAATTAGGAAAAGTAGCACTGGTATTAAAAATTGATATCAGTTTTTATATTCTGTTTTATTGATTAGAGATAAAAGAATGGTTGAAGTATCAATAATAATAACAAAAGGAAGGACAATGATTAGCTCTTGATTTCGAGATCATGCAAATCTCTCAGGCGGTGCAGTCGCGCGTGCAATTAGTCACATATCGAACCCGATGCATAATTAATTTATGGTAAATCGACGTTAAAACGCGCTACGCCATCGATCGCGCCATTCGAGAGGCCGTGGAAGGCGCAACAGGTGAACGAGCATCTTCCAAGGATAAACTCTCGCGTTTTTGCATCTATCAATGAAACGATATTTTTCTGCTTTTCGATTCTGTCGCAATTCGGTTTCCATTGATTAACGTTCTCAAGAAAATAACTTGACTCGTGGAATTTCCACGGTGTCTCAGAACTTCCCAAATCAATTTTCCAACGTTCACCATCCCTCTCAGGTACCAACGTTTCCGGTCTCTTTGACTCATCAACTTTACATCAACTCCACCAATTATTACAAAATAATCTCCAATCCACCACTCACCTCTGACCTCCTCCACCCACGTCATAAAAAATCCTAACACCACCTCTCCAACGACTCCACCACCACCCTAATCGATCCACCAAGAAACCTCCCCAAAATCACCTTCTTAAATTCTCTCATCAAAACGACCTCGTCTCTATCTCAACCCTTCCACCTCTTCCATTTCCACTCGACCTAAATTGTCTCGAAACCCTCGCCAAAATCAATCCACCACCTCTCGCCGTCCAAACCTCCATTGCCATTTTTCTCCAAGTCTTCACGACGCCACAAAGAAATATTTCGATGTCGCATCCGTCGCAATTCGACCGAATCTCCAATCCTGGATCGAAATCCAGGACTAATCGAATCTCGAAGGTCTCCTTGGCATCGGTGAAACTCAGCGACGACGTCGAGGATCGCGTGCACGCTCTGGGCGGGTACCGAACCCCAAGGCGACCACTCGGAGCAGCGACTCCGAGGTCCAAGGACTTGGCCGTTACCGAGAAAATCTCAGGCCGACACGGTGCAACGGATAATCGGATATCGGGAGCAACCGACCCGAGGTTACTCGGTGCTCCTGCCACGGTCTGTCTAGCCAATAGTTCACCCAAACGACCGCATCCGTGACTAAGCGATCGCGCGATAAATGGAGCGGAATTCTTACGCTTTTTCATTCCCTTTCTCTCTCCTTCTGACACTCTGGATTTCTTTGTTGGCGTCTTTCTTCGTTACGGATTGATCGGTGCAGAGTGCACGGTGCAAGGTGCACCGGGCTGCTTTAACGAGAGGCTGCTGCATCGCGAGGATTGAGGTCGTGGTGGCATTGGAGAGGGTATCGTTGATTGTGTTCTGGAGGATTTTTTTCATATAAGATTTTCTGGGTGGTTTTGAGAAGGAAAAGTTTAGATGATAACCAGGTAGGATTTTATGAAGTTGATAGTCTACTGTATTTTTCCGGAAAAGTGTTATTGTTATTTCATAACTGGTCAGAGGATCTGCTGTTGTAAGAGTAACTATTTATGAAGTGTTTTAATATACAAATGTAGGCTTGGATTCTGTATTTCTGTGTTAAAGAGGAATAACGGACCAATTAACATTTGATTTACGACCGCAAAATCCAGCATATTTAACCCTTTGCGGTCCAAATTACTTTGTTAATTTTTTATTCAACTAAATGAAATTAATTTGACAAAATTCTCTATCACTGGTTATTAATTTTTTTAGTGATATCAATAACTCTAAGTACTGAAGAATATTTTGGTTATATTACGAAATTGGGAAGCCTAATTGGAAAGCAATGTCGAGTATAGATCGACGTAGGACTGTAAAGGGTTAAATATATCAAAAAGTATAGTGAAAAAAGGGGGATCAAGCGTCAGAAAGTACGAGTAGTTAAGTAGTTTGTGTATTATAAAATAGGTGTGATATATCTACTGCACTGTTTCCTCATAAATTTGAGAAATATGTTTAAAAAAGTAGGAATCCATCAATTTGACGGATGACGTAGTCTAGTCTTAAAAATGAAACGAACTTTACCTTAAGTTTTTTCATTCTAATGTTCAGTGTTGTCTAATAAGTTGATAGTCGTTGTAAATTAAGTCGTAGAAATGATAAAATAGGAAAATGGAGTATCTGAATGGCCTCTCGTTGGAACTAGTTGACGAGCAAACTATTCTGCTCTCGATATTGCCGATAATAACGATCCTCGGGTTCCAGTTTCGCGGTTTGCATAAAGGAAATCTCCTAATTGCAATCTTGTATCGTCGAGCAATTTATTAACTGTCGAGGAAACAAGAGAAGCACAGTGATCGTCTAAATACGCAGGTATGAGCCGTGGAGAAGCGATGACTATCGCATAGATTATTATTACAGCTCTCGCCGTTATCACCGGCACCATGAAATTATTTTGCGATCGGTTGATGTGTTATTTTCCATCGGGACCACTCTTGTCGACAGGAAGTGCGCTATTTTATGCAAGAAATTATTGAATTATTAGCTTCGACGTTAACTGCCTCGTTGACTACCGCAGTCACAATGTGCAACGTCGAGTGCACCTGAGTGTAATAACCGAGACGCAATCTAAATTGTTGCATCCGTGCAGCTAAGTACGAGCACACGTCGAATTAGAGTAAACGGGATATCGATTACGTATAATGTCTCTCAAGATATTGTCACCTCGTTCGTACAGATAATATTAGATGTTGTTTACCTAGAATAACTTTGCAAATTTTTAGACAAGTTACAAATATCAGCGCACAAGTGAAAGGAGACGTTGTCGTTTAATTTATTGTAGCCTCAGTGATTCAGAATCCACCTAAAAATAGTCTTAGACTAAATGACAATAGCACCTAACTTGCAAAACGAAATTGACAATACAGAACTACGATGGCGAAGAGGGGTAGTTTCAGATTCGCAGCCAGAAAGCTTGAGTTCAAATCCTCCTCCGTCGGCTCTAGAAAATTTTTTCCTAAATTAATATTAAATATATCATTTCCTCAGTAGTTCCCAATTCACTTAAAATTTTTCCTAGCCAAAACAAAAATACCAACTAAACCTACAAAAGGAAAATGAAACGACCGACCTATGATGGCAAATAGGGGTAGTTTCAGATTCACAGTCCGTCGCCTCTAGAAAATTTTTCCTAATTAATATTTAACATATTATAGTCTCGGTGATTCAGAAGCCAGCTAAAATAATAGGCCCTAGGTGAAATGACCGAAGCAGTTAAGGCCAAAAAAGATAAGAGAAGGAAAGAAGAATCTCGATCTTAAAGTCGCATCGTGGCCATTGTTTCTGCTCTGTACGAGCACGGTAACCCTTTACCCCCGTCGAAAGGTGGGGCTGCACCCGTGTGCACCACGCCCTCGGCCCTTTTTTGCGCTTTAATTAGGGGTATGAAACGGAATTACGAGAACCACACCTCCGTTAGTCCCTCCACTGCCACCTCAGTTTAATGTACCGAGGCTCATTGTTAGAGACACGAGACTTGGCCCTGCCAATTATTTAATAGGAATCCCCCTTCGATTTTATCGGCTGCAATTTTTTACCCTACCCATGCTGCTTCTGTTTCATGGATGATAATCGGGGGATTGCTTCTTTTAATTAGACGAATTACAATCAATTCAGAGTTATTGCCTGTACTTTCATTTGCACTACTCAATTTTCCTTTTTAAAGTTGCGGTTTTTAACACAGTGTGCCGTTCCACCCCCTTTTTCTTATTATTATTATATTCTTCTTTTCGACCAATTTTATTACAACCTCAAAGTTTAAAGCATTGACAAAAATTTTGAATATTTTAAACATCTAAATTTTATTTTGCTATTATTTTTGCATTTATTTTTATTTATACGGTTATATCGTGGTAAATTAGAATTTTCTATGAGTTCTATATTAACAAAGTCAGGGTAATATTTATAGAGATATATTATATGGGAAGAATGATAGAAGTTTGGCAAAAAGCGTAAGAGTATTACAAAGGAATTCATAAGAATCGTGTTCTATATTAATAGAAGGTAGTATCGAATGCTTTCTTTGTACGATGCTCGAATAATTTCATCGTCGATTCAGCACGTTCGCTTTAATGCAACATCGGTGAAATTTTCCCAGGATAAATACATCGATAATTCAGGGGGTGCAGGGAGAAGATCGGGTCCTCGTGCAAAAAGATGCCGTTCGAGTAATAATTCGTTGACTTCTGCCCGTGACTTTTTTCGCCCCGACTTCTCCGAGGCCCTTTCATCCTCCTTGTTCAACACGTTTATATAATTTCTCCCATAATTTTCAATTTCATTCTCAAATTAAGCTTCCACTTTAACACATCTCTACGCTTTTCCACTGATTAATGATTTCTCCTAAAAATACATAAGGAAACAAATAAATCTTACTCTGAATTTTCTAAATTCATCATCACCTTTGAAAATGTCCAACTACCAATTGAGAAAAATGTCCAATTAAAAAATTTCCAATTTTAATTTGAACTTTTGTAATCGTAAATTCCAAAAGCGTGAAAGTCATTGAAAAGTGAACATGATTGAAAAACGTGAGACTCAATTATTTTAACTCGGTGCATGTACACTCATGGGGTGGAAAGAAGCCAGCGAAAGAAAAGCACCGATAACGAAAAGCTCACCCCATTCTCGTCGTTGGTAGTTTAAGTTCTCGTCTTCCGATTAATTATTCCCCATACGTCCGCGTTTAATTCGATTCCACGTTAGCCGGTCGGGTTGGAGGCTGGGCTTCGTAAACATTGTCAATTATTTAAATAACTATCGTGCACTCGGGCACTTGCTCCCTAATTGGGCCTTGTCTTCGTTCGCTTTACGGCGCCGCGTTGCGATAAGTTTAACTCGCCATTCCATTTTAGCGCGAGCAACTTTTCTATTGCTATTCTTCGATTGCACGATTAAAAAGGAATTTGCAAAGGAGAAATTATCGAATTAACGCTAGATAAGTAAAGAGAAATCGGTGCTACTCTGTAATTAAAATCGTCAACGATCATTTCGATATCGCTTTACCATAGGGTAAATTAAATTCTACAAATTCCAACCCCCTTCAACGATGACTAGTTGAACGAAAATGTAAAATTGTGCAAATGTGACTATTCCTTTCACGAATTAATTCACTGAGGAAATAACCGTCGATTAAAAGATCCAAGATAAATAGGAGAACAAGGACGAAATTCGTCCACCTGTCCTATTGTTGCGAATTCCAACGATGCCTCTTACAAGCCAAAACGAAGTTGATCTTCTACTCTAGCGTGAAAGTCCATTCTCTCTCTTCTCTCTCTTCTTCTTTCTCGTTTTCTTTGTCTTTCTCTTTTGGGCCCGCAGCTGCGGACTCAACGTATAGGTATAATAAATCTCCATTAGCTGCCGAAATTCGGCGTACGTGCGTTTTGCCCAATTACCGGTACCCTTCTCTCTTTCTCTCTATCTCGCTTTTTCCTTTCTATCTTCTTCTTCCATTCTTCATCTCTGTTCTTCTTCCTCCGATCTTTTCCTTTTTCTGTAAACCGAACACGATTTTATCGACGGCCTAATTGAATCGTCCGGTGGAAAAGAGTGGAAGCAAATAAAACGGCCGGCCCTATTTCGTTCCAGTGCCGTCGCGCGCGTCAACGTTCCCCTCGATTTTAACGAAATTCTCGAGTAATTAGAAGAGCGACCGTATGAAGTACCGGGCCGATAATCTATAATTTATCTTAGTCGATTCCAATTTTCAAACGTGCCCACTTTGTGGCCCGTTTTCGACGTGCATTATCATTGCTGGAGGAGAAAGGGACCGGCAAATGGAAGAAGAAGACGGGAGTGATATATAACGGGTAAATGTCCCGGGTGTAACGACGAATGAAGATTTCGTCGGGGTAATTATTCGCGGGCGATGGCTCGTTGTTGATGCGACCTTTCTATCTGAAATGAAACATGGAATTGTCTTCTTACGCCTCGATATTTTGTACAGAAAGTTTGAAACTTTTGCAATTTAAAGAAATTTCTGGAGGCAGCAACCCCCTTGTTGGAAAAATAGTGCAACAATTTCGGTAGAACGACGAAAAAGTATCAAACTTTTATCAGAATTCAAATTTTCAAACTTAATAAAAAATTCCACCAGAAGGGTGACATTAACCCCTTGACTTACAGTAACTTAGGACACTCCTGAGGCGGTAAACAGAACAGAAAATTTTTAAGTTCTCCAAAAACTATTAAAATAAAACTATAAGTCACTCACGAGATGATTAAACTATTTCCATAATATTAGTAAAGAGTTTACCTCTACACCATATCAATAATCTCTGATCAATTTTTATTCTACCAATTTAATTCACAATTACTGCACATACAATTACAAAAAAAATGGTGAATTACACTTTCATCTTCTTCGGTATAGCCCTCTCAATGAAAAATTTGCAAAATGACAAAACACTTGAAACCCCACAATTATTTAACTAATTATCGAAGCGCAAAGTAGTTTGCCAATTATCGAGCATAAGTTGAGAGAATCGCAGTAATCTAACGATTGAAGAAACGACCGAAAGAGAGTCTCGAGGGCGAGTTTCTCGAATTCTCGTCCTGAGACGGAAGTGCAGGGCAGAAACGCAGGGACAAGATAGATGTGCGTGACTTCCGGCCGCGACAGGGGGTGGCGTCTGCGGGACGGCCACCCTTGCTCCGCACGAAGGGTTCGCAGTTTTGCAGAATATAATTACCAGGCAAGCGTGTACGGCCTCGTAGAACTCGCCGGCGCAAACAACGCGCCGGAGGAGGAACGAAAGAGCACGGAGACTGAATTTATTCTGTCCTGATAAATGAAGTCGTCCGCAGGATCAAAGAGAAGGAACTCGAGGAGACGGAGATACCGAGTGCTCCTGCAATTAGGACATCTTCTTTTATCAATGAATTTTTTCTATTTATTGCTCGGTAGAATCTTTGTATTTTTATCAAAGAAATAAATTTTAATAATTTCTTGTGCAAAAACGCGACCCCTTTTCTTTGAGCATTGCTACGCGAGAAGTTCAATTTTTTCTGGTACTGTAAAGTGTTTGATGAGTAGGAGGAAGTTCGGACGAGGCAAAAAACTGTGGAAGGAATGAGAGATATTTGAATTATTTCGTGCAGTGTGTTTTTCTGGTCTTCATAGACGCAACAACCAGCAGAAGTTGTTATTATCGTACGCTAATTCAGTTACGATGGAGAAAAAAAAATACGCTGCAACCGTTCCGGCTTCTTCGGACGGACCAGAAAAAATTATCATCTCAAGGAGATAAAAACTGTCGGCGAAACCAGATGGATCTAGTTTTCCGTAGAATATCGCTTTAAATTTCTCGTCTTTCCTTCGGACAGACATATATGATCAAACTTTAAGACACTGATATACTTTGTAATAATTTCTTCTTTTCTTCCCTTAAGTAGCACCTTTTTAATTACAATGAAAAGACACATTAGCTTTTCCGCTCTGAAAGGAGCAGGGTTGTTTCATTAGCAGCAAATGATGCAAAGAAAGACAGCAAAGTAGTAAGAAAATTTGTAGTCCAAGCATCAAGTAGATTATCCTCTCTGAAATTCGCACCGATACGAGAAGTGGTATCGTTATCTCCTGGATGATTAAGACGTCTCTTCGTCTGCTCTCTTAGTTTGTCTATTTCCCCTTGTCTCTCCTTTTGGTTCTCCAAGCCTATTTCCACGTCCATCTTCGTCTGCAACCCCATTTCTCTCTCTTTCGCCGAGCACGAAGGGAGAAAAGGCCCCGAGACAAGGCAGCCTTAAATGAGGAAAGAGAGTCAGCCTTATTACACTGTCCTTGTTCTTCTTCCTCGTCGTCTAATGGTTTAGGAGTCGTTCCGGACATTAGCTTCTGCGTGCTGAGAGAGAACCTCTTCTTCTTATTCTTCTTCGTCCTTCTCGTCCTCATCGTTCTGCTACTCCCCTTTTTCTACTCCTCTTCCTCCTCATTCTCGAGCTTCTCTCCTCCTCCTTTTTTCATCTTCTTCTTCTCTTTGACTACTTTTCTGTTTGTTCTTCCTTTCTTCTACTTTTTCATTGGCTTCTTCTACTTCTCTTCTACTTCTATTCCTTCTGCTTCGACATCTTCTATCCCTGCTTCGTTCTACCTCTACTTTTTCTTCAGCTTCACTTTTTTTCTGGTTCTTCTTCCTTTCTTCTATCTTTTCTTCTGCTTCTTCTACTTATCCTCTACTTCTTTTATTCCTCCTACTTCCACTTCTTCTACTGCTGCTTTCCTCTGCCTCTACTTCTTCCTTCTGCTTCTTCGTCCACTTCTACTTCTCCTATTCCCTTTCCTATCTCTTCTGCTACCACCATTTTTTTACTGTTACTCCCTCTTCTGTTTCGTCTTCTTCTTCTACTCCATCTACTTCTTCTGTTTCTCTACTTATTCTTCTACTGCGACTCCTTCTTCTTCATCTTTTGGTGCTTCTACTTCTGATTCTATTTCTCCTACTTCTTCAATTTCTTCTGCTTATTCTTCAGCTGAAATTCTTTCTTCTTTTACTTCTTTTATTGTTTTTACTAATTTTTCGGCTGCGACTCCTTCTTCATCTTTTGGTGCTTCTACTTCTTTAATTTCTTCTGCTTATTCTTCAGCTGCAATTCTTTATTCTTCTACTTCTTCTATTCCTTCTACTGTGATTCTTTCTTCTTCTTCATTTTTTCGTGATCTTGCTTCCGATTCTACGTCTTCTTCTTCTCCTCGACGACTTTGACTCTTCTCCAGCTCGTTCTTCGCGACCGTCCTTTAGGTGCGTTCAGAAGCTCTCCTCCACGCTCTCCCTGGCTGCCCTTTGAAAAATGACCCGCGTCCTCCCCGAGAAATAAGAGTGTCATCATCATTAGCCCGCCGAGTTACACGGCGGAGCTTACGCACACGAAGACACGCGTCGGTGCACGCGCGTCGTCGATGCCCATGACGAGGAAGAAGAAGAGAAGAAAGAGGGATTTTGTCGAGGAGCAGGAAGGTTTTCGGTCGACCATATTACAGCGTAAATTTCTCTGTTACCGTTAAGAGGCCAGACTGACTCCACCGCTCGTTTTCGAGGTCGCCTCAAGAGAGAAACGTCGATCGGGATTCGATTAGTCGTCCAGCTATGCTTTGTTGGCTAGGGGATGATTTAGTTTTTGGCGCAGTTATGGAGGCTTAGGAATGGAGATGAAGAATTATGGTGGAAATAGAGTTGAATGTTTGAACTGTCAATTAATATTGAGTTGAGGATTAATAGATTAATTAGGGATTTGTATATGTGTCTTTCGGTGATGAGGTCTTTGCAGTTGCTGCGAAGAAATATATAGGGAATTATGGTGAGAATGAAGTTAAAGGTTTGGACCAGCAATTAGTGCCTTTGACTTCAGATGTTCATCAGCTTCTGAGGGTTTTTCACTAATTATGAATTAATATATCAAGAAAAAGCATCTGTAAAAATCGAGCAAACGAAATGAAAGCGACGGAACTTCGTTTTCTCTCCGTGCAGCATCGATTCCCCTTTTTCTCTATCAATTATAACTAGTAAACATCCATGTTTTACCTAATGCTTCACTCGGCTTTCCTTAATTAGTAATTAAACACTGATTGACAAGAAGTTTTTGCAAGACGAACCTATTATTTCAAGTTAAAACGACGATTATTCGAGAAGACCAAGAGAAAATAATGGAAAGTCTGCGCGGGAAAATTATTGCAATAAAATTCTCTCATTAGGAGCATTGTAAAACATGAATCTAGGAATATTTAAATAGATAATTTATCAGTTAGTCATCAGAAAACACCTTTTTTCAATACCTCAAATATTTCCGCAATTATTTTGGCTCATATGGCGCGCAAAATTTGCATCCCTTTTTGAATTTAAAAAGAATGAGAAATTGGCGCGATAAGCCGTCGATTTATCGGCGCAGGCTGACGCAAAACTCCGTGAATTATTCGACTCCAAAGTGCAAAACTGAATCCCCCAACAGAGACGAAGCCGGGCGAATTTAATCTTGCACTTTGAAGCGGCCACGATAAATCGCAATCGCGCAGGTATGACGACGCAAAGTAGTTGCCATTATCGAGTTCCATTCGCGCGAAACACGGTTGCAGTTAACAGTAGTCGCTCGATTAATCGCGAGGAATATCACAGTCGAATTTATCGTTCAAATCTCGAAATTTATTACGAATCCGGGTTACATAAACCTACGTTTGCGTTTCTTATTTTTTTCTTCTTTGTCACTCCTTCCTCCTTGCTCCTCTCATGCCGGAAGTCGATTGGCCGAAAGAAAAAAAAACAGTCAAGGTTCTCATGAGACGGAGTCATTTGATGTGGCTCGAATGAGAGACGGGCGGTCTTGGGCGATTTTCTAAATCGTCGACAATTTTCCCGAAAATGCCGTCATCAGCGGGCAACGTTTCTGTCCGGCGCAATAAGTTCGAGGATCATTTTCTCAGCAATCGACGGACACGAGTCGAGATACTGCTTCCTTCTCACTCTTCATGGTATCCATAGCTTTAGACTTTTTTTTTTAAATTAAACATAATAGAAATTAACAATTCTGCCCCTTCAAATTTCAAAAGACCACTCTCTATCAACCTAACTCGTTAACACATTCTTACAAAATTAATTTATCTAAATTTCTAAAAAGTCGCTCAAGTTAATCCAATAACTCAAAATTTAAATGAATTCAAAGATTTGCACTGAAAAATTCGACTTCTCCACAATTTTCTCAGAGAATTCGATAGCTAACAATCTAGGATCGAATCCAGGATCACCGATTCGTCATATCGGCCACGAGGAAGTGAGTAAAAATTGCGAGTGCCGTTCGTACCGTGTCGGAGGTGATTTATGAAAAAGCCGAGGACCGAGAGAGAGAGAGGGGCCCTCTTCCATCCGACGAAAATTACGGCCTAATATCCTCAGGCTCGTCCGATTCGCCTCGATGCCCGCAATTATTCCGTGTACCTAAATCCATACGTGCACGTCACGTGTACGTGTCGTCATTATTGTTATTATGATTATTATTATTTGTTTTTCACCGCAGCCGACAATGGGAGGAATTCGCGCGTGGCGGAAGCGCCGTTATAATTTTCGGGCGTGAAAAGATTTCGTGCCGGCAACGAAACATTGCTGACTCGCGATGAGAGGCTGCCTCATTATCCTCACGCTGATTGTATTGTCGAGGACTTCCGGTTCCATCTATTCTCTCGATCATATCGAGGAGATCGCATGAAATTGTTCAGCAGCAAATAAAAATAAAAGCGAAGCGAAATCGAATATCGACGAGGCATTTCTCCATGGAGGTCAGTGAGGGTTGAATTTAGGGGTGTGAAAGTAGTATCAATTTAAGCTGTTTAATTCTTTCGATACTATCGATGTCTATAGCTACCTGTTAGAACTTAATCCGAAGAATTAATTGATAGATCATATTTTAAAAATACTTTTAACACGTTGACTGCCACGGGGGTCACTGGTGATCGCCGCTATTTAATTCCATGAATTTCCATGTAATTTTCAAATTACAATATTCATGAATTTTCTAACATATCGAATATTTAAATATTGGTTTCAAAAAGACAGAGGTCTGCTGAATATCTATCTGAATGTCTTTACAGTTTCTACTTTATAAAGGTGTGATTTTAGTAGAAAAAGTTTCGCTTCAGTACAAGTAATGAAAGTAGCAAAATACCGATGGCATTCAACGTGTTAAATTCCACAAGTTTTTATTCTAAAAGTACTATATGCATTGCAACTTAAATAAAGAATTAATTATTTATATTACGTCACTAATCATTAAAAGATGTTGAGCCAGGATTGTATCCTACCGTGTTAGCACCCTCACGAAGACGCCCTCCGTAGCAAAAGGGTTAAATGAAACATGAAATTTGAGTGTCATAATTCTAAAATACACCAGAACAAGTACAATCTCTTCGTCACGTTCATTCAGATTGGAAAATCTTCAAAATTTCCATGCAACCATAAGAACATGAACATGGACGAAGGAGAAGAGACAATTTTTCTTCTCTTCGTTTCGGTTCTAACGGTGGAATAGACCGTAAAGGCTGACCGCAAGAAGAGCACATGACGGTGAGAGGAAACGAGATGAAAAAGAAGAAAGAAAAAAGTGAGGCTTGAAGAAACGGAGGAACTCGGCGCGAAGGAGGACCAACGTTATCCAAGATTGCAAGGAGAAACGAAGAAGAGGAGAATGATCGTGTCGTCGCGATCATGGCTGGTCCGTGGCATTGTGATCTCCTCCTCCTCGTGTCGGCATTTCTACGACTAGAGTCGAGAGGTTTGACGAGAGATTGATGCCCGGAGTTGCTTTCAAGGCGAATCCGCGCGTGCTAGCAGAAGGGTAGCCGATCGCCGATCTCGAAGGGCGAGCAAAGTAGTCGTAGCCTGCCGAAGAATCGAACGAGAAGAGAATATTTCCTCCTCCCCCGTCTTTCCTTCTTCTTGTCATCTCGATGCCTTCTTGTCTCATAGTTTCTCTCTCTTTCACCCTTCCCTTATTTCTTTCTCTTCCTCGCTCTTTTTCTATCCTTTATTCTCTTACTTCATCCAATGTACTCGGCAAAGACCGACGAAGGAAAGGGCACAGAAGAGGACGAAGAAGAAAGGGCAGACCGCTGCCTTGGCTCCTCTAACCGTGGCAAAAAGAGAGAAGGCGAGCCATCGCGGGGACAAAAGGCACCGCCGCGGAATTTTGAGCGTCGGCTTCTTCGATGGGTCTCCTCCTTCGGCCCCCTTTTAACGGGGCCTCTCGCGAGGGCCCCCTAACCGGCGACTCCACGTAAAAACAGAAAATATTTTCCTCGCCCCGGGGGAGAGGGAGGTGGCTACGTTCCCGATGTCCTCTTCGATCGTCGGCTATCCTCGTGAACTTCTCTCATCGTCGATGATTTCTTGCCCCTCTGGTAACCGATCATATCGATATTTTGGCAATTGTCGAACATCCACGTCCATGTTCATCTTGGCCTCTTGAGAATTTCGTGGAGAGATGTCCCTTGGGACTCGATTAGACTTCAGGGTTGTTTGAGAATTTTTTTTTAAGTCTTGAAGAATCTTGAGAACCATATTTTATAATGAATCTTGAGGTATAATTGCAATTTTTGAAGAGAAGTTTCTTCGTTGGAGATGGTCTCTGTTCTTTTCTCAGATTTGAACTTCAAAGTTGACGAATCTTTGGATTTATTTCTTTGAAAATTGTGGTAAGGTTTTGTTATAATTATGAAACTTGAGACTTCGATTTTTCTGAATTCTTTAATTGTTTATTGCTCATGTGTGGAAAAAAATGTTCTTCTTTCTTGAAAACCGTACGATCGACGGTCGAATCGGTAGCGCATACCAATCTAAAGAATTCCAAGACTCCGAGGACATCGTAAGGATTTCAGAGAACTCAAAAACACCTCTTTCTTTCCACCGTCCTTCAAATCCTAAGGAAACAATTCAAATCTCATGCACCATCTTCCCTCGTACTTTTACAGACACCATCAGTAATCCTTCTTATTCCCGTGAATATTCTTGGAATAAGTACAAAGACAATTACAACGAAACAACAGAATTACCGATAAAATCGTGAATTCAACCGACTCCCATGAGATACGGTCTTCGGTAACGTGAAATTCCACGAGGAACGATTAAACCAGGGAGATTTCTGCAACGTGCACGCGTCTTTAAGTCGCGCCGAGTTCCGCTTCTTCCGGAAGAAGTGTCTCCTTTTCTACCCCTTCCTGCCCTTTCCCACCCGCGGCTTCTTCGCGATCCTTTTTCACGAATCTCCCCGATGGAAACGCGTTCCCTGTCCCCCGAAGCATGCAACGAGAGATTTAGGGGAGAATCCTTGGATTAATGGTATCCCCCACGTCCCATAAACGACTCTGGCTTTTCCTGCAGAATTCGCGATCGAACGATCCAACAGCTGATACGATCTCTCTTTCTTCCTTTCGAGTGGCCTTCGACGAAATTGTGCCTATCATTCCAATGAAATATTTGAGAGAAAAACCATCCCTTTGGAAAGTTGAATTTGCGGATATTCAGTGTAAAAATTGAGATTACAGATACGAAGATTGGAACACTAGAACAACCAGCACAGTAAAAATGACTGGCCCCTAATTGTTTTAGAAATATTCTTCTTTGTGAAGGAACCATACAGTAGATATTTCATATAATTTATAAAATTTAAATGAATTAATTGATGATCTCTCCTTTTTCAAATTATTAACATGTTTAATCTATATTTTATATCTTTAAGTTCAAATTAGTCATCAGAGAACACCCCCTTGATCATTTGTCATTTTGAAACTTTCCTTCCATCCCTTAGCAACTAGCGAAAACGGAGAGCCAAAGAATATAATAAAAATGTTGCAAACATTGGACAGAATGGCTCATTCCCCCATAAAATTATTCTTAGGCTCACGATTAGGTCCACGAGTGTAGAGAAACGGGCCCTACGAGTCCTCGGCAATATTTATTGCGATCTTAAGCAAATGCAAATGCGCAAAGTGCAATAAAAGGCGAGAAAAGAATGTTGCACGACGCGTTCCATGAAGTTGGACACCGAGAACTTGTTTAACATTATTTTCTTGACTTGCCGACGATGACTCGTGCAACGCAGCGCTTAAATACTCAATTGATTTACGTCAGCTGTCATCGGGAGTAATTTTATTAATATCATCGTAACCTAACGTTAGCTCGGTTAAACTCTAGCGTCATTCTTACTTCCGTTTATGCGTTATTAAAAGAAGAAATATCAATTAATAATCGTCCACCGAGCATGATGTTTATCCGTAGTTAGAGCTACGGAAAAACAGATATAAATGTGATTGAAATAATCGTAGAAACGCATTCAATTGCGTTTGCATAAATCTTGATTTTTTTAATCGTCCACCTCGATGATTATTCGGTAATTATCTGCACGTGGAGAACGTATCCCCATCTTGGATGATTTTACGGTAAAAAAATCTATTCGTTGACATACCCGTGGCTAATCGATCAAGTACTCTATCATTAAATTGCATTAAACCCTCCTGGAATCATAAAAAAAGATCATAAAGATGTCAGTCAAATACTGTTCACAACTTTTCCAAAATTAAAAACAAACTTCAATAATTATTTTTACCGAAACCAGTCATTCGATCGGTTATGAAGCGAGGATAATTATTTTACAAAAGGTACTTTTGCAAAAAGTAGGACATTGTCAACTTAACTTGGCAAAAAAGGAGGACAACAATTTTTAAATAACAACAGAATCAAGTATTTATTTTCATTCTGTTGAACCAGTCATTTGACTCCCTACTGTTGGTGTTAATCATTGCCCTCTTCTTCCTACAAATTTCTCAACAACTCGGGTCAGTTTCGAAGGTGCGAAAAAGCAAGAATTGCTCAATGAAAATACCGCCATTCGATTTCCACCATCGATTACAGTTGCATCGGTGCAACGACTCGCGGAGTGCGTAATCTCAGCAAATATTTTCTCTTCCGTTTGAAATAATAGCGAGTAAGTCCATCGTGGGGAACAGAGACAAAAGAATAAAACGAAAAGGAAGAAAAGAGAGGAGGTAAGAGTCTTTGCAAAACGGAGAGAAGGTGTCGCGAATCAGCCACAGCACGCAAATAATAATCTTTCGTGGTACTTATCGACTCGTTGGCCGTTTATCTTCGCATCCTCGTTCGCAACTTCCATTGCAGCTCGGTTTACTGACTTGCAACCGGTATAATAGTCGGTCTAACGTAATTGTCGGTCAGTGTTCGTCGAATCGAGCGTAGAAAACACTGTTGCAAAAAATATATTTGCTCCGATTAATTGCAGTCTTGACCGGGACATCACCGCGGTTCTTCGAATTACCTCCTTGAATCCAGTTTTGATGTTTTCTTTGACGATCGTGAATCGGCTTTAGTTGCTAGAATTATTTTACGTGAAGAGTACTAGCATTATGTAACATTTAAACAGAGTTGGATGAAGTTTGTGAATTTTCGAGAATAATTGCATTCGTTTCCATATAACAGTTGAAGAGACATTCAATTTTCTTTTTCTTAACCCTTTGAGGACTACGAGCATGTATGTGGCCAGAGAAAAAATCTAATTATAGTTTATCGTCGTCAGAGTTGACAAATTTAAATATAATCGTTGAAATATGATAATATAAATAGTAATTTATATTTCCAATACATTAACATCCTGAGTTTCTGACAAAAAACTGATTTGAATCGCCAAATAAATGACCACCTCTCGGTATTCAAAAATGCCTCACAAAGGGTTAAAGGGGAATATTTGAATGAAAGTTGTGATTTTTGAAATAAAATATATCTGGAATTTTGTCGAGATGGTCTCTCGAAGAAACATAATACTTCTGAGGCTCTCTACGAGCGAAGGGAAGCATTAATTTTATATCGAATCCAATAGAATCCAATCGAGTTTAATCGTCTACTCTCACCCTTTTTGTTTTTCCTTCCCTTCGATTTTTCTTGCAACGTTCTAGCGCAGATTGAACGTCTCTTGAACGCAAATAGGATATTTATTATTTACCCACGACGTACGAAGTAGTCGTACGTCTCTTATCGGAAGCTACACCGGGTGATTACAGCGAAACGCTTATCATAAAATGTAAATCGGCCTTTGGTCTTTTTTTCTTCCTCTGCCCTCTCCACTATCGCCGAGTAATTAATGTCTGTATCTATACGTCAGGCCGAATGTATCTCGAGATCAATCAGACGGCCGCTTATTACTTTTTCCTTTTCCAACGAATTCACGTAATGGATCGTTAAAGACAGGTACGACCGTGCATTAAGTGCAATTTTGCTACAATGTAGTGGTAGCTGCGTGTCGTCATTAAGTCGAGGCCGTGACGGGGTGAGGAGAGAGATCAAGAGAGAGAGTGAGAGAGGAAGAAACAGATAGAGAGAAGAATAATGTGACAGAAAGAGAAAGAACAGTCGAAGAAAGACAGAAGGGTTAGACGATAAAATATGCAAAAGAGAGAAATACATAGACGGATCCAACGATCCAAAGGGGAAGAATGCGGATGAAAAGAGAAACAAAAGGGTGAGAAACGGACGTATGCAAAAAGAGAAAAATCAGAATCGGAGAGAGACATGTTGATCAAGTGAAGAGAAATATATAAAGGATAAATATGATAATTTACAGGATATTTAAAATAAATAGTAAGTAGAGGTTAATGTGTTAAGGAAAGGGGGGGATGAAATGTGTAGATTTACGAAATGGAAGTACTTAAATACAGGGACGGTGAGAGAAACGCAAAAAAATCAGAGGAAGAAGAGAGGGGCGTACAAAAGTACCATCAGGTTACGACCGGTAGTTCAATGCCGATTGGTGATTGATTGGCAACTCGTAACCTCGCTTTGCATCCCAGATTGCAGCCTCCGTTGCGTATATGTTAATGGGGATGCGAGTATGACATGTTGCGCGAGGGTCAACCAGTAAATGCTAGATTTATCCTCCTTATTGTTTCACAAGTGGCCGACTTGTCTCTTGCCCGCAAAAAAGTATCCTTCTCTCCAAACATATTCAAAGATCTTAATTCCACTCAAACTTCAAACTTTCAAATTACTAAAAAATTAAAATATCTACCATTCCAAAGCTATTCCAACATTTAAATTTCAATAATTTTAAATAATTCACAATTATAAAAATATTAGTATATTCTATATCTATATTTTCAAAGCTATTTCAATATTTTGATTTAGTCAAATTAAAAATTTCAAAGGAACAAAAATTTGCATTATTTTATACTTTTAAAGTGTCTGAAATGCAATGAGGCTTTTTGCACAGATCTAGCTATTCTGAAACTTGATCTTCGCTGACCGTCGATCGCTGTTTCAATTGACAGTTCAGAAGGATGAAACAGTCGCTCTTTTTATCAGCTATTTTGCAATTTCGCGTGCAATAACCGATGACAAAATCCGCATGTTAAGAGACCGTGTATTCTCGCGTTGATAAACACAAGGAGTTTGTGTCTCGTTCGGCGACGAAGGAGAAAGCAGGTTGATTAAATTCGGGGTCAGCGAATACCTTTGGCAATAAACGCTACTCGATTGAGCGGACATGATTGTATACAAATGTCCTGACGTAACGAGCATTCGAAAGATCCTCTTTGGTTCGTTTGCTTGCTGGGAAATTCACAAGAGAGTCATAAAAGAAATTACGACCAGCTTCGAACGACAATTAGAAACCAAGTTTCTCTTCGACACTCTACTTGCAAATTTGCCACGACGGTATTTACTGCTTTATTTGCTTCCTCAATAATTTTAGAATTTTTCAATATATTTAAATGAAATTACAAATTTTAAGATTTCTTCAGGGCGTAGAATTAATTTATTTCGAACCGGAGTAACATAAAGTCTTTAACACTAGAAGTAGCGACGTTAAATCTACTATATTTTAATATATTCAATAAGTACTTTGGAAAAAGAGGAATCAAGAGGTGGAAAAGATGATTAATTTGGTAATTTATGATTTATAAGATCAATATTCAATATATCATTTATGTGTCTCCTATAAACTTGGACAATTTTTTGGAAATTCAAGTCATTTTGATTTGCTCGGTAGTTCTAGTGTTAATGATACTGCAATTTATTTAATTTAAGGTGAAAATATTTAGATCTTTAAAAGATTTATGGATATTTTAATACTTATTGCAAAGTTGCATCAATCTTTTAATACAGAAATATTGAAAATTAGTGACAATTATTGTGTATAGGTAAAATGAAAATTTTCATAGGATGTTTGGATGATTATTGTTTGAAATTGACGCAGATAGGGTGCTAAAATTGGGGTAGTTTGTTAGAAAGATCCGCCGAAAACTTACCGATGGCATGGGAAGATGGCGGGAATTATTTTCAAAGGGGGTTGGCGAGCTGGAAATTACCACCGTGCGATGCGGAAGAATGCAGTTTACCCCTAAAGGTTTCTACTGTTTGCCACCCTTATCCACGGCGGATAAAACAGGGAGAGAACTCGCCGCGAATCTTACCAACCCCCAAAATAGGGGTTGAAAGCGCCGAATTGTCCTTCGCGAAGAACCAGTCGAGGAAGGCACCGCAGTTTCGAGTAACCATGCACGATAATGCAGTTTATTATCGTACAGAAAGAAACAGCAAGACTTTTTTTTATAAGGGACGTTTTAATTAGATGTGGCAGATGATTTTGATTTAATTGCCATCGGGAAAAATGAGAGACAATAATCAATAGCAAATTAATTTTACTGGTTATAAAATTATAGAATTCATCGTTCAATTAGTTAGTAATCATGGTAATAAAAAACAATATTTCAGAACAGAAATTTGGCATTGAAATTGGCTATGTTTTATACAATGTTTTTTTTTTATAGAAATTTCAACGCGTTTATTTAAATTGTATATTCGTCGAATTACTTAAATGTCTTGGAAATCTCATCGTTATAAAATTCAGCATATCAACAGTCAATTAACAATTGCTATTATTTATTTCCTACACTTGCACAGTATTATTTAAACTGACATATAAATTATTACAAATAGTTTAACTTCCAATATATAGTCAGAGCAGTGTATTTACTGTTTCCCAAAATGTATTAATTTCAATAAAACTTGCCAAAATCGTGCAACTAAATTTAATGCTCCAAATGGACAATAATAATTCTATCTGTTCCATTTTACAAAACGTCAAATATTCCTAAAATAGTGCAATCTTCGTCACAATAGCTCTCTCGTAAATTATTCAAAGTAGAGCTGTCAAAATATGTTACCCACCATATTAAAAGAAACTTGAAAATCAAAACTAAACCATTGGTTTTTCAACCTAAAGTAAAATACTTAGATTTTTCCATTGAGTCTGATTTATTCGTGCATTCCTTTCATCATCGGCGTTACTTCAATTGCCACAAACGAATATGTCGTAAATAAAAAAATCCAAAGAAACTATCCGCGAGTTAATCGAAGGTTCGGTGCATGCATAAAGCGAGTCGTAAACGATATCCAAGGCGAAATATATATCCTTTAATCTATGCAACGACACGAATGCAAAACGCTTTCAGCTTAGCGGCAACTGCATCCGAGTTGCTCTGTTTATGCAACAGGTGACTCTCGTCCCATGAATAAAACTATCAATAAAATTTCAACTAACGAGACACTGACGCTTTCTGTTTCTTCTACTTCTTTCATTCCTCGATTTCGTCATTCTTTTCTCGTCTTCTTGCCGTCTCGCTTCTTGAGCAATTTTTCTCCCTTTTCGTCGCCAGAATTTTACAGCTGTCGATTGTTTCTTCATCGGGTGAAAAGAAAAAGAGAGGATGGACGATAATTATGTGGGATTACGTGGCAGACTTGGTTTGGTAAAATTATTTCGTCGGTTGCAAAGGTAAGCTGCTGTTTGCAGGTGAAAACGATCGAACTGCCAGCGGCGATCTTCTTGATACGACTTCATTTATTTCGGAATTCTGATGAAAACATTAATTATGATGCAATTGCTTGTGGACATTTGTATTTTTTTATTTAATGAGTGATGGTATTTAATTTTGCGACAATTTGTTTAAATGTTGCAAGAAGTTCTATCGAATTTAGTGGTGGCCGTGACCTGTGACCCTCACGGCGTGCATCTTAGAAGAGGGATGAAATTATGAGGGATGATTGTCAGCAGGGAAGTTTTAAACTTTGTAAGTTTCCGAGAAAAATATTTCTCTTGGGGATGATATACATTTTCATTGTAAAGTACAATGATATGAAATCGGTTTAAATAGAGTGAGAATGTTTCGTACCTTCCACAATTTTAATTAGAGTAATTGAAATAAAATTCTACATAATCCTTTTAATTTGAATGGTGCGAAAGAATTACGGATTAATTATCATTACAGCACTTATGAAAATTTCTTGCCATCTTGTGAAGTATTTCACGTGGATTGTTTAAAAGCAAAAAGTTAAAAATACATTTCAAATAAAAGTGCCAATTAAATAATAATTTTATAATCATTTTAAAATGTAAAAGAAATAATACATCAATTATCCGATTATTTATAAAATCCGACAACTTTTCCTTCCACATATAAGCGCCGAAATGAATTTTTCTCCCGAAATAATATAAATTTGGATTTTTAAACACAAAGTGAAAAGTCGATTCAATCAAAATGAAAATGTTTCGCCACATCCTATCTCTTAATTGGTTAAAATGAAATAAAATTCTACTCATCCCTTTTAAACTGAATAACGTGGAAAAATTACATATTAATTATCGTTTTTCTACGCGTGGAGAAAATACAGATTAATTATCATTTTTCTACATGAAAAAATACCACGTTTTCCTTTTATTCGGCGGACTTCTTGTACCAATTAGGGGTTATAATGGGAAATTCGAAACTTGGAAAATCATCCGTATCTTTCACTTCGATCCAATTTCATTGGTCAATTTGGTTGCACCCTCGAATTCACGGAATGAAGACGGAGGAGAAGAGAACGAGGGGAAACAAGTTTGCTTTTACTTCCGGGCGTTGTTTTCGTTTCGAAATTTGCAAGCAGCCCCTAGTAGAAGGATACCGGGTGAGGTAGAGAGGGAAAGAGGGAGAGAGGGAAAAAATACAGATCGCCAGCCACCGGCAGAGGGAGCGTATTTTTTCTGAAAATACCCCTGGCACCTTGTCTCGCCATCGTCGCCCGCGAGAAGAATGGAAAAACAATATTTTGACGTTTCGCTCCGAGTTTTCTACGCGTTCTCTTTCTCCTTTCTTCTTTTCGAGTTTTCTCTCTTTCGCTTTTTCTCTCCTTTCCCTCACAGCTTCTCCCTTTTTCCACGTTCATGTCTCTTTTTCATTATCACCGATGTCTAACCATAGTTTCAACCCTCGAACTCACCCTCCGCCACTGGAGGGTGGAAAAATCAGCGATTATGTCAACGAGATTTTCCAGATCGCGATGCTCGAGAAATTTGAGATTTTCATTATGATCCTCGACGGCCAATGAATGGAAGTTCCGCCAATTTAACAGGTTTTAAATCTTTCTTCTATTGTTCATTTTTACCATCTCCTTTAGGGGTGAATTTTCGAATCAATTTTGGCGGCATCCCTTTTTCTGTGTATCAGGAATTTTATTTTACTTTTACTGTTTGCTAAAACGGTTAGAATTGAACAATCATCCCTTCTCTTTCCGTGGCTTTGTAAACAATGACAGAATGTTTATAACAGAAATAATAAAATGTGTAAATTACCCCCCAAAATGGACAGTATATCTTTGAAAATTCAGAAATTTTAATATAACTACAGTAATATCAAATATACCTTCCACAATATCAGTCTCACCGTCGAAGACAGTGTCATTTAAAAACCTACCCCTTTAGAAAATACCCAAACCTATGACCTCTCAAAAATCACAATATCAAAAAAAAAGTCTTCCAGAACGTGCATGGTATGCCAAAAGTTCCAAAGAAACGACGCCAAGGACTCTGGGCGTTCCATCCCCTTTAACAATGTTTTCGAGCGGTTCAGCTTTAAGGGTTGGGCCTTTATTTAGGCTGGTGGTGTGAGAGCGTCGAAGAGAGAGGAGAGTTGCGTCTATACGCCTCCGCGATCCTCTCTCGGGCTGTTTCACCCCCGGTGGCGGTGCTCTTTAGTCAGGGACCACCGGCTCACCCTCTTGCGCCTTGGAGGGTGTCGCTGGACGAGGAGAGGGGTTGGGCTATCGATTAAAAAATGTCTGCCCTTCAAGACGGCCTAGGTCACGACCTGTCCGTCACACACAGACACACGCACACACGCATACGCCATAGAACGAATTGCCGAGAGACACTGATGTACTGTCTGCTCTTGGAGAACGTTCGTTTTCGGATATTCGATATCACCTTTTTTTTCTTTTGTATGGCACGTATAGATTTGCAGGATGGTCGAAGAATTGCGACGGAGTTCTATGGGACTTTGATGGGGTGGAATTAGAAACAGTGGCTATTGGACTGATACCATCTTTAGGGGTGTAGGAATGTTTCTTCTGAGATGCTTGTTAACACTTTGGTTGGTAGAAACACTTTAACCCTCAAATTAAGGGTGAGTTTTTGGATGAAATTGCAGGGTGACATTATATTTTATGTATATTTGTTTCGAGAATTAGATTAACTGTATGTAATGTGGCAAAGAAAGATTTTGAGGATAAGTAAAAAATTTGGCAATGGCATTTCTTTATTTACAACCCCATGGAATTAATATTTCAAGTTATTCATGGTTTCTCGTTGTGAAATTTGAATTCTTTGTGGTTCTTAAGTTTTTTAAGAAGTTGATGGTTGTTCTTGGACTTGATGGAATTTATTAATCGTTCAAAATGTTTTAATGAGATCTTCTATGGATGACAGTGCTGCTTAATCGTTACTATGACAATTACATCGGTTTGTGGGAATGGAAGGCATAAGTTTTCAGGATAGTTGGAGTGTTACGTTCGTTGATAATCGATCGAAGGGAATAAATAACGGGACTCGTGCCTGTAATTCTTATCTTCACTCTGAATCTCTCGATAAATCTCTCGTCTATCCGTCGCGACACTGGACTCCCGCAAAAAAGGGCAGAAAAAAGACAAGAAAGCGATTCATTAAGGAGGCTGTTTATCGCAATAGCAATTTATTGCATCACAATGTAGCGCCTCTGTTTCTTCAAGTGGAATTTTATCCGTTTCTTCCTCAATTTGACGTTGCCTGAAAAAAAACTATCTTCGTGCAAAAATGTCAATCTGAGAATTTATCGATATATTCCCTTGCAATTTTACAACATCTTCAATTCCTTTCAACTTAGAATTCATCTAAATTCATCTGCATAATTTCCAAAAATCATCTTCCATCCTCAACATCTTCTATCCCTTCAATTCGAACATTTAAATAAAAATTCATTCGCCACTACAATCACTTAATAAAACTTTCAAATTATTTTCCACAAAATTATCTTTATTCTGAAAATCATCAAAATTTTCTCATACATTTTCAGTCGATTTAATAAAACGATTATTACCGAGGTTTGTTGTAAGAACGATAAGTAAGGGTTGCGTTCGCCAGTCTCTGCTTTTCATGGAATTTCGACGTTCCTTTAAGGGCTGCAGGGTTGGGAGAAAAAAGGTCGTATAAAAATATATGACTTCGGAGTATGGCGAGTTCCAAGATGACGGATCGTTCCAGGCTCGATGACATTTTTAATTAAACTTCGTTTCACTTCTCCCTACGTTTCTTTTTCGTCTCTTTTCCTTTTTCCACGTCGACGAAAGGAAAGCCGATCCGATAAATTTCACTGTTAAAATTCATCGTGAAAAAGTTTACAATTTTGTTCGATTATTCGAGAGGAGAGGAATTGTTTGGTAATCCGTGAAAACCCGTTGACAAAACTCGTCGTTTCCTCTCGGAGGACTCGAAGAGGAAACGGAAGTTTCCCTCCGGGGTGTCCGCGTTTAAAGAGAGCAAGTTTTAAGTGTCGTTCGCGTGCCATGTTTCTGCGATTTCTCTTTTGCCATGTTCCGCGATGTCTCCGATTGACATTTTGCAAGTCTGAATCAAGAAATCTGGATTTTTAAGGTGGAAGTTTACTAGAAAATTTTGTTGTTTTCTTCAATGAAAAACTCACCCCTTTATGCTTTTTTTAGAATTTTTTCTTGGAACATTATGTCTCTTTTTCTTTAGTATTTTTTATTTTTAATTGTTATGGTTGTTTCTACTAACAATAAGAGCTACTTGTTTTAAGTGCAAAACCACTGAGACTGTTGTATATTAAATAGTAATTTAGGAAAAGTTTTTAATTAAGGAAAAACTTTACCTTCTTACTCGCCATAGTCTCATTGTGCATTCCGTAATTAATAAATCAGAATGAGTAAGCGTTTGCACTGAAAATTTCTTATGGAATATTTCGCAAAATATTTCCAAAGTTGTTCTCCACTTCTTCTTTCTTAATTTCTGCGGAAATAATTGGCTGTTTGTTAATTCAATGGGATATTTTCGTTGCAGAGACATTTTCTAATATTCTACTGTCGAAAATACATCGTTAATGGAATACGGTTATTGGTAATTAGTTGTTTAATTATTAAATAATGAAGTTTTAAATGAATCGACGAATTGCTTTAAATTTATCATCATCGTTTACATCGAACGAGCTTTTCAATTGCTACCTCGACGATAAATAATAAAATGATCATTATCATCGTCAGAGTGCGTAAATTGCACAATTTTCCGGTGTTTGTATGTTTGTGTGAGTTGAAACATTCATAAAACATCGCATCGTTATTCGTTTTGAGGGGAATCCAATGGGTTGTTCATTGCTGGAGGGTTAATTTATCAGTGACCTTCGTTCGTTCTTCTGTAATTTTGCGTTCTCGATGACCTAACTCGTGATTCGTAATTTACACAAATGTACATTATTCAATTCGTCCAACAACATATCAATTTCTCCATAATTACTCGAGATTTCGATAAAAATACACATAATTGGACCGTTTATTTTGAAAGTAGTATAAATCACTTGCCACAATGAAAAATAGAGATTTTTCAATTGACTATATGAAACTATTTATACTAAAAACATGCATAAGTATCCAAGACAGCAAGTATCAGATCAATCTTATCAAAAATTTGGCACCAATGTTTTTAAAATATGAAAAAACAACTAATTTATACCATTTTGAAAATAAACGTCTCAATTAATTATTAAAAAAACTATTCCTATCATCCCCAATGCATGACTACATCCCAAAATAATTCCTGAGCAAAAGAAACCACCAAAAACGCACCCCATAAACAGCTTTCCCAACAAGTCCACCTCATCATGCACCCATCAACTCTTTCTAAATACCAAAACACCGTCGATTTTCGCGCGCAAATCGTCGCTAAGGATTTTCACGGGATCTTTGGGCAGCTTTTTCGTCGTATCGTCAGCCACTCCGCCAAGAAATCCCGTAATTATCCACCCCCGCGCGAGCTCACTCGGT
This sequence comes from Cerceris rybyensis, assembly GCA_910591515.1. Taxonomy (NCBI): domain Eukaryota; kingdom Metazoa; phylum Arthropoda; class Insecta; order Hymenoptera; family Crabronidae; genus Cerceris; species Cerceris rybyensis. The sequence continues at coordinate 3,516,026 of OU342801.1, read as the reverse complement.
GGTTCTGTCTAAGGAGAAATAAGGAGAGAAAGTAAAAGAGAGAAAAAGCCATGGAAAGTACTTGAAGCTCGTATAAGAAGGGCCGAAGTCCTGTGCGTGAATGCGTGGGTGGCGTGGGACAGGTCAGGAGCGAGGAGGCGAGAGAGAAGAAGGACGAAAGTGGCGTAGGTGGTGGAGGTTGCTCGTCGGAGGGGTGAAACGACTGAGAGAAAATAAAGGGGGGGTAGTACGAGAAGTATACGAGAAAGAAGGAAGAATAGAGAGGGATGGAAAGAGAGGAACGAGGGAAGAAGCAAGTGGGAAAAGGAAGACGAGAGAAAGAGGGTGAGAAAGAGGTGGTGGGGCGAGCGAAGAGGGGTGGTAAGATCGGACGAGACAGACGAAGATGGAGGATAATCGATAGACACGGCTAGACGCCGCCCCAGACAACCTTTTACCTTAGCTTTAAGGACACCCCGACCCTTAAACAATTTACCCTGCATACCTGAGACGCAGTTTCTCCGGACGAAATCCAGGCCAGACAGAGTTTGCTCGCGAATTCGTCATCGATCTGCGATCTCATCGCGGACAGTCGACTACGCGCCTTTTAGAATTCTTCGGCGGGTATGAGACATTGTTCTGGATGGAAAGGAAGATTTGCGGAGGGGGTTGATTCGAGGGGGTTGGTTTACGCGTCAGATAATTCGTTGTAGACGTAGGAGATGATGACCTTCGTTGGGAACGCTCGTCCTTTCGATTAAGTGTGGACTAATGTGTAACTTTTTGGTCATGAAAGTTTGGAGACGATGCGAAAAGTTGCACTTGGAGAGATAAGTCTAGGGATAAAGAGAATTGGGATAAATTAATTGATAATTATTTTGGATAGATTTGTCTTTGATTTTGAGTTGTACTGCTTTTTGAGAATTGTTAGGAATTCAAGGTACTAGAGAGAGTTTCAAGGTTTACATAGAAGTGAATGTTGAAATCTAATTTTGCAAGGTGAGATTTTTATTTGGAAAGTAGAATATTGATGTTGGAAAATTGATTTTTGTATTGATTCGATGGATCAAGCGTTTTTGAAGTTATTAAATTTGGATTGGAGGACGATGCAGAAAGGGTGAGGGGAGACAATGAAGCACAAAATTTGAGAATGAAAATTTTTAGTGTCTTCTGAACGGAGATGTCGAATGGCATCGATCGAATGGCTCTAGAGCCCTCCAATTAGAGTTTAAGCGTCGCGGCAGGCAAATCGCGATATTCGAAGTCGTAATTTTCTTCTCCGACTTAAAGCCGATAGCGAGAGAACTCCGGCTGTTTTCCGACAACGATTCAATTTCAAATTTCGTGCTTTCCTCTCATCAACATCGATTGTTTTTTTACAATTTCTCGCTTCCCTCTTAACCAACAATTTCACTTTTCCATCTCCACAATTTCTCAAAATATCATACACTCAATTATCCCCAAAGCTTCAAACAAATTATAGGTTTAAATAATTTAAAAAATTCAATTATACTGTCGCAAGCAAACTATTAATTATTTTACCTGATAATCAAATACCATTAGCAATTTTCCAACTTCCTCTTATCCTTTGAGAAGAAAGTCAACGAGTTATCAGTTAGAAAATCGGTGGCATTTTCCGTTTTCGTGGTATCCTGCAGTTTTAACGCTGCAAATCGAGAAAAATGCGAGGCATTGTTCAAAGAGGGGTGTATTTTACCTCGATGCTTGCAATAATTGCAGTTATTAATTGTCACCGTGGTTTATGATTTATCGATCATTCCCAGGAAATACAACGTTTGGCTTCCTCATTGCATTTATCCATGAAAAACGTTGTTGCAAATTATTACAGGGGTTGTTTCGTCTTTGCAACCCATCGTGATCTCTCTTTGACACGTCGCTCAAAGAGAAGCAGCAGCATCTTTACATTCGGAGGGTTAAGTGCGAGCATGAAAAAGACACTATTCTCTCTTGGCTTTTCTCGAAATGGGAAGAACATCAAAAGCCATACCTTTCTAATATTGTCGTTGGAAAAGTAGCATCTTTTTTTAACCAAGTTTATATTCTGACAAACTTTACGAGCATAGAGTGCATCAGAATTTGTTTTCAGGATTTTCGGGGCTAAGTGTCTTACCTTGACAAACGGAAATTCTGAAGTGTTTGTGCACTTTCAAACTGTACACTTCTGTTCTGTCTTCTTATTAAAAAAATTTGCAAATTGTGATATTTTTTAATTTGTGCACTTTGAAAATTGATAATTTGCAGGAAAGATCATTTAAAATACTACTACAGCGTGTAGCCTAGATAAGGGTCGTTCCACCCAGTGGTCCCAATTTCAAATAATTATCTCTAACAAATTTTTTCTCAATCTTAATCTATATAAAAAACCATCAAACTCGACAGTTTCAATTTCAAATTCCAAGTCACGTCTCAAAGCGTTCTCCAATCTAATTTCTGCACATGTTGCAATTAATTCAAAAATCCATCCAAAAGTCCAACTCCAAGGCGGCGGCATCATTTCATTCAAAGCCAAAATATACGAAGGAAAGGAACGAGCAGGCTGAAATGCCGCCTGAAACGATCGAGATTGATTTTCGTCTGTTTCGTCATTTCCGATCCGGCGGCTTATTTGCAATTCAAGATGGCCGGTGGTGCTGCTCGTACAGCCCCTATGGCTGCCGACGTGGAGGAAGAACGTGAAAGAGAGAGAAAAGGAAGGAGAGAGATTCGTACGGTGCGATAAAAAAAAAGAATAATAAAACCGACGGGGCCCCTCTCTCGGCGACGACCAATCGTGGAGCGGTCCGATCATATCGTCCGACTTAATTTATTATTTTATGCGTCGCACACGTGTGCAACGTGCACACGCGACTTTGCCGTCTTAAAGCTACGTCCACATCGAACGAATCGTTGTCGCGCGATAATTATTACCCGGACAGATGTCAGAGAGGACTGAATAAATACGACGGTTGCGACATTTGGTGTTTAAGGGAGGTGGACAATTTGCGAGTGTAATGAAATAACGATGAAAATGGATGAAATGGGATAAAACTGATGCAATTCGATATACAAAGAACAAAGAACCTGTAGGTAAAGGAGTTAAAGATAATTTGGCGAATACTCAGATCTCAAATTAAAGGGGTTGAATTTTTCTTAAGGTTGACTAGAGATTCGGAATCTTTCCTACAGAGAATTGAAATTTGTGCTGATTTATTACTTAATATATTAGTCTTGGTGGATTGGAACACCCCTAAGACAATAGGTCCTAAGCGAAATGGCCATGGAATTTAGGAGGCCCTTGTAGTTGCAAAAGTAAGTCCCTAAACTTGCAGCAAGCGGACCCAAATTCAAATTCCCGGTCCACTTTAACAAAATGTTTCCCAAATTATAAATTTAAAACATAATAATCTCGGTAATTTGTAGCCTGAAACAATAGGTTCCAAACAAATGATCGCGGCAATTAATGCTGAAAAATATAAAACAACAAAATAACTTATCAGGCTACTTGTCGTTCAAAATGAGAAGATTTAAACGTTTGAATTTTAAATTCTGCCATAATGAATTTAAAGTCGAAGGGTGAGTTATTCTGGGACCAATCTTTAGTAGACTCCGAAAGAGTGTTTTTTCATTCTACCGAATAAAAAAGATTTTCCAGCGCATCGGGAAAAATGGAGGTTGAAGACTCGGGGGAAAAAATAACGGCGGCGGGTTTTTCGCTGTAAGCAGAAGCGCTCCGATCGAGGGGTAGAAAGAAGGTGGTGAACCAATGGGGACGAACTGGGCCACCTAAGAAAAATCTTCAGGGGGTGGCACGACCGAGGAGGAAGCGCGAGAAAGGATGGAAAGGCTCATTCGATCTTTCCACATTTGTTCGTGCGCCCAGGGAGAATGGCGGCTCTTATCGATATATCTCCTCGACTACATTATAAAATGCATTTAAAAAAAAATTTTTCTATATATTTTTGTCCTGTCAATTTAAAACAAAAATAGAAACTCTTTGCTATTTCACCATTGTACGTTTGACTTCAGAAATTGATTGTATCTTTTCCATGAATTTTTCCTTTGAGGTGAAAAAATGTATATATAGAAAATTTGGCACTTTGCAATTTCTTGGAAGATTTCAAAGCATTTCGTAAGTCGGGAAAATTAGGTCACCCCCAATGGCGTGAAAAATTGGCCGAGTGAAAAAGTATTATCGTTCTTTCTGTTAGGAGAGCTCCGAGCTCCGTGTACGCAACGGGGGTGGAAAAAAGGAGGAGGATCTTAAATTACATCATGGGGTTGGAAACCCTCGAAATAATTAGAGAACTAAAAAGTCAGACTGAGTTCAGCCGCAAGAAATATTCTAGAAATATACAGCGAGTGAGATAAAATTATTCGTCCTTTAAATAACTTTCACCCTACCTGCAAGACGGAGGGTAAGTGGAAAAACGAGACTTCAAATTACACGGTAATACTAATAACCCTCGATACAAATAGGAATGAATCGGGTAAATGGAAAGTACTAACTGAAGAAAAATCATTCGACAATCCCAAAGTCGTAGCTGCACCCCAAACGCGGTAGAAAGAGGGTGAAAGTAGATGTTAAATTACACCGTGGAATTAAAAACCCTCGAAATAATTAAGAACCAACAAACGAGAGCAACTTTAACTCCGAGAAGTATTCTGGAAAGCTTTCGCAGTGGGAAGAAAAATTACCAACCCCTAAAGGAAAATTTACACTCTCTACGAACGATGGAAGGGGATGAAGGAAAGAAGATACAATTAAAAAAGCAACGACACCGACATCGGTAGCGAGAACGATTCGTGGTAGACTGCAGTAATAAAAAAGGAAAAGGAATAGAAAAAAGAAAATTATCCACCCCCTCCAATACGAGAAAGGCTGCACTTGCGTGCTCTCCGTGCACGCAGACAGAGGGTGGAGGGTGTAGGAAGGAGTACGTGAACACACACTCTACGAACACGCCGCGGAACGTCTCGAGGGTGGCGTGTCGGGTGGCCCAGGGTGGAAAAACCTACCCCAATGGAGTTGGGGGAGAGTGAGCGCTCGCAATGGGTGGGCGAAAGAGAGAAATAAGAAAACTCGGAGCCACGGAGGAGACGACGTCGTCGTCGTCGTCGTCGACGACGACGGGATATCTGGGTCGAGACTCGTCGTCGCCGACGTACCGGCGCCAGGCGTCTTTTCCTTTGGCTTTTTTTCGGCACCGGAGTCCCGAGAAAAACGTCGAAAGAGAGAAAAGTACTGCCGCGCTCCGTTGTTTCGCGGTTTTCTACCTTTTTTCCTTCGCCAACCACCCTCTATTCCTATGCTGACCGGAGAAAAAGGAGGGATGGATGATAAGTCAAATTGTTCTCTGGCGATTGTGATTCAAACGAATAACAGACAGCTGGAATGGTTTCAGCAATCGTTTCGCTGGAAAATTCAACGTGGATTTTTAATAATTGCTTTTTTTCCTTTCGATTCGTTTATAATTGCTTCTTGCTGGATATGACTGTTCGTCAATGAACCTAAGTTACGGATCTTCATTCTCAAAGAAACGTTTGAACTTTGAAAAATCACGAAGATCATTTACATTTCTACAGAGCATTCAAATTTTAGTCTTTGATTCGTCAAACCCGTATCATTTCTCTTTTTGCATCCCTCTTTCATCCCTATTATACAAAAACTCTGAGTGTCTCTGAAATACGTTTTTATATCTTCTGCTATTTCTTTGCCATTAAATTAATCGCCCCTTCCAATGGAACAATTTTAATAAAATACATACTGCAGGAAAATAAATTATAATAACAATTTGCAATAGTCGAAGTAACTTCTGTAGAACCGGTTCTAAGCAAACAACCCCTAAAGCTATATCTCGGTCCACGGCTCAGTGTACAAATCGTCCAAGTGTTCGCGTCAACTCGAAGACCAGACGCTTGTACCGTAGTGCGGAGATTTAATTTTCCAGGGGGTTGAGGGAGGGTCGGCGAGGAAGAACGGGGATAGGGGGTGGAAGCGTTGGCCTTTACGCGAAAGTTAGAAGTTAGTTACACGGGGGTGTCCGCCCCTTATCTGCATATTCGCACCCTTCCACCCGGCGCGAAGCGTTCCTCCCTTTCCTCCCCTCAACGCCTTCCAACCCCCGTAAACCCTCTGCTCCCTCTGCACCCTCTAACCAACGTGCCGCCACCGCCGCCACAAGCTGCTCAACAAGTGGTTCTTCAGTTTAGCGCCCGGCTTAGCGCTTCTTTAATTTTCACCTCGCCCACCCTCTTTCACCCCCTACGACCCGGTGATCCTCCGGCCCTCTTGCGTTTTATCAGAGAGCTTCGCCACTCTGGAAAATCCGCGTGGCGAGCTGCCAGCGATAACGCCGGATGATTATTTTAATACGAATTTACCCCTTCGAACGTTCTCACCCCCTGTGTACCGCGAAGAAGTTCAATCGAGATGAAGAAAATGTAGGAAAAATTCCAAAGTATATTATCACATTGTCGACTTTAAGATTCTGTAAGTCACGAGCAGATGAGGGTTTTTAGAATTGTTTTTAGGGGGTTGATTAACAATATTGGGGAATATTTTGACTATATAGATCTCAGTTGTACTCAGCTCTCATCCCTACATTAAAATCGATGCTCTAAGTCAAATACAATTGAGTCCACTTTCCAAAATAATTCCCATGACATTTTCACCCCTTTGACCTACCTAGAAATTCTGATGGCACTGTCAGAGATCATTTAAAACGACGTAAACGAGACACAAGAATCTACGAGACAATAAAAGCCGTCGGCTGCATCTCAATCGAAAAACGCGGGGGTGACTTCTCGCACAGTATTCGCATGCGCCCTCGAACGCAATAACGGTAATACCCACGGAGGATAGGGCGCGAGAGAAAGAGAAACGGAAGGGTGAAAAGACACGGAAACCGATCGAAAGAAAGAACTTCTCGAGTTCTTGAAATATACAGGCAATTGTCAGCCGGCGAGAGAGGAACTCCTCTTCCGCTCCGCCCAGAAAAACCAAAACACAAATAATAATTGTTCAGAATGAGAGGGATAATAAGAAACGTTGGAACACGAGGTGAACCTGGCAGGTCTCTCATCCAGCTATTTACGGGGCCAATGAAAAAGAACGGAGGTGAGGATAGTGTGAAGATATCTGCATGTGAATGGTACAATGGTAATTGGGGATGCACCGTTAGAAGTATCAGAGGAGACGTCCTGTCTCTATCCCTTTCGGTTTCCTTCGGTCCCATGGCACACGTGTTTCTCTTTTCCTCCCTTGTATCTACTCCCGTTGGACTCGATGTGAAAGAGCATCCTCGGAACAGCCGCGGAGTCACGTTCTTCGTGGGTACTTCTCATCGTACATACATGGTACATCCGACGTTGCCTCAAAAGCTGATACCACTCTAGAGGAACCACGTTATTACCTGCTCATGTGACCCATCTGTTATTTGCTAGAATACGCGGAAGCTTCCGGGGGTGCAAGGTATTACGAAGAATCGTGAAGGGTTTATTGTTAAGTACAGTTGTTTCAAACGTATAAAAAAATTGATAGAAAATTACGATTTATCAAATTTTTAAATTTTTAAATTTAAGTATATAAATAGAGTTGTTTTCAATGTTTAAAGAAATTGATAGAAAATTATAATTTTCTAATTTTTTAAGTCGATATTTGATGGTGTTTGGAGTCTAGTTGGACTTGTGAGTGGTAGATGAAGTGGTCATAGTAGTTAAAATGAGAAGAGAGGTGAGATTTCAAATTGGGGGATGTTTTTAGGAATTGATTAGAATGATAGGCTCAGGATTATATTTATTTTTGTAGAAATGGTTTTAAAATAATGTATTGTTGGGAAGAAATGAACAGGGGATGTTTTTCGAGAAACGGGAAAGGGTGGTAGGGCGGGCTATTCTAAGATTCGGAAGGAATGCAGGGTGAGTTCCAGTTTCTTGGCATGGCCATCGTTTAAACTGCGACTCGTTACCACTTTCAATAAAACATCCCGGAGCAAACAAACAAACAATCATTTCCACCGCGAGGAAAGAATGCGGCGGTTCGATCACCGTCGAGAAAACTAGAACGAAGTGCACCTCCCCGACGTTCTCTTTTCCACCCCGAGATTCTCCCCGAGGAATGCAAATAAACGGCTCCTTCCTAGCCGACCACGAGCTGGCACGCGTTAACTAAAACCACCCCCTCGATTCTCAATAGAAGGGGGTACACTGGCCGAGTGCATTCTTTATTGGTTTCTATATATGTCCCATTTAATAAAACAGTGGAATACATTCTCACAACCTTCTCTCGATCAACTGACTGTACTTTCTCCAAAATAGTTTCTTAACGGCGATGAAAAAGGTCATCGACTTCCAATACAATCTACGTTCTAATGCGACCATTCAAGAAGTTTTTTCTCTACATTTCTCTGAAACAATCGCTCAAAAACGTTCAATCGAATTTAAAAGACTCTCCCATAGAAAGACAATTAGCTAACTTTAGATCAAAGAGTTCCAGTGGTTGTAATCTCTTCACCTAAAAAAGAAACAAAAAATCCCACGTGTCCTTCCAAGGCACAGGCATTAACCGTTAACTCGCGCAAGGAATGCGCGAGTCCTTCGCGTCGGAGGCCATGTTGGTTTCGACGTACCCGTCAAGGTATTCCCCCTCGCATCACGAACCCCTTTCTCGATCTTCCACCCCCAACCCCACTTGCTCGCTCTGAACACACGTGATACTCACACGCGCAACCAAACCGATGTGTGCTTCGCTCGTCGTCGGAGCGCATGCTGCACTGCGCACAACCCCCACTACCCCCGTTCCACCTACCCGCCTCTCCTCTCCTGCACCCCCTGCGAACCCCCCTGGCTGCTTGTGCAGCCCGCCATGCAACCCCCTAGGAGGCGACTCTTATTATTTCCATTTTTCCAATTCGGTCGGGGGGCGGGAAACGAGCGTGCAACATCCTCCCCGCCGTTCTTTACCCCCGATCCTGTGCACGGCTCTCCCTACCACCCACCAACCGCCCCGAGTCTTCTCCCTCTTCTCCTCGCCATCTCACCCTTCCCCCCAGGTGGCCGGCCAAAGGAAAAATATCTATATTTATCTGTTTCTTCGCGGGATACGTCTCCCTCTCTTCTATCCTCCCTTCTTTCCTCCCTCTCTTCCGGTCTCTCCTTGGTGTGCTCCTTTTTTTCGTTCTCCGCGCTTCTCCCTCTCGCCACCTACACCTTGGAGAGTACCTCGTCTCCGTCTCGCCGGTTTTCAGTCGAACGTTTTGCTCTCACTCTATCTACGGCTTCGGTTCTTTCTTCCTTTCTGCCTTCTCCTTACCTTCACCTACCACCCCTTTTCTACGGCGCTGGGGCGGGAGAGACAGATAGATGACGGGAGAAAGAGAGAGAGTAAGAAGGAACTAGGGGGTGAAAAGAAACGAGAGGAACAGAGAAATAGCATGCGCTCAGGAAGGCGTAGGAGAGAGAGGAAAAATGACGACGGTGTCGGAGGAAGTAAGAGAACTGCACCGAGTGAGAAGGTTAGAGAGGGAGAGGGAGAAAAAGGAAGTAAAAGACGGAGGGCACCACGACGACGACGACGTCGACGACGCCGGCGGCCGCGGCGAAGCGTGCGCGCCTTTCCTTGGCTGGGAGCGTGAGAAGGAGAGCCGGAGAAAAGGAAGGAGATAGTAGTAGGAGTAGAAAGCGGAGGAAGAGAGAAAGACGGCGGGAGAGAGAAGGAGCGGCGAGCTTCCGCTTCCTTATGCTCCGCCGCGGACTGCATCAACCAGTCGCGCGGTCGCGCTCACATAAGAAACTGGGATTCGAGAGGCAAGGGTCGACCCCCTTCTCGATCCGCGACGCGGTTTCCGTCAACGGAAGGAACTCGTCCGTTGCGTGAGGGAAGCAAAGTCCTTCGGCTGAAATTACCGAGGGAAAGTATATTCGAGTCCGGTTCGTAGACGCGCGCTTGGAGTGTGAGAGGAGGAAGGAGAGCTAATTGACTCGACGACGGTCGAGACACGACTAAGCGACCGGATACCCCCACTACCGAGCCGTCCGAGCGTCACGAGAGCAACCGAACGCGAACGAGAGCGGACGAGCGGCCGGTTGGGCCGCTGGAACGAGTCCCCTCGGGTATCTTCGGCCGTTCTCGCCTCTCCTTGAGGCCCACGCTCAACCAATCGTCCGCCACGATTCGAGTGCACCGCTAAGCATGAAGAGGGGAGGCCGTCGGGCCTCCTGTAAGAGTTTAAGGACAACGGAAGAAGCGGCGTCCTCGCGCGAGGGGAAAAAGGGCTCGATGGATGCCTGAGAGGGAAGGATACAGGGCGAGCAAGAGAGAGAGAAAGAGAGAAACCACCATCATCGATGCATCGAGACGAAGAGGATGTACCTTCGCCGTCGTCTTCTTCCTCTTCTTCTTCTTCTTTTTCTTCCTCTTCCTCTGCTCGCTGCGCTTCCTCTTCTTCTTCCTGGCGACGGAGGCTTCCGACCAGGCGGAGGAGGACTACGGGAGAAGAAACTTGGGATTCTCGTTGAAGATGACGTTTTAACGAGGACAACGAAGCCGGTTCGACGTTGAACGCGCCGATGAGACGAAAGGAGGGAAGGAAGAGAAAAAGGGTGAAAGAACGAACGAACGAGAACGCGATAGGAGGAAACGGAGGCACGGAGCAGACGAGGAGAGAGAGAAAGAGGAGAGGCCAGAAACGATCAACCAAAGTTCCTATTTTTCACGTGTTTTAGCACAAGCTTAACTAGAGTGTTAAGAGGAGAGATTAATAAGCGCGAGGAATTTCGAGGGTGGCAAAGTGGCTAGTAACGGAGACGCATGCCGGCAAACCTCGTGTTCGCGGGAGTGGTGAAGCTCTCCCGCGCTAATTAGCCAGCCAATTAGAAAGCCCGCGGCCATGCGTAATGAGCTGCGCGCGCGCAAAAGTTCCTAAACGCAACTTGCGATGTTTTTCCTTCTTCGCGAATTCTCCTTCACCGACCTGAACGACGGGTCGACAACTAATAATAATAATAATAACAATACTAAATGCGAGATAATACTGAAATACTACTACTAATAATAATAACGACAACAATACAAATAATAATACTAATAAGGTATAACTTAAGAATAATAGAGAAATATTGTAATCGATGATCTCCAAGCAAGTTCCTATCCGAACGAAAACCAGAAACGGATGGAATGGAGAGTCCTCGAGACGATGCTAGTCCTCTAACAATCATAATGATAGTAATAACGCGCTGCTCGATAGTCTGTTACGTCATGAAACGAGATAGATCCTCGTGAAACGAGGGAAGAAGGTGAGAAAGAAAGTGTGCGTGATAGAGAGCGAATAATTCGAGGAAAAGTTGAGAAGAAGAAAAATGTATAAGCAACGTATTGTGTCTTACGACGTTTAATTCCGCCAGGCAATAAAAAGAGGAAGCGCAAAACTTACCCTTCAGAAAAAAGGGGGTAAGACACGCGAAATCGAGCGCACGTTTATCCGTTTCCTCGTCGTCCTCCGCATGGATTAGGAAGAATCTTATTTTTCGAAAAAAAAAGTAAACAAAAACCACGGACGCTACACTGTCGATCTTATCGACCAGCATAAAAAGCGACGGCCTTTCGAAGCGAGTTTTTAATCGAGCCCTTGTGAGGTGCGCCACGTGGGCTCCTCAACCGAAGCAATCCCTCGACCGCGAACCATAACTGTGTGCGCGGTGTGTTTTTAATGGCTCTTTAACCAAGAAAATTTCCCGCGTTACAAAAGGAAAAGTATAAATATACAAATATATAAATATATATATATATATAAAAATATACATACATACATATATTATATGTATACACACTTTAAAAACATATTTAAATTATATATTCCTATACACACGCAAGGAACACATGTACAGGTATTTTATTAAGCTCGCGTGACTTTTTAAAAGCCACTTGGAAAGTGGTATCGAAGAAGGAACTATCGAGAAGTTCAAAAGGACGACCAACAATAAGAAATTCTACTTCGTCCTACGAAGGATGAATTTTCTCTCGTTCCTATAATCCGTCACGACGATACTGCAGAAAAAAGACGGAGCTGAGAGAGAAGGACGAGAAATCGTGAATCGAAAACATGTCTACGATGAGTGTCGTGTCGAATTCCTCCGTCGAGGTGGACTCGGACTCCTCGAACGACTTGTCGAGCAAGGACGAAGGACCTGCGGAGCAAAAGTTCATCCTGCGTAACGAGCTATACAACAGTCTACTTGCAAGCGCCCTCGGCAAGACTGTGCTCAACAGGCATCTCAATTTCAAGGAGCAAGGGATTAATTTTAATCTCGCCAATCTGAAGGATAACCTGAACGCCCTCGGCGCCCTTAAGGAGCTGAAGGATCTTAAGGGATTGACCGTCAGCAGTGTGCCAGCTTTCCCAAGGAATCTGGCCCTGCATCGGGAGGACCACGACGAGGTCAGAATCCTTGCCTGATCCTGCTTCCTTTTAATATTCGTAGAATAGAAATTTATTATGAGACTGCTAAAAAGGAGACGAAGAATTTTTAGTTTGAATTCAATTGAATTTATGGAACACTCGATTTTCTTGGAGACAATGACTTCTCGTTATCGTTCAATGAAAATAGAAAGGACTTTTTTCTGTGAGGGATAAAATTACATTTAAAATTTCGTGAGATTTCGACGGTAGTCGAATCTTTTCTCGTGTTTCAAAATTATTAATTTTCGTCACTTGAAGGAAAGTTCCACCACGCCAACTTCCTGTTGCTTCCTTTTGCTTCTGGCCGAGTTATCGCCACGAGGCAACTTTTCTTGGCACGTTTGCGGTTTTGGCTCGGCTTAGTTGATTCTACGACAACTCTTGACCTAAATCCATAACGCACTTTTCTTCCTTCTTTCTTCTCGTTTCACCTTACTTTACTTTCAGTCCTCGCTTTAAGGGTACCGAATCGCTTCTGCCGTTTATTTCAAGCTGCTTTAAATTACATCATTTTTAATATCTTCGCGCAACGCTCTCTTTCTTCTTTAAATAATCCGTGATGAGGCATTCTTTGGTCTTGAAACTCTGTCATTGCTTTCCTTAGATCCTGTTGAATGTTAAAACAAAAGTAATTAAGAATCCCTCTGCTAGAAATGAAATACTTGGTAAAGAATTGTAACGCGCCGATCAATTAAAAAATGCTTCACGGAGGGAGCTTCCTTTAACGCAAGTTGAACGAACGATTTTTCAACGAGCGCAGTAGGTTGCCGTCGCTTTTATCGGCTTTCTGCGATGCAATAAATTGAGAATGAAATAATAAGACTGACGGATGTTTCCTACGTCGTGCCGGTCGATTAATCAATCGATTTCCACATTCATCAATCATACGATCGGCATCGCGACTCGAGTGGAATGAACGATGTTCTACTTTGTATTAATTGATTTTATTAATAGCTCTTTTCGATGTAATTTCGTCGATAGGTTTCGACTTAGACGTAAAATTAATGTTATTGTTAACACCCGTTATCCATCGCTATTTCGTTTGATTGATCGTTTCGAAGATCTACATCGAAATATTATTCACTGTAACGAGACACTAGAATAATGTTGTACCAGCGTTAATCAACTGAAACTCTCATTCCATCGAATCTCTCAAATTTCCCACTAATTAAACTATCAAACTTTTTCAAAATCCCAGAAAAATCTAAGTTAGAAACAATGAAAAAGTCTTACTTCTCCATAAAAAAATAAATAGAACCCTTGGAGAAGTGACAAACGAACAAACACTCTCCGTTCAGCACATCCCTTAATTTACCCGGAGATTCGCTCGTCTCGATTGCAACATTAATTCACCCCCATCCCCTGGTTTCCCGATGGCCGCGGAAAAACTGACGTACAGCGCTTTCGCGATGTCAGGAAACAACGTATTAGGGTAAAAGCTTCTCCGGTTAACAAAATCGATCCCCTTTCGAGCTGCAACCACGAGGCATGCTCGAAACGAAACGACCGGTGCCTTTGTCGACCCGAGAGCGAATTGAAGCGAAGAGAAAGGAAAAAATGAACGTGTAATTAAGTACACCGGAATAATGAAACGCATCATCCCCTCGAAATAACACCCTTTCGTACGATGCCTCCGGCAGGGGATGGTTCGTTCTTTGAGGAACCGGGACACGTTTGGGGGTTGCGATTATTGCAACGACCTTTCTCACGATTCTCGCTGAGCGAATCGTGATTAATAAAGACGAAACGGCATGCTAATTATAGTCGATGTTCATTAATTGTTGCAATGTCTGACCCACGGCGTGAAAATAGTTGGAGGTGATCGATCGTGAGACGATTCTACGGGGGGTGATTTTTCCTTTGATTTTCGATCATTCACTTTGCTTCATTTAAAGACTTTTTTGCAGAATAGCAATTCTTGATTTGTAGTTTTTACAACTTTGTATATCAGAGACATTTTAATTGTAATATTGCACCGGTTCTGGAAGGAGGACGCTAGAAATAATTCAACCACTCACTAATTGAATTTACCTACCTAGACGGTCTTTTGAATTGTGTAAATCATGAAATATTTCAAGAAAGATATTATTTTGGCTGTTGCTATTTTCGTAATGATATCACTGCTCGTTTCTGCGTTCGACGACGCATCGATTGGCTATCGGCTGACATTTCTCTTCTTCGCTCCGTGGCTATGAATTTCTTACGACGTCTTCGCCTGCAATCGATAGGCAGGTACTCGCTTGCAATCGAACTCCACCGCCGAAATTCCCATTCTATTATCGTTCCATGGGATCTCGGAGAATTAAAAATCATCCAGACTAACCCACGGAAAAGGAATTCCACGAATCTCCAATATTTATAGTTAGAATTCTTTCAATAACTAATTTTACTTTTTTCACTTGTCTCACTCTATATTTCCAACTTGAGATTTGACTACAATTCTCAAATCTTTTGTATGCCTCAAGCAATATTAACCATAGAAATGGAAGCCGAATGATATAAAATGCAAGGAAGAAAGATTCTCTTCTAGATATCTGCGCAGAGGGCTAAGGGTAGAGGGTTCAGAGGTCAAAAGACTGCAGGATAGATCTCGAAATTAAGACAGTCTTAATCGATTACGCTGGAGATTCAATAATTTTTTAGGAAGTGGAATGAGATCCTTTGGCGATGTCTCTGCGATTCTCGCGTCGCTTTGGATCGCAGTTCGCGTGAAAAAGTGAGAAAAAGCGAAGCGGAAAAGAGGGCTTTTAGCGCGTTCAGGTGTTTCGACACGAAGCGCTTCCTGGCGCTACGCTCGCTGATTTATCGATCAATTTATTAATGGGTCAACTCTTCCCACTCTTCTCATACTTTCTCTCCCTCTCTCTTTTTCTCTTTCTCTCTCGCTCTCTTCATATCTTTCTCTTTCGTGCACTCGATCATGAATATCTAATGAAGCCTCGCCAATCGGACAGACGAGCGAGCTTAATAATTACTGTGATTAATGCAACCAAGATATCCCGTCTTCGGCGTGCACTCTGCCCGAGTTTCACGATTAATCACGGTTCTCGCATTTGCAAAATTGTCCCCGTTCGAAGACCGAAAAAGGACCGGGACGGGGTGAGAGGACGGAAGAAAAATTCCCGTTACATTTCGAGGGTATAAAAGCGTGTAATTTGTATCGCGTGAGTCGCATATTCGATGTTAACGCGATCTCCGTGTAGATCGTCATTCAGCAGCTACTATTCGCGAATATACTTTAGCGGTTTCTTTGCAAAAATCACCTGGGTGATTCGTAGTTAGCATTTTATCGTAGAACATCGACAATTTTTTGTCAATATTATTCTTTAGCATACTCTTGACATTTTTATATTTATAGATTGTTTATTTTTTATTCTGCAGAAAATTTTATTTGGTTATAGATTATTTATTTATTTATTATATAATATATTTTGTTTGATAAATATAAAATGATTTTTGCGGATTAATTGAATTAGTTTGTTAGTTTGGACACGATTTAATTTTGGTGGGATTTTATTCAGAGAGATTATGGAAATGTCATGATGATTTGAACGTATTTGTTGCTTTGATGGGAAAATTGTGTTTGGAAAATTTGGCGATAATGGAGGATAATTCGTAGGAAATCTACGATGATAATTCATTGGTGATTTAATCTTTACTTCGTTACGTCCCGTTGCATTCGAGGGATGAAAAAAAAATTGGGGAAGTCTCTCATCGATGGAATGGCGATAATTCTATTGGAAAGATGAAATTGAATTTCATCAGGGCGAAAAACGGTGGATTTGAAATTTCCGCGAAAACGATCTCGCATCCGTTCTGACGAGAGACACTCGATTGCCGGAACGACCAGCTAATTAAATGAATTAACATTTTTTCCCGGACGCTCGTCAAAGTGCAAGAGGAAAATATTTCGCGGACCATACTTGCCGTGATCCGCGGAAAAAGAGAGAGAGAAAGAGGCGTAATTAGTGCAATTTAGATGGCCCTGCTATTTCGATATTACGTTAAAGAGAATTTCTGCGAAAACGAACGACAGTTCCAGCCCTCTTCACGTTTTAATAAATCACGTTAATTTCGCGAAATGGCTCTCCGTTTAGCGTCCAACATAATTGCAATGTATTCTCGAATTATACGCCGTACTATTATTCGCAAATCCTTTTCGTTTTTCCCTTCTGAGGCTCTTCGAATTCAACCTTCCCATCAACCATTTTCCTTAAATGCAATTCACTAGCAAAAACATTTGCAAATTTCCTCTCAACAGGAAAGATTGTACACACTTCTACTTGCAAAATACTTTAAATACAAATCTCCTTTCCATCTCAAAACAACTGACCCCTCAAATTCGAAGTCTAATACTTGAGAAAAGAATCCGTAGCAATATTCCCAAAATTTGCAATCCTCCCTCCATTTGCCTGTCTCTTCCTCTTAAAAACTTCTCCACCCACCCCATAATTTTGATCTGTCCTTCTCGATTATCACGTAAAATCCAGTGCAACAAGTAGATAAATATTCTACCAACCCCTTCAGTTCGCCTGATTAATTGTACCGCAAATTTCATTATATTTTTAATAATCCCATCTAACTAGGAGGACGCATTTATGTTTCAGAAAGCTTCCTTCGCGTGGTCCGAGGGTGGCGAGGAAGGTGGCGGTGGTGGAGGCGGGGGTGGCGGCGGAGGAGGTGGCGGAGGTGGTGCTGGAGGTGCAGGAACCGGAAGCACGGGCCCAACGGCCACCGGGGGTGGCGGACTGGCCCATTGGGTCAGCGTTATGGCAGAGCACATTCACAACCCCCATTCTGCCGCTGGTGTCGGTGGTGTTCATCATCAACAACAGTCGCCACCCCAACCCCCTTATCCTTGGAACAATGGCCTGTCCAGTGACGTGAGTAAATTTAGTATTTTCTGAATGAAATTAATGTTTCAAATAGTTTACAGATTAATGAGATAGTCGAATTTGGAATCCTCATTAGCGGAAAATGAAGTTGAAAGAATTATGGGGATGTTGGACATTCTTTTTTGTATCTTTGACAAATTATTTAATGCAGAAATTTAATTGAGCTTTTATGGAGTATTTAAAGATTTGTTGGAGGATTTCTGGCACCGATAAATTAAATAGGGACATAGGACAGAGAATAGAGATATTTCTGCTAATTGATCATCGCCATTTTGTCCAAAGAATGGCATTTTTCATGGGTATATAAGATATATAGGTATAAGGAAGTACAGAAAGAGTCGAATATAGGTACAGAAGTGTCTTCTCGAGGTATCTTTAAATTGTAGCTCTATCGAGGATTCTCCAGGCTCCTTAAACGAGTAGAAAATTAATCGGGAATTAATTTTATACGCGGGATATCATAAATACGAGGTAGCTCAAGGGAGTTAATTGGCGACAAAGAGGACAGCGCTTAGCCGGCTAAAGTTTTACGATGGCGCACCTTGTTCTCCAGTTAATTCCATATTCCATAAACGTTACAAAATACTTTTCTACCATACCATCCAAAGAATAAAAATAACTTGAGACCATAGATCGGATAAGAAACGGGGGTTGAATTAAAAATGGCCGGAAGACGTCGTTAAACGATGCAACGACGTCGTCGTCGAGAAGATGAACAGGAGCCACAAAAATAAAATAGAAAAAAAACTAGCACTCTTCTTTCGCCCAATTTTTTTTGAAGTCCTAGGGAAAGGGTTGCACGTTATACCCCTGTTTTGATTTTGTTTTCCCCTCCCTTCTTTCTCTACGGCCGAGGAACCTGCATAATTTAGGCGAGACTGGATTAGAGGAGAGTCTCTGTAGAAAGAAACGAAACGACGAAGACAAGAACGAAGAAGAAAACGAGCGGAAGACAAAGAAGAGGGTAGGAGAAGGGTAACTCCGTTGAAAGGATGAAAGAAAAGGGAATGGGAGAAACAGAGGAGACAGAAATGCAGAGACGCAGAGGCAGAACGGCGCCGAAAGGGTTGAAGATCGTTCCGCCTCGGGGTGAAAAAAAAAACAAACAGACGGAAGCGTGAAAAAAAGAATTTTTAAAGAGAGAAAGAGAGGGGTGACTCATTTGAATAGATACTCACTGGTTTGCATTCCTCGAACCGGCCAGAAATGCGTTAAGGGTGACATTTTTTTCGACTACCAATTTTTTGCCAGGATTCATACCAACTTCCTTCCAATTGTCTACTTTTTTTTGTCGCACCGTCGGAAATTGAAATTATTCGCGTATCAGGGGGTGAACCTTGGTATATGGTCATGGTGATTATTCGGTGAAACGAATCGTTTCTGCGGGACTTTCTTTTATCCCTTTATTGCGATGATTTTTAGGCTGCGAGAAAAATTAGAATTTTTTGTTTTTAGGGCTGAAGTTTTAACATTTAGATAATCCGTTAGTTTATTTGGATTGGTATCTTTTTACTGGAATATATATCATTTTTTTTCTAACATGGATAAAAAGACATTGCAGCAGGGTCAAAGAGTGCATCGTGGAAATGATAAGTTGATATAATTGTTGCAAATTTGTCACCTCATTTATAATTTGTTTTTCCTTCGCTGTGAAACCCTGTCACGCGAATAACATCACGCAGAAAGTGCTCGTACATCTGCAATTAGTCGACCTACTGTATACGATGCCCGGAAATAAGTTGAGACCAAAAAAGGACTGCGGTAATTAACACCAGTGACACTACCTTGTATCGCGACGTTTGGGGATTAAAGTATTCCTACTTTTTTCCAACGAATAAAACCAAACATCTTGCTAACTCCAAAAAACATCCAACAGATTCAAATCTACAGAAAAATCCCAACGTTACTTCTTCCACCAACATTCGATTCAAATTTCCCCCCTAAAATTCCCCCACCCCATAAATTAACAAACTCTCTCGAACAACCGCGACGTGGTATGCGTCTTTTAACGTACAGCAAGGTGGCAATCGCGTTTCAAACTCGAATGACCGCGGCAGTTTCATCGGCAAGGGTTGACATCATCCCCGAGACGCGGAGGACACGAACCATAGGCCCTTGAATCCCTTCCTCCCTCTTCGCGTAAGGATCAGCCGGTTTTTTGTCTCTCCTGGGTGCCCGCAGGACCCACGCCATGGGACTGTTACGGGGACCCAAGGAAAAAACAAGGCGCCCCGACAATGAGGGGACGATTTAAATAATCCGCGGCATGCAAATGCCTCGTAGATTCTCACGGAAGGTCCTGCGAGCTGTTGGACGGGCTGGAAGAAGGGATCATCGAGGAGAGAAACAGGAGGAAGGATGCCAAGACAATCAGGCAATCTGCATAAGACTCATACGGGCCTAAGAGGCTGCTCGAAAGACCCTTTAGTCTCTCTTCCTCTATCTCCCTCCTCTTTCTCTCCGGGGGATGACGAAGTGATCGAGCACAAATTCAACCCCGACGGAGACACTTCTTCTCTTTGGTGCATCGTGTTTTAGTTACTTTGTTTATGTAAAACGGGAGATCGATGATTTATAGCCACCGTGGAGATGGAAATTTCGGGGTGTACACACGGGGGTTGTTAAGGTGGAGGGGGTTGACGTCGACGAATGCGGTTAGTAGAGGAACCTTGGGAATTTCCAGCTGATTTATAATTTACATTATTCTTCTCTATTATTTACGATAGATTTCTCGCTGGTAACGAAATAGGAAAGACTTTTTCTTTTTAGGTAGATATATTAAAGATAGAAATTTGAACAGAGTGAAATTGAACCCTGTTAAATTCGACGAGTAGAATGCGAATAACGCCAAAGGTGAAATAAGAGGGTTGAAGAGGAACTCTGGTGCAAGCCCTGTAAACACGTTTTCGGATGTTGTAATCTGTCGCCGGTTTTGCCCAGCGGGTGGTCAACCCTTTCTCCGTGCTCTTTTACGCCTGCCCGACCGTAATCCCTTAAAACGCTTAGAGGCGCTCTTTAGGGTAATTTTTTCGGGGGTTCCTTTCACCGTCGAAGATGCAAAACACCTTGGAAACACCCCGGAGCTACTAACTCGAATCCTCTGTGAGAGTTCTACCCCCTGGAACAGAGACTACCCGAAGATTATGCAAAGGAAGATTCACTTCCACCCCTTCTTCTCTACCCCCTCTATTTCTCGTTTCGTGTTCTCCATGCGATACCTCTCCCCGTACCGGGACGAAAATTAAAATAATGGCCTTCTAACCCTCCTGCCAATTTTTTTTTCTCTTCTTCTCCTTCGATCGACTTTTTTTTCCACGGCTACACGAATGGGGATGCAAATGCCTGTGCAACGGCATTTTTGTCTCTGCGCGACGTGAGACAAAAAAAAGGGAGCACCGGGGAGAGAGGGTCATTGTCTCGTTCGCGAGCCTCGTTCGTTATGGGGGTAAGCGAGAAGGGCGGTTGATAGTTTTCTACCCCTTTCACCCCGCCCTCTCCCCTTTTTTCCCGCCTTTCTAGATCTGCCTCGTCGCTTTGAATCGGCTAATGAATTTTTACCTAACGTATCTCGCGAGAGGAAGAAAAAAAAATTGGAAAGCTGTAACTCGGAACCGGGTTATGGTCTTCGGGGTGATTTTTTTTTCTTTCGTTTCCTTTTTTACTTCGACGGTATGAACGGTCGGAGGAATTTTTTTCTCCGCGGCCCTTTCAACGAGGATACTTGATGTTTCACGGAGCGTCACCCTTTTATTGTCGCTTTGAACGGTGAAACGGCACCGGGTTGGTTCTTTTGATTTGAATTTGAACGATGTTTAATTGAACTCGCGTCTTGTTGTTTAATTACGCGAAACATCGGTTGCAAGGCAAGCCGGAATATGGAATGTGAGGGGTTGCTTTTTTAAACGTGTTTCGTAATCTTTATTACGAAGAGATTTTTTTATAAAGAGAAGATTACAAAATGTAGGGAAATAAAATTGTTATAATATAATAAAGTAATATAATATTTTATCGATAATGACATTACAAAAACAGAAATTATAAGTTGTTGATAGAAATTGGAAAAATTAGGAACACATAATTTTAACTGACTTGGCAGATCTTCCCCTGCTGACTTTTTAATTTCATCCCTCTCGAAGACCACCCCCCATGGTGCGAAAGAAGGACGAATTTGAGGGTAACATAGAGACAATGCAGGGCCCTTAGTCACCGACAAAAATGCCAAAAGGTCTGTTCTGGTGGCGATGTCACAACATTTGGGCCCAGACAGAGTTATGGCCCTTTTTCCCGCGATTCCTTTCCTTCGATCCTTCCGACACTTAGCGTCGCCGGTTGCTCGTCCAGCTGGAACGATTTCTTCACCACTTTCCCCTTTTTAACAACCCCCTTTTCTCGCGGTTCGTTCACAGGAGAAAAAGGATTTTCTTCTTTGCATAGTTAAAGCATCTTTGCAAACTTTTTTATGACTAATTCTGTGCACTATTAAAATTCTACGAATAAGGGGAGAAAAGAGGACTCATGGTTGATAAATTTTAAGTTCTAATATTAAATTTACACAAGCAGCCAAAACAAAGTGTTCTCAATTATTTCTAAAAATTCTTTAAATTATTAGAAAAAGCATAAATTAAATATTCCACTCAATCCACCGGTTCCCAAATTCATCAAATTTCTATTTCCAACAACGCACATCCACTGTGCTTTACAAACAAACACAATGCAATTTCCAAAGAGAAATCTCCATCAAATTCTCTCAATGCCCGCTGAAAAGGAGTAGCCGCGTCATGATTAAACAACAGCATCCCTTTCTCGTGTCCTTCGAAAAAAAACCTCACCCCATAGCGGTAAACAGAGACAACCGTTAACCAGCGATCCGTTCGGAGACGTGACCAAGAATTCCAAATGCATGCCGTTACAGGAAGAGCGGAGGAAAAAAAATTAGCACCATGAAAAAGCTCGGCCGTTTCTTCCGGAGATTAAGTCTCAGGAGGTGGAAGATGGAGAGGAAAAAAAAGTAAGAGAGGGAAATAAAAAAAGGAGAGAGGGCAACGTAGAAAAAAAAGGACGAAAGGGTTGCTGCGGTAGATGCTTCGGGGTGAAACGAAGACAAGAGGGGTGCGTATGCAGATCATCGTGAAAGTGGAGTACAAAGGGCCCATAGTCTCACGCTATTGTAGGCCCAGGTAAAGATAAAGGTTCACCGGCCCTTTGGGCGCCCTTTCGTCGCTCGAGGACGACTCGGCTCCACGTTGCTCGCTTCTCTTTCTCTCTGATGTCTCTTTAATTTTTATTAATGACGTCGAATTTGAATTTCTGCATCGGTGATATGGGAACCATGGTCTACGGTGTTTTTACGGGACCCTGCCTCGAGGAATACGTGACGGAGGCACGTACTGCAACGCTTACAAGCTATGCCCGCGATTATTGTCGCTCGATTCACTCATCGATCATAATTATCCGGTTTAAAGGACCGTCTGACTTTCGCGAGAAATTCTCCGGACGAAAGACCGACCTGGTCTTCCTGAGGGATCGTTTCCGGAGAACTTGAAGACCTTGATTTTAGGGGATGTTCGCACGTTTCTTGGGGGTTTCCCTTTTTTTGTACTCTTCGAATCGGTCAATTGTGATCGATACTTGAAAATTGATTTTTTTTATGACTTTCAGACATTTAACAAAAATATAGTTATTAGTAGAATTACGTTTTATTATCATGTTGAATATTATGGGGGTTGCTAGAGTCCGGGGTTGTTGAATTTGATGTAATTTCTTAAGATTTTTGAATTACTAAATACTATTGGTAGAAAAGTTAATTGCTTTAATGCTTCTACTGTAAAATGATCTCAGTTTCATAGAAAAAATTTTATATCAATAAGAATTACAAAACTAGCGAAATACTACTTCTGTGTGACTGTATTTCCGAGATAGAATATTTCGAAGTTGAAAGGCTCTCGCTTTAGAAAATTACCCAGATTATTTTTAAAAATGAGACATCTCTTTTACATGTTCTCGACGTCAGAATATTAAAAGGGGAATTTCCTTCTTGTCTGATAATATCAAAATAATTAGCAATCTCCGCTTCGGTGTGCTCAAGAAGACTTTCTGGTCGTTTGAAAAGTTTCGAAAGATATTTATTTGGAACATTTTCTAAATTTGCCGCCCACAAAGCGATTTTTTCCCGGGGAATGTTTTCGTAAGGTGAACTCCGGAGATTTCATAACGTCCACGGAGATGATATATTCGTTTGTTGGAGAACACCGTGCTCGACCATGGTGGAACGGAGAGAGAAATCTAATTAAAGAATCCCATGTTGTCAGCTCGTTAAAGTGGCGCGTAGAAATGCGTGTCGTGAAGAAACAGTAGGTCCAGTGTTTTGGCCGGGCCACGTGTTTTTTAATGACGAGTAGCAGACGCGGTTTCGCTCGAATCGATCCTACGAGCTGGCGTTTCCCAAATTCTATCTCGGTCTTTCTCTGTCCGTTGATGAAGATTTCTTTTTATTTTTGAGACGGTGAGAAGGAGAATCATCAGGAGAAATCGCGAGGAAATGGGGGAGAGGGAGAGAAAGATTCGTACAGAAAGTGATAGATCCTGGGAGATATACAAATAAATAGAGGAATAATCCGAGAAATAAGTAGATAGGCAGATAGAAAGATAGAGAAATGGATAGATAGATAGAAAAATAAATAGGGAAATAGATAGTTAGATAGATGGATACAGACTAAGGGGGTGAGAGTGAATTAAATTTTTTCAAATTATCCCCTTCTCGTTCTCACTTTTTTTCTCTGTCTATCTAGTTCTCTACCTATTTATCTACTTATTTATTTACCAATCCATCCATCCATTTATCTTTCTTTCTCAGTCTCTCTCTCACTCTCCCTCTCTCTATCTGTCTACCCATCTATTTCTATATCTCTTCCTCCGGCAACCAACAAAACTTCACAGTAAAAAAATCTCATCGAGAGCTTAGAAATATAAAAAAGGAACTCCAACATTAATCGGCAGTGAAAGCACGAATAAACGTGCATCGTAGCGCGTGCAACTCGGACGATTAAACTTCGAAATACTTTGCCCGCGGCGCGATCGAGATTTCCAAAACTTCCCGGTGAAACTTGTCCGAAGGGAAGTTCGACCGAAGGAAAATCCTAAAAGTTCGTCCATCGGAAGGGTTTTCCCCTCTGATGTTACGTTTTTTTCGGTCAAGTCGATCGAACCTCGCGCTATTCCTTCAACACAGCTACCTAAAAAGCAGATACACCTTGCAAAAAAGGAGAAAGAGGTGCACGTAGACAAACGAAGAGTTCTCTCGCTGGTCTTCCTTTAATGAAAAAGCGAGATAGATGGAAGGAGGAGGATGAAGAAGAAGAAGGGTTGGTGGTGGCGGTAGAACAGAAGGTAGAAGGCGTCCTGTGAAAAAGAGGCGAAAAAAGCCGGGTGGAAATATCAGAATCGATATTTGACCCCCGGGAGAGGGGTTGGAGGAGGGTGAAATGGAAGGAAACTCGACTGGCTGCCGGAGACTGGCCTTTGAAGAGCCACAGTTACCAATGTTGCCGCCATCTTTCCGATATTTGATGGATCTCCAGTGGGACAGGGGGTGGTTTTCACCCCCGTCTCATATACTCGGAAGGAGACTATCCTCGAGACTTGTACCTAATTAAAGATTTGATAGCACTTTATCGGAGGTGAAACTAAAGAGTGCTAAAAAATCCTGGGATATTTTAAAATCTTTGGGTGCAAAAGTAAAATATTATTCCTTGCGCCAAAAACATCCATTGTTCTGCAATTTCATCGACTTGAATTTGGCAATTATAAAGTAAGGTTTCCTTATTCGTCTGTCATTAATTTCTGTATTATTCTAAGCTAAGGGGTAGAAATAATTCTCTCTTCAAGAATACGAGAAGGGATGAACATTTTTTGCTAATAAAAATAAAAAAAAATTATCGTACACGTATCGAAACTTAATATTGCACAAACTAAGGGATGAAAAGTGAAGTCGAACTCTTCGGTCTTCGATCGCAGATACAATTTGAGCTTTAGAAATTGAAGGAACAGCTGGGGGATGAAATCTTCGTGAAATCTGGCGAACGTTACACCGTCGGATTAATTTTATCCCCGGTTTACGTAACTGACCAACGAGATTAAAATACATTTCCATCGATCGGCGACTTTTGCGGTAAAAGTCCAGAAGCGGCTTACCGCTTCTTCCTTTCTTCTCTTCTCTTTCTCTCTTCCTCCCTCTCCCCCGTTGCACCTACCCTCGCGATCCCTTCACGATGGTTTGATAATGGGCTACTGGTTAGAGGACTGAAAGTTTTTCCAGAGCGGAAGGGAAAAAAGAGAGTAGGTACAGAGGGAAAAGAGGAAACAAGAAAAGAGGAAAATGCAGAAACCGCGGTGAAACAACTAATGAAGATCGATATCTCGAAAAAAGAGGAGCGGCAAAAAGAGGAAACTGCAATTTAGCGGCAGAGTGAACCTCGAAGGGTCATAGTTATCCGCTGTTAGACTTTATGGACGTAAAAAAGGAACAAGATCGGCGGTGCGCACAAAAAAAAGAATACGGTAAATATTTACATAAGCAATACCGTGGGTGCACCACGAGAAGGAAGAGGGGGTTGCACCAGGGGGGGTGGAAAAAACGTACGGAAAACTGCTGAAAGCGATATCGAGTGTATTAACGACAAATAGAAAAAAAAGGGGGTGGATTTCTGCCCGGGCGAATCGAAATGCCTGAAAAATACGAGTATCGCCGCGATCGGCGATATCGATATTTAACGCCGGTTCCTGCCAGTTTAATCTGATTTTCATTGGTGCGAAAGGATATTTTTATAAAATTATTCGAGCCAACGGCGAACAGGGATGGCTCGGTTCCCGATTCTCGGCTGGTAGTTTGATGAAAACAGGAAAGGGTGGAAAAAGGGCGGCACTCGTAGGAATAAAAAAATAAAAGTGGAAACGAAGATGAAGAGAGGGATGAGAAGAAAGCAATGGAGAAAGAAGGAGTGAGAGAGGGAGGGAGAGGATCGATATTGAACCCCGGAAAAAAGAAGGGCAGGGAAGAACGAAGGTAGAAAAAGGAAGAAATCGAGAGAAGCGAGCAACCAGGCTTTGAAGAACGACAGTGGCTCGCGATAAAGCAAGATTTTCAATACATCCACGGAGAAAAACGTTGCGGAAATATTACTGGACTGCGGTGACGTTTAAATCCATTGTCTTCGTGGAGGAGTCTTTTCTAATTTTTCCATTTTTTTCTGTTCGTCCTACTTAGAATAGTTTAGAGTCTTATTTTTATAAAGGTCGCAGGACATTCGATGGTCTACGATGATTCTTTGTAGAATAAAAAATTAATCAATTAATATATTAATTAGAAAGTGGTTGTCGATTTTGGAGAACATTGCGGAAATTCGAAACTACGGTGAAAAAAGAATATACGTTTAATTCTTCGTTCCCCTTCTCGTTGTTTGAGAGTTGTATCAAGTACTTTGGCAGATGCACCAAGAACGAGGACGTCGTTCTTTCTACGACTTTGACGTCTAAGTTTCGTGGAATTCCTGACTTTTTTCATGAAGGTTTCCCATGGTATCATAAATATGCAGGTTTTCGTTCCAGGAATGAAATATTTGATAGGATAAACGAGAATTTGTACCTGCCGTTCGATTCACTCGAAGAATCGCCGTGAAGCTTTCACTGACATATATTCTATCATTAAATTTCAAAACTCTTTGCAAATTTAACACCATGGGATTCATAAAAATCAAACATACTCCCTGCCATTAATTAAACTTCCCTCATATCAATATTATTTTTCTGATCTCTGGCAAGTTAATTAAAATTACCGCACTTCCAGTAAAACACATAAAAACCATTCCTTCAAAAAAAAATTAATTATCCCAACATAATACTTCTCTAAATTAATATCTCAAGCAAACTACGAAATTTCGACAAGAATAAAAAATTATTTAATATATTAAAACCTCAATAGTTAACAAAAATAATACCTCCAACGCAAATTCACCATATCAATTCAACCCTCAATACAAAATCAAAAAAATATCCCTTAAATCTCTCTCCGCCCATACAAAAATTACCCTCCCCAATAGAAATAGCAACAAGGAGCTGTTTCAACCCCAAGAAAACCTGCAAAGAAGCTGGATTCTCGCACAAGCCAAAAATAAGGAGCAACGAAAGGACATCAGAAACGAAACGAAAATTCACTCGGTCCCTTAACCATCGCCGTGTAAAATTGCAAGAAAATTCCGTCGTCTTACTTGCTCCGTGAGCGATGAGTGCACCCCGCGAGCTAGATCGAGAAATATATATATATATTTTTATATACATATATACACACATACATACATATATATATAACTTCTTCGAGGGTTGGCGCAGGAAGAAGAAAGAACTCCTGGAAATGACGCTCGTACGAGCGGCGGGAAAAAAAGGAGACGGAGAAATATCAGGATCGATATTCGACCCGGAAAAAGGAGCAGCGGCCGTAGGGGCGAGAGGGTAGAGGGTGAAAAACGGGGGTGGGTGGACGGGAAGAGAGAAAAGTGAGAAAAAGGAAGCTGCGCCGGTGAACCCCGAAGCTGCACTTTGAAGGAAACGTACAATGCCGAGAGACGGTCTTTCGCTAATATTTGCGGCAACGAGGGACGAGCTTTTCGCTAATCGTGAGATCGACCCTATCTCGATTACGATAAACGATATTCTTTCTCTTTGTTCTTCTCAAGAATCCCGTTTCTTCAAGGGAAAACACTCCAAGTTTCAATATTTCCATCAAAAATTCATCCAGCTTTGAAGGAATTTTTATTGGAGGACATTTTTTGGAATTTTTGATAATTTTTTTATTGAAATTTCATTGATCTTTTTAGTTGAACAGATTTAATAGTAGATCGTAAGATATAATATTTAGAAAGACGATTATTCTTGATGTCAAGATAAGGGTAGATCGTTCAGGTAGAAAGTTACCCTCGAAGTCGTTCCTCGTAGGATCTTTCACCCTCTGATATCGATTCGATGATCATCGATCTGTCATTCCTCGACGAGACGACGACTGGCCTCTTTTTAATGTAAATTTTCATGCGACGATTTGCGAAGGAGCTTTTTCTCGGGTCAGATTGATCGGGGTCGGTGCAAGGACGAGGTTGCTCGTCCTTGTAATTTCTTCCTTGGAAAAATGAGCGATCACGCGTCGTCATGGATGATTTTGGCGCTCGATCGACGCATTAATCTTCGTTTTCATCCTCGTTCGTTACGCTTCAACGATTCGACCGCGTTATGCATTCTTCCTACGGTATTCTGCAAGCTGTAAGAAATGGTAACATTGAAGGCAATTCCCTCGAATCACCCTTTAAATTTTTTTATTAAAATAAACGTATGTCTTCATAAAATATGAAATATAATGAAGAAGGTTGTAAGATCTCAAATATCAATTATCAAAGCATCGTCAACCCAAGAGACCAGAGGGACGTACCTACTGTTGCGAAAATTGCAAAATTTCATGGCAGGTGTTGGAATTGCGAGTCAGCATTCGCGGCAGGTGTCGGTAGCTGCTTTTGCAACCCCATCCGCGTCAGATTCGCGATTCTTTTCCGGCAAAAACACAAAGGCCAGTCCGAGGAACGGGGATTCAGAACTGATCGACACTTCACGATGAACTTTTCGACGTTAAAACAAACGGTCGGTCCGGCGAAGGAGGAAGGGAAACACGACTAAATGGGGAAAATGAAAATGGACGTTTTCGAGGACAAGAATATATTGGATCTGGAATATCTCGATACGCCGAGATTGCTCGTATTTCCCCCTCGAATCGCAGACACACGTTGAATTAACAGAGGCATTTCTTTTATACACATTTTGCAAAGTTTACGATGACAGTTTCAATTCTACGTTTGCAATTGCAAAACTGTCTTCTTCCCTTAAACTTCAAATCAACGAGTTCAAACTCCTCTCCCTAACGTGACACTTTAAACTCCCTCTGAGAAAATTGTAGCTCAATATAAATTGTATAATTGATCCAATTACGGACGTTAATTATACGACTAATTATAAAAGTGATCTAATTCAAACAATTTGAAAATTTAAACCTATTATTAAGTCTACCATTCTTTAAACTACTTTGCAAAAAAAATCAACTGTCTCTCCCTAAATTAAATGAAATATTACATAATTAAATAGCTCGAAATTAAAGAATAATTGACACTGTCCATCTTTGTAATTATTCTCGAAATTAATCACCGATCGTTCATCATTGATCGGAGACAGATTCTCCATCAGATCGGGTCGTTGTACAGCTTTTATGTCACAGTTTACAAGGAATATAAGAGGGCCCTATTTACACGCTGTATAATGGCCCATTATACGGTAAGAAGAGGAATATTTTCGAGGTTGAAGAGGATTTTCGAGGAAGATCGAGGAGGCTACTTAAACGTCGATAGCCAGCTATCGCGAGGACGTCATCGCGACCATTAGAAGTCTCGAAACTTCGTGTCGCACTTGGGATATAATGTATGGATGTACGTTTGCATTTACATTCCGAGGGACGATCCTCAAGGACCTGCTCGATGGCACGAAGAAAGAGGGCCCTGACTTCTCGCGATAGCTTCATTCGCTCTCGAAGAATTTCACGAAACAAACGTCCCTCTGTATTCCAGCCTGGTTCTCTTCTTCCCTCCTCCGAGGAGGTTGATGCTTCTTTTTTTCTTCTTTTTCCTCACTTGTTTCCTTCTGAGACCGGCATCGCTAAGGCCAAGTGCTCCTTCCTGGCCCAGGAAGAATCCTCTTGAGTTGTCCTAGCTTGCACGTCCCGAGAGATTTCGAGGGGATAATGTTGACGGGAAGTTTGCGTTGGCCTTAATTCGCAGGGAAACGTAACAAAGGAGATTGTTTCGGTAGTTTTTTTTTCGAAGAAATTTCGAAATTTGTTTGCAATTGTGGCGTTTCTGTTAGAGAAGATTGTAGGAGTTTGGGGCAAATCTTAATTTTTGGGGGTGGTTAGATTTGGAGAGTGTTGGAGGTGATTGGATTGGGGGATGATTTGGAAGTAGGTGATTAAGATAGTGTATTTAGATCGGAGATGTTTTAATTGTTAATTTTTCGATTAATAATATCAGATTTTCCTCGTAATAGGAGAAGGAAAGTATCAGATTTTGAAAATTCTAGTTAAAAAAATTGTGAACAGGTCATTTTGACAATCTTGGTAATTTCAGTGACTAGTATTTGTCATTAATTTAAAATATAAATGTAGAAGGCAAATTGGTAAATATTTAGTTTAGAATTTTAACTGCAGTCAAAAAAGAATTTGTGAGAAAATCGGATAAGTGATAAAAACATAATTTCAAAGTATTTCCTGGTCTTAAAGTAAGTTATAAATCGACAGAAAATTCTGTGACGAACTTTAACGATTAGATTTGCTTCGTTGGAATAACAAAAGACGTAGAAACGAAGTATTTGATATTAGAATCAAACGGATTTATTAATCACATTGAAATCGTATCGGCGAGTAGTCTCCAATCGCAAAATAAAGCTTCTTCCAGTCGAGAGCAGCCGTAAAGTGTGGATTTCCGTGTGTCGTCCGTCGTATTTCATCAGCTTAAGTAACAGATCTACGTTAACGGGTATAAATCAGACAGAATATAATCTCTTTTAATTCTATCAGCTGAAACATCCGCGCTCGAATGCGCCCTTGTTCTCCCGTCTCGTTCGAAATTCATTCTGTAACGCCAAAAAGAAACGGCCGGATGGAAAAAAAAGAAAAAATCTTCGCGAGACTAGACAGACTGACGTACGAAGAATAATAGAGAATTTTATTCGATCACCGTCCTCTGACGCCCGTTTCTTCGAATAAAAACTTAATGGATCGTAAAAGCCGCGAGAACGGGATTGCAAAAAAAATCTTTTTTTTCTTCACGAGAATTTTTTAATTTTCAAAATTTTATGGCCACAAATTTTATGGTTCTTGCCGTTAAATTTTTATTTTCAAACATTTACTCCTATTATTACTTCAAAGCTGGGCAAAAAAATGTGGAACTCTTTTCGAGGGGGTTGATTTCCCTCTCTTATAAAGAGTACTTATTTTTAAATTAATTGTACCTTTTCATTTGTTTCTCAGATTTATTACAAGATTATTATACATGAAATAATCATTTAGAATAATTCTCCGAGAAGCGATGAAGATTTGGGCTTGAGACCATTAATTAGAAGTCCGAGCCTTTAACACCATACACACCGTAGCCTCCGCACTTGTTGACATTCTTACGAGGCTCCATTTTCTAAATACTGGTCCATCATCCCAAAGGAATGTTCGCCATGTGATACGTTCGAAATCCACCCATAACCGAAACCCATAACAGTCGAAACCTTACACTATTAGTCACAAACGTCATGGTGCCAACGGACATAAAATGTCAGACTGAAAATAGTGTCCTAATAGTCACCCCTTAGAAACATCTCCACATGTTACACACATCGTAATCTCAGTATTCACCCAATTCCTCCACCAATCTCCCACAAACTAAAAAATTCTTACACGTCCATCCATTTTAAAAGAATACTCCCCACAAAACCACCCTTCTAAAAGACACCTTTGAAATTACCATTGCAATTACAAACCGTGAACAATCCAATACGTACCGAAAGACTCAGAAACAACCCCCATTCACCATCACGTCCCTTTAGATGGTACCAAGATGAGATTCTCCTAGACAATTTCTCCTCCCCGTTGCACCGTTCACCCCCGGCTATTTTAACCCTCTCCGTGAACATCGGTTGGTCGAAATATAGCGAATGCACGGACAGGACGATGGAGAAAGAGAGAGGGTGCAACTGTGGGGGTGCAAGCGCCTCTTTCGAACAGGTCGCGCTTGCTGAGTGCGCTGGTAAAACAGCCCCTTAAAATGGTTTTACTACCCTGCACGGGGCGCAACGACGTCTAGACGGCAGGGCCGTAAAGTTTGACCTACTCACCCCCGACCACCGACGGTCTGGTTCTCCCCTTTCGTCTCGTACCATCCCTCTCTTTTTCTCATCCCTTGTTTCTCTCTTCTTACGGTTCTCCGGTGAGAACGACATCCCTTAACCTGCGCACCGCGGACCTTGAAAACTGGGCCAAAGGGTTTCACGATTTTTCTATCCTTTTTTCTCCCTTTCTTTCTCAACCCTCGGCTACTCTCTCGCCACTCGGTGAGGGCGAAGGGTCGTTACTTTTTATGGGGTGCTCGACCCTTCGAGGGCTTTTTGATTGCGTGCCTGTGGATCTGGATTTGAATTTATTCGCTGAATCTTCTCACTTTACGGGAGGAGCTATTTTTTACGAGGGAATCAATCCAACGATGGTTTGTTTTGGAGGGTAGAAAAAGGTGAATTTAAGGTTACATTTTCCAGGCCCTTGTCTTTGAGATTTTAGATGTTGAAAAAGGTCGGAAAGATTTTTCGAAGATATTTTCTAGAAATTCTTTTATTCGTTATTGGATGGAAAATAGTAGAGGGATGATAGCTTCGAAATTCCCTGGGGCACTGACTAAGGAAAGTTCCGAAACTTGGTTCGTTTTAAATGCGAGCCACGCTGAAGTTACGAAGTTTCGCATCCACCCTGCAGTCGGCAAACAAAAACACTTTATCGCCGTACTAAAAATCCTATCGTTTGCGAAGATACGTAGTCTTCAAAATTGCCGTATTATCGCGCCAACTCTGCGCGAAAAAGTACCGTCAATCTGTAAAGTGTCGCGAGAATATCAACCTATTTTTTTTCCTCCCTTTTAACACGTTGAATTTTATAAATGTCAGCAAATAAATTGTACCATTCTAATTGTTAAGTGAAAAAGTAGTGAGATACTTTTAAGGGGTGGAAAATAGCTTTTCGAATTAGCGATAAAAATCAGATTACACGATCCTCTTTAACTAAGCCAGAAGCGTCTTCCAAGTTGTGCATCTCGGACCTTGAAAACTGGGGCGAAAGGTTGCCTTTTACTCGCCACGTTGCCGCACGACGAGGGTCGTAACGTCGTAGGGGTGCTCGACCCTTCGAGGAATTTCACTCGGTGCCTCGAGTGTCTTTATCGGGAAATGGATTACAGAAAGGACTTTGTGAGCGCGCTTTTCTTTCGTCTCTGTGCCATTACTAAAAAATGACAAACTGAAAAAAAATTCCACCCCGATAATGGAGCTTGCAGACATTTTTTTTCCGTTTCTCCCCTCGAAGCGCGATGACTTATCGACTATTATACAATTACCGAATCGAGTATAGCTGTAATGTTGTAATTTCATAATTTCCATATTTCCATTTAACTATCGTAACTCACAGGGAGGATTTTAATTAAAAAGGCTATCTTCTTTTAATTATCTTATATATACCCTCTGTAATAATTATCCTATAATATCGAATACTGTCCATAGTTTCTTTTCTTTAATTTTATTTACATTACAAAGTCTCATTTCTATCCCGAAATTTTTTTTTATGGAAAAAATAATATTATTTAAAATTGCACAAGGGTTGTTTTGATAGATGTTTGCAGAAATGTGTAGGAAATAGTAGGAAATTACGGGGTAAATCGTTGAAAGAAATGGGTTAGATGGAAAACGCGTTTAGTTCTCTTAAAATCGAAGTCAGGAGAGTCTTGAATGAATCCTTGGCAGTTCCTTAACCCGCACACGGTCGACCTTGAAAACTGGGCCAAAGGGTTCGCTTCCCTAGAGCAGTTGCGGAGGGTCGTAACGTCGAAGGGGTGCTCCCTCTCGACCCTTCGAGGAATTTCACCCCAGACGTCGGGATATTTCTATCGGATAGCGATTTAAAGGAAACTACGGGGAAATTCAAATGCATCCCCCGCCGGCTTTGCGGAATTTCCTTTTGATGCGCGCGTATGCGAATCGAATGGTCCTTTCTCGTGCTTGTTTTTTATACCGAGATAAAAAAAAGTGCTTGTCCTGAGATTTTGTGAACGAAGAACGACCACGAGAATCAGTTTGATTAGCAATTTCTTTTTACTATGACTTCTGGCAATTTTAAAAATATTTTTTAACAGAATAGGAATTTTATTTAAAAAAAAAAGCGGCAGTTTTGATTCGTAGCTGGTACTTGACCGATTTTGTGAACGGAAGGCGACGTCGAGGGACGGTTCGATTAGAAATTTCTTTCTACTGTGACTTCTCACAATTTTAAAAATATTTTTTACCAGAATAGGTATTTTATTTTAGAAAAAAGAGACCAAAGTTAATCATCACCAATACTTGATCAATTTCGAGATTAAAATCTGAAGCTCTGTAATTAAAAATAAAAATATGAACGTCACGTCTTTCCAATTTCTCTTATCTTATGGTATGTGACTTTTTTCTATCGTTCAATGCCCTCTGATAAACTAACGTTCTGTCAATAGACTTCTAATAGAAAAAGTATGTAATTCAGCTCGTTTCTTGCAAAATTAACTTATACAACGCTTCTACAGCCACTTGCCTCTATAATTGCTTCTATCGAAGTCACCCCCTGACACTTTATAACTCACCCCACTGCTCCTGATAAAAAATAAACTCAGCTATAACGTTTTCTAAATACAACGATAAAAACATCAGACTATCTTCCCGCGAGGTGAAAGGGTAGCTTGGCTCTTGGAGAAACGTCGGATTTTCCGGGCCGAAAACACGGAAAACTTTCACCAAGTCCATTGTAAAGACTCGAAATCCCTCGGCGGATTAGCTAGGAAAAATTCACTTGGCGGAATAGCGCCATAATTAAAGCGTTGTTTCGCGCAGCCTTTCGAGAGAGTAGAGAAAGAAGAGCCACGGAGAAAAAAGGAAGAACAGTGAAAAAAAAAATGGAAAGACCGAGGAAAAGAAAGAGAGGAGGGACATGTATATATATAAAGAGGGAGATAAAAAGAGAGAGAGTCGAAATGAAATTTCTCCGGTTGGATACTCGAGTTGCGAGTCACTTTAATCTGCGTGGATGTGTCCCGAATCGAGGGCAAAGGGTTACCGTGAATAGCCGACGTCGATGGTATGCGAGTGCTCGGCCCTTCAGGAATTTCATTTCAATGCGTCTCCGTCGGCGCGATTCCTTTCTCGGCGTATTTCCATTTAAGATGCTATCAGAGCTCGCTCGGAGGAGCGGTGAGTCTACTCGAAAAACCGATCGCTCGTTCTCCATTTTTTTTTCTTCCTTCATCCATTTTTTTTTTCCTCCTTCCTTCAATTTCCCTCCCTTCTTTTCATCCTTTCTTTTTCCTCTACCTTGATTTCCCTCCCTTTCCTTTTATTTTTCGAGAAAATCTCAATTCGATATCGAGAGTCGTAAATGAAGATGGCTCCGATCGACGGATAATAAGTTGAACGTTGAGAAAGGGAATAGGAGAATCGTAATGGCGATTAAGGGTACTCTAATTAACGAGGGAATTTTGTAAAATAATTAGGAAGACGCTTTTGAGACACGGTTTTTTTTTATCAGTGAAACGAGAGCTTTCTATCACCAAGGCACGGAGATTTCTTTTTTAATATGTTTCCTTTTGCTTTCTTTCGTGAGCCTCTCTTTTCAGGATGAATTTTTCAAAATAATTAAGGGAAGCAAGGTGGATGAGCCAAGCCGCGAGAAAAGACATTATTACTGTAGACGGGAGTTTTTGGTATAATTTTAATCGTCACTTTAAATTAATTATAACACGGCCACTCGACACACTCGCTAATAACGTGGTTCAGAAAATAGGGCCTAAAGGGCTATAGAGAGAAAACGGAACTGGGGAACTTTCGTCCTTGAGGTTATGCAAGCCGGAAAACTCGGTCAAACGGAAAGTTGGACCTAAAGGGAGTCACGTGGCCCTTTTGAAAACCACCGAGTATGCCCACGGGTCGCAGAATTTCCGAGAGTTTTGAAGTGTCCATGGACCTTTTAACGTTAATTGCGAACTTTTTTCTGGTCTGATATAAACGAAAATTACGCCCTTAGTACTTTCTACTTGCATGCGGATTTTCATCTCGCGCTCGAAAAATTTAAACGAGCCGTAACGCAAATCTCCCCTTTGAAAGCTCGTAATTACTACGCAGGTTTACCTGCGATTCTGATCGTAAATCTAAGATCTCGGAGAGGGAGAGAGGGAGAGAATGGGAGGGAACCCTGTTAAATCCCATTTAATTGCGCGAATTACATTTAATTCGTACGTATTTAACGCGCCTGTACTTACGCGATCGCGTTGATTTAAATGTTCAGTTTTATCTGCGATTATTACGACTCTCAACGATCTGCGAATTTTCATATAAATCGCTGACTGTTCTACTGTCAATTTTATCCATTTGCGCAAAGGAAAATCGACTACAGCATTCTCAGAAATTTAACCCCTTAGCCTACAACAACGTGTGACACTTGTAGCGCCGAAAATGGAATAGGAAATTTGAAATCTTTCAGAAATTATTAAATTGAAAATATCAGCCGGTCGCGAAACGGTTTCATTATTCCTATACTATTAATATTACGTTCAGTTATACGAAATAGCAGAAACCAGTGAAAACTTTTTACATCTGGAATTAATTCTGAGTCTGCACGGCCTCGTCAGGAAAGAAATTGTAGGCCAAGGGGTTAAATCGGTCATTGATTATTAATTATTATTTAAATTTAAATTGGTTATTGGTTATTAATAAGTTAGAAATCTCTCTGCTTCAATCTCAACCTAAGGCTTTAAATTTAAAATCCAAAATCTTGTCAAATACACCCTTCTAAAATTCAACGACCTTCCAATTTGTAATGTGAAGAATCCTCAACCTAAAAAAATTCACAAATGTTCAAAACAAAAATTTCATCCCCCAAAAAAGCTCGCATATCCACCGATCAATTGTAAATTCTCGTCTGCTCTCTAATCTCTAACTTTTCGAAAATGAATTCCCTCTATCTCGGAGGTTTCCCCTTTCGTCGATTCGTCGTAACTTTATACAGCGAGATCGTAGCCTATCTGTGGAATTATTTCTCAAGCAGGCAAAGATCCTCGAACTGGTTCCAGTGTTTCCGCACCCTCCGTTTTTCAGGTTCTAGCAACGTCGGCTTGCACTTTTTCCTCGCGCCGGCGTATCCAGAAAAGCCTTCCACTTTTCGCTCGTCCTTGGAGCTCGATAGCTCCCGTGGTTAGTGCCGAAAAACGAGAACCACCCTCCTTCCACCCTCCACCCTCCTCGCGGCTCGTTCTTTCAAATAATTCTCCTCACGCTCGCGCGCCGGTCCTTCGACGTTTTTCCCCCAAACGAGTTTCTGCCCGACTCTCTAAAGCCTTTTTACGGCGAATGCGAAAATTTCCTTTTCCTCGCTTTCCCTGAAAAACGGGTATCGCTGAGAAATTATTTGCCGTGCTCCGATAAGACCCGTTTGGATTTAATTGAACGTGACTGTCGCCGATTTGAATTTAGGGGTAGTTTGTTACATAGAAGGATTCATTTCAATTTATTTTTCATAGAGTGGAAATTGAGGAGATTTAAAAATTATAGGAGGATTTATTTAGCGCTTGATTTACAGGCGTTGAAGCTATCATAAAATAGTAATTTGAAGAAAGTGGCTCAGTCGAGGAATTTGTATGTTTTAACTAAAATCGTCAATTTCACGACTTCCATAAGTCTAGTGTTATAAACTTGCAACATCGGAGACAACTCTCACCCCCAACATACTTTCTCAAGCTTCCCCCAAAACGAAGTCTCAACGATTCGAAAACCACTTAAATCTCCTTAAATTCACTGCAGTAGTTAAATCTGTAAAATGCAGAGGAAAGTATCGTTCAAAGATTTCCCTGACCCGGTCAACGATTCACCCCCAAATCAGCCACTTGCTACATCGGCCACTTTCTCAAAGCTGGCACCATGTCAAAGTACACTACTTTATGGCTTGAACGTCAGGAGGAAGGCCTGGCTGTTTATTCCTCTCTGTTTAGTCCTCTCCATGGACAAAATCATCCATATGTGTTTGCATCCAAACGTTGGAGGATCCGTCGTCCGCGTAAAAGATAGAGTTACAACACTCGCCGACAGGCGAAGCTAAGTGCGGCAGATAGAGCGGACTGTTCGAGTGCCTCGACCCGAGTCGCATTTTAAGCTCGGTAACTACTTGTACGTATGTGTATGCATCCATCTATGTATATGCAGCAGCCGATTTAATGGAGGCCCCGAAGGAGAGTCGCCTCCGGTCGAGAGTGGAACCATGTGTTCCTTTGAGACACCGCTTCATCCATTAGACCATTTTTATACTATAACTGTTCGGTAGGGATCGTCAAGCAACCGCGAGACTCTGGATGAGATCTCGACGGATGCTAGTTTGCTTGTGGTTGAAGATTTTTTAAGAGAATGGAGTGACAACCCTTTGCCGTAACATTTCTTTTGTGAATGAATAAGTAATTAGTTGGAATTAATTGGTGATATATTAATCCACCCCTTACTTCTTCCTGGGATTTTTTTAATAGTGTAGAAATAATTTAATTGTCTCGTGGTCCATGAATATTCTATTTTAATAAATTTTAGAACACTTAAAAATTTCTTAGTCCATTTACCTCGGGAGGACCACTTGTTATTGGGCGAGAAAGGGTTAAAGGTCACTTGCCTTGGTGTTTTAACGTTTTAGGCGTTTTGTTAGAGATCTAAAGTGAATTTGTAATTGTAAGGGGTGCATTGAATGAAATTAAAAGAAACGCAAGTGATTGAGACCATCTAATTGACAGGAATCGCTTTTTTGGAGGGTTGTGATTGTTAGGAAGGCAAAGGTGAGACTTGCTTCATTGAAAAGAGTTCAAATTTCTCTTGGAAATTTTTGCGTAATTATTATTTAATATACCATAGTCTTGGTAGTTAGATATCCACCTAAAGCAATGGGTTCCAGCTGAAATTACCATAGCAGTTTGTAACCTCTCAGTGGCAGAGGTTAAAGAGGTCGAAAGAGGGGTGATAAAATCTAAGGATATTTTCTTCATCTTGAACGATCGTACTTTATAAATGTTCTCCTAATTAGAATCATTGAATCTACAATATGCAATTTCAAATAAAAATATAATAATTCAAGTGCAATTAATTCCTACAAAAAGAGACCGTTGGTGGAATTAAAGTGAATACCGGGCTCGAAACTTCATTCAACGACGACGTCGTTTCGCCGATCCTAACAGGTTGGGTTATCGCATCTCCGTACAAGCGACGTCAGCAAGGAGATTGGAAGTTTCGGTATAGACTCTGCAGACGCGGAGTTTTATGGGTTTTCCGCGAGAGCAGGTCGCGGCCATTCCCCGTGTCGTTTATACGTCTCCGAAGCTCGGCTATGCTTATACCCGCTAGACACCGAGACGGCTGTAAAGTTTCTTCGGTAATAAAGCACCTGTATTACCTCGAGCAATGTCCATAGAAAATTCATTACCGCCAAGAGATATTTATAAGACCGATGTCATCGTAATATTTACCAGCAAAATATTCCCGTCCGCGATCTCAAAATATCCTGGA
The DNA here is from genome assembly GCA_910591515.1 of Cerceris rybyensis. NCBI lineage: Eukaryota > Metazoa > Arthropoda > Insecta > Hymenoptera > Crabronidae > Cerceris > Cerceris rybyensis. Next base: position 3,476,263 of record OU342801.1, on the reverse strand, counting down.
AAATCGTGAGTGACCTTCGAGAAGGAATCTTATGATTTTCAGAAGCAAACATTCCTTGATTTCTCTTCTCTATATTCAATGTCAAATGTCCTCTTTTAACAAATAATCTACATCTTTTGTATACAAAAATTTGAAAGAAATCTCCCTTAAATTCCCAGTGATCACCTGTGACCTTTAACACTCGACCTACAGGCATTCAATCAATTGTAGTTAAATATATTAAACAACTACTTGAAAAGAAAAGACACTAAGTGACAAAACAGTTAATCAATCAAGTAATTTCTATATTGCAAATATACTTGAAATATCTGCTCCCCACAAATTTGAGAACTATCTGTAAAAATTTGGAATCCACTAACCAAAAACAAATACTACAAACCTTGAAAATGAAACGTAGCCAATAAATTGCTATAAAAAAAAAAATCGTCACCTTTTTCTCGAAGCATCGAGAAATCCAAACGGACCGTCTCACCCCCATCGAAACCAGAACGACGGCGATCATAAAGCACCCCTATAATTCTAACAGTCCGCGGGGCCGAATCAATCCCCCCTTTGGCGTTGGAAATAAAGATAAAGTCTCGATCGCAGATAAACGTCGAAACGGTAAAATATTTCCCATAGAAAGGCAACAGTAGAGACTCGCGACGAACCTCGAAGCACGGAGAAGCAGAAAAGGAGAAGCCGGAGGAGATTGGAGGGTAGGTAACCGGCAGACGTATAGGTTTATGGGTTTCCGCGAGCAGGCCGCGGCCATTCCGCGCGTCTGGAGCACGGCTACCCTCTTCCACCCCCGTTTCTCCTCGCAGCAGCTCCTGTCGCGGTGGGGTTCGCCTGGCTGTAAAAATTTTACTGCGAATTGTCTGCAGACTCGACCCACCACCCGACGTTACGACCGGGAAAAATAGGAAACCCCCGGGAAACCGACGGAAAAACTCGTCTGGGTCAGATCTCCTTCCTTCTTTTACCTTTGAACTGTTCTCCCTCTTTCTTTCATTCTTTCTCTCTTGTTCTACCTTCCGCACGTTACGTAACGGACTTTCTTCCCATTTGGGTCAGCAAAATGGAGGTAGGATTTGAGACGGTGTCTATGGGGTTTGATCGTTTCGTAGATCGTGAAGTTTTCACCATTCAGATTGTTTTTGGACGTTTAGGGAAGAGAATTGATTCGACCATTAGCTTTTTAAAAATCAGGGTTAAGATTTACAAATGAAGTTCTTATAATTAGGAAATTTCTTCATTTTCTGATATTTGATAATAATAGTTAACAAAAGTAATAACTATAAAAATCTATGTTCTGGACAAAGTATTTATTTTTCTTTCCATCTATAATTCACACCCCAGACATTTTACCATCCCCAAATCAGCAAACCTCCTAGATAACGGAACTTAAATATTCATAGTATCCCCAGATACACCAGCTTCTTTCTCAAGGCTGACAAGACAGCGCAGGGACCTCGTTATTTCTTCGTGCAAGGGTTTTTGGTTTAAAAAAGAATCAAGGGCGAGAAGCCGGGTCAAAAGTCACGTAAATTCCAGGCGATCGGTTATCGGTCGAGCCAGTATCCACCGAGCGAGAAAAACCAACAGCAACGGAGAGGAGAGAGGATAGAAGAGCCGGCAATTCGGGGCCAACTGTTGAATTTTATCACTCTTCTGTCTCCTGGCCCCTCGGTGTTTCGTATAGGATAGAAAAGGCGACGAGGGGAGAGGCTAACGTGACACAGACCACATGTGTCTCGTTTGCCACCCTCCGTTCTTTCGTCTTCTCTGGGCCTAACTTTGACGCGGGAAGAAGGCAGAAGGAAAAAAAAGCCACGAAAACGATACGGCCCTGACACCCTGTGGGAACACATGTGTGTTCTTTTAGATACTTACCAAATGAGGAGGGTGGAGCGGAGGGTCTTCGAAGTGAGATAATCCATTGAACTCGAGACGGTGCTCCTTGGGACCTGAGAAATTCGGAGGATTCTCCCTCGAGAGGGAGAAAAGCGAAATTGGGATCGCTGTTACGAGAGAAATTGATTTGTAATTGGTAATTGATGAGGGAAAGTATCAGATATAATTTGAAATGTAGAGATGCACTCTTTGTCTTGGAAGTTTCAGTCTCTTTTTTACAATTGTATAAATTCTACCCTCTATCAGCACCCTGATGACGTAAATGTTGAAAATTGGAAGAGGAATTGTGGGGAATTAAATAAAATTTACTTTACTTGGGCGACGAAAAATTCAGGAAGTAATTAGAAATGTAGTCTATTAAAACGTCACCCATCTAATTATTCTCATATGCTGCCAATCTGTTTATTTATTTAATTTGTAAGTTAGTCATTTACTTTTTTCCAAGTTTCTAAAATTTTCCTCGTTTATTGCTCAAGTTTCTACATTATTTTTAACAAACCTCCCTCCATTTACAAAACCACCATCTTGGGAAAGTCTTTCCCCGTTCGTTTACCCATTTCTTCGGAATTGAGATGAACAAAATCGCACTACCCATGGAATGTCCATTCTATTCACTCAGTTTGACGGATAAAGGTTGAAAAAGTCGCTGAAGAATCGAAGGGATTTCATTGAGACGAGTTTGAGTCGTAGGGAGGAAAATTCACGAAGGTCGAGAGAGACATTCGCAGTCGAGACAGGTTCTCGTCTCGTTCTCTTGGCCACGTGTGCCAGTAACCCTTGAAGAAGCGAGTTTTGTCAGCTGGCTGCAATTTATCAGGATCTTCCTCGAGCATGGAAGACCTTGACTCGTCGATCGTAGTTTTGCTTGGTGTGTCATGAACACTCGTAACCCGACTCCTTTCTGAAACGTTCATGGTGTTCTACGGTACCCTGCTGAATCTCGCTGTGTTCTGGGAACCCTATGGGACCCACCGGATCGTTCCTTCTATTTTCTTCGTTTGTCATTAGCAGGTTCAAGGCTGGTTGAACGAATGGTGGTCGATTTTCTTGGGTTTTCTCGCCTGTTTTTCTTTAAGATCGATGGATGCTGGTGATGGAAACTCGGCTGGAATAACCCTTCGTGGATTATCTGATTTTCTGAAGGGTGTTGTATTTACACATTTTACCCTTACCTAGTAAATTTCTATCATGATATATTTTTAGTTAAAGAAAATTAATTTAACGTCAATTATTAACACTAGATCTACGACGTATATCAAATTGACGGACTCCTACTTTTTTAAATATATTTCACAAATTTATAGAGAAGCGGTGCGATCAATATTTCACGTCAATCTTATAATACACAAATTACTTAACTAATAGTATTTTTTGCCGCTTGAACTATCTTTTTTTAAAGTACTTATTCAATATATTTGAATGCACCAGATTTAGTGGCCTCAAATCTAATGTTAAAAAAGTATTTGGATCAAATACTTACAAGAATTTTTATATATCAAAATTAAGATTACTTTGATAAAAAATAATCTTTCGTCGAGACGTATCTATAGTAGGACAGGGTAGAATTGTAAAAATAAAGATAAGAAATTAGCAAGGTACAATTACACTTCGATATCACCCCTTAAACCACACCCCTTGCAAATACTATTGAACATTTATCCTAAAACTTTGGAAAGCACTTTGAAGTTTGTTAATTTTTGAAAACTACCTCGAATTCTGATCAAACTATCATGTTTGCATTTCACGTACGTGTGTGGATGTGTGTACAGTCGCACAATCGAACGCGAGAGCACCGAGAACTAAATCCATTACGAGGGCAAACGCACTCGAGATGGATCGAAGAGATGTTGATCCTCGCTAGATCGTTAAACAGCTGAGAAAGAGAGCGAAAGAGGGAGGCCCTTCGAGGGCATTAAGAATTAAGTAGTCCTTTACAAACATCGGCTCCTCGCGAGCCGAAAAAGCAGGCCGCAACTCGGCAAGACACACCATGGATGCACTTTGCAGACTCAAGTGCACCGCTGCTTTGAAAACTTCGACGTCGAACTTCTTTTTTTTTTTACTTATACCTCGAGCAAGCTCTCTCGCGAAGGGTATATACTTTTTTGTAGGGATATCCCTTCTGGGCCATCACCACTGGCCTTTGTTACTAAACCACCGAGTAATTGAGCGACACTCGTTGACGGATTAAAAGCACACCTTGATTTTCACGTTCACGCGCTCACCCTCTTTCACCCTGGCTTCTTCACTCTATGGAGAATGCTGTAATCTCTTTGATAACTTTAAAGCTCCTAAGAGCTTCATTAAGATCGATGAAATATTGGATAACTCAAAACATTCTTTTTTGTCAAATGTAAAGAGCGTTGGATTATAAATAATTTTAATTTAATTACTTGATAGCTATTAACCCTTTGCCCTACCATTTCTTTTCTGATTGCGCGTGCAATAACTCAGAACTCACTCCTGAAATTAAAAGTTCTCATTGATTTTTAATATTCCATACAACTAAACGTTATATTAATAGTATAGAAATAATAAGATCGTTTCGTGACTGACTAATATTTTCAATTTAACAATTATTGGAAGATGTCAAAATTTCTTATCTCATTCGCCGCAGCACGAGTGTCACATGTTGTTGTAGGTTGAAGGGTTAATAGGTCTGATTTGAAAAGAAATAGAAAGACTTTTTTAGGGGATGTTAGATCTTGAGATGAAGATTGTCAGTTGTAAAGGAAACCGGAATAGTGTTAAAAATTCTTCGACGACTGTAATTATCGCAGGGTGAATGGAGACGGTGAGAGAAAAGGAAGGGTGCCGAGAAAAGGGAAAGGGAGTTGGTACGTGGTAGTGTCATATTCCACGGGAAAAGTAGTCTTCCATGAAATTAAAGTTGCGACGCCCACCGCGAAGAAAGTTGCCAGCACGAAGTTGCTTTTACGGATACTTGAACCGTTTCTCATCGGCGGCGATCGCATAAAGAAATCATCGTACTCGTAAGGGAAAATGAATCAAGAAAGGGAGAAAGGAGGTGAAAAAGAGAGAGAGAAAAAAAAGAGAGGGAGAGTGACGTCACGAAAGGCGTCCGTTGGGCTAGGTCGTGGCGCGGTGTCCTCCCTTCGTTCCACCAACCCTCCGTTCTTCTTCGGCTCCCTCTCTCGTTCGGTCTGTCTCTCTTTCCCTCTACGGAGTGCCTAGCCCACCCTTTCCTCCGCTACCATCTAGCAGCTCCTCCACCCTCGCCCGTCGAGCCGAAAAAAGCAAGGCTCGCAGAAAGGACGCCCGGCGTCGTGGCGCTCTTTGGCTGATCAATACACGCCGCCTCGTACGCGGACGGACGGTCACGCATGTGCACGGTGTGGGCCCCTCTTTCTCTCCCCCTTTCTCTCTCTTTTTATCCCCCATTTTTCTCCCTTTCTCTCTCAGCCACCCACTTTTCCTACCATATCATCTTTCTCTCTCCTTCTCTTTATTTTACTTTCTTCGTTTCTCTTCGTTTCTCCACTGTTTTTTTTCCTTTCTTTTCCTCCCTTACTCGATCCTTCTACCCCACTCTCCTCTGTATCTCTTTCTCCTTCTCTATCGAGATTCTCGTTCTACCTTACACTTTAACATACTCTCTTTCTCTTTCATTCTCTCTTTCCTCTCTCGGTTCTCCTTCCTGGAGACTGCCCGATTTTTTCCTCCCGTTTCCTCGGCTCCGATATTTTTTACACCTTTTTTCCACCCCCTGCCCGGTCTGGGCTTCTCCTCCGTACACCCTCGCAGCCCGGAGCGCCCTCTTTCTCTGTCTCTTTTCTCTTCTTTTCCCCCCTTTTTTTCCTCTCCTTCGACCTCCCTCTTATCCACCCCCTCGTTCTCCTCTCCTGGCCACTGCACTTCTCTCTCTCTCTCTCTCTCTCTTCATCTCGTTTTATTTTTCTCTCTTTCCCCTTTTTCACCATCACCCCCCTTTCCCTCTCTATACTACGTGCCCGCTCTATCCTTCTATCCTTGTGATTTTTTTTTCAACCACCCCCCATCCGCCCACCGACGCCGGGCGTCGGCGTCCTTTTGCTATCGGGACGCTCTCTCGACTATCGGCCCGACCACCTACACCGGCGCCGTACGAAAGAGAGAGGGCGAGACGAAAACCGATGGTACGGGAAAAAGAAGGGTGCAAGTAAAAGAGAGAGAGACTGTGAGCCGCCGTGAGGGAAACGGGGGTGGCGGAGGAACGGGGCTGGTAGCTGCAGCGCCTGGATGCGAGCTAAAATGTATTTTTTTTTCCCTTTCTTTATCTTCCCTTCGAGCTGCTCATGGTAGGTTGGATTACCAATCCGGGGATCGTAGCGTACGTTTTTCCATTTTTTTTCCTCTCCCTTCTACATCTCGCTTCCACCCTCTTTCCCTCAACGTTCCTCCTCCTCCTCCTCCTCTTTCCATAGGCGGACGTAAGGGCTCGATGGGCACGATAGCTTCAAGGTACACCCTGCGTCCTTCGTCTATCGTGATGGAAAATATCGGTGTTGGATTTTTGAAGTTTATACGAGCGTGGATCGTTTAAATCGAGGAAGAAGTCTGAAATAATAGAGCCGTATGTAGGACATCGGGGATAATCCTGTATATTTTAATCCCCGACCCTCGATACCGTCGACGAAGCACCCTGAGAACGGTTCGAGTGGTGATTTAATGCTCCATGAAGAGTCTCAGTTTGCGAAGATTCAACATTGTTCTTTTTTCTTTCCTTTGTTCGTTATTTTACGTATCGATTGTCCGGCAAAGATTGATAGGGGATGTGAAATTTCTGATGTCGATGTATTACTTTCAATCCATGATTTATTTGATATTCAAGAATTTGTGTCGTCTCGGGGGATGAAGAAAAGTTCAACCCTTTTGATTCACCCTCTTCTCGCCAATGGTATTTAATTACTTTGACCGTGCGATGTAAATTGGCGGGGGAGAAAAAAGTCTGGTAAATATTTACTCTTCGTGGATCGTCCTTTTGATGGTGCTCGATAATTCACCCTCGACACTTGTGCCAAGACTCCTCGGAATATGATTTACTTACACGGTTTTCGGTTATGCAGCCGCGAGGGAGAAGCCAGCAACAGTTTCAACGTCGACGATCTTTCCTCGGGAATTTTATTTTCAATTTTCAAGAATTAATGAAAATTCAACGACCCGGATAAATTCCAAGTATAAAAATGAATTTTCACTTATTCTCTCAATCCATCAATCTTTAATAACCATCAATAATTTTTAATTTCCACATCACTTACAATTCTTCGAAATAAACCCCAGATGATCAAGCTCAAAATTAATGAAATCCACCCCATCTTCTACTCCAACGCATATATCCACGTCTTTCCCCAAAGTCAACTCGACCTTCTAACGAATTCTTCGTGTCCAGAATAAAATGTCATCGAAATGTCAAGGGATGACATTAAACAAACGGTCATTCTATCGTACATACAATCCGTCGACGATTCTATGTTGAATTCACCATCCCCGTTCGTTAGAAGGATCCAATCTGAGACGTCACAGGAACGATCTCGATACCATCTGCCAGCAGACGAGTGGATTTAAGGGATCACCAAAGGAATCTCCTCTCTTCCTGCCCGGGAAACGATTTCTTTCCTCTCGCGCTCTCTCCTCTCCACCTTGCTCTCTCTTCTGGTTTCCCATCTTTTAAAATAGAAATGGATCATACCTCTCTCCTCTAGCTTCCGCCAGTCGTTCGTCCGGAAACCCTCGCTATTTTCCACCCTCCCTATTCCACGTACTCTCTTTCTCTTTTTTATTTCTCTCCTTCTTTTCACCATGGTTGAACGTCGTACCAAAGGTGGTTGGTTCTCCATCGATGTTAGAGAGAACTGACCATCCGGTCGATCTAAAAATGCATAACCAAGTTGGAATTTCACAGAGGAATCGGATCGTACCACGAGCCACCTGTAGAGCGAACGAAACCGTCGCCCTTTCGACGTCTTAGGGCATCCCTTAGCTTCCTGGCTTTCCGGCTCGAAGAGGTTACCCGCTACGGAATTTACGGCACGTAAAATTCCCTCTTCTTTCTTTCCCCTCGTACTTCTTTTCCTCTCTCACCCGACTGGTGTATCGATTCGAGATACGTCTCGATACGATGGCTAATTTCGAGGTGGAAAGGGACTCCCTGTTTACGATCTCCTCGTCCAACTTTATCCGCTCGCTCTGATGGCTAGGTGATTCCCGACTGTCGTGGCTTTGTACTTGTTTTATCGTCTTCTCAGTCGATGGGACGAGATATGACGTGTTTGAGTGCTCGTCGAAGCTTTGAATTTGAATGTGGAGAGATCTCGCACTGTTTTGTTTCGGAGGGTGAGAAGGATTTTTAGAAGGGCACGGAATTTAACAAGGTACAATTTGTATTTGTTGTAAATCCTGTTGTTTTTCTTGTCTTGTTTTTTGTGGTTTGAATAATTATTTTGAAAGTGTGTGAATAATATAATAAGTATTTTTTTCATCATGTAAATTCATACAGAAAACAATTGCGAAATATACTATCTTATGTTAAACATTAATTTAGCTTTCAACCCCTTAATCGATCACAGCTCTTTAAAATAATTTTCGTTATTCATATTCGTATTTTGGAGAGATATAATTAATAATTGCAATGGTAATAATTATCAAAATCTGTTGGTCTAAGAAAACAATAATTTAGCTTTCAACCCCTCAATCCATTACAGCGTAAAATAATCTTCGTTTGTCAAATTTCTATGTGGGAGAAGTATAATTAATAATTGCTATAGTAATAATTATCACAATCTTTTCGTCTAAGAAAACAGCTACAACCACAACGCCCTCGTAGAAAACTCATCAACGTAAATTCCCAAGCAATTGCAATTAGGGGTAGCGCTGAGAATAGGTCGCCTTAAATCTTCCTTTATGGGTCACATTCCAAGTCCTTCGAGAGGGATTCGTGACCACACACAAGGTCCTACCAGATAGGGAGGGTCGTTGTAGGGTAGAAAAAGGGGGATCGAATGCGGTTTAGGAGGTCATGAGAAGGGAAACGGGGTCATCCCTTAATGTTCCTGCCATTCTCCGTGTCCTGCAGGACCTGCCTGTGTACGTTTTAAACTGTCCTGCTTCGTTCTCGTTCACCATGGGGGTGGATACCCTATAAATATTGTGGGAATAACACGCACGAGAGGAAGGAAATTTTGTCCGGTAATTAGTACGCCATCGAATGATTTACGGCGAACAAATTTGAAAGACGTACATTTCGTTTGCCATTTCGGACATCGAACTGCTCTGATATTCTTTTTAGTACAATATTGTGAAAAATTGACGAGAATGGTTTATAACTTATTCCTGACAAGTTAAACTTACCCGCCAAGAGTTGATTATCAACTTGACCGCTCAAAAATTGAACATCGACCTTTCAGTCTATAAAATCAATTAATCAAATCATGCCATTTATAACTACTTTGCTATTTAACTTCGTCTGGTTATCGAGGTCTCTGAATCTCATACAAGATACGTAATCAACGATATTCATCCCTTCGAAACGTCCCAGACAATCTACTCTAATCTCATCTCGTCCAACTACCCCTAAGATATGTATAATCGTCGTGAAATCAGTTACGAACGTGTAAATAAACAAATTCCACAGCAAACATCCAATCACAGCTGCAAATAAATTCCACCACAAATCTGAATGTAAAATGTAACACGATTCTCGTGAGGGCTGACGTAGAATGAAAAAAAAATGGAAAACGAAAAATTCCACGCTCTTTTCACCCCCTTTTCTTCGCCCCTTACGCATGCAGGGTCGCTCAATTTTGTTTCTCGTCAACGCCCACCCCTACGTGCACACATTTTAACGCATTATGTCGAGAAACATCGTTCGGGGGTTGGCTTGTTTATCTCCATGGAAGGCCGAGTGATGCCCAAGGTCACAGGCCCGGCCCGCCACCCTCGTCTGTGTTGTGTCTAGACCGTTCTCCTCTCTCCTCTCCTCTCTTTCTCACTCCTCTCACTACTTTCCACCCCCTCGACAACCCTCGCTCGCCTACACCCACCCTCTGCTCAACTACCTCCCGACACGTCGCGCTTTTCCACCTTGCCAACCACCCCTCTCAACGTTTCTCACCCCTGGTCCCGTGTAACGCGCCAATTATTCTCTCTCTCTCTCTCTTTCTCTTTTTTCTCTCTCTCTCATTCGTAGTATTTTGATTGTCGTCGTCTTTCATGGCACCCTCTTTCAGGACGTATTTCTTGGGGATGTTTCTTGGGATTCGTTTCTCCTTTGAATTGTAGACTATTGATTGGAAAGGTTCTTAAAGGTTTTCTTAGAGTTTGAAGAGAAGACGATTTGTTTTGGTGAGGACTCGTTGAAGGGGATGTTTTTGGGGGTTGAGTGAGGAAGGTGTTGAGGAACGGTTTTGTGGGTGTTGGGAAGGGATGGAATTTGGTTTGATGGAGGAGTTGATTTTAGTTGGAATGTGAGGGAATATAAAATAATTTAATATTTGTGCACTCAGAAAGAAAAGTCATTGGTTCCAATTTCGACAAATATTTTATTAAAGAATTTTTTCAAATTTTACAACTAGAAGTAAAATAAATAAAATCGTAGAAACTATTGTTAAGAATAACGATGAATCGATGTTGAAGTGGACGTAAAACCCCGTTAAACTAACCTAGTTCCCTTTTGTTTTCAGCAATGCAACCCCCATGACAAGGAGAGCGACTACTGGGGTGGAGGACGGGGTGCGAAACAAGGTTACGAGGTGAGGGAGCTCGCTTGGAAATATTTTAGTATATCACTTCGAACATACACGATCCTTGTGCTAATTCTACTTAGTGAAGCGCAGCACTTTCTGTTGCAGGCCAAAATGAACGCGGACCATGGCCAATTGCAGAAGGGTGAGTCTCCTTATTCTGTTTTCCAATAATTTCATTAACACATTTTATGATCCATCTCACTTTTTAATTATCTTTTCAATAATTTTATAACAGGATGAAACAATTCAGAAACTCCAACATAAAATTATATTTAAATTTTATTTAAATTATTAGCCATAGTACAAAAGGCTCGATCTCCTAGCCATCGGGCCCAAATTTACCTCCTCCATCACCTCCACTATTTCAAAATCCGTCTAAACTAATACCCACCTAGAATAACTATCTCAATTAAAACCAAAAAATTACAAAAAAATACAAATATAGATTGAACTGTATGGAATCCCATTGGATTAATTAACAATTCGTAAAAGCCATGTCAATAATTTTCACTGCGAAGACCTTTGCCAGGTATTTTGTAAATTTCGTGCGAGTTTATTATTAGATAATACAAGAGAGACCTTTGGATACCGAGAAACGTCCGGTTCTGGCGGGGCGCGCTGACGCATGCTCACTGTAAACAGTTCGCGGGGCCCGTTCGCTCGGAAACCGGTTGTGACTTTGCATCCGTGACATAAGATCGCCGATTAGGATCGGAAGAACGAGAGGGAACGGGGAGAGGAGGTTAAGGCCGGGCAAAAAACACGTGTGAACGCGAATTTATCATTCCGTCGTGTTCGCAGTGGGCCCACTCTTACTCCCCGTGGGCCCCGATGCGTTTTGTTTTTCACCTGTTGCGGGACCACTTCGTCGTCTTTCCTCTTTCCGCCTCTGTTTGGCCTTCCGCGTTGTCCCTTTCTTCCGTCGATGACTTCCATCGCGATAGGACCCCACGTGGACTGATTTTAAGGCCCATTTACACTTTACGATCGTTTCGCTTTAAATTAAAAAAATCAACAAGATTTTATACGCATTTTTGTTGATACATAGCAAATAGTGAGATTATCGATTCTTTTTGTGGAAGTCTCGGAGGAGAAATGTAAATTTTGGAAGTGATTGCGTCAGATGGACGGTGAAAATGGACGTAGTTGGCTACGATGTGGAGTATTTGTGTAGGTCAGGATTTTGAATGTCATCCCGAGCGTTTTTTGGGCCGACTTTTTTCATATCCGTCTGGTCTACGAAATGCGACGTTTTTGCGTGTTGCATTCTTCTCACTTGGGTGGGATTTGTTTGTTTTGCGAAAGATTTTTAATGCGTTGTAATGATATTAATATTGAGAAAAAAGATGAAGTTGTCTGCAAGGAACTGTTTTTAATATTAAACGATCGATCGTAGTATTTTAATGTTACTTGATGTCTGCAGTTTTATTGTATATACTTACATCTTGTTTTCTCGCAATATGAAAAGTTTCGAGCAATCAGTCCCCGATTGGAATTACTGTTTATGGAGAAAAGTTATCGAATGGGAATACGGGACAATTGCAAAGTAGTTTCTCGTTTATCGTGACGTAGGAGAGAAAAGTGTAAAAAAAATCGATAGGCCATTTCCTATTCCCTTAGAATGGAGAACCCCGGCAATGACCTAGGCCATTCAGCCCGCCATTTTTCTCCTCGTCCTCGCCTCGAAGGGATTAAGTAATCGGTGGCTTCATTCGTAAAAGGTGAAGCACGTTTCCATAAGTGTTTTTCACTGCCAATGGCACGCGCGCCGTGTTGTATAGGTCGGCCATTTACGAGGCTTTCCCCTCCACCTTCGCTTCGGGCCTGACGGGGCCCCATGTCTGATTCAGCCGATAAGCAAAAACTAGCAGACCCCAAAAAAACTGCACCATACACGCGACATTTGTCTTTTTTTTCCTTGTAATCGATCCTCGTTCGAGGGAACTGTCTCGCCCATTTTGGGCCTTTTACTTAACTGCATTGAAATTAATTTATACGTGAAAACTTAGAATGGTATTGGAGTACATGAGAATTTAGCTTATCGTTAAGATTCCACCTTCAGAATTGAGTCCATTTCAGTAATTTGGGTCTTACCTTTTGATTCAGGGATTACAGATTATAAATGGATCAGTAGAATACATTTTTGGGGGGATTTAAGTGCTCAAGTCATTACGTCTAGGATCTACAGCTTTACGTTGAGTCAGAATCACCGAAGCTGCGATACATTAAATAATAATTAAGGAAAAATCACCCAGAGATGAAGGTCATTACTTTTAAGGCCCCCAATTGAAAGTCTAGGCCTCTAAGTTCATACGCACATGATTCTAGAAATCTTCCAATATGAAAGGTCACAATTTCAAATTGTTTCAAATTTCAATTCCAAACAGTGTCCTTATTTCTTCATCCTCCTACTAAAAATATCATTATTCAGGGCCCGATCTCATCTAATAACTCAATCGCTCCGTTCACCCTCTCGTGATCATTACCAGATCGCGTGTCTTATTGTCGAAATCGAACCTCTACGGCAGGTCATCTTTCGTATTTTCGCGCCATCGGCCCATCACTGGTCCCGGGGCCCTAAAATCAACCTCGAACGTTTGCAGCGGTTGCGCAAACACTTCTCCGGACTATTCTCGTTAATGCACGGATCGCATGACGCCGAAATTCCGGTTGGTGGAGGGACGAGACGGTCCGAGGAGAGGGGAGGTGAGGATCGTCGGGGCCTCAAGGCCTCCTAGCGCTCGCCTCATTATCGTATTCACTCACCAAATAATGCCAGTCGGTTTTGAAATTTTTCCTATGCCTCGAGGTGAGATCGGATGTTCGATTCGAGTCCCAAAAACGTGAACGGAAGAGGGGATGAAGAAAATTTCGTCACTTTGTTAACATTTACGAAACATAATCGCGGCAAATGGACTGGCCTCTAATGATCCGAAGGTATATATGTACCTTCCGTCGAGTAATTCACTGTTACGAAAAAGAAGCTCCTCGTAGTATGGGCCTCTCTTTCTTTGCCTGTCTCATATCTGGGCCCACTCGGTGATCTTTGGGACTCGTTAATCTAACGGCTAAAGACTTTCACCTATTCCTGATGATTCTTACAACGTGGACTCGTAAATCTAGCTCATATTTGTTAAAAAAATACTGCAACTGTTTACCGCTAATTAAAATCGTCCGTAAGGCCCCAATGATGACGATGATTACAATCTCCTTTGTTTTCTCGTTGATTCTACGATGTGAAGATACTTTTGATGGTATGATTGAAATAATTGCTCATCGTGATTGCCATCATTTCTCGTTTGTAAGATAAATTATATAACACTAAAAAAATATTAAAAAATTAGTAATTATATCAGAACATCAACATCAACTATCCACAATCAAGAAAATATTAAAAAAGCCGGCAATATTCCTCCTCAAAGTCACGCAAGTTGAAATCAACGACAGCAACTCAGTAATTCCAACCCTTATTTTCCTTCCCAGCAACATTTCCCATCGAACGCTTTTTCCATCGCGTTTTACGACTCATTTATCCCCTCGATAATTATTCCGACACCCACGGACTTCTATTTGCACGATGTCCAACTACGATCACTTCTTTCCGTCCCATTCGAATTCATCGTCCACTTCCTAGGGAGAGATTCATCCCCCGGTGTTCGCGGTAAAGTAAATTTTTCGGGTAAACACTCGCAGAGGCATTACCGCGTTGTAATACGCGGTAATATTGACACTGGTAAGATAGAAAAAAGAAAGATGGATAATCAAGGAGGAAAAAGGAGAGAAATCGCGGATATGTTTCCGTAAAGCGACGTGTAAATCGAGCCGTTGTTCGTCGTCGAGCGGAGAGACGTGATATAAAATCGAGGAACGACGTCGTAAAACTCCATTCGTAGGGCCAGGTCGAAGGGTGGAGGGTGGCTTTGCCGATGGTAAAATCTCTGGAAAAGCCATCAAACTGAAAGAGGAGAGAGAGAAAGAAAGAGAAAAAAAATCGTAGCGGGAAAACTATAAAAGCACCTGAACTACCGATCGCCAAAGCCAGACGAACGGCAGACGGGGTGTCTGCCGTTGGAAAGAAATCATTTCTCTGGGATTTCTGTATTGGAAAATGTTCTCTTCGGGTCTTGGTATTTTCTGAAATTATTCTTTAACGGGAATTTCGAGTTATTCGCTATGGATATTCGAAGATCGTGGAGAGAAGTGTTTTCGAAGATGGAATGAGTTTATGAGAGAATTTAACTTGAGGGTGCAATAAGAAAAATTTGAAGGTGGTAAAATCAAAGAACTTTTACAGTGAATGGGAGAAATAATGAGAAAAGTATAAAAGTATCAGGAATAATGAGCAAACAAACGAATGCTAGGCAAAACGGAATGAAATCGATTCTTTGGTATTTTAGTAATGCGTGGATCTTTTTGTGCTGTTTTAATTTCATGGGTGTAATTAATAATATTTAGTAAATTGTATTATAATATTTATACATTAGTGAGAGGTAAATTTGATATAATAATTTAGCTTTTTAAATGGAAATATGCCGGGTAGAGAGAAAAATATTCGACGGTGATTAAGTCAGTGAAGAATACTTTAAACTGAAATGCAAAATCGTAATTAAAAGTCTGTAGAAACAAAGGTATTAACTATCGACCACGAAAGGCGTGTAATCATCAAAGTAACGAACTCTATTATTCTGGAATTTTCATCTCTAATAATTCTCCCTTTACAATCCATTTATTTCTTTAAATATGTAATAAAAAAATACTATGGAGTTTGTACATTTTAAAGCTATGATTTCTAGTCGCTTTTGTAGTGTTCAATTTTTCCTTCTTCGTGCACATAATTATTGTCGCAGTTTAAGAAATTTAAAGTTACATGAAAAAATACATTTTGACATAAATTTTAAAAAATTTTGAAATCTCACTAGCTGTAATTACATCATGGTACAAAGTCTCATGAGAAATCGGCGAAAACACAATGAAAAACAACCAATGACAATTTCGATCGAGAAACACCGTCTCGTTTTTCATCGTCGCCATTAAAAAATATATAAATCAAAGAGGCCAAGAAACAACGTTTATTTCAGTCCACTCATTTATTTTTTAAACGTCACTTTAAGCCCGTCTGACGTCCGTACAATTGCGAAACAGTCCGTCTGCAAAAGGAATAGAAAATGTTCGAATAAAATAGATACACCTAAATCGTACCTGTTTAAAAAATCGCCAGAAAAAAAAACATAAATAATACCATAATCTGATCACAAAACCTATCGTAATAAATTCGCAAAAAAACCATCCCTTTTTAGCTCATCTGTGCATAAAATAAAAAAATAAGAAATTCACTCAAAAAATAGAGAAATTCAATATCGTAGAAATAGCAAGACTTTTCAAAGAGAGAGAATTTCTCGCAAGCAGCTTCACGATAAAAAAGATCCCGAGGACTCTGCAGAAATATCGGCCGCAAATGCAGACGATTTTTTTTTCTTCCCGACCAGTCTTCTACGACTTTCGAAATCGATTCGAAATACCTGGAAAACACGTCTATTCTCCTCCAGAACGTCGGACATTTCGGAAATAATTTTTCGAGACTCGTCAGACATATGTAAATCCGTCTGGCGTGAATCTCAGCCGGCAGATTTAATAATAATAGTTTCACGGTGACATAACGACCTTGCCTTGAATGAAAGTGCATCTGATTTTTAATTCTTCGCCTTGTCTGCACGTATTCCCATATTTTTTAACAATGCACGAATCATCGACGAAAATGTCCGATCGCAAAATCTATCGCGTCATAATCGAGAGAACGATCGATCTCATCGAAATTGCATCCTTTTGCCCGATGCATTCTTAATCGCGGACATTTTGACCGGACGAATTCGAAAGGAGGAATAACTTGTTTGGTGTCTTCGTTTTTTTCCCCTCCGTGAATTAAAAAATACAGCTATGACATTGCACAAGGATAAATTTCCATGGCGGTATAAAAATTTTTTAATTTTTGGAATTTTGAAATTGTGGGAGGAGTTGTAGACAAGTTAGGATCTACAAGGCTTCGGAATTTGCAGAATTATTAAAGAATAATTACAATGATATTGTTAACGGATGATTTTATTGCAAAATACACTAAAGAGTTATTAATTCGTTCGATTCGTCTCTTGTTCAGCAAACAAGCCCGATTGTTCGGCAATCGATGGATCGTTCTGTCCAGCTATTGGCATTTTCTGCAAATAATTTGCATAATTCACCGTGAATATCCGGCTTAATTCTCTGTCCAATTTGTCCTTCGATTTTACAGAACTCTTGAACTTGAACCACCTTTCGTATTGGACCAAGTTTATTCATATTCAAAATCGCCACTAATGAAACTGTAACAATAATTTATTGTCTGATAAATTTCAATATACATTATTATATTTATGAAACAAATAAATAAATATATCACAATCTGACAAACATGGAAGTCAAGTAGAACTGCAAGTTTAGCGAAAGTAATCGTGGAAATTGAAATCGAAATGAAAAACAATAAAAAACGTAATGAACGAAGGAAGAAAGAAGTTAAAATTAGAAACATGAAGTTTGTTCTTGATAAATTTTCCAGTATTAATCACTCGTAGTACGCTACACGAGGCATTAAATAATCGCAATGGTTTCAGAGCAGAGTATGAATAAATATTGATAAATATTCACAACATTTCTTAGTATCGTGCGTACTACACCACGATCATGTATAATGACATACTAACACGCTTGAATGCATTGGAGAATGCAGATGCATTTCGTGTCACATTGCAGCCGCGAATTTTACATCGTAACGCGCAAAGATAATTCTTTCTTTCTCACTTGTACCAAAACTACACCATCCATCCAATAGAAACTCTAAAAAGTCCATCTACCAATTACAATTTAAAGAGCAAACTACACTAATTACAAACTCGAGATATCAATAAATTAATAACTTCAAAATTATCACATCTTCTCGGCTATATCACTCAACTATAATTTTCAAAATACCCTCATCAATTATAAAATTAATATCGCACTCCAATTCTCTTTATTCTTTCTCCTCTATAAATATCCAAACTGTGACATATTAAATAATAATTTAAAAATCATCGCTCAAAAACTGACAAGACTTCTACCTGCTACAAATAGGAGCCTTTAACTCCATTACCATACCCCTAATTAAAAATCATCCCCTCTCAAACCACCACAAAAACTACTGAAAAAACGCTCCAAAAAAAAACAGCTACAAAAACTCCTCTCCACGAAATCCATCTACAAATTGCCGCAAAATGAAGTTTAAAAAAGTGGAAAAAAAAGAAGAACACTTAGAGAAAAAAGGAGAAATCGAGAAGAAACAGAACCGTGGTGCATCTCAGAAATGATATATACTTTGCACGTATTGCCATGCAGAGTGTCATGCAAAAGGAGTCAGCCAGGATCCTTGATCCTACCGACTCCGTGGTGGAATGACGTCAGGATCGGTGATCCATCAATATTCATGAGGATTGCCAGCAAAGACAAGTGCAGGCCACGACGTTATTCCAATCGAGATCTTAATGACCCGAACGGGAATCGTTGCGATAAGAGTGCGCTGCTTTATGTCGCGCGCCAGTTTTATTTTTCCATTCGCTGGAAATTGCCGGGGAAAAATGAAACGGAACGATTTCATGTAGATCGATTGGAGATTGGAGAGATACTACGTTGGCTCGTTCAGTTCTGTTTCAATGATTCGTAGACCTTGCATTAGAGACTTGAAACAATTTGTTGGAACGGCTGTCTGAGAAAAGTTGCGGGATTTTTATACGGTGCGAAGTCTTTCCTTTTTATCTCGAAGACGTAAATGGTTGATTTCCTTCGTTATCTTTGGTAGAATAACGAAGTGGAACGATTTTACATTATGAATAGAAATTGAGAAATGATAGCCACGTTTGATATTGGTTCAGTGATAGGTGAATTTTGAGAGAAGGATTTCGAAATTCTTCGTAAAAGTGGATATTTTTGCGAGAGGAATGATTGTTAAATCAAATTTGTAAATTGGATTTATTAGATGACCTGAAATAGAAAGTATCAAACAATTGTTTAATAAATATTTCAGAGAGTATGGTTATGCGTGGAGGAATATTTGTGTAGTATATTCACTTTGTCGTATTTAAAAATAATTCTATCTCGATTAATATAATTACCAAGGTATTTAATAAATTTTAATCAGAATGGAATGTGGCCGTTTCACTGCCAATTAAATAAAAAATACTCGAGCGACCGAATCGAAATTTACTGAAAAGTATTTAAAAAAAAATACGAGAATGAAATGTGCTCGATAGCGAGTCATAACGCAGCTGGTAAACAATTATACACATGGTGTCACAATGGAAACAATTGTCACGCTCCCACGACTATTAGCCGCATTTCCCGCAGGCCTAAACTCAACGAAAACGAGGGCCGTCGTTCAATTTTTACCATTTCAACGACCATCCTCGACTTATTACGTCGATGTTTGACTTGTTGCATTGTAAAATCATTTTTTCATAGGCTCGAATTCATTCTGAAACTTTGCGCTCCATCATTATTATTTTTGCTAATTTACAACAATCAATTATTACTATAGGATCAATTTAACATATTCTAAATATACTTTATCATAGTATTTACCTATACTGCTAGTAAAAAGTGACGTAAGTTAGTAGAAATTCATTGCAATGTTTCGCAAGGAGTGAAAAAATACAATTACTACGACATAATGCGCCCAATTTTAATCCTCTTATAGTTTCTCCGTTAAAGACGTCAAATTCCCACGTTTTTGCAATTAATTCTTCTCGCAGTTCGTACACACACCAGCTTCTTCGTTTTTGTTTAAATTCTCGATCATCATATATCTTGAATTTTATGCAAAACGCAGTTTAATTTTATCGCAAATATTGTTATATGCTATCTACTTTATTAGTCGTGAAAATAAAGTGTTCATCGGGTGAAATCATAACGAGAAACAGAAGGATCGAGGAGGATGAAGAAGCCGAAGTAAAGGACGAGCAAAACGACGTGAGAAAAGAGTTTTTGCAGGCGGAGGCGCCAAAAGAGCCGCAATAATTCCATTAAAGTTACGCGCCGCATAACGCCGCAAGGTGCATGACGTCATACGTCATTAATGTCCTCGCAAATGCGTAATCATTAGCGTGTATGCGTGCACGAGGTTGAAAAAGCTTGACGAGCTGAGTATCGTTTCTTTCGCTCCGAAAAATTTGCCATTTCTTTTTATCGCATTGACGCGCCTCCGCGATTTTCCTTTCGCCACGATAAAACGAGCACATGCTCCATTCAGAAAGAAAACAATGGTAAAAGCTTTGAAATTTGTGGTGATAATTAAAATCAAGGTTAATCATTAAATGATTATGAATATTATCTATATAAATTATTTTAATTATTGATATCTTTTCTAGACGTGATAAGAAATTTAACTGTTTAATGAAGATAATTATTTTAATACATAGAAATCAATTGTTAAATAAAAGAAAGGATATATTATATAATAAAATTGCTCCACTTTTCACAATAGTCGCTACACATTTCTATTTTTAAAAAGTTACAAATCTTTTGCCTCCAATTTCGAGAGTTCGCGATTTCAAATTTTCTTCTTGGTAAAGGAATTTTATTTAAGGAAAACTATTCAAGTAGCTTACGATGAGAAAATCTGCATATATGTTTTAAAATCCACTCGTACGAATGTCCTCAAAAAGTTCGGGGAGTTTTTACAGGTCAAGCGGTCGATTACGTTAAGAAAATGGAGCTCCAAGGAATCGCTTTTATTCAGATTCGTTAATCGCCGGCGAATTTCGCGTTATAAACAAGCCGAAAGACGAGTCTGCGATTATCGAGAGGAAAAAAAAAAAGACAAGTATTATTTTCTAGACGAGAGCAAAAAATTCCCCGAGAAATAACGCATCTTGCTATCCGAACGGGCTTACGTTGCATCTAAACTTAGCCACAGCTTTTATTCTCATTTTGCAGACTTTTTTTTCCCCCATTCGACGGATTTTTTGGAGTTTGAATTCAACTCGCTACCTCCGTTTTCCTATGCATCTCTCGATTTTTCAAATACACTGCACAAAAATGAAAATCAAGGAAAAACATCTCCCCCTTCTGAGCAGATAAAAAGCACATCCATTAAAATGTAATAATATTTAACATTGTGCATATTATTATAAATTATTTTCATATAAATTTTCTATTTGCATCTAAACTTCTTAATCCTGCAAATTGCACGTGAAAAAAATCCTATATAATAATAAACGTTTCTCTGTTTAACAATAAAAATTTATTATAAATAATTATATAATCACGCTGGTAGGACTGTGAGTAAGGAAAATTAGTTGTATTTCAAATTTCACGGGTATAGAAACTCGCTCGATGCCTCGGCATAGCAATAACACCTGCGGTCAACGTCCCGGCTCCAAATCATAACATTAAATTGGCAAGGTGCTTATCAGTGTCGTCGACAGGTCAGTTCTCGTCGTGCCGCCGTGGAAGGCAAACGTCTGTACAATTCTTACCGTGCAAATTCAATATTTTAATAAAACGAATAATCCTACGTCGTATTAGGATTTAAAAAGTCAATTTCCGTATAAAGAAGCTCTAGTCTTCGGCTCGTGTGTGTGTCTCGATTAAAAAACAACTTGGTATCAGTGATAACGTGAAGATAGCTGGCAGAATAGAAGATTTTTTTAACAACTACGTCATCAACTCAATCCATCCATCCTCCTACACCTTCCTCAACCTTCATTTGACCTTGGAATTTTTTTTTTACCCAATTTTTTAGAAACTGTGCACAGTAAATATATATTGTTTAATATAAGTAAAATCATGTTGTTTAATGGAAAAAATACCACGGTTGAAAAATGTCCCTGAATAATTTAATATGAATTTTCTAAACAACAGTTAAAGATTGACTACCCCATTGTTATTCAACTGTAGCCTCATTCTGAATCTATTGTTAAACGAAGAATATTATTTAAAAATCTATTATTAACAAAGTCGTAGATTTAAATTGATACACAATTTTTATCAGAATCAATCATTAGTTCGAAAATAACGTCATGTTCTCCCTATTTAAATGTCGATCAACCCCTAAATGATGCTACCTAAACCCAATCCACCAATTCCACCCCTAAAACATCTCCAATATCATCGCATCTCAACCCGACAGTAACATCTGCTCAAAACCGTTAATAAATACGTAATATCAACAAGTACCGATAACGCCAGGTATCAAAATCACGATATCAACAAATCCAAACGGTGCGACCTAAAGTAATGACCTTCCTGCTCAGTTTTTCACGGTATATCGCGTTGTACGTACACCTCGTAATTCGTAAATTGACAAAGCCATGAGGGCGATAGAAAGAGTAACACTTGGACGTAAAACGAGTACAGTGTTTAGTGTGACAAGTTTCTCAATCGCGATGCAACGTGCAACCGACAGTAGCAACGGCTGCAACTCGACCAAGAACGATCGACAAAGAAGAACCTCGACGTCAGAGAAAGGAAGATGGAAGATGACGGCGCACGAGATCACGTATGTAAATGATAATTATCGAGTTCAAGCGCGCTGGAAAGATCAATTAGTTATGCCGCGAGGAGAACACGTTACGTGTTACGCGTGTTTGGCGTTCGTACCTGTATTATTTTACGTTCACATGTGCATTTACACGTGCGTGTGTATAATTCCGCGACGTCTACCGGGCAATTAGACGAAAAGAAGTGCGGGAATAATATCGTCTGAATCGATCTACCGATGCACTTTGAGTGAGAATACGTTGACTAGCGATGGGCATGGGTTGCACTTTGTGCTCTTTATATTTTTCATAATTTCTAACCCTGGTACGATCTGATAGTTGTAAATAAAAGATTCAAAAAATTTGAATCTTTTTAATTTTATTTTTGCGATAATTCAATTCGTTTGGTTTGTGTTAATTGATAGAATTTATTATCGTGTATTTCGAGGTCTTTGTGACCATGGGGAGCAATTATATTTACTTCATGGGAGTTGTTCCCATCGCTAGGGACTACAGGACATGATTTGCAACGTGCTATACACCATTTCGGGATCATACTATCGATAGTCTTTGGCATTAATGCAGCGAGATATCCGGGGAAGATGTATTCGGAATTTAATTGGAGGCGCAATTTGGCTGGAATTAAGCAACAAACTTCCAATCACTGATTCGCACCGGAAACCTGTAGCTTTCTAATAAACGTGTATGGTTTTTAGCTCGAATGTAAATTAGCTCCAGCTTCAACTGCGAGAAATTTGACATTGCACTCAATCACTAATTTCTAGTCTTTAATAATAACACATGTTTATCATATACTAGGAATTATTCAAGAAGTAGTATTCATAATTTTATTTATCATACACAGTAGGGATTTAAAGCAAGGATTAGTAGGCCATAGTTAATGTTTATTTGATTCTGTTAACCCTTTTGTATATTTTGCTATAGTCTTAACTTAGATAGATTTAAGACCATGAAGGAAATGAATATTGATACTTAAAATTAATAATAATTATTAATTAATAATTTAGAAAAAATTTCCTAAAGATGTTAGATAGTTTAAACTTACCCTCGTTGATTGCAATTGCTAGTCTTTACCTTCGTCACCACTTCAACCCCTGTTCTAGTGTCTTCAATTAAATTTATTTATTTTTTAAGAATGAATAATCTTTAAATAATTTAGAAAATCTCTTAATTATCTCCTCAGTCGATTCAATAGTAAGGCTTCGAATTCTGACATTCCCATTTAAATTAAATGTCTTTCAAAATCAAAAAAAAACCTACCCTCTTTCTCCTGTCAGTATCTCGCTGTATCGCGAGAGGACTTTTAGAATTAATTTTCGATCGAATTCCTCCGATTGATCGATGCAATCGGACGGACAAGGAAGATTCGAATCTCCGAGATTTCACATAGACGAGAGTGCAATTACATGCGAGAAGCAGGAAGGCAATTAGACGGAAGTAACGTCGGATACTATGACGGTAATGGATCCGCAATAAAAAGTACGACGAGACGTGATTTGCAAAAGTCTCGTACCATATCTCGCATGGCGTTTTGTCGGTCTGACGGTCGTCTCGGTTTAACAACAAGATTAATTAGAATTACGATTTACCGCTGACACCGTTGTTAATGCCATTACGCGGCAGTAATTATTCTCCCGGGTGAAATTCGATTTATTTTTGTAATTACGGTAACCGAGCGCGAAACGGCGCCGACAGAATTTTTCTTCATCGTTGTTTGATCAATTTTTCTCCTGCCAACATTTGATACAAATTTACATTTATGTAATATATTTGATCTCAGACCTACCAGCATTGAATAAATTTAATAACTACTTTAGAAAAAATATCAAAAGTTAGACAAGATCATTAATTCAGTACATTACAATTTATAGCATCTACTCTGCCATAAACTTGGAATATTTTTATAAAAATTGACAAACCAGTCGTTTTGACTATTAATTTCATTACGAATTATCTTAAATAATTAAAAATCATACCCAAAAATTCCTCTATCAATAAGATCCTCAATCAAGGATAAACGAGTCAGAAAGGAGCCACTCAACGGTAGCTCCTTGAAGAAAAAGAAGGAAGAGAGAGAGAGTAAAGAGAGCGGAAGGAAAAGGATGTAAAAAGTAGTAGGCAGAAAGTGGAAGAGAAGGATTTTAATAGAAAACAAAACGAGCCGCTCGACACTCGCGGTTGCATTAGTGCAGCAGCCTCGTGCACACAGGCAAACGGATGCACCTGCACACTCAGCGTCTCTCGTCGAACGATATTGAGAACTCGGCTTAATGACAGCCACTCGTAATGCAGAATCGCTCGTCCTTGCAACCTGCAGGATCCTTGCCCCTTGCACGGCAAGTGTTGTTGCGTCAGTCGGTCGGCTGTTCGTTCGTCCGCGTGCCTCTTTCTCTGCTTGCTTATTGGCCTCTAGATTCTCTCTTTTATCTCTCTCTCATTTTTTTCTCCCTCTCTTTCTCTTTTTTTATCTTTCTCTCTCTCTCTCTCTCTCTCGTCTCCTCACCTCTGTACACGCTCGTGTAATTCTTCATATCTACGAATACCTCCATTAATTATCCCAGCATCGTGGCAAATGGAAGTAGAGTATCGCGAATTTTGCAATGCTCGTCGAGCGAATCGACGACGAGACTGGTGCAGAGAAGCAGAATTATTAATATCATAGCTTTTAAATGCTGTTAGAAGTCTGCTAATCGATGGAGATTAGGGCGATAGGTTTAAGTAGAATGGTGGACGAATTTTGCAATGGTGGCTGGTAGACAGTGAAGAGATTGCGGTGCTGAGTTATCGAGACTTGGCTGAGAATGTCTTGAATTTTTGATAATTACAGTTTATTAATAAATATAGTTTATAGAAGTACAGGTGAATTAGTATGGTGCAGATTTTATCGACGACTTTGACTCGTTTGACAGTGAAGAGGTTGTTGCAATGTTGAGTTATGGCAGAGTTAAATTGAAATAGACGATAAGGCAACCAAAATTCTTGCTATCTATCTCTCAATATCTTAGTCTCCACTGAAACGATTAATAGATATAAACAATTAAATTGCACACAATTAAAATACACGAAGAATTTTGCAACTCTCCCAATCGAGAACAGATAGCGAGTAATCTAGTGATCATAGAATTATTAACATTCATCCCACAGTATCTCCGTTTTTATACGAATATATTGTCGAAATTTGTCAGATTACACGAAATCATGAACGATTGGTCGAATATTTTGCAATCTGAGGACAAGATTCGCGCAATGATCTGCAAATCGTTAATCCAAACGTTACGTCGTTACTTAAGCGAATGCATTCGGTCAAGCCGGTCCAGTTTATCGTGTTTTATCGGCGTAGAATGCGGCAAGAATTTTGCAATCGTCGATATAGGCGATTTACTCGCTGTTTCTTCATAATTTCACGATAGCTCTATGTTCGGCGCGATACCGCGTTTGTCCGCCGTTACTCATACCCTGGACGACGTTGCAAGAAGGCCGATTGTCGCGATAAAAGGCCGGTAGTAGCTCGATTTCGCGGAAAGTATATGTACTTTGAATTATTACCGTTTCCTCGATATCACATTTCTTTTTGCTACTTGAACGGTGTTGGTTAATTGGCGCGTTAGTTGGCGCTTTGGTACACGGCAGTCGGCCACCTCGAATTTTGCAATCGCTAATCAATACCGTTACTCGGACACTAATTTACCACTATCTCTCAACGATTTAAATAAATAACCTCTTTTTCCTTTTATTATTCTATCGATGGATCGAATTTTGCAACTATTTGATTCCTGAATCTCGTGCAACTTTGTATAACGTGAAATTATTTATAGAAAATATATAGGTTCTAGCGAATCTTGTATTTTCTGCTGTTCCTGTTGAAATGTTCTTTATCAGATCTTCAGGGGATTTTTCTACATATTTCTGAGTAAGATAGCTTATGGATAGACGGTGTAATTATTGTAAATTGATTCAATAATAGTTGTACATAAATTAATAATACTCGTTAGGATGAAAGATAGGGTTACGATAATCTTCATTTGTAATTTTAATGAACTCTGTGCAATTGACTCGATATGATAGTTGATAACGTTCTGTAGCGAGTTTAACACATGAACAACAATTAATCCAATATACTGAGACATAGTAGACACAGGTAATAAATTTTTTTTTAACAGAAGAAACAAAGATGGAAAATTAATCGATCGATTTATTGCCGTATCCATTGTAAACTAGGATTTGAACATTGATGAAGAAACATTACTAGAATTATTAGAAAACTTTAAAAAAATTAAGAAATCCTCTGTCAACCATCTTTATAAAATACAATATTTTTAACTGTTGAAATTACACTCTTAAAAGTTCAAAAAAAGTTTGTCATGAAAAGAGCCCATAAATGGAACTTCCTTGTTACTTAAAATACCGTTATTAACCAATTTCCTTTACTCCAACTAATTTGCAAGAAAAAAATCATGTTACACTTTTTTAATCGCCTTTCAGATTATCAGAGAAAATTCACAAGACCGTTGTGCACTTGTCGACCGTACTGAATTTCGATTCTTACGCTAATAAAAGTCATAATCTCACCTGCCGATCAAGCAAACTAGCAATGTACATACATATATAACATCAATGCTCGTAAGTACTTTCGACGTAGATCAGCTTGAAAACCCGGCTAGTGGATTATGAAAGGCTAATGCGATTAAAGATCGTACATTAAGGTCTGTTTACCAGAAAACAGGCTCTGCATGTCCGAGAACTCGCGACAATTAATAAATCGCTCAAGGTGAACCGAGCAAGTTTCGATCGATATACAACTTTGGGCTTGTATCTACGATAACGGACATGGTGTTATAGTTTTATAGAGAATTTTCTCCCCGTTGAATGGCAAGGAAAAATTTTAGAGTGTTCAAATGATTATCAGGAATTTTTAATTCAGGATGGAAAGAAGGGGAAGTGAGAACATTGACAAGAATATTTTAAATCTTTTATTTTAATTACTTTGATAGATCTACTGTTGATTTAGTATATTTAATACCGTTAACAATTTAAATTTCATTCATAAAGATATCTGTTTTGAAGGTAACAGTAGAAAATCAAAGAAACTATACTGTTATAAATTTAAGTAATTCATCAAAACAATTGGAAACCGACCATTTTTACCTGGGTGTAAATACATTCATAAACCTGAACCACAATAATAACTCCAACAATTACTCCCATTCCCCTCACAATGACCAAAATGAAACCATAAGTTGCCATTACCCTTCAAAGAAATACCCTTATTATTCACAGAAAAGTGTCCCGCAACTTTCACTAGAAATTCCAAAAAGACCAGAATAATTTCTCGAAAATAAACTTCACCCTATCATTGTTCAATTAGTGGACCACCTTCTCGCACAAAAATCTATTCGAATTATCCTTTTAATAACACGAAATGACATTTAATTTCAGGTGAAGAACAGTACCGCGGTGCCGGAGGGTCGAGCAGCGGAAGTCCTCCGGCGAGTCTTCTCGTGGTGCCGCAGCCGTTAACTGTGAAACCCTCTCATCCCTCGCACTTGAATCCTCATCTGGGAGGGCCTCATTCTCATCCACCGAGGAAGTATCAATGCAAAATGTGCCCACAGGTGAGTGCACACAATCAGACCGTTTAACCATGATCCATCATCATCGACGGATAGCCCGCGAATATTATATTCCACGATCATTTTCATATCTCGATCTTACTTAACGATACTCATCGATTCTACTGGTAAATTTACACGAGGATGGGTAATCGTGGTGTTTGAATTTTTTTTTCTATCTCCCGGAAATTCGTGGCAAAGTTTCGGACGTTGTACGATAAACGAGTTTTTGCCGGTTCTCGCGGGGTTGAATTTCGGGAGTTAAAATGAATAATGGAAGATTGTTAGAGAAAGTAGGGTGTGCATGGTATTTTAATGTACTTGGAAGTATTTTTTTTTTTTTTTAATGAAGTCTTAAGAGACTTGTAAAGTGAATGCGAACTTGTCAGGCAGTTGCGCTGATTTCGCGGAGATTGATTCATCGCAGATGATGATGCAAACGAGCGAGCGTGAAATTAAGATAGCCTGGAAAGCGTGAATATTACCGAGAATGTTGAAGAATATCGGCAAGAATGCGGTTCGTCTCGTATTCTATCTTAATCTCTGCATTCTAAGTAGCAAAATTAATTCCAGAACCAATGCCATCATACATAATTACTCTACAAATTTCAAAATACTAATTCCCTTTCTTCAATTAAAACAACCGAAGAAACACTACGCCTCACATTCCCAAACAACCCTCGCTAATTTAATCTCAATTAAAACACCAAGCTTATCCACCTTACGTCATCCATCCTTAATTAACTAAAAAAATAAGCGTACTAATTTAAAGATTAACTTTACCAATCTCTCGTTAAACTCAACAGCTCAGAATAAATCAGGGTGCAACGGTTCATTATCTATGTGTGTGAAGAGAAACCAAAGGTAAATTCACCAAAGGAAAGGGGTGCTTAAGGAAGTATTAAAGAAAGCGAATTTGAACGCACGGCAATTAAGGCGACAGTTGGGGTAAGAAAAAACGTAACTGGACATTTTTTCCTCAATAATGGGAGGTTTTATTGCGCTTTAACCCTTTACGGTTTTCCTCGAGCCGCACCTTCGGGGCCCCCTTTGTGCTCGACGTCGGGCGAACAGTAGTGCCTGATATTCTACCGCAGGTACATTCGTAAAGCCGCGATTCAACAAAGCCACGAGGGTTATTCGGCTCTCGCCACTGTTGTAAAACACCGGGCATTCAGCAGGCAACCACTTTTCTCCGCTCCTGGTGTAATATACCTTCCAGGGGACACCCTTTCTCCTTTCTCTCTTCTTCATCGTTCTCTCTGTCTCATTTTTAGGTACTCTTGTTTTTAGATACGCTGTTCTGGAAATTGTTTCTCTCTATTTGGTATTTTTAAGAATTTTTAGTTCTTTTGAATGTTCCTTTTTGAAATTTATTTGAAGTTTAGAATTGTTGTACTTTGAAATATTTTTTTAATTAATCTGTTTAATTTAAGTGTATTAATTTCTACAGCAATATTTCGACAACTGACTCTCTGGATATCTGTGATTATTAATATTTAAGATAGCATATTAATTTGGATAGGGATACTACAAATATCAGCACCCAGGCAACTTTGAAAATTAGTATTTTAAATAGTTTATTTACTTCTGTATAGATACTCCAAATATCGGCTCACAGTCATTTGGTATTTTAGTAGAAAATTAGATTAGATAAGAAAATTAGTATTTAAGATAGTTTATTAACTTCTGCAGAGATACTCCAAATATTAGCACACAGATACGTAGTAAAATCAGTAATTAGAATAGTTTATTAATTTCTACAAATGTACTGTATATACAAGCACTCCAGACATCTTCTAAAATTAGAATTTAAGACAATATTCTAATCTCGGCAGCCATACTTCTTTAAACAGCGACACAGAACATTTACCCTTTCAAGGAGCAACTGTAACAGCGATTTCTCGCCGTCTTTTACGAGAGAATTTGTTAAGGCTTTAATAGGCTCGATCAATTTGTTTGCACGTTTTTCCAGCTCCTAGAAAGTCTCGTCCACTCGATACGTGATTAATAATCGTGCTCTCTCTTCCTTCCTTTATTTTCCTATCTCCCTATCGACGCATCTAAACGACTCGTTTCTCTTGTTTCTTTTTTTTTCCCCCTTTGCCGATTCTCATCCCTCCACGATTCCCTCGAAAGTCGACGGTGTGCCGATTCTCTTGGACAGGTATAAAGACGTAAGGAAGGGTTCGAAAGGACGAATGTTTTTCGAAATCGAGCCGGCTGCTGTCGCACGGCTCGTTTACGAGACAGTACTTACCGTTTACATCTTGTAATCCACATCGAGGAGTCGGGGATTATGGTGTCGAAAACCTTGGATTATCGAGCTTAAGGACGTACGATCGTTTCTATACTTGACGCCCGAAAATCTCGTTTGGGATTATAGATACTTTGGAGATACGATTAATTTAGTTTTCAGCTTGTAATTAGTCGGATAGGTAATGGAAATAGTGTAGTCGTTGACGATTGTAATTACTGTTTTGAAATCAGAGCTGGAAGAATAGTATGCAATTTTGGATTCTTTGATTTAGAGAATTTTTGGATTAGAGTTACAGGGAAAATTGAAATTTTATTTACGAATTAAATATATCTCGGATTATAGTTAGGAAATTTTGTATCTTTAAAACAGGATTAATGCTAGGTTGAAATTAATTATTAGTTAATGAGGCAAAGGGGGGAATTGTAAAAAGAAAAATTCCTGAATATTCGAAATGAGTTTCATTCAGGAAAGTAAATAGCGTGTTCAGTTTTCTCAGTTATATTTAAGAGGGCAAAAATCATTGGAGAAGCTGCAAATCCACTGTGAAATAACAAAAAGATGGGGAATAATGGAAGCAGAAGAAAACCGATATCTACTTGGCGGTAGAAGTTTTAATCAATTTAATTGGTAAACGCTTTCCTCGTAGAAAGTATTTATTCTACTCTCCGGTAAACGGTGAACGTCTTCCTTTCCATTCGTCCATGATTTTAGCTAAATTACGCGGAAAATCCGAACTAATTTGCCACCGTTGCGCTGAAATATAGCACACCAGGCTTTCCACGTTAATTCGCGAAAGGAAAAAATAATTTATATAATCTCTGCCCAGAATCCAACACTATTATTCTATAACAATCATTAAACTACGATTAATCTTCCCCATCCTCAGATCAATTAATTGTAAGTCGAAGATACCTCCACAGAATTATTTATTTTTATTTAAAAATTACTCCTAACACAAAATCCCCCAAGTCGATCAAAAAGTCACGTTATTCCGTACTTTATTTTCTACAAAATAGAAATATATACTATTTGGTTTCTCCATTTTGGAAAACGTTTGGAAAACATTTTACTAGATAGATTAAACATCAGTAATGCCACCGTTAAGTCTCAGACAGAAATTGATTTAGTAACAAAATCCTCTACGAAATAAAAGAAACAATTCTTCGCAGAACCGTATAGAAATAACAGTTTGGAATCGTAACTCGTAAAAATTGACAGAAAAATCGAAGGACAACACTCGATCCTCGGAAGGGTGATTTCTCGCCAATTTTTTTCATCTCCTTCGACTCATTCTGCCTGCAATGGCAGGTAGCGGAAGAGTTGAGAGGGGATTTTGAAAAATTGAGCCGTCGCCGATGTTTTCCGGCACCTTTATGGCCGGATTTTACGGGTACATTCTCCTAAGTCCGATTCCGTAACCCTTTACCCAGTGTTGTACGACGATTTGAAAAAAAGGAGTCCTTAATCCTTTAACAGCCTCTTCGAAGGAGCGTGAAAGCCGAGGTGGATTTTTTTCTCTCCTCGTTACAACCTAATGGTACTCGCGACTCTGCGGATTATCATACTTAATTCGCCATTCTTGCTTTTTATTAATTAGCAGAGCCACTCCTGAGAGATCACGCTTTTGCGGTATTAAGTTCTACCTCCCTTCCAGCACCTCGTTCATTTTTCACTGTTCGTCTATCTTTCTCGTTCTAATTTGTCAAATTTCACCAGCCTTATACGTTTATCTTCAATTTTTGCATATTTGGAGGCAAAGTATTTTAGAAAATAAAAGCGGAAGTAATATTCTGCATTTTAAGAAAGTACAGAATGGCGAAAGTAAACTTTAGATCCAAATCCAAAGCAGTCGTATATTCTGCATAATTTAACTAAAGGTTGTGTTACAATTTTCTATTATATTTTAAACATTATTTTTTATGTAGAATTCAATAGACTCAAATTAAATTCCTTTTACCTATGTATTTGCTATAAGTATACTCATATTTATATCGATTTAGTTTCTAAACCGTCTAAATTTTAGAAAAACCTGCCACTAGTGACGAGGATCTAAAGTCTGCCTAATCAATCGAAAATCCAAGCCTTCAATTGATACCCTATCAGCATAACACAACAGTCAAACCCTCATACTAAGATTAAATCGTTCATCCTCACTCCCCACCCTCTTCAACCCCCAAAATACTCCCCATAGACAAAATCACACAAGATTCATCTGCTTTCTCACCTGAATCCACGAACATTTAGTTAGATATTCACGTCAGAATAATCGTTAAAGTTTACAACTTTCCGCAGTCGCCAGGATTATTATCGACGAAGACGAAAAGGGTAAAAAGACCTAATAAAAATTTACAGAAAAGTCTCAGAGTCGCGTAAAGAGGAAAGATCGAAGGACGTGTAACGAGATCTACCTACCGTAGGATCGTTAAAATTTAATGATATTCACCGAACGGTTATAGAATAGGGCACAGATTATTATAGAACGGAGGCCAATGAAACACATCGTGGCCAATCTGACGCGTATACACACGTTCTCCGTTTCCGTTGAAAAACAGCAATTATTGCCTTGTTATTACACTAGTATGTCTGCGCATTAGATGCAATAAAGAGATACGTGCCAAAGGATTTCGCTCGGTTTGTTCGACCGTCTTGCAACGTGCATGAATCGATGCATGTGTGTACGCGTTTTATATGCGTTATTACTTTGATACGACCGCGGGAACGGATTCTAATTGCGAGCGGTTAAAGGATCGAGTGTGTCGTCGGTGATATCGATAAGTGTGGCAATAAGAGAGCAAGAAGCATTTTAAGATGTACGGAGATAGTTGATGGAATGAATCAACGGGATTTCAACTTGCCGATACTCAGACTTTGGAGAATCCTTCTCTTGATGGACTTCAACAGAGTTCAAAATTCTTTCGTTAGCCTCATTTCAAATCATTCGGTGCCCTTAATGATAAACGAATCCCGACAATTCATCACAGTCTTAGACTTTCAGAGGGTTAAATTGAAATCTCTGTCGCTTCTAGATTTATATTACATTCTTACATACTAGGACGATGAATTAAAGCCCATTTAACCCTTTGCGGAGACATTTTTGAATATATGACAAATAATCGTTTATTTGGCGGTCAAAACGCACCTTTCTATCAGAAATTATAAATTACTTCTACGCGTAAATTGCATATACGCGTCGCTAGTCCGTAAAGGGTTAAAACTATGAATAGAAAAGAAAGAT
The DNA here is from genome assembly GCA_910591515.1 of Cerceris rybyensis. Taxonomy (NCBI): domain Eukaryota; kingdom Metazoa; phylum Arthropoda; class Insecta; order Hymenoptera; family Crabronidae; genus Cerceris; species Cerceris rybyensis. Next base: position 3,442,964 of record OU342801.1, on the reverse strand, counting down.
CTGTAAAAATTGAAGAAATGAATCTCAGATAAAACATCTCCTTATCCCCAAACGCTCAGGTTTAAACATCGATCCCATACGTGAGAATCTGCTCGTGCCTTTGTAACGCGCTCCAAGATCGGCGATCCATTATTTATATAACAGAGCGAGAAGAGAGAAGGCCTTGCTCGATTCCGCGATCGTTCTCCAGTCTACATTCGCGACGTGTCCTCGAGCGAGGCGTTCGTTTCCGTCGATAGACTTTAATTCGCAGAGACCAACGACGATCCTTCTCCTTCTTCTCTTCATCTTCCTCCTCCTCCTCCTCCTCCATTTCAGCCTCCTTCGTCTCCTCTACCTGACATCGCCGTCGATAATTGAGGAAGCGGTAAGATTAGCAAGCCTTACGAGATGGAAGGAGAAAGAACGAGATAGGAAGGACGAGGAGAGAGCAAGTAGCCGGCGAGACGCACCTGCTTCGTTATTATGATTTTCTTCATTAAATGCCGATCAAGGCAACGCTTTAATGGCTTTCTGCCTCTTATCAGCGTCCACGGCAATAAAACGATCGGCAACGCCGTACGTGTACCGGCTTACCTTTGCGCGACCCTCTTATTCCTCGGTCGCTTATTTCAATATTACACTGTAATAAATAGCGAGACTCCGGTGAACGGCGCCGCCGATTCCTCCTGGTACCAGGATTAAATCGACGAAAATTACATATCGCTCTACCTCCGGAGAACACTGGAGAGAGAGAGGCTCGGGGAGGTGGAAAAAAAGACGGCTGACCATTCGCAAATTACACGGATTTCGTACAACGGTACAGGGAAGTTACTTGGACGATTAATCGGCTGCTACGTGCCGAGTTTTGAAGTTTCTGCGTGTTACCGTTTCTCGTTGCTTTGAATCTCCAGGGAAAGAAACAGATCGGATGCTGGGTAATGTAGGTCCTTCATTTTGGCAGGTAGATAGATGGAAACCTAGGTGGAATAACTGTAGGATTTAAAGAAATATGGAAAGGAAACGATGATCTTTGGCTTTGAGATTTGTTCAGATAAATTTGAAGTGGAAGGAAATTAAAGAATAATATACTTATTTTTGCTGCTAATCGTTCGCGCTGAAGGTGGGAAAACTGTCGTTAGATTTGGGGTTGAAAGTCTATCCGGTGATTATCTGAGCAACGAAAATTTTCTACAGGAGGTTCTCTGTAAATAATTATTGATAATTAACCGATCTGAGGATCTATGCACATTTATTCAACCCTCTACAATTTTATATTTAACTATCCTCGACATGGTTCCCCACCCTAAAAAAATTTCTGCCATTTCAACGTCGACTTAGAAATTCATCCCCCACACATTCCTCGGCTTCCACAAAAGTATAAAAATCCACAAAATAAATTTCCTCTCCGCTAACAACGTAGAAAAGTAAATCATATTTCAAATTGTTGAAATCAAAGGACAAAGAGAGACCACAAAGTAGAAATTCTTTTCTTCAATTTCTGGATATATCTTAGAGTGTAATCGAAAATCCCATGAAACAAAAAGTACTCGCCGTTGATAATTGAAGGAACGACGATACTAGCCCGTAGGAAATTCGTCCGGCAGGGCAATTAAAAAAGCGAAGGAATTCACAAATCGTCCGAGCAGCCACGCCTCCCTGACTGGAACGAGGAAACGAGAATTAGGCTCGCGGCAACGGTACCGTCGCCCTAATCTCCTTTCAGATTAATCGGCCCGGTTGTCACTCGGCGAACTCGTTGCCACGGTTTCTCTTAATCGGACGTTCCTCGCGAGCCGCGAAACGAGAATTAACCGAGAGAGATGATTCCAGTCGATGAAGAAAGACGGAGAAATGAAGACCAGATTCCATCGGTGTCCACGGACGACGTTTAAATAATTAGCGTTACGATAAGCAAGCCAGGATGTCACAGCATCCTTCTTCGTTACATTTTGGCCGTGGCAATTAATGGACATCGGTCGATGTGAATTTTGACTTCACTTGTCCAGGGTTTCCATCTTTCTTCGTCTCCCCAGAGGCTGATGGTATAATTTCATGCTGGAGAGAAGTCCTGCGGAAGAAGGTGGTTAACCCTTTGCCCTCCAATAATGAATGGTACTTGTGATACATTGAGCTGAAAATTTGTACATTTTGCGTAAGCTGTGCAATTAAAATTATCAGTGATAATCGACTGATAATGGGAGAAAATAAGTTGGAAATGGAATAACGAAGGGGCAAGCGTGATACGTGTAATGTGACACGATGAAATTTAAACGGCAAGTGTTACAATACGTTTTATTTGCTCGCTTCTGTTGCGGTTACAATCGAAGATTGCTCTTCGAGAAGAGATGTGTAAAAGTTGGTTACTGCCGCTGGTTTGCGGTCTGCTCGACTCGCAGAAACGAAGTATTTTCGCGGTGATTATTGCGAATCGGTGATACACGTAATATCAGAAGCGATTCACTCTTATTACTGTTCCTCCCCGTTAAATTATAAAAGCATTGCAAGCCGTAAGAATATAGAAAAATATATGCTCTTCAATTTCCACGAGATGTGCTCGTCTTTTTGAAGAAACTACAAGAAATGAATATACTGCGTCGATTATTTTCTTCCTAACTCAATGTAGAAATTAATAATGCAAATTTGAAAACCACTGGGAGGAGGAAGAAAATAGGAAAATATAAATTCTTCAATTTCTTCGGTATCTTGCAATTTTATTGCATCAGTGGCATCATTCTTGGTTTAATACAGAATAGATAGCTCTTAATTACAGATATAATCATTTATAATATTTTAAAAAATTGTGTAAGTACTTCAGTGGAAGATAAAGTACAGTCAAATCGTCGGAACCATCTTTGCAAAAATATTCATCCAAGCGAAACACACTTTCTCCGCGATTACGTGGTTATCGCGGCGAAATATTGACTTCGATCGAACGAAGAGGAAGAAAAAGAAGATGAAGAAAAAGAAGAAAGGCTGCTGAGAGAAGCGAGGTCGAAAATCTTCGAATGGATTCCAAGTTCCGCGGGCGATATTATTCCACGAATAATTTCCGCGGCGCGTGGTTAACTAGATCCGCGTTGCGGTTTTCCGGCGGTTCTGTCTGTGGATATCGATCAACCGAAGAACGATGATGATGCCCCGAAGGAAAACAGAAGGAGAGAGCAAGAAAAAAGAGCAAAGAGAAGCAAAGAACGAGAAGGAAGAGAAAAATAACGCAAAAGTCACGATGGATTTTGAAGAAAGTACAAAGACGCTGCGAGAAGTTCGTAGAAGAGAGTCAGGAAGAAGAAAAGAAGAATATTCAGGAAGAAGATGATACAGAAAAGAAGAAAGCTTAGAAGATGGAAGAGGGAAGTAATACAAGACACACGGTGAATTTTGAGAGAAAAACAGAAGAATCAGCGACGTAAGAAGAGAAGACAATGTGGATAAAAAGGAAGTATATGGAAGACAATAGTGGTAAAAGAGAAGAGATAAAATTTGAAGACACTTATACAATAAGAAGAGTAATAGAAGAAGAAACAAATGAGCACCGAGGCGTCAGAAAGAATCGAATAAAATCAAACGAAGGATATTCTCAAGGAAAGGGGAAGTGGGAATTTCTCTTGTCAAATAAACATCGGAAGCAGGGAAGAAATATGGCGAGATCGATGAAACGGAAGAGGAACAAATGAAAACTTGAAATTGACGATGCCCGGAAGGAAGACGATAGAAATAAGAAGACTTAGATCGAGCACGGAAGATCGGACTATGAAGATACTAACGAAACGATCGGGTACAGTTTTGTGAAAAAATTGGAAAAGCAAGAAGAAAAATTCACGATATCGATGGACCGAAAAAAGAAGAGATAAATAACGTAGAGAAGGATGATGCCTGGAGGGAGATCGAAAGCAAAGGGAAAAAGAGATGAGGGCAAACGCGTGGAACGAGATGAACGAAAATGAAAAGAGAAGAAATTTCAAAGAAAAGAAAAAAATACCTCGGGAAAACAAGAAGCGAGAAGAAAGGATAGATCATTGTAAGGGAAAAACAAGGACCTGGATAAGCAACGAGGAGGAAAAATCCCTATGAAAAACGAACGCAAAGATGATCGGTGAAAGCAACGAGGAAGCTGGAAGAATTCTAGATGAGAAAGAGAAGATCGAGGATGAGTCGTGAAAATCGTAATCGAGCAGCAAAGAAAAAGGGAACGTAGCTACCTTGAAAGAAAGACTCTACAGCTATTGTGGTAACGAAATGTTCGTCAAGATCGAAGAGAAACAAAGACGAGACGAATTGAGGGAAATCTTGCGAGCCTCTGATAAAAGATTCCCCGAATTCGATGGGAAAACGCGGAGGAGGAAAATACGGTCGAAGAGGAAAAGCAAAACGCGAGCGGTGAGTAAAAGAAAACAGAGAGTTTAAAAGAGAAAGAGAGGAACGGGGGGATAAATTGTAGGAAACACAAAACAAAATAAGGGAGTGCAAAACCCAGCGAGGAAGAAAACCGGGGTGGAAAAGCACCGGCTAAGAGAAAGAGTCGCTTGTAAAAAAGAAACGCGCGAAATTAAAAGCACAAAGAAAAAGGACGAACAAAGTGGAGCAACAAAGAGCACTGGGAGGTGGATAAAAATATCGAAAGAGAATAAGGACGAGAGGAGAATACGTCGATAACTTGGAAAGCAGAGGTAAAGAAAAACGAAGGATGAAGGACGAGGTGAAAGGAAGAGGCAGAAGGAGTGATAAAGGACGAGAGGAGGAGAAGAAGAGCAGAATGAGGTAGAATGAGGTAGGATGAGGTAGGATAAAGTAGGATGAGGTAGTATGAGGTAGGATGAAGTAGGATGAGGCAGGATGCTGTGCCCGTCACGGTACACTAGCCTCCGGACTTGAATCCCGGGCCCTCCGGGCACGGAGGTGCATAGCTTCATTCAGGAGGCAGCCACTTTTTTGTCCTTCCTTTTTCCTCTTTCCCTCTCTCCTTATTTCTTTTGCCCCCTTCCACGATTTTCTCTCTTGCTTCGTCCTCTCTTTGAGAGGAAGAGAGAAAGCTTGCACCTCTTGGAAGGACGTCCAAGAGAGAGGACGCAGGAGAGATTACAGTGTTGCGAAGTGACAGCCTAGTCGATTAGAGCACCGATATTGCGATATCCTTTCAATCCCTCGACCGTGTCCTTTTCGACGGATTTGTCGTCTTTACATATACCTAAATTCAACTATAGTGTTCCATCAGTTGTTAAATTTTAATACAATTTTTCAGAAGGTTCTCCAACAATGACCTTCATCTTTGCTCACCCTATTAGTATGGCAGGGTTAATTGTATTATTCGAAATGTGCTTTGAAATTTTAGCATCTTTTGTGAAAAGTAATTTTGCATCTTTGTCGATCCTTCCAATTTTTCATACTAATTGGCTTCCTGAGATCAAATTACTCCATGAAAAAAAAAAAAGAATATACATCCTCGCCGTGATGATGGGGCATTTTCACCGATCTACTTTCCGGATTCTTATTGCAATTATTTTCCAAGCGCAAGAATGAATCGGCCAATGAGGCCCGATGATGCGTTCGCTGGCCACGAGATACGGCAGCCGACGTAATATTACGTTCTACCGGCATACTCGATCCAAGTGTACGTCCCTCGAGCGGAACAGCATGCATTTCTTGCGACAGTTTCTTCTCGCTCGTCTCATTCGCATGTGAATCGCGTGCACTCATTCGATCGGACGTCGACGTATATATACGTCGGGACAAAGTCCCGCGGAATACGATTCCGTTGCAATTTATCGCGACGGAATATAATCAATTCGCCGCCGGAATCGTCGCATCTGATTGCTTTCTCACGATCGTGCGACTCGAAAATGCATTTTTTCCTTATTTTCCTTTCACGTCGCGAAAGAAAGGTATTCTTCCTGTCGTGACTTCCGTTATTAGTCGGTCAATGGTGACGATTTTCTGCAGAGATTTTTCGGTCGAATTCATTAACTCTTTTCAAAGAGGATTTGCACGGATGTGATTTCCATTGTAATCGTCAATTTTGTTTATAGTTATGGATGTATTTCTTATTCACGATAACGAGAATTTGTTTTAATTAATTTACAACACAAGCATGCTGGATCAATGATAATGTAATCATGGAAAATATAAATTACTCTAATAAATATTTTCCTGTACCACGAGATAAATTTTATTTTGCAGAATTTATTACATTTTGCTTGGCAAAGTAATTAGTTAATTTACAGTGTAATTCTGCCGGGTTAATGATAATTTGACGGTAGGAAGTTAAGGTTAAAGAGTTTCAAATGAAAATAGAAAAATTCCAAGGTTATCTTTAATACGATAACGATATATTTCTGAAAATCCAAAGAAATTAAATTACAAATTAATGTGTAGGAGATGGGAAGTCGATCGTACGGGGAGGAAATGAGTCGACACATTTGAAATCTTAATTATACTGGTAACTTTATTCATCGGGTAGGTATCAGACACGAAAGAAGTAACGATCGAGACAGTAAAATGATTTCGCAAACGTTTCTCGACCTCGACAAGGCCCGTTTCTCGTTCTCAGGACGATCGTTCGTGCTGGACGCCTATAGACCACGATAAATAAATTAATTATAATAATTTATTCCAGATCCAATTAATACATTGTGCTGTTTACATTATACTTAATCTAAATCACACTAATTGAACGTCAATTCTATTTTTCTACGTTAAGGAATACAAAAAAGAATCGACTATTAAAATTTCAACGAATAAAAAATATATTCTTCTCAAATTTATTTATCTGGGTTAAAAAGTTGTCCTCGTCGATAACTTTCGGAATCAACGACGGTCAAAACTGTGGATATGAATTAATAAAAAACCTTCGATACATTAACAATTAAAATATTATTGTCCAAGTGGAAGTAGTTAGGAAATAGCACATTCGTACGATTATCAATGAAGGTTTTTTTCTATTAATTTATATTGAAAGATACGATGACTTCCTATCAAAGATTTGACAAGGTTCTTTATTAGGATAAAAGAAATCATCGCCGTCAATTGGCAAGACAAAGTTTCAGACTTCCCATAGCGTGTGCGTGTACCCGGTCAAGATGGGCCTCACCTGATCACGCATCACGGTAGCGAGAGGCCCGTCATTTTTTCCACTCGATTCTTTTTTATATTCTTTTGCACCCCCTCCGAAGGAAGAGAGTGGTACACGAGAGGGGAAGGAGAGCGAGAAAGAGAAAGAAAGAGAACGGCCGACAGAGCGTCGAGAAAGAGGGGCCAGTACCATGGGGCCCTACCGTCTCAAAAACATCGGCTTAGATCTAATTTTAATCGAGTCTCTCCCGTGAGGCGTGCCGCACGAAAATGGGCCTCCTCGTTCCTCTCTGTCTCGTAGGCAATCCTTTCTGGGCCCCCTTTTGTTACCGGACTGTTTCCCCGTTGCGTGACTACCTTGATTTTAGATTCCTCCTGCAACTGATGTAGTCCTTTTTTAAGTAGCTCCTTCGAGGAATTTCAGTTTACGCTCGATCCCTCGTTTTACTTCGAATCGATGGAAGTACTAACCATCGTTTCATATAAGGCTCAAAATTTTGCTTACCCTTTACACGACCGACGTTACAATCTCTCATTGTTACAAGCCAGAGCGTTACAAGCTAAGAAAAAAAAATTCAATACCACACTGACTCGTTCCACTTTGGAAACTATAAAACGGGTCCTCCGGTCGTCTACATTGACCGGTTTCGCTGTTCAGAGCGAAGAAATTAAATCGAAGAACCGTCGGTGGCGCGGCAACGGCGGAATCGAATGAAAACGAAAACTGGCGATGAATGGGTCAGGTCGGGGCCTCTCTCTTCCTCCGGTGGGTCAGGTGGGGCCCAGCGGGCAGTGCAGCAGCGAGCCTCCCACGCCAAACAAAAGTCCTTAAGCCTTAGACTGAACATGATACCCCATTTACCTCTATGTACTAAATTTCTAAGTCCAATCTCCCTCCCCCTCGACATCTCTTGGCCACCCTCTCTATGGGGGCCTTATGTACATCGGCCGGGACAATGCCCCTTCCTCGTCGTCTTCGTCTTCTCCTCTCTGGCTCTCTTCTCGGCTCCTTCATTCGGAGTTATGTAACCGTCCGTCTGTCCGTCCGTTCGTACGTCTTGGCAGAAAAGCTCTTTCTTCTCTGAATGGGCCAGGATCAAGGAGCACGATAGCTTTCTCGATTCGGTGTGAACGCACTCACTACTCCACGGGATCCGTCCACGCCGGAAGGGGACGATTCTGCGACGAGATTACGAGAATGATCATCCATGGGAGGAATTTTAGGATTGGACATGTCACAGTTGATTTTTGGGACTTATTGGGACCGTTTTAATGGGAGAAGTTTTGGTAGAATTGGTCGATTAACAGTATTTTTGATTTATATGCCGAGATATCTAATTAAATCATATTATTTATATATCTATGACAAATTTAATATTGTTAATAACATGTATTGCAAAGAATATTTGAAATATTCGAGGTATAGTGTTCGTTGTGATATTTAGCGACTGAAAGAGATCCTTATTTGGATTTCTATTTATTAACTGCGATTTATTAGAGGGGTCTAAAGGAATTGCGTCAATGCAAATTAGTCAGACTTCATGAAAGACAGATCGATGATAGTCGTTGGATCCGAAGTGGATCGAATCTCTTAGAATGAGAGTCACTGGAGGTCCGTGTTCAGACATCTCGGGGCTACCGTGATAATGCGTGACAATTCGAATTTACTTGCAATTACCTATGGCCAGGCGATCACGTGATGGCTGGAAAGACGATTAAAGTGCCTCTGTATCAGCACTCTTTTCTCAGCCGCTCTTCTTTCTTCGTCTCCCTCGTTGTATCTTTGTCTCCTTTTTACACGTTCTCAGTCCTTCTCTTTCCTCCACGTATTACCTGTCGACCGTAACTAGTTGACTCGATTCACCTTTCTTTTTTTTTCCCTTCCTTTTTACGACTCCTTGCTTCTACATTTCGTCATTTCATCGGCAGTCCGGCGATCTGTGACGAAAGTAGTCGCACCGCTCTCGATTCTTTCACCCTATCCTCTCACTCTGTCTGTATTTCTTTCTCTTTCTCTTTAGCCTGACTCTCGTGTTGTCTGTTGTTTGACGGATCATTTTTTTTTGCCGAGGAATTTTTTCCCGCTTCCTGGACGAACCGCGAGTGGGATATTGGCAATTTTTGGCCACTCTTCGTCTACTCTCTTTTCAATTCTACGCCCTCCTGACTAATTAATGAAAGAGCCCTGCTTGATTGCCAGAAGCGACGATGTAATACGCCCGCTGCAGATTTAGGATGGCCTCGAAAAACAGATGGGGAAAAAAAACGGAGTAATCTTTTTAACTATTCAAACAACCACGCAGGATTTTTCTCTATCTTTCTTTGACTCTTCCTTTTTTCTGAACACCGGCCACACTTTTTTGTTTCCTCTTTCTGGTTTCCGTATCCATTTTGCGGAAAAATACGGGAAGCCTGTCGCACGTCAAGGGGCAAATCAGGCCCGTTTTTTCGTTTCCTTTCGAACGCCGTCGCGTGGCAGTTTTTTCTGTAAAACGCTCTCGACTACCCCACCTTACAATTCGCCCCTTTCAAAAGCTATTTTAAGTTCAAAGTAAACAAGAAGATGGCAGTAGTAATAGTTAATCTTTTACCATCCAAACGTTTCTCACCTTCATTTTCAATTTATCAACCTACAATGTAAATATTAGTAATCTTTTATTAATTACTATACCTTTTCAAGATACTCTTACCAACCACAAACATCTATCTCTACCTCTATTAATTTCACTTTGAATTCATCAACCCAAAAAGGCCCATTTTCAATTTTCTTTCGAAAAAAAAATCAGAAAGTAGAGCGGACGAACCACAAGAAAGAAAATATTTCCGTCACCCTGCGTCGGTCGCGTGGCAGTTTTCACATGGGGCCCCGATCGCGGCGTAGATTCGGGCCCCTTAATGTACCGGGTGAGCGAGTAAAAAACGGGCAGCAGGTTCGGTAGCCGCGGTATCAGGACGGAGACAGAAGGAGAAGGATTACGTCTACGAAGAGAAAGGGAGAAAGAGGCCCACCGCGATGGCGAGAGGAAAAGAGAGGGGGTACAGGAGAAGCGAGAGGAAAAGAGAGAAAGAGATCAAGGAATAACTAAGAAGAAGCACTGCTCTCTCAGTGGCTGCCGGTCGTAAATCTGTGGCCGGGCCTCATCACCGACCGAATATTCTCTCCCCACTGGGCCTCTCTTCGCGTTTACCCTCTCTCTTTCTCCTTTTTCGGGGCCTCTCTCTTCCTTCCTTTCTTCCTGGCTGCCGCGTTCTCGTCTCTTTCTCTTCTAGCCGCGCAGAGGGGCTTTTATCTCATTTTTTGTTGGCGCGACTAACGAAAATGGGCCCTGCGGCCCCCGGTAGCCGATTCCCTCGGAAATTGAGTAGCTATAAAATTAATTATCCGCCGTACTTTATCGCCCTGCCGTGGTTGGCTTGCACGTCGACGTCCTCTGTTCTTCCCTTCCTCGCTTCTTCTTCGTCTCCTCTTTTTCTTCCTGGGCCTCGCGCTGTCTCCGCGACGATGATCGACGTCCGGAAAAGGTTTAAGGCCCCAGAAGCAGGAAATATCAGTACGATGATCTCAACGACCCAACGGTAGTCGATTTCTGATATATTTTAACACGAATGATCGAAAAGATCGTTGATCACTATTGAACGGTCCCCGGATATTTCAAGGGGCCCAGATCTTTTGACGATCTTTGCTGATCTCTCGATTCCGGATGCGAATCTTTCGACGGAGAGAGGTTACGCGATCTTCGATGATCTTGGACGTTAAATCATTCGGTGTGCAAGATAGTTAGCGGTGGAATTTAATTGCCGATTTAAAGTTGAATTTCTTGACGGTTTATTTTTAGGCCTCTAGCGGCGCCGCTCGACGGACGAGGTAGTAAATTTTTTACGATTCTGATGCCGAAAACATGCAGCTCGTTCTTCTGTCGTAGATATGCCACTCGATTTGTCTCGCTGAGTCCTCGGGTGTCAAGAATTTTGCAAGTTTAAATTTCTACAAATCACACGACTAAGAATAATCTTCTGTTTCGCAAAGTTAAAAAAAGAGTACTATCCTTTCGTTAATTTATAACAATTATATATGAGCTACTGTGTATTATCCGCCATAAAAAGGATCATTTCCAAAGATGGTACAAAAAAGGGATAAATTTTTATCTTAGGAGCAAAAATACTCTTCTTATACTCCGTTCTTTTAGCGATCCTCATTAACTCTTAATTAGCCGATCACAGCGCGAACGATCATTAAAAAAATCTTTACTGGAGACTAGCCAATGAAATAATTACAACGTATACCTCAAAACTTCCATCAAAAATGAAAGAACGCAACCGACGAAACTCGTGAATGTAAATTGTGCGAAAATTTCCAATTTATTGCAATTTTTCATCGACTCAACCTTGAGACTCTCGGGGCCCAGGGTCCCCGTTTTCCCTTTCCCGTCGTCTTCATCGTAGCCGCGATATACGTCGGCCACGTTTTCTTCGTTGTTACTTGATTTTAAAGTCGCTCACGCTGAAATTTAACAGTCCTTAATGAAGCGCTCCTTTCCACGGGCAGGGACGATGTTACGGAATTAATTAGAGAGCCGCTCTCTGCCCCATTTGAGTTTACGAGCGCGGGTTTACGTTAATTATTACCGGGAACTAGTTGTAATTAGTCTTTCTCGAATACAAAATATCGGTTACAATGGGAGAAAAAGAAAAACTCGTGGCAGGGAATTGCGCGTGCTCGTAAAAGTTTTTAATGCCCCATAGACGCAGATTTATTAAAATACGCGACATTCTCAGAACGAAAATTTCCGATTAATACGTTCAACTCGTGTATTAGCTGGCCATCTATACATGTAGAAGAAAAATCAAGAAAAAGAAACACCTACGATTTTTTTCTCGACCACCCTGAACCTTTTTCCGTATTTTTTGTCCATAGCTTTCTGTAACATTTATAGCGATACCAATGACATTTACGAGTTTGCGTTAACGATCTTAGAACGGAGAAAGATTCAGGCGATCCGCGCTTTTCATGAAATCATCGACGCCTGCTTATTAGCGGACTCTTATCGTAAATTCCTCCGATAACTCGTTACGTTGATTCTCGTTGCCGCCGTGTAAGAAGCTTATGCAGTGTTCTCTAGGATCTCTCTCTCTGTTTCTCCTTTTCCTTCCCTCTGGTTTTTTTTCCATTTTCATTGACGAACATCACGGTGCATCGAGAACGGCAGATATGGGATTCGCTTTCAAGTTTCATCGGTGTTTGCTAATGAAGTTGGGAATAAAGTGGCACCGTGGGACGTGATTATTCTGCTCGATGATTTCTTGCTACGTCCCCCGAGGGTAAAATCGTTCGAGGGAATGTTCGAAACTGCCTTTCGTGAATTGAACGATACTATCGATGGGAATTTCATTCAAGAGTGTAAGAATTATTTTTAGACAGTGATACTTAGGGTGTATTGTTTGAAAGAGCTATAGGCAGCTTGATCTTTCAATTATTTCAATTTTTATTAACTTTTTGCATTACGATTTCTACTTTGACGAAGTCACAATTTCTCCCTGTTCCTCTTTCCAGTAATAAAACGTGGAATTAATATTATATATTAGGTAGAAAATTATAGAAATTATCTGATTTTTAATTTAACAGTTTTTGGAATACTTAAAAATATTCTGAACATCTTTATAGAAATATTTTTATATTTCAATCCCCTACAATTTACATAGAATTTTGTAATTTTTCTACATCACTAATTTGAACCCACTACCTCACCCTCAAAAATATTACAAAAATTCCCAATCACTATCTCTTAAAAATCCCAGCAACTTTTACAAAACCCACCGCCCAGAATAAGTCCCAAACCCATTTGAAAATCCACAATAAAATCCCCGATCAACCTGTCGTCTTAAAAACAATACCTCAAATTTCACACACCGCAACTGACAATCCGTCGTAGAAGTTCCTCGACGAACCTTTCCCCAAAAGGTCGAGGATCGCTATGAAGCAGGAAGGAGAGACGATAGCAGGGAGACAGAGGGCAGAGGCTCTTATTTTACGCCGGTATCACACGGTCTTCGTGATCCTGCGAGACAGAAAACTCGGGTAGTCCATCCTACGAAGCCGGTGATGTGTGTTTAAGTGTACACCGGCCGGGCCCAGCGCGGACCGGCCGCCTTATTTCTATCGGCGGGCCCCTCTATTTCTCATTTTCTCTCCCCGTAAGGGGGATAGAGGGCCCCGCGGGGTGAGAGGGGGGGAGCCCTTGCTCACTTCCTAGGGATGCTGCCCCCGAAAGTCAGGTTCCCATGCCCTCTCATCGTCTTCTCTCTCGTGCTAACGTACGAGCTGGGCCTCTCTTTCTGGACCACCGGGCCCAGTCTGCCACCTGTCCCTGCGTCTGGAAGGAGCAACCATGTCTTCCTACATGTAGAACATGCATCGTGCTTGCTCCATTGTCTCTTGTTCCGGCTTCTTCTTCTTCTTCGTCGTCGTCGTTTTCGTCCTTTTAACTATACTTCTTTCTGCTCCCTTTTCTACTACTTGCCTCCTTGCACGTTCCTTGGCTTGGCCTTTCCAAAGTTCGAGACGAGGATGATTTGAGACTGCTTCGAAGAATTTGGATTGAGTTTCTTTAGAGATGAAATTGGAAGTGGGAATTTTTGGTAGGAGTTGCGGAATGTAAATTATTAGCTACTTGGTGCAAAGTGGAAGTAGATTAGAGAAATGATTAGAAATCTTAGGTAAAATATTTGAAGATACAGTTTCTAAGAAGCTATATTTGTAGTTCTAATCAAGGACTCATACTTTCGAAGAAATCTCATTAACGTTCCTGAATAAAAGCATGTCTCAAAGCAGGTCGAAACGAATCCGATCGTTATAACTGTCGAAGAATCTTCCGGTTTCGAGGGAGATTCTACCTGATCTTCCAGTTGCAACCCCTTGACTCTCGTCTGCCCGACGAGACTTTCCTATAAAAATTATCCCGCGGGGCGAACCCGTAGGATTGATTTAGGGAGCTAATGACGAACCGAGCCAGCCCTCCCACACGAATCAGGATGGCTTCCATGGGTTCTCCGCTCCCAAAGGTATTTTTTACCTGGGCCCTCAACGGCCCTGCCGACATCTGGTCAGATTTTGTTTCACAAAAAAGTCCAGAGAGTAGACTCTTATCAAACACGTACTTCTCGCCGGGGGTTGCGCCCTGGCTGTGGGAACTATTTAAAGGCTTTCCATTTGGCCCTGATTGCTTTCACCCGGAATCATTTTCCGGTCGTGTAATACGAGTTATTCTTTGACCAAGGGACGATACGTTAAACACTCCCTCGAACACCCTCGATTGCCGCGTCGAATAATATTTTACAGATATTCCAATTTTACTTTGAAGGGTTTTTTATTTTTAAAGAATTTTATAATTTTAATTATACGAAATTCAACTCTCACATTTAAATCTCATAATAAATAATAAATTTTTAATATGGACTTGAAAATCTCTACAAGTCTGAACAATTAATATTTGTGGGCGATGTCAGTCATCGCAGGTAAAAAGAACCCCCGAAGACCGGGCGCAAATTAAACACGATGATGTCAGAAGCAGCCGTGAAAAACTGCTGAATAAACAAGAGTCAAAAAATATTTTCCACTTAGTCTATCCAATGGGGCACCATACCTATTTTGAAGGCAACGTTGATATACATCGGAATAAACGGTGCACCATATATGGTCGATTTCATGACGAAAAAAAAAGACAGAAAAAAGTAGACATCTCTTTCTCTCAAGAAATTTCTTCGCGCCACGCGCAAGTGGTGCTTTTTTTCCACAAATTCCGCCATGGACAATCCCTACTTTTTCTCTCCGGCACACGCCACCCCTTTTTCACCCCCTGTACGCGTGCCTTCATCGGCCCCTTTCACCTCGACAGAATTTTTTCGCACAAAAAATCCAGGCAGATTCGAGAACACCCCAATGAACAGACAGTCGCGTGCAAACGTGCTTTTCGTTTCTCCAAAGAAGCCTAAAGAACGAAGGGACAACGCACGGTGGGTTGCTTTTTTGTGTCACGAAATTTATGGATTTTTCGGAAATTCGGAAATCCAGGGGTGCGCTTCCCCTTCCGGGTTTCTCTCTGTTTTTTTTCTCTCCACCTTTCGAGGGCTCGATCGATCTAAAAAAAGCTCGCAGCTTCCTTCCACGCGCCACATGGCTCGTTGTTTTTTTTCCTCCTCTCCTTATTTTCCACCCCTCGTATTCCAGCCCCGATACGACGGACCCCTTTGTACGTATTTGGGCCCTGCCCAGCGTCCGGCAAAATTCGAACGTTTTTTTTCTCTTCTTTCATTCTCCTTCCCTCTTCTTCTTTAGCTTCTTCGCCTCACCCCTCGATTGACCGGTGGTAGAGGGATGAAGAGGAAAAAAATGGTTTCATTGAAAATTTGCCTAACCGTCGAAACGGTGATGGCTGGGCCCTACGTCGATGACAATGGGCCTCTCTTGATGGTAGAAACGCAAAAAATGGTCATTCCTCTAACGTTTTTCATGCTCGGCGTAAACGGTGGTTAGATTTTCCTTTGATGGAAATTATGTTGCGTCCTGAAAATTCGATGATCTTTGGAAAATCGTCGGTTTTATGGATGTGCGATTTTTTGTCGATGTCACCTAGTTGTTTTTTTGCTGGCGAGCACGAGTCTATGTCGATTCCTTTTCGTGGAAAAAGTAGAGCCGTCCTTTTTGGAGGTTGGTATGTGTCGTAATTAATTTTGAAGTGGGAATCAATTGGAATTTTTGCTCTCTGCCTGTTTTTCCTAATTAAACGGAACTATGGTCCTCGACAGATCACGGCTCTCGTCCCTTGGAATATTATTTTCCAACGTAGGATTATTAATTGAATTTCCTTTCTTTCTGCCGCCGTGAAAACAGAAGGCGACGATTGCTCGAATAAAATTGAACGCAGGAGGTAGATTTTATTTCTTTGTCACAGAAAAACAGTAGGGAGTTATTCATAGTACAATAATTGTCTATTTTTAATCATCAAAATTAATCAAAATGCCTTCAGCCCTTTCCAGTAACTCTTCCTCTACATCCAATTCTCTAATTCTCAATGTTCTATTGCATTTATAAACTAAAACAGTCGATTCCAAACAAAATCACCACAGATATTAAAATTACAAAAGAAAAGTAAAGATCAAACGAATCCTAATTATCACCGACCGTAAGCTGTTCACGCAAAACCTGTTAGAAATTCGGAATTGCAAACCCTCCCATATTCTACGATTTTCAACAACCCTCCTCGTCCCCCATAGAAAGGAAGGCTTCCCCGAAAATCCGCTTTGCGACATGCATTTTGTGCATGCGCATCATACGCGCTATTATGCATTCAGAGACGACAGGCCACGTTTTTCCTGTTGGCAGTTCGCGCTCGCTCTCTTTCGACGTCAGAAGAAGCCGAGGATCGACGTGGAATTTTTGACAGGAGGCCGAAACCCCGGATCAATGGGAAATTTGCACGGCTAAACGGATTACAGATGTTTTCGTACCCGGACGTACAATGGAAAGTCGACTCGGAGGCGATTCCTTGATTCCGGATGAATCGAAAATTTTTGAATTCTACTCCCTCCTTTCTCTTTCTCCTTCTCTCTTCAACCTTTCTGTCGAACGTTTCTACTTCCTTTCTCGATGATACGCGTCAGGATACACTGAAAGAATATTTCCTGAAGGTATGAATAATCCGTGGCCTAATGCCGCGTAAACGTCGACCGTTTTCCTTCATTTTTTCCCCTCTTCGC
This sequence comes from Cerceris rybyensis, assembly GCA_910591515.1. Lineage (NCBI taxonomy): Eukaryota > Metazoa > Arthropoda > Insecta > Hymenoptera > Crabronidae > Cerceris > Cerceris rybyensis. The sequence continues at coordinate 3,426,164 of OU342801.1, read as the reverse complement.
TTTTTATCCTGGAACCCCGAGGACATTCGGCTTCGGCTTTTGCTTAGCACGTGGTCTCTATGATTCTGAAACGCTCGATCTTGCTAGGATTTTCGGCATACTGTATTTTGATCCCCGTTTTTTCAATTGGAAATTCCATTTTCACGGTTTCTCGTGCAATTCTTTCGCTTGCCTTTCATATCTTTGGTTCTTGGTCCTTTTAATATCAATCATTTAATGTTAGGTTATGCTGGTGATTAGGAGAGTGGTTTGAACAAAAAATGTAATGAGTTTAATCTATCAGTTAGGAGGATTAATAATTGAATCGTTTAAGGAAGTTGATAACTTAAATCCTCGCCGCAAACAAAGCACCAAGAATCTCAAATAGAAGAATAAATGACCGCCTCGTACGATTTCTTCTGAGAATTACGCAAAAAGTCAGAATTAATTACTGAAATAACAATCTAACCATGATTTCTGATGTAGCGCAGAACTTAACACTATATTAATAGCGTAGAAATAATTTAATCATGTCGTGACCCACTGATATTGATATTTTAATCGTTTTTGAATAACGTCAGAATTTTTTAGTCGATTTATCGACAACGAATGACACTTGTTATTGAACGACAGGGGTTAATTAAACTCTTGCCTTAATTACCGACACAATTACCCTAGTATTAAAAGTTCTTTCATATATCTTTCTAAATATTAATGTTCTTTAAAAACGAACTGTGACTGACCCACAACCCAAAAAGCTCTATTAATTAATTAACCAATTGTAGATTCAAGTTCAATAGCCCAGACACCTCCATAAATTCCCAATGAACTCGTACAATCGTTAATTTCGAAGATCCATCACCGATAAAACGAACACTTACGAAATACTCTCTTGCGAAATATTTGGCGTAGACTGGCAATCGTTCCCCAGGAAATTCTCTCCAGTGTTTTCTCTATCAACGAGTCTTTTTAAGCCACAGTTACGAGGCGGTCTTAATCACGATAAATCATTGACACCAACTCCGGCCTGATTGCAAAACCTTTCCAACAGCAATGGTGTCGAGCGTTATATTGCCACGCATCACGATGATTGATCATGCTTGTATTTATATCTCCGGCATATGCGTTTTGACCCTGCGACTCTTCTACCGCATTTCGAAGCCTTCTTTTCCACCCGGATACCTGAATTTCAGAATCGAATTTAAATTTAATTCAAATCAATGACCAACATGATCCAAAGCCTGCCATTCATAAACAAGTCAAGATCGGAAAATATGCATATCAGCACGTTAAACTACACTCTTTCACGATTAAAATGAGCTAAAGAACATCTTCCTACGACCTCCAGAAACCGAGGGACGTTAATTCAAAGTGAACCCTGCACCGTCCCCCTGACCGCCCAGACCCCTCATCGAGGAATCTCCCAAAAATCGGACACCATCGGCTTTAAAATTAAATATCTCGCTTGTTCCTGGACCGATTGTAATGAGACTTTTTTCTACGTGTTCCTGAGACTTCTGGCTTTCAAACTAACTATATATTATCAACAAAATCATCCTACAATTATTAGTTTCCAACTGAGAGGCTCGAGAAGGAAAGAAATGTCTCCCATACGTAAACAAGTCAAGATCGGAAAATATACATATCAGCACGTTAAACTACACTCTTTCACGATTAAAACGAGCTAAAGAACATCTTCGTACGACCTCCAGAAGCCGAGGGACGTTAATTCAAAGTGAACCCTGCACGGTCTCCCTGACCGCCCAGACCCCTCATCGAGGGGCCCTCCCAAAATCGGACATCATCGGCTTTAAAATTAAATATCTCGCTTGTTCCTGGACCGATCGTAATGAGACTTGTTTCTACGTCTTTCTGAGACTTCTGGCTTTCAAATTACGTCAATGAAATCATCCTACAATTTTCAATTTTCGACGGAGAGGTCCAAGAGGGAAAATTGAGGTTCACTCTCTTCGATCAGCAAAGACGGATAGCTCTCTGCTTCAGCCAATTCTCCAGTAACTTGTCGTAAAAGATTTCCTAGTTGATAACATAGAAATAAAATTCCCACGTGTGAAATCCACCCCAGATAAACAGATAGAACAATAACCGACGGACTTCACACCTACAGTCTCTAAAGGGAAGATAGATGGGTTTGCAGTTTTGTACCGCTTAAAAAGTTATTCCAACGGACAGAGGTGACAGTGACGAAACGGCCGAGACAAAAATCGGGAAGGGAACTCAAGAGCGAGAGACAGAGAACACGAAAAGAGAGCTCCGTTTCTACAAAGCAGGTCAACGTAAAAGACATCGAAGAGTGGCGCTCTGCACTTGTTTCAAACTCGTCCAGGGGGTCTGTATTTGGGATCGGCTCGCCATCGGCCAGTCCCAACACGATCCTTGGTTTTGGGCCACCCCCGAAAAGTCGAAGCAAGCGAGATCAAACGAGCCGGAGGCTAGGAGTTCCTCTTTTTCTTTTGCACTCCCTCGCTTTCTCCTCTTTCTCGATGTTTATTTGCTTGTTTGCTCGATGGCTTGGACACGTGGAACTCCATGGGGCCCTGGACAAACTATCGGGACACTGGGGAACCACTTGAAGTAGAAATTTCGCAGGTCGGTTTGTTGTCACTTGTGATCTTAGAAATTGAAATATTTAGTTGTGATTTTTATTCTCTTGATATCAAGTGTTATAATTTGTTAGTAATGAATTTTATATTTCTGTTAATTAATTCTTTGCGCTCGGCTTGGAACTGAGAACTTGGCTTTTAGGGTTGATACTCTCGGCTCAAAAATTGAGAAGCTCTTACTCTTACCCTTTTCCTTGTTCAGTGTCGCGTGGGTTTCCTTCAGAAATTTTCATCTCTTATTCGTGAGAGTGGACTCCGCTTGGTAATGCGCTCTGCGATGAAAATTTTATCAAAAACGTGGCACGTTCCAAAGTGTTCTCCCTTCGTTAATGCATCACCCTGACGAAAGACGTAGAGAAGAAAAAATGCTCTCGGTCGATCGCCCATCGATTCATTTATATTTGTTAATAAATTTTTTCAATTACACTGCCCTTGTTTTCGCTGATTCGTGAAAATCGGAGTTTTGTTTTTTCCATTGGAAGTTTCTTATGAATAATGTACTCGTTTCCTCGCGCACTGCGTACGAATTTATTCCAAGGAATATTTACCATGGCAAAAATACCAATGAAAAATCGAGGTAAACAAATACCTCCACGAAGGGTTGCATACGTAATAAAAGCCGGGGGCGTGGGAGTTCGCTGTGCAATCAGAATTTTTTTATTTCCTATTCTGATATTTAATTTCATTTAATACATTTCTTCGTGCAGCTCTACAACAAATATCCCAGCCGAGGTTGGGACAGAAAGAAAAAAACTGGGAAACTCTGGCGAAAAACCAACCCCTGAGAGATCGCAGCTAATTTCGTTGGGTGGAAGGAAGACGGGGAAAAGAGAAAGAAACACCGAATTTCCCTCTAATCAATCCATGTCGCATTATGCACTTGCAATTTTTCACTTGCCACCCTCGAAACGTCGAAGGAGACTCTCGAGAAAGTCCTTCGAGGAAATTCGGTAAAAACGTCCCACTATTTTTTCCCTCCGACCGCGAAATCTACCGTGCTTTTTTTCCATCCCTTGACAAAAGAGAACACGGAAAAGGGGAATACCAGGACAATCGAACGATCGGCCGCGATTCTTCTGTCTTTTTTTCCCTCTCGCGCGAAATCATTTCTCCTTGGATAGCAGAAAATGTGTATCGAATGAAAATTGACTGAGGAATAACGGAGGGAAAAGAATTTAATCTTGGTTATGAGAGATTTTTGGTAAAATATTTATAGTAACCTGAATTATATAGAGAAATACTTAAAGCAATAGATCCTAGACGAAATCACTGTAATATTTAACCGCAAGAAATCAAAAAGAAATCTCCCAAAGATCCAAATACTTCCACCCCTAATTTCTTCACAATATACTTTATATTAATTGCTCTCAAAGAGTTAACTTGTTCAGTCCACCGTTTAAAAATTCAACTCTTCATCCCCATTGCTAGAATGGCTCCAATTTCCCTTGACATTCCAGTGATCAGTAACACCTTCCACGTCGTAACAGTAACGACGTCTATGGTGGTATCGTTGGCGTGTGCCCCTCGATGGGAAAGGGTTCCCATTCCTGGCCGATTTGCGGAGGGCTCAGGCTTTGTCGCTCGAACCAATTTGGGTATTGAACTGCAATCGAAAAAAGGGGTTCCATTTTGCCGTTCGGCGTGTATACAGATCTACCTCGATAGCATTGTCGTGGCGGTATTGAGCCATCAAAATATTAAGGGTGGCGCGCGCTCTCTGGTTCGCCACAGGTGCATCGATTTCTTTTTTTCGGGGTCCCATTGTGATCGCGTGTTTCTTCACGCCATAGAGGAAGGAAAAAGGGGTCCAGCATCGATTGATCGCGCCTCGTTATTTTGCCGATCGATTTGTACCTCCCATGTAACTTCGGAACGTGCCCACTTTCTTTGTAGGGGGTGACTTTTCGCTGGTGGTTTGTTTTCTGCTTTGTTTTAGAACCTTTGGCTATTCGCAGTTTGATTGGAATTTTGCTATTGGAATGTCTTTTATTGTAGCTCCTGTTTTATTTATCTCTGAGGGATCAAATGGAAGGATTGAGTTTTTTTCTGGTTTTAAATAAATCGAAGAATTCCTTTTTGGTATTGATACAATTTGATTTATTTGAGATGTCAGGAAATTTGAATGTGAAAAGATTAATTGTTTTTTTTGAGAAAGTATTGAAGTATATTTATAAGTAATAAATACAATATTATCTTTGGAGGCTGTTGGGGAAAGTTTATAGAATTTAGATCTATTTGAGGAGTACTTTTGAAAAGAAACTCGTAAAATGTGGTAAAAGGTTCAGCGACTCGTTAAAAAAACTTGGCAGGAGGCTTTTGTGGAACTCAATGAAGAATCGTGCGAGGAAAGCCGAAGAAAAGGGCAAAGTTAGGCAAATCGATCGATAAGTATAGGGTACGGATCAATGGGTAACAGCTTGGGCCCTTTCGAACCCTTTTCTGGGTCGAGAAAAGAAAAAGAGGGGTCCCTGATTAAATTGGTGCACTTGTCGATGATGGATCGTTGAACGATAATTCTCAACAATGGTTCACGCCTTTGAAAAAAAGAATGCCACGTATCAACGTTCTATCTATCCTTTAAAATTTCTATGCAAATTAAAATTAAATTACACTTCAAAGTCGAATCAACAGTCACTAATCATTATATCAATTTATATTCTAAAGAAATATTAAGAAAAAGTAATTGAAAAAAAGAAACCATACACTATAAAACTCCCCTAATTGTTTCCGACACTTGTAAATTCCAATTCACCACACCGTTTGCTTTCCAAAAATTGTGCCGTTCTTCGATGACCGGGAAGGACCCCATGGTTTCTCGGTCACCTGGCCATTCGTGACGTCAGAACGAGAGAAAGCACCCCGTCACTCCATCGAGGGCTGGCCGTGCATATTTGTAGGACCCCCATGAGTTCCCATGACCTCGTCTGACCTCGTCGGCTAAGGTGTTTCCGCGCAAACGACTCTTTTTCCCTCTTCCTCGAGGGTTGACCTTGGTCAAAGGTCACGCATATGTTTCCAAGATTCTCTGCGACTTCTCGCATTGGGTGAAGATTTTTCCCAAAAATTTCGACAACTCCCTACTCTTTCAAATTTCCGTTTACAGCGAGAATTCTTATGGGGGTATTGAGATAATAGTCCAACGGGGATTGAGGGGTGGAGAAATAAGATAATGTCCTCAGGCTCTTCGTAGATTTCGCTCTCACAGCCATCTTTCTCTGGGTGGCCGTGTGTCATGGTGATCGAGCACTTTGCAGGAGAGAAAAAAAAACAGTCGACTTTTCGGTTAGACGATCTTGACCGTTGGTGACACCGCGATGACCCCGAGGTTTTGACGAGGATCGTTGAGTAATTTGGAAACGCCTTTTCGCAGCAAACGGAATTGGCACGTGCGATTTTTTTGTAGGGATGCGTCCCTTGGAATTAATTTTTTTCTTTGCCGACAGATCTTTAGAAGACCCAAAATTAAGATGAGTTAATTATAGAATTGTAAAATGATATAAGTACTTGCAGAATTATAGAATTATAAAATTGTACTACACTTTGAAAAGTTCCCATTTGTTTAAATTTTACTGAAAATTCTACCTGCTCGGCAAGAGAACAGATAGAAATTTAATTAAAGAAAGTTGTCAAGAGACAGTCGTTAATAGAATTGACAATTAACTCGTACAGGTTGGTAAACGTAATTCCAACAGAGGGTCAAAGCATCGTAAAAGAAAGAAGTCGAACGATCGGCAAACACAACATGGAAAGAAAGGACTGCCGAGAATCCTCGTGGAGGATTACATCCTCGAAGCGCGTGCCCGTTTCACTTTTTAGTCCTCTTATCCTGCCGGCATAATCTCTCGCGCAGAATGCAATTACGTGCGTGGGGGCCCTTCGCAGACCCGAATAGCGGGCCCAATAAAACTTTACCATCGTCCTTTCATCGGCTCTCCGTCCTCGAAAGAGAAAGGGGTGAAAGGAAAAATCGAGGTAGGCCATGGTCGAATCCTAGCTTACGGAGGAGCTTAAAACAGGATAATCGCTTCGGACTCGTTCTCTCTCTTTTCCTCCCTCTTAGAGGGAAGGCCCCGTAATGCCCCTTTTTTCGAAAGGAAAGGATTAAAGGTAGGAAAAAAAAGAGGGAAGCAGTTTCTCGCGACTGTATATCGTAAAGTGAAAATTCGTACCATAAAACCAGGCGCAACCCTTTCCTCGCTATTACGGAAGCCCACACCTTCTTCCACCCTTTACTTTTAACCCCTTCGAGAGGTCCAGTCTCAACCCTTTCGACTTTGGTCACCCAGTGTTTTTGTTCGACGTCTCCCTATTTTTTTTTCCTGCGACCAACGTCGAATTTTCAACGAACGCCCTGCTTTTTTTTCTATCGAGGGGGATGTTTTTCGAACGTGCTGGGCCAACAACGTCGTTGTTGCTTTTGCACGGTTCCTTTTGACGGTCTCGATGGTAACGGAATGATCTTCGGTTCCTTTCTACAGCGCCACTTTGATTTTTTTTCTCCCTGTCTTCTCTCGTGCTCTTTCTCTCTCTTCCTCCCTCTTCATCCCCCCATCGAAGGGAAGCACGGATATGGCTGATTTTCTGGAATCTCCGTACCGTTCGCAAAAAAATCTCCTCGGTCTGCCTCATCCACGACCATGACGGACTGTTCGTAATGACTGGGCGAAATGTGCCACCGTGATGGTGGTGGATAGAAAAAAAATTCTGCTGAGAGGGTAATTTGTCGTATGCCGTTACGAATAATGTTTGGACACACTGTCGAGGAAAATGAAAAAAGGGGACCCCCGTAAAGTCCTTGGATATTGCACCTTCTTAACGTAACACCCGCCGAGTGATACCTGCTTTGTGCAAACAATTCTTCCATTGCTTGAAGTCCAAACATTATAAATGAATGGGATCAAAGAATTTTTTAGAACTATAAAATACTCTCAAACCCTCAAGATAATTTTAAAGTCTCATTACCCTGCTTAATTCACCATCTTCTACCCCTATCTAATTATCTTTTTAAAACCAATTTGAATCGTTTCTTCAACGATTTGAAGGAAATTAAAGGAACTTGCTACGATTTTTCGTCACTTCGTTCGATCTTTCCGTCGTTACTCAATACCGGGTGTCACGAATTCGAAAGGAGCCAGTCCCGCCACGCTTTGACGGCCGTCCCTAATTCGTCCGGGCGTGGAGTCTGCGTGCGGGGGCCGAGAAATAAAAAAAAAGAGGGAGATGAAAAACATGGGGCCCAAGTGAGTGTTCTCTCGCGTTGCGAGAAGTCTTTCGGCGAGGTGGAGACTGTCAGTCCGTGACCGTGTCTCATGGACCACCGAAAATTCTCTGCTTTTCCATCCCTAACGGATAAAGGTTCCCCATTGACGGCGTTTTTCTTTCGTTTGAATTTTATCTCCCAATCGAAGCTTTGGATAACGCGGATAATCCTCCAGGCGAGAATCTTTATTTGGAGAATGCCGTTCGATTTGTTCAATGGATTTCTAACGTCTAGTATTTTTTAAGGTGGAAATAAAGAATGAATTTTTCTTAGGGGATGATAGTCACAATGACGACAGAATATTCTATCGTCTGTCTTTAATTGGAGTTGCAAAATATGTCCTGGAAAAGAAGACACCTTGGATTTCTGTACCGATCGTTGAGTTCTCCCACGGACCCCATCGCGAAGAAAAATCGAGAATTAAGTCCCCTGTCGTGTAACCGTGACGAACTCGCGGCAGATCGGGAATAAAGAATTCACCTCTTTTTCGCGGCTATCATTAATCTCCGCGGTTAAGTGGAGTCGCCGTGAAAATATTTGCATATCGGGTTGCAGGCATAAGCGTTTCGAGCCAGTTTGATCGATCGTGTCGGTCTGAGTGAAGAGCAGTGAAGAAGGTAAAGATGAAAAGGGAGAGAGTTTAGAGAGGGTAGGATAGATAGTGCGTAAAAGGGAGATTTAAAAAATAGGTAGAGAGTATGCAGCCACGATAGAAGTGGAAAATCGTCTTGAGGTCCCCGCAAGGGCCCCAGAAATCATTGTCATTCAAACGACACGTAAGTACACCGAAGATCGGACGGTTGAAATTAGGACGGTCCTCTCTCCCCGTCTCTCCTCTCCTTGTCTCTCTCCCGGGGCCCCTGATTCGGCTGGTTTGCCCCTCAGACAAAAGTTAGGGCCAGCCATCGGGGTCCACGGAGTTAAACAAGACGGGCAGGAACCGTGATGACGTAGAAAAAAAGAGAAGAAAAAGCTTACGAAGGGGATGTTACGTTCCTACGTGCTTGGACCATATGCAGATCAGGGGCACAGATGCTTGGAGAGCGAGAGGCAACGTGTGCACGAAAAATCCGGTTTTTTGGTGGGGCGCTCCTAACAGACCCTCTTTGCAACGAAAGTAGAAAGAGAAAGAACTACAGGTATAAAGAGAAAGAAAGGTGAAACGTTTCGCGTTGACCGTCATTGTCGACTGACCCGATCGTTAGATCCAACCCCCTCCTCAAATCTTTCTTACTCGATTTCTTTAACCGAAACTTTCATTCGGATGATCCACAATCCAAAAAAAAAAATATATATCTTCCCTATTAATACCCCTCTTTCTTCCACCTCTATTTCAATATCCAAGTGCCGATTTACCGCGAATAGAAAACCACAAATTACCATCCATCCATCCTATCTGCTCCATACTACCAAGGATAATTCCATTGTAACGAGGAAGAATCTAAAGAATGTCGAGATTCTGCTTTATTACAACGAATTACACGGATACTCAGTCTCCATGGAATGCGCTCGTCGATTTGTCGAATATCGAGTCGATCGAGGAACGCGTGTGTTCTACTTGAAGCGTTCGAAAGCCACGAGACCGTACGTTTCCTCCGGATATCGGCATTGTCGATTTCTCACGCACGAGCGCCGCGCAAAAAGCAATGGCGGCGGTGGCGACGACGATCTCCTCGCCACCTCGCTGATTTCACCGATCATTATCCTCGAGCACGTACACGCATCGAGTCGTGGGGCTGCTCCTCGTGGACACGAGATCGGAGACAATCCATAGTTGGTACGCTTGTCGCCAATCAGGGTAGACTTTGAACGACAAAACGGCCACGATCCACGCTCCGCTGCTTTTCGGTATTGGAAGTGAGGTTTGGCCACGATGGAATGGCCTGCCGTTCCTGTCGATGTCCGGCTACGCTTGGTTGCTTCTAATCATAATAAAACGTGCCAAGGTGCCTACTTGCGCGGACACCTTAAAGCCCGATTTCTATCTCTTCTGGTTGCGATCACTTTTTGTCTATTTTCCTCTATCTTTCTCCGTTGTTCTTTTTTCTCTGTTGGTCTTGGTTCTTCGTGTTTTCCTACGTTTTGGTTGGTGTCTATGGTGAAACGTATCGAGGAAGAATTCAGAAAGATTTTGGAGACAAGAGGAACACCTTTTATGGTGAAAGATCGGTAGGCAAATGGAGATATTACGCGACGATAAGTTGGAATAACGAGAGTACCTTTTTTTTGGCGAATCGTTCTCCTCCTGTTGAGGCGAGAGAGGAGGATTGGATGAAAGAGCGAAAAGGTACCCCTGGTGCGAAAATGGCCCGAAACGCGGACATATGGCAGCCGTGCGATTCCTTTCCGCTTGGCTCGACAGGAGAGCTCATTTCCGAAAATCGTTCTTTTTATCCTCCTCCTTTTTTCTTCACTCTCTGCGAGTCTCGCGATTCGTCACTGCTCGTTCGCACGAATAGCCAGATAATTATCATCCTACGTCCTCGAAATTCAACGACTTTTGTCCGAGGCTCTCTTCTTCCTTGCGGCAATCTGCAGTGGAACCATTTGCTCCTCGATGCACTTTTCTACAATTTAAAAATCCATTGAAAATATAAAATTATAATTCTTCATACAAAATCCATCGTTTTAAACTGTTGACACTTAAAGAATTTTCCAAATAATATTGAAATATCTAGATACCGTGAGAAATAGATACGAAATCACTCGGTGGATAGTGATTAAAATAATATATCGTAAATTAATACCTAATCTTAATATCCGAGAGTGTAATATCGAATTGCACCGCAGCAAGAAGCCGCATTAATAACATCTGGTATCGGGAAGCAATTAATCGACAGACCACGCGAAAGAAGTAGATGTAACCACGGAAAATGACAGCAGCTGTCATTTATCGAGGGATACCGTAAACATAGGATGAAAGAAGAGATGAAAAAAAAAGAGAAAAGAGGGAGGGAAAATCACAACAAGCCAAAAAATCAAATATCTCCCGACCTACCGTCACCGATACGTCCCTCGGAGAATCTCGATGATTTTTATCTCCCTTTATAAGCATCGTATACGCATCCCCCCTGTTTCCAACCCCCATACAATACTACGTAAATACCATAGAGAGGAAAATAAAAAAGAAACAGAGCAGCAGAGGGTGGAAAAACGATGAAGAAAAAAAAAGAAGGACCGAAAGAAGCAACAGCAACAACGGAATAGAACATTGCGGAAAAAAAAGTCGGTCAACCGCAGACAGCGCGAGTCAGGGGGTTGCAAAGAGAGGGCTGGAAGGGGGAGGTGAGAAGAAAGACGAATTGAGTCGTGTCGCACGGTGCATTTCGCAAAAAAAGGGAAGTAAAAAGGAGTGGAAGAAAAAAAAAAGAGACAGAGAAATCGCAGTTTTTCTCGGTGGCGCCAGAAACCTCTCCTTTTCAAAAGTACCCTCTCTTCCTTTCTCTCGGACCTTGTGGAAAAAAAAGACAGAGTAGGGGGGAAAAAGATTAACACTGGCAAAAACCAGTAGCAACACCGGTTCTCGAGTCACTCGTGGAGTGTTAAGCGCATCGTGGAATGGAAAAAAAGAAAGAGATACCCAATCGTATCCAGCTAGAAGGAAGAAGGACGAAAATGAAATTGTGGCGTCACTTTTATGGAGACGTTACACGGCTCCGTGGGTCTCTGACAAATTTCGACTTTTCACGTGACACGCGCTCGCGCAACAAAACCCCATCGATGTTTTTCGTGCTTCCTACGATCACGAGGAGATGATCGTTTGGAGAAACGTGTACCTGGAAAACGATGCGTCACTTTGCACCCGGGGGTTGCGTCTTTGAGACGCGAAAACGATGGTGCAGGAGGCGAACCCTGTGACTTTGCGTTTTTCTTGTATTTTTTCGAGGGTGAAAAACCTGCGGGATGATCCATGGGTTACTGTGGCGGTTGAGTCTACTGATGTTGCTAATTTCCAGTGGCATTCGTCAAACTTAATTGCACTTTTTTCAAAGTTTGAGGATTTCTAAGAATTTTCAGTAAGGTAGAACTGCATTTAATATTAGAAAAAATAGAATATTCTTCATTTCACTTTGAGACAATAGAGACAATACAATGGTATTGTAATTTGAAGTAGAAGTGCAAGTAAATTAAAATAGAAAATTGTATAATGTTTTACGTGGTGCTACTGTAAATTGAGTGGCTTCAAATTATTTAGAGGTTTAACAGTCGTAAGAATTTTTAATTTAGGTTCCTCAGCCATTGCGATTATTTATAACCATTCCCACAGTAATCTCTCCGTGGCAAATTGTTAATCGTGGTAATAGCTTTACGCACAATAGTCTCAAATTACACGACGATCAAGTGCGAATAATGTTCAATAACTGGTCGAATAATATTCCAAGTTCTTTCGAAACGATTCATCGTCATACGCGAGTAAGAAGAGTACCGATTGCAAGAGGAAGTGAGCAAGGCTCTCTTACAAAATTTCAACCGGCCGATTCGATATCCGTTTTTCTGCCTGAATTGTCCGCGAAACCTTTCACGAATCGAGACGGTGATTCGTTATGCAAGATCGCGGATATTTCTTCTTTTCGAGGCGATACAGCGACGTGGAGCGCTAGAACAGTGAAGTTTATTGTTTAGCCTATCCTTATATGGACATTAAAAAGGAATCGATTTGAGAAATCGCTTCGATACTTTTCTTTTCTTATGTAGAACAGGCTACGGTGGATTAATTGCATACGTGTTCGATAAAATATGAGACGCCAAGGAATTTCTATGGCGTGGGATACCGTAGAACCACTCTTGAATTTTTAGAGGGTTCCATTTCCAATTAGTATTTTAAATCGTAGAACTACTGGCGTTTTATCAATTATATTCAAATATACCGAACAACTACATTGAAGACAAAGAAATGAATAGGTGAGAAAGTCATTTAGTTTGTATAAAATAGAAATAAAATATTTATTGCAGTTCTAACAATTTGGAAAATTTAAAAAAAAATTGAAACCCGCTGATTTTGACTGATGTGATAGTTGTAGAGTTAAAGCAGAGGATCTTAGTTAATTTTTTCCTATAAGAAAATAACAATTCTATTGTTTTCCTATAATTTCTAAATTTGGCAAAAATGCAATTGATGAAATGAATTGTTTAACTTCACAAAAAGTCAGAGAAACTCTGCATAATTAATTGATGTGTAAATTGTTACTATTTTTCATTGTCAACGATAAAGAATAATCTCAGAAGGAACCGGTAGGATAACGGACACGCATGGCGGCCATTTCAACCCCCGTTGCATCGAAAATCTTGTAAATGAGCTGGCGGATAGGGTGCGAAAGAAAAAGAGAAGAGGAGTCGAGCGAAAGAGTGTCTTAGCCCGTATCTTAGACGTATCTTGAGACGGCTAAAAAAGAGTGACATAGAACGAGAGGGAGCGCTCTCGAGAGTCGAGTGAACAAAAGGCGAAACGAGGAGAAAAAGAGAAGGGAGGGAGGGAAAGGAAAAATCACGGGCGTAATGTTGCACGAAAAGTAGTCTTTTTACATATTTATATCGACTTAATTGCCGGACAAGCTGCCGAGAGGAAGTCTGCTTGAAATTTTGGGACTTACGGTGGTTGTTGAAAGGGTGGATTATCCTTCAACCCTTACATTACAATTCTGCTCTTTTTACTACACCTTTTCCAATAGAATTTTTTACTTTATTCTATTTTTCGACTTAGAATTAAAATGTAAGGGGCCAATTAATAATTTACTTCGTCGAGTGAAAAACAATCTTTATTTAAAAATTTATAACACTTTTACAAGTTCTACAAATTCGAATTCTCCATTTGTCATTCCCCAATCGCAGGTGCGAGTCTGCAAACATGAAAACGCTTCATTGAGAATTTTGATAACCTTTCGGACCATTAATTATTTTAATGAATATGAAATTGCATTGAGAATTCCTCGAATTCTCAAAAAGCCTTTTCTGTTGCAACATACAATGCGTAAATACGAGTTCGTCAAGACAAGACAAAGTTCACGCGTTCGACGATCAACTGTCGAAACAGGTTTCTCAGTTGTCCTTACCATCGACTAAATTTTGCAAAAATTTCCTGCTCTTCAACATCTATAAGCAATTTTAAACTGTAAATAAATTAAATCTCCATAACAGTTTTGCTGATATAAATTACCGTGCAATTAACCCACCAAAAAGGGAGTGCATAAAACATAAAAATCTTCTATCTGACGATTTGCAACCGTAGATTTATCAAAATTCCTCCACTCAAAATGTCACAATGTCGTTGGAGCTCGTTGCACGGTTATTTAAGGATTTCATTGCAGTGCGAAAATGTTATCACCCTGACGATGTTGCCGCGAGAAGGAAAAAGTTTCGTCGTTCGAATATTCTCGCGGAGAAACGACACTCTTTACGGTCTTTCGTCTGATAAAATAAACCATCAGCCGGGCGAACGAAGGGCGCAAAAGGGAAAGAGGAGAGCATCCGACGTGCTCGCTTAATTAACCCCCCTCCCTTTTAACTTTGCGCTTCGGCTCTCTTAGTTAAGCAATATCAATTTTACCGCGTTGAATCTCCAAAGATTCTAGACGTGTAAATCCTTCCGAATGGCAGTCCACTGGTGATCTTTGAGGGTGAACCTTTTTGGTGACCCATTTTTGAATTTTATCCAAAAGACTTTTAACCTAATTTCGACCTAACTCAAACCTAACTAAACACATTTCCAAATTTTAATTAATTCATCTTTACCTCTCTACATCCACAAGAGACACTTTACTTCTAAAGGGTTGAAATCGTAATACGGGGTGGAAATCTGTATGTCTTGTTGCTGGTGACATTAAATGCAGGTGGATTTAAATAAAAATAAAAGGCGCAGTCATAAGTGGCCGTATAGAATCCTTTGTCTCAAGGTGAGGACGAGGGAAGTAAAAAGAGTGCCCTAAGGGCTGCAAAGAGTAAAGGGGACAAGGTAGAAGTTACGAGAGAAAGTACGCTCGATTGCGATCTTCGAAATTAATTAGCGCGATATTACTTTGTCTGCCAGGTGTCTTCGTTAAAGCAGCGCAGGTCAGGTTTCTTTAATTTCTCTCCAAACTGAGATTATCCTCAGCAAACGCCAGCCTAATTAAAGCACCCCTGGAATACCTCTCTGCAACCTGCAATTCAAACACATGAAACACCCGTCCCTTATCTCAAACGACAAACTTATCAACGCCCCAGAAACCCCTAGATCTACGATTATCTCACGTAACCTGCCAAACCTAACAAAAAACGTTCAAACATCCCCAAAAAACATCCCCCAAGGAACAACCCTCGCGAATCTCCCGTTTAAAACCCCGTGCTCGTGCCGGTTAATTTTGAAAAAAGCCGAAAAGAAAAGAGGGGTAGTTTTTCAAGCAACACGAAGAAACCTGCACCCGTAGAAAATAGAGATGGTCTCGAGCATGAAGGGGTAAGAAAAAAAAGAGAAAGAGAGAGAATATAGAAGTGGTTCGAAGCGAGAGGGTAAAAGAGGTGGGCGATGCAGAGAAGAGGATCGAGGGACGAAGGAAGAGAGGCAAAAGATAAAAGCGAAGGGAAAAAGAAAAGGAGAGACGAGGAGGTAGCATACGGAGGACGCGATATGCCCGCTTAATTATCCCTCCGTGCCCCTCTTAGTCGTGTATGCGCCTAGTCTTCTATCTTGTTCCCTCTTTCCCTCTTCGTACAGTGAGGAGAGGAAGCACAGCACGGTACACCGCCAACAGTGGAGGGGATCAGGCTGCGTGGAGACGTGCGACGACCAAAGAGAGAGGGACAGAGAGGGCAACTCGACCGAAGAGAGAGCCTCCGAGGAGAGCACTCGGTTTGAGCGCTCTACTGGTGGGGGTAGTGCACGCTCCAGCCGCTCCGAGGGCCGCCACGGCGGCGCAAAACATTCAGTCGGCAAAAAGTAGCCAAGGGGTGAACATCACCCTGAGGTACCGGAAAGACCGCCTGTCGCTCGAGAGTGCGTGTGCTGACCGATCATAGAATCGAGTACCCTTCACTGACGTCTTGTAAACTGACATTTTTTATTATTGCCAGTTTCTCACTGAATTAAATCGTCTGAAACGAGTACGCGCGTTAAACAGTGTACGTGTTTAGTCATTTTGACTATTCTTCGTCAAAAGCGGAGAACAAACTGATCTACTCGTCGACAAACAACAAGACAACGAAGCCAGGATAAAATTGATCGAACGTAACCAATATCGATGATCAAACTCGACAGTGTGGTGATTGAAAGAACGAAGATCAAACGGCTAGATCATTGTTTGTGCACGATTGTCGATTTTCACGCGGAAAAGAGGCCGCTGTTATGAGACCAGCGATCGCGAGCAGCCTCGGCGAACCACAAGGTCGCAGCTGAGACTTTCGAGAGCGAGAGACGGCTCAAGGTCAAGACCCTGGTAAGTCCCCTCGGTGGATTCTCTCGTTCGCGACGATCCACGAGTCCGGTCCACGACGACGACGACGGGGACCAAGACGCGGTTGCACGCGCTAGAAATACGCCACGTACCTCTCGTCAGGAGAGGAACCGGTGTTAAGAAGATAAGAAAAGAACAAGAACACCGGGATGGAGGTGCGCGCGATGGAATATCGGCCCGTGGTACCCACGGGGGTGATGCCGACAGGTCTCCAGGACTATCATGCGGCCATTCCAGACCTCAGCCCGCCGAGGAGCCAAGGATCCTCCACCGGTGGCGCATCCTCGATAGGAGACTACGCACCCCGCATGTACACGCCACCCACACCACCCACGCCGCACGACGACGACAAGGTAATGGGATTGGGGCTGTTGCACCCTTCTTTCGATGGTTCTTCTTATTTTCGCGGCTGGAAATTAGCAAAAGTCGGTGATCTAACTTTGGGGGGTGTTTATTGATAGGATAATTGGGTGAAACGGTGTGCCATTGTGGCTTTATCGTGGATCTTGATGATTTCTTATTGGTTTCGTTTACTTGGAAAGAATAGGGGATGTTGGATTGTTTTGGAGTGATATGATAATTTTGAGGTTAAATGATAAATTTTTTGTGATGATTTTTTGGAGTAAGGAGAGGGTGTTGTGAGTTTGGAGGGTGTGTTGATATGTCTTCGCTGTTTGGAATTAGTTTAAATTGCGTTGAGGTTGTTTTAAAAATGGTAGATGGTGGTAATGGAGAGGGTGGATAGGGGTAGTTGATTTGTTGTTAATTAGGATTAAGAATTTGACGGGATTCTGTCGTGTTTTGATGTTTATTCGTGATTCGACGAGGGGTGGGTGAAAATTGGGTGGATTCTAGGTTGGAGGGTTGATATGGGAATTTGAAATGAGAGGGATACTTGTCGACCTGTTAGCTGAGATTTCTATGGATGAATACGCTTTTCGTTGAATAGTAACAGGAGAAGGGAACGAATTAACTCGTTCTATCTATTTCAAAGACATCTTAGCACGATGAATTAACTTTGGCGGTCAGATTAAGGAGTTTTGGAATTTTCATTTGGTGTTTCTGTGGAATTTCAGCTGGAAAAGTCAGCTGGAATCACGTGGCGGAAAACGTGTTGAATGTACAAAGTCCTTTAAGATTTTGGAGCATTAGTCGATTTTTTGAATTGTTGGAAAGGCAATTCCACGTTAGAAAATAATTTGTTACTTCTAGAAATTTATTTATTCTTTGTTGAAAGGATTTTAATGAAAAAAAATAGTTTATCTTAGCTGCGCGATAAATTCTTAAACATTATACTTAATGTTGTCCTTTGGAAGGATAATTGGTTTAAAGAACAAAGCAGATATCACAATATTCCATATAGAATCTTATCACCCGCATTCCATGGCGCAAAGAAGATCGCTTTCGAGCCGACAGGATTAACTTCAACAGCAAGGATTAAATTCTATCTGCAAAAACCATGCACGCATAAAAAAAAACCTCTCCCCATAAAAGCAAGCCCCATTCTCACTCCAAAAAAAAAAACACTTCATCCCCTTCTTATTATCGGCTCGCAAAGCAATTTTACTTTTCGTAAACTCCCGCTAACCCGTCAAACTTTCGGAACTTCCCGCGGAAAACCTCCCGTCGACTTTTCCTCGCTGAAGTTCGAAGTCTTGGAAAATCCTTGCGAATTCTTGGACACCCGTTGCATTAGTTGGCTGTCAAAGTTTTAAAACACTGGCCACTGTTTCTCGATCACGCGACAAAACTAACGCTACAGAATGCTTTTTTTTCCCCTGCAAAACATTTTTTCTATTCTCTTCAAAGGTGTGCGCCAGGTGTTGCAGTGAGTTTTCCTTTTCGAGGCGGATGATTTCTTTAGGGAAGGTTTTTCCGAGTATAACCACGATAGTTGCGAAGTCTATACGGAGAAACAAAACTGTGGAAATATTTGGAGATTGATTTCACTCTTCTCTTTCAGTTTCCTCTTTTGAAACACTTTAATTACGAGTTGTGCTCTTCTCTGGTCGATTAATCGCTCGGCGGAGATGATTTTTAAAAAAATGTGTACCGTTGGAATGATTACTTTCGTCGGGTTTAACATGTTTCACGATTTTCCTTTTTTTATTACCGTACTGCCACAATTTTTGAACAAGCAACGATAAATTTTAAAGTCTTATTAACTTTTTGAAAAGCAATCATTTAAAAGTAATACGAAATTATGATTTTTCATGACGTTCTTTGGAAATTGACACCTTATAATTTTTTTCATGTGCATATTGTATTTAATATCATAAGATTTTTAAAATTAATAACTATATTAATAAATTTCTTATTTTCTATGTTCTTCTAATATTTCCACTGCAATTAATATTATTATTACCGTACAGATTAATAACTATATTAATAATTGTTTAATTTTCTACGTTCTTCTAACATTTTCACTGCAATTAATATTGTTATTATCATATAGATTATCAAGTTTTACGTGTAACTTCGTACTGCAATTATTTGCAGTTACAATCTCATGTATATTAATATTTATTCTCAAGGATATCCGTTTGGAAATATTAGCGCAATTTATTCCAAACTCGAGATCGTAAAAATTAAGGTAACGTCCGGCTGAATCTTATCGACGATACCTGACCCATAAAATTCACGAGACGATTTCAAGGGACCGACGATAGTCCCAATGTATTTCTCGTTTGGAGGAGTTGCAATCGTCGAATTTCATGTTGCACCCTCGATTCCTAGTCTCTCTTAAAATTGAAGGAAAGAGGCCGCAAGTGAAATTTTCTCTTTTCCGACCTCTGAAAATTTTATTCCCCCACACTCTGACTTTTTTCCGGCTTCTCTTGAGGTTTTCTTGAATTCTAAGTTAACTCCCTCTCCTAGTCTACCACTTTGCCTCTCTTTTTCTTGCGCTAAGAGACAGGTGCACTTCTCGTTACGTAGCGCAGAACTTTCAATCCGAAATCAAATTGTAAGTTTCGAAATTCGATTCGTACCCCGGATGACTTTTATGTCTTGGAGAGCCAAATAACTTGGATTCCCCTTTGATAGTTCGCGTGATAGCTATCGTCTTTTATTGAATTTTCAAGGGCAACTGGATTTTCCTATAGGTCGCAAGTATTCTCTTCACAATAATCCTTTTAAATCATTTCAAATTCGACTCTTATCGCTGGATTGATTATTAAAGTAGATGCATGAATTAAAGAGACTCTAGATTTCGCCCTAATTTTGTAATTTCGAAATTTGATTCAGTGTGAATATTCCAAAAGTAATTTTAATGAAACTCCAACTTGCTTCGATTGCAAGTTGCATAATGAACCTCTTCGAATCCTCCACATTTGAAATCCATTTTTAAATCTAGTTCCACATCTTCTATGATACTCAATAAATAAGATTAATTAACAAAGCTCAGTCAATTAATCGTAAATGAAAGAGGCTCATGAAAAGAAACATTTTGGTGTTGGATATCGAACATTCGCGATTCTTTGCGATCTTCTCACGGGGCAGGCCTTGCAAGGGATCCCAAAGGATCGGACAGAGAGGATCCACTGACCCCAGTGATCTTAAGGCGCATTCAGTGTGCGCAATTTTCCAGAAGTGGACGACAATGAAGTCCTGTCACAATACGAACTCGAGGCCTCACCGTGCAAGGGAAAAAGTAATCGGCCATTCTGGGTGCAGGAATAAACGATACAATCGTGTCTCGATTTTTTGAGATCCTCCCCTCACTCTCTTCTTTCTTCGCCTTCTGTTTCCATTCTATGCGCAATTTCTTCCTTGTATATTTTTCTCCATGTTTTCCTCACCCCTATTTTACCTCGGTGTATTTTTCTTCATTTCTTACTTGCATATATCCTCCCTATTTATTTTTTTAAAGTTCTTTTATCTGATTTTATGTGTTTAAATTTGATTTATATATTTTTCCATCTCTCATATTATTTCATTTTCATATTTTTATAAATTTAATATATTTAAGGATCTAACTATTTGTTTATATATAAATATCGAGCCACTTATCTACATGTCTGTTTCTCCCTCTTTCAAACTATCTAAATCTTTTGTTCTCACCCTCTCGCTTTCGCTCTCTCCGTCTCTTTTCTCCAAGTCTTCCAACATCGGTATTTTTTTCTCCGACATTTCCACCCCCTACAATCCTCTCCCTTCTCCTCCGTTCTACCTTCTGTGCGTCTTGTCGGGGGTGAATCTTGAACGTCCCCGCCGCGGGGTGAGGGCGTGTGCGATTGTGAAAACCGGCTAGAGGGTGGCCTTTCTTCTCGTTGTCGACGAGTAATTCCATTTGTGCGTCACTGAGATTCTGAAACTTGACCTGTTAAAAAGTCCTTTAGCGGGTCTCGTGTTCCACGACGCCCGAAGGAGAGGTGCCGTGCTCGTCGAGTTCTCTTGCCAGCCGGAGAGCCTGAGAAGAAAATTGCTGGAAAGCCGGATGACTCTGCCGACTGGCTTTCCATTCCTTGCCGAGAAATTAGGGACCTTTTTCTATTCTATTGCTAACTCCGAAAATTCTGCGGTTAAAATTAACCGTCGATTGGAGAGAATTCTATCTTCTTTTTCATCCCTCTTTTTACAGTTTCGTTGATTCTGTGACCTTTCGGTGCGATTGAAATGGGGTTGGTTTATTTTGATTGTTAATTTGACTTGGATTGTAATTGAGATTCAAAAATTTGATGGATGATTGACTTTCTATATCTTTAGGGATTTATAGCTTGAGAGGTTTTATTTTACTTTGTGGTGAGAAGTTGCAAATTTATTTTTGGAGTGGAGAATAATATTTTTAAAATTGTGTAATTTATTGTTGGTGAAAAATGTGGCAAAGTTACGAATATGTATTTTGTTTTTATCTAAAATATTAGCTGGAATTTCAAAATCGAATTTTTTCTTCTCTCTGACGTATACGTTCGAAATTAATTAAAAAATTGCTGTTTTTCGTGATTAATGCGTTTGATGCAAACGCACAACATTTTTTGAATTCTAAAAAATGTGAGATTTAAGAATAAAATTGATTTCTATCGTTTTTCGAAATATTCCTCCGTCGCTACTTTGCAAGATAAACTTTGATTCAACATTTTTAACAATATCTGACAAAATATTGCCAAAAATATAATTTTGCCAGATCTGTTCCCCAGTATCGCACCCGCAAATAAAAATCTAAATTATCAATTTGATTTTAAAATGTTATAATAACAATCTTTAATACTCTTTCACGACTATCGTTTCTTCCGTCGGAAAAGATAGTTTAAGCTTCTCGAAGATCGCTCGACAGCGTCTCTCAAGAGTTTTCCTTTTACCTCTTCAAGTTCAAAAGAATTGTAAAATATATTTTGCAAAATGTAATTTGTACAGTTTACATCGCAAGAAAAAAATTTATGGCATTTCTCAAAAAGCAAATTCCGCTTTATTAACTTCAAAACCCAGAATTTTCTTAGAAATGAAGAAAAGCAAAATTGTCTCATTTATTTTACATTAACAAAAAATCTTAAAAAATTCATTCCTTCAAAATAAATTAATTATTCATAAAAGAATTATTTTCTCGATAAATCTGACAAAAATAGCGACTAATTAGACAATTTTGACATTAGGAATCTACGATGAGATAGAAATCGTGAAAGAATCTCCGTAGCGTCTGTTAAAAGTAAAATGGCAGATACTGAAACCAGTATCCGCGTTTGATTCCGAGTTAATCGCACGCGATTCCGTCGCGTTTCGCAAAAATTTCGCGTCCCCGACGGTCAAGGAACTTTTTCCATTTGCCCCGTCGCAGATTGAATAACTTTCGAACTTCTTTTATCATTCTTCTCCTTCTTCTTCTTCTTCCTCCACTTCTTTACCATTTTTCCCCTCTTTTCGTCGCTCTCTTCTCAGCGATATTCCGGTATCAGCTTTCGCATGACGAACTCTGGGAATTAATGATATCTTTTTGTACTTTGAGCCACATCTTCTACTTTTTTTATTTCTTTCTTTTTTTCGGGCGGATGTAATTGCTGAGAAGCGAACGTTGATATATCGATATCACCTCTAAGATATTGCTATCTCTTCTGAGACGATTGCCATGTTTCTCTTACATAAAATTTCTCCAGCTTCTTCTTCGCCTTCTTTTTATCCAAATTTTCGAATCGATCGAGATTGTCGCGTGTCCGCAATTTTATTTTGAATGATGAAATTTACTTTTTAAACTCGTACTGGCAGAGAAGCGTTTAACGTTGCGACGATATATCTGGGAAGGTTTATTATTAAAATTGTGATTGCAATTAGAAAATGACGAATACCGGTAGACTCAATATTCGATATTAATCCAGTTTATTCTGTACTTCGCCTCGTGCTTGTTATATCTCTTGGATTTTTTTTGCGCTAACGAGATCATTAGTCGTTTCGATTGTTTTCAAAACAGCGTGCAAAACGTTCGGCACAATATTCCCCTAACTTTACGCAATTTCTTTGGACTTGCCACGAGGTTCATTGCCATCGATTCTCTTTCACAATTTCTCAAAATCCAAGAGAAAAAAAGGGGGGGTAGAGCAACAACAGCGATTGTCATCGTCTCTCGCCAGTGTTGGAGGAATTTTGCAACAGTGATTGGTGATAAAATTATAATAATCTCTTGCACTCTTTTTAAGACAAATAACAAATTTTATTCTTTAATCATTTGGTTTTGTATGTCATCTCACATCGAGCTCACTTCACGGAACTAATTAATGTTCTGTTGACTTCATTTTGACTTTGGAATATCACAGGAATTTTGTTTATTTATCACATTATTCTTCGACATTTATAATTACTTATTGGAAATCTATAAACTAATTAAAGAAAATTTTACAAACTTCATTTTCTTCAAGTTAAAAAAATTATTGCCTTAATAAATTAACCTTGCATTGCTCGAGTTTTTTATTAGTTAAACTACAGCATCTTAAGAGATATTTGTAACAACATTTTTAACAACATATTTAACGTGTTTTCTAAACGTTCAATTACAGAAAAAATTCCTGACTTTCAAGAGTAAAATCATAACATCCCCAAAGTCACAATAGTCCGCAGAGATTTACACGAGAAATAAAAATCGTGTAGAAAAATGACTTTAAAAAATAAACTTGTTAATTGTCGTTCAACTTAATCTCCCCTAATGAGAATAACACACTTCACCGTCAAAGTATCGAAGCGATATTTAAAGTAATCGGTTTCCCCTGTATGAAATAGAAAAGAGAGAAACTTAAAACACCACGGAGCCCTTTTTTTCCGCGGCTCTCTTTCCTTCCGCAGCTTCGAAGCTTAAAATAAAAATCCACCGAATATTAGAGGCTGTCTCCCTTCTCTTTTTTTTCCACTGGCGGGTGCCAGACTTCCGCCGCGGATATAAAACGTTGTCTAGGAATAAAAGGATCCGCGTGTGCGCCTCTATTTTCGGCCAGCTCCTTCCACCCCCTCGCGAAAGAGGGTGAGCCTTTGGACAAGCGTTTAATACGTAGATTTTTTTTTAAAGTACTAAAACCAATCATCACGAAGACAATTTGCTCACCGGAATACCCTCGAAGACTTATCTTCCCGCGAATTTTTACGAGCATTGCGGGTCCTCAGAAGCGAATCACAGATTTCCTGTTATCACTCGAAGATTATTCTCGCATTAATGCGCCCCGCTAATTGTTTCCGCAGAAAAAGCCGACTGGGTGGAGAGAAGGAAAAAAAGAGAATCAGAGAATTTTTTTTTAGGTAGTTGGTTGAGAGATTGAGAGTAGCAGGGAGTCGAAAATTCTATTTGGGTTGGAAAAATATTCCTAATTATTCTTGCGGAAATTGCTGCCATGAGACCGGTACCGTTTTGATAATTGCATTCTCGTTTTTTGAAAGGTGCTTGGTGATTTAAACTAGCTGAACACAATTTTGATGATATAAAAAATCAAATTGTCACTCAAATTTATTTCACACCCTAATAAATTTTTATTAATTACACAGTTACAATTTTCAACGCTTCAAATATTTTCACACCATTCCAACCAACATTAAATAATCATCAAAAGTTAAAATAGATTTTCAACAATCATTCTCGAGAGTCTGCAACACCTCGAATAATTATCAGTCTGTTTGAGTAAAGCTGAAAAACACTTTCCACTCGAACCGCTCGCTCGAGTTCACCAGGGATGGTTAATCGCGTTGCATGAATCGCGAAAAGCCCTCCGAAAAATTCCCTCCGCCTGCATCCCTCTTTCTCCTCCTCGAGAAAGAGATTCATCGAGCCAGACATCCCGTTTGCTTCGCGACTTAGCTGGGAGCACTCG
The DNA here is from genome assembly GCA_910591515.1 of Cerceris rybyensis. NCBI lineage: Eukaryota > Metazoa > Arthropoda > Insecta > Hymenoptera > Crabronidae > Cerceris > Cerceris rybyensis. Next base: position 3,401,596 of record OU342801.1, on the reverse strand, counting down.
AGGGTGCTCGTCCGCATACGTGTAAGTGTTTATGCGTTTACCTAAGCCCAGGTATATATACAGGGTGAAACGATGTAAAAGAATCCGGCCCCTGCTGACGAAACTCGAGGCAGCCTTCTGGTTCGGCTTTCATTAAGGAATCGTTAGCGCCGCCGTTCTCATCAGCATCCTCGTCCTCCGTTCTCTTCTCTTTTGCATCATCTTTTTCTCCTCCTTCTTGCTTTTCATCCCCTTTGCCAGCTCTTTTTTCCTCTATTTTCTTTTTTACATTGTCTTTTTTCCTTCAACGTTGCTTTTTTTTCTGGTTGTCTTTCACATCGACTTTTATCTTACCGTCTCACTTTCCTTCTTAGCTTTTATCATCACTTGATTCTTCTCTCTCTGTCTAGGGTAGTTTTACTGTGTTTCTTTTTTTTTTCATCCCTTCTCGAATATCGCTTTTCCTTGCTTCTCTTTTTTCCTCTTTCATTCTATCTGTATTTTCTTCCTTTTCGACAAAAAAGTAATGCTTCCTTTTTCATCCCCTTTCCAGGGTGTCCTTTGCATCCCCGATAGCTCCGTTCATTTTCTCTCCCCGCTACCACTGTGCTCCCTTTCCCGTAAGCTTTTTCGCGTAATTTCCTCTCCGCACTCACTAGGATACGTCGCTGGAATAACTATTTCCAGGGGTTATTTCTTTTTTTTTTCGTCGTGTTAATTCGCAGCCCTCGTTCCCTCTCGTGATTTTGTTTTATCAGTGTCATAGATTTCCTTCGATTTTGATACGTTCCCTAGCTTTCTATTTAGATCGTAATGTCTTTTTTTTCTACTCTGAATTCCAGCTATGGTGTATCGTAGATTTCTCGGAATATTTTGAAAATTTTTGTTCTGTCTGACTGTACTTTTCTCTCGCTCTAACGTTATATTCGATGTCTCCCCGTTTCTCTGGCTCCTCGTGTTTTCCATTCCTTTTTGCTCTGTTCCTCGCGCTCTCCTTTCACCATTTACGCACGTGCCGTTCACCTGCGCTCGTTCGATTTGCTCGAGTTCGTTCGTTAGACAATTCTCCCCCGTTTTCCCTCTCTCCCTTCGTCCTTTTTCATTCTTCCTCCCTGTCTCTCTGCTTCTCTCTCTCTCTCTCTCTCTCTCTCTCTCTCTCTCTAGACTTTATTTTCCCGGTGAGTTTCTTCCACTTTCGAGCGGGACACGTTATACAAATGGGCTGCACGGTGCAGAAAAAAACTTCGAGAATGGAATACGAGATCGATCGGGGGTTGGACGTCCAGACTAACGTGGTTTTTTAATCTCGCATTTATATCGGACGACCGATGCATTCGATATTTCACGGTGGACATGCAGAAAATTGTCTCTTTAAGATTGCAGCTCGGAGAAGGGTAGAAATTTGAGTGTTGTCAAACTTTGGTGTCTTATTGCCATTGAATTTCCACGAATTTCTACGTTAAGGGTTGATAAAGCGGAGGCTATGGCTTCAATTCAAATGCCTCATCGGTTTTAGGAAATTTTTCTCATATTATTACTTAATGTATCGCAGCTTTGATGATTTGGAACCCTTTTGTAATTGAACAACCTAGGCGAAATGATCGTAGCAAATTTTGGAGACTATGGTGGATGAGGAAGTAAAATCTAGGATTTTAATTAGGATGCGAACCACCCCCCTGGCTCACGTTGGAAATTTGTCCTAAATTATATTTTAATATATCACAGTCCCAATGATTCGGAGTCAACCGAAAACAGTATGTTCTTGTCCAAATAGACAACCAACCCCATAAAATATAATTAAGAAAAAATGTGGAGGAAGGGTTTACTTTTGCAACTCAGAGTTGAAATCCTTCCTAATTTTCTTTACCACTACGAAATCTCATCAGCGTCTTATCACGGCGAAAGCATACTTTCAATCACCATTTCGAACGACACCCCCGAAAATATCGTTCCTCCCCGCGCAGACCTTTGAAAGTATCCTTTTAAGGGCGCAGATGGCCTCACCTCTCCCCCGTCGACCCCCGTTGCTTTTTCGGGGTGTATACGTACGCACACGAGGCTGTTGAGTATCCCGGCTTAAAAAAATCCTCCCCTAGGAGTACTCGGGATCCACGGTTAGCTTAGCCAAGGGATACCACCCCGATAGAAACGACCAACCCCCGTTCTCTTCCTCTGTCTCGTGCATCGATGCAAACTCGAGGAGGTGGATCCTGGCTTTCCTGTCTGCAGAGAGAGGGGGACCGTCGAGGGTAGGTTACAAGGGGGTTGTAACACCACCTCCCTCGGCGAGATCCTGATTGAACTACACGGAATGCGTCGAGCCACTCTCCTTCATTTTGCTGTTCATATTCGCTCCTCGATCGTGCCGTTCTCGAGGTGGCGCGCGTGATGAAGTTTCATCCCTTAACTTCCACGGTGGCGAGAATGGGGATGAGTTTTAATGGGGGAGAATAACGCGGAGGTACGTGAATTGCGGGTAGACTGTGCTTTCGATTGGTGATATTATTGTGTTGAATGAATTGATACAGTTTTAGGAAATTTTTAGTGATTGGGTTTCAACCCTTAAATTCGAAGGCGCTGAGATGGATGAATATTAATGAGGGAGAAGAATTTTAACTAAGTGTTTGAAGGTTGTGCTTTAGAATAGGAATATTATTTAGATTATTAGTACGTCGAAATGTTAATTATTAGTGAGTGAAATTTCATCCCCCTTGCATGACAGTAACTGGATCAAAGATGTGTTTTAATGGAAGAACAAAATGCGGAGGTACGTGAAACGTGAGAAATACCATAATATTTTCATGAAAATCGATATGATTTATCAATTTTTTATTTGACTCTCTCTTGAAATATTTTAAACTCATGTCTCCATAAATGACAAAAGTGCAACAATGCCTGGAACCAGTAAGAATTGCACGTACACGAAATCCCAAAATTCTTTCAAAGTAGCAGACGACTCTTGGTAGGTTGAAATGGGTATTTCACGTTTGACCGAAATTCCCGGAGTGTCAGTCAATAATAATCATTCGTCGTAGATGTTCCTGAATACATTAACAGTCCTAATTATTTTTTAATGCGAAGAAAAAGTTTTTTTCTATCTCCGAGAACAATGCGCAAGTAAAATTAGTCGGAACGATGTAGAATATCATTTCTCCGCCTCAACATTTCGGTTCTTGTTGCGTATACCGTAGACACAAGGAAATCTAGAGCGCAATGTAGAATTTTTCTATAAAGAATTCTGCATATTTTTCACGTTGTAATTTCTTTCACGTATTCCGCGCCACCGAATGCAAATATCGCACGAATTTCAAGAGTGTCGAATAAATCCTCTCTTCATTCTCGTTCACCGCGAAATCCTGGAAAATAATCTACAAAATCATCCGCCGTATAAATTGCTGCACATTTCGCGAAATTCCACGAATACGGTCTATTTAAATGTATCTCTTCTTCCTGATAATAATTCGCAATGAAAATCAGTGAATAATCAGTTGCATATCAATCTTTTTCCTGGGAGAGTAGAAGCGAAATTGAAGGAAGAAATGAAAAGAAAGGGACAGGTAGAAGAGGGAGGTCGAAGAAGTGCCACCTCAATAAATTTTCACTCGTTAAAACCTCAATTACGAGCGCACGTTTTTACCAAGGCTCTCGAAAAAGCACCACGAAACGGCCTCGGGAAAAACAAAGGGCGCAAGAACACCACCGCTACAAGCACCAGGACGATTATTCTCGAAGATCTTTTCTTTTTCCGGCTCGTGCTACCTCTGAGAGGAAGAAAGTTTTCCACGGCAATTATCGCCGGGAAAAGTTTCGGTCTCTGAGGTACCATGGGATTTTTGAACGTCGAGACGTACGACGATGGTCTGCTTCGATCTTAAAATTGTTGCTTTAGGCGGGAGAATTTTATTCTTGTTTTTGCAATTTTCTTGAGGGAAAATTCATAAACAGGTTCTTTTTTAAGTACTTTGTAATAGTAGTTAATAGAGAAATTGCTAGGTCAAATTAGAAACAGTAAAAGTACCCTTATTGGTTGGATTTCTTTAGGGGTTAATCTGTGCTGAGGTAATTTTTTTCTGTGATTCCATTCCATGAGAAATTGTCCTTCCATAATCTCCAAACATTCTGAATGTATCATTTCTGGATACTTCTTGTGATTAGCACCAAAGTTTTCTAATTAATGTACCCGCAGTTCTCCTCAAATCGAAATTCAAATTTTTCAAAAATGACGAGTGTCTTCTATCGAGTCTCACTTCATCCCTTTCAGAATCTTATGGAATTCTATATAACTATATTAGTTTCAGTAATTATGTAATTTTGTAAACAATATAAAAATCGGAAAATTTCCATGGACTAGAAACCACCGTTCAATCTCAGCACAAATATAATCCCCTTAGAAATCCTTACGCTCCTCTTCAAAGCGAATCACCAGCAGTGCTGGAAACCCCGTAGAAAAATTCCGCAAACCATCCCCGACAGCTATCTGACAAAAAGCGATTGGTCTCGTCTCATTCCGCCTCGAGTTTAATCTTATTTCCTCGCCGATGGCAAACGGCGATCGTTGGGCTCTCGTCTCTCATCCGCCAGGATGTTGCATCGTCCTGGAAGAAGGATAAGGAGACCAGGAGAAAAGAGGAGGAAAAAATGCCTCCTTTATATTTCAATCTCGGGCAGAACTCAGGAGAGGCTGCATTTACGACGGGTAATTGTTGCAGTCGAAGGTGCATTCCTACACTGGCGAGAGTCGTTCTGCGGAAACGCCAAGGAAAAATGTCCGTGTTCCCTTTTTTCCCTCCTCACTCTCCTCTTTCCCTCTCGTTGACTCTGTCTCAGTTTTTCCCCCTTAGCAACTTTAACACAAGTACAATTTCTGACGATTGGTTTCCTACTTTTATTTTCTTTTCAATTTAAATTTACCGTACATTTGCAATCTCCACAATAACTTTCCACTTGCACAATTTAATTATCCTCACAACATTAATTCTGTCAAATCACATTATCCATTTTAAAAAAATTCAAAATTCTTCTAGGGTTGAAACACTTAAACAGCCATCCACCAGAAGACTTAATTTCTCGCTAAAACTGTTCTCATTTCAAATATCCATAAAAATCCATCAAAAATCTCTTTCGTCTCCATCGTCCTCGCTGCCAAGACAAACGAACGATCCTTTCGCGGCAACGAGTGCACGTAATTTCATGGAAACTATTTAGGCCGCTTAAAAGGCTATAATCCTCGCCGGAGGGAGGAGGAGGGACGGTGAAAAATGCGACTGTGACTTGGTCGTTGATCTTTTTCCCTCCCATTTTTTTTTCCCCGCTCCATTCTTCCTCTTCTCGAGCACCTATATCTCCCCGTTCATTTCTCGGTTCTCTCCGGTGATCCTGAGGCCGCGTTCCTAGGAAACGCGGCTCCGGTAATGAATGGCGAGAATGGCCTCTGTTGGCTCGCTTTAAGCCCGATCCACAGGTGCGGATGCTGCTCTCGTTTCGTGTCGGACGCCGACGGAAGTTCGATTATACGATACTCCTTTCTCCGTAAAAGGCCTCCTCTCACTTAGCATCCGAATTGTTCCGATTCGCTCGATACACCGTTCGCCAAATTAACCCGGGCTTCCGTCCTTTTGGGAGGCGAGACTCTAGGCACTCGAGTGATGGCGGATTTTTAGAGAGTTGGGATTTTTTGCCCCGTTTCTTTGAGAAAAATCATTGGTTTTTGGTGTCTTTAAGCTTTAAGAAGTCGGTGGTTTAGCTGTGGATTTACTGTTTTGGTTGGGAAGATGGGATACATTAAATAATAATTAAGAAAATTGATGGGGAGTCCGAGGTTTAAGTTTCTTACCCATGATAGTTTCTTTTTTGAAGTTTCTGACGATTATGGTGGATTTAGAGCTGGTACATCGCACTGTAATTATGTTAGGTTCGTTTATGAAGAGTTATGATAGAAATGAAGTATATTTTATATTTGGAGAATTTTTCAAAGTTTGGAAATTTGTGTAGAATGTGTAGAAAATTTTCTTTTTATATTTTACGTAAACTGTAGATTAATTTGGAAGATATATTTCAATTAGTATGTTTGAAATCACTTGGAAAGTCTGTGCGAAAAATTTGCCAAGCTTTGAAAGTACAATTCAGCTTTAACCCCTGAGCGAAATGTGAATCTGCTTTCTCGGATCAATTTTCCCGGTTGGCTCCTTTTTTCCGGCGAAAGTTCGCTCTCATCCGCACAAGCGAAACGTAAATGCATTCTGTCGCACGTTTTCGAGGCTGAAATTATAATCTTGGGGATTAATCCACGGGGGTTATAACGTTCTTGCACCGCGAGGCCGCATTTCGCGCACAAACGATCGGCGCGAGCGTGGATTAAAGCCATAAACGCGGAATATAAATTGCCGGGAACTTTTCGACGAATTGTAAATTGCGAGCTCTAATGTGATCTTCAATTATGAAGCCTGCGTATAAATGACTAGTTTACACAGAGGGAACCGCGGCCTCGTGTTTTAACGAATACTGGCCTTAAGCCCGTTCCACGCTTACCTTGGAGCAACCAAAGTTTTTACTTTGACACTGGAACGAACGACAATAAATGCAATACATTCAGAGATAATTAATAAAAGTGTTAACAGGAAAGGAACAAGGAGAGACAAATTGTTGAGGTACAGAATTGCTTGTATTTAGCGATGATAACCATAGAGAAATGAGGAAGTTGCAGCATTAGGACGTTTAGGAATTTTTTCAAGCAATTAAGACTGCCTTTGTGAAGACAAAATTAATTTAATTCTAGTGTTAAAATTAATTTCCACGAATTTCATTCAAAGTCTGAATGGAAGTTACTTGAAGTGTCAGTTTTAATATCATTTGGAATTTTTTGAAAGATCCATTCTTGGATTGGTCAACAAAAATTAATAATTGTCATAGTTAGTGCTGATAATTTATTTGTTACTTGATTAAATATACATTAGAATGTGACCTGTTTAGGGAAAGTATCAGATGTATGATACTTTTAAAAACAATTGCAAACAGCTCAGTAATTGTCAGGGCATCGTATAATTTCTACTTATTTGTTTTATCGCTGAACTAAAGAGGATAACGTTATAACAGCGCAGAAGAAATTACACTCGACAGGATTAATACAGGAGCGCATTTTAACCCGGCAACGACAACAAAGCATCGGTGGGGTAATTAACGTGTCAGGTTGCAAAGTGAGATCGCCTTTAATGTCCCTCAATTTTCAAAATTCCTTCGGATAATCGTAGCGAAGGAAATTTCCAAATAATAGCCCTCGACGAGCCGAGACCGGGAACGACAAACGAGCAATCGAATTACCGAAATCATCAATCTCGAAAGACCTGACTTCTCCCAGTACCATCATCGAGGCTTAAGAACCGATAATTAACACACGGTGCATTATAAATCGATTAGAATTATCGCACTCCAATTTCCCGCGGTTTATATCAACCCAAATACGAAATTAATGCTCGATAGAAATGAAACCCACTTAAAATTACCCAACGAAGATGGAAAATCATTCACCCCCTTCAGAGTACTAATTTCTAACTTGATTAACACTTTGAACTACGATTTATTTCGTGACTGCCTGCGCTATAATTCAGAATTTAATTGTTAAAATAAGAATTGATCAGTGATTCTTAATATGTCGTATAATTCAACATAAAAATAATATTATCACGTTCGGGTCTCATTGATATTTCCAATTTAATAAGTTCTTGAAAACTTGAAAATTTCGTATTCCATTTATCTGATCACGAGTGTAACTCCTTTTGTAGGGCAAAGAGTTCACTTTGATCAATTGTACGAAATTTTCTTCTCGACGGCCATAGATTTTTCACTGGTAACAGAAGTCTAACGGTGGTGAGAAAATAATGAAAAAAAAAAGGAAATCGATTTACCCTGTTTCTTCGTTGGGGTGGTCAAACCTGGCTCGACCAATTAGAAAGAGGATTGTATAATTGGAGAGATAAAGAATCGGCCGGCTAGCTAACAGCTGCCGCGCGCGCCTAACTCCACAGCTACCAAGAACCGGTACCGAAGAATCGTCGTCGTCATCATCATTATCGTCATCGTCCTCATCATCATTATCGTTATTGTTATTGTCGATGATTTTGCCATTCATCTTCCTCGCGGTTTCTATTTTCTACGTCTCGCGAGCTTGTTTTCACTTATTTTTTCAAGCCTTTTTTGCACTTTGTTGTCGATTTGTGATTGTTTTGTTTACCTAAGAAATTTAGGTTTGTTTATGGGAAGTAAAATATACTTGTAATAAAGGAAGCTTAGAATTTTTTATTGGGTGATGTTTGCTAATTTATATACTGTGATAATGTGCGGTAAAATTTAGCAAGTATGACCAGATGATTCAGATTCAAAATCTCTGCTGAAAAGTTGTACCGCTTGTAATTCCTGTTGTGGAAAATTTTGAAAATTATTAGAAGCAAAGTATCTGCGTTATCGAGACACCAAAATTCCTGTAAAAAAACGAGACAAACGTTTTTGAGAAAAGAATATTGAGTAACCAAGATGTACAATACAGATCGTAAAAGAAGTACGATAAAATAGGACAAAATTCTTTCCCCTCAGGCATCGTTTGGAAGAAAATTGAAAGTCCTCCGACTCTGCTTGCATTTAACTCTCTTAACGTTCTCCTCCATATATCGTGAAATTTTTTAATTAACTCCGAAAACTTCCCACCTCCTTGGTAACTTTTATTCCACGGTAAAAGTCGAGGATGATATTTCGGAAAGGATCGGCACACCTTTAATTATAAATTACACCGAAAACTTCTACCTTGCCCTCAGGTTTCAACGTTCAAACATCGCAAAAAAAGAACATCGACTCGCAAATTATTATACACGCTTAAGTCTCATATAATTTGCATTCGTATCGCCTTCTGATTGCGTTCAATGTCACCACATTCATCATTCACCGTCATGTAAAATCTAATCTACATTGTTGCCCTGATACTCACCATGTTCATAGGAACTCGTTATTATTAATAATATCAATACAAATGACAATAACTATCTTAACGTCATCTTCGACGTCCTTTCGGCCCTTTCCTACTATTTTATCATCGTCATCGTCCTCTTCGATGGATTCTTGTAATTATCGTAATTATCATCGTGTATCATTAAAGGAACGAACCAGTTCTTAGATTCTCGATGCTCGATCGTGCGGTTAAAATGAGATATTATTCGCACGCGTGTCTCCAGCATTTGCGACAACGTGTTCGCAATTCGCGGAGACGTTTTCCTCGCAAACTACGCCTTCTTGGTTCACGTTATTGCGTAATCCGTGCTCTGGATCTAAACAGCTTCCGTTTCGAACGTTACTCGTTGTTTTCCGGGCTGTTCTCCAGTTTTTGAAACGTTCCTCCTCTTGCAAATTCTTTGGCCTAACAGAGCGCTCGGTTTAAGGGAGAAATTGGCGGGAGTTGTACGAGAACTATGAAAATCTGTATTTATTATGGTGAAGACAGTTTGTTATTGTCAACTCTTGATAATTACTGTTTAGTAATTTGGAGAACAGCAATTTAAAATTTTAGAAACATTAATAGGAAGAAGATTAGATTTTTGAAAAATTCCTCAATTGGATGGAGTCATACCCGTAAATATTCTACTTCTATCTTATAAAACGTAGATTATTTAATTGATTTTCCTTCCCAGTTTCTCACTTTTCTTTTGTTAAAGTACTTTAAAAATTTGACTAACTATCTACTGTAATTAATTATAGCACCGGTAGTTGTAGTGTTAATTTCTCAAATCTTCTGAAACCGATGAGTCATTTTTACACTTCATACTCCTTAATTAAAGACAGTACGTCAAGATGGTGAATAAAATTGCAATTAAAATCTTGAACACTATAAACTCGACAAGTTTACACCACGTTCCGCACGATCGAGGAGCGTCGTTGAAGAAATAGAAAAAGGAATATAACGGAGAAAGTTGCGTCGCCGATTCGACGAGTTAATTTCACAGCCTAATCCGTGCTTAACGAACCTATGACAAATCACACCCGGTTTTTTGGCTAGCCGAACTACAGTTACTCCTTCCGATCGATCGGCGAGGCTTTTACGGAGTCCACGATCGAAAGGCACCGCTCATCCCCCTTTGATTTCACGCGCCCGTTGCCTTAAAGCTATTCGAAAGGTGTCCATGGCCTCCATGATCTTCCTTTTTTTCAGATACTCTTTCCCATCATTGGTCGATCGCTTAAAAGGGGAAGGAAATGTTTGAAAATTCTTCTATAACCTTGTCAGGTTTTTTCCAGCGCGTTTCCATTTCTTTAGTACTAAAAAAGACCATGGCAATCAGCCTTTAATTACTCTTTTTCTAAACTACTTGTTTAATATATTTAAAAAAAATAGATAAATGGAAAAATTCTTTTTAGGGAGAGTGAAATTTTGTGTGGCCTTAGTTCTCTCTGATTTAAAGACATTTTCCCTAATTATTGAGAAATGTTTGGAGTATAATTATCAAGGACTAATTAATTAATCAATTAGGAGGACAAATATTCTTGGGTATTTGTTTTTCAGAAAGGAGGACTGCGACGAGAGAAATCGATTTTAAAAAACTATTTAAGGGCAATTATAAGCAGATGTATTAGGGCTCAATTAAACTGCAGGTATTCCAACCCCTTTTAGGGGTTACCATAGTCACCCCTCTAGAGTATAGGCACTGTATGCACGTTACATAACAGAAATACCCCCCATAATTTCCTTTTCTCTCAGTGAACAATTTTTGACAAATAATGAACATGTTATTTCAATTCCGTAAAGAAACTGACCCCAAAATATTGCCATAGAGAAGGGATTAAACGAAAACCAACGATTCCGAATTCTTATGGGATCCCTTCGTTGGAAAATGATAAAATCAGTCGACGAAAGGTTCACAAAGCATCGCCGCAAAATCACGAACGATCTCTATTTACACTTTGTGGCCTGTGTTCTCCCCATAGACTGAGAGAGAGGGAAAAAGGGGGTGAGAAGGAGAGAAAGAGAAGTTCTTTCAACATCTTTCGTGCACGTGGGCCCAAATGGGTCCCAGATGACGGCAAGGGGTGAATCCGAGAGAATGGGAAAGGAGAATATTTCCCGAGACAATTGTAGTCGCATAAATCGCGTGGAAAATCAAGTAGTCCTTCTTTTGCTTGCTCGATTCTATTCTTAACACGAATAATATGGGGGCTATGGTAAACGTGGAGATAGATGCATTAATTCTCAATTAAATCTATCATCTCTCAGACATATTTTTCAAATTATTACTCAATATCTTGTGGTGGTTTAAAATTCACGTCAAACTACAAGTCGCAAAAGTAAATTATTACCATTATAAAAATAATTACTGTAGTAATTAAAACCGACATGAAAAACGACAATGATCAGAACCATGGTGGATATATAGTTAAAGGCTTCAACACCTAATTAGTGGAACTCAAATTTAAACCTTTGTCATCTCTAAGAGATTTTTGTTAAATTATTATTTAATGTATATTGAATCCACATCAAATTGTAAATCGAAATACTAAACAGAAATTAATTACATCATGGAAGATGTAACATTCTATATGATAAAACATCCTTTTTCTTTGAATCGCTACATTTAATTCCCATTATTTGAGTACGAGGAAATTTCGAACTGGTAATGCCTATTGTTACGAGAAACCATAAAAATACAGTCTGCAAGGAGAGATGATGAACGTAAACTAACCGCAGGCTCGTTAAAATAACGTCCAATTAAAAGAATTCCTGCATTTCCTCCATTTCGCCAAAAAGTCATATCAGCGCGTGGATGAAATTTTTATCTTTCTTTTTCCATTTAGAAAAAAAAGCGGCTTAATTTATAACTCAAAGAATAATTAACCCTCGATCGATCGTTTTCTCCATCGCGATTCAGTGACGCGCGAAGAACTCGTTTCGGTTTCAGTACCGCCAGGTCTAATCGCCGTCGTCGCTTATGTGTCATTATAAAACAACGCGAAACGTTGGATTTAGAACGTTTACAACTGTTATTAATGACTGGTGCGCCGATAGCTTGAAAACCTGTCAACCGAGACATCGAGACTGAAAGAGAGACAAAGACAGATCGAAGGAGAAAGGGAGAACCGGATGGAGGAAAGGAGAGGAAAAATTGTGAAGAAAAGTCTTTAGCCTTAGAGGAAGTAAGAGATAGAGGGAACTTAAATGAAGAGAAAAGATACGTGGAAAGAAAAGAGAAGAAGTTGCTAGCACAGAAACGAACACAGAAGAAATCCAAAGACAGAAAGAAGAAACCCTGAAACTCTACGACAAGAGAAGAAATTCAGGGAGTCATCGAAAGAAGAAAAAATTCAGAGGCACAAAGGCACAAAGTAGAAAAAATAGAAAGGTTCAGAAGTTAGAAAAGGACAGATGAAAATTGTCCGAGAAGAAAACAGAGAATCAAAGACACAGAGACATGAAGAGAGTAGAAGACAGTGATGCAGAGACACGAAGGAAGAAAGCAAGAAGAAGAGAACGATTTTGAGGCTAGAAATGAACAGCTAAGAATTCTTTGGGAAGAAAACAGTAAACCAGTGATACAGAAGCATGAAGAGAGTGGAAGACAATGATCCGAAGACACAGAGACCCAGAAGGAGAAAGACAGAAGTCCAGTTGCGCAATACTTTACTGGCAAATCGTGACTACTGAACCAACGGGACAGAAATCTGCTTAGTCAGTCTCCTTTTATTAGAATAAATATTTCTCTGAACAATAACCAGCGTAAAATTGGAGTCTGTAATATACCATGGAAAATATCGCGTTACGTGGCGAAACTCCGACTACCCGGGACATATTATAAAAGCAGGTTCAGGGAAACTGAATATTATGTTAATGAACCGTAAGAACTCAAGTATCTCGCGAAGAGAAAAGAGACGGCATCGATATACCCGGGAAAACTTTATTACTGTTTATTCTTCATTATTTCTTCTTCTTTTTCTTCACCTTCGACATCTTTTTCTTCTTCTTGGCACGTGCCGTCGTCACATCTTGAAGCATCGAGATTTATTCCTCGAGAAATCAGTTTCTAAGTTCTGTTTAATTTAGACAATCCAATTTAATTGAAAGAAAATGAAGAGATTTAATATCGAAAGTGTTAGAAAGCTTCCTTTTAAAGAAAACTTTAATTTCGAATATCTAAAAAGATTCGATACCTGCAAGAAGGAAGAAGAATCGTTGGCAATCGGCGCCAAACAAATATTTTCCTTTCCTAATCCTCAAGTTTCACGCGGCCTCGTTGAATAGTCTCTGTAAGTCCCTTAAAAATGGGCCTTAACGTCAGATAGTATAAGAGTGGCGCTTATAGAACCCTCTTGGAAAAATTCGACGCGAATATCCTGGCTAATCTCGTGATTTCTTTCCTCTTCACTGAAGAGACACGCCAATTTCTCCCCCAAATAGGACCCTCTTTTATTCTCCTCTCGTTTCATCCCTTCTCAAAAAGTTACCCTGAAAATCTCCCCACGTTTAATACGAATTTCGAACTTGACGAAAAAGCTGCAAGCTGAAAATTCGCGGGTGAATTAAATGGAGCAAAATGGGGTAAACGTTAACGTTGCAATCTTGTGCAATTAAAAAGAGAAATTTTTTTTCCACCCTGGCACACGCGACCCCGATTTTTCTTGAAAAAAACCCAAGCTCCGTCGAAAGGGTTGAAACCTGGAGGAGATCTGAAAAAAGGACTTCGTTAATTAATAGTACCCTCAAATGCACGATTTATTCAGAAGTGTTCTTTGTTGTTTCTATTTATCGGGGACGGCTTGACAGAGATTGTTGAAACGCGACTTCGTTTCGTCGCTCTGGAAGAGGCTGTTTTAATTGGTGCGCTTTAAAAAAAATAGAGAGAAAGAGACAATAATATAAATTTCGTTGGAAAATTTCATCTTCGACAGAATTTTCAGAAAGCTGATCCTTTGTTCTGGTTTCAAGTCTCCACGTTAATGGAATGAAACAATTGACCATTTACCGTCCAGTTTTCGGGAGAATCTGTCTCTTTTCTTTGCAAGATTATTTACGAAATTATTACGGTATACTCTTGAAAGAGTTTTCCTCTTATCGCATTGAAATTTCTTGTTGGAATGCAAGCAACATTTTTGTTGCAAAAAATACCGTCGATTGTACGAAGGAATTTAAAGCTCTTGGAAAATACATTGTTGCAAAATTTTCGGTTATCGAAGCTGCAAAATTGCGCAAATCATAAAGCCTAGGTAGAATCTTTTTTATATTTTTTCATTTTTATTCTCGATAGTCGTTTCGGGCGATGGCAGCATGAATATCCTTCGGGATACCCCGTGTACGCGATGTCAATGCAATTATCTCACTTGGATCTGATTGACAGGCAAATTTGGCACGTCAACACCGGCAATCGCGACGAAAATTCCATCAACAGGTTGTCACGAAGACGTGGCACACGGTGGGTTGTAATTAATACACTCGACACGTTGCGAGATTTATGATAAATATACGAAATGAACTTTGAGGCGTGATGGATTTAACATTTTGAAAATTCGTAGTTCATACAAAAAAAGATTCTTCGACAAGGACTTATAAAAAGTCTGAGTACCGTTTCACGAAGACTTCATAATCGTGAGAATAGAACTCCAATGAAGTTTATTATTTAATATACGACAACCTCGATAAAATTCCACGTCCATCTTAAACAGTGGGACCCATTCTAATTACCTACAGCAATTAAAGCCAAAAAATATAAAGTAACAGCTCAAACCTAAACCCTAAAATCCATACACTCCTCAAACAACCCCCATTATCTCTAGAAACTCTCAAACCCCAAAAATCCTCAATAAAATTCCTCTCCCATCTCAAATAAAATCCCATTCTAATTAACTACAGTAATTAAAGTCCAAAAAAAATATAAAGTAACAGTTCAAAACTAAACCTCACAATCCATACGCACCTCAAACAACCCCCATTATCTCTAGATACTCTCAAACCTCAAAAAACCTCAATGAAATTCAACTCTCCCTCAAAAAACCTCACCCTGTCATCCTATCCTCGATACTAGTATAACTTACCCCTCGAATAAAGCAGTGAAACCAATCGAACCCAAAAATACAAAACGAAAAGTTCTCCTTCGGGATTGAACGCGCACGATTGCACCTGTAGATGCACGCAATGCAATTATTTCGCTTTGATCGCACCGATACCGTCGAACCTCGTCAGCACTCGGTCACCCCGGTGACGTTTGCCACGCGAAAATTCTATCAACAGGTTGTCACCGGGGGTGGCAATGGTGGTGGTGGTGTTGGAACTCGCTTTTAAAAGCCGGGGGTGAATCGTTTCGCGCACCGATGGAAATTGATACGCGGCCAGGTCGATCGGTATTGTTACGTTAAATAACCGGTATCGATTCATCCAGGAAACCGGGGTGAAAATTGTTTTCGAGATTACTCGATGGTGAATTCCTCTAATTCCGGCCGATAGGAAATATTACGCGATACACACGGCCCGCGTTTCCGCTCGGAGGGAGATGTTTATTCGCAACGGCGAAAACGGTTCCGGACAAAGAGGCTGATATGTAAACTCATGGATTTCACGAAAATATGCCGGAACGATCTGGCTAACGGGAGAAAAATAGCCACGGGATCTTTTTTTTGGAAGTTTCTGAACAAACGAGACGTTTGATTTATTTACGAGGATTTTGTTATTTGAGATTACCCGAGTCGAAGAATTGATTTTCTGTTGGTTCTCTCGATTTTTTACACTTGAAGAAAATCAAAAGAGAATTATAATCTGTATGATCTGACCATTAAACTCTATATTATTTTGATTATCTGTTGGTACTCTGTGGATGCGGATATTTCCGTTTTCACACTTGAAGAGAATCAAAAGAGTATTATAAAAAGATTTTCTAGGTTCTCCTTTGATCCTCTTTCATTGTATTTTAGATGGAATTTTTCATTATTCATTAATTATTAATATTACTTAATTTTTTAAAAAGTAAATTGAGTGACAACTACGAAAAAATTAATTTCACAGAAACTTTATTGTTATAACATTTTAGTTACATTAGTAATATTTATGCGGTTTATAAATTGAAGTAAAATTTATTACTCCAGTTCACTATTTCCAAAGGCTCTTCTAAAATGTTTCCCTCGTACTCTTCAGGTTCTGATACTCCTAAAAAGTATAGATATTTGTATTGTAGAATAACTGCATCATTTTCACAATTTACACGTGATAGTCAAATTTTTTGACGTGTAACTAATAGAAAAATAATATTATACAATGTTTTATTAATTTCCACTGGAGCTTGTACTGGAGCATGTGATGCCATTGGTTCGATAATTTGTTTCGAAGAACTATCTGATGCTACCAAAAATTTAGCGTTTAATGTCTGAACTTCAAGAGTCAGATATGGTACTTGAAAGCAAAATTAATATACCTTTTGAATTTTTGCTACCACTTGTTCCCTCAAAACGTTGGATCATCTATAATATAATGTAATATTCGAATTGTGTAGTATATCGTATTCTAAGTTATTCAATAGAAAGTGATTTTGACTTCATATAAATTGTTAACTTCAATGAAACAGCAGTAAAGTTTCATCAATAAAAAATAAACAAGAAGTATACTTACGACTGATAGCCATGACTTTTGCTTGAAATTTTTCTTGTTTTCCCGAAACATTATGCCATGACAAGGTAGTCATAGAATGAATTGTTCTATCTTTTAGTGGTATTGCACTTAATGATATAATATTCGAAGATTTACTCTGAATCCACCAAATAAGTGCCCACTTTTTTTTACGACCAGATGGATTTTTAGGTTTTGGCGGCATTTTTCACTTTATTCTAAAGCTATTGTTGACACTAAATAGTTTATTCTTTAGTAATTTCTGCACTTGATAACAATCCAATATTATTGTCAATTGTCACTCTTAAATTTCATATAATTCACATCATTTACTGGACTGCCTGATTTTTCGCGAACGTCGTCATGTTACGACACGCCGCGACGCTCAGTACTTTTTTTCTCCTTTAAATCGCGAGGGCAATTGTTCGCCGTTGCTAGCGAATGTAGGATCGCTGCAATTGGCTGTTTTACGCTATAATCGGCCGTTTTACGCTTACAGTTAAAAATTAAATTAATTTTTTACTCTAATAATAAATATATATTATATATTATATATTTATATATTATATATTTATATATTATATATTTATATATTATATATTTATATATTATATATTTATATATTATATATTTATATATTATATATTTATATATTATATATTTGAATTGATCAAAATAATAATACTAATTTAATATACTTAAATTTAAAAATTAAGATTGATACAATGATAAATTAACGGAAAAAATCAATTGGTAATAAAGAATTTTGGGTCTAATCGTATTAAATTAATATATTTTAATTCAGAATTGAAATTTGGAAAAAGCATAAATTAACAGAAATAATTATTTACAGAATTCATACCTTCCCTTTTTCACTAATTCTCTTCTAATCACAAGATCCAAAATGGGATCCATTGTTTCCATGATATTCTCAATTAAATATTAAATTAATTTCTACCTTTCCAAAGAATTTAATAATAATATTATCTATTATAATTATATATTATTATAATATATAGTTATAAATATTATAATTATTATAATTTAATAATAATATTATTATTTAGTCTATATGTTCACCTGTACCTACGAAAATTACTGGACTCTGTGTTGCTGCAACACTAAAAAAGTTACGTATCTTTGAAAAATACTGTAGGAAATAATTAAATTATTAAATTACAATTCGATGTCTAATTAATAAAAATTTGTATATTTATTTTTCGAAAGTAAAAGAGAATCAAGAGAGAATTACAACGACTAATAGAGAAGTAAGGAGAATAATAGAAATATGAAGAAAATGTAAGAGAATCATAAATGATGATTTCAGGGTCCGAGATAATCAACAGAAATTCATAACTTCGACTCGGGATATTTTGCGAACATAAAAGAGAATCAAAAGAGAATTATAACGGCTAATAGAGAACTAAGGAGAATAAAAGAAATATGAAGAAAATGTAAGAGAATCATAAATGATGATTTCAGGGTCCGAGAGAATCAACAGAAATTCAAAATTTCGACTCGGGATATCGTTGGCAATTCGAAGGATTTTTTTGCGGCGGGATTTCATATTGTTGCCACTGTTTTGGAGAAATTCACGGGGGCAGTTTTAGGAGATAAAAAGGAATATTCGAAAATTACTAAGATTATTAAAATAATTTGTTCGAAGATCAGGCAGTTACTTGCAACAAAAATTATTCAATTACTTTACAGAAAGAGTAGATCCACGTAATTGGGCAAAAAAATCCACTAAGTTACTGCAGACACTCGATTATTCACAGAGAAAATAAAATATTGTAAAAAAGAATACATTAAAAATTGCCAAAAGACAGTTATCATTAATACAATTAGAAAGCTATCTTAAAATCACTCAAAGTTATATTAAAATCCTCAAGCTGCCAATCACAGATAAGCAAGACGTGAAAATTCGTCGGCTAATCTCCCTTCAACCCCTAAAATCTCACCAATCCCATTGACTTTTATTTCATTATCCATTCTCCGGCTGAAATTTTATTTCCGAAGGATCCCGAGCACAAGTGCCATGTGCCTTCCCACTGAATAATTTATATTCGATCTCGAAGATGGACGAACCTTCGTCCGACGGTAATTGTCATCGCGTCAGTCATCGTTTTCGCTAATTATCCAATTATTTACGAACCCGCCATCGCGTCTTGGTGGCGGGAAAAGGATCTCCCGATACTTCGTGGCTCAAAACGTAATAAATTACGTCTCTGCTGGATATCGACGGGGTAGATCCACAGAATAGCAGTTTATCCGTGATAGCTAAAGCTCAATCACGTCTCCATGGCTAATTTTCTTAATGCAATAAAATATATATCCGAGGCGAATAGCTTTATTCGCGCATTTAAACAGGCGCGAACTCTGCGACGATTAACTCGTTCTCCGATCTCGTCGATTCAATTATCACCATTTATTTCTCACATTAATTTCTCTCCGAATGTCATTGGATTTTGGTAAATACAATTTCCGGCTTTATTTGTCTCTCTTTTGTTTGCTTTCCTAGATTCTTCTTCCTTCCTCTCTCGTTAATAGCAATAAACAATTCCGTACTTTTGCTCGGACGTCGCGCGGTCCCTTTATTACTAATTAAACTCCAGAAATCTTGGGCTCGGAACGAGCGGGATGAAAAAATCTACGGAGTAAGAACAAGCAAGAGAGAGGGCAAAAAGTTGATTGTTTCGACCTCAGACGATGCATTAATGCAGCAATAAATAATTTCGCATTTTTAGCCCACTGATTACCTCCGTGCACCTAGTCACGAAGATATAGGGTGATTCGAGAGGAATTGAACA
Source organism: Cerceris rybyensis (assembly GCA_910591515.1). NCBI lineage: Eukaryota > Metazoa > Arthropoda > Insecta > Hymenoptera > Crabronidae > Cerceris > Cerceris rybyensis. Next base: position 3,382,192 of record OU342801.1, on the reverse strand, counting down.
CTTTCTCAGATTTATCGCAGTTTCTATGGGGATTACATTGAAGGGATGGTATATTATACGAGGAATTACAAAGTCTTTCTTGTATTTGAAAATTTTCAGCGCAAAGTGGATGACGTTGGAGGGATAAACTACTTGGAATATAAATTCTAAGACACCATAGAATATTAACACTAGAACTATTGACAATTAATACAATCTCCTTATAAATAATTAATAAAAATATTAAAAAGAAAGGAATAACAGGAGAAAATTTATTGAACGATACAATTGCCTATACTTGAGAATAATTAGACAGAGAAACGAAGAAGTAGGAGACTTAGGAAGTTTAGGAATTTTTCAAACAAATTAACAACATGTTATTTTGGCTACCTTGAGTAGAGCTAGTGTTAGTGGTATCTTAAAACTCGAAAAATAAGTTGGAAAGTAACTCGAAAAATCGGTACAAGTCGTACGTTCATCCGTAACCCAGTTACCGAGCAATAAATCTCCGAAAGCGTTCGATTCTCCACGAATCACCCTGTAATTCCGCACTTTTCTCTGCCTCTCTCTTCCTCTCTTTGCGCTTCCTTTAATTGCACGGTAGAAAAAGGAGCAAAGGAAATGTCCGACTCCTCTACGTCGTTTTTTTTTTCACCTTTTTTGGACCACGCGAAACGACCCTGACGACTACCGAATGTTCTCTCGCGCCTGACGGACGGTCATTAAGGTCGAATATTTAAATTGAATTTACGAGTCCTGCCTGGAGGCTATGAGCGTAGGCTCCAACGAGAACCAGACACGTCGAATCTGCGAAAGATTCGCGAGCCTCCGGGCGAGCCTTTGTCGTTGGGAAAAAAAAGAGAGGTGAATAAAAAAAGAAACGACGAACGGAGTGGAGAAGAAGAAGAAGAAGGATGTGAGCGTTCTCGGTGTCGAATCGCCGATCTTGCGGAATTTATACCGCGATACGACTAGGAATTGCTGATTGGAACGTGAGAGAGCGATTTTATTTGATAGGACGAGATATCACAAAATTTCGGTACTTTTATGTTTTATTTTTTAAATTTCTCTTTATTTTTGTGGACTTTGAGTGGTCAATTGAAGGACTTTTATTTTGTTACGGTATTTAGTTATTATTTGTGATTTTTTAAATTGGAATTTTGAGGGAATTGTGCTGGTTGAGGGTTTGTTAAGTTTGAGTTAATTGAAAGTGATTAAAAAAAATTGGAGTCATTGAAAAAGATATAATTAATGCTGTGGGAAATTCCAGTGTCTGTAAATATTTCTTTTTCGCGGGAATTTTATAATTTTGTAGTCGAGTATATTTAAAGCTAAAGAGTTACCATATTTATAAAAATTTCGAGGAAGTTATTGTTCATTTTTTTAAGTTGGGAAATTTATTCTGAATTTATTTATAGTTGGCTAGCAATTACGTCACTGCCAATTCCTCAGCGTTTAGCAATATATTTGTAATTTTTGTTATTCCACATATTTCCCCCTTCTTCCACGAATCTCAGAAATTTTTCTCACATATAGCACATCACCGAAACTTAAATCGAACTAGAAACTCTTTTAATTTTTCCTAAATAGGGGAGGATTTAAATTGTAACACAGAAACCTTAGAATCTTGCAACAAAAATTTATTCTCTCTTAATACATCAAACAAATTAAAGTTCTTTCGCGCAATTTCACCATTCATCAAAACTTTTTCACCACCAGGTCCGTGTAAAATCGAAACGTCGACTCTCGTCTTAAACTTCTACATTAAATTGAAAAATCAGCTCCCGAGTGATCATCAGGCCGAAGGTTTCTTCACGACTACTAGATTACTCCAAATGGAGCTTAATTAGAGGGGAATTAAGTTCTCAAAAATGCTCAGTTTCGCGATGCGAATTACTATTAAAGCCGCCATAAAGCATCTCGATTCTCTTAATAACCATCGAAGCCCAGTTGTAAGTCTCAGTCCCGAATTAACCGCGAATGCGATTTTTCGTGCGTTCTTTGAACGTCACACGAGTAAATCGTCGACGATTAATCAGAAATCACAGAAGTAGCTTCTCTCGAGGCCATAGACTCTCTGCCATTTCGCAATTAAAAGTGTTAATTCCACAAGACGGCTCCTTCTTTCGGTTTATCACCGAAGATTCACCGACTTCCTTGTAAGATCGTCCTAAGACTCGTTCTCCATCTGAGATCATTCCAAGGAATGATTTTGCCTCTGAAACTTTAGTCCTGTTTCTGATTCTCCGATTTGTAAAAGTTCATCCTGGTGGACTTAAAAAATTGACGGTTCTTCTTGGTAACTTTGGACGTTGAAGAATTGAGAGCGTACCGTTATGGGTGATCGATTGAAAAAAATGTAAATAAATCAGTTAACGTTAATTTCTACGTTTAATCTTCCCAAAGAATTATTCGTTCCTTGTGTCTTCGATTTTTGGTCATTTCTTTGATAGATTTAGGAGAATTTATTTCTATTTGTAACAGGAGAAGGCTATTTTATTTTTTGTAGGGTAAAATTAATAGTTTTACACCTTCAATTTGGTATATAAGTCCTTGTCAATCGAAAATTCTCCGTCTGCTGCTTATCTCTGAAAAAAGAAGCTAAGTTCTCCTTCCACGATCAACGTGGAAGTCGACGGAAATCTATCGATTACGACTGCCAATTTTTCTCCGGCGACGTGTAATTTGCATCGGTCCACCGAGAATTTATATTCACCCGGTCGATCTTTAATTGAGTTAAGTTCATCGTCGCCGTAGATCCCCTGACATTTTCCCGCATGGGAGTTTTTTTTCCAATTAATACTTCCCGTCCAATAAGGAAAATCTATAATAAACGCCTGAAAATTTCGACAACTCCCTTTCACTCCAAGTAACTTCATTTAGAGTAGGAATTTTGTAATTCTCCCACGGTTTCCGATAGCAATTGTAAAACTGTTTCAAGTAGGAGGAAAATATTGGAGAGTCAACGTTACAGAGTAACTTATTATTTTTTTTTTTTTGCCACTCTTACTTACCAAACGGAGTCGCGAGCGAATCGACGGAACGAGTTTCGAGCAATCTTTCAACGGCGAGAAGTTCAGGGCCGCATGTTCGAAGTGTCCTATCGATTAAAAGTGTCAATCTGTATCCGTCGATGCGTAATTTGCATCGAACGAAACGCCGGTCGTGATTATTCACGAGGCGGGCCTTGAAATCGACTAATCGCTCATCCTCCACGACGTAATTATTCGGCCGAGAAAGAGGTCCATTTCAGCTCGAATTTGCTCGCCTCTCTTATTTCTCTCTTGCTCCTTTTTTCTCCTTTTCCTTGTCTGTTTCTGTATTTTTTGATCTGTCACTTCGCATATTTCTAAATTTCTATCTGTGTCTAGTATTCCTTGTCTTCCTGTCTTTCTTTATTTCCTCCCTTCTCTATAGCTCTATTGCTCTATTACTCTAATACTTTATCAGTCTATTTTTCTGTCCCTCTGTCCCTTTCACTCTCTCTTTCTATGTCTCTCTATTTCTCTATCTCTCTATCTCCCGATTACTCTAGTATTCTATTACTCTAGTAGCCTATGCCTCTATTACTGCATGAGTCTATTGCTCTATCTCTCTATTTTTCCGCCTCTCTGTTTCTCTATCCCGCTATCTCCCGATTACTCTAGTATTCTATTACTCTAGTACCCTATTACTCTAATATTCTACTACTCTAGTACTCTACTACTCTATTACTGCATCAGTTAATTACTCTACCTCTCTATTTTTCCATCTCTCTGTTTCGCTATCCCTCTATCTCCCGATTATTCTGGTATTCTATTGCTCTAGTACTCTATTTCTCTATTACTGCATCACTCTATTGCTCTATCTCTTTACTTTTCTATTTCTTTGCCTCTCTGCCTCTCTCTAATTCCCTATTTTCTCCCGGATCGGCAAATCCGTCCATCATTAACGAAATTAAATTTCAATTCCCACGATTATTTATCTCGTATTGTAATGAATGAGCGTAGGATAATTTATGGTCCGATCAGAGGAGCAGGTCCGTCCGTTATAAATAGCAGCGAATAGAGTTTCGCTTCCTCGTTGTCTTGGCGATTTTCGAAATGCGACAGGTGACACGTACATGTGGCTAATTATGAGTGCAATTATCGCGAGTGCCTCTAATGGCCTCTAAAATCTACGCGCCTCGATAATAACAATAATCACGAGGTATAATCGTTGTTGTACCGAAACTTTTCAACGAGTGCGCTTTTAACGATTGGTAAAATGTTTCAGAAGTATTCAAAGTACTCTAAAATCATAAATATAATAAAAGTCCACCACTCTCGATCTAATTAAAACATCTTTCAACCCTTTGAACTCTACGAACGTTTATACACTCTCAGAGAAACAAATTTAACATAATTCACCTACTTATTTATACATAGTTACACTTAAATTACTAAAATACAATCATTGAAACATATTCACATAAATAATTTATATCTTCATAGTACTTTATAGTACATAAAATATTCACCAATATTAAAACAAAAATCCCTGGCCCCAAATTAGTTAAACTTCATCATCCCCCATAAAACTACCCCCCGAAGTACGCCAAAAATTCCACTTTCTTCAACTTAAAAAATTCATGCCACATTAAAACAAAATTAAATAAGAAACTGAAAAAGATCAATGCCAGGATATTCCATCAAGGAACTCCATTCCACCGAGCGATTACGCGAAAGAATTCTTCAGCCTACCGAATCCTTAATCCTTTCGATCCTTCCTCTCTCTTTCTCGCAGTCTCGAGTGAGATAAAAGGATCGAATAATAACTAAAAAGAGAGAGAAAGAAGGAGATTTACGAAGCGGCGAAAACCGCGAAAGAAAGAAAGAGAAACGATCGCGTTACGTGGGCCGTGTGCGAACTTGACACCGGCAAGGACGTCGGTTTCGAAAGGAGGAAATAAAAAATCGTAGTTTCAGGCCGTTAAAGGACGCGCCGAGTCAGCTGTTGAGAAGAAGCACACACGAAAGAGCTCCGGGCCTCTTGGATCGATCGCCAAATAAATCATGAAGTAAAAGGATCGCGAGATCTCTCGACCTCGAAGAGACGCGCTCGATTGCTCAAACGAATTAAGGAAGATCAACGCGCGAATCCTCATCGCGAGGCGTTTTAACGGGACAGCCGTTTAGAAGGCTCTCCTTCGTGGGCATCGTTCAATTGCCAAGTCGAGGAATAATCCTCACTGTTCAATTTTATCTCTTTCTTTTCCCTTTTCTTCCTTTGCTTTTGCCCACTTCCTTCACGATAGGATCTGGAGTTGTTGGGAATTTTTACCTGAGGTTTAATGTATTTTGACAATATTGTGGGATGAGAATTTGAGAATAATTTTAAAGCGAGAAGGAGGATAATAGAGAATTGATTGAAAGGAGGAAGTCTCTTGGGTTTTTTGAGACCATGAGGATACAAGGAGAGAGAGTATCGAGTGTAGAGAGAGACTGGCTTCTTTTGGAGCAAAGTGGAATATTATTTTTGAATGTAGAGGATTTGAGAATAATTTTGAGGTTTGTGGGAAGTAGGATAGAATTAGGTGGAATTTGTTTTGTGATTTTGAAGATGCAAGAATAGGATCGGATTGTTAGAGGAAGGCTGACTTGTTTTGGAATAACGTAGGATGCTATTTTTGGGATGATGAGTTTGAAGACGGTTTTGGAATTATTTCGACATGCGTTTCAAAGAAGTCTGTGAATAAATCTTTGTGGTATTTTTAGTTATCAAAATATGTAGGTTGTAGTTTGGATTAATTGCTGAAAGTATTATATCTGTAATAATTTATAAGAACGAAAGTTCAAGTAGTAGTGTTGAAGTTAGAATTTGTCAGAGAAACAAAGAGAAACCGAAGAATTCTGTAATAATCGGATCGTTAATAATAAGCCGATTATTCGCACGTTGCAATTGCTCGGGATTTCGAGGTGAAAGAAAACTCGTTGCTCGATCGCTCCGATATGAGATTCGTATCGATCTTCGAGGTCGAGCATACGTAAATCGTGCGCAATAAATGATTGCAATTAATTCAGATTAGCTCGTAATTAATTTAAGTCCACCGAGTAAAACGATCTCTTTTCCTGGTCGATCTTCCAACCTTCTAAAGAAAATTTCCATAAATTTCGATGTTTCTCTTCTCAAAAACCATAAATTTAAATAACAAAGTAACATGATACCAAAGTTACAAGAATTAAAATCTTTTTTTTTATATTATCCTTAAAAATATCACTAAAACAGTTGCTTCTGTCGATCGAAATGGACGACAAATTATCTGATTTAACGATCATTGGCCACGATCGTCGATCCTAAGGAGCGTTATCTTTCGAAGGTCGCAGAGATCGTTGTTAGATCCTCGGGCGTGGCACGATCCGTCGGTCCGAGAAAGGAATCCCTCGTTTCTTTACGTAACAAACTCGAACGATCTTGAAAATTGCCTAAAGACACGAATCTCTCGTTCATCATAATCAAAATTGCCGATCTCTCCAGCAATTTCAAATTTATTCCATCCAATTGAATGCCAACAAAGAAAATAGTCACAGTTTCCATATAAACATGCCGCAAAGGAAAGAATGTCTCTTTGAAAATCTAACATCCTCGCGTGTTTAGGATTTTTCTAAGGATTCCCCATTGTATCCATCGTCCTTCGCGAATCATCGTAACTTCCAAGAGGAATCCCATGACTTCGCCAATAATATTCCTCCATTCTTCTCTACAATCTATCTCCCTCGATGGAAAATCGTTCAACGTCAGATTACAAACCCATAATCAAACCTCATTCATTCGATATACAATTCACAGAATCTCTCCGATCGTCTAACGATCTATCAATTAAATCCGACAAATTGGAAGACCGCCGAGTCAATATTGATATCGCGAGCAATAGAGCCACCAACGTATCGTGGTTTCAACGTTTGCTCTTTTTCTAACACCTGATCTTACAGCTTGGAATAAAAAAAACGAGGTATTTAAGACCATCGAGGTAGTGGTACCGGTGTACAAAGAGACCGTGCACCAAGGAAGGAAAAGGGGGCAAAGATTGAAATAAGACTGAGACTAAGAGAGATAGAAAATACTGGTGGGGATGAATTATCGAGAGGAGGAAGGTGGGAAGGAGGAAAAGAGAGAAAAAGAGAGGTATCTCTTGCTACGTCCACCTATGCGGTAGCTAAAGCCAGTCAGTCAGGTATGCCCGGAGGCTAGGCCGTGATAGACAAGGTCATCCTCTCCCCGCTTTAAACGTATTTCCCGCCACTACTACCAGGCCTCGTTTACATTTGTTTATTTATAAATATACCACGGTGCATAGCTAATGCGCCACGATGGACGAAGGAAGGGAGGAGGACCGAGGGATGACGAGAGAGGGAAACAAAACTGGGAGATGAGACGATGACGACGTCGATGATGAAACGCCTCACCTGCTGTCGATCGTTCCTTTTATTGCTCGGTTAATCACCGGGAAAAAGAATCACTCGCGGAAATACGAGATCGCGACTACTTTGCTCCTTTCCGCAGATATTCGCTTACCGTAGATTAGCACTTTGAAATCTCTCGACGGATCGCATCGTTTTTGTAAATTTACATTCATCTTGCTCATATTTTTTTATATTATTGTACCTTTTGTATATTGCCGTAAAAATGACATGATTAAATGAGCACTTTCAAGAAAGAAAGAGAAATCAAAAAGTGGAGAAGATTCGGTAATCTGTGTTTTATAAGTTCAACGTCCAATATCCGCACTATGATTGTCTTATAAACTTGGAGAACTTTTTGAACAAATTGGGAACCAGTCATTCTGACTTGCTAGGTAGTTCCAAACACTTTATCGTGAAGGAGAACATATTCTAACCGTAATCCTCCTCTGATTTCAGATCTTCGGTAGCAAGGCGGACCTGCAGCTCCACACGCAGATCCACATGCGCGAGGCGAAGCCGTACAAGTGCACCCAGTGCTCGAAAGCGTTCGCGAACTCCTCGTACCTGTCGCAGCACACCAGGATCCACCTGGGCATCAAGCCGTACCGCTGCGAGATTTGTCAGCGGAAGTTCACCCAACTGAGCCACCTACAGCAGCACATCCGCACGCACACCGGCGACAAACCGTACAAGTGCCGGCATCCAGGCTGCACGAAGGCGTTCAGCCAGCTGAGCAACCTACAGAGCCACTCCCGATGCCACCAGACCGACAAACCCTACAAGTGTAACTCCTGCTATAAGTGCTTCTCCGACGAGCCCAGCCTGCTCGAGCACATACCGAAGCACAAGGAGTCGAAGCACCTTAAGACGCACATCTGCCAGTACTGCGGCAAGAGTTACACCCAGGAGACTTACCTGGCGAAGCATATGCAGAAACACGCGGAGAGAACCGATAAGAGACCACCGATCATTGGTACGGGTCTTAGGCCATCGATTCATGCGATGGCAGCTCATCATCAGGACCATTATTGGCCAAAAGTTAGCCCAGATTCGGTGATCAGCGATCTTCATGAACGGCTGCCTCATCATCATACTGAGTATCATCAGAATCAGAATCCAGAGATGTTGTTACCAGGACATGGTCATCGAGAATCGATCGAGAATGATTCGAGGCAACAGACACCACAACCTGGAGCGAATCATCATCCGAATAGTAGCTCAGCATTTACCCCGATTTCCTCTATTTCAATAAATTCCATTTCCTCCATGCAACATCCTTTGAATCCTTTGAATCATCTTCATTATCCTGGCAGTCATCATCCAGCATCGAGGCCGTATCTTTACGAGGCGTTTAATTCCACCCAGAAATCATCCCCGGCTTCCTCGACGTCTGGGGTAACATCCGGTACGACTAGCAATCAGAATGCCACGTCCTTCCCGAATCAGTTGATTAGTTTGCATCAGATAAGGAATTATGCTCATCAGCCGAATCTTGGTAATCTTGGTAATCTCGGTAACCTTGGGAATCTGAGTAATCTGAGTAACCTTAGCGCAACGATGGAGAGTCACGCGCTACTCGGAGGTCTCAAGGAGAAACAGTAACTCCGGCTGGTCTTGGAGATTAGGAGAAACTTTACTCTCTCTTTCTATATATTTATATGTATATGATATGATAGGAGTCCTCGGTTTTTTTTTCTCTCGTTATTCTTCTTCTTTTCCAATCCCGACTCACCATTTCCAGCGCCATTACGATCGAGTGGTTTCGCTGTTGCTTAACAAAGGGATTTGATTTATGTTCTTACCTTTGATCTCCTGTCTTAGAATTCTTTTTTTTTACAGGCTCTGTTCGTTATTGTTTAATCCATTTAATTCTGGGTAGAAAAATGAGTATATCCACTTATCGGAACAACGAAGTCTGTTTGAATTTAACATCCTCAAAGATGATTCCAGGTAAAATCCTTTTCGCTGTATTGTCCTTTGGATTTCGATAGATTGAGAAGTCCAAATTGCAATATAGAATGTTACGAGTAACGAGTGTAACTCGTTTTTGTACGTTTGGAATCACAATTCGCGAAGGGTAGAGGGTTAGTTAATAAAGAGGCAAGGGGTTGAAGAAGCACGGTAAAACCACCGATCGTTGTTTCATTCTCCGGAACTTCTCTCCTGTTTCTGCTCTCGTTGGCTCTATCCTATGAAGAACAGGACACAAAGGACACTTACACTTTCACGTACACACAAGATAAAAAGGAGAGTATGCGAAAGGTAGAAAGAGAGAGAGAGAGCGAAAGAGAGAATGCGTGGTTTGGAGAAACCTTGTAAATAACTATTATATAAATATATATAAATATATATATATATATATAAATAAATGAATGAATAAATATTATATATTATTATTAATTGATTAATCGATCGATCGATACTTGGTAGGCGTGTAAGGTGAAGAAAGAAGAATATGGACTTTACTGAAGATATTCGAAGTACCTTGTCTAACGAGAGAAAGAGAACGGGGAAAGAAAGAAAGAGAGAGAGAATAAAAGAACGAAAGAGAGAGAGAATGCGCGTGCAAGAAAGGAAAAAGAGAGGAAAGCCAGCAATCGTTATCCAAAGTAAATTGCGATAATTTTTCATTTTCTTAGTCTCATTTTCCGTCGAAACGCGCGACCGATTTCGACGACCACGAAACTCACCCACTGCAATAAAGATGGCTACTTTTCTATACGATTCTTTCCTCAAGAAAATCCTTCCTTTTCTTTTCCATCTTTTCCGGGGAGAAGAAGGTCCTCGAGATCGGTCAATCGGTAGGAATCGTGCAGGATAACGCGTGATCGTCGAAAACGAAACGGATGACTCGGGGGATGAAAGAAGAGAGAGAAAAAGCACGGAAAAAGCTCACATAGAGACACATTGTAGATAATTTTCTTGTTACGGCGCCGAACGTGTCCTACGGAGTTCCTTTCCCGCCAATTTCCCCGACAGGACGATCGAGCCTACCCCATAGAAGTATGTTCCTTTTATTTTATTTACATTTTACTATTTTTTTGTTTCCTTTTCACCAAATCACGTGTTTTTAATTTTCTTTCGATTTCCCACCCCTTGGCAAGCTCTTGAAATTAATCGAGACAATCGGCACGATCGTTCTGTCGGAAAAAAAGAAAGAAATTGAATTTAAGTAAAATACCAAACGATCAGTATAGAATGGAAAATGGCGTGAAAATATGCGAGAAGAAGGATCACGAATTTCCACGACGGTGCTTCGCCTGTACTCAAGTTGTTTAAAACTATTAGTTTGTTACTAAGACGATGCGAGAAGACGAAAAAGAGAGAATGTATGCAAGTATGCATGTGACCATGTATGATTTCAAGTGCAATTTCTTTATTGCACAAACAAACAGGGAGAATGGAAGGTTATGATGAACGTATAGGTAAAAAGAAAGAAAGAGGAAGAGGACGATGAGAGCGAGGAAGCAAAGTACGAAAGAGAGTTACTAATAATTCGCAAAAGTTTGCGAACTCGTTCGCGCTCAAATCGCATTAAGGCTCCTCCCTTTTTTTTCGTTTTTTCCCCTGCTCTTTCGTCGGGAAACGACACGAGAGGACAGAAAGTGAAGAGACGTGCGCGAATGTAAGAACGACGAAACGTGTAAAATATAGAGGGTGAATCTATAGGGATGAAAGTTCTAAGCGAGCGTACGGATAGAAAGATAATATTGCGGGGAATGTAGAATGAAATGGAATCATCGTTTTTTCGTTAATGTCGAAGGGGAGTTATTATGGGGGTGGGGTGTAACGAGAAGGTGTCAAGAACGGGGAACAATGGGGGAGGTGGTTACAATGTTGGATTACCCCTGCGCTTTAATTGTGATCTTTTTTCTGTCTATCCTTAGTTTCATTGATTATTATTTTATTATTATTTTATTAATATTACTATTATTAATTATTATTAATATTATTATAATTATAATTTCGTTTAATAAACTGTCACGTTAAAAGAAAAAAAAACAAGAGAGACAAGAGGATGAGTGAGAAGATTAAAAAAGAAATAACGTGTGAGGATTATTCTCTCGTTGAAGTAGAAAAACGGAGAGAGAGAGAGAAAGAGAGAGAGGAAGAGACAATTTTTTTTTTATTTTGTCCCTTCGTCTCGAGAAGAAGCTCAATCGTACCCTCCGTTTTACCTTCAACCCCTTTCCCTCCTCTCTCCCCTTCTTCTCAGAATGATAGTTTACACGATTGCGCAACGATTTTCATCGTTGATCGTTCGATTCAACCGAGTGATTTTCTCGTACTCGCAATTTTGCAATGTTCAATTTCGCGGTAAGGAAAAAGCGAAATAGAAGTAGGAACAGATCGTGAGGGGTTTGAAAGAGGCGGCACGATTTTTCCAGCAATTAGAATCGACAAACGAGAACTCGCGAGAAAGGAATCGACGAAATCGAGAATTTAATTTTCCCCCGTTTGAAAGATTCGCCATCTCCGTCCTTCGTCTCCCCCTCGTCTCGTCCATCCGGCTCCGCGATTCGCCGATTTCTCCCGTTTTTTACCCTTTTTTTCATCCCCTTTCCTCCTCGTTGGATTGTCTTTCATCCTTCTCTCGATTCTTTCTACCTCTCTCTCTCCTTTTTTCGCCTCTTTCACCCTCTTCCACCTCTTCCTCCTCTTTTGCTCACCCGATAATCGAATCGCGTGTCTCTCTGTGCACCCCAGGAATTCGCGGAAACCTGCCGTCCATTGTACTTTCAAGGAAATCACCGAGTGCCGCGCTTTTTTTTTTATTCATTTCCAACCCCTTCTGCTTCTCTTTTTCGCGAAAAACCAGGATTTCTTTTCCTTTACTCTAGCAAGGGGGATGTTCTTCTCGCGTATATTTCCTTTTCTTTCGATTTTACATCGGTACGAGGGGTGATTCTTGCAGTCTCTCAATTTTCGCGCGAATCGAGCAATTCGCGAGAGATATTTTGAAGACGACGGAACGAGAGGATCGAAGGAATACGCGAACGAATTGGACCTCGGTTCTATCGGGATGAAAAAGACTGGAGGTATCGGGAAAATCGGCAATACTTGGAAAATTCGCGACGTCTTTTGACGACGGGGTAGAAACGAAAGGGAGGTTTCGTTCGGGCCTTCATTTCTTCGTTTCTTCACCCTTCGGTGTTCCTTGGGAAAGATTGCGATACTTTAACGCTGCAGCACTGAAATCTTGCGATTCTATAGCTTTATTTTCTTGGATGAATTGTCTTTGCTAATTTAAAATTAATAATTCACTCAACAGAATATTATAGAAATAAGTAGACAAGAATTTTTAACCCTTTGCAATTCTATGTCCACGTGTACTGAATACCTCTCTGGGGCAATTAACATTTTGCAAATTAAATCGTAAAGCAATAATCTTGTACCTCTACATAAATAAACCTCAGCATCTACAATTATTTCTGTTATAAATAAAATTGAATAATCAGTCACAGAATATTGTCCAAATTATCTTTAATTCGTTGATGAAAAATTACCAAAATAATTTGGATCGTAAAGGGTTAAAATTTCTATCAAGTAAAAGTGATTCTATAATTATAAAATATCAGATGATTATAAAAATCTCCGTTGAAACGTTTAATAACTAAGAAACTATAAATTACATAACTGCACCGAACGAAAACCTATGTACCGTATCCCGAAAAAATTTCTTCTGCAAAATGTCTCTCACGATTTCACGGTGTCTCGGTGCAGCAGCGTTAAAATGCACTTCACAAATATTCTCTACGTGCTGTACATTATGTAACTATACTAATCGAAAGGAAAGCGAGAAAGCACATCCATACAGGTGTGTCTCGATGGTATGTATGTTTCTGAACGTGTGCAAATGTACAAATGGGAACTGAAACTCGTACGATGGAGAGAAAGGTGAAGAAAGGACGAAAAGGCAAGAAGTAAGAGCAATGGATGCATGAAAGTGAGTGAAAATGAGAAAAAGAGAAAGAGAGAGAGAGAGAAAGAAACGTATACACACATAGGCGACGTAAGGAAAACAATATATTGATTATTGCGTGGTACGAACAGAACTGTGATATTTTATTGTATAAATTTGCGGAAGAAGACGAACAAAAAAAAAGAAGAATATGAAGAAAAAAAAATCTCTAAGGGATATACTACGAGTAGAGAGAAACGGGATATTACTGTATTTTACAAAAGAAGTGCATCCTTAAGCCATTGAAGAAGAAATACGCGCAATCGTAATGAAAAAAAAAAAAAGTGAAAGCACGCCCCACCGGATATTCCTCCCCAAAGTTCGAGCAACCCTCGATCGTATTAGGGCGACTTTTCCGCCGCGATTCGCGAGAATCGAGCACAAAACACGAGGACGACGTAGTAATAAGGGATGATCGATCGGAGTGCAACGAAGGGGGTGAAATTTCGAGGGGTGAGTCTCTCTTGTCCGGTCCATTGAGAGCTTTCGAGGGGAGGAATAGCCGGCGTGCCACGGGCCAATCGCGGTGCCCTATAGTGTTTAATCGTTTCCTGTTTGTAAAGTATATATAAATATATAAATATATAAATATAAAAATATATATATATATATATAGATATATAAATATATAGATAAATGTTTCGTAATGAAAGATTGAATACGAATCGACGAAAGAGAGATCTCATTGCGACGTATTGAGACGAAATTTTAAGAGGCAGTAATAGTTAGCGTAAGTATAATTATGTCTGTAAACTTTTAAACGACAAGCACTTTCGCGAGTATAGTGATCGTCCCTCACCTTTCAATCCATGAGAGTGAAAGCAGGAAAGATGAAAGGAAGAAAATCATTTTTTTCCTCCTAAGTAAAACCCCTCACCCCCGACAACCCCGCCCAATCGTTAATTGCTGATTAAGAAATTAGGAGGCAAGAACGAGAATGTTTTCGAGAGGACACGATATGGAAACAAGAAGAATGGAATAATAGAAACCGCCGAGAATCGATCGAGATGCCAGAGATACTGAGAAATAAATGTCAAAGAGATGCGGACGTCGAGAGTGTTGAGAGAATGAGGATGAGAAAATGTGAAAAAGAAAGAGATGAAGAGAGAGAGAAATTATTACAGTTAGACATTACTATACATTATGTAGGAGAGAAAGAGAGAGAGTGTGTGTGAAAGAGAGAGAGAGCATGAGAGAAATAATAGCGTTGACTACGATCGGTGAATTCCACGTTGACGAAAGTGCAAGGATTTATTTTTTTCTTTCTTATGTTTAATAGAAAACCTCTTGCGTTTGATGTTCATCCTGAGAATTTCTTTCCAGTGAGAATATTCCAGTAATTCTGAAAGATTCGACAATTCCTGGGTAGCATTTATTATTAAAAAATGTCAAAGATTGCACAGGAATTTTTTCAACCATTTTTGGTACAAATTGAGAATGTTTATTTTAAAATTACATCTTTAGAAGAGGTTTAATTTCGTGTAAAAAAAATCAAGTTAATTTTCTTCTTAGGATAATCGAATGCCGCAGGTTTTTCCCATAAAATTATCATTTCATTTTACTTTCATCCCCAATTAATATCAAGCACCAAGATCGTCCCGGATTTCACCGTCTCGCAGTCGCCACAACTGTGGTACTAGTTTTATTCTAATTAATACTACACGAACTCGTCTTTGGATGTCGCGTTTAACAAAAAAAAAAGTACCCACTATTTTCCAAGTCTCGACCGAGTCGTCTATTTAAACCTAAAAGCGAGACGAGAAAATGGGAAGCGTCAAAGAAAAAATGTCCAATTGCAAAACCAAAAGGAAACGGGGGAAAAACCAAGTGGAAGGAAATGAAAAGGAAACACACAAAACTTAATCGTCGGTGTATAATTACTCTACGATACAAATTTTTGCGATACAACGAAACGCGACGATCATTGTTCCACGTTTTCGTCCGAAGCCGATATAATATACCGGATCGTCCGACGGTCTATAAAGATTAAAAAAAAATAGAGACAGGAGAGAGAGAGAGAGACAAAGCAAACGAAAGAGAGAGAGAGAGAGAGAGAGAGAGAGAGAAAGGGGAAAAAAAGAGGTCCTTCTTCATTTTTTTAACGCGAGCACGATAACGTACAAAAGATAGAAAACGAGGATAGTGTCATTGAAAGGCACTGGCCTCGTCAACGCTCGAAATTCGTACGTGACTTTTTCCTACCCCATGGAAAAGGAAAATTCGCCGTTTCTTAATAAACCAAAAAAGAAAAAAGTAACAAAAGAAAAGGGGCGAGCTTAATATTGCCGCCGTTAGAAATTCGTAATGTCCCGAGAACTATGCAAAATTCACGGCGAGGACTTGCCAAATGAAGGAAACGAATGTTCCTTGAAACGCGAATGTACGAATTCCGTGCTATTTCGCAAAGAGATTTCGTTAGTTCGAGCGAGATCCTACGCGGAGTAAAAAAACGACGACTTCAAACGACTTTCCCGTTGATTTTCTACGAGGAGAATCCTCTCCGTGATACGCTCAAAATCTGTATACTTTAACGTTTTGCACTCGCGTGTCTCTGCGCTTAATCTATAAGCAATAATTTAAGGGAAGATCGTTCGAACTGTAAAATTGTAATCGATTGAGAATAACGTGGATTTTGGAAGTCTCGAATAATTATCCCCCTCCCCATAAATATCTTTCTGCGATTTTCTTTTCAATTTTCGTTAACATGTTCTTCGCCAAAGAATTTTTTTTTCCAATAACAAATGAGATAGGAAATGTATACAACGATTTATAATTATATAATTACTAATTTAAGGGGGAATTAACAATAGGACTATCGATGATTAGTTCAATAATTTGGAAACAATTAAATAAATGAGTTTTAGAAACATGAAAATGGAGAGGAAATTGAATAATGCAATTAGTTACATTTAAAAAGATAAATCCAGGAAAATTTAGGGCTATGGTGGATAAGAAGTCACCCCCAGACTTCTGGGTAATTATATAATTATTAATATTTAATACTATAGCCTCGATGGATTAAAATCTCCTTAAAATTATGGATCCTAGTTAAAATAATTTATTTAAATTGAGGAGCAATTATTTCGACTGCCTTGGTAGATCTAGTGTTAAGGAATTGGACTAATTTGATTATCAAGCCGTACAGATAGAATTTAATGATAGAAAACGTGGACGAACGGCGGCGAGGAACGTGTTGAGTCGTGGATTCAACTAATTCAGGCTCTAAAAATATCTCTGTGAAAAATCATTGTTAATAAAATAGCATTGGATCGCTGATTAAGGTCTCGTTGAGTGCAACTTCGAAAATAATGTGGTGTGGGCTCAAAGAGAAAAAGAAAAGATAGACAAACTCCAAGCGCAAAAAGTTAAAGTGCGTAGAAGCGGTGCAATTGAATTATTGTAAAGTTTCAGAAGGAAAGAATAAAAGGGAGAGTGTGTGTGTATGGAAGAATAATGAAAGAATGCTTAAGTTTAAAAAAGTTCATAAATGATAGCTTATAAGGGAACGTTGAGGATGTTGAAGCGTCGTTTTAATTAATCCTCGTAGGATCGAAATCTTATCTCCGTAAAAGTAATATTCGACTCGTTGTATTTATAATCGATTTTCGAGAGTTTTCGTGAAAACATTTCTTGAATTCCCTTCATGCAATTGACACCTTGTAAAACAAGTCCCGCCCCCATCATCGACACACTAACTGTTCGTCCTTTTTAACAAATATAACAGAACTTACGTCTTACTAATCGATGGACGCAGAAATTCAGAAAGCCAATTGCAAATTATTGTTAGATCCGTCAGAAAAGAAATACCAATAAATATTTCACATGAGATTCCTACGAAGGACGGATAACAATTTATAAAATTGCTTTGGTATTCTGTATTAGCGCGATGTGTTTTATAATCCCCATTGTGCTGTACGATTTTCATTTTTATATAGCAACCTGGATAAGCTTCGTAGGAGTAATTCAATTTCATTGTTTTATTTGTTGATAAAACTTGACGGATGACATTTTTGAAGAATTGCTGCAGGAATACTTTGCTAAAGTATATTTACGTAACGTCTAGATAAACTGCATTCGAGATTGAATTTTAATGAATTTCAAACCAATAAGTTTTCCGTTTACATAATAACGTATACAGTTTTGTTTTTTTCGTGAAATATAAATTATATTTAAATTAATAATTTAATGAGGAGAAGGAAATTTATTTTATATTCCCGGTAAAATTAATTTGAATTTTTTGCTCCAACTTTTCCATGTAGATGGCATGCAGTTCTCCCATGCAGGGCGCTGCAGTATGGTTGATAAGGCAGGAATTACAGAAACCCCATAGAGCATTCGATCATGGCGTCACCTAGAGCAAATTCCTAATACCCGAACGAATTTAGTAATTTTTTATATCTGTCGATAATTAATTAAATGATAATTAGTTTAAATAAATAGTGGATAAACTACGGTTTGCCGTAGATTTGAAAATAATAAGAGAGAAACTTTTAATTCCTGCGTTTTATTGAAAATTTATTTAACACTAAACTACTAACGCAGTCAAAATGACCGATTTTCAGCTTTTTCGAAGAAGTCCCTAAATTTATAGCATCAGCGATACAGTGAATATTTCATTTTTATCTTGTAAAACCGAAATTACTTAATTAATCATCCTTTTCACGTCTGGGCCTCTGTTTCTCCAAGGTCCTCGTTAAGCATAGCTGTGTGTAGTAGATATAACATCGGTAGTTCTAGCGCTAAGGAGGTGTTGCTTTATTTGCATATACAAAGTTTACCGTAGAAATGAAAATATCTAATTAATTATATTGGCCTGTCAAGATTCTTTTGTTTTTTCTGTTCTTAAGAAAGAATGTCTACTAAAATTCAGTTAAGTGTCAGGCTAGTGCTAAACTCAGATGCGACATTTGAAATACCAAAGACATTCCTCGGAAATATTGGATTTATTTGAAATGAAACCATTATCGAAATTTAATGACAATTTAAAGTAAAACATTTGCATTTTTTCCTATTAATATTAACCGTCTATAAGTCAATATTATGCTCTAATTACAATGCAACTGGAGATATGTCATAATCAGCTGATCATATATAGATGAAAAAGATGGCGACCATATGGACGATTAATCCCGATTAGTTTTGGTGTTAGATAACTGTCAAAAGGGACAGTGAGGCTGTAAGAAACTTTTCTACGACATACGTAATATTTTCCAAATGTGTAAATAAGTAAAAATCATTCACCATGACATTTCTCGAGGTACGTTCTACCCATTCTCAAAATACTCTGACACTACATGTTTCCAGTCAGATATTAACCTCGCCTTTGACACGATGACGCTCTAAACATATTCATATTTCAGTGGAGACGCTTTAATTTCTTCGACCTTAAGAAAGAGGTTGACGGTGGAAAGATTGCCGAAGCTCTTGGAGTAAGATTTTAAAAATACAAAATTTATTTATCATAGTTTTGACACAGGTTAAGTTCAGGGTTCAGAATACATCCATCTCTTTCTTTCAGGATGCGAAAGTTACTGGAGCAACTAGCGGCAACGGAAACTTAGTTTTTGGTGATGATACAGGCAATGTGCATTTAGTAAATAGGACTTACGATGTTACTACTTTCCGAGCTTATGAAATCACCCTCACATTGGCTCAGCAAGTTCAACATTCCACTTTTTTATTTACCATTGGTGTTAGTACACCTTTGTGTATCTATTGATGATTTCCCTTTAGAGAATCTCCTTAAATGAATTTGTATCTTTAGGAAGACGAAATAGGTTGCAATCCCACGATAAAGGTCTGGAATTTAGCTAAGACTGATAAACAGGGCAATCCGACCTGCGTACGAATAAGTAGAGCTATAGCTAGTAACAGAGCAGTTCCTGTGACAGCTCTCTGTGTGCACACTAGTCTTACTTTAATGGCTGTTGGATTTGCCGATGGCTCTATTATGCTTTACAGGTAATAAACTTGAGATATCTCTTCTGCTGTTCAATCTAACATTAATTTAACATTTAATATACATTTTTTTGCACAGAGGTGATTTAACCAGGGAAAGAAAAAATAAGATAAAAGTACTAAAAGACTCGAACGTTGCGATCACCGGTTTAGCGATTAGATCGACTGGAAAACAGAATCATTTATTCGTAGCCACAGCCAACAGTGTCTTTTTGTACAACGTTACCGTTAAGGATAAAGAATTTAAATCTTCTTTAGATAATATGGGTTGCGCTCAAAAATGCAGCGTATTAGCGGAGTCTATACCAGATAGTCACTTTATGATCGGTCGTGAGAAAGTACGTTTGTAATACAAGTTAAATTGCTTGGAACAATTATATTTAAATGAATTACAATTATGCATCTTTATTCAGGCAATTTATTGCTACACTCCAGACGGTAGAGGCCCGTGTTATGCGATAGATGGTCAGAAAATAATGCTGGAATGGTTTAGGAGTTATTTAGTGATAATAGCTAAAGAAGCTGCAAATGTTCCAAGAACTTCAACCACGATTTCTGCAAAACCAAGGCATGTATTTTAACTTGTTGGAGTCACGAAATAAATTGTTGGGTTTAAATAAATTATTTTCCTGTTTTCAGTACCATAGAGCCAATACCACCGGGTGCTGACAAGCATGTAATAACAGTACTCGATATACAAAATAAATTCATTGTCTTTTCCGCTCCAATGCTGTCCGTACAAGCTGTTCTGTCCGAATGGGGAGGATTTTTTATCCTCAGTGGCGATAGGAAGCTTTATTATTTAGATGAGAAAAATTTGCAGTCAAAATTAGCATCACTGTTTAAAAAAAATATGTACGACGTTTCCATACGGTAAATAATTTTATCTACAGCTATATTATTTGAGGAAGACTCATTGTATTTTATTATAATGATCGATATTATCTTTAGGATAGCTAAAAATCAGCAATATGATGCTGAAGGTCTCGTCGATATATTTCGACAATACGGAGATCATTTATACTCCAAGGCGGATTACAATGGGGCGATAGAACAGTATATAAAGACAATTGGCAAATTGGAACCATCATACGTAATTAGAAAGTTTCTGGATTCTCAGCACATCGATCATTTAACCACGTATTTGCAAGCGTTGCATAAAAACGGCCAAGCAACGGAAGATCACACTACTTTGTTGCTAAATTGTTACACGAAGCTCAATGATACGGATAAATTGAAAGAATTTATCATGGTATTGGAACTTTTATAGCGTATTTTCAATGCTGGAGTTTAATAAACTTGATCATTCGTATATGAACATTTTAGACCAAAGATCGAGAAGTCGATTTCGACGTTGAAATTGCAATAAAAGTCTGTCGTCAAGCATCGCCAGAGGATGCGTTGCTTCTTGCACAAAAACACGGTCGACACGAATGGTATCTCCGCATTCAAATTGAAGACAAACGAGAATATAAAAAGGCCTTGGAGTACATGGCAACGTTAGAATTTGAAGAAGTATGTCCACTAAAATATCCTACTGATTATTAAGTTTATTTTATGTATGTAGTTAATTAATTCTGCTAAATTTTTAGGCTGAGCGTAACATGAAAAAATACGGCAATATTTTGATAGAAAATGTGCCGGATGAGTCGACGCAATTTTTGAAAGCTTTGTGCACGAATTATCGGCCGTCCAATAAACCACTCGTTGATCAGGTACAAATTGAATAAATTCATAGGGCTATGGTGATTGATAATTACGGTAGTCTATGGTTTGGAACCTATTTAATATTAATCTTCAAATTTTTAAATTCAGGAAGCACTGGACGGCACTGTGGAACAGTACATTGACAAAGCCAGTCCGGAGAATTTCATTCACTTATTTTTGAATAATTCAGAACGTCTCGTCGAGTTTCTGGAACATTTGATAAAAAACAATACCAAGTTAGTGTAGATCTTTAAATTGCAAAACACCGTTACTTTCTATGACTACATCATTAATATAAATTACAGGTGGAGTACTTTAGTTTATAACACCTTGGTAGAACACTATTTGCACGTTTGGTCAGCACTGGATAACGACGTGAACAAAGTGCAATACGAGCAGAAAATTGTTCGATTGCTGCAGAGCTCAGAGGCATGTTACGATAAGGATCAGATATTAATTCTATGCCACCAGCATAACTTCCGACGTGGACTACTTTTTCTATATGAGGAGAGTAAATTGTAAGCTGTTTTAACGCTTGATTGTACTTGATATAATATCAATCTAAAATGTAATTATTCCACATATTAATTAATCGACAGATATCAGGAAATATTGCGATTCCATTTACGAGAAGGAGACAGTGAGCAAGTTTTGGCGACTTGTAAAAGATTCGGTCATCAAGATCCAAATCTCTGGGTGCAAGCTTTATGGAGTGTAGCTAGGAACAAAGAAGCTCCTATTAAGCTTCTCTCCGATATATTAACTTACATCGGTAGATATCAAGTTATATTTAATTTCTTTTAATGCTTCAATACTAATAAATACGTAATTACTTTGCAGCCGAGGAAAAGCTCTTGTCTCCTTTAATGGTAATCGATGCAATATCGACTTCAGTTTCCTGCAATTTGGGAGGAGTTCGAACATATTTGTACAGTGTCTTAAGAACGGAAAATGAACAAATGCAGACGGACGCGGAATTAACGGAGAAGTATCGAGCTGATACTCTTAAAATACGAGAGCAAATAGAGACCATTAAAAATAGCACCATAATATTCCAAGGTTCACGTTGCAGCGCTTGCCATTACGAATTAGAATTACCGTCTGTTCATTTTATGTGTCAGCACTCGTATCATCAACAGTGAGTATCATTTAAGAACAACGTAATGTTTTATGAATCAACAAGTTTTAATCCTCGACTTCCTTTTATATCAGTTGTTTCCAGAGTTTCTCAGAAAACGAGAACGAATGTCCGGCTTGTTTGCCGAACAATAAGAAATTATTAGACATTATAAAGGCACAAGAACAATCCCGCGATCTCCACGAGACGTTTCATAGTTTGCTTGATCGTGCAGAGGATCCATTTTCATTAGTTGCCGATTACTTTGGCAGAGGAGTCTTTAAAAAATTGACAGTTATCACAGACACAGATAAGTCGTTGTCCGCTCCGCACATGAAATTTGCGGAAGCTAAGCCAAATTACGGGGCAGGAGCGGAAGCAAGAATCAGATTAAATGAGGGGAAATCGTCTTTAGGTAATTCATATGAACAATAATTAAGTTGTATTCATTTATTCGTATAAAATCAATGTTTATTATTAATCGTACATTTAATAGGAAAAGTAGAACCTCGTCGTCCTTATGAAAATTATTCCACGGACGAATGTCTAAAATCTTTCGCAAAGCCTGATGCTTATTCTTCATCGTTGGAAGCAAATATATCAGGAACCGGAAGTGGAATATCCACTCCTCGTGGAAGCTCGAGGAAAGCATCACCGATTTTGATAAGAGAGGCTCGTATTTTAAATAATAGCACGCCGAAATCGTCGCCGATTCAAAAATCTTTTGTTCCACCGAAAACACCTATGGTCTCGACGAATCCTTTCGAAGTCGACGAGTACGATGAGTCGAAGAATCCTTTCAGCAATGACAAAGACGATGATACCAATCCGTTTAAGGATGACGTCGATGACGATTGCAATATGAATATATATCCTTTTCGCAAATAAACTGCATTTCTTATTATTTTAAGTGATCGAGAGCTAATGAACAATGCAGCGAGTGAGACACGTATGCTGTCAAGGACTTCTTACATTTACGAGAAAGAAAGAATGGCAAATTACGAATAAATCGAGGGCTGATACGCAGAAGCTTCAGCTATGATTGTAAAACTATAAGTTTGTGTAAATGTACTCTTATATTACTGTTTCTTTGCTGATTGATACGAATATAAGAGAGTAATCAGTATGCTTTACATAAAGTATAAAGAGCCGAGGAATCATTACGTCGTTTGATTACACAGCAAGAAACATTTGCATGAATTATAAACCGTGCATATCAATTTATTCTATATATTGATTTACATCGTGTTTTCAGTGTTAAAATATAGTCACGCGATACTCCATAGATAATTTAACCGATTACTATTATTTCGTGATTATAAGAAACACTTCTACCAAAGTAAGCGTTTTGCAAATGGCAAATTAATAAATAACTTATACCGAAGGAAGACTCTACTACAAGTGATCCATGTTGTGCTTCCATTCAAGCATTTTATCACTTATTCTGAAAGCATTCCAATTGTCTACACTCTCTGGTGTTCTCGATTTAAAAGAGACAGGTGTACAGTACTCTTCACTGGAAACTGGTGTAAAAAAATCCGAGAGTAGAGGAACAATATCCCGTTGTCTTGGTTCTGGATCTTTGCTACGTCTTAATCTACTTGGTAATTGCTTCTCATCCACGGACAAGTCAACCAGATTTTTATAAATCATTTCATCCAGAGGGAAGTCCAAAGCGGCAGAGATCTGTGAATGAAATATTTCACGAAATATATTGACGATATTGAAACAGTTTTTACGAAATTTAATCTTCGGTTTTCAAGAACATAATCGGTACCTTTCCATTCACAAGATTTTTGTAAGTTGTTGGTAAGTGTTCAATATCAGTTACAATTTTTTGTTTCTTTAGTTCCTTCAATTTATTGATTGTACACATGATAGAATTGTATTCAGGTCGAGCCAATTTTTCTCCAGAATTATTTGGCTTTTTGTATGTATCCTCTTTAGTCCTTGGTATCTCACAAATATCTGGAGCCTTGTGAGACAAGCCTGGGCCAATGTAAGGCTTTATTTTACGACTTACAGCATCTCGTATTACAGTCTTTTTTACAGGTGAAGTCTTAACTTTGGATGCAACTTTGTTGTACTTGTGACATGGCATCACATGAACAGTAGATTTTGTACTTGGCTTCCTAGCTACAGTTTTATATGATTTATTCATTAAGTGGAGGCTCTTTGAAGTAGTACTACAAATGGAAGGCTTAGATTTGTGATGTGGCTTTAAACTTCCTGATTCATCTTTCTTAGATTCTGTATTCACAGCTGTATCCTCATTTTCTTTTCCAAGCTTATTTTTTCTGTGTGTTTTCGAAATATTTAATTTAACATAATTCCGTGGTTTGAGTACTTTAGGAACAAGATTTTGTTCTATCTCTGAAGGCAGTGAAAGAGATTCGGTATTTGCATTGTCATTTAAAGATTTATTAGATACAATTGTTTTTTTATGAGTACTTTTGACATTTTCTATATTATCATTGCTCAAAGATAAATGATTAGTTTCCTTTGTGGACTTATTACATGTTGAAGAAGCACCACTTGCCAAAGAGCAAGCCGATGCATTTTGACATTCTGTAGGTGTATTCTGTAGATTATCTACAGTTTTAGGAATGTTAGGAGCTACGTCGAGATTTACAATTTTAACTGGTTTTTCGAGGGATACGATGCTTCTAATTTTTGGGCCTTTCGACCGTTCGGCCGCCTTTTGTTCCGAAAAATTTTTGAAGTCTGTTGTGTCTTTGTTATCCGAAGATTGACTAAATCTAACTTTCGGCTTTACGAAGAATTTGCTATCTTGAGACATCGCTGAAAGGAACTGAGTTTTTTTAAATATTGTCTATTAAATTAGATATTTGTTTTTAATAATGTAGGATGAAAAATGAACGATATCATAATCCTCGACGCGAGTAACTCCAAAGTTGATCAACAATTGTCAGCACAACAATGAACAGCGCTACTAACATCCTGATAAGGTGTAACAACTTCTAGATATAAAAATTAATCAATATTCTCTTGTTAAGGATATTTTCAATGTATTTGGCAGGTTTTATTGACATTTATTTAAAATTACAATTAAACTAATCATATTTAAATTCAATTGCTCATTGCTGATGGATCATAGGAACAGGGTGTGTGGGTATTTGAGTACGTAGGGTTATTAGCCGTACGCAAGTACTCAACAAATACCAAATAAATAATTTATTAAATCGCAAAGGTGCATATTCTGTACGAATTTCTACAGATTGTATCATAATTATGAGTATTTATTATTTAAAAAATATTAATAAGAGTCATAAGCCATAAACTATGCAAACGCAAGAAGAGCGGAAACTCGATGTCTTCAAAGGGTTCCGGAGGCGCTGCCGCCAACGCCATCTAGTTTTTTGCAATTTTCTTCTGGCGGGAAATAAACCCTCAATGAAAGACAAATATTTAAACATTATTATATTACTTATTTCATAACTGATTTAGTTGCGGTTTGTTTTAGAGTCTTATTAAAAACCTGAACTATTGGCATACTTACGCAAAATATCTAAACCATACTCGTTTGATTGCTGTAATTAAGTGAATAATAGTGAGTTTCCATTCTATTAGCAGTCTCATAGTATATGGCTTAACTTTCAAATACGTGGTACAATTGTTCCCACTTTTCTCGGCTTTTACGAGTATTAGAGTGACAATATACGTTTTGTTTAACGCAGTTTTTGCTTATCTTACGGTCACAAATAATGTCCAGGACGATTAGACCGATTAATTCATAGGAACAGTGTTTGGACATACTAACTGGTCACCTGCGCATCGCAGTATGCAATAACGGCCGCCATATCGACTATCAGAGTGGAATGCAGGGTAGAAGGTACAATTTGTAAACATTTAACAGTCAAATTTGGTTTTATTTAACTTTTAAGTATAGAATTAAGCCTCAGAATGTGTGGAATGATTGTTATATTAGTCCTTGAGTGAAGGATACTCGATACATTACAGTCGTAAATTTGTCTCGCGTAGTGCGAGACAGGTAATGAAAGGAAAGTAGAGCAAGAAATTTCATTAGGCACATTGTCCTGTTGTTTAAACTTTTGTTAAACAGCGAGAAAATGTTTTATGCGGAAAAAGAAGTGTGATAGAGAATGAATGGTAATTTTTGGGTCCCCAGTCGCAGCAACCTCCACGTGGTGGGACCTGGGTCGTTATTGCTCGCAATGACTTGAAAATTTTTATTTTACTTTATTTTTCTCACATTGAAAGCAATAACGGGCTAATTGGCTGCAATTTCCTAAAAATCTCGCTTCTTTAACATCACCTTGAGAACGGTCCGAAATCTTTCGTTAAAAAGATCAGTATGATACAAGTAGTACATTAAAAATCAAATGTTTATAAGCTTAAAAGTAAATCATCAATTATAACCCCTTATTTCCGTCTAGTATTTTAAAATAATTATAAAAAATACTACATGTAGATTTTCGTTAATGGTAAACATTCTACTGTATTATTAATTCATTTTGCCAACAATATTTTGAGTTATGGCGCGCTAGACTATGTAACAAGTGACATCCAGCAGCAATTCGATTGATCCGCCGTTCCACCAATAAGCAGCCGCCGAGTCGCGTCAGCTATCCCCACTCCTCCCAGACGCTACGTCTCCCTCTTTCTCTCTCCGGACATGGCGTCGTTAATACGTATTCGATGTAAGTAGCACTTTTTTACGTTTTCTTCGTTTACCGATCGCTAGAATACAGACTTCCCGTTTATCTACTACATAATATTGCTTCTACTGTCCCAAATCTATCAATTTTGACAATGACAATTACGAATTTAGTAACAATTGCGATTTAACTACGGCGCAATTGGTAGCGTCCCCCAACGTTCGAAATGTTACCGCCATTTTTCTCATCAACACATTAATAGTTATTCTATAGCTTCATATTTCAATTTTATTGACGAAGAACGCGATTGTTGTTGCTTTGAAACGTGGTTGTATGGAATTTTTGTACTTCTACGAAGTTATTTAATAGTTTACTCGTGTGTGCGTGCAGGACTCTAGCAGACTCGGGGTACCGTGGGGTGACCTTGCGGGCGGACAGGATGGAACGCGTATACGATGGAACAACACATTAAGATACTACGAAGTCATACGCAAGTAGTACTTTTATTTATTTCGGGTCTTCGTGATATTCCGTTCCGATTTACTCAGTATTCTTATTAATTAATATCGAGTCAAACATCTGACGAGTTGTACTTACATTTACGTATTATACGAGTTTATATTCGCATTAATGCGGTTCTTTGAAAGCATGCAACGATTCGGTATTATTTGAAACCTTTTACAATATACGAATTCCCTACTGTTTTCCAAGACAAATGACAGTTTCGTTTGAATAAAATAAGATACTAATTAGGCGCCATATATTTTAAATTTGTCGGTATAGAAGGGACCGAATTTAGTTGAAGCTACTGCTTTCTATCGTCTCCTATAGATACTAAGTTCGTTGATGCTACCGCTTCCTACAAAGATAACACGAAACATTTCTCAAAATTGTATCGTGTTGGTAAAGAATGGGAATTCCCGGTTTTCAGTTTCCGTTGACTTTCATATTGTCAAATTAGGTTAGAAAGATAACGATTCCCTTTGGCTGCATTCTTTTGTTAAAACGACAATCGTTTTAACAGTCATTCCCATCCGAGTAAAGTCGGTTGGAACCTTACAGTATTGTTTATGACGGAAAATGTATTGCACAAAGTCATGGATCCTTTCGAGGTAATTTATTATCGTGAATTTATCCTCTCGAACGTTTTGCTGTCACGGCACGTTAGAATAATCGTAACATTATTAATTAATTTTCATCTCGTTAGAATCCCGAATGTCTGCCTTTGGAAGATCTAAAATTAAAAATTAAGACCGACGGTGTAGCCGAAATTGTGAGCGCATTGGTAGGTAGAATCTTTTAAGATTGGAAAGAGTAGGCCAATCAATTTTATAATGCTGAATTCTAGAATGAAAGGTGGGCAGATGATCGTTATTTCTTACATTATGAACGACCTCAAATATATAATGACGATGGATCAGAGATTATTGGTGCAAAAGAACGTTGGATGGAAATCGTCAGTTACATAAATGAGGATTTGCAGTGGTTACTTAGTCTTCCATTTTATAGGTAGATTTAATGATTTAGATTCATTTAAATATTGCTTTCCAATGTGTTCAAAAGTTAGGAGTACAAAATACACAATGTATTTTGATAACGTCAGGTTCTTATCGCTATATATTCTTTATTTAGATTCTGGTCCAATGTTGTATTCAATATTTCGATACTTGATACATTGGTATCGTTTCTACAAGAAGCACCACCATTTTATGCTTTAGAAAATTTCCCTAATTCTCCAGAAATGCTCGAGCATCTGGAGACACTCAGTCGCAATGTACTTGTGACATTCGCGCGACTTGTCACAAATAAGGAAAGTCCTACTGAATATATGAGCCATTCATATCTCGGGAATTTATTGTATCAAAATTACTTAATTACCATACCCATAATTTTCGATCTCTGTCAGCTCTATGGTAGAGAAAATGCGAAAACAGTGGAAAGAATATTAAAAAGTTTATTTACCTTAGAGCCATCATACAATGATGATCTCCATAAGGCCATACCACACGTAATAATGGTGAGGTATTACAAATTATCATATAAAAATATTTTTTCTCTCGATATTTCGATCGAAATATCCGCAGTATAACGATCGGCCATTAAAACTAAATGAAATACGTGTGATGTTATTAATTTAGGCTTTAGAAAATATTGAAACAAAATTTCAAACTCCCATTGACGATAACGCCGAAATTCCAGTTTCACTTGCAAAGAAGCACAATAATTTGGCAATTACTTTGTATCAATTAGAGGATTTGATGTTGTATCTTTTGGATATATCGTCGACTATTAATGTCTTATTAAAAAATTATCCTCCAGCAGTGGTAACGTTACAAAATGAGGATTTTATGAATAAGTAAGTTTATGTATTCCCTGTGCTTTAATTTTTAATAAGCACGTTTCTCAATGTATATTTTTCAACGTTAAACATCAGGCTTGTTTCGATATATGCAATCATAATTCCGGAGATGTATAAGAGATTAAATAAGTTAGGATACAACGACGATAATATGCCGAAATACATAGAATTGAAACATCGTTTGGACGTAACGAGAATCGAAATCTTAAGCCTTTACCGAATTATTTTATACGAACCTATTCTTAATATTCAGGAACAGCAGTAAGTCCATTAACTTGTTCCTTATACCAACATATGTAATAGAAATAATTACAGTCGTATTAATTATACTTCAAAATCTATAGTAATACCATATCAGAATCAGCTATAAAGGAACGTGTTGATAATTACATTCATCTCTTAAGTAACGCTATTTCCGAGAAAGAATTTATTATGGATTATAATCAGTTTTATCCCGTTGATAAAGATTTCGAACTTTTAGGCAACCTTTGCTCAGAAATGTATCCTTTCGCCTAACAAAAATAATTAGCAACAAAAAAAGCCAAGTTTGAAAAATACTTAACAATTACTTAGTGATACAATAAAGTGTGACTACGTGTTACAATCAATTTGTGCAACTATTGGAGGGTCTAATGTTCCAGCTATGGCTTCTACCAGTAGTAGGATTGTAAGTAAGGGAAAATCTAATAGATTCAAATGTTAGGAAAATACTACAACATCATATCTTTAAAGGAAGCTGTAGCTGGACCTAGTGGTATTCAAAGTCAATCAGCATCCTCTTCCAATAATATTGGTAATTCCATTGGCGACGGAAAGCTAGAAAAACCTGTTAAATTGGCAGCTCTTGTTGCGGAAATAAAAGATATCTTTAATGAGCAAGATGAGGCTTTCATAGCGGTAATGAATTTGTTGTATGAATAACTTACTGATATGTCGGAGAAATAGATAATATTTAACAAATTTTTTACTCATAGACGTGCTTAGAATGTTACAATTATGACTCTGCAGCTGTGATAAATGCCGTATTAGAGAATAATTTACCTCCTCATTTACTAGAATTGAAAGGATGTTCAATGTCGTCCAGCACTCCACCTAATCCTACGGTAATCTAAGACACATCGCGATATCAAGTAGAACTTTGTTATTTAATTAGAAATTTAATTCAAAGATTTCTATAGCAATCAGAGATCGATACAGAGCTCGCTTCTGGCGTAGGAAAACTCAATTTCTCTGAGGACGATGATGAAGCTCGTATTAGAACTCGGGATGTCGTTGATGTACCCAAACATTACATAACTAGGAAGTAAGTTTCTAAGATGGAACATCAAGCTTCTATATAAAAATATTTATTTGCAGATAACAATCATATTTTAGTAACATTTATAAAACGATTATATACATAATGATAACCATCCATTTTATTACGGTTTATTAATACGTGAATAGAACAGGAAATTCAATGAAATGTTTTTTTTTCATAGTTACAGCCTTGTTGTGGATGAGTATGACGATGAATATGATGATACTTACGAGAATCGTGATGTACGCGATATGCAAAATCATGCTGTAGAAGCTGATTCTAGACCGTTTACTACTCCGAGAGTTCGTATTAGGATTCTCTTTTTCGAATTCCGTTCTGAATTTTCTTCGGTTATAAGTTCAACTATTATTTAGGTACTTCTCTCTAAGCAAAAGGCCGAATCTGCATCAGAGGATGAATCAGAAGCTGAGGAGAACACGAAAACCGAGGAAAATGGTCGAGATCATTTTATAGAAAATCCAGCAGAATTACGTGCGAGAGCAGAGCAACGACGAAAAGATTCACGTGGTGGAAGAACATACAACGTGATTGGTATTAAAAAACATTAACAAATAATTTTCCTTAAATATTTCAAATAACGTTCGATAGAATCCCTCAAAGTTTTTCATCTATTTCTAATGAAATACAATAAGTAAACACAACTTTTCGTATATGCTCGAGAAGTATTTCAACATTTAAGCACATTGCGCGTCTAAGTTTCATACTATTTACATGTTACATGACTTTCTCCATTATCATAGGTAAGCCCAAAGGTAAAGGGCAAGACCAGGATGTCTTGCATAACAGACACAATAAAAATACCCATAAAGCGACACAGGGTAATCATAATCGCCGTACAGGCGCACAGTATAAACGAAGGCAAGGAATGATACCGTCTTAATACCACCTATTCTTTTACGATATCGGTGTAAATACTGCTATGTAATAAATACACATTTGAAATTGGTGTTAGGTTTTATCCCACTGCCTTTTGATCTTCGTCATTTAACCGTTTGCGTACCACAGGTTTCTTTCGTGCTCTTTAGATTTCGTGTCGAAAAAAACCCAGCGCTTGGCATTTTTCGAAACGTTTTTCTTAGCGTTTTGTGAAAACCTTCTGGTACGAAAACTGTTAATGATCTTTCACGATCGTTAGAGCTCTTATTCTATTTATTTGTTCGGATATTGATTGCTGATATTCCTCCTCTGGTATCACAGCACTTGGTGATCCCGAAGGGTTTTGTACTGGCAATAATTGTGTGAATAGTTGCGTCGTGTTTCCATAATAATCCAATTGTACCATAATCAAAGCGTGGACACTAGGTTTAATGTATTCCAATCGTTTATCAAGAAACATTGGTAATTCTGCCAGTAATTGAGCATGTACTGTTTTCAAATCTTTGGCAGCTGCTTCCTCGGTTCTACGTTCTCGTTCTAATTTCGCAATGTGATTAGCAGCTCTATCTTTTTTCTCTTGTAATTTCTTCACTCTATTGTAAGAGTACTTCCAGGTGCTGACTAATTCCTCGCGTTTAACCAGAGCGGCAGCAATTAACGCGAATTCGTCGCGTAATTTCTTCAAGGGTTCTATGAAAGTCTTTTGACAGAGAGCAGCCATTTCTTGAACTGTTTTTCCAACCTGTTTAGTAGTAATTTTATAAAATTAATGGTAGTATATATTACAAGAATAATTCAACAGTGTACCTGAGTTGTAACCGAATGATACTCCTCCACAATTCTTCTGAATTCATCACTGAGATGAGCTAGGCCACAGGTGGTCAAATTTAAAGTTAATCTTTGATCCGCCCGATCTAAATTCACTATTGCTTCTATGTATTTCTTCATTTCCTTTGTTAGCTTTCGGATTGTGCTTTCAACGCTTAAAAGAAAATTATAGAATTGATAGTACATTGGTATTCGATGTAACAATGGACGAAACAAAATTGATATTAAATAATATGTACTATATTAGCCTTTGAACAGCAATGTCAAGCTCTCTGTCCTCTGTATGAGACAACAAAGGCGGTGCTGGAGTTGGTCTTTGAGTTAAATGATTCTTCTTCAAAGGATTCCTGAAAAATGTAAACAGTAGATTATTAGTTCTGCACGTTAACCTATAAAAGTTGGAGAAGGACGTTTGAGTTTTATATTTCCATTCACTCACCACGTCATGTTACATTCGTGATAAAAGACACTCTCATAATATTCCTTTTATACGATGAGAATGAATTGCAGTAAAGTAATTATTGAGTTGACACTCTCACAAAGCGTTATAATAGGATACGTTGCATTTCGGAGTATAATTATCACTCTTATCTGAAATCATGCAGATAAGATTTGAGATAATCCGAATCGCACATTTTCATGTCTCATTCCGTTCGCTTTATCAATTCTGTACAAACGTTCGAGTAATTTACATATCTTCTAGAATAATCATGACGTATCGTCGATCGAAGATGTTTTCGATCTGACGTAGCATTTCCTAACCTACTTCCCTTTAAATAATTCATTATGCCGACAGACTATAGCTTAAATATTATTAACGTTATTTTACCATTAACTTAAAAGGATTCAAAGGTTTAATTAAGTACAAGGATAGTTAGTAACAATTGAAATTTTATTGATACAATAAACTTCAATTACGGTACATCATTTTGCCTTAAATTTACAAAATCTATCAAATACTTTGGAATCAATGATCGATAATGATTAACTCATCGATGCCCCAATCTTCGTAACTGTTATCAGGCAAATAACGCCGAATTACGATAGGAATTTTCCTTTGCTTCAATTCCTTCATGGCAATTTGCAACGGATCTGTTTCTCCTTCCAGCTCTACCATTACGGGAGCGCACATTGCTATTTGTAATGCCCTTGTCCCAAGCACTCTTGCTCTTTCATACCTGAAAATACGTAATTAATAAAATATGAACGAAATAAAGTACGAAATTTCGCTCGTTTACTTTGTCATGTATCTTGTGGTGATTCTTTTAGATCTCTGTACTCCACCGGATGCTTCACACGGTGCTAATAATTCTATATTCTCTCCATCTTCTTCCTGAGGTTCTAATTCGATATTATCATCGTCATCGACGTCGTCAAAGTCGTCCGCGACTCTTTAATTAATAGAATTTTATGAATTCGTGTAATTATAAAGATGAGGTTAGGTTTTACATGTATTACCATATATTTATGATAAATGAGTGCTTTTTTTAAAATTATAATACATTAATTATTTATTTTAGTTAGTTCAGATAAAATTGAAATAGTAGAATGTTCCAGTGATTGATAATTTCGAGTTGTATTCATAGTTTGAATTAGAAAACAATAGGTTATGTTTAGATTACAAAACTTTGCGTAAGGATTAACGAATAAATTAATGTTCTGCTTACTCATCACCATCAAAGTCATCATCTGCCATTGTTTAATTAATAATTAATCTGGGTTTTTGTAAAAGGGGATAACTAACTTTGGTGTAAAATTGAATTCTTTACGAGATTCACGCTTAACCCGCCAATTGCTACTATCGATACTACGATACTGAAAACTATCGGTACTGCGAGACTGAATACTATCGATACTACGAGAGTATATCGATATAATTTGAATTCTTATCTCTTAGATAATTTATTTTTACAAAACTTAATCTTTTCAGAATTTATTGCAATTGTTAGTTAATCTTATAAAGTATCATAAATTTTTCCCTCGGTGTCTGCTGTCTTTACACGTATGCCCAAAAGTTTGCTTAACAGGGTTCATTTTTTAAGTATACATTGTTAATTGCTTTTCAAATGCAATTTTATTTGTTTAATCAGTAAAAATTATATTCTATAGGTTTAACAATCTGTCGCCCATAGTACAGAAATTAAAATATTCCAACAGCGATTCGAAATTACATTTCGAGATGAAGTAATATACTATTTCAAAATATTTAGAAACATAACAATGTATTAACAATACTACAACAGCAATATATATGAACTATAAACAATGAATTATTTAGTATAATTCACAATTTAAATTTGAATACAGCAATTTGAAAGGGTCTCTTTAATTAAACAATATTAATCCACTACCCTGACTTATCTACTTGTGTTAACAATAGTTCCTCAACTCTTACACCTGCAACAGATAACTTCATTATCGATTAATCACTATATTCGAAAATTCTACTAATTAAATAAAATTGATAAACATTAATACTAAAACTACAAAGGCGATAAATTATTTAATTTCTCTTTCTATCTTCCTCTTTGTCCAAACTACTTATTCAGTATATTTAAATACAATATATATGTTACGGTAAACGTGGCTAATCCTCAATAATAATGATTAATAATCATTAAATATTATTATTAAAAATAGAATAACCATTAAATTTGGTAAATACGACGAGTTTTTTAATAATTAACCCTCAGGGGCCTGTCCAGCTAGCTGGACAGGTACGGGCTTGGCGAACCCGGGGTTACCTGAGCCAAGGGGATGTAAACCCTTAGCAGATTTTGCAGTATTGTTGGATTTATGCATAATCATCAAACTAATCACATTTATCGTAATAGATATTAAACCTGTCGTTCTAGTGTTAATTAAATTAACCCCTTGTCGACGAGCGACATTCGTGATGCGACGAATTGAATAGGAAATTTTCAAAGCAAAACTTATAAAATTACAAACATCAGGGAGATGCAACACGATAAAATTATTTCTATAATTAATTATCGAATGTATTATCGAATTATTATAGCCTTTATAATCTAACCTTCAGTGCACAACGATTCCGGGCTTTCGGAATCTTTCCACAATTTCCATCATCGTTTTTCCCCTTGTTTCCGGGAGGCACAGGATCACAAATATCGTTGTCAATGCAGTAATAATACAATAGAAATATATAGTACAGTTCATATTCTCCGCCATTTCTGGATATAATTGAATTGCCACGAAATCAAAGATACTCGCGAGACAAGTCGTTACAGCTCCTAGACCGTCGACGTACTCGGATGGATAAAGTTCTCCTAGCATGGCCCATGGTATAATTAAGAGACCAAATGATCCGAATAACTTGCAAAGATACAATTATATTATTAATATTGCCAGGAATTTCTTATTTATATTTATTAACCCTTTGCACTCCGAGCAATCTCTGACATTATCTATTAGCAACTTGTCGACACTTTACTATTTTCTATTGTGTGCTGTTTCAATAGAAAAATTCAGGTAAACATATATTTCTCAAAACCTTGGGGTGGAATAAGTTCATCCTCTGAAATTAATAATAAATTCGAAGGTCCCCTTAAAGGGTGCAACAGAGTGATATGATAAACTTACGATGTCTCCGCAGGTGGGACATCGGAGTGCAAAGGGTTAATTAAATCGAGCGTGGAATTTAATCAAATAACTGCGGATAGTTGACTTTTAACCATTAACTTAAAATACTCACCACAAATAAAACGACGGAGATCAAGGACAATGTGGAAACAGAACGACGACCGTAGTAGCGCAAATTTACTCCCAAAATCATCAAAGAAATAGTCATACCTATGGTAGAAATAATCGACAACGGTCGTCGACCAATCCTAAATAATAATTTTAGCATTTTTTAAAAATCCTCCTTTAGAATTCTTTATTCAGAATTTAAAGAACGTAATCGAACTTAACTAGAGGAATTTTAATCCTTTACCATACAATGACTGGTAAATGGGATAGAATGTCTTTATATTCTCCAAAAACTATTAAAGTGAAAATATTAGTCGGTCAGGAGACCTTGAATTTAATTCTATGCTAGTAGTATCGCGTTAACTTATACCAGTATATCGGAAATAAGCGACAGATTATTATTCCACCAATTAATTCTGAATTATTGCACGTTCGGAGACAAGAAAAATTGTAAGGCAAAGGGTTAATAGAAAAATAAAAAAGAATTACTTAGCACTGCTAGCAACACTGAATATTGCCCCTGCGAGTTGAGCGAATCCCAGGATGATCCCTACTAAAAATGGGTTTATGGTGATCCCTGAATGACTCACGACATCAGTTGCATATGCAATTATTACGTAGAGTCCTGTGAATTGTTGGCACAAGAAGAAAGTATTGAGGATCATGAAGGGTTTCCAGACTTCCGGTAGACGGATTATACGTGGAAGTTCTTTTAACTGTCGCACAATGTTACCGAAAATGAACATTCTTTTTTGCGAAACACTGGATTCATGTTCCGGCGATTGTTTAAGTTCATTAACGTAGTTTATCAATTCTTTGAATTCCGCTTCATATTTTGCCGTTTCCTGTCGAAGTCCTCGAATACGGTAGAAGGAAACCTTTGCTTCATCTCGTCGACCTTCCATCAGCAACCAGGTAGGGCTTTCCGGAAGGTAGAAAGACACACTGATAAAGGAAATTGCTGGGACGATGCTACACAGCCCTGCCACTGCTTGCCAATTGTCCTGCAATTTGAAGGGATGTACATTTTTTTATAGAATTGTCACAAACAAATTTCTACGGTATTTTCGAAATTATTCCGTCCTATCATCTTCTTGTACTTAGAGGATTGATTATTTAGGGATTAAAGCTCATTTTCGTCAAAATTAACATATGCAAATTACAATTTGCAATTAAAACACGATTTTCTTAAACTTGAATCCAAGAAATAGGTTTCTGCACTTTTAAAGTGTATGTTATCAAAGTCTGACGTTAATTGTTGAAAGAATTAACTCTTTCCTTTTATCTCTTATCACTGGGCAGAAATCAAATTGATAATATTCTTTACAGTCAATTATCTATTTTAATTCAGAAAATTAATGAGTCGAAATTAATTAGAAAATTCACGAGTATTAGGCATTAAATGGTTGATTTATTTTATAATTGAGATTACTTGAGGGACAAATTGTAGGAAATTTTAAAAAGGTAAACCCACTGGTAGCAAGTAGCCAAGGGCGTAAACGAGCAGGATACCAACTGCATAGAACACGTTAGCGGAAGACGTGAGAACTGTTCTCCATTCGTTACTTGAAATTTCACCCACGTAAACGGTGACAGGTGAGGCAGAGAGTCCGACAGCAAGTCCTAAGATTAGAAAATAATTGCCAAATTCCATTGTTACTTATTTCCTTGTCAGATTC
This sequence comes from Cerceris rybyensis, assembly GCA_910591515.1. Classification (NCBI taxonomy): domain Eukaryota; kingdom Metazoa; phylum Arthropoda; class Insecta; order Hymenoptera; family Crabronidae; genus Cerceris; species Cerceris rybyensis. The sequence goes on along the minus strand of OU342801.1, from coordinate 3,344,637 downwards.
AATAATTAAGAGTCTCAATTGTCTTGGACACCCCTTGTCCTACGATTTTTTTTAAAGAATTTTATAATATTCTCAATTTCATGTTCTCCAAAGTGAGTTCAACTTTGTATCGTAGGTCAAGGGGTTAACACTAAAATTCTCTGTAGAAAAAGTCAAGGGCAAGAATGAAATATTTAAGATACCAAATGGAATCCACTTGCCTGATATAAATCTACCGATAAACAGAGGAACGACATTAAAGCTGAATGTTATGATTATCCATCCCACAGTACAAACGAAAGTTGCGGTTATAATAGCAACTCGTCTTCCGTACCTCATAGTGATGATACTCAATAAGCTGCCAATGATTTGCGCAATATATGGGAACGATGCTGTAAAAACGACGGAAACGTCGATAAAAAATAATCAGGATATTTTCTCTCATACATTGAAGGTCAAGTTAACATAATTTTTTCCTCGCGCTCTTATATTTTGCTTCGTATCGACAATCAGGCTGAAACTGTATTTTTTTAAAAATAAGTTGGTAATTAGTACCTCGCGTTCTTATATTTTCACGAATCAGGTAGAAATTCGACTTTTTAATTGAAAATAAGATGTTTGAAGTGGAAGAAGATGAAAGTATGTTAAATGTCCGTGTAATAATAATTATAATTAATCAACATTACCAAACAGTGGAATTTCTTCGTCATCTAACGTGAATGTACTAGTGTTGGACATCAGAATCGGAAGTGACGTTGAAGGGTAGCCCATCGTGGTGCCACAACCAACGTAACATAGTACCGCCATTAGGGAATACATCACCTTTGTCGGGAGAGATAAATTAATTAAGTATTGAGATTTTGTCGCTTTTAATTAGAAATTATATATCTCGGAGAAAGAGTAATAGTTTTGATTACCATGAAAGACATTTCCCTGCTGGGAAGATAACGATTGAGATTCATCTTAGAGGACTTCCTTTGGAATTCTTGTTAAATGATTAATTGTTCTTGTTGTCTCCACTTTAAGTCATCGTCTTGCTACTTCGTTTCTGCACCTGTGTTTTATTAGAAGTAATGTTTAAATTAGAATTATTATCTTGTAAAGTAGAGAAAATTCGGAGCTTTTTTTATTCTGATTGGCCCATATAGAAAAATGAGAAAGTTGTTAGTTTTTGGTGAAAGAGAATTCTAAATCATTGAAAATTAATAAGTTCGTTGGGATTGTATGTGGAGGCTTCTTTGACGAGAAAATTTCTATATAGTATTGAAGGTAATGTACGAACTGATTCGCACTTTCTAGAAATAATTGCGTCGTGGATAATCATCATTTAACATCTTGGTATCTGAGCTGCAAGTATCGTGTTTGTGCGCATAATCTCTCTCGTCGAGGATTCACAGTCCTTCAAAAGTTTGTTCAAACTCTGGTTTGAAATAGTGCACCGGTATAGTTGCAACAGTTTCGAGTTCTGCGAATCAGCGACTCTTTTCACGGTTACATGCCACTGATAATGTTAATTCTTCGTTTTCATTAACAATGAGAGACATCTCTATGAAACGTTCCATACAAACAAATAGATCAATTAAACTTCGATCTTAATTGATCTAAGAATAGATCAATTAAACTTCTTTCCTTTTCTTCATACTTTAGAAAATCGCGTCTCCCACTTGCATAGATAAAATTTTCATTTACAAGCAGCAAAGTACTTGTAAAAAATAAACAAATTATCAAGGCGCAAAAGAAACCAAGTCCAAAGACTCTAACTAATAGTAACATTACAAATGCAATCTTCAAAAAAATTGAGGTCATCCGATAAAAAGGAAATTCTCAAAAATCAATTAATAAGGCACGAAAGAAACCGTAAATAGCTAGGAACTAGTTTTTTTAATTTTCAATTCACAGACGATATGTCAAAGACTCCAACTAACAGTTAAATTAAAAATGTAATCTTTGAAAAAAATCGAGGACATCCGTTAAAAAGGAAATTCTCAAAAATCAATTACTAATGCACGAAAGAAACCGTAAATAGCTAGGAACTAGTATTTTAAATTTTCAATTCACAGAAGATATATTTCAAAGATTCCAACTAACAGGAAAATTAAAAGTGTAATCTTTGAAAAAAATCGAGGTCATCCGTTAAAAAGGAAATTATCAAAAATCAATATCGCTAATAGATCAGTAAACTAAGGCGTGCTCCTAATGGATCTTAAACTCAAACAAAGACGATAATAGTTAAAAAAATTCAAAGAAAACTAGGGCAAGGGGTTAGAAAACATCCCTTCCGGTCGTCTTTTTTTCCCGTAGCTCGAGAAATTTCAAGTGCCATCTCTTCGGCAGCCAATGTGACAATTCCTTGCGAAAAGCTGCAGACCCGTGGCGAAAGTAAAAGCCTCGCCGCTTACGTTCACTATGACGACGTGCAATTATCGTTCCACCTGTGCGCTTGGATTTCATCTCCCGAAACACGTTCCTGGTTTCAAGGCCAAGGTCACTCCGAAGTAGTAGAGGGAGGTCAGTGTTCGCCGTGTCGATCTTCATCTCCGCATCGTCAGCATGCTCCGCTATCGACAAGAAAACGAAATAATAGCCGGCTATGCGAAATGCCAGCTTCGTGGCTTATTAACGGCAAACTCTTTTTGTAATTTGAATATCAGGTCGAAGAATACTCCAAGATTTAGGGAAACAGACGAGGGAAAGAATTGGATATTTGAATTTGGAGAACGTTGGATGTTGAGTGTATGGAGAACTGCTACCAATTTCTGGATTAGTTCTGTATTTCCTTCAGATTTGGAAGTTTGAAGGTTGGAGGGATGGAGTAGTGGAAAATTGTATCTTTTAAATTAGGTTTAGAAGAATTTTACTGATTTTAGAGAATGGATAGTTTTTGGAATGGAGTTTTTGCTGAAGGTTAGGCCTGGCTTAGATATCGAATCTATTTTCTTAGTATTTTTCTTTATTATGTAGTCCATTTCCTGGTTTGTACTTTGTCTCATATATTGAGTTGACAGTGTCCTATATTTCTTGAAGAAAGGTATTGTCATTTTTTCATATCGAGTCACAGGATCAGCTAAGGTAAAAATAAGTGGTCACTAAGTATAAGTATGGACAGTGTTAAGTACCAAATATTTAAATGAAGTATCAGTAGACTTTAAAATTATCCAGTTGAGTCAGATCGCGGAAGTATCACTTGCGACCAATGCCATAATTAATCTCTCCATAGACTGATGACAAAAAAACATTTAAATATGACTAGAAAAATCGTAGATCCTCTAGCGATACTTCCGATCCGGTTTGATCTGTACGTGACCTTCTGCAAGCTCCGATTCGCAAAAAGCATCAATGTATAGTCGACCTATGATCTCTCTTCAAGGCCCGGGCGACTGCAAACAATAGAAATGACATCTCGCAAATCCGTTTAAGCGAATAACTTCTGGCGATGATGATGCTTTAATAGCGATGTCATTAGAATTATCGCGCAAACGGAACATCATGTGAGTCACACGAATTTGCGGGTGTTTTGCACATGACGCAGGCATTCTTCACAACACAGAAATATATATTTCCCTTTCTTATTTTATCTCCTCCTTTGTTCATCTCTCCACCATATATTTCATTATCAAGTAACTTCAAAAAAATATAAAAAATCCCTATATTCCACAAACTACAAGGACATTTCAAGGTCAACAAATATAAAAGAATATTTCCTAAATATCTAATTACAAAATACCTCTTCCACTCGAAACATTACCTAACACCCTATCGTTCACGTTCGCTCGAATCCCTTTCTAATTTTACCTCAAACTACATTCAGTCGCCGCATAGGACTTCGACCTAAGAGGCCATAAATTATCATTATCGCACGATAAAAACATTTCTACAGATTTCAAAATGATATTTATCACGCTTCATCATCCCCACTCAAGCATAATTCGCAAAAATCATAACGATGTGAATCTACCTTATCATTCAGGTGGGATAGGAACGATTTGTTGGTATCATCCGGTGAAATTCGCGTGCCGATATCACATTGATATCCGGCGTGCCCCCGGTGACACAGAAGCGCGTGCCGTAGTGGAATCGCGAGTGTGAATGGTCCCCGACGATCGGGAGCAAAGAAATACACAGAGAGAGCCGGTTGCAGCAGATAAAACCGGACTTCGTTTCAGTCAATAACGAGTCTTCGTCTGGCACTCCTCTCGGCTGCAACTGCTCCTCGGAGTATCGCTTGGGTTAGAGGCAATCCTTTTTCTTCGTCTTGCATCTTACTTTGATCCTTTGATGGTGTGAAATTTTATTCAAGAAATATTTAACGTTCTAAACCATCTTTCTTTGGTATTTGAAAGAGGAAGAGGAGATTTTCAAGGGACTGGGGGATGCGGATTTTGTGCTGGGTAGGAAATTTTGTTGATATTGGAAGAAGCTTTGAGAGAAGCTGTTGGAGAACGGATGAAGCTGGGAAAGGGGATTGGATGAAAGTAGTGGAAAGGATATTTTGAGGATTGTAGATATTTGTGTGGTGCTTTGCAAAGTGTGCTTTTTTTTTTAATAATTGGAGAAATTGTTGTGGTGGTTTGTTAAATTTTGGTAGCGTAAGATTGGGGGAGGTTTGAAGGAGGATTAAGTTGAGGGAGTTGAATTGGTTGATTCAGGTGGATGATTGAAATGAAGGGAGAAAGTTAGAGGTTGAAGAGGTCAGTTGAGTGTAATTGAAGTAAGGATACAGGGTTATTGGAGGACAGTTCAGTTAGAGATAATTCACGACATATGATGCGATCGTTGTTGGGAGGATAGAATTTGTATCTGGAGAAAAAATTGAAGAAGGAAGACAATGAGTATAACGAACGGAGTGAACGCCTCGAATGGACACGTAGAAAGGCATTTGGAGATTAAGGTAAAACGTTATCTGGATGATATACTTATCTAATTACAGACACTTTCGAGTCCCCTGATATAATATTTCCAATCGCGCAAACAAATTGATTTCTGTTTCCGCAAAAATTTCCAATTTCTCGAAATCCTCCAAAAAATTAACTGGGAATGTTAATTTCTTTAGTTATCTTTCTTAAATTAATTCCTATTGTAATTTGTCAATGCAGAACAATATGCAGACGTCCAATGAAATAATTTCAATTGAGAATTTTTAATTTCGGCTTTTCCAAATTTATTAAATTAGTTCTAGCTGGTGATAGTGATTCTATGTCAATTTAATATGACAATGACTATGAAATTCTTTGAGAAAGAGTCGAATTTTTATTCGTTATATAAGCACGATAATTACATTGTTGTGCTCCGTAAGATTTTGAAACAGCTGTAACTACGCGCGCGTGTTATCTCAGAAGCGAATTATTCCTATAAAAGATATCACTGACAATTATAACTGAATCCCTGGTGTCAATGATTTCTTCACTGCTCCGAAAAACTTCCGCGGACCGCGAAAACAAACCGGGGTTAACGAAGACCAACAGCGTCAAGTTTGTCGTCGCAAATACCGTCTTATCACGCGAACAAAAGTAAGAAAAAAAAATCACGGAGTAGTTTATTAATAATCGGAGGCTCGATTCGACGTAATCTTACAACGAGTGGTTGGAAAATTTTTCTCCCATTTCATCAAAAACGATCTTATTATTTGACACTTTTATCGTCCTCACTTAAACAAAATTTTCATTAATTTATCTACCTTCGTTTAAATTGAAGTAAATGAAATTGAATTGGGAAAATTCAATCACATTTTTCAGATGGAACCGAGTCTAGAGGAACGAAAGAAGCAGGAAGCTAGAGGAGTCAGGTATCAGGTAAAATAATGGGTGATTAGTTATCTAAGATTTAAATTATTTTAGTTAAAAATCTCCGTGATTAAATAATTTTAAATTTAACCACAGCAAAATCTAAATTTGCTAGATAATTTAAAAAGAATAAATGAAGGAATATCATGTAATCAGGTTTCAATCGAGTCAAAAAGTTTAAATTAAAAATTATATGCAAGTAGCGAAGGTTTAAGGAGAAATTTCATTCATCAAATCGTCGATAACTGTCAGTGATCGTCTCTTTGTAATTAGCAACGCATAAATCGACAGATGACATCAATGTACGTCTAATAAACGTCTCGTCGTTAATCGACGCACACTGAAGTCACATACTGTTCGTTGACGATATCGTTTAATTTATTATCCAATCAAAGTATTTTCTTCCTGTGCCAGACAATCGCTAATTTCTCTGTTTCTCCGAGTTTCTTCGCGCTTTCTTCCAGACTCGCTTTATCTCGTCAATAAAATGTCGTATTAGTCATTATACGTTTTATTCGAGAATGATCAAACACTTTTGGGATTAAACGGTGCTTCAGCGACGTGATAACGAAGTCTGGAAATGCGAAGCTTAGTGTTTTTTTATTTAAAAATGTTATATTACTCAGCCACTGTGTGCCACGTGACTATTTCACCTTGTAAAATCATTACTGCAAAAGTTAATTCCAATGGCATCGAACGTGCAAACTATTCGCGTTTGAAATTTTAGAAAATTAAATTAGTCGTCTATTGTTTGTCTACTTTAAGGTTTTGTAAAGTCGAAAAAAAAATTTCATATGCAAAATTAGCTATGCTTTCGTCAAATGAATTTCAATGGAATTTGTTTGGATGGAAAAAGTGTGATTCATATTTGTTTATGTATTTCTTGTTTACATAGGAATTATTCCAAGTCTAATTGGATAAAAATGATATTCTATTAGAAACTGATAGTCGTCACGATGATAACATGGAATTGCTGTGACGATTTTATTGCCAATTGTGCTTTAAAATCAGCAGAGAATGATGTGCGTAATTATTTTTAAATTATAACCGATTATCGCTATGCTTGACATAGCTGACACTGAGGAAAGATTACGCATGATTAAATTAATGACTCCATACATTCGGAATAATCCATAGGACAACATCAAAAGACGGAGTGCTGCTTTCAGTCTGAATTATGATGTTTATCCCGCGAATGATATTTTTTTTCGGTGCGAATTCCAAAGCTAATAAATATCTCATTTTCAAGGTGTTAATAATCGGGCGATTAAAGTGTCAAATCTTATCGGTAAAGTCTATTTAGAATTCGGAACATTGTACAAAAACTTCCATTATTACTAACGAAAATAACATACTGCATGATTAAAAATATATTTATAGCAAGTAGAGTCATTTCCTACTTATTGTCTATTAACTTTTATGATAAATACTTAGACAGTTTTTAAATATTGCCGTCAATTCAATTACATCAAAATTCAGACTGTATTTCCTGTCCTTTGTAACATTCAACATCTATGGTTTTGACTTTTAACCTCATGTCCACGATAACCCCTCAATTGCCGTGGTCAGTTTGCCTAGGACCTACTGCTTACCGTGGATTCTGAACCACCAAGAATATGATACGTTAATTAATAATTTACAACGATTAACAATTTACCATGGTTTATAAGAGATTTAAACTTAGATCCACCAATTAAGAGTCACAGCAATTAATTTTCCATTCACCATAGCCCCTCAACTGTCATGGCCAGTTACCCACGACTTTTATGTGGGCTCCAAGTGACTATGATTGATATATTAATTAATAATTTATAAGTAATAATTTTCCACGGCTCATAAAAAATTGAAACTCAGATCCATCAATTAGGAGTCATACCATTTAACTTCATATTCACCATAGCCCCTCAACTGCCACGATCAGTTTGCCTAGGACTCACTATTTTATGTGATTTCTAAATCAGCCATGCTAAAATACATCAAATAATAATTTCTTTAGGAATTCCACTAATAGCAAATTTGAGCATCTACCTCCTTGCTCACTATAGCACCACCTGATTTAACACGTTGACTGCCATGGGGGTCACCGGTGACCGGCGCTATTAAATCCCATGAAATTTCATGTAACGTTTAAACTGCGATATTTATGAATTTTCTAATATATTTAACACTAGAACTACCAAACCAGTCAAAATGACTGGTACACAATTTTTTCAAATAATTCTCCAAGTTTACATAAGAGTCATAGAATAAATATTCTACTTCTATATCAACAAACATAAATCACCCAATCGATCAAATTTTCCGCCGCTTGATTCCCCCTTTTTTAAAGTATTTATTTAATTTATTAAAATATGATAGATTTGACGCCGGTAGTTCTAGTGTTAATATATAAATAGTGGCATTAGAAGAATAAAGGTCTGCTGAGTGTCTATATATCAGAATTTGCATAGTTTCTGCTTTATAAAAATGTGATTTTGGTAGAAAAAATTTCACTTCAATCGAAGTGACAAAGTTAGCGAAATACCGATGGCGTTTAACGTGTTAATAGATCCTAGACAAAATGATTGTAACAGTCGACCCTAAAGACTATTAAATGAAAAGAAAGGAAGTCAGAAGAAAAAACGAACGGAAAGAAATGATTCTTTCTTGACGAATCGCGATATTTGAAAGATCTTACCATTTTGAGATCAGAAGGGCCGTCCTTCGAGGCCTCCCGCGAAGAGTTGTATTACGATCTCTTGCGCTGGCTACCGACGTTCCTACGAGAGATGTGGAAACAGAAGAGACCCGGGTGTCTCGTCTTACGTAAAAAATTCCAGTGTGTTGCTATCTGCGTAGTAAATTACTGTACATGCGGTACTTAATTCATTGCCATTATGCGAACGTAATTTTTCGTTTCCACATTTTTCTCCTTCATTAGGAAATTTCGAAATTTCCTCAACTACCTATGGTTTATCCGGTACCATTGAAATCATAATAGTAAAAATCACATTATTACGATATTGAAATTAATTTCAGACCGGTATTAATTGATGGAACGAGCAAATTAAGAATTTGCAAAGTATCTGGAAGGTTACTCGTTTAATAGCCGCCTAATAGGTACTGTTTGTAATTAAGTCGACTTTTTAAACGTCACGTAAGTGTAGAGAAGTTTGAAAAAAAGGTGATAAGATGTGAAAACGAACGAGAGATAATAGAAATAATTCCCGATAAGACGTGAGAATCGCGGAGTTAGAAGAAATTTGCGTAACTGCTGATACGGGAGTAGTATCGAAAGCTCAACCTCCTTTACGTAAACGTCGAATAAAGGTTTTAAGAAGCTCGATTCAATTGCAGCTTGATTGTTGGCGATCTTTCACGTTGTTCGGTTATTACGGTCTGTAAACCGGTTTCGTGATTATTCGAAAGGGGAGACATCGCAGGGGTAGAAAAAATAAATTCTTCCATGAATAAAGATTGCCACCCTTTCAATTAATTTTTATCACTGGTGGTATCAACGATTTACTTCCTTTTTTTCTTCTTTGAAACAATTTTGCTGCCGTTTTTCCTGTGTCAAAGATGATTCTCAATTAATAATTAAACGTGGCTGAAGACTTCTTCTCTTTATTTCATCAAGGTACTTTTCTATTTTTAAATAATTGACGTGTAGAAAAAATTATTCCAACCGTAAAGAGTTAAAAATCGTTAAAGTTTCTGTGTCCACGTAAGAATAACAATTATTCTTTGATATAATGAACTTCTTAATTACTTTACCGTTACTACTCCCGTAACTTGCGTTAATTGAAATTTATCGGAGTGATTCACGATAGAAACGATTCCTCTGCGATTTTGCATAGGCGATGGCTTAAGTAATCAGGAATTATAATCGGGATAATTACAGGTTTCGAAACCACGTACGGATTCTTCGATCGACAGTTACGAGACGTAGAGCTTTATATAACTTGATCTAACGAGCATGCTTTCAAAAAAATCTATTGCAAATACATTTTCTTCAAGGATCCCACACGTATCAATAAATTACTGGCGCTGATGTTTCATCGTAGGCTTGTGGCATTCAATTCGCCACAATTTTCCATTTAAAAATAACGTAAAGTCTGATTTATTTGCAGCAGCTAATATTTACCGAGACTTTAACCGCAAAGTATATTTTTTTATAGTATCCATATTAGAACATAATCAAAAAATGAAATTGTTACATAAATGGATTCTGTATGACGGTAGAAATTTTATCTCAGCTTAGAATCAGATTGTAGAGAATAAAATTCAAGTTTGATACTATAAAAGTCTTTGAAAAAGTTACAAATTACCAGTTTTATGATGCAAACCTTATATAATTCGTTCACCATAGAAAAAGCTACCAGGCATCTGTTATGTAACTTTTCGAAATGGAATTTGAATGGTAGATCTCGTCGTTCGTGAAGTCAATCAAATGATAAAGTATACCTATGAATATTTAGATATGATAAATCGAATGGTCGTTCATTATTAATGTCACTTCCGACAACCTCTAATTAAAGGTTTCCATAATTACGATAAAATAAGCACAACTCTTTGCTTACGATGCAAATGTGTACAAAAGGATCATTCTTATGTTGCTCCAAGTGATATATCGTAATCGAAGCAAAGATAAATATTAATTAAGGTATCCTCTTCCAGATAATCACGAGCTTGATTGCAAATTCGTCCATTTTGGGCCCGGCCATGGGTTTTGGCTACAGTGCAGTGGCACTGGGACCAATGATGGACCCATCGAATGACTTGAAAATCGATGAAGTTCAGGGAAACTGGATAGGTTCGTTATTTCTTAAGCATGTCATGTTAACACGTTGACTACCATGGGGGTGACCGGCTCTATTGAATTCAATGAAATTTCACATAACTTTTAAATTGCAATATTTATTTAATCTTTAGACGTACTACATATTTAATTATTGACGTTAAAACGATAACGGTCTGGTGAATATCGATCTATCAGTGTCTGTAAAGTCTCTGCTTTATATGATGGCGTTCAACGTGTTAATTAATTCAAGTGCACAGAATTCTCAAAAGATTTTATTTCACCAAAAAATTCTTGTACAAGTAATCAGATATTTAAATATCGATTCGAGTATTCTATACTAAAATTTTCGAATATTAATACGTTAGCTATCGCTGCTAATCCACGCAATATTTCTGCATTAATTTATTCTTACTACAAATACTATTAATCTTTTTTATTCTGAGAATCATAAAAGACATGGTAGCACTCCTTAATTTAATATTCTAACACCTCTCTTCCTCAAACATGGCTGATGAAATTTCGATGAAATTCGCGTGGCAATTAACATACTAATTAATTCGATTATGCGGTATCTGCGCTATAAAATTGTTAATTGCCACGCCTGTTTGCTCACAGCTACTGCAGCGGCATTGAGCATCCCGCTTGGCTGTGTTCTCTCCAGTTACACCATGAGACGCGGAAGAAAATTTAGCCTGCTGATAACTTCTGTAATTTCCATAATCGGATGGGTGATTATTTATACGGCTAATAGTTACGGGCAGATCCTCGCTGGCCGAGTGATCTCTGGAATTGCCACAGGCCTGGCTGCAGTTCCTGCAACCGTGTATAGTGCAGAAATAGCTGCACCACACTGGAGGAGCACCATGGTTACTTGGACCAGTATTGCAATTGCCCTAGGTGTTCTTATAGTCTACATTTTCGGCTATATATTCCAGGTACTTAGGGTTTTTATTTCCAAAGAAGTATTTCTTTTGTAATAGAACAGCTGACTGCCTTAAAGGAATCTCAACCCTTAATGCCAATGTGCAACCCCTTGCCCTATGATTTTCCTTCTGGCCGGGTAGATTATAGATAATTTATATTTATAAATATTTAGCAGAGGATTCTACTTATTTTCGCAATTGAAAAAGTGACTGCGTCAAAGAAATCTCCACCCCTTGATGCCAAAGTGCAACCTCTTGCCCTACGATTTTTTTTCTGACCGGGTACCTTATAGATAATTTATATTTATAAATATTTGGGAGAAGATTCTACTTTTTTTGTAATTGACAAAGTGACTGCGTCAAACAAATGTCAACTCTTTGATGCCCAAGTGTAACCCCTTGCCCTATGATTTTTCTTCTGACCGGGTAGATTATAGATAATTTATATTTATAAATATTTGGGAGAAGATTCTACTTTTTTTGTAATTGAAAAAGTGACTGCGTCAAAGAAATCTCCACCCCTTGATGCCAAAGTGCAACCCGTTGCCCTATGATTTTTCTTCTGACCGGGTGGATTATAGATAATTTATATTTATAAATATTTAGCAGAGAATTCTACTTATTTTTGTAATGGGAGAGGTGACTGCGTCAAAGAAATCTCCACCCCTTGATGCCAAAGTGTAACCCCTTGCCCTATAATTTTTCTTCTGACCGGGTAGATTATAGATCACTTATATTTATAACTATTTGGCAGAGGATTCTGCTTTTTTTCGAATCACTGATACCACAATATACTTCATAATTAATTAGAAGAAATCTCCTAGAAGTGACGGAGTAGGATTGCGAGTTTGAGCCTGCATATCTTTCCTTGCAATAACCTTACTATTATGATATCGTCTTCCACAAATCCTGTGAATTATACGGTCAGAGAATATCAAGTTCTTTTGTCCCATAATTTGTATTCCACACGTGTCACGAATTATTGTAGGGCCAAGAATTAATTCAGGCAAGATCCAAAAAGTTTCAGTACCTAAAGATTCCAGTATTGATATTCTACAATTAAATATTTAAAAATCTAAGTACTCTATCGCTTCCTATCAAAGAGATTCTCCCATCAACTTGGAATTTAAGAACACAAGATAAAAGGAAGTAAAAGGAATCAATTAACGAAGGCATTTCTCTGACAAAGGACGACTGGAGAACGGTAGCCCTGATGTGCGCGCTCTTCCCGCTGTTGGCTGCTGCAGTGACCTTGGCCATCGTCCCAGAAACCCCGATATGGTTGCGTGACCGAGGTCGTCTCGATGAGGCCTTGGAAATCCTGAAGAGATTCCGCGGTGTACCAAAGAACCAGCCTCCTACCCCGGAGCTTTTCCACGAGTTGCAGCAACGACCTCAGAAGAAGAAGCAGAATCTTATCAAACACTTACGCAAAAGAAACGCAATAGTTCCATTTGTCATAATGCTGAGTTACTTCTTCTTCCAGCAATTCTCCGGGTTATTCGTAGTTGTTTATTATGCCGTTGACATAATAAGAAGTGCAGGAATTACCATAGATCCTTACCTGGGAGCAGTGTTGATAGGTTTGACTCGTTTAGTCGGAAGTTTCCTTGTAGCCTGCGTGTCCCGGAAGTTCGGACGGCGTATACCGTCCATAGCTTCCGGTACTGGAATGACGATATTTATGGGTATCCTCTCAGTTTATTTATTTTGCCAAGACAGAGGATATACCATTAATGACAGAGCATTGATACCAGTTATCTGTGTTCTCATGTATATCTTCATGAGTACTTTAGGATTTCTGGTAATCCCTTTTGCCATGGTTGGAGAGATTTATCCTACGAAAGTAAAAGACGTTTTGACTGGTCTTACTACCTGCATAGGTTATATATTTAGCTCGGTAACTGTGAAGACTTACCCGGATATGTTAAATGCGATGGGAAAACACGGTGTATTTTTCTTCTATGGTGTTGTTTCTTTGATCGGTACTATTTTTATAGTTTTCTGTTTGCCGGAAACGAAAGGGAAGACTTTGAGAGAGATAGAGGATATGTTTAGGAGGAAACAGAACGTTGATAGTCGGGATGAGGAGAAAATTGTACCGTTGAAAGATTTATCTGCTCCGTGAGAAAGTTTTAGGGAGCTTTGTTGAAGATTTGTCTCGTTTGATGATGTTAGTCTCAAAAAAAAGGACGTTTCGGTAGAGAGAAAAAGAGAATGGAGAAGAGAGAGAGAAATGGAGACTTAGTTGGTAGCAGTTTATGGAAATGAGAAAATCGTGGAAGTTGGTTCTGAGAGAATAACTTTTTTTCTTGGAATAATTCTAGGAAACCTGTCGATCAATGTGGTAGAATGTTTTTCCTGGTTTAAATCGTATGCAGAATATATATCGATGAGATGTAGCTTTTTCTCTTTTCTCGAAAACGTTTCCTGGACGGACGATAAAAAATAGGTGTAGTGGAATTCAGGAAACGTTTTTCCGTTTTGTCAGACTTGACATCAAATGTAACACAGATTAATTCGGAATACGCCACCTGAAATAAATGGGAGACGGTTAGAGAAGGACGTCGCACAAAATTGTAAATATTTATCGTGAAGTTTCATTCAATTTATGATTTTGCATCGTAATGCACACTGATACTAGTCGATCGAAGGAACAAATTATACAATGTTTGTTAGTACAATTGACATCGTAATTTTAAGGATTTAAGTCTCACCGTACAACCGTATCATTGTTCGCGAAAAAAATCTTTAACTTCGTATGTTTCTTTACTTCATTTGCACATTCCTGTCAGAAGGGAATCGAAAGTTTATGAGATCATTGTTTACCGCTTGTGTTCAACTTCGATTAAATTATATTTAGATGTAGTTCAACAAAACTCATCTTAATTTATTTGTAAATTCGACTTTCATTTAGGAGTATAAATGCAAGCAAATGCAACAAGGACAATTTACTTCTTCTTTCTTATGTGAACGATTTTTTGTAACCCGTGCTCGATTTATGTTATCCTTCGGTAATAATTTATTGGAATTATTGAATTATTTCATTAGGCTTCTTTGAAAATTACATGACCAGTTTATATCAAACTGGAATATCGTATTAAATAGAGTTTGTGATAATTTTCGACGATAACTCTTAAAGAATGAAAAGAAATTGAAAGGAATTCAAAGGATGTCACGAAGGGGTGCAAAAACGACACGATATTTGACGGTGTTCACTTTTATTATTAAAATCTTAAATAATAAATTAACAAATGTCGTAACAATCACGATAATTAAATAACAAACACAAAATAACGTACGATTTTACGAACATGGAAGCATGAAGTTGAAATCTGGAATGGATTGCGAAGAACGATGTGATAAAGAGGGGGACAGGATGATAATCCTACCTACTCGTAATATTGATGATAATAGTAGCAAGCGATAATAATAATATATAATATTACTATATAATAATATATAATTAATAATATATAATATAATAATATAATATAATAATAACATAATAATAAGGAGTCGACGCTCGATACTCGAAATAAATTATTTTTCCGCGAGTCTCTTCGCGCACGGATTCCATTCTCTTTGAGAATAAAGAATCACAATTCAGTCGTGCATAATAAGAATAATAATAATATTAATAATTAATCAATACGAAGACAAGATCGATTGTCTCCCGTTTCACGCGAGTTCACGTTGATTATTTTCCCACCGGAAATGAGCTACGATTTTGTACCACTTTGAATCCTCGCGTCGAAAATCGCGAAGGTACGTAGGACGATAATTTACATCAAACAAAAGCCAAACTTGATTTGGGTAATATTTCAAAGAAATTATTAATTACCCATTTCCATCTCTGTGGAAGTTCCAGTGTTAAATTCCTTTAAAAAGATGACGAACAAAAGTTTGCAAGAATACTAGAAAAGAAATTAGGCCGCGACATCGTCGCGATTCCCGTGGAATACTCATTTTTTTGCAATTCAGACAACGAAATCGTGCACGATTCGAAAAGAATCGTGTTAAGTCCAGCTGTCGATAATGCAAACTCAACTGCAAGCCGATATCGTTAAAAGCCGACGTGGTAACGACGATTATAATAAAATACAAATTGCAACAACGAATAGAGATAAAATTTCCTAACGATTCGAATTACTGCGTTAAAATGACGCCATCCCAACAGAATTCATTATCATGTAAAATTTTCAAAAAGACAACCTGCTTTTTTTTTTCTTTTTACGTCGGACAAACATAATTCGAGAGGATCTCATTTTACCTCGTCCCGTAGGTACGTTTTCTTCGTCTAATTCACTCCGCGATTATCGATGCGAGTGTTGTTACATCGGTGAAGGCTTGCCGATCACGTTCTTCGCGAACAATCGCTTTTTCGACAAACATCGAACCTCTCGTCTTTCAAGGGAATCCTTATCGGATCGTCTGTACGTGATCATTTCTTCAACAGACGATTCGTGATGAATTCTGGACCTCTGATTCGCCGATATGAATTTATGAATCCTCTTCTACGTTCCTGACTTCGCTTGAAATCACCGATTCTCTTTACATCTGAATGAATCGGTTGTAATTGAAGAGAATACATCGGATTTCATGGAATACAATCGACGTGGAATTCAAAAATCGAGAGATTAATTTCAAGATACTTCAACAACAATGAGACTCGAATGAAAAGTATTTCAATGAAGATCGATAAAATTACGATTGAAAGACGAGGATTTACGTCGAAAATAGGATTGTATAGTATTAAAAAGAAAAGTTTATAGTACGATTTTATATCGATGACGATAGAAGGCAATCGGCAATGCTCGCTGTTACCTAAATACGATCGGTGTGGACATTGTTCTTTCTTGCTCCTTCTCATCCTCAGTCCTCGCTCTGAATTCTCGGCAGAGCGTGTGAAGTCCTTTCTCCTAATCGCTACGATCGTCTTCGAGTAGATTTCATCTTTCTCAACGTCGAGGAACGATCGGAATTTGCTATCTTAAAGATCTAGTAATGTCAGTAAAGCTCTCATTGTCGTCGAAGGTTGAATCCTGATTCTTCCTTCGTACGTTCATCGACTTTCTACTAAAGCTTTATCGTATAATCGAAAGCCTCTCTTCAGCTGATACTTCGTTGCTCCTCTAATATCATGAAGCTCTTCTTCGACAGTTTCGAAAAAAACTTGTCAATGTTCTCCAATCGAGGATCATCGTTTCTCTCCTCTTCATTCGTCCTCGATCGAGTACGAAACTTCGATTCAACAATATACGGAGTCGAAGATCGTTGATATTTATCGCTCGAGCCCATAATGGTCATAATCAATCACAATCCTACCGTCTGACAAATCGAAAATTGAAAGTCTTCTCTGGCAATGCCAAATTACCAATTGGAATCATGTAATCCTCTTTGTCTAACGGCAATATCGTGTAGTTCTTCAGCAAAGTGGCTAATATCGAGAAACTGAGATACTGGACCATCTTGTATCCCATGCAGGATCTTCGACCACCACCAAATGGAAGAAAATGTTCTGGTTTCTGAAGTCTTCCACCTTGAACGAATCTCTCAGGCATGAATTCTTCAGGTGACGTCCAAAGGTCCTTCGACATATTCAGATCGTAATTATTCAGGAAGATGAACGTGTCCTTTTCAATTCTGTATCCTGTAAACCGAAAGAAATCAAATAATTAGTCTCAATCATAAAATGAGAGAAATTCATTGAGAAAAATAATTATAATAGAAGAAATTAATTAAGAGTATCATAATAAAACCTACCAGCAATGGAACTATCCTGATTGGCAACATGAGGAACAATAGGACTGGCAATTAGCCTGATCGTCTCCAAGATGATTGCTTCGACATACGGCATCGATCCTCTGTTCTCCAAGCCCACGAAATTCCCTGTGATTCCTACACCATCGATTTCCTGCTGTGCAATTTCCTGTATGTGCTCTCTGGTAGCGAGATATCCCAAAACTTTGACGAGCAAGTTTCCAATAGCCGAGTGGCCACCGATGATGTCCTCCATGACGAAGAGAGCCGTGTTCCAGGACATCTTCGGCGTAGATCCTGTCTTTACGTGGTTCAATAGACAATCAATGTAATCCTCTTCCGGTACCGGTGCCTTCCAGTCGTTTAAACGTTCACCAATGACCTCCTCGATTACGAATTCACGAATCTTGTGACTCCAATTTGCCATTCTCGTCATGTTTCTCTGATGAAGTGGCATCAGGAAGGGTAAGAAATCTGCGGCGTATCCTTGATTGACCTCGAAGAATACTCGGTCGAAGTTCTCCACCATGCGACGGAAGGACTTGTGGCCCAATTTGAAGCTTCGTGAGCAAAGATAGGTGAGGAAGATGTTGGCACAGGAGTGAAGGATCAAGGGCTTCGCGTGGATACTCGTATCGGACAAGGAGGTCAAATGATCGAGCAGGGATTCCATCTCGGCGCCGATTATCCCGTTGAGTTCGTTGTAACGAGTTGTAAAAGCGCGTGGGAAGGTGTACGCTCGAAGCATCTCTCTTCGGGTCTTCTGAACTTCGGACCAGTTGCAGAATGCCAGAGCTGAAACACAAAAGAGAAGGATTCCTTTAGTATCGATAGAATTCTATTTTGAATGATATTCGATAGAACGATAATATCAGAGATCGGTTATGAAACAATGATGATTTCTAAAAGAAAAGAATATCAAGTTTAAACTGGAAATTTTCTAAGTTGTTTTTACTAAATGATACTAGAAATGATGTATTTTCATATAATTAAACATTTAACAGCGAATAGTACGGTTATTGTCAAGTAACTCGCAGAATTCGCGAAAGATTCGAGAGATTCACAAAGACAAAAAGTACGGTAAATAGATGCGTCCGATTTGACAAATGGTATAGGTTGAAAGGAGGGTAAATCTGAATTGAGGAGGAAGATTGTAGACCGATAAGAGTTGTATCGTATTATTAATCGATGTTCAGCTCACGGAAGTGAATATTGTATAAAAATATCATCGGGTTAAACTTGACCTTCGGTCGACATTTCACGTCGATGACGCCCGTCGTCGTGGGGTTTCGAAATATTGCTAACGAGCTGAAAGAAAAATTCGTCGACACGTATTCTTTCTCCTCTCCCTTTCTGCTTGCTGGTGCAGTTCCTCTTTCCTCTTTCCTCTTTCACTTCGAGGGAGGAACGGGCACGCGGAAATGCAAGCCGGCAACGATGCCGATCGCGCGCACTCGGCAGAAAACCGATTCATCGGTGCGTGTGCGCCGAGCTCTGCGGCTTCGATTTGAAATCGAAGCAACTGGGAGGAGGCAAGAACCGGAAGTGACCTGGTTTCTCGTGCCTCCGCAGGATGAACGGCGACTCGACCTGCCATAAGTTCGACTCCTTCTTCAAGATATTTTCAAAATTCCTTGACAAATTTCAATACCGAATTTTTCATAGAAACACAGCTTAATCAAAACCCAAACAATTCACTTGAAAACATCCAATGTAATAATTCCAATTGCTGCAGTAAATTTTGAACTATTCACTATACAAAATTATTTTAATCTTCTAATAAATTAAACCGAAAATTAATTCTATTAATTGAGAAATATATTAATTAGATATTCTGATCAATATTGTCAAGAGATGAAATAATTGAAAGAGAAACTATTCGCGTGCATTTAATAACAAAAGGGGTGATAATTTTTATTCCATAAAAATTGGAATAAGAAGGATCAACGAAAGACCAAGGAATTACGGGCGAATAGCTGGAACGCGCGTACGAAGGTGAGAATAAGAAGAGAGGAACAAACCCGGCGAAAGAGTAGAAAAGAGATAAATAGGGAGAGAAAGAGAGGGATAATGTTGCTGGATCGAAGCCTCCACTCCGATGTATCAGCCTTGATCCTGTTTGCCGGCTGCCAGGTGAGCAAGGAACGCGTGAAAGTGGTACCGTGACCTTTCCGGCTGCACTTGGTACCGCTTCGGCGTTGACCTTAGCACGGGTTTCGGCGTTCTTTCCCTGGACGTACGAACGAAAGCACGAGCCACGCGAAAAAAAATCAACGGACTTAAGTGTGTGACTGTGTGGGGCCTGTATGGCCCGGCTGCTCACGTGTCGCGCACGACGGCAAGGTCGTTAGCATGGGGAACGAGTTTTCGGGAACCCTGACGAGGTGCCGACGAGTTCAATTTTGACAATGATTCACGATACCTCTTCCTCTTAGATTCAAAGATCATCTTGATTTCCAATCCTAGGATCTTACAAATTCCTAATCTCAAACGAGTTAAATATCCTTTGCCCATTGAACGAGTGGTTATTAAAAGTAGTCGTTTGTAATCATTTCGAATGGAGAACCCATGGACCGAAGTGTTACGAAAGGAACGTTAGAATTCGTTAGAGAATGTTACGTAAAGATAATTGTTGATTTCGCGTAACGAAAAAATCGAGATCGTACGATCGACAAGGTCATACGGAATGGAGAACCGTGTTGTTGGTATTCTAACAGGTGGTGGAAATAATTTGACCGAATTTGACAGGGTCTCGTGGTACGTGCAGAGTTGAAACGTGATCTTAACAACGAGTCGTGAAAATTTCGTCCATACTAGCACGAATCGAAGCTAAATAACTGAACGAACCGATCGACGCATGGAAACGCGTGACCAGAAAACAAGTATTTATCGTCGCACACCTCTTTTCGCGTTTCTACGAGCATAAACGAAATTCGATGCTTTCTCGACGTCAAGATTCACCCTGTCCTCGATCAGGATGACGCGTATCGACGGGCACGCGTACACCATGTCTGTCAATCGTGACTGTCACGCGGAACGTTAAAGTGACTAATAGCAAAAAAAAAAAAGAAAAAAGAAGGAGAGAAAATGAAACGTGTTAAGATAGAAAGTAGAAGCGAAGGTATAACTAGGATGAAATGTCTCTTACAGTTCTCCTTGTTGCCACCGAAGAGAAGATGATATCTGATGAAATTGGGCCTCGAGTCGAAATGATGTCCTTTGGTGGTGAGAACTTCCTTGATGTTCTCCAAGCCATTCACAACGACGCAGGGCACGTTTCCCATTCTGAGTTTGATCACTTGACAGTTGTAGTCTCTAACGAGATCGGCAAAGGCCTTGTAAGGTAGATCGTAACGTCCAAGAATGTGAAGAGATCCCAAAACTGGCCAGGGTTTTGGACCAGGTGGGTCCGGTAACCTTGATTCCTCACTGTCCAGGACCTTCTTAGGTGTCTTCTTCGATCTGACATGATCGACGAGGATCAGAATGAGGGCGACGAGGGTGACAGCGATGAGGAAACACGTGGTGACGCTGAGAGGAATCATTCTTCTTTTCGATCCTTCCGCGATACACTCTCGATCTTCCTCACTGGAGATGTTTTTCTATCTTTCCAGTTCTCTTCCTTTCTCTTTCCCTCTGCGTCTCTCTCACTCTCTTTGCCTGTCTTTCTATCTCTTTCTCCGATACCCCGACCTACGGTATTGGAATGACGAGAGAAAATGTCCAATCTCTCTCCGATCCGATCGATCTATCGAACGATTCCCAGTAGAAATTCTTAGGTCAAGAAGATCAGAAATTTCACCCCGTGAGGGAATTTTCGATACGACGATGATCAAGTTCCCTCGAAAAAAGTCCCGTTACGTCACTTTCTCCGGCGCGGGAGTAATCACGAAGAAACGAGACGAGGATACCCCTTTCGATTATTTGATCTTCACTATTTTTTTCTTCTACCCCTCTCTCTCTTTCTCTTCTCTCTTACTCTTTTTCTCTTCCTTTCTGTCTAACAGTTTCTCGCCGCTCCCCCTTTTTCCGAGAGATCGAAATCGTGAAATAGGTTGAGATACGTTCTATCCCTAGAACGAGACGAGACGAAACGAAACGAATCGCGAGAGTACGTAACGAAAAGATGTATCGTAGTGGCGATCGGTTAGGTCGGTTCGTTGGTCCGTCTGTGAACGGTCTGCCGATCTGGCTCGGTCTGTGGGGATAGGATGGTTGCCCGGCTATCTTATATAGCGGCGTAATGTAGTCAGCACATTTGCGTCGCCTGTGCGCCTCAACCCCATACATATGGATTCGTGTTGAGAGACGAGGGCAGAAGGGAGAGGAGTATGGTGGTCTCTGTCGTACTCTGTCAAGTAAGTGTATACAACCGGGTGTGTGTTGCTGGTGCTCCTGTTGGTGCTCCCGTTGGTGCTGGTGGAGGTACTGTTGCTGGTACTGGTACCGGTAACCGTGGAGGTACTGGTACCAATGACGATGTTGGTTCTGGTTGCAGATTGCTAATGTTGGTTGTTGATGCTGGTGGTGATGCTGATGATGCTGCTGCTACTGCTGCTGGTGCTGCTACTGCTGGTAGAGAGACGAATTTCAAGAAAGCACCGAGAGGCTACTCGTGTGGAACGGGAGAGCCCGAAGAAGAAGGGCTGGAAAGGTGGAGGGAGTGGACGGAGGGATGATAGAAGGTGTGGAGAGGAAGGAGGGAGATCCTGAAAGGTGAAGGGGCTGGAGGAGCAGGGGAATTAAGAGAAGAGGTACAGATGAGGACGGGGAGGGGGTGTGTACGCCTGGGACGTCTGGAGGGGGGTCCAAGTAGGGCCCAACCAGGGCCAGACTGGGCAACGAAGGGACGCTTCTTGCCCTTGACTTCTCTCCTTAAGGTGCCATCGGGTTTTCTGGCAGCAAGGTGGTGAGCCTCCAGTCCCGCCGTGCACCTCGTGAGACCGGCTGCGCTCCCATCCAGACACGCTTTTATTCGACTTTAGTCGATGTACTTGATGTATGTACGTTTAAACGAAACGACCGGGTTCGGGTTGCCGGTGGAGATTCTACGGTGTATGCCGCGTTTCGTGGCCCTTCGACGACACCATCGGAGAAAAACCAGACGTTTTTCACGGGGGAGACCTGCTCGCCGTGTTGCCTTTTCGAGGGATATTTTATGGGGCAGGGGGAGGAGGTAGAGAACAAGTGGAGAGAGAGGAACAGATAAGACGGCGAGAAGCGGACGAGTCCTTTCGCGAGAAAGAATTCGAAGCTGTGCCGTGGTTGTATTTCCTAGGAAAATTTCTAGTAGGAATTACTATTTCTAGTGGCTATTTACTACCGATAGCTGGAAACTTTGGAGGTATTAGGGTTTTTTTTGGAGGATTTTGAGAAAAGGGAACGGAGAGGAAGGTCGAGTGAGGATAGAAAATATAAGTTATGTTGGAGGTCAGTTTGGAAGGAGCACAATTGCATCTCGATGACCACGGTATTTGCAAAGTTTCAAAAAGAAAAAGAAAAAATGCTCGGTTAAATAAAACGCAGATAATATCGGGCACCGAAAGTTTTGCCTTTCTTCTTCGTAAGCCAATGTGTAAATCGGAGACTTTGTTTACGTCTGCAAATTTTACAACGTCATCGACGAGACTTTCCTACTTTACTCCCGATTGAGAAAATCAATCGATCTTGAATCTGAAATTTCTTTCTGCAGGATGTTGAATGGAAGTTACGCAACTGTGTGACGAGCACTTCCAGGCGAATACGTTTGGCTCGAACGACAAAAAAGGAGGAAAAAGAATGCTTTCACTGACGTTTCCATGTGATGCAACGACAGTCTCGAGAACGAAACTGTGAATGACGGTCGTGGTACTATTACTATCGAAGGGCGTCGAGACGAGGAGGAAAAAAAAATCGATTATTATTCCTTCAGTTTTTATTCAGTACTTTTCCTGTTCCATAATTTTTAGCAATTTGCATAGAACTACTCTAAAACGTCGTGATTCTATCGTAAATAATGCTAAACATTGCAACCCAACGTGAGATCATTTTATAATTTGTAAACGTATTCTTTAAAACATTATCAAATTATACAATGTCGCGAATTACTTGCAAAGGTGGACGTTGTTCAAAAGTTAGAATACTTTTTCATCAGACAGGGTGCTGTATTAAATTTCCATTCGGTCGAATTGTTAATTAAGCTGTCTTTTCAAATAATGTGCATTGTGTTTCATTGTACAACTTAGAAGTACTTAAAAAAAGGCAGGGAAGTCATGTCAGAGAGTTTTCCACTATGGCACAATGTCCCACAGAAATAAATCGGTCGAGGAGAAAGTAACTACTTTAAATTATAATTTTTGCAGTATTTTAAATTATCATTGATAGTCCAATCGGAAAAATTGATTAGAACTCCTTCTCTTATCAGAGATATTTCAGATTTTTCTAATTGTAGCAGACCGTTGGAAATATCGGAGGAACGTTAACAGAACTTACGACGTCCACACGATTTTTAAGAGGGGAACAACAAATTAATTGAAAATCCAATAACATTCCAACAATTTCCGACTTTCTATCGTTCACTTTCTTCGCTGCAAAAATTCTATTCGTACAAAAACAACAGCTTCTCGCCGTTCTCCATAATCTCTTATACGCGCAGCATCGTAAGGGAAAAAAGACAGACAAAATCAGACCAACCATACTGCACTCTGCTTCTACTTGATTCACAAACCACTTCGCTCCTCTCCATTCCTCCCTATCTTTGCAAACCACCACCAAATCTCAAAAATCCTCCCATTAGAAACCACAATACCCCAAAACACACCACCTCAACATCCATTCCTCCCCCCAAAAAACACACACCCCACCTGAAAACAAAAGTAACACTCAAAAGGATGAAAACCATGATCCTTCATTCTCCATCAAAATGAATCTTCTCTCTGTTCAAAGAGCTTCGATAAAATCTAAGAATCATCTCAAACCAGATCGAAAAATTCCCTCGAAAAATCTCTCACCCCTTGGGTCCATCGTTGGTCCAGTGGACTCGCACGAAAACGCTCGACGAGTCTTTCAGATAAGAAAAAGGATCTCTTGGGCATATCATCGTTTCGTGTTCACGATGAGGAAGCACGCGAGGAGTACACCTCGAATTCGTTTGAATCGATGAATAAAACATGAGGTAGTGGTGTCGAGGTATATGTGTGACGTTCCCCCACGCTGCTACCTTCCCCGGTGCGATTCCCCACCCTCTCGGTTCCGCGGGGCAGCCTTTTTTTTCCCCTCTCGCGGACGTGGTGCGACAGTAGGAGATTGCTTCATCCGTATCGAGAGCCATTATCGAGGAGCGTCGTCGATTTCTGGGAAGCTAGCGGTACCGGCAGCTCTGCCGGCCAGCTCGAAATCAGCTTAGAGAGAGGAGCCGGATAACGGGAAAGCTCTCTCTCCGTCTCCGACTTCTCCTCTCGAGGGGAAGGTCCTTTTTTTTCATCGACTCCCCTTTACCTGCTCACCCTTGTCCCCCATTGGGGCACGTGGAATTTTTCATTTCGCTTTCGATCGAAGGAACGTGAACGAGATGATGCTGAGACAAGGATGCTGAGAACGCTCAGGTGCGACGTTGAGATGGAAGGTGAAGGGATGGATTTCTTAGGGTGAGGAATTTTGGAGTGGTTGATTTTTGACGTGGTTTAGTGGAATGTGAGTATTTTGGTGAATGAGGGGGAGGAAGTGAGGGGTAGTTGGGTGAGGAGATAACGAACGGTTTGGAGAATGGGTTAAGGTATAATTGAGAGGGGGTGGGTTTCATTGGGAAGTAGGTTAGAGTAGTTAGAGAAGAAACTTAAATTACGAGAACGGAGCAACCCTGTAGTAAGGATTATTCTGATCCCCTTAAGTTCATTTCTTCTGGACAAAATATGCAAACACCCCAATCTTCATGCCTTCTGAAGTCTCTCAATATCTCAAAATATTTCTTTCTCACTTTACATTCTGTTCTTCTACATCTTCTCGCTCCCCTTTTCTTATCAACCCTCTCAGAAATTTAGTAACCCCTTCAGAAAGACTATACAATCTAGTGCAGTCATGTCCAATCGAAAATCCCCACCGAGCCCACAAATATAAATTAGCTGCAATCGCTTCGAATCAGATACTCAAAGAATTATTTATTATTAGACTGCGGATTTTTATGCATTTATGACAAATGAAATACGACTAAAATATACAAAAAGAACATAATATAAAAATATATCTAAAATATCCAAAGTATGGTATTTGTTGGAATATTTATTAAGTGCAATAAATCCCTAGATAGGTTTTCCTGTCTCACCTGCATTTGTGAAACTCGAAATTTGCATAAACATCCGCAATCTATTTATTATTATTGTAAATAGTATAATATAAAAAAAATAGCCACAAGAAAATATAACTGTTCATCTATGCTGCGGATTAGACACACCTGATTTGGTATGACGAAATAAAATTCCAAAGTGAATATAGAATTAGCAGATCCGAATACTTCCGTCTGAGACGATGATTGGGTAGCAGGAATCGTTGGATAAATTCGCAGAATACGGCGGAGCTTTCTCGCGATCTTGGCTCGATCTTGATCTGGGTGCGCGCGGGCGAGCGCCTTGGGCCCGCGGCATTTCAAGATCGCGTTGGGTCCGCGAGGGGCGACTCGCCGTCGACTTAAGGAGGGTCGAGAGGTGAGACGGATCGATTCGATCCGTTCGACGGATATCGTGAAACCAGCCAGACTTCACGAAGGCCCCGCATCGGCCAAAATCAAGGCTCTGCTTCGATTAGCAATGAAACGATACCGGATGTCTCGCCTTATCCTTATGCCGTACTTCTCGCAATGGGATTTCAAATTGCGAAGAGCGTGCAATTTTTATTCGATGGTTCTTCATGGTTTTCCATGGTACCGTGATCCCATTGACTATTATGTATTTTAAGGATATTTGCTATTGAGATGAGAGGGATGTGTCTAGAAGGGTAGTTGCGAGGTGTATTTCGTTTCTCTTCCTTCTTTTGTATTTCTTGGGAGTTTGATAGTTTTAAGTGGATTTCTAATTAGCGGAGAGAGTACTTATTAAATAATAATTTAGGGAGTCCAAGTATTTAACTCCCTGTCCATCATTGTTGAAGAGGTAGGGGGTTAGATTTTTACTGTCTTAGAGTTTAGGTGATCTTCGAGTCACTGAGGCTAGAATTTATTAAATAATAATTTAGAGAAGTCGAAATCTTTGCCTTCTTACTCACCATAGCATCCAGGAAGGTATATTTGATATTCAGAATAATTCAGAAAAATTCTATTTGATATACAGTTTCTGATGTCTCATCACTCACCGAGATTTTTGAGTTTCTCGGAAGTCTCGGACTTTTTGAAATTGTAAGTTTGCGACGATCTTGTCTCCTTGATGTTTTCGCACCGTGATTTCTCGTCGCCTTGGAATATTCGAAAGATCATTTTCAAGATGATCTTTCCACCTTTGCAATTTTCATCTGTTTGTATACACCAATTCGATCATCGGTTTTTCGAGACTGACATAAATCAGGTGATAAACAGGTGATGCATTTGCTCGGAATTTTAGTTTTAAAAGTATACGAACTTGTGTCAGCACTCGAGACAGACTTTTTACTGGATGACACTTGGTTATTCGAAGCGCGATAGAAGAGGGTGGCATCGCGATAAACGCCGTGCGTTTCAGCGAGAAGAGTGAATCCGAAGAAAGTGAGATAACGAAAGCGGCGCGATGTGGCACACTTTTCTCAAAGTGGCCAGCAGTAGGAAGGAAGGCCGAATCGTTGCGCGATACAATTGTCGTTTTTAAATCTTCCTAGTTAACGAGAATCCTTTGAAAAAGTGCAAAAAGACCGGAAACAATTTCCTTTGACCCCTAGATCGATGAGATTCTTAATCGTTTGGGTTGTTCAATTGTTGAGATTCAATTTTCTTTCTATTTATTACCTGCTCCATTGTTTGATCGATTATTTTCTATCTCAGAAGTTGTAACAGTAGTTTAACCTTGAAGGGTCAAATTAAATTCTTCAGGATATAAAAACAGTAATTTGTTGCTGCATATTGTCTTGCAAAGTAGAAAAACAAGTGATGGTTCCACCAGATAACTACTGGTTATCAAATAACAAATTATTTAAAAGTCAGAAGTCCTTCAAAACAAAAACGAAACTTCGTTAAAATTGTTTGCAATTAACTCTAAAAAGAATACTATTTCCAAGCAAGTATTTAATTCCTTTCTGTCAGAGTAAAATTGTAACTTTCCTGTTGCTTTAATACATCATCCAGACTGATATAAATGTTCCAAAAGGTCCGT
Source organism: Cerceris rybyensis (assembly GCA_910591515.1). Classification (NCBI taxonomy): domain Eukaryota; kingdom Metazoa; phylum Arthropoda; class Insecta; order Hymenoptera; family Crabronidae; genus Cerceris; species Cerceris rybyensis. The sequence continues at coordinate 3,317,105 of OU342801.1, read as the reverse complement.
GTTAAAAGTGACCCACATATCGAAGTATCGAGCGAAGACAAAGTGTCTCGATCAATTTTACTTCCCCTTTTTTTTTAACTCTTCCGAGGCCTAAAACGTTCGATCGGAGGAAGAACAAGAAGAAGACAGAGATTCGACAGATCGAAAGAGAGATTTGAGATTTATTTTCGGCAGATTCGGATGATGCTACGAAGTCGACGTTGCCATAGATAGATCGTCGCGATAAAAAGTCTCTTCGGTATTCGGAGCCGGCGTTGTACCAGCTCCGCCGAAAATCAAGGTTGCCCGGATTAGCAACGAGCAAGATCGGCACACGATCCTCGTCTGCCTCTCGGCGAAGCTGCCCTTGTCCTTTTGTCCATGCTTTTGTAGGACACTGACAACCGACAGGTCCTCGATCCCTTCAAGGGCCCCTGAACGCGATCGGCATCCTTAATCCTCATCTTTTTTGCCATCTTAACATGCAAACCGGGTGCATTTCAATCGGCAATTTCGACCTTTTTCGACGGTCACTGGGTAAGAATAGGATTGCCCGGTTTTCTTCGGGGTTGCATTGAATTTTAAAAGGAAATTACCAACTTTATTAAAATTGACAATTTTATTCTCCTCGTATAACAAAAATATTATTACAATTGATTCGTTGAAACAATTTTGTAATTGGCTCCTTAAAAAATCGAAACCCCAACTCAAATACTTCTACCTATATCTCAATCTACTTTGCAAGCTAAATGAAATTCCCTCAATTTCTATTACGTAACCTCGGTCCAAAGATTTTATTGTCACGATATAAATTAGAATCATAGAAAATCTCAAGGATCAAGAGATAAGCCTTGTTGCAAAGGGTTGGAAAGAGAATCGGCATTAAAAAAGCCGATGAAAGAAAAAGATGTATCGAAACGTCGGTCGTAAATCTCGAGAATATTCCGCTGTCCTGGATAGAGCTTGGTTCCGGCTATGGGGTTACGTGTTATGTAAGAAATTATTGAAAATGTAACGGGCGGTCCCCCTCTACAACTCGCTCCTTTATCCCTTCTCTCCTGCATCGAGAAAGAGCGCGTCCCGGTGACGTTGATCTGCATGTAGCGGTCGTGCATTACGCTCTAACGGTCAGAGAGGCGGCTCGATGCATAAGCGCATAAGTGCATACATAAACGCAAACGGGGCAAACGGGAACATAGAGATACGCCGGACCGGTGGAAATGCGCGGCTGCTGAATTCGCGACGGATACATTTATGGAATTACATACATACCCCGGACTCGATCGCGGCTCGATTTCTCCCCGGCATCGGGCCGCCTCTTATGCGATCGGTGGATCGTTACGGTTGCTCGGTTTTAGCGATGCTAATGCCGATCGAAGGTAAAAGTTTTTTCTGTCTCGCGACACTCCGGACACACAGGAAGTCTTCCACGTTTCGTGTCGCGCGGAATTGGGACGTTGCGTAACAGAACGCCGGCGCCGGACGGTGCATCTCGTAGATCGTGCTCTTTCCTCGATACTATGAATCGTTAGGATCATAAGTGTCTGGTTGGATCGATTAGGAATTCGTTGATCAACGATTATTCAAAATTGTCCATAGGTTTTCCTACACTCGGACTCTCTCGTTTTGCCGTTTGTTCCGTTACAATGAGAGGACGATGATAGAGGAAGTTTCGATTTCACGCGGATAATTTGAAATACGATGGGGCAGGATGATTTTTCCCCCCTTTTTCCGGTATAATCGTGAGCAGAATCTGGAGTATCGCGAATGAAATCGAATACGTTAAACGTTCCTGGTTTTCTCTCGATTACTTCAAGCTCCATTGGCCGTGGATCGAAGCTGGATGGCGAATACGGGATCGTAACGTTCTTGGGGTTCATAATCGACGAGATGCAAAGGTATTTGGCTCTAGATCGAGCCGGTACGAAAATTAGCATCGCCATAACGGGGGTTCGAACTCCATCGGCGTGGGGGAATCGCCAGGATTGGGAGCAAGAAAAAGTGACAACGGTAAAAAGTAGTCCATACACCTTTGCCTATCGGTGTGTGTACCGATCCCTTCCACCGTATCGAGACTCCACCTTCTCTCCTCCACCAGTGTGTGCTTTTACAAGTCTCTCTTACCTCTCTCGATACGATCCTGCTGACTCATATGGCGGATATCAGCTCCTCGATAGTCGAGGATAAGCTCGATTTTCTCCGATGCTGAAGAGGTTGCTGGAGATGGAAAGAGTGATGCATTTGATTACATGTTTTACATCGCAACTTCATGGCAAAGTTAATTATATGGAGGGTAGATCATTTTATTTACTTGCTGTCTTTTGAAATGCATCTTGGAGAACGGTGGTCTTCGGGGTTGATCGTGGCCTTTGGGGCGAGGTCAAATTAAATTTTGATATTAGGAAAATTCCTACGGAAAATCAAGTTGAGAAGCATCACTGTTTATAATGAAGCATGAAAGACAAAATAGTCCATCGTACTGAGCTGAAAAACAGGGGAGGAATGAAGAGGGAAGCGAATGGTTGCGCGTTCTCCAACTGCAACTTGGAGAACGCTGCTCTTCGAGGTTAATTGAGGAATAAAGTCAAACTAAATTTCAACATTAGGAAAAATCAAGTTGAGAATCATTATTATCTGCAACGAAAAACAAAATAGTCGATCGTACTCAGCTGAAAAACAGGGGAGGAATGAAGAGGGAAGCGAATGGTTGCGCGTTCTCCAACTGCAGCTTGGAGAACGCTGCCCTTCGAGGTTAATTGTGGAATAAAGTCAAACTAAATTTCAACATTAGAAAAAATCAAGTTGAGAATCATTATTATCTGCAACGAAAAACAAAATAATCGATCATACGGAGCTGAAAAAAAGAGAAGAATGAAGAGGGAAGCGAATGGTTGCGCGTTCTCCAACTGCAACTTGGAGAACGCTGTTCTCCAGGGTTAATCGTACTCTAAAATAAATTCAAATTAAATTTCAACATTCTGAAAAATCGAGATGAGAGTTACCATTATCTAGGACGAAACACTAAAGACAAAATAGTTCATCGTATCGATACAACGACGAGCAGAGATCGACTAATCGTACCGAGGCAAGAAACACAGGAAGGATGAAGAGAGACGTGGAGTGTTTCACATTCGCGAAAGAGAAAGAAGCCAAGAGATGCGGAAAAAGGTAGAAGGAGAGAGAGAAAGAAAGGAGGAGAAAGAGAGGAGACTGCGGTTGCACCTGCGTCACCCACGACGTGGGGTACCACGGTACCCCGGCCCCGATTACGACACTCTTCCGTGTCGATTTATTTCCGAGCCGGCCGGCTGGCTGCACCTCTACTGCTGCTGCACCGCTGCAGTTGCTGTTGCTGCTGATGCTGCTGCTCCTGCTGATACTCGAGCAAGAAGAAAGATATACAGAGAAGGAAAGACCGCGACGAAGAGCGTCTAGAAACCGGTTTTCGGGGCCTCTTTCGTTTGAATGTCGCGCCGTTTAATTTCACCCGGGGACGAACTTTCGCGACGAGCGTCCAATTACTCCAGTCGCTGGATAAAAGGGAAATTAGTTTGGGTCACTTTGGTACCATTTAAACCTCATTGGAGAACCGACTTTTCATCTCAGATCGGAAAATCGAAAGTACCTTGCTACCACTCCAGTTTCTACGATCATTAACCCTTTTAGTGCCAACCGAGAAAAATTGGCTGAATTAATAACAAATGTATTTGCGAATAAAAATAATAGTCATTTGGCCATTGTTTCATATAGAACACGCCATATAGAGCATAAACTGTGTATTTACAATTACCTATCTTAAAATTACTGATATCGTATCGGAAACTGAATAATAACTCCACAATGCCTAGCGTTAGTACTATTACTAACAACGATATATCGTCGTCTGGCATTAAAAGGGTTAACTTACAATACATTTCATAATCCTGACAAAGACACAAGAAACATCCTTTATTCCCTAAGACTATTCATTCACGAATATTAAAAAAGAATCTTATCTCAAATCTGAATCTCTTCAGCACCCTAAATTTCATTGGTACCAAAATCAACCCCTACGTAAATAATTCGCAAACAGCTGATTCAAAGTCTCCACCCTATCTCTCCCTCGATGTGTGTCATCCTCAAACATCATCGATCCTCGACACGGCAAATTTAACCGGCTCTTCTTCATAAACACGCAATCATTTTTCTCAAGTCGACATACCAATGGAGAAGCAGAGAAAGAGAACGAGAGCTAATAACGAGCTCCCTTTCAGATATTCCTCCACGCTAGACAAGTTCACATGTTGGATTTGCGTCAAGGTAGTCGAGTCCAGCTCACCGGAACCTAGGGCAAGCCGAAGCAGTACTCGACCGTATCCTCGTCTATCGAAGCAAACCGAGGTCACGAGCGTATAGTGGATAACTCGAAGAACTCGCGAGAAGAGAATCACGAGTTAGCTGGACGGTGATGGTACACAGCCGTTTGCTATCCGTGCAACTCTTCACCGGCAAGAAGAGACAGCCTAGAAGAGAACGCCTCGTTCAGGTTTAACGAGTCGTGGCATTGAAAAGCACGAGACACCGACTAACATTGATCGTATGAACATACTCCTTTACTCTTCCATCGTGAAATCCCATTCTCCAACGTCTCCAGCTTCCTCGGACCACCGGCTAACGATGGATTTTTATCGGCAAACCGTATGATACCGTTTCAAGGTAATCGCGACCCTTTTGTAGAATCAAGGCCGCGTAAAAATAGCGAGACGAGGATTGCGCGCGTTGCCGGGCATTGAAATGAAGTCGTGCGCGTGAGAGATGCCGTGTCGTAACAGATTTTTCGACTCGGCTCGAGGATATCCATCGTCTTTCGTACCTACAGTGCTCGACCGATCTGTCCTTTCCTTTCAAGGTGGTTACTCGCTTCGAAACCTACGACAAGTGACCATTTGCATCACCGGGGGACCCTCTCTTCTTCTTTTTATGTTTTCTTCCAAGACGAACGACAACGCCCGAGGTCGGAACGGCGGATCCTGTTTTTTTACTCTCTCGTAAATCGTTAAGAGAAAGAAAAGAAAAGTGAAGTTAAAGAATGGAGTTAAAGTCGTTTGTTATTTTCACGCCGATTTCTAGCGGGAAGAAGAGTCAGGAATATCGAGGAGGATGAAGTGGAGGAGAAGATGAGAGGGGATGAGACATGGAGATGGAGATACAAATTTATTCTTTGATCCAAAGCAAGAAACTGGTGATATACGGAGACACTGATTTGGATTGCAAATTTCATTCTGGACCGGGTGCATCTGCCTAACTTTCGGCACTTTAGACGAACAAATCGGTAATCGGGTTCTGTCGAGATATCGACTGCAGTCGTAGGACAATGGAAATGGAACGTTACCGATGATACGGTTTCTTTGGCTTGTTGAGAGAGTTACGAAAAGTAAGAAGATGAGAAAAAATGAAACGCGGATAGGAAACGACCTCGTTAAAGCCCTAACTGTTGTTCGATTTTTCCATTGAAAACGATCTCTCGCGCTTCAGCTTCCAACTCGTTCTCGACGCTGGAAACATTCGCTGGTTAACCCGTATTTCAATTGCATCTTTGACTTTTTGCATTCCAACTGCATTAACGCGATAAAAGAATTTTTAGAGTTGTCCGAAATTTTGGAGAACACCTCTTGCTCGAGTCATTAACTATAGTTATTGTCATTGATATTTCATAATTTTTGGATTTCTTATCATCGATAATGCTCGATAGTAATGAATTGTCATCAATTTTATTTCATCCTTCGTCTATAACAGCCAGACAGTTTAGTTCCGCTAAGATCTCTACTTTCGCTGGCCACCGAGTGGCCCAAGTGTTTCGCTCAAATCGGAATTGCAAAGGATCCTTTAATGTTAAGCCACGCGAGGATCAGGATCTTCCAGTAGAAACGTCCACACGCGTCTGTCCGTCTGATCTCCTTTTCTTTTTCGGCGGGTCATAGCGAGGTCAGATCGTTGCCCGGTTAAAATTCGTGGCCCGAAATTCTCTCCTCTCTGCATCCGACAAATCGTATTTCGTTCGGTGTCCTGGGTAATTCAGATATATTTAGCCTCCCGCGCATCAGGATCCAGGATTTATGTGCATTTTTATCGACCCGTTTCTGGACCAAGCAAAAGACTATTCTTGCGTTAGTTTCCACTTTGGGGCGCACTTTTATGCGCGTATTTCGGAATCGGGATTCGGTGGTCGTTGCATATCGTATACTCCTATCGATCACCCACGTTTTAAAGTGTCCTTCGATCGCATTTGATATCCATCCGACTAGCTAACTCTCCTAGGAAATGATCAGTGGTTCGCAATCTTTCCTAGGACTTCGAATATATTTTTATCCAAAGAATAACATTCTATAAATATTTCTAATTTAGTAAAATTATCCTCGACACGTCTAATCTTTGAATTGTGATCCAATAATAGTCTTCAACTTTACACTTAACGTAAGAAGATAAGAGTTTCCTATCTTGAGGCCTGTTGGAGGGATACCTGCCAACTCGGTGGTGGTGTTTAGAAGCGTTGTACATCGAAGCTAGGAATCCGGTCTCTAAGCAGGAGTACTAGCACTAGACCCACTAGAATCCGGTCTCTAAGCGCAAGTACTAGACCCTACGATAACATGATGCACCTAACACAAAGTCATTCGCATCCTCTACAACGTGCAGCAATGCACATACACTTTGGAAGATTCTAAGCAACGATTCCCAACGCCAAGTGAAATCCACGCTTAGTTTCGTGTAGTTTTCTAATTTAGAAAACTTCTTCTCGACACGTCGAATGTTTCAATTGAGGCCCATTAACTGATAGCATTCACCTTTTCAATTAGGGTAAGAAGGTAAAAGTTTCCTATCTTCAGGCCTATTGGAGGGATACCTAGTAACTCGGTGGTGGTGTTTAGAACCATTATACATCGAAGCTAGGAATCCGGTCTCTAACCAGGAGTATTAGACTCTACAATAACACGATACATCTAACACAAAGGCATCCTCTGCAACGAGTAGCAATGCACATATACTTTGGAAGATTCTAAGCAAGGATTCCCAATGTCAAGTGAAATCCACGCTTAGTTTCTATCGCGTCGTTTTCTAATTTAGAAAAATTGAGAATGTTACAATTGAGGCCCATTTACTAATAGCATTCACCTTTTCAATTAGGGTAAGAAGGTAAAAGTTTACTATCTTGAAGTCTGTTGGAGGGGTACCTAGTAACTCGGTGGTGGTGTTTAGAACTATTATACATCGAAGCTAGGAATCCGGTCTCTAAGCAGAACTATTAGACTCTACAATAACACGATACATCTAACATAAAAGCATCCTCTGCAACGAATGCACATATACTTTGGAAGATTCTAAGCAAGGATTCCCAATGTCAAGTGAAATCCACGCTTAGTTTCTATCGCGTCGTTTTCTAATTTAGAAAAATTGAGAATGTTACAATTGAGGCCCATTTACTGATAGCATTCACCTTTACAATTAGGGTAAGAAGATAACACTTTCCTATCTTGAGGCCTGTTGAAGGGATACCTAGTAACTCGGTGGTGGTGTTTAGAACTATTATACATCGAAGCTAGGAATCCGGTCTCTAACCAAGAGTATTAGACTCTACAATAACACGATACATCTAACACAAAGGCATCCTCTGCAACGAGTAGCAATGCATTTATACTTTGGAAGATTCTAAGCAAGGATGCGCAACAGCGAACGAAATCTACGTTTAGTTTCTATCGTATCATTTCATGAGAAAATTCCAAGGATTCCAACGTAGACATTTCCTTGATGATTTTGATCCCCACCGATCAAACGATCGGTGATGTAATTGTCACGACGAATCGAGACCATACTCTGCACGATAATCGCGGCAGAAGGCAAGTTCAACGAACTGCAACTAGTTTGTTTCGCCTACGAATGGTAAGGTATTCTTGTGACGTCGATCCACGGGTACACGATGCATTTACCAAATCCTCATCCATCTCGTTAACCTTTCCGATGACGTAGAATAGGCGGACGATGATTCGGGCTACGTCATTCGAACCTTAATTTGTAATCCGCTGGTGCTAAGAACGATCTCTCGACTCTGAGTTCAATGGACTAGTGGATTCATGTTTTAACTACGAAATAGAATTTACAATTTTCATTCGTTGTTTGTAAGTTGAGAAACACTTGGCTGTATGTTTAGAATTGAAGTGGTGTTTTAGCATCAACGATGATTGTTAAAATTGTTGGTGATTTTTGTCGATCGTACGTCAATCGAAATTCTAAACTGGCTCGCTCACGTAAGAGAGATTCCTTTCGTGACAGGATGAATCACTGCCGGGTTCCCTTTCTAACTAGTCGCATCTACGACGTTTGAACGAGCGACATTTTTCGAATTCCCGTGCTCCTTGGTGTTTAGAGATGTAAACGACTTTCATGGGGGCAGTGGCGGGTAAAGAGGTAAAGACTGGGACCCTTAATCGGTGATTCTGAGTTTAAATCCCCCCTCGTCACCTTCAGAGAATTTTTGTGAATTATTATCTAATTTATTATAGTTTCTGTGAGTCAGAAGCCTAAAATAGTAGAAGCTTAAGTCTTCAGCTTCCAGTCTGTAGTAGGTAAGGGGGCTAAAGGTCAGACTTCTTGAAATTATTATTTCTCTTTATATTTAAACTATTATTACTCTATTTATTTAACTTAAGAAAGTTTTATAACATAGAAGTAAAATATTTACTACTTGGTTGCCCTATCAATTTAGAGAACTTTCACAAAAAATTGGGAACCAGTCTTTTTCACCTCCCGGTAGTTTTATCGTTAATAAATTATTACCTCGAGGATTTAGAACTCTTCTGAACTAGTAGGTCCTAGAAATATAACCATAACACCTGAACCCATAGAAGTACGAAATAACAGAGACTTTAGTACAAATTCTTAATTGTAGCCATGAGGGTTGCACGACCCCCTTTCTACCGATTGAATCTTTCTAAAACGTTCTTCCTTGGATTCATCGAAATTACTCGAAATCGGTGTAAACGTCCATTTTATCCGGGATGTTTATTTTTCATCGGATATACGGTCGAAAGCAGGCCCATGAGAGTTCTTCCGGGGTAATGGCCGACGGCCAATGGGAACGAGGATGCTGGCCTTGACATTCACCGGCTCCTGCACGAGCATCGGAGGAAACAAATTAACGACTACCCAGAACCTCCACGTCCCGGATTATTTACGGTCGTACATCGCCGACAACCAGGAGCAATTTGCCCCCGTGGAATTCTCCGTTGACGTACGATTCCGATGTCGAAAATAAATTCATTGTGTCGACCCTTATTCACGTCCGATGACGTTACCAGGAATTTCAGGAGTGGGCTACGTGTGTCGATTTAAGGACACGCCCTTTTTATTTCTTACATTTATCGAAGACTTTAGGATGTTTTCTTTTGTACTATGATTGATTCTGTATCTATGAAACTGATACACTTGGAGGAATGGAGAACGGGATCGGTGTCTTTTTGTTTTTAAGAATTTTAGAGATTAGGATATCCCGTTTGAATCGGTGGATTGCATAGTTTGCATTGGAAGAAATTATTTAAGTCTTTGAGAATAATTTATGCACTTTAGTGTCAATTAATTGAAATTAACATTAGTTTTTTCTCTGAAGAGCATTGTTATTTTTTAATTATTGCAGTAACTGCAAGTGTGACTAGCAAAGTCAAAGTATCTAGCGCAAAATTAACACCAGGGCTACCAGGAAAGTTAAAAAAATTAGTTTCTAATTTATTAGAAAAATTCTTCACAATAGGGAATCCATATAGCAGTAATTCCATGTTTATCATAGAAAATATAATTTACATAAATTCCTCTCTCGTCAGAGAACTGATTTAATATGATTTATTTAACATTGTCAGTTTAAGTGTCAAGTACATACATCGCAAAATCAAGTAGATCCATCGAAATCGAACCAGCAGTGTTAAGAATATTTTTTATCGTTCATCCCCTATAAATGCACTCGTGCAAGATTCGTTCTTCGATGCAGTTCTCCAAGCTTTGAGTCGTTTCCAACGGACGAACCTTGGATACGACAAATGTATTCTTCCTTTCTCTCCCACCCTGTCGCGAAGGTATGCACATTTAATGCGAACGTACACGCCCATACGTTTTTGCGCGATAAGTGAATGAAACTGAGCGCAAAAAGAACTAATGAGATGCGGGAGATGATGTTGGCCTTGACCGACCAGGAAGGAAGAGTAGGGATGAACGAGTCCCGATCGTCTGGGTCAGGTAGTACTTCAGAAACTTCCTCGCTCAAGTTTTACACGGTGACAATCACCGCAATATTATTGTTCACCTGTATCATTATCATTTCCATATAAATTCACGGTATTTTTTTCACCCTCTTGCGTCACCCTTAAATCTTCATTTTCACCCTTAACGATGGATCTAATATTAAAGGTTCACTCAGTAATTTCTTCTTCTTTTACCATTCAATAATTTTTCCACAACGAAGATTCTATTTTTTCTTTTGTGACTTGGTAATTTGGGGGATGTTTCTTGATCTATTTTTTTCACCCTCTTGCGTCACCCTTAATTCTCCATTTTCACCCTTAACGATGGATCTAGTATTAGAGGTTCACTCAGTAATTTCTTCTTCTTTTACCATTCAATAATTTTTCCACGACGAAGATTCTATTTTTTCTTTTGTAACTTAGTAATTTGGAGGATGTTTCTTGATCTATTTTTTTCACCCTCTTGCGTCACCCTTAATTCTCCATTTTCACCCTTAACGATGGATCTAGTATTACAGGTTCACTCAGTAATTTCTTCTTCTTTTACCATTCAATAATTTTTCCACAACGAAGATTCTATTTTTTCTTTTGTAACTTAGTAATTTGGGGGATGTTTCTTGATCCATTTTTTCAAGCAGGATGAAGATTCTATCTTTTTTGGACGTTGGTAATTAGGGGATGTTTCTTGATCGATTGTATCTGATAAGTATAGTTCAATGATTCGATACTCGGTGAAATTCGGAAGCAATGCCGCTTGAATCGACGAAATTTCGAAGATCGTTGAACCGAAAGTGCTGGAGAAAATTCAGTGCCACTTTGACGATCGAGTAATGCGAAATTCTGTGTCGTAAGTATCGAAATACCGCTACGAACGTCAGAGATCTTCGCCTTTTTACGCGTCGATATTGTTTACTCGAATGGGTCACGTAAGCAGCAAAGAAGTAGGTCTTCGAGGTGAATCGGTGGAGACTTTCGAAAACAATACGTCAGAAAGATCGGCGATTGCACCGCCGTTTCGCGGAATAGAACGGTAATCCGTACTATTTCGATTGGAGACGTTCGTCAACCTCGCGCCAGGAAATGTGGATGCACGGCTACAGATTCGATCATTTGTCTGGTTATCAAATAAAGTTACACCAAATATTGTCAATTTAAATTACAAAACATCTGATCAAACAGTCGTTAACTACTACTACAAAAATGACAATTTTTCACCCCATTGACATTTGGTCTCCCAAGACACAGTTAGTCTTAAAACCACCATATCACCACCCCCTTTCTACTTCTTCACAGAAGAAAATTCAAACTCCATTTTTCCCACGTGGTGTGTCAAATATAAAGTTTTCATACAAGCAGTTCTACAATACTGTTAGGAAATCTTTCAGATTTCACCCTCATCGCAAAAAGCGAGAGAACTAAGGGTTGCAATTCCCTGAAAGAGAAAAATCCAGAAGAATATCTCGGTTGATGCGTTAAAGGGTCAGCCGCTTTACTTTCTTCGCGATGATCGTTTTCATTTCCGCGATGTCGGCAGAAAGTAGTAAAAGCCGAGGGATCTGGGTTCGTTGGACCCCAGGTCGATCTGACGTAATTTGCTTCCAGGTCGTCCACGGGTGGATTTCCTCTCTGTTCGAGAGAGCGAGCGGGTTGGTCGAACCGAGAACGTTGTGTTGGTTCGAATTTCACCGAAACCTGTTATGCCACCGATGAGACGGGTTTACGACTGCGGTGGCATCCTCTGTATCTCGATGTCGACGACTTTTGCTTCTTCAATTTGCATCGTGACACACAGATGACCGATCCTATCTTTGCGATTCCAATCGGTAGGCGTTTCATCGGCCTAATCGCACTTTACTCGAATCTTATCGAAAGTCAAGGGGTTTTCTGTGGTTGATGAATGAAACTCTGACTTCGAGTAACTCACAGCAAAGGAGATAGTATATGCAGTTTCACAGAAATAAAGAAAAATAGGAAGAGTAAGAATTATGATGGGTGAAATTTAACACTAGAACTACCGGCCTCAAATCTATCATATTTTAATAAACGAAATAAGTACTTTGAAAAAGGGGGAATAAAGCGGCGGAAAATTTGATCGATTGGCTGATTTATGTTTATTGATATAGACGTAGAATATTTATTCTATTACTCTTATGTAAACTTGGAGAATTTTTTGAAAAAATTGTGTACCAGTCATTTTGACTGGTTTGGTAGTTCTAGTGTTAAAAGCTGAAATTTCCAATCAGTTCGAAGTGAAATTCTTTTCAAGTCTGAGAATTTTTCCCGAATTGTTGTTTACTGGATTATGGGCTAGGTGGTTTGAAACAAAAAGTGTAGTTGTAGGGTTAAATGATGGAAGGGTTGAAGGTGAAAATTAGAAAGGAAAGAAATCGGTTTCTGCAGTGACGATATATAGGTACAATTTTCTAAAATGATTCTTCCACGAATCATTTCTCCAAGGAGGAGCCTGAAACCTGCAGTGAATTTCAATGCAATCGTTGTAGATTACATGATGGAATTTTCAGTGGGTAGCTCCGACTTCCGTCGATGCAGTGAAGTAAGGAATAATCGCGTTGTTTCGACGAGAATCGAGAACCTCCTCGGTGGGAGAGTATCGTGTCTTCGTCGCTGGATGCATTGCATGTCAATCACGGTCTGTCTGCTATTACTGTTACGTCAGCTGACGTCAGAGGAGTCATTCTTCTCCTTTTGTATTCTCAGCAAAAATCGAGAGAACGAGAAGTAAGAATTTTTTCAATTAGACCTTTGCCTTACTATTAACTCGCGGCGCGATAAATGCAATAGGAAATTTTGAAGTTTTTCAAAAGCTATTAAATTGAAAATATTTCCATATTATTAATATTTTAGTGAATTATACAACGTAGCAAGAATCAATCCTGAATTTCCATTCATCCAGTCTAATTCTGAATTATTATGCTCACAGTTACAAGAGAAATTATAAGGCAAAGGGGTTAACAGAAAATTTATCTCTCTCCGTTATTGTAAAATATTCTTTTTAACTGTGCATCTCGAAAACATTACAAAATTCCTAATAAATTAGAAGAACACTGTGCATTTCTATCGTTTCAGTGTTCTCCAATTAACCACTTAAAGTAGAAGCTCTTAGAAAATCACACAATTCTTCTCCCAAGTAGAGTCATTCTCTGAGAGTATAATGAGATCAAAGAAATGCAAGAAATCATTTCCTTCTGCAATAAAGATCCTCGTTGCAATCCACATCCTTTATAGCTCTCTCGAATCAATCTTTCCCTTTGCATTTGAGTACAAATATTTTTTTCTCTTCTTTAACACTAGAACGACCAAGCAAGTCAAAATGACGTGTTCATATTTTTTTCCAAAAATTCCCTAAGTTTACAGGAGAGTCCTAGACTAGAAATTCTAAATTGATCTTATAAAACACAAATTACCAAACCGATCATATTTTCCACCCCTTGATTCCTCTTCTCCCAAAGTACTTATGTAATATATTTAAATGTAATAAATTGGTCGTTCTAGTGTTAAACGGTGTTCAAGGGGAACCAAGAAGCCCCTGGTACCCCATCGACAGGCTTTTCTTGTCGGATTTAATGTCGAATCGGTAATACACCATGAACGATAATGATCTTTCCCCACATTTACGTCAAAGTTACAGGGACCCATAGAGGGTTGAACAAAGGATTAGTCTAGTGTGAGGGTTGTTTTTGGTTGGATTCGAAATCAAGGTGATACGTTTATGATTTGTAACAAAGCTTTATTAAGTATTACATGTTGATTGATACATGAATCTGATTATTTAAATAATAATCTGTATCTACGTAAAGACTGACAAGAAAACGACGATGTGTTATCGGCGACCCGATTATGCCAGGCATAGTGACCGAAACGGAAAAAAAAGGAGTCATCCAAAAAACCTCGATTCGATCCCAATCTATGCTGATGTCGTATTGAAGCATGATCTGGGGTCAATTCATGCATAATGAAATTCTGACTTGCATACATATCCATCTGTCGAGTGCATGTGACGCCATGTTCACACGTATTCGAAGCAGGTTCACACGTTCCTACGTGTTATACAGGATGGGAATTGCATTTCATCATTCTCGATTGCAACGTATGTCAGGATTGATCAAATTACTCTAAAACATGTATCACATATGCACTAAAATATTTATAGATAATTAAATCTATAGATACTGCGTAAAAAGCACAATAAAAAATAAATTTCTATCTTGCAACTTACCATTTGAAGTGTAGGATGAACTTTAAGAAGTACAGGGTGGAGTATAAAGTAATAGAATGATGTTATTTATCTAGAAATTTAATAAGTCAGACTCTTTATCAAGGATATGTGACATTTTGGAATAATTTAATCTACTTAGTAGATATTTTAGCCATTTAGATAAATTCTTGAACAAAATAGGCTGTAGTTTGAAAGGAATTCGATTTACTCCATCTCCATATCTAAAATCAACGAAATAGTCGATTTCTATGCAACAAATGCAATAGAACGCAAGTACATACCTTCGGCAGAAGACTTTTTGCAGTCCATTCGTCGAAGAGGTAGTCGTAATTCCTCTTTCCTTTCCCGTTTTGCTCCTCGGATGCACCGAAGGAGGCTTTGCAACGGGAGGAGTTGAATCGATCAACGTCCTTGAATACAAAATGCCTGGAGCCCTCGAGAAGGGCGAATGTTTACTTTGTTGCAATCTCGTGACTCGGTCTCTCGGTCGGCTGCATTCTTATGCGTCTGCATTAGCCTTAATCGCTATATTACGAGCATCTGGTTGGTCCCGACCGTGGATTCTCGCTTTTCGAAGGTCTCAAAACACTTCACAATTCTTCCTCCTTCTTCCGTTTTGTTTCATTTTCGTATTTCTTTCTCTCTCTTTCTCAAAAGCAAGATCGATGCATCGATATCTTCGGCTTTTCCTTTTCTCTTTTCCCACACCCTTGACCGAGCCGGTGAGTCTTGAATATTCAAGAGATCGACGACGATCTCGGAATACTTTGTTGCATTTGAACCATGCTCCTGGTCACCGCCAGCATATTTTACCCTATGTTTAGTATCTTCGCGGGAACCGTGTGCTTTGACTTATCAATTTATTCATACGTGCTCTCGAGAGACGAAGGAACATACAGAATGGACAGTTCGATCTTCCTGTCCACTTCCTTGATGTCGGATAAGGATATAGCAATTTATAGTTATTTTCGTATCGAATATATCTAGATTTTCATTAATTACTTGTGTATATAATTAACTATAATATTTGGGAGGTCGTAGAATTTTTACTAAGTTCTGTTGAAGAATTACTAATAATCTATTTAAAACTATTAACCTCTCAGCTTACAATGACGTGTGACACACGTGACGCGATGAAAAGAATAGAAAATTTTAAAGTTTTCCAATTACTATTAAATCGAAAATATCAGTCGCTCACGATACGGTGAATCTATTTTTGTATCATTAAAATTGCAGTCAATTATGAAATGTTAAAAATCAAAAAGACATTTTTATTTCTGGAGTTGATTTTAATTTATTGTTGACGCTGTTAAGATAGAAATCGTAAGGCAAGTGTTCTGCTCGGGTCTACATGAAATACTACGTTTCTAAGTATTACTTTTTGATATTCAATGTATTGAACATTAATATCTACCTGTTTCTATTTTTTATGTTTCTCTAAAGCGAACCTTTGTCACTATGACTGCCAGGAGTACGAATATGAAATATAAACGAGCAGAACAGCAGGGTTAACACGTTGAATATCACCGGTACTTCGCAATTTTCATCATTTTCACTGAAGTGAAACTTTTTCCATCAAGATCACATTTTTATAAAGCAGAAACTCTAGAGGTGTTAACAGACAGATATTCAGCTGACCTTCATCTATCTAACGCTAATATTTAAGAATTAAATATGTCAGAAAATTCATAAATATAGCAATTTAAACGGTACATAATATGTCATTAAATTTAATAGTGCCAGTCACCGATGACCTCCATGGCAGTCAACGCGTTAAATAAATACTTTGAATTGTTCGCTCCAAACCCTCTTTAAGCAGCAAGTTCAAAGTAAAATTGTTGCAGCAATCAAATTAGAAATAAAAAGGAGATCAATTCTTCCAACGTATCATCCATCCAGAGACTATGTACCACGGAAAATAAAGTTCTTAGGTGGCTCGCGCAATGGTGGAGAACATCGCAAGCTATCGAGCGATCGCGATCGTGGTCGATCGTCGATATGAGAAACCATTTCACCTATTAATAGAACGCGGCAGGTCTGCCGCGGCAAACTGGGTCTCGGGGTCTCGGTTTCGCACCTAACCGGGCGATCGCGGGCCCCGACGTCACTGGAGAACGTTGGAGAACAGGGCGCACCGGGTGAAAGTCTTAGCTCGCGGAAAATGCCCGCGAAATTGCGCGAAACGAGGGCCGGTTGCGCGAGCCACGTTCTCGATTGCACGAGAACACGAAATTGACCGAACGGGGCCACCTGTCCGATGTCCTTTTGCTCGAGCGTATTAGCGGGGCCTTTTTTTTATTCTTGAGGATAGATGAAATTTCCCGGAGTGTCGTAAATGGTCTCGTTGATGGTGAAAGAAACTTGAAAGTAGGTTGTTCCATTTGCAGTTATTTCTAACATTTTGCAACGATGCCGTTTTCTTATCGGTGAATGATAATCAAACGGTGTAATGAGAGGAGAGAATTGTTCTGGAATTTTGATCGGTTTACTCTTGGATGCGTGGGAATTCAGAAAGTAAAATGATCCATGTTGCACAGACAGTTCCTTTTTTTTCATTGAATAATGTTGGCTTACTTTTATTAACAATGTTGTAAAGTAATATAAATTTTGGAGGTGGGATAGAAAATGTCTTATCATGGCGCATCAAAGAGGTGCGGTACATTTGATCCTGAAAGAGTTCATTGATTTTTTAAATGAAGATAGAATTATTGTGTTTGTCAGAGATTTATTTTAGGTTTTTAAATGATAATTGTTGGAGGTGGTTGTTAAGAGGGGATGATATTAACAGATGGTTGTAATGTGGTTGTTACCAGGTGATATCGAGCTTGGTCACGAGTGATAAGTGTCTTTCTCACACGTGCGAGGACTGAATGCAATTTGCAATCGGGCTGAGAGTTTAGTAGGTGACTCCGTTTACTTGCAATTGGTCTGTTCGCGTGGTGCGCTCCATTTACACGTCCTCGGGTCCGAGTGAATTAACGCAATTCACTTGCAACTCTCGTACGATCGTGTCGCTCTCTTCATTTACTTTTTTCTTCAGTGCAACTTAAAATATGTCTTTTTTTACTGTAAATAATTTAATTCTTTTTTACAAATTTGATCTTTACTTTCCAATTAATGTTCTCCTGGAGACCAACACTCGATTGGTACCTTTTTTATAAATTCTAGATTATAAATTCGCCATATCTAACGATTTGATATTACAAAATTGGAGACGATTCTCTAATTACTAATTTTGATATATTAATCAAATCTTTAAGAACCACCAAGATTGTAAGTTCTAAATTTATTTAAAAAATCCCAGATATTTGCAACACTAGAAGTTGTAGAATTTTCTTTCTCACTATATTATTATTTTTTTCAATATTTTTAATTGTAATACTTTAAAACATGTCTATTAATTAGAGTATAATTGTTTATTATTGGCACTGTTGAATTTGTGCAAAAAATAGAAGAGTTGTAGGTCCAAAGGACCGGCAAACGAGAGAGCAATAAAATGGCCGAGCATTAATTTACGATGTAGGTCGCGAAGTTTGCAACACCGAGTTAATCGCATACTAGTGGTGCGATTTAACGAGATGCAATTTAACGTGGCCGGATTAGATCGATCATGGGAACACTTTCTCCTTCGTTTCAGGATTGTGATCGATGATTTACTTCCTTAGAAAGCACGACCGCCCGTAGATAAGACTTCTATTGGGAAATTAACTGGCGGCAGTCGGTTTTTCTAGTTCTAGAATTTAACTTCATTCGACTTTGCACAATCCCTGCAACCATAAAGACACCGGAGATGTGGTCAGTGTCACTTTCTCTTTCACTTCGGCTGCAGCCGAGCCGATTGGTCTTTTCCAGAAACCTAAGCGAGAGATTTCTACACACAAAATTCTCGGATTCTAAACTCTATCATATTTCCAAAAAATCCTCAAATATAGCGGTATTATTCATTGCATCTTTTCACAGAAACAAATTTGTCAAATGAAATTAAATCTAATTAGAATCTCATTAGGAACTGCAGTGGACAGATCCTTTTTGGAGCTCGTCAAAAGTAATTTGAGTAAATTTATCCATGTAACTTAGAAAATTATTTTTTATTTAGGATATAGAGTACCTTCTTGACCTATCTTATCATCCATTCACAAAAATTTGTCTTATCAACAGACCCAGAAGTATTCCCAAAATCTAGGATCGTCAGGCAAAGTAGTATCCTTTTATGCTGAAAATTCTCGCATCAACAAAGAATAAATTTATATTCTCATTAAATTTTTAATCGACCAGTACTTAAAATCGATGCCTGTCAACCTCACCACCCTTCAGCAACCCCAAGATACGGCTTTTAAATTATCAAAACGACTGATTCCATTCTCGATGCTCCATCGACATCCCCATAAGGACATCTTGAATCCGCAGGGATTTCTCAAAGTCCCCTAAGGTTAGATCGATCGCAAAGTCCCGTCGGTGACTTAATATTCCACCGTTTAACATGCAACCCTGAACTAGTCAGGTATTTCTCGTAGGTCTACTGAATCGTCAGTATGTATATATGCTATCCCCGTAGAGGACACACGTAAAAGCACGTGTGTACGTAAAGGTAAAAAGAGAGAGAAAGGGAGTAAGAGAAAAAAAAAGAAGAGGAACAGACTGAGAGAGAAAGAGGGAGACATGGAGGAATACACGTTTATGCGTGCACTTATGGCATCGAGAGCACGTGGTTCAAGCACACACGTGCTACCGGCGGATTCAACTTTGCGCCGATTCTAAAATGTTGCGAAGAGGCTAACTCAGCCATCTTCTTTCACATTTTTGTAGAAGATATTAAAACTGCTTGGATATTTCATTTTTTCTTGACCTTTCGCAACCCCTTGGAAGAAATTGTAATCCATTGTGGTGAATCTTCTTGAGAAATTTTGATAGAGATGAAAGTAGATTGTAAATCTGATGATAATTTTGTAAATTGGTAATTTTTTCTCAGTGGAGATGTTCAACAGTGGGTTTAAGTATTGAATGCTAGTTTATGAATGGTTGTGTGATATTGTGTTGGATATTCAGGAATGGGATTAATTTTTAATTGAAATTTCTGTTGATTGAAGAGTAGATAAATGGATTGTTGAAGGAAGTCGAAATTTTAGGAGAGAAGAATCGAGAAACGTCTGAACTATGAGGAGAAAATTATGTCACCAATGGCGTAATGAGCTCGCGTTATACCAAAAGGCCGGCATTTGCGTCTACTTGAATGTACGATTGCACGTTTACGTTATGCCGATTTGAATTTTTAGGTCGAAAAATCGTGCGATACACTATGGAGATGTAATGATCTGAGACTGCCGATTTTACAAAATATAAGGCCTCTAGTTGTGATCTTGCACGTTGTCTGCGTAATACTCGAGGACATAGAACACGTCTGTAATTTTAAATACTGTGCTTCTCGAATGGTTGTTCTTAATTAACATTCATTCTCGATCATTTCCAACAATTTTTCAAAAATGTATTACATTTGATTTAACAATCGATCAAACTACCCCATTATTTTCACTCAAATATCGATATCTCTGGTTTGAAAGACTTCTACCCCCTATATCAATCATTAAATAAAATTGACTGATAAAAATTGTTAAAAATTAAGTCGATCATTGAGTGAAATAGATGTAGAAGCTTCTCGCTTAATACAGGGAAAGAAAATTTGAGGCACCATGCGGAAACCATTCAATTTTATTCGTTCTAATTGATTCGTCTCGAGAGGGATGCAGATTCGCGAGACGGAATTTCCGGAATCAAAACAAAATCCGTGTCGCAATCCACGAGCGGTGGGCCGATGTCACTGGAGCAAAAAGAAAGTACCGCTATTCTTATGTCCCCTCGATTCTTATCAACAGTTCCTTCTGTATCGGTAATGCCCTTTTACGTCGAATTCAACGACCGTTGAAAACCGTAAGTTCTGGAAAATGGGAGCACCGTGGACAGACATTGTACTCGTGCTCCGAAAAATTGCGCACAAAAGAATGATCCCTGTAGAATATCCCGTCAAAGTACTGCTAAACAACATTCGCAGTAAGGCACTTGAATTTAAAAATCGACAGCTTTCACTCAAAAAAATTTTTCAATGCAAATCACCACAGAAAATTCAATGAAACAAAAACCTGTACAACAAGTATGGTTTTATTTAATTAAACGGATATTTTCCAAGGGATTAAAAATTACACTTTGATAATTAATTGTAATTAGGAGTTAATTGATTTTTAGGGCACTGATTAATTTTTCTAGGCAGTCATTAAGAAAAACTATTAGCCCAGCGATACTGAAGAATCATCAATTTAGGAGATACTTTAATATTAATTTTCAGGGGTTGGGAAAAGA
This sequence comes from Cerceris rybyensis, assembly GCA_910591515.1. Taxonomy (NCBI): domain Eukaryota; kingdom Metazoa; phylum Arthropoda; class Insecta; order Hymenoptera; family Crabronidae; genus Cerceris; species Cerceris rybyensis. Next base: position 3,296,273 of record OU342801.1, on the reverse strand, counting down.
AGTTTCATCCCCTATGAAATATCCGGGACTCTTTAGTGAAACAAAACTGATTATTTGTGCAAATATCAATATCCTTTCTGCAAAATCCTCCTCAAATATTTGTTCTGCACTTTCTTATTGTTTTCTTTCGAACAACTCTTTGACAAAGAAAACGCGAGGTCGAGGAAACGGAAGATTGGCCATCGCCGCTAAAGAGCAATCACGAATCGCCTCGCTAACGAATCTCTGGTCATAAATTCAAATGGAAGCAACGATGAGCCCAGTTTTTGATCCTGCAAATAAACCTTTCGTCTTGGCGCAAAAAGTTGTCGGCCTTACTGAACGTACAGGTGTACTCAAAACCTTTTCCATGCGAATTAAACACCTAATACCGATATGGATATGAGAGGCTCAAGGACGAATGATCGAAGGAAGTCGAGGCAAAGTTTGATATTAATTGAAATGATATTAATGAAATCAGTTCCTATTTTTTCCTTTGGAAAAGGAGAAGCGGGATTTTAATTAAATTTGATTGTATTCCATTCAGCCTAATTACTTTATATTTTAATTAATTTGTATGAAAATCTATTTAAAGCGAAGATGAAGAAAGTGGAGAAAAGTGCAACGAGATGTATGAATCATAATGGGAGAATTATTTTGCACCCTCTTCAACCCCTTGCGATTTAAGGTAGCACAGAATCTATCTGTGTATAATTTTTGTAATTCAGTTGATTAGAGCAATTTGAGGTCTCTAATTCCGTTAATTATCGTAATTTTAATGCAAAAACTTATAAGCCTCATTTTTTGTAAGCATCAACATAAAATGAATTCGTTCTTCGAAATTCTATCATTAATATTCATCAACGTGTCATCGTCCGATTAATTTCCAATCGTGCAAAAAATTCGACGTACACCTTGTCAAGGCATTTAAACAGCCACGTAACACTTTCAAAAATATTCCGGCAACGCAGTGGGAGAAGTTTGTCAACAAGTTCCACGAAACACGTCGTTCCGTTACTACGAAGAAGAGAAGGAAGTAGAAGAGGACCAAAAGAAAAAGAATCGTGTAACGGGAAATCTAGAAAACAATGGTCCAGAATCGTGAGATTTCCGAATGAAAGAAAGGAGTCCAAATGAGAGTCAAGAGCAGTTTGGCGCGTATGCTAATCCCTTTCGTGTAAATCGACGGACCGATTTTATTTGGCTGACCCGATTCCGGAAGATCGAGCTCGTGCTAAAAGAAATGTGATGCAAAACGGACAAGAAATTACAAAAAAAAATAATATCATCCTTTCAACAATAAATATTTCAATGTTCATCAATTTGGAGCAACTTGGAAGATCGAAGAAGATCAAGAATGAAAAGGGTTGGTTTAAAGGCATTTTGGAGGATCTTTTTTGGAAATAAATGTCGGAAAGCTCTCGAACGAAGATACTCGTTGCGAAAACGGACAATGTGCTGATCGCTCCATAAATGTATAGCTTACGAAGAAAGAGAAATGGCGAGAGAAAAGTCAGAGAGGGGCGGGCAACAGGTGGTGGGGAATCAAGTAAAGGTGATTCACGTGTTTCGCGCTCTCCTTTTTCATCTCTGACAGATTGGGTGCAGTCTATGCACCGTTAAGATCGATCTCACCTTTTGTTACTCAATAAAGATTCCACATGTGCTTCAAAGTACCTTCGATCACCATCAAGTTGAAAAATAATCATCTGCGAAAATCGTTGATTCATAAAATCTTTCTGTCATTATTAACATCAATCATACATCCAAGTATCAAAGAGCGATATTAAAAACGACGACTCTACAATTTATAATTAATAGTAAAAGGGAAAGAAATCTTCAACCCTCAATTATTTAAAATTTAAATAAAAAGACAAGTAGGAATTTTACATTTTTAAATCATTAAAAAAAAATTTCAAAATTTTTCTGAGAGAAATCTTAAACACCATGAGAATCGTGTAAGGAAAGAAGGATCGTGTGAGGAAAAATTTCGATCCTAGGAGCTCAAGAAATTCTCTGGACTGCATAAGCATGCGTAGGTCGCAAGAAGAAAGAGAAATGGTACGAGATGTCGAAGAGAGGGGCTCAGAAACTCAATGCTTGCCCCGAGAAGAAGGGGGCAAAAGCGAGAAATCCAAAGAGTGGTGGTAAAAGGTGATCCACGTGTTTTGCAGATTTTTCTCTCCGATCGACTTTCAAATCTGCCCGCCCGATGCGCCGTAGAATTTCGTCAAGAGGCCGATTAGAATGCGAGCCAGGATTTCGATTGATGATGACTGCTTCCGCATGACTCCGGCGAAACGTCGGACTTTCCAAATTCGATTACCGAGAATCGTGGAAAGTCCTACGGGGAATCGTCAGATAACGGGAACTGCAAATCTGCACTGCATTTATTTTCTTTCTTTTTTCCCTTCCTTCGACGACGTGTGAGCCGAATAATTTCGCCTTTATTTCTTTACTAGTCTACATTTATTCTTAGTGTCTGTGATATGACATAATCCAAACTTTTCCATGGAATTTTCATCTCTAGAAGGAAAATAGTAGGCGAGATTGTAGCCTTGATAAAATGGTGGTGACGTGCAGTCTTACTTCAGACTTAACTAATTGTAAGTCAGTGAGTCAAAGGTTCGCAGTTTAACGTTTAATTCTAAGGGGTTCTAATAAGTGCAAATCTGTGTGCTGATAGGTAACCAATGCATCAAAATATTAGCAAACTTTTCTCAACTTTTCGATATTAATTTAGAAATCAGTTGAGTGATTTATTATGAAATCCACGTGAAACATCTACTGTCATGTTTCTCTATAAGTTTAAGAAATTATAGAAAGTAAAGTAGATTATTTCATGTGTTACAAGAAAGAAAACACTCGATTTAATATAGGAAAAAAATTCAAAAATTGGACTTTAGTTACTAATACAATAAATTTCATATTTTCAATGCACTAAGTCCATTCTTTGACCACGTATGACACGGTTAGTGTTAGTGGTCAGTAAATTCAAAAGAAAGGTCCAATTAATATCAGTAATTTCATATTAATAAATAAAGATTTCTCAAGAACAGCAAGCTACTTGGTAGTTGTGAATTCACGGTCGAAGGAAAACTTGAAAAATCCATGAAAGAGGAGAGGCGCGGGAAAAAGAGACGGGAATGTACGATAGAGGAACGTGTACGATAATGATATGCGGGAATCGGCTCAATAAAATGCAGAATCCTTCCTTCTAAGGGCGAGGTCACCGTGACGGGCTTATCGTTGCTCGCACAGTCGACAGTCTCGTATGGTGGGGGTCCATGTGGTAGCGCAGGAAGTGAAAATGTTATTCAAATTTATGGAAAAGCTGCGGCCGATGCAATTTATGGTTGCCTATATCGCCGTTGAATCAGGGAAAATCTATGAACAATAAACCAATCGGAAGTCAGTGTGCTTCTGCATCTTCGTCGTCTCACGGGCTCTTTGGATCAATTATTTATGAATTTTCCATCAACCAGCAAACAACATTCTGACGTTGGAACGATAGAAGGAATTTTCCGGCGCTCAAGTGCACAGATAGGCATTTTTTTTTCTTTGCAAGTCCCATTTACGTAGCTCTGATTTTTTTTTTTTTTTAGTGAGAAGCATTTTAAGAGACATGGCGATGAATTCTTTGGATTAAGGGATTAATAATATTTTCGTATCGTTTCACGAAGCGACTGTAGATCGTGAAAGGTTGGTCAGGCGAGATTTGTAATTTTCTAAATTTACAGGTTTTCGCAGGTCGATTAAACGATCTCCCTTTCATTTCGCCATTTTTGCGTGCCTTTCTTGGGCGGTTATCCTTGGCATTATTTCAAGAGACAGGACACCCCCTTGGAACGTTAGACACTTCTCTTGATGTTGAAATTTCAGTCGCGCAACGGGCCCATAATTTACATTTTGGTCTAATTATTAGAACACTTGCAGAAAAATAATTCCACTCGATAAATTCCCTCAACTATAACATATTAACTACATCAGATGAGAAATACTATAAGCACAATAGTGAAAACAAATCCCCAACACCTTCATAAATTTTTTCTTTAATAATTATTTACTACATCACAGTCTACATTTATCCAAACCCATAAAAATTGCAAATCCTAGATAAAATGGCTCCAGCAATAAGACTTGAAAAAAAAATAAAAATCAAACACCCTCTAAATTCTTAATTCAAAAGCTTTCATTGGCTTTGATGAAATCTCATCAAGCACAATGGACATTCAAAGATCTCTAACTTTGTCATTTGCCAAAAAAAATATCTTATTCGATAAAGGAAAACTTCCGCCAGGAAGATTCCATCCTTGTGTCTCGTGTCAGAAAGACACCGAGCTAGAAATATTATGCAACGCGAACAGGACTCGCCGCGGCGATTCCTTCCCTTCGCTTTGGTGCCCCGATCACGTTCAAGATAACTCGATGGGCGGTTTTCTTGCTACGTGCATTGCCTGGATGGCCGAAGATCAATCTTGTGCCTTGATAACGGTGCACGAAATTGCAACTTGGTCTGAATTCCGAGAATGACGACGACAATGTAGCGAAACAGGAACGTTCAAAGGGTAGTGAATTTTTTCCTCAAGGTGTCGATGTTATTTTTTAACCACTTGATATTTCATTCAAAGAAATGATAACAATCGAGGAATTTTTTCAATTAATTTATCCCATTTTTAAGTTGCGTGGCGAATTTTGAATTTTTTTAGACTGCTATGGTGATTGGGAATTTATTGGGCTAAGGATTTCTAGAATAAGGGTAGTTTTAGGTTGTATAGAAATTTTATTCTCACTGTATGAATAAAAATAGAGGTCAATATGTTGAGATACAATTTCTTTTGTAATTGTTGCACAATATTTTCTGCACAACGTGGAAAATGTGTGACAAGATTTTTGAAGTAGAGTTGCAAGACTTAGGAGAGTGTTAGAAGAAATTTCCCCTTGGCCTACAAACGAATTTAGTTTCACGGATGACACGTTGTCATAGGTCGGCCGATAGTTGAATTATACTTGCTAATCGTGATCAGATCGTACTCTTGGTCTTTCAAGTACGATAATTTATGCGAATTTTCGTGGGCGCCTATTGATTAGAATTTCTTGGCTGATTATTAGAGCGACACGTTGTCATAGGTCAGCCAATGGCTCATTATACTTCATAATGATACTTTCTTTCGTCACTATATCTCGTAGCATTTAATTATACAAGAAATTTTGCAAGGTGTATTACCAAACCATTCATTCCACTGTCATTTTTCTTCAGAAAAGTAACCCTTTGCATCCACAGATCGCGGTATGGTGATCAACTCTGCTAACAAGTTTCCTATCCATACTTTAATTAACACGAGATCTACCAGGGGGGTCAAATTGACTTATACTAATATTTTAAAGCTTTGCTAAAATTTTGAGAGCTGTATCCTATTTAATTTTCTTCATCTAAATTATAAAATATGATAGATAAAATCGATTAAATTTATTACACAGTTAACCCCTTAGCCTACAACTACATGTGAGACTCGTAGCGCGAAAAATGGAACAGGAAATTTAGAAGTCCTTCAAAAACTACTACATTGACAATTATTTCTGTACTATTAATATTACTTTCAGTTATACGAAATATCAGGAATCAGTGAAACTTTTTTCAGGAATTAGTTTTGAGTCTTTGCACAGCCCATCAGAAAAGAAATTGTAAGTTAACGAGTTAATTCCCTTTTTCTGAACTATTTATCTAGTATCTTCAAATATACTGATATAATAATCGCTAGTTTTAGTGTTAATATAGAATCTTTGCCAATATTTAATTAACTCCCCGTTCAAATTACCTCCACTTCCCCACTATGCACCCAATCAAACAAAATCTCTGCACAAGTCTTCAAACCGTCGTTGAAAAGCAACCCTTAAAATCTCAACTGAACAATAATCGATTCCATTCGTCGAAACGACCAACAAAAAATTCATAGATCTCCCTCGTCTCTTTAAATCCACGAAAATTTCGTCCAGCGATGTTCACGGTCGATCACCGATTCAAAGTGTATTCAAATACAATTCCGCCTCCTCCATCGACAGCGTGCGATCCTGAATTCACAAGGAGGAGGAGACGGCCACCCACGGCTACTTTGCTTTTTAAAAGCCGCCGTGTATGGGGAACAGGGAGAGTCCTATGGGCACGAAGTAACGAACGAGCAAGATGAACGAACAGGAGGGAAAGGGAATCAGCTCAATTACATAATGCATTCGAATCGTGATCCATGCGACACACCGGTAACCAATGTTCGCCGACGATCTTTGCACGTATCTACGTGTGTCTGCGATCTTGATGTGTGTGATGGGCCGATCCTCGAGGTCACGGTCAGGAGGCGTCTCGCGAGAAGTAAATTTAACCACTGCCGAAAAAAAAACCTCTGTCCTCGCCTCCTGGACGAGCTAGACGCGATCATCTTGATCAGGCATTTTTTAAGGGGGTTCTCCCGTTTTCTTCTTAGCCACAAAGGTCGATAGTTTAACATTTTTTATACAGAAGACTGTAGCAGGAATTAATTTAAAAATTTACTGATATATTTGTTAGACCTTTCTTGTGGTATGTAAATTTTCTCAACTTGATAAAATTAGAAATGAAGTCTGAGGCGAACGAGTACTTGGGGGGTGCGCAGTTCAGTTGAAATTGGCAGTTGGTCAGGAAATGATTGTATTAGTTCTATGGTATTAATATTGAGTTCAGTTGTATGAAATATTAGAAATTTAGATTGTAGGAATTAATTATGAGTTATCTATATATATAAAGCTCAAATACCACTGACTGACTCACTCACTCACTCACTCACTCATTCACTCACTCATCACGAAATCTCAAAAACCACAGAACGGATGGCAATGAAATTTAGAACATACATTCCCCTTGGGTCTTAGGTGCTCACTAAGAAAGGATTTTGAAAAATTCGAAATTTTAGGGGGGTTTTGGGGGGTTAAAGTATGGGCCAAACTCATCAACGCAGAGCCGAAACTACTTGACTTAGAAACTTGAAATTTTGCATGAGCGTTCCTTTTAGCGCATAAGCACCCACTAAGAAAGGATTTGTCAAAATTCCAAATTTTAAGTTTTTTTTTAAATTTCGATTAAACCGTAGCGAAGCACGGGAACTTTCAGCTAGTTGGGTATATAGCCAAAGTAGAAATTGCAGTGGAGGGGGTTGAAGGTGGTTTGAAAATTGTACGTGAGGTTTTGGGGATGGATGAAGATTTAGGAGATTTTGAAACAAAGCAAAGTAAATAAATAATCTTGGAGAAATCATCGCTGATTATCAGCCGGAAGATCAATCTGTTAAGGAGGGGGTGGAGGAATTTAAGAAATTCCAAAACATCAGCTTTTCCCGGTCACGTAATTATAATCCAGCGATCGTTTCTTACTGAAACGAAAGACGGCGAACTGGAACCGAGGAGGAATCGTCGATAAAAAAGTGATTGAAACCTAGGTGAACTCGGTCTACAAGTCCGAGACGCTGATCCTCGAGGTCATGGTCACGCGCCGGCTCATGAAAACTAAGAGAAGCGATTCGAAATTATTTTCCACCTATTGAATCCCATTGCTCCAACAGAAAAATTCTTATCCAAGCTCGAAATATGTTACCATTTCATCAAGTAGTCAAACCGCTGCTTTTCTTCTTTCCGTTTTTCATCGACTAGTCTCATCGTGAATACCATAGAACTTTCTATCGCATTCTCTTAACCTTCCATCGAACAACAGTCGACATTTTCCTTCGAATGGTAAAAAAAAGTGGATTAAAAGATTGCGCAATATCGTTGCACCAAAAAAACGTGATGTCATTCACATTACTGTCTATCACTGGAACCATGACTATCGTATTACGCCCCGTCAAGTACACGTGTAACTTCCGTGTAATCTCCACGGTTTTCTGTGTCAGCAGCAGTCAAACGTTACTGGAAATATTATCTGCCGTAAATGCACTGTCACTAAGGATGATCGGAATTTAGTCACGCATGTTGCACGTTTGGCCGATCGCCATGGGGTTTGCTCGTATCAATTACCTAAGAAATGCATCCAACGTTGAATCCTTTGAGATCGAATGTGTCTATAGAGAAAACATAGACTCGAATGACGCAAATGTAATCTAATATTTATATATCAATTTTTAGAAGGTAGAATAAAAGATTTCTTCTTTCATTTTGGAGCAGAATTATTCAAGGGGTTAATTAAATTAGCTCCTCTTCTTCCTCACAGTGGAATACATTTTTTTCTAACGTGATCAAGTGATGCAATTAGTAATGAACAATTTAAGTGTCTTAAATTAGATATTAATTAGGAAGTTTCTACCCTTTTTCTTGGAAGTTTGGATTTTTAACTCCGTGGTATTATTTTTCACGTGAAAGTCTCACGAATAGGTGTCAATGGCGTGGAGAAAATCTAATATTGAGCATCTAATTCCAAGATTTGAGATACCAGCGAAGAAAAGTGCACAGGAAGACACGTCTGAGATGCAGACAAGCAAAGGAAAAAAGTTGGGACGCAAATATGGAGCTATGATGCAATTTCCCGTTTACGTCGACGTCCATTGTACTTCTCTTCTCCATATGTGTATTTTTAGATGTTTTAAGGGTGGATTATAATTTTATTTTTATTCTGTGCACCTGATACGACTTCGTTTGATAACACGGAGGAAAATGGAGCGAGAGGAAGAAACGGGGTGGTGAAACTTTGCATACGTTTCTTCGTCTGCACTTTCGATGTCTATCGGGGGATTGGAATCTTGGCTGAATTGTCACGACACGGTAACACGGAATTCTTGGCGCGAGGTTGCAAAAAGTGAAAGAAGACAAAGAGGAGGAGGAAGAAGAACAAGAAGAATGCCTCGATGCGGGCATTTTAACACCGCGAGGGAAACAAAAGTGTTAGATCGTAACGGAGAAAGAAATCAAATCCACGTTAATCAAAATGACACCAATCCAAACCGAAACTAGGAACTTTTCTCCCAAATTTCAAATTTCTTCCTTCACAAGAAAAATATGTATCAAAAATTAGATAACTCTCTCGCGTACATCCCTCTACAATTACATCGTTCCAGCAGTCTCTCAAATATTTCCACCCCCAACTTTCCAATCTTCATTTAAAAAAAGCTTCAAAATCTCTACATTTTCAACTCTGCCTTGGAAATCTTCTACAACTTCCTCATCCACCATGAATAAACCCCCAATAGTCGGAATATCCTCTCAGTCATCAACCCTCTCATCCTCCGACATGAAAACAGTACCGGAGGACGAAACACCCTTGTAAATCGAGGCATCAATTTCATGATTGAAGCCTTTCTAGAAAAACAGAAAGCACATAGAAGAAGGTGTAAGATTCACTGCGCAAAAAGGCGCGTCTGTGAAGTAGATGACCGGGAATCGCCTTGAGGGAAAAAAGAGGATGCGGGCCGACTTACTGAAAGCCTCCAGCGGCCAAGGCGATTTCCCGTTTCCATCGATCCCCGATTCGTCGCGACGCTTGCGAATCGGCACTAAGCCTTTTCCGTTGAGTTATGTTGATAGCATTCATTCAGGAACATCATCATCGCTGGCGCGAGCTAAAACCGTGTGGAAAAACAACATGTACCGGGGGAGCAACGGGGAGACACCAGACGAAACGAAAACAAAGCGAAGTACTCGAAGAATAGATACGAGCATGAGATACCCTATAAAATGCTACGAAATGTAGCCCCCTGAAATCAGAGACTCGCAGCACCGTCCAGGTCCTATGGTGAACGGATGTTTCCACTTGGAATTTTCCTGGGAGTTGGTTGCGAATTTTTGTCAGGGTGTTTACGTTGATTCTGTCGCATAGAGTGTAAGTTTCAGTGTAATGACAATATTTGGACAGTTGTTTATAGATTTGATTATTAATTAACATCTTAACTGCCGTAGGGATCGCTCGTTACCGGTGCTATTTAATTCTATGAAATTCCAAATAATTTTCAAATTGTAATAATTATGAATTTTCTAATGTATCGAATATATAAATATTGGCGTTAAGACGATAAAGATCTGGTGAATATTTATTTGTCAGTGTCTTTAATGTTTCTATTTTATGAAGATGTGAGTTTAGTAGAATAAGCTTCACTTTAGTCATTCAGAATGGAGGAATATATTAACCCTTTGTCTTATGATTTTATTTTAAGTATTGGAATGAAGTGTGCCTTTTCAATTAGTATTGCACTTAAAGTTTCTATTTTATGAAGATGTGAGTTTAGTAGAATAAGCTTCACTTTAGTCATTCAGAATGGAGGAATATATTAACCCTTTGTCTTATGATTTTATTTTGAAGCATTGGAATGAAGTGTACTATTTAAATTCGCATTGTATTGAATTTCAAGGAAGTAAGCTGTGATCGATTAAATAAGTGAAACAGGTTGGCATGACAACTTGAAAGCGTTTCTGTTAGTTGGTCGTGTTAGACTGATTTTGTGACTTTTGAAAAAATAGGACTTATCTTTGAGCAATAATCCTTTGTGGATACACATTCTGTGCTTTGGTTGATATGCAAGAAGATCGTGATATTTGTGTCGACACCGTAGAGAAAGTAAATCCGACCAAAACTCAAGATGGGGGTGAATCTTCCTCGTGTGAAATGGCGACGAACAAGTTGGTTAGAATCCATTCTAAATCTCGATAAACATACTCAATTCACCCATAAAATATTTGCTTGTCCATTCAACAATGAAATCTGATAAAATCATGAATAAAAAGAAAGCATCAATCCATTCTAAATAAAAGTTTCTAAATCATCATTGCAAGACCGTGATTCCATATTTATTAACGATAAATCTAAAACCGTAAAAATACCCAGAATAATTCAATGAAAAATCTTTATTTGCATAATCTATTTTTAAATTACACGAACATTTCTATACTGTTCCAAGTCGGCCAAGCAAATATTCATTATTGTCCCTAAAATAAATATAATTTCTATCAAAAAAGCTCAACAGAGATCCACCCTCCATCAACATCCTCGCGACATCATCACCAGCAGTCTTCCCTCGCCTGGATCATCGAAAAGATGATATCACAGAGGCGCGAACGTCCACGTTGAAATTCGACGAATTTTTTGAATGTGAATCACCATTCGAGAATATCGAAGAAAATCCATGTCCTTCTCACGATTGCGATGCGATTTTCGATGTTACTTGCGAGAATCTTTCATACTTCAACTCAACGAAAGCCGAGAAAGGCAGCGACGATGAGTCGGATGACACTCTGATCTTTGATGACGCGGAGGACGCATTGAACACCATCAGATCGGACAACATGGAGAACCGATTCACTGATTATTCCTGCAGTGAACACGCTGACAGTGAGTTATACGAGAAATCTTTCGACGACACTGATCAAACGGAGGACAAATATAGTTCTGCACTGTTCGATGAAGATATCACGTGGAACATGAAAGACGATCGGTATGATAACGATAACGTAATTCGAGATGTTGAATATCGATGGCAGAATGTTCAGCGTTATTGTTGCTTGTGCGAAAGGAGAAGTAAAAGAAGAGACCAAGGCAAGAGTGATAAAAACGACGACAAGATCGAACTCCATGACGATAAAATTGTGTCGATTGGTGAAAATCAGGAAAATGATTCTCTAGAGAAGAAATCATTGGAAGTTTCTACTTTGGAAGAGGATGAAGGGAAGGAAGATGAAGAAGAGATCGATATGCAGGAGTTGAGTCAGATAATCGATGGGATATTTAGCGCGAAGAACTTAGAAGAAGAGCGACAGAATATCAATCTCTCCGCTGATTCAGAATTTGCAAGACTCGTTTCGCAGACTTGTGATTATTTGGGAGACTCGGATCGTGAAATTAGCTTAAACTGCTCGAATAATTCCATTAATGAAACTCCAAACAAAGATCGAACTCTCTCTACTGATGTCACAGGGGTGCAAGAAGTTGCCAAATCTTTGCAAGAAGAAGAATCAACTACAGTGAAAGAGCTGAAAGTCTTAGAATCGAAAGAAGAAATAAAAAATCATGAAGACACTCCCGTGGAAAATTTCAGAAAGGAAGAAGTGGAGGATGACGACAGCAAGAGCGAAAAGACGAGGAAGAACTTGGAAATGAATTCACCAGAGGATTATTTGGAAAAGTTAGCAAAAATTATTGAACCACATTGTCCAAAGTCTGAAGAAGAAGCGCAAGAGACACTGAAGAAAATCGCGGAGGAAAAGATCGTTATTGAGAAGAAAAAGGAAGCTGCACTGGAAGATCTTAGCATCGAATTTAACGAAATCGAGAAACTCGTCGCAGAGCAGAAATCTTACGAAGAAAATGTTTCTTTGGATAACGCAAAAATCAAAGTCGAGGGAGATAGCAGCAGCGAATCGGATGTAAGTCTCGATGAATTACACGATAAAAGCAACGGTCTGGAAGTGCCTTTGACGAAGGATCAGATAACTGAGAGCTTCAAGATCAGAGATATGCAGAAAGACGTGGCGCAGAAGGAAAAACGTCGGGCGGAATTATTGCGAGAATCGACTAGAGTAATCCCGAAAGAAGAGAAAACTACGGAATCCACGGTGGAAATGGAGGGAAGAAAACTTCAAAATGACGATGAAACAATGAAGAATGTAATTCATCCTGAAGAGAATGCTGATGAGAAAGTCCTCGATGAAATTTCCATAGAAATTGGTGAAGAAAAATTGGATCCCTTGGCTGATGTTAATTGCAGTGACATTTTGGGGGAGGAGACACCGAAAAAATTTCTCGGAGGGATTGTTGCAGATATTGTAGCCGATACTGAGGATTCCCTCTTCTGGAGGAAAGAACCTGAGAGGACTTACATCAAAGGAAAGGTCTACGATTTTGACGAGAAGAAACATGGTGTTAGGTATAATTATTAATAAAATTCTGTGATAAATTAATAAACTAGAATGAAGTTAACACTCAACAATTTATTTCAGAATGACAGAGGACTTAATAAAAAAGCTCTGCAAGAAGCAGAAGCTTTATCAAACTTGTTATTTAAATGACGTTTTATATCTTCATTACAAAGGTAATGAAAATTTTGCAAGTATCAGCGCAAAGGAAAATTTCTGAGGTATATCTTCAAGAGATTTTAATTAAAATTCATCTTTCAGGATTTTCGTTTATCGAGAACCTAGAAAAATACACTGGCCTCAAGTGTCTTTGGCTGGAGAACAATGGTATCCGGGAGATTGCAAATTTGGAGAACCAGAGCGAACTTAGATGTCTGTATCTTCAGCACAATTTGATCCAAAAAATTGAAAATCTCCATTGGATGTCGAAACTGGACACCTTGAACATCTCACACAATACTATCCGCAGGATCGAGAATCTCGGTGACTCAAGTCGATGAGAGCGTCCTAGGTGACCTTGACCTTGACGTTTCTTTGCTTTCAGACAGTCTGAAGTCCCTGAATACCCTTAATCTCTCTCACAATTATCTCCAAGACACCGCCGACATAGAGCATCTTCGAAAATTAGACAGCCTTTCTGTATTGGATATTTCTCACAATAGAATCGACACTATCGAAGTCATCGACGTGAGTTGTCTCCTCTAAAGACTATCATTCGATAACAATTTATTTACGTACACTTGTACAAATAATTAATCATAGAACGTTTATGAAACATTGCACTTTTATTTGAAGAAAATAGAATGTTATTTGAGGACAATGGAATGTAAGTTCTATAAGAAATTCTACAGGGGTTGAAGCTGAAGACTATGATGAATTTATGGTCCCACAGATCCTTGGAGATATGAAGAATTTACGTGTAGTAGTACTAACTGGTAACCCGGTGCTAAAAACGATAAAGATGTACCGAAAAACGATGATTATAAAGTGCAAGAATCTTCAATACCTCGATGATAGGCCAGTCTTTCCCCGTGATCGTGCCTGCGCCGAAGCATGGTGAATTTCTCATTAATTTTATAAATCTAATCGTTGAAATTATTCCAATCAAATGAGAACACATTGCTCGAATTGAAAACGATGCAGAATAATAAATCTATTGGAATAAAAGAGGTCGCGAGTCGAATAAGATTTAAGGGTAGGGAGTTTGGTAGGAGGGTGAGAGATTGGCATTCGGCAGGACGATGAAATTCAAACGAAAATCTTCAGGATGCGCGGCGGGGTCGAAGAAGAAGCAGCCGAGAGGCGACGTTGGATCGAGGCCGAGCAGAAGAAGATCAACGACAGCGTGGCGGGTGAGTAAAAGATCGAAATTCGCACTCGATTTCTGCCGGTTCTCGCTCCAAACGAAAGATGGCCGCTCCTGGTCTCCCTTTTTGACTCTCTCCACCTGTTGTATCAACGCGAATCGATCTTTGTTTACCTGTCGACCTGCGTCCGCCCTCGAAAGCCCTGATAAACAAAAGGAAGCTGTACAAACCGGTCGGGAGGTCCGAAAAGGAGCCGGAGGATAAGAAGAAGAAGGAGGACGAAGAAGTAGCCACGGCGCTCGTTTGCACGAGCAACGAACTGGTAAGAACTAGTTTCGTCAAGGTCTGGTACAGAATTCGTGCTTCGAATAATATCACCCATCGGTCCCATCGACTATTTGATCATTCACCACGTGAAACCCCATCGATGCTCGGCTTGATGAACGTTCAAGCTCAACCTGGAGAAGAAGAAAAAGTCGGGCAACTCATCCTCCGATTCCTCGGCTGAGTCCGCGTCCTCGTCATCGGACGAAGAGGTGGAGAACGACGGAACCGGACAAAAAGGAGTCGAGGAAAGTGACGGAAGGAGGCCAATGGCGGAGGAAGAAAGAAAAGCCAGCCACGATATCAACGATGAGCTTTTGTTACCTTGGAAGATGATGGTACAACATTTCTCTCGTCATTTCCATGAGATATTTTTCTAACATCATTTTCTTCATTGATGAAGTTTCTGATTGACACTAGATTTACGGAAGTAGTCAAATTAACGGGTTCCTACTTCTTTTAGAAACATTTCTCACATTTACAGAGAATCTGTAGAGTAGATCTGTAGAATAGAATAATTATTTAACGAATAGTTATATTTTCCGCTTGATTCCTCTTTTTTTAAAAGCTCTTATTTAATATATTGCAGGGCAATAGATCTCACGTCCGTAAATCTAGGTTTAACCCTCTATAGTCCAAATTTTTTGGTGTATCCGAAGATCAGCTTCACGATAGCACAATTAGAAAATAATAAGAATAATATTTAAGATGATGAATTAAACCTGAATTTCACACATTGAATTGCAAAAAATTTCATGATTTTCACGAGTTAGATTATTATATTTGACAAAGTTAAGACTTTGAACGCCACCGGTATTTCGCTAGATTCACCATTTCTACCGAAGTGGAACTTTTACTATTAAATTCGTATTTTAGCAAAGCAGAAACATTAAAGATACAGATAGATAGATATTCGGTAGACCTTTATCTTTTTAATGTCGATATTTAAATATTTAATATATCCGAAAATTCGTAAATATTACAATTTCAAAATTACACGGAAATTTAATGAATTCAATAGCGCCGGTCATCGGTGACCCCCATGGCAGCCAAAGTGTTAAAAATTTGACTTTGAAAAAAAAAGCTTCTCTAGCGTTACTTCAAAGTCACAGGGGCCCATAGAGGGTTAATTAACTTCTGTATTTTTATGAAGACGTTAAGAATGATTGTTTCTATGATTGGATTTGGAGTATTGATGCTTCATTTTATTTTTTTATGTCAAGTATATATTTTGAGAGAGGGTATGTTTCTGGTAGACGCAAAAGAATGAGAAACCAGTGAGATTGATCGAAGAAATAACGGAGGACAAGGAATACGCGGCTGGCGACGCCGAGAGGAAGAGATACGGGAAGAAAATTTTGGAGGAACGAAGAAGCATCGACGATCCACCAGGTGGTTATGCTATGGGAAGAGAAGTAGCCCATTACGAGAAACTTGTCCTGGAGTCGACCAACGAGAATGAAATTACTTCGCGATCTTGTAAGACCGTACAGAAGAAGGACAACGATGGTAAATTACACGGCAAACCGCCGTATGTGATTACAGGGACGAAAAGTTGTACAGTTTCAACTGAAACATTTCGGATAACGATCAGATATCTCGTTTTTACAGTTTCCTTACCAAATTCTCCATGATAAATATTAATTGGCAACCCTTAAGTACAGAGTATAGAATTAATCTTCCTTTCTTTCAGTCGACCTGGAGAAGAAACGATTTAAGAATTCCTCCGTTTCCTGTAATATTATCGATTCGAGGGAAAATACGAAAGAATTAAATAAAGTGGAAAATATGGAAACGTTTGAGGAGATTTCACAGAATTATCGAAGAAAGGATATTACGCATCCTTTTAGTAGCCAGTTGAGTAGCATTCGAGAAGATATGAAGGAATTTTGCAACGAGATGGACAAGTTTGTTGAGGATAATAAGATTGTATTTAAAAATGGAGATGTTCAGGGATTCTGGGGTGAAAGGTTGGAAGAAGATTCTGTAAATGCGATGGGAGAGAAGAGAGAGAATGTGGTAGATGGAGAAGACAATGTAAAATGGTGGAATACGACGGAGAGAAAGATGAAGGTGAAGGAAATTATAAGAATGAGGGAAGAAGAGGCAAGGAAGAGAGAAGAGAAGAAAAAAGAACAATCTGAGAAGCTTGAAAATAGTGGAATAAATAGCAATAATAGGAGAATCATTAAAATTGTTGAAGTTACGGATGAACAATCAGTTAGCTTGGAAAATTCGGAGGAACAGAAAGGAAACTTGGAAGAAGATGTAAATGAAGAGAAGAGAAGAGAGGACGATCCATCTTGGCAAGGAGTATATGATTTGCTGAATCTAAAAACTTGCCCGAAAATTCTTTTAGAAGCTGAACAGTGTCGCGATAAAAATGAAGATGATTCAATGTACTCCATTAATGAAGAAGAAGAAAGCAAAAATGAGAAGCAATACTCTTCAGGAGTTTTTCATTCTCTGTTTGAGGAACTCGAAGCGAAGAAATTAAATAAGAAGAAATTCGAGAAGAAGAAATCAAATGTTTCGATTTCGCA
Organism: Cerceris rybyensis; assembly: GCA_910591515.1. Classification (NCBI taxonomy): domain Eukaryota; kingdom Metazoa; phylum Arthropoda; class Insecta; order Hymenoptera; family Crabronidae; genus Cerceris; species Cerceris rybyensis. The sequence goes on along the minus strand of OU342801.1, from coordinate 3,279,262 downwards.
AGAATTATTGACGATAGAGGAAACTGAAGAGACGATTGAAACTTCTGAAAATTCTAATGTTCTTGAAGAAAGTACTCCCACTGACATAATTGTCGAAGATACAGATAACCCAAGTGCAATAAAAAGTGTAAATGTTGAAATTGAAGAGATAAAAGAACAGCATCCAAAAGAAATTAAGATACTGGAAGTAGCAACTTCCGATGATAATTCAACCGGCGACGAGGATGACTCTGACAAAGCATCCGTTCAAACCATCATATCTCTTCGCGACAGAATCGAAGCAGATAAATTACTATCTGAAATAGAACCCGAAACTGATAACGATTCTCTCCAAAATTCCAGCTCCACGGAGATTCTAAAACCCCCAGAATTAATAGAGATGAAAGAAGAAATGAGAATCGTCACAAAAACCGAAAAAGACACTTGCAATCCAGTAAAATTAAATGAAGATAAATACAGCACGGAAATCGAGTCGTTAATTGACACAATGAACTCTTTGTCTCTCGAGAAAGAAGTTCGATCATCGATGATCAAAAAAATAGAAGATTCATCGATCAAAGATGCAAATTTACCTCTTCAATGGGAAAAGGATTCGGAAAGGAAACCTTCAGATCGAAAAGCTCGCAGTGAAATTTCGGAAAGATGCAAACAACATTTGTTAAAAGAAGCGAGGAGATTTCTGAAGAAAGAATCTCCTTTGATCGACCAGTGCATCGATGGATTAATTCGAGATAGCAAAAGTGAAGAGAGCTGGAAGTCTTCGAAACAAAAGCGCGATGATTTTTACAACAGCACTGCGAATTTAATCGCACCAAGAACAACCTTTGGCAAAGCCTCAGGAGATTGTGGAGAAGAAATTACCTCCGCTTCCAGTGGCCATTCTGACAGAGAAAAATCTTCAGAATTTTCGAAGAGTCTCGATGTTCCTGAACGCGAAAATACATTTATCCTTCAACGTTCAGGTACACTTCAAAGAAGAAATCTTCTTAATTACATTAACACTAGATTTATCAGCGTGAAATCTATTATACTTAAACATGTTAAATATGTACCTTAAAACAAGAAAAATTAAGACGTGGAAAAGATGTTATATTCGGTGATTTATGTTTTATACGATGGATGAAGAATATTTATTCTACGGCTCTCTCATAAACCCGTAGAATTTTGGGAAAAAATTGTGTACCAGTCATTTTGACTGGCTTGGTAAATCTAGTGTTAAAGTTATATTTTTCTAACGATATAAATTAACTTCGAAGAATTTCACTTACCTTAAGACTTTCAGTGTTAAATGAAACCCATAAAAATTTCATTTTTGGTTAAATCTGAGGAAAAGAGGCATCAGAATAATTAACTGTGAGATATTTCCAATTTTGTAAACTGTAAAAACATTTTGACCTTCTATCCTAGTTCCAATGTAGAAAAACATAATTTTGTAATTTCTAATTAAATACAATTTAATGTGCTAACGCAGGGTAGGTTACTCTGTGAATGTTGATTTATTTTTTCATGGATATTAACGCGTTAAATTAAAATTGTTTAAATTTCATTCGATGCCATTCTCCTCAGATATTAAATCAATCGCGCAGCTCATCGAAGAGTCGGCAAACGCCGAAAAATCCGAAGGATGGAGTACGAAAAGGGGCTTGGAACTCTACAAAGAATTTTGCGAGCACCTGGACGAGCTGGACAGCAAAAGAAAGCTCCTGATCGAACCAGACTTCGTGGAGGGCAATAGAATAGATCCTGTGGAGAAGAAACGCGACGTTCTATCGCCAAGGGAGACCAAACAGTTGAAGAAGAAACAAACAAAGCAATTGATCGAGGTGATTTCAAAGAATCCAATCAACGTAGACGAGAACGAAGAACCTGAAGAACCACCAGTTGACCCTGAAGATCCTATCATGGATGCAGCATTAAGGGATAAAATATTGAGGAAGATAAATGCACCGAAAACCGAAGAGGAGATCGCAAGGGCGAAAATGTCAGCCGATAAGCTCATGAAGATTTCCAGAGAGGCTATGGCAGATGGGAAATTCACTCGTCGTCATTCTGAACCTATTTCTAACGAACATCATGTTAGTACAATTCTTTTCTTCATTTCTTTACAGTCTATTTAAAAATTTTCAAGTATTTTTCAGTACTGAAAGGAAGACTTATTTGATCGCGAGAAAATTTTCTACGGTGGCAAATTATTATCAAATTAACATTTGGAATTTAATGTATAATATTATTCTTTCTTAGGAAATAATTAAATTATGTTAATTTATTGTGGTTATATGCAGCAACCGGAAGACGCGAAGAAGTTCTTCATGAAGTTGATAGCCGAAGATCCTGTAAGGATTTCGAAGGATATTCGTCCTGAAATATGTATCGATGGCAAGGAAGTACAGTTAGAAAGTAGGGAAAAAATTGAGAATAAAGACGAGGTAGAAACTTCGAGAGAAAAAATGGTCGACAGTGGAGAACAGGATCTAATTGGAATACGAAATCTATCGGAAAATACAACTAAAGTTAGAAAAAGTTTAGAGTTGCAAATAGTACAGGAAAAATGAGACATCAGGAAATTTTTCAAGGACCTCTTTGCACTGAGAAAAAATAGATGAAAGTATTTTAAACCATTGCAAAGTAAGAACCACAGAGTTCTCTTCGTTAATAGAGTACCAAAGGAATCTCACGATAGTAGGATATTGTAAGTTTCTATCGAGATTAATATTTTTCTGCGTTGAAATAAAAATATTGCACAAAAAATAATTATCCTCGTAAAGAAAAGCAGCAAGGAAAACGAGAAGTTCTTCCACCCCCCTGAAATGAAAATGAGGAATTGAAAGTACACGATGTTTCTACTACGTACACTTTATTTTTTTCTTTGTCCACACTCACATCAATTATATAATAATAATAACGATGATGACGGTGATCCGGTGAATCGTAATTAATAATCATAGTAAGAATAATTAATCCATAATTATATGTATAATAATGACAATCGTTCGCTCGCAAATGAAACAACAGTCCTCCATTCGATTATTCCGGGTATATCCTCATCGTCAACGAGGAAAACTGCGAAATTCTGCGCGACAAGACTCGCGTATCCTCGCAAAGCCTTCGTATAATACTTGGCAAAAAGCTCTCGGATATAAATACGTATAATATGTATAGGATGACGACACCGAAAGGAAATTTTCGTCGCCTCTCGCGTCGAAGTCACCGATTTTCTTCCCCCTCTCTTCACTACCCTCCATCAAATTTATCCACCTCGTTACGATCATTTTTATATCCGTTAATTCGCAATTAATCGATTTACTCTTTCCATACGTGTTACTCGTGGTGTAGAATTAATTAATACGTAACGATCGGACATTCGTTTCTTTGGCTCTTTCTCTCGGCGTGTTCTTAAGTACTAACTCGTGTTAACTTTGCTCTCTGACTCACCGCAGGAAGTAAAGAAACTTACAGATACAATTATGCGTTCACTGTATCTAGAATTATAATAGATTTATAAATTCATCAATCTCTCTTCCTTTCTCTCGCGCATTTTCACTCGAACTTTCTTTCTCTTTCATACAAGCATACGAGAATTCATGGTTAGCTCTATAAGTCGTAGAATTTTCCATGCAATTATTCTCTTCCCCTCGCAAGTCAATCGTACACGTTTGCTCCCTAATTGTAAATTATTTAACGGACCGCACCGGATGTTCATACAGTCCCAGACGAGAACGATGAACCAACAAAATGACATCACGTCCTGGAGAATTAACTACACGTTATGACGAACAAACGAAATGCAAGTTTCATTTCTTATTGTTACGATTGCCATTTCACGCGGCCCTTTTTATTTTTCTTTCTTTGCTCTTTTCTGTCAGAATGCTCGTTCTCGTCATCGTCGCGATTAGATCGTGCACGACAGACTTTAAACGATCGTTTCACGGTTTATTAAGTTATTACAGAGAGTGCCTTAAATCCTATGCATTTTAGGTATTATAAAGAGTTCCTTTGGTGAAAGAAGTTTCTTCTATTCTAATCTTCTTTGCGAAAATTCGCCGCTCTTTTCGTCCTCTCGGTTGAAGTGCGAGTTTGTATTTCATGATCGTAGGGAATTTGAACGAAAAGAGCGACGCTGTTTCGCAGGGAACATCATGAACGAAAATAACGCAGCACTCGTAGAAAATTTGCAATCGTGAAGAACGTTCTATTTCTTCGCGGAAAATCTCGAAGCACCGTGCTCGAGTGCGCCTTTTGTCAGTCTTCTTCGGTTCTCTTAATCCGAGAAAAATAAACTTCGTGCTTGTTCTCTGTGTAATTCTTGATCCCTGTGGTTTTCTTTAAAAATAAGACTCTTCGCCAGTTCATTCGCCGACTCTTTCGGTAACGTTTATTGATCTTTTAAGCGATCGTTGAATTTCCATGACGATTGGCATTCATTTCTTGGAGATTATTATGCTTTGGATTTTTGCGATGTCTTCTCCTTGAAGTTAACAGTAGTTGCTCATTTTTAGTTCTACTTTAACATCAGATCTACCAATTTTTTTTTCAGAAATTGATTATCGTTATTTTATAATCAGTCAAGTGACCGAGCCCGGAAAAAATAAATAAAAATGCTGCTACAGTTAGTAATTTCAAATAAAAATAATATAAGGCAAGAGAGTTTGATTGATTGGTTTGCAATTTACAAAATAGACGTAAAAAAATTGGAAAACAGAGGGATAGAAATTTTTGCAAACTTTGCAAAAAATTCTTAATAAGTAATTTTAACCACTTTGATAGATTTAGCGTTAAAGTTGCAGAGTATTTTTTATTTCCATCGCAGAGGAAAACTTGTAGGTAATTAAAAATAATTTCATAGCTTAAATGTAGCTAAGATTAACGATATTTAATTTTTTTTAAATTATTCTGCGTACCGAAAGGGTCGATTGTGCGAATTTTGTTGCCACTTCGCGAAGATCGCTCGTCTCTTTGTACTACCGATCGTTACTTCTTAAAGTGGATTGTCGTTTCTGTGTGCTTCATCGTGTCGAAAGGAACGGCTCAAAAAACAATACATATCAAAATATACGTGCAATATAATCGCAAAACCCTCGCCGAAGAGATATGTTACGACATATTGTCGGATCACATTTTTAATTTGCATTAACATCCGTCCGATTAAATCGTACACAGTTTCTCGTGTAACTCCGTAATTACAATTATTCATTTGCAAAATTAACATGGATTTCTTCGTGCTCGATTTCACAGAAATCGTTCGCCAATTGCGCGTGTTCTCCACGATTGCAAATCCAACGAAGATTCATAGGAAAACGCATTGCATCTTAGCTTTGTAAAATCGTTAAAAAATCTTCCTCGACGATGTTCCAAAATTTCAAAGATCATTTCAAAGCTTCATTAAACCCTTAAAAGAAGCGCTGTACAAAGAAATCTTACGATCATATTAAAACTCAATATAAATTATTCAAACACTTTTCAAAATGAAGATCTCTTTCTATTCCAATTAAAATTTTTTCGATTAATAAGATAGTATCATACGTATAATCGTTTAAAGAAGATTTTCCTAGTTAATTAAAAAATCATCCAATTACACTCGAGAATTGGAAGAAGTCAAGACGCGTGAACATCATCGAACACCATGGAATCGATAATATTCTCGTCCAGCTTCTTTTCCTTATCCAAATTCTCATCTCATTCTTCCTTGGCCCAGCTGAATTGTACGGTGAACAAGTCCACGATCGATTGGAAAATCGTAATTGAAAAATTGCGATCCAATTTTCTCGTGTGACCACTACAAAAGGCTTTTACATAAAGAGAAACTTTCCGTGAAAAACGTCATCTGGCAAACAGCATTAAAATTCTTAAGATAAACAATGTAAGACTATTCGCAACAGTGTAAATAGAAATGCATCTGATCCGCAGAGTGCATGCATCGTGCGCATTGGCCCGCTTTTATCCTCAAATCGTCGCCAGAAATTACGAGACACGCAAAAAGGAAACGGAGTCTTTGTGTTTTCACTATACCTTCATTCACGCAAATAGAAATTGCAAAAATGAAGATTCTCATAGAAATTCGTTTATCTCTATAGCTCGACACCATCGTGATAAATAGCTAAAACGTACGAGAGACACTTATCAGGCAATATCCTTAATTGCAAATTCCCATCGTAGCATCCTATGTCGCTTTTGTTATTCTCTAATTGGATTATTTAATTCGCGAGAAAGGCGTGCATGGAATATTCGACCTCGAACGAATCATATCTTAGGTTTTCATTTCCTCTTTCGCATTCTGCAAATTTCTTCAACGTCAGAATTTTATTATCAGACACAAAAAAAATTGTACAAATTCTTGTTCTTTCGATGCTTGGCAATTTTTCAATGAATCTTATTATTCTGCTTTTCTCAAAGACCCGAATGATTCTTTCTCAGCGATATTCCGCAAATGACAATGACTCGAATGACAAAGAGGACACTCACTTAAAGAGGATCGAAGGATCTTTCCCTCCTCACGAATAAACTACGTCCATGGACGAAGAGACCAAGTGTTTCCAATGATTTTAGATGGAATAACATAAAAAAATGATGAATTTTCTCATCTCAGAGTCCTTGAAAAGGATGTCCACGACGCGAAGGATGATTCGTACTCAAAGGAGAGCTAGTCTAACCGTTGACAATGTTGTTTTTATTATTAATTAGTAGTATTATTGTTGCTGTTGTTATTATTATTATATGTACGTATATATTTTTATATATAAAAAAGTGATGAAACCTTCGTAACTATCTATCGTTTAACAGTGAAGACGCGCTGTTCTCTCGTTTTTCAACGTTTCTTCTTGGATTTTCACGTCTCATTTCTTCTATCGTAACGATTCTTCCTCCCTCGCCTTTCGATTTTCACTTTCATCGTCTTCTATCGTCGTCCTTTTAATTGCGGATTACGCGTTAAGTATAGTTCCCCTTTTTTTTAATATATATATATATAATTTTTTTTTTATATTTATATGTATATCGTACTTTATATTCTGCATGTAACTTGAAAGAGGCAGTATTCCTGATGGCTCCTCGTGGTCCATCATTTAAAAGGAGCTTACCGAAAGGTATTCTGTTCCTTTGCAATTATATCCTCTCCTTTTTCTTAAATTTCTTCCCTTTTTCCCTCCCTCTCGGTGTCTCTCATGGTACAATTTCGGTGGATAATCTTTATTCAGAATTCCATATCTTGTTGATTCATTTTTCACGTTGAAATAGGACCCAAGAATATTCCAAATACTTTGAAATATTTTTAATTATTGTTTGATTATAATAATGAATTAATTCCCGAATTAAATTGAAAGAAAGAAGAGACGAAGAAAAAGAACCCGGTGAGAATGAAAAGAAACAGAACGATTCGGGGATGAACGAAAGTAAAGCGGTAAAAAAATAACGAAAACGCCACGTTTGATTTTTTCCAAGTACTTTTATTCATTTTATACTCTTACGGTTCAAAAAAAAGGCTGATTCCATCCCTTGCTTTCTCGCCGTTCTTCTCTTGCCGCCTTGTCGGGATTGCGTCACAATATCGAGCCGATATTATTATTATCATTATCGTTAATTATTATTATTCCATGCACTCGAAACGAATAAAATAAAAGTTTAAAATCAGCTCTCGCAGCCTTGTCCACGGACGTGAGAAACGTACTTCACGTTTCCCTATTTTTCATTTATGTATATATATATATAAAAAAAAAGATAAAGAAAAAGAGCGAAAACAGGGAAATCGTTTCGCTTACAGAGTGTCGTGTCGTATTTGTTCCTTTCTTCTTTTCTTTTTTTTTTTCTTGCGCGTGCCTTCACTATGACTAGAGACTTAATAAATCGTTAATTTTGCATGCTATTCGTCGACAATATATATGTATGTGTATATATATATATTTTTTTTTTTTGTAATTATTCGTACAAACAATAAGAAAAACCATATTGCTTCGGTGGCTCGAGGCTTCGTGATACAAAAAACGAGAAGCCCCCTTCGAGAGGCCACGGAATCGCGAAAATACAAAAAGCACAGATCTTCCATTTCCATTTTTTTTCCATCTGCTTTCCATTCTTTTTTTTCTCCACTCTTTCACGCAACTCGTCCTCCTTCCTTCGAACTATGTAACGATATTAATCCCTGCGAAATTCCAAAGGACGACAAAGTCTCCCGATTGAAAGGTTCTACCGTTAAAAAGGCTTGGATTCTCAATTTCCCCAATTACCAGCGGAAAACCTCTTCGCGATCGCTATTTCCGGCGTTGTTCCTCGTGGAGAACCGAAGGAAGAAGGTCTGTCTCCACTTCCGGGGGGAGAAAAAAAAATACGGTCGAATTTTTGGTCGCTAGAAAATACGGAGGCGTGTGACACAAAGCGAGAATTAATCGAAAAGAGTTATATCAAAAAACCGATTATAAATTTCACTGCTCGAGAAAGTTCGTCCTTTTTTTTCTACTGTTTCTTCATTATAATTCAAAACGACGTATCAATGCAACGCCATTTTTCGGAGATTTCAATGAGACCTCTCTCCTTTGTTCTTCCTTTTTCTTTTCTACATATCCGTTACTCGGATTACATTTCTTACTTGTTCTAGTTTTAGGAAAACGAGTGTTTGGTTTCTACGCGTTCCGGAATCCACGCTTTTCTCTTCCGCGCGATTCGATCCTCGAGAATTAACATCGAACTTAAAATTTTAATAGATAATTAAACGATGATAAATTATAGTCACAGACTTCCCTCCTTTCTATGCGATCAATTGGAAAATTTCTTTCTTTATGATCGTACGACTCGAGAGTCTGCAAAAGGTAGTTTTAAAATATAGAAAAAGGGGGTAAGTTCTAAAAGGGGATGAAATATATATAACGACGATAAAATTGAAAATATGGGAGGGGCAGGTTGGGCCAGCGTGGTTGCCGGAAAGCGAACGGACTGTTATCCTGCGGTATTGAACAAGTGATTCATCGTTTTTACCTCCTTAGATACTTATATATTAAATATTAATAATTATAAATTACAATCATCATTAATATTAATATTAAACATTATCATTAATATTATTACTTTAAATGCATACACAGTTTAAACACCTATTTTTTTTTCAGACAAAAAGTGGACAGAGAGGAGAAGGGGGATGAGGAACAGGAGGAAAGGGTGAATATGGTGATAGTGAATTTTAATATGAAGAGATTACGCAAGGGTATGTGGAAAGAGTAGAAAGACGATTTGTTCGCGATGAAATACGATGGAAATTGAAAAAAATAATAAAAAGAAAGAGTGCAGAGTCAATGAAGGATGGGGAAAGGATAGGGGTGAAAATTGAACGAAAGAACGACGAGGGTGAGAAAGAGTTTTGGTCTCGCGGTCCTTAAAACTTCGATCCGTGATTTTCTTTGGGTCCTATTTCAAAGGAACTTCTATCACGATTCTCTTCTTGGCGGAGAACACGTGGGGGGTGCCTTTCCTCGTGTTTTTTTTTATCTGGAGGACACCACAGTGCTGGACCGACGTTCAGAGAAAGGTAGCATTATTTTTTTTTTGTTTATCAGAGAGGACTTCCGCTCTGGCGAGAAGTTAGGAGGAACTCTTCTCGATCTCGCTGTTTCTATCTAGAGGAATAGGGAAGTAGAGGCTACAAACTAAACGATTATACACGTTACATTAAATATTCCCTTTTTCTCGTTCGTACTTTTATACGCTGGTCCCTCGCGTGCGTGCATAGAACCCGCGGCGAGGCAGAATACACAAAATTTTGTGGCGTGTGTCTACGACAATTTTTTTTTCCATTCTTCCCTTTTCTAATTCGTCGTCTTGTTTTCTCTCTCTTTTTTCCGTGCTTACTATTCTCTCTCTCTTTCTCTTGCAGGGTGCGTTTACTTGTTTCTTTTCATCCCTCTAACATTTCACGCGTGACGATACGAATTTCGATGAAAGGTACGCGACGATTTACCGCGAAGGAACGACTCGGGAGTTTAATCGTGTATCTTTCCCTTTGTTTCTTTACGTTTCCTCTCTCTCTTTTGTTTCAGTTCTCGATTATACGGCTTCGATTGGCAACGGGCCGCGTCTTCAATGACCTTTCGCTCATTCTTACGCTCCTGAACTCGTTCACTCTAACAATATCCGTGTAATTCGTTAACATTCACTCATTTGCTCAAATAAAAGGCATATATAATATATATACTATATAGAATGGCCTATAGGCAGAGGTCTATACAAAATAAATAACGAATACATCTATAAAATATTAGTCAAGAATAATAATGCAAAGTCGGCGGTTAGAATGATAAGAAAACAGTGTGTACTCGGTGTATTACGTGTCTGCGCGCGCTCGCGTGTTTATCCCATTTGTTTAAATTGTTTCATTTTCATTCTCAATTGATCATCGTCAATTTCATCGTCTTCCTTCACCTCCTCCTTAGCTTATCCGCTCTGCGTGAACCGTGAGAAAGAGAGAGAGAGGGTTAAGCTCACGAGGAGGCTGGGAAAATAAAATCCGCAAAGTATCAAGAAACACAATCATTTACGATCAAGGATAAAATGACTTCTATATAACGTCGGCGTTCGTGGATGATCCACTATGTGACAAGTGGCTGATACCAATTTCTGTGTGTGTGTGTATCTTTTTTTTATCTCTTTTCTCCACGGCAATTAGATTTTTGCGCTTCTCGGTTGTGCAAATATGTACGTATGCAGTTCCCTATGTACGTATTTTTAATACACGTGCGTACGGTGTGCGTGTAGGTTTGAATGCAATTATGCGAGAGATTATCGTAATCTTGGCTGCTCGTCGACATACGTATATCGTTTTTTTTTTCAGTGATCATATGTTTTCTCCGGCGCACGAGCTACCGTTTATTAATTTTCCTCGTGTGCGCGTTTCTCGCCCGATGGACGACTCTCTTGGTGCTTCGTGCATCGAAAGAACTTGAAGTCAAAGTCAACCGCCGGAGCAGCCCTGTCGGCGCTTCATCGGCAGTGAGAGCTCTCTCGGAACCATTGTTAACTTGAAATACTCTCTCCCCGAGGACGACGGCACAACGGCCAAAGTCACCGAGGGGGTGTATTCACCATCGAAAATCTTTATCTCGTGGTTGAAGAAGTGATCTTCGAGGAGAAGCTATCGAGGCAATAAATAAACAGCACGTGCTCTTCGAAGGTTTTCGCGACAAGTGATATACACTCGAGAAAGGTGGGGGAGGGAGAAAGAGGAAGTAACGCGAGAACACGATAAAACGGAGAGAGTTTGGCTATTGGCGAGCCTTGGTGCTTCCTCCCCCGAGTTTCTTAAACGTTCTTCCATCTTTCAACCATATTTCCTTTCTCGGGGTTCGATCAACCCCAGTAGCTCGTGTACACGTCTTACCGAGCCGTCGAACGGGGGTGAGTTAAATTATTTCTTCCTTGTTCTTTCTTAATTAGAAGCGCTGATATTCGGGGGTGATTTTATCGCCGACCTTGCCACGTCGCCAGGTCAAGTCGGCGACGATGCGCCTCCGGTAGTCTTTTTTACCACCACAACCCAAAACGTTCTTGTATTCGCTGCTGCTACTGCCGCTGCTGCCATGGGTTTTTCTACTGTTGTTGTTCATATTGATGTTGTTATTATTGTTCCTGCTGTTACCGGTAGGATGTACAAAGTTTCGGATTAACTTCAACTCCGGTGAACCTGGCGAACGATTCGCCTCCGTCGTGGATGCGGGCACGCCGACTTGTTCAGTGGTCAGGTGGTGGTACTTAATGCTTATACTGTATGCTGATTGGCTGCAGTTGGTTCTTTGGAGGAACGTCTTGGGATGAGCCCCAAGTTAGTTCCAAATGCGTAGGAATGAATCCCATGAGCCCGTCGCTACCGCCATACCGTCCTCCGTGACACCGAGGCATGATACGCGGTTATCGTGGCCGGCAAGGATTCCTGGAAGATCAAATTCAACGTTTCGAAATTTCTACACCCCTTCCTCTGTCATTGTGCACCAATATAGCATGCTGGTGGCTGGACCGATTTACAGAATTACACCCAGAGTATTATAAAACAGATAATTGTGAATTAATAAATGAAAATTAAAGATAGTCTGAAAGAAGCTCAGAGTCGTTGCGCTGTAAGGTGAAAAGAATTAAAAAAATCAATCGTGAAGATCAATTTGATGAACGTGCATGTTAGAAAATGCTGGAACAGAATATTAATTAAGAAATATAAAAATGTAGGAGACAGAAAGAAAAAGTCACACATTGCATACATGTTAGATAAAGCACATTCGGTTGATAAGTCGGAGGAAATAATGAGGGTACGAGGTTTTAAGTTGTCTTTATTGAAGAAAGATTGATAAATACAAATACAAGGATGACGAAACACCCAGTGTGCAGGAATAAAGGAAATTAGGAGCAACATCGAGAGAAGGGCTTGAAACAAAGATTTCTCTTCTCTCCTGTTACCAAGCTCGTAAGTCCAAGTATTTAAGGTCAACGTACCAGCTCGTTCGGTTTTCATGGAATCCCAAACGTTGCAGTTGAAGTCATCGTAACCAGCCAGCAGTAATCTACCGCTCTTACTGAAGGCTACGCTCGTAATACCGCAAATGATATTGTCGTGGCTGTACATCGCCAATTCTTGATCCGCCCTAATATCGAAGAGCCTGCAAGTTGCATCGTCCGAACCCGTCGCGAAGGCATAGCCATTCGGGAAGAACTGGAAAATAAAACAATTCCTTTCGTGCTTGTGGAGGATCTTTGCAATTGATCTATCGACCAATGAGGGACTTTTCTCTATAACACTAACTTAACACTACATCTATGAAAGCAGTCAAGTTGACGATTTTTTTTATAAACGTTTGTTAAATTTATAAACCAGGAGTACCAGTAGATATTTCAAGTGCATCATAATATACAAGCTAATTAACTGATCGTTTAATTATAACAGATTTAATGGCCATAGATCAGGTTCGTCCTTACCGTAACGGCGTTTATGTCGCTCTCGTGACCCGGGAAAGTTTGCTTGCACGATCCTTCGCGGATATCCCAGAGTTTCGCACTTGCATCGCATGCACCGGAAACGAAGGTGCGCGTGTCTGGCGCCAACGAGAGGGACATCACGTCGCCCGTGTGCCCGATGAAGGCGGTACATTGTTGACCGGTTTCTATGTCCCACAGGGCACTGATCGGCAGAGAATACAAGGCATATTTATATCCGTGTATGTGCTTTATAACGTAAATAGCAGGAAGGATATAGGAACGTAGGAAGGAAGGATCGTTTGTATTTTTGCGAAGTTCCACCCATCTCCTTTATTTCCTGCGGCCATTTTGGTAGTTGTGTAGTCAATTTTTGTACTTTGTAACTTGACTGTAGTCCTATAGGACTGTAGTTCTATAAATGGACGACTATAGGGCCGCGGGACCAAAGATTTATGGGTCAAAAGGTTAGCGGGACCAAACTTTAGGCGACCAGACGACTGCGGTACCAAAGGTTTGTGGGACGATAGGACTGTGGGACCATAGCACTGCGGGGTAATAGAATTGTGGGGCCATAGCACTACAAGGTCATAGAACTGTGGGACCACAACAATGATAGACCACAGGACTATAGTCAGGTTTGACACCACCATCATCCTTCACTTTAATCAGCGGCTATCTCCTAAGCCAAATCTCCAAGTATACCACACACTCTCAAACTTCTCTTACCATGACATATCGCCCGAGCTGGTGACGATTTGGTTATCGTCGTAGAACCGACAGCAGGACAAATATCCAGTGTGTCCCGGTAGTTCTCTGCTGACTCTCACGTTTCCTTCCCTAGTTTTAAGACTATAGATGGAACAAATGTTATCCAGCCCACCGCACGCCACGTAGCTACCTGACGGTGCGTACGCACAGGTCATAACCCATGACGACCGCAACGGAATCGCGTGAACCTTATTGGTGGTATAACTGTCCCAAACGATCAGTTTTCCATCTTGCGATGCCGAGACTAAATTTCTGCCGGGGAGAGGAATTTTCAGTATTTAACATCGCACCGTTCATCATGCTGTGTTGCTCGAAAGCAAACAAGATAACGTCGTTTACCTTGAGTCACTACCCCAGTGCATCGCATAGATCTTGGCTAAGTGACCCCGCAGCGTGCGTCTTGTGCGCATTTGTATTCGACCGATGGCTTCCATGCCCGACGTGGCCTGGACCAACGTCGTGTCGCATGCTGCTTTCCTGGCATCCTGGAAAATGGTAATGGCGACTCCTATCAAGTATTGTGCATGGTATGGATGAGGTAATCGCGATTTCTTGATTGCAGAGAGCAAAATTCTCTTCTATATGACAGGCGTTTGATGTGTGTTCAACCTTGCGAAGGTCTTCGAATAGTTTTTTATGTTGGTTCTCGGTGGCCATTTTGGAGACATGCGTGACTGGATTACTTCTGAGGTGGATGGAAGGATGTAATTATGTTTTTTAGATTGCTGGTTGCAAAATCCTCTTTGGAGGTTTTCATCTGTATGATAGGTGTATAATGTGTATTCAATTTTGCGAAGGTCTTCGAATAGTCTTTCATAGTTCTTGGTGGCCATTTTGGAAATATGAGTGACTTGATTATTTCTGAGGCAAATAGAAGGATGTAGTCGTGATTTTTAAACTGTAGGTAGCATAATTCTCTTTGGAGGTTTTCTTTTTTGTATGATAGGGGTTCAATGTGATCTTCAACCTTGGGAAGGTCATCGAATAGTCGTCCATAGTAGTTCTTGGTATCCATTTTGGATACATGCATTACTGAATTACTTCTCAGGAAGATGGAAGGATATAACCGTGATTTTTCGACTGCAGGTAGCAAAATCCACTTAGGTAGATCTTCGAATAAGTCTTGCATACTAAGTTTTGGCGACCATTTTGGAAATGAGTGAATGATTTCTTTCATTTTGTTCGTCTTCAGGGTGGGTAGCCAAATGGTTGTGGGTCATTAGCGATTTTAGAGATCTTAAGAACAAGAGATATAATGTAAATGGAGTTTGAATATCGATTTGTTAATTGGGGGTTGCAGATTTTATCTGCGCCATTACAATGAGTTATATTAGATGAAATATAACAATAGAAAGGATTACTGGGCGATGCTTTTATGCAGTTTCTAGGAGGCTACAGATAGGTCTTCATTTTTCCTTCAATTTCTGTATATCTCGAAGCAAAGTACGCGGCTTGTTAGCGCGATGCGAGCGCATTTGCATGTTATTTAAGAATCGACTCCTCGTAGAAGCAAGCCTAGGGTTGTGCTAAACGAGAAAAGAATATGCATTAGCTTGGGGTCGTCGTTTCCTAAGCGTGCGCTATTCAAACCGTTTAATGAGTTTTACGTGAAAATTTCGTTCGATGTCGCACCGTTCGTACATAAATCGTACAGGCCAAAGGTCAAATGTCATTTGGGAAGTACGGTAGGATAACTAAGGACAAGCATAATCCCGAGGATTCCCATAAATTTCAGGAAATTCAGAAACTACCCCTTACATCCGTTCGAAAACTAAATTATCGGCAATAATAACGGACATACACAATCATTACACAAAATTTCTTTAAAATTCAAACACAAATTTCCAATAATTCTCAAAGAATCATCTACTCCATACCTCTCCTAACAATCCAGGTAACTTTTCAAAAAAATTAGAATACAATCAGTTAAACCGGCTCAATACTCAAACTCGTTAAAAACTCACAACAAATTTAAATCGCAATATTCATAAAATTCGCTAATAATCCAATATTAAAATATTTCCATTCAAAAATTAAAGTACTAATTATACAATTAATTTGACCACATCGTTTCAACCCCATAGGAGTATGATAGTAACAGAAAAACTTTAAGTCCGATAGAAATAACGAAACCAGCAAATTATCCATGGCATTCGACGTATTAAAATAAACCTCAGGAAGTTCATTAAAAAAAGTGTCCATTAAAAAAAAAAAAAATCTATCTCGATCGTACATAAAGCACGGACAGCGATCTTTTAAGGGCCCATTCTGACGGATTATCGTCCGAGGATATTTAAAAACGTTCATACTATTAAACCTATCCCCGTATTACCCGTACACGCCTGACGATGCGTGTAATTTCACGCACGCATGCACGAAAGAGGGAAAAGGAGAGGAACACGCGTTCAGACGAAACAAGAGAGAAAGAGGGAAAGAGAGGGACGTTGGCGTATTGATCAGAGAGAAGCGACGGGGTTATGCCGCGCCCTACCACCACCACTACCACCACCGCTGGTTTCACGTCTCTCCACCACCATATACAGAGGGGCACGATTGCCATAGACAAGGATTTTCCACGGCGTGGAATGAGAGCTTCTAATTCGCGCGGAGAACCGAGCTACTGTCACGAAGAATGGGGTGCTAATGATAACAATGAGCCGCAGAGTGGTACCAGGGGGTGAATTCTTTTTACGGGTGGTATCGAGAGAAGATGGTATGGGAAAGTGACGATATTCGATGGATTCTTAAGGATTAAATGACGTTCTAGGATTGGTACGGTTCGTTATATCGAAGGAGCATTTTGAAACGGTGAAGACCAGGGATTTTAGGTGGTCCAATTGAAGGAGATTTGAAAGAGATAGAGCAGGCGATCTGATAATACTATTTATAGGAGGATCCTATCGTATCGAAGTATATTGATTTTCCGAGTTCGGAAAAGCCGAACGTCCGTACTGAACTGACTACGATGGATTTTATAATTAGAATGTAAAGGAGGATGGATGTGTGGAATGTTTCGATTACACTGATGATCATTTTCTTTTTAATTTGATTTTGTGATTGGTTGTCGATAATTTTTAAGTTTTGTGGGGATTGAAAATGAGAATTGATAAAGAAATTAATGGTAGGTTTTACTTTTTTTTTCGAATATGTAATATTTACTCTTACGCTCGTACGTGGTGAAAAATAAAAGGGGGAAAACGAAATTGCTGACTCGTTAGGGGAAGAATAGGGGTCGGATTGTTTAGTGCCAAGTGCACTTCGGCCCGAGAGACGGCCGAGACTTTTTTCTTTTAAAACAATACAGCGCTGTTGCACCTAGAACTGTTGCTTTGTCCTCGACGTTGCCGGAGATTGCCAACAAACGAAGAAGACGTGCGAAAGAAGAATTCACGACGATCAAACTATGTATCGTACGCGATAAAGGAAACACCGAACTCGATGGTGTGACTGTATATAAATGGCAATTAATGGGGTAAAAAGAAACGGGGCGATATTTTCCTAGATATTTTCAAACCTCGCAGGAATAACCGAGGAACTTTCAACATAATTCCATTATCGGTTAGTTATTATCGTTTATGGTTTGGAGATAATTCATTGGCAGGAAACTGGCGCGATATTATGCTCCCTGGCACATGCCGGTGTACCAGAAGAATTCGTAATAATATCAAACAAAATTTCACTACTTACGTAAAAAAGAAGATACTTCATTAAACAATAAAATAGTAAATACCACAATACCAGCAATTAAATTTCATTAAAATTACTTCAAAGCATAAATACAGCAAGCCATCTAAGGTTATCAAATAAAAGATATCAAATCGGATTAATCGTAATTTTATAATTTCATAAAACACAGCAAATAGTTAATTATCTACAACTAAATAAAACGTGCAATGTCATTAATGACCTTATCGTTGTAAAACACTCAGTTCCAATAATTTAGACGCATAGGGCAGTATATTTCAATGATTCTCTACCAGTGAGTACATCAAAGTGAAAATGTTCAGTCAAAAGAAACTTAAGAATACCAGAACTTACTCGAATGGCATTCTTCAGCTTGTCCGCCTCCTGACGAAGGCTTTCTAACTCGCTCATGATGTCTGTCTAGTGATGTGCGAGGCTCGTGAGCACCCGTTTGGGGGATGAAGGGATAGAGATAGGTATTTCGTATGAAGGAGGTTGTACACCCCCGAAGAGCGGGGGTTTAAAGCGTATTTTTTTAAGGATTAAGGTCAAATGGATGGCTCTTATCCGATTCGCCTTCACACTCAAGGAAGGTGGTTTCGGCCGGTGTCACGCCGTCGGCGCCTCTTCCGGTGGCGAACAGGCGTCCCTAATATTTCCACCACCGGGAAATGGAAGAAGAGGCAGAGGAACGAGAAAGTGGTGCACGAGTCTCTTCCTGTGGCAGGTTCCAACAGTTTTTCCCAGCTCTTCCTCCTGGTCTGATGCTGCTATTCTCGCAGCTTCCGCTTCCGTTGCTACCACCGGAACCAGAGCCAGGCCACCGCTGACTCTTCCACCCCTCGCGCCAGCTTCGACACCCCCTAGCGAGACCGTTGCCACCCCTGATAACAAATCGAAAGATATCGGTGTGGTTAGAATTGGATGTTCTTCTGATTTTGCTTAGTTAGGTTGCCAGGACTTGGTTGTTCTTGGATTAACGATGAATGATTGGTGATTTGGCGGTGAAACTTGTTTTCTTGGATTTGTTATTGTTTGGTTGATGTCCAGAGGAGATTTTGAGTTTTGTTTGCAGTTTTGTAGTCGATGATGTGAAAGGGAATGAGGAAGTTTGGGAGATTAGAGAAAGAATTTGTAATTGTGGAGAGAATGAAATATTTGATGTAATGGGGATGAGAAAATAGGGGTTTTGATGAGGTAGAGGTAGGTGAAGTTTTTAAGTTTATTTAATGAGGTAGAATTGTAATTAATGAGGGATGTGATCAATATAGAGTGTACTAATTAATGAAAGTATTTTTGTACAATGTTTAAAAATACTGTGAATTGTTTTTAAAAGGTGAGTTATGAGGGGAATTAAGCGGAATTATAATTAACCGGAATACACTACGGAGTAAAGTAAATTTCGTGATAGTGCTTATATTAAAGTGCATAATGTCATTTCTGTGAAATGATAATGCAGGATTTTCCATAGTTTCAATTGCGTTCTGTTTTCGGTATTATGTTTCCATCTAATTAGTTACATTCATTGATATATTTGTGTCATGGCCACCGTGCTCTTTCATTCATTCTTCATTGATGTTCGTGCATCAATAACTTCCATTACTAAATGGATAACCCTGAATTCTATATTTTTCTCACGTTCATTCTTTTCAATCTAATCTAACGATTTTCTATGAAATTAAGGGAACATTAGTTCCATAAATTCCATCTACCCGAAATAAAAACTACCCCTTTACAAACTGTCCAAAACCGCTATACGTTTAATCTCCAAAACTTAAACGATGAACATCCCCCTTATTTCTATTCGTTTTATCAAGGATCAGTAATTAGAAACAATCTGTGAATATTTGTAAGCCTGCATTGGAATTCGGTGCCACGTCCTTCACCTCCAAAAGGTCTCATAACCCGGGGAATCCGAGGGTTGTCGATCCAACGAAAGGTGTTCTCATTTTCCGGAGCCAGAAGAATTGCTCGACGCATGCGCAAACGCACCGGAATGAAACATATATCGGGTAGCACAAAAGTAACTCCCCTCATGTATCTCATTCTTCCAAGTAAATCGTCACTTCAGTACTTAAATTCTGACTTACAACAATAAATTCAACATTTCTCAAGCAGAAGAGAGTACAAAGAACATAAACTACACGGTTCACAGGGTAATAGAGTTCAAAATGAACACACTCGCCGATGGACTTAAAACTTCTATGGCTAACTTTGTCGCCATTGGTGAACGTTGACGTGAATAAGGATAGATATGAATGAAAAGCGTACACTAATTTAACACTTACTCGCTCCGTCCCTCTTCCACTTCTGTCAGAACGTCATGAAGCTCGAACGAACATAACCTCTCTTCGTGCAACGTCCGACTCGAAGGCAAGGAACGGCCCCGTCAAAACTGCCGTCGTTCTTCACCGCCAGATTGCGCCGGCGATCGAACGCCAGAAACTCTCACAAACGACGATGTGTATATATATAAAATGTGTTCGAATACGTAGAGAAAAGATCGAAAAAGCACTTTCTTTTTCCCTCAACCACGGGAACCGAGTACACGGAAGCAAACGAAGCACACACACGAGTCAGAGGACCGGTCAAATGCGCTCATTGGTGCGAGCTCTCTTTTCATGCCGCGTTCACAGAACCGTGGAAGCAACGAATCGATGAACAGTCGTGGCTCGCCCCACTCGTTCCGTCTCCCTCGTACACTCACCCTCTCCACTTTTCTCCCTATCTCTTTCTCCCTCTCTCTATCCAATAACTGTTTCCTACCCTCTTCACCGTCTTCCTTCCCTCTCACTCCTTTAAGTTCGACGAAGGCACACTACGAACATCCAGGGAACTTTTACGGACGATCTTCGAACTAATCGAACACAAATGAATTATTGTAAGATGAACTGATGATAGGAACTCTAAAACACAATCTTCGACACGGTTTTCGAACCACACCCAGGGAGGACGTACGCGGTTTCGAGAGAAGGCCGGTTGGGAGGATAAAACGAGAAGGGGAGGGATAAAAGCGACGCTGGCGCCACGGCGCCCGCGTACCGGCTGACTACCGGCGTCGACGTTACGCCATTGTCGTAAGTGTGACAGGTTGCTGTTGGCGGTAGCGTGTTGGTATAAACATTTTGTCTATAAATAATCAGTATTAGCTTTAAATAATGGACAATTCGTAGAAGTAGGTCGAATACTTGGTACCAGGATGTTTCATGTCTCTTCACTTTGTATTATAATACATAGAGGATCATCTATACTGACTGATCGCCAGTTAAATTTAAATCGAGCGAAAACGTTCACTATTCGAGCACGACTCTAAGTAACTAGCTACTCGAAATTTTCCATTGTCTCATATACGAGGGATTGTTATACTCGTGGCAATATGCCAAGTTTCATATTCCACGTGCTTCGAAATTCTATTAATTCGGGAGCTACTGTTATTAGTTATCGATCGACGTTACCGAGTTATATATCCTTATAGAATACCTTAGTACCACCTGATAGACTCTTAAACATATTAACATCAATAGTAAACGAGAAAACTTCACTCAACACTAGAATTAACAGCCGGGTCATTTTTGGCCCGATTCAGAACTTCGCGTTAGGCATTGCAGAACCGTTTCAATTTATGTCCACCACTTATATCAAGTTGTTCATTCACCGAGACGAACATATATCGACATTAATTTCATTCAAAACCTTATAATTTTTAAGTTGATTTAAATAAATATCGATAAACCTCGCGTTAATAATACAACTAACGATCCCACTGTATTCGACTACAGCTCCATCTTCATCTTCACTATGAAAAAGATACGAAATGCTTTGAAACGTCGAAATAAAGAACAGACTTAACGCGGCGTGAACCTAGCAGAAAACTATCAGCAGCATCCCTAAGTCTTCCTACACGCGTTCCCGGATGCTCGAATGGGAGCAACAGTTGAACCGCGCGGGTCAACGTCCAATAAAATCTCTCTCTCTCTCTCACACCCCTTGCTTCGACCTGGCTGTACACGGTCGTGGGTCTGCCAAGTACCCCACACCAAGTGTGTGTATCGACGAAGTCCCTGGCACGGCCCAACGGACGTTAGAACAACAGAAAAGAATGGGGAGAAGCTACGAAAGGCCTGCCGAACGTAAAACGTGCAGACGGTTGGAGTTGGACGCCTGTTGGAGTTGCACCTGCCAAGAGTGCACGTTTCTAGCTGTGCACTCGTTTGTACATTTATTTTATATATGCAATTCACTTTCACTGCTCTTCTTAGAGACTTTACACCGCTTTTTCTGCCAAGGGAAGATTTTGGTGGTGAGCCAAACAGCGCGGAATGGATGATAACATTTGAACGGATTTATTTCTTTTGTCTATCATTCCTCGTGTTTGTTTCTTAGATAGTTTTGTGTAAATTTTAACTAATTGGGAGATGTTTAATAAATTATTAGGGTAGCAGGAAGTAAAGAGAAATAAATGAGGAGTTTGATGCGAGAGAATTTAAAGTTAATTTGGAACTTGAGTTGATGTAATAGTTTATAGTGTCATGAAGGTAGATGTAGGATATTTGTAGGGTTATTTGATTAGATAATTAATAGGTAATTAAATATTGGAGAGACAAAGTCGTAATTATGCATCATTCTTAGATAAACTGCTTCGTTACCACACTCAACGCGCTTGCCTAGTTCTGTCCACGGAATGATATAGTAGCGTCACAGCTGATGACTGTAATTCACATCAGCACGACCTACTTTCAGAACGGTGAGAATCACCTTCCAATCGTATTGCAAAGTGTTGGTGCCTTCGATTATTACCGATGTCGATAAACTTCTCGTAGCTATGGATGAAATCTAAGAAAGAACGTTTCGAATGATTGTAAGACGACCATCGTCGATCTCGTTTCCCAATGTGCTCGAATCCACGAGGGAAACACTTCCTGCGCGAGTCTTTAACTTTTGGCACGAGGTCTAAGAATAGTAGCAGCACGAGGAACACTTTGTCTTAAAATAAGTCGTGACGCAAACCGATCGATCTATCAATCAATCCCTGCAGACTGCACCGCAAGAAGGAACACTTGTTCCGTTATTCTCGACGTCTTTCTTTCGAGGAATTTTAAAAACCGAAAGTAAATACTGTCCCAATATACATCGTGTCTTAAGAAACGATTGAAAACCAACGAAATGTTTCTGTGGATTGTAACACTTGTAGCAACAAGCAAAAATCAACTGGTAGATAGAATTCTTGCCATGGTTCGTTAGAGAGATGAATGGAAAATGCGTATATGTGAAATTCATTAATAAAGGTGGACCATAATGGCGGATTTGCGAGGTAAATTTAAAAAGAACTGCATGGAGTAATATGGACAAAACTTTTTATTTATTCAGTAAGAAATACATGTAATATACAATAATAAGTACATGTAATAAGTTTTTGTTTGTTACGAAACGATGTCCTTCAATGTTGATCTTCAAGGGCGATAGACATTTGGAGTTGTTTCTTGAAATTCTCTATAACTCTGACTAACATATCTGGAGCAAGTCCTGCGATTTTTTCAAAAATGTTCCTCCTTCGGTTCTTGTAGGATTGAAGGGCGAAGTTTGAAAAGGTTTACGTTGAAATACCCCCATAAAAGAAGTCCCAGGTAGTCATAGTAACAGACACGCCATTTTTTTCAAGAAGAAAAGGCCCCATAATGTCTGTAGAGGACAAAGCACACTAAACGGTGACATTTGGGCATCGGAGAGGTCGTTGGTGAATTTCTCGAGGGTTTCCTGCAGTTCATAGACGAAAATTCTGCTTGTTCACTTCGCTTTGTCCCTACTCCAGGCAATAATGTCTCCAGGGGCCTGATGGAACTCAGAGAGTGGCTGAGTCCATCAGGTATGGGCCTTACGACCCCAGAGTCCCGAGTAAGAGAGTTCCTCAGGACCTGCCAGTATCTGGCAGGACGAGACTTTGCAATCTCGAGGTGTCCTAGCAATATGCGTGCTCCTTCAGGTTCTGCCAATTGGCAGTCGGGAACTGACGGTCCCGGAGGTAACCGAGTCAAAAAGCGAACAGGTAGTCCCACGTTTGGGTCAGGTGCAATTATAATTTCGTATGAGTGTAGTTCTTCCAACGAGCGATGTTATCAGGTGTCTTCTCTGGTTTAGAACTCCGAGCTGAATTTATTAGGACATGTAAGTCCCCTTATTAAATTTAGGGCCCGTTTCAAAATGGTTCTCTCATTTGAAAATACTTTCGTTTGGATTTAAATCGACGATGCTTCGCAGTATCAAAATTATTATTCTTGGTTATGGGCCCTTTTAATAATTTTTTTAAAATGTGGGACTTCCTGGCCCACCTTGTAATTCCAAGATGTAGTCAATTTCAAATGAGTTCTGCTAGAGAGAGGTACAGGTTACTTAATACTTTATGTACGTTGTTCCGAAGTGTAGTCGACGTAGAACGGAGAACGAGCCGCGAATTGACTTTAATAAAAGAAGTTACCCTCAAAAGCAACCGCGGCCTATCCCCAGGAAACCCTACCACAAGAAGGGGAGGGATGATACCAGGTGGAGGGGCCACTGGCTTCGATCGATGCTTTCTCTCAAGGAAAACATTGTCCCAAATCTATGTGCGTATATATAGATTTTTGTACGGGGTAGTATGAAGTTCATAGGTGATGATGGTTTTTGTGGAAGTGTAAAAAAATCGTATACTTCTTGGAATTTACTAAGGTTAATGAGGAGCTAATTAAGTCTCTAGACAAATACTTTTTTTACTTATTAGCTGTTTATTCTCAGTAAGGCCTCTGAGTTACACGCGTTATATAATAAATTGATAGTAGTAACTATCAACTTTGCTAACCGGTTCAATTCTTTTAAACAATTCACAAAATGGTTCTAACGCAAGTTCAATTTTTTGAGTGCCACTGAAGACTTTCATAATCACAGCTTCATATATACTGGTGTCTATTATAGTGACTTCTACTCTTAAAATACTCTGAGGACCTCCGTCATATTGAAAAATTAATTTCCCTGCCAGTAAACTATATTTTCTGGCAGACCAACTCCCTCGGATTTATTGCACAACTTAAGACATTACGCTCTTCTCATACCTGACTATTCCGTTATTCTAACCGTACAAAACTTAAAAATAGTTGTTTCATGATTAAATAAAACGATCAAAGTAGTTGAACTCCATAAATCCCCAACAAAAGTAACAAGAAAAACTCATTCAACAATAACACTAGAAATATAAAAAATCCAAGCTCCTTACAATTACCAAAGCACCCTACATATAACCGTGGGTGTGTACAACGAAATCGAGTCGACTAAGAATCCCAAGGGGTTGAAATACTCCAAGTACAAGGGAAGAAGATAAGGGTAGGGGTTAAGGAGTATTCAGGTATAGCCTAAAATTCGTGTAAATTCGTGCATTCTCTGCTCTTCTACCCTCCTCATAGATCGTAGAAGATGCGAGGCTTTCAGGATGAGGAGGGTGAAGTTGGGTCATCGAAACCCAAGCGGGGCAAAGTAGGGTGGGTAAAACGTCGAGGGGTGGAGACGGCAGGTGAATGACGTCAGAAGGCACACCGTGACGTCAGAAAGTAACCTGAATGTAGGACTTCTGGCGCCAGGATTTTTTTTTTACTATCGACATTTCTCTTCGACTAATCTATTATCACTGTTTCCATCGCTATTCTTTGATATTTGAGAGAACAAAAAATAATAGACTTTGACAATGAGAGAATTGAAGTCATTGAGAATTAAAAATTGAAGTTCTCCATGGTGGCAAAGTAGTTTTAAGTCTCACAGTGGCAAGTTTGCGATGCAGGACTACGTTAAGAAATTAAACCGCGGACACACGGTTTCGCTATTTTTACGAGTCACAGTGACGTCAAGAGAGGAAGAAGGGGAAAAGGTAGCTGAATGTTTGGGTTACTCGAGAATTCGGAAAGCTCGTGGATCGACTTCGGGAAAATTAGGGACTCTGCTTTGAGCTGGATAATATACGATCAAACATTTTCCACGCTACCATTGACCTAAACTATCAAATATCATCCAACAATAGATGTTTGAATTCTTCTTCAATTATTCCACTTGATTATGGTTGTTAATTAAGCCTGCACCTTTAGATTGTACCACTAATTCATCAATATTGCATGAACCGTAGATACTACCCTATTCTACACTATTCCCTAGTTGCAAAATCAGTTTAAAATTCCACAATCTCCACATCAACCAATTAACACGAGATATACGGACGTTAAATTAGTTAGACTTCAATATATTCCATAACCACTTCGAAAAAAATTTATGGAATACTAAATTATCGATTAATTAAGTAATTTGTATATTCTAAGATACACGTGGAATATCTACTTCTCTATAGATGTGTTTCTCCTCCATAAATTAGAGGAATGTTTATAAAAAAAATTGAAAAGCATCATTTTTGCTGCTTCCGTTGATCTAGTGCAGGCTTCTCGGGTTTTTTAGCCTCTCCAGATGGCATTGAAGCAAGACGAATTATCTCAGGCCAAAAATAAAATACCCTAACACTAATGAATACTTTGGAATCTCATCAATGGTTATTTTACTCAAAATCTCATCAAATTTGTAACTTTCTACTTTTTTCTGGGCCTAAATTGACTAAGTTTAACCTCCTCTTAAAATTCCATACTCTCCAAATCAACAAAATAATTAGAATCTTATCAATAGTCATTTTATTCAAATTCTCATCAAGCTTGTAATTTTCTATTTTTTTCTGGGCCCCAAGTTGACCAAGTCTAATCTCCTCTTAAAATTCCATAATCTCTAAATCAACGAATAATAGTAGCAAGAAATTTCCAAAAATTTCTCAGTTTAACTGACTTCTCTCGAGAAGAGATTTATTAACAAAATCGACTCTTCTTTTGCCTGTACTTTTTCCTCGTCGACTCGTCCATCGAGCGAGCAGCGAGAAGGGACAACTGGGAATGGACGAGAGGGGAAACGGTCGAGCAGGACGTGACCCCGCGATCAAGAGAGGAGGGTTAGAGGGTTGCCAGGAAGGAAGGAAGGAAGGGTACAGGGGTTTTACTCATGGAACACATCCATTGGCATTGCTTTCGCACTAGCTAAGTTGTACGACCTACTAACCGTTCTGTAAAACGTGATTGTCATTAAAGATTGTGCTTTCCATCGTGAAGACACATCCGCGTTCTCATCGCACGTGATGTTATCTCTGTTTGAGGATTACGATTGCCGCGAGCAAATGATTTGTAGATGCGTTAAACAGTTATTTACAAGTTCTGCCGGAATCCTTGGATTCCCGGGGTGTCTTGATGTTGAATGTTTTTGTAAACTGTACGAGATTCATATTCGATTTGGATTCATTTCACGAAGATGTTCCTCGTGGCACTGAGGTATGGGAATTCGGAAAATAAAATGTTGCAAAGACATTTCTTTTTAATCGAAGAAGGATGGTTTGTTTTTATTAACAGAATGTAAAGTAATACAAAATTTCGAGGTGGTACAAAGAGAGGAGGAAAACTTAAAATAGACAATGTAAAAATATCCGCTGCTGGATGATCAATGGCATTCGAGAACGACGATGGAATGCTTTGGTCATTCATTGAGACAAATGATAAATGATAATCTAACTGTCTTAAGGTGCGTACATACTGGGACATATTCACAGAGACATTCGACTCGTTTTAACTGGCGAGGGCTTAGAATTTTAAATAAGCTTCCTAGTTCTCTTTCTATTTCATACACATGAAATATTGCTAGAGAATTTAATACAAAGAAAGAATTTCTTTAAAAATTCAATAAGATTCGATATAACGGAATCTAATACACTGATTATTTATTAATAACGAAACCCTAAAACTTCCCTTATTCATTTAAAGTTCAGAGAAATTAAGAATATTTCTATAAAATTGAAATCTAATTTAGAACGTATATTTCCGGCGTTATATCGTTCACCAATGAATTCTCTAATAGATATAATACCTTTTTAATTACATTTTACTCAAATATCAGACAATTCGACCGAGATGCAGCCTGTAATATTGATCTTATCATACTCCTATCGATTCCGCGATTTCACGATATATCTTGGCGATCTATGAGTCACACTTTCAAAGTAATCGATCTCTTCTCAATCGAACCGTGTTGTGCCGTACGTGTTGTACCGATAACGCGAATATTATCGCCGTTGGATCTCAAGTGGAGCTTTGTCAATTGGGACGAAGACACCACTTGTCTTCGAGACTACGGCGACTTTATATTCCGAACCAATTAAAGCTGATTAAGACAGCTGCAGCTCTAATTGACCGGCCAATCGTCTTTCAGGGAGTACTGTCCTAACGTTGAGAAATTCCTTTTTCGCTCGGTTCGTGTCAAAACTGATTCTACCAATCTTGCCACGTTATTACATCCACGTTTTTCGCCGTTTCACAAAGGGACGGAAAGTTAACGTTAATTACACACGTACGTCAAATACGGAATCATTTTTTTTTATCTTATTGAACTTGTAATCTTATCTTTTCAGTAATATCGGATGGAAATTGGGTATATGTTTGTGATGAATCGTCAGGTTTCAAAGTAAAATGTAAACAGGAGTTAGTGCGTTATCTTTTCGGTGATCCTGTAGGAGGAAAAATTATTTGTTGAGCTGAACAAAAACACAGAGAGTCTTTTAACCGTGGTAAACTATTCCTTGTTGAATTTCTCACGAGTATATTAATTAATTAACTATATAAAGTACAGTCACGCATAACTATTTCATCACTGATGAATTTTGTATATTACAATTAAATATACTAGAGACGTACCTTGAAGAAAAACTAATTAAGAGGTGAACGAGGCATTGAATTAAATAATTTACATTTTCTAAAATAGTAATACAGTTAAAATACACGGTTTCCAATTTTCCTCCAAATTTCTTAAGCTGAGAGCAGAGTCAAGTACTTAATATTCCACTCTTCCTCTTCTTCCAAGGTACATATTTAGTATTTTTAAATGTAATGAGCATAAAGCCGGTAGTTCTGCCGTTAAAAAGCAGCAGTTTCACCTCAACAGACATAAACAAACCAAATAGGCAGCACGACGTCCAACGTGTTAATAATGTCCAAGGTCTAAAGGTGGAAATCGAAGATCACCGAATGATCCTTGAAAACGTTCAGTACGCGCGTGCTTACGTTACCCTGTTCATCATTTTCACCGCATGACTCATTCCCGGAGTAAGTAACGCAACCGTAGAATTCTGTGGTAAAAGTAAAGATGCGACGACAGGGAAAGGCGAAACGTTATGGTCAATTCAGTATGTTTGTGAGTTCTTTACGATCGATTCAAGTTGAAAATTTCTTGTAAATAGAGAGCGATAGAACTTCCGCGAAGTACGATGCTCTTTTGATAATATTCAGATTATTATCAAATGGAGCTCATTGTTTCGTTTGACCCAGATTGTCTTGTTAATTGGACCAGGGATATTTTTTCACGCGTGTTTCTTTGACGTTGCCGTTTTACTTTCACCTTGGAATCACGAGACACGCTTCGTGATCGATAATAGTAAAACGACGGTGATGAAAGTGTCATATTTTCGGAGAACACGTGTACCACGTTGTACAAAGGTGGCTCGAGGATATTTTTGTACCGTGGTTTCTCGTTTTGCGCGAAAAACCAACGAGTTTACGATCGCAGAACGGATACTGTGCAAAGATGCGAATGTATTTGAATTTTTTGCGAAATTGGAATTCAGATTATGCGACAGATTTCAAGTGAATTCGTGCAGCAATGTAAAACTGCTCCATTTGTGAAAACGGAGCACGCTGATGCATTTATCCCGTGGTTTCTCGTCTTTTGAATATTTCAGGAATTTTTTCGAGTTTGGAATTCATATTTTTTTGACAGATTTTAGTTGAAATCGTGCAGCAACGTAAAGCTACTCCATTTGAGCAAATGGAGCACGAGGATGCAGTGATTCCATGGTTTCTCGTTTTTTGGATATTTTGGGAATTTTTGAGTGTTTGCAAATATTATTATAATAGAGATTTTAATTGAATTTCTGCAGGAAGATAAAGCTGCTCCGTTTGTGCCAATGGAGCACGATGATGCATTGGTCCAATGGTTTCTTGTGTTTTGGATATTTTGTGAATTTTTGCGAGTTTGCAAATATTATTATAGTATAGATTTTAATTGAATTTCTGCAGCAAGATGAGGCTGCTCCATTTGTGCCAATGGAGCACGATGATGCATTGGTCCAATGGTTTCTTGTTTTTACAAAAACCAGCACGTTTATGATCGCAAAACGGATGCTGAGGAAAGACACGAAGGTTTCCAGATCTTTTGAGTATTTTTACGTGCTCATAATTATTATTGCACGACAGATTTGAATTGAATTCGTGCAGCAGGATAAGACTACTAGGTCTGTGCAAACGGAGGAACGATGATGCACGCGATGTTGACGAAAAACACATACATATGCCGCTCCTTACCGCAAATTCCTCTACTCTGACGTGTGTTTTCACGAATGATAAGGTTACAGTACTTTTCTGCTTAACCTCGAGAGTTAATTACAACCGATGACATGCAGATAAACATGTAGCTACGAAGGCTAAAAAATGGCGGTTTTTCGTGCCACTCGACGGAAACTATTTTAAGAAATAATAATTGTACATTAAGAAACCGATTTCACATTAAACGACAATCCGTACAGTTCTTCATATTCGTTACGTACAAGCACTCGTATAATTTTCACATGTCTACGGACGAACCGGAGAAACGTGATTATTTCCGTCGATGTTTTAAGTCGTGAAAATTCTTGAACGAGGAAAGTTCGTTTTAAGCAGGAAGAGTCTCATTATCGCGGGAGCCGGTTGGCTCTGACTCACGTCGAGATGTTCCATACTTTTTCAAACGTTTAAGAGCTTTCTTAACGTAAGAAAATTATATTTATCCTGGTTCGTGAGATTAATCGCAATAAGAAATAACGAGGGGAATATTTCTCCCTACGATAAAACAGCCTCGATGACGGAACGAAGAAGATTTTGACAGCGTAGGCCTAGGCGGCCGCCATGTTTGGCTCATCGCGTATCGAGTCGAAGGGCCGGCCACGGCCACTTTCATTTCCAATGCATTCATATTGCAAAAGGTACTCGTAATCGTACAAATATTACTATATAATCTCTGATTTTCTTACCCGGAGCTCCCTAACGGAGCCTCTCCTCTTCAAATTCCCAGCACTCTGTATCTACCTCCAACGGACGTCTCTTTCTCTCTGTCTCTCTCCCTCCTACTGCGGCGGGTGTTCTTTCTCTTTTCGATCTCTCACATCGATGACTACGCACTTTCTTTTTCACACCTCTCCTCTTCGAACACCGAACCGATCGAGACCGAAAGCACTCGGTCAAAAAAATGCTTAACAACCGAGAAGACGAGTCTCTTCTACTCGCGGCTCTCCCTCCTCGAACGCACCACCGTGACCGTCACTGATTTTAAGGTTAACCGACAGCCACTACGAGAACTCCAACTACAAGAATACCGGTGACTTTACGCACGATCTTTTTTTAACAAAACGACAAAGAGAAAGATTGTACGATCGTTTTCATTAGTACAGAACTGTCTCGAAGCAAGCGAAGCTGCTGCTGCTGCTGCTGCTGCTTCGGTTTCACGGCTCTGGCGGGCGGCAGGGCGGGGCTCCGTGCGTCGAGTCCCGTGGACCCCGAGCTCGACTAGTCACGGAAATACCCGAACGCCGTAGCGACCTCTTTCGTGCTTCTTCGCGCCGTCGTTTTCGAACGGCTGCCATATTGTCGTCGACGTTTGGAGCGCCCGGTACGAAGCTCCGCGAGTCCGTTGTAAATTTCGGATATACGGGTTAATTATTTATTGTTTGTGCAACCAGTGAACTAAGTGGACATCCTGTGCTGCTCTGGGTGGACCTGGTGACAAGGAACAACGGTGAAACGATGACTGTGGCTGACAATATCGACGAGATGGATGGGAGTCTACGACGAAGATGCTGGCGATGAGGAAGGTACGCATTACGTTAGTTTATTTGCGTATTTAAGATTATTGACAGCTTGAATAGAACGAATACACGTTTATTAGCGATTGCTTCGTGAATGTGTATCATTTTCGAGGATGAATAGCATTGGTTTTTGTTCATTTGTGAATCTTAGAGTAAGTTTGCAATGGTTGAGGCGATTGAAACGGAGGCCATGTTCTTCCGTTTGAATTCTATTGGTCGACGTTTTACCGCGGTTTTGTGTTCGTTGTTGGTAAAAACGGAGTCGATAAAATGGCGGAGCTGTCGTATCTACAGTGGTTTAATTTCGTTGAATCGTCAGTAGTGTGTAAGGTAGATAGGTACGAGATAACAGGTAGGACTGGATAGGACAAAGAATGTCAATATGGCTAGGCTCAGTACAATGCTACCGATGGACGATGTCGGTGATGCCTTAAATTTCTGCGAATCTGGTTACATGAATGATACGCTTATCCGCAGAGGTCAAAGTCGTAACGTGTTTACCTAAACGTTCGTAATGTCGCTTAGAAGTTTCTACTGTTACCAACGATACGAAGGAAAATTGCCTGGGATAATTGATATATTTGAAAAGTCATTAGCACGTACTACGAGTAGGATATAAGCTCGTATAATTCATTATTATAGAAGTATTTATTATTTAAATTACAGTAAAGTTAGCTTAGAGAATCTATGGTAAAATCTTCCTGATAAATTATAAATTAAAAGGATAGGATACCTTTCAATAAAAGTGAGTTAATAATGAAGTCTGTGCAAATGGAGCAACGATGTATTAAGTTCTTCTATTGTTTAGGATAAAAGCTAATATAAAATCGATTTAGGAATGGTACAAAGAGAAATCCCTCTGGTAACGTTAACCATGACCCTTAAATGGTAAGAGAGTTCGTAAGCCCTTCGAATGGTAGTCTAGAAAGTACAAAAAACCAGCTATTTATCCTAACGATAACTAATTTACTATTACATAAGTCCTTCATTTAACTGTAACATTTAAAAGTGTTGGTAACTCGTACCAACGAGAACTACTTGATTATCAAAGCAACTTTTTTTCCCTGTGTTCTATAAAAAGAAGGAAAATACCTCGCGAATGTTCAGTAGAATTCCAACGTGTACGATTATATAATACAAAACATACTCCTCGCTTTGATCGTCCAAGTTCTTCGTAAACAATATTCTTTGCACAAAAACTCAACGTTGGAGTATTACAACAGCTACTTGTCCTATGTAATTGCTACTGTAACAGTCAACACGCTGAATGTCATTTGTTTTTATACTTTTATCGTTTCTATCAAAAGGTTATTCTACTAGAGATGTGTTTATAGATTAAAATAGTTACAGGTCAACGTAGTATTGTTTTCAACAGCTCCTTGCTTCTTTAATGGCGATATTTTAGTAGTAAATGTATTTGCAAATTTCTGAATATTATCATTTGAAAGTGATAAGCCACAAATTCGGTTAGAAGCAGGTAACAAAGTTACGAGCAGCAGACCGAGTCTCTGTTGACTTCTGTGGCATTCAATGTACCAAACAAACCGTTCTCAACTAAAACCACACCTTTCCTCTTCAAAACTGTTAAAGGCACAAGTAACATTATGTTCAGTGCCTCTTTACTTTTGGATGACAACGTTTAAATATCGAATTTATTAGCAAACTCATGAATTTTATTATATTGTAAGGAATTTTGATAAACAATAGGGCCTATGACACTCAACGTGTTAAACAAAATTTTCTCTATTGAAATCAAATCTTTATAGATCATAATAGTTAAAACTAAACATAGTATTGTGTTCAGCAGCTCTTCACTTTTTAGTATCAATATTTAAATGCTAAATATCTTAGCAAATTAGTCAGCATTATTATTTAAAATTTAAAAGGTTTAAGAAATTCCAAAATCCAAGTGACTACAATAGTAGTTAGTGTATTAAACGAGACTTTTTTTAATAGAGAACACCTATAGAGATCAAAGTAGTTATAGGTCGACGTAGTATTATTTTCAGCAGCTCTTTGCCAATATTTAAGTAGCGAACGTATAAGCAAATTCGTGAATATTATCATTTGAAACTGATAAGCCACAAATTCGGTCATAAGCAGGTAACAAGTTAAAATTACGAGCAACTAACTCAGGCCACGTTTACCTCTGTGGCATACCACGTATCAAACAAACTATTCTCAATTAAAACCACATCTTTCCTCATCAAAACCATTAAATTCAAAAGTAACAATACGTTCCCCAGCTCCTCGTTTTTTTATCTCAGCTATCTAAACAATGAATATATTAGAAAACTCGTGAATATTATCATTTAAAGGTCACAAGAAATTTCAATAAATTCGATACCACCTCAGCAGTGACCCCATGCCATTCAAAACGATCCACAACCATCCAACGTTAAAACTATCCCTCATACTTTCCCCCTCCCTCCAATTTCAATTAAAAAATAAGAAAAACCCCCTATTTCCAACCAAACTTCCTAAAAATATCTCTCAACATACGTTGAAGAAGCACAACAGCAAGAAATAAAAGAAATGGTACCAAAAACTCGCGAATATTATCATTTAAAGGTCACAAGAAATTTTAATAAATTCAATATTACCTCACCAGTGATCTCATGGCATTAAAAACGATCAACAGTCTTCCAACGTTAAAACTACCCCTCGTACTTACTCCCACCCGCCAATTTCAAATTAAAGCTTAAAAAAATCCCCTATTTCCAACCAAACTTCCCAAAAATATCTCTCAACAGATGTCGAAGAGGTACAACAACAAGAAATAAATAAAATGTTACAAATATCAATACACCCACGCAAAATTCTATCTCGACATTACGTTCACACGTTTTCCGTGACTTTGCCGTGCACGATGCACATTCGTTCGAGGTGGAGGCCTCGTGAACACGGCAGGAGGACGCGGCGCAGAAAAGAGACGCGGGATCTTATCAATATTATCACTGTCCGCCAAGGGGGGATGATAGGGCGGCGTAATCGGGTGGTTCGGATACCTGGTGGGGGATCTCTCGTTGGAGAACGCAGGCGCGATGCACGAGAGACCCCCCTTAGCGTACCGTCGTCGCCGGCGTCGTCCTCGTCGTCGTCGTCGTCGTCGTCGCCGTCGCCGAGAGAGACGTCGGCACACGTCGCGCCTCCTCGTATTTTCAGTTCCGACCGAACGACGGCGACTAACCGAACCACGACGTGATTATATTCTACCTAGAGAGACTTCAAAGTCACCGGTGTTAAAGTGTCTCATCGTTTGCTCCTTCGCTCGTGTACGTTATTATTTTATCGAACATCGGGACGCTTCCGTCGCCGGTAAAGAAACCAGGTGTAAACGAATTAAAAGGTACGAGAAGCACGCGGGAAAAGAAAAGGCAACAGTGTTCAACAACGAAACGTATAACGAGCATAAATTGGAGCTCGAATGGATTTCTTAGCGAAGGAACGTTCATCCAGAGAGAGTCGTTCGTCGACCACGAACCGGACAGGGTCGTAGGAGGGTCACGATCGGACGATCTACCGAGGCGTGGTGCCCTGAAGGAGGATACGTTTTGGAGCGTACGTTGAATGACGAGAAATCAAAGTGATAAGATCGTTTTAGTATCAGAAGTTGGATGGAACGAGAGGAATTTAATAATCGGTGAAAAAGTGGAAGAGTGTCAGTGGCCGTCGCCAACAGGTTACTCGAGGTTATCGATGAATAGTTTGAGAAATATCAACGTGATAGGATCATCGAGAGACTGGCGTGTTGGAGATTATCGTAGCGGAGAATGAAGAAAAAGTATAAAAATAACGGTCCATGAGTTGGAGCAGAAATGCAGAGCTTGACGACCCCTGTGAAACGGGACATTCGATTAAAGGGTGTAAACGTTCTGGCGTTTCGTCGCAGTCAGCGATCGTAGCGAATCAATCGTGAACAGGATCCCTCGAAAACGCTAATAAGAAACACACATCAATACGTACACATACACCACGTGCCTTTCTCGTTCCATAAATCGTGGACGTATATGCGCTTAGACACCCTTGTTCCTTCTGTTCGTCATGATAACAACGTTTTGCAAGGATTCACCCACGAGTTGGAATTACTTGGATAAAAAGAGGTGTCAGTTTGTGCAATCCTCGAGTGATTCAATGATCAACGTTAAAACGTCCTGGTAAATTGTTAAATTAGCTGTAACTCGTGGAATTAACGAGACGCACAGCTGAAGGTAACATCGAGCGAGTTTGGATACCACGATTGTCGATCGTCGTGGAAATGTCCGCACAATGGGCCTCGAGTTTGCTGTTCGTTTCTACGGATGCAGAGGAAAGTGAGTTTCGAGGGTGGTCATACATTATCAGGATCCCTCGTGGATCACCTGAAAACGGGAAGGTGGTATCGTTCTATCTGGAATCGTTTAAAAAGTCCTCGTGTTTCGTTCGATCGTCGAGACTCTTGTTTCAAGTTCCTCGATTATTCTGAGATTCGTTGTGGGAATTTTCATGTTGAAAATTCCAAAATATCCGTTGATCCCTTGGAAGGTGACCTTACGTGGTGGAAGATCATTGAAAAGGTCAAGGAAAGAATTGAAGGTCGTAAGGTACTTGTCGTTCTGCACA
This sequence comes from Cerceris rybyensis, assembly GCA_910591515.1. Taxonomy (NCBI): domain Eukaryota; kingdom Metazoa; phylum Arthropoda; class Insecta; order Hymenoptera; family Crabronidae; genus Cerceris; species Cerceris rybyensis. The sequence continues at coordinate 3,243,291 of OU342801.1, read as the reverse complement.
AACGTGTCGAATCATCGTTTGAAGAAGGTGGTCCCAAGGAAGGACGGGACGTTTCTGAAAATTCCTGCTAGCCTCCTCTGGAACTCGTGGGAACATCGTGTGGCTCAGGGTATATCAACTAAAAATAGCATGTTTTCTCGCGTGGATCGTACGTCTTGAGGCTGGCAGACATTGGAAGAGAGATATATACAGTGGCAGGCCTCGTGACACGCACGAGTCGAGACGACGTGGGACCGACCTTCTCGGTGTCCTTGGACCATTGCTAGGAAGAAGCATAATTCACTCTTCTAACCCTTTCTCTCTTTTTCTCTCTCATTTTCTTATCCTCTCTCATTCTCTATCCTTGCGAATTACCAGCTACCTCCAGATAGAACCAGGCCCAAAATTGTGTCGCTCAAAACCGGACACTCGAAGGATCTGACTGAAAAACTGTTGATTGGTGCATCAGAATTTTCTATGATTTCAAGAACCATCAAGAAACAACGATCACGTAAAAGGAAACGAATTAGATAGCCGTATTTTCTCAAAGGGGAAGATACAACGTGCCATCGTCAAGTGGAACTTTTCCCGGGCGGCCGTTTTTCCACGTTTATTATCTCTCCCTTTTTGCACGTAAGGAGCCCAAAGCGGAGGTTTAGAAAGAAAGGAAACAAGGACAAAGGAAAAAGGGGGAGAGAAGAGAAACGATACGTCGTCGTCCAAATAGCAACGAAATTTTTTCTCCGTCGCGTTCTTTCGCGAGAACAAAGAAACGAAAGGGGCGAAGGAACTGCGAGCGAGTCGTCGCGGAATTATTAGCTGGTGCTTCTATCTTTCTCTTTCTTTCACTCTCTCTCTATCTCTGTTACTTTCTTCATATTTTTCTCTCTATTTTTCTCATTCTATCTTACTATCCTTGATGATCATTATGCTCAACTCGTGCTGTGCTTTTTTCTACCGTGCTTGTACGCATGCTGCGAGTGTTTTCACAGTGCTGTAGTGTTAATCGCGATAATTATCGAAGAAGAGGCCTAACGAGCCGACGATCGAACGCGAAAAGTCTCGTCTGCCCAGATTACCTGGGAATAATCCTGAGATGCCTGTTAGACGAGGTCACGTGGCGCCCAGGACAACGATCATCGAAACCATCATCAGAAAATTCGATACTCACGGTGAGCCGTGCCAATTTGTTGGTATTTTTAACAATATCCACGCATTTTTTTTTGTCCCTCCCTGTACCATGTAGTTTTCAGTCAGGTTTCAATTTTTGTTTCGAAATGGCACGAATTATTCATCTTTTCTTCTTTTGTTTCTGATTTTTTTTTTAGGATAATTGGTGTAGATATTAGGTGAAAAATATTGGTGAAGTTGAGAATGTTTTTATAGTTCTATTTTTAGATGTACATTGTGTCTTTTCATTTACATAACGTTACTGAGGAAAACGATGGAAAAAGTGGAGGAGTTCATTTTAATTAGCTTTATTAGAGTTACATTCTTTCCTCGAGTATAGGCCCGTCTAATTGACGAGGAAGAGAATGAACCTTTCGCATGGTATTTCCCTTTTTAGTAGGACAAAACTAATTGTAGATTCTTTGATTATTATACAGCCGATGTAATTACTTGGAATTAGATGCCCTCGTGGGCGCATTACGTTTCCTTTGTTCATGATTAATTCATTACTTGTATCTTGTTAATGCGCAGGGAAAATGTTAATGAGAAGAATCAAGTGATTTTGAGAAAACTTCTGAAATATCTTTAATTGCTGGGTCTTTGGTGCAATTAATGCTGCTACCGTTATTTGAATAATTTAATAATTTACTTAGGGTGTGAGAATAGAAAAATATTTCTATAATATAGTAGCCAGAAATTACAGCAAGAAATTCGACGACAAGTTTTAGAAGTAGAACTCTTATCTTCAAAGATTAAAGTAAAATTAGCACAACAAATAGTTTCACGATAGGTTTGACTAATTGACAAATGATAGAATGTACTGGCTTATTAAGTTTTCTCTATTCTCGATTAATTCTCTGCTGACATTCTCATTAACGCTGGAAACAAAAAATAACGAGCACAATCACGAATATCAGAGGCAATTAAAAAAACTCCGACGTTCCTTCAGCTTCTACCCTCCCCATTAAAATTAATCACTATCGTATTAATTGATTAAAAAAAGTCGCTAAAATGTATCTCTGAAATACAACAGTAAAATAGTTTTCCAATATCGAGTACTTTGTAACAATTCTAACAAAAAGGTGGACAATTATTCGCCGTTTTAACGTCTAAAATTGAACTGAAATTAATAGTTCTATAATAGCTCCGTTTAATTGACGAATGAGTGAATCACCGAGCATATTAGGTTTCCTTTATCCTCGACTACTTCACTGTCGGTATCTCATTATCGCTCAAAACAAAAAATAACTACTAGAATTACAAATTCCACAGATAATTAAAACAAAATTCATCGTTCCCTCAACTTCTCCATCCCCTATAAAATTAATCCAACCACCTTATCCATTCACTAAAAAAAAAAATCAAGTAACAGTAAAATAATTTCCCAACATCGAGCACTCCATAATAATTCTAAAAAACACATTACATACTTATCCGCAGTTTTATCATCTAAAATTAACAAAACAAATAGTTCCACCACAGCTTTGTTTAATTAACAAACGAATGAATCACCGAGTATACTACGTTTCCTTTATCCTCGACTACTTCACTGTCGGTATCTCATAATCTCTCAAAACAAAAAAGTAACCACTAGAATGACAAATTCCACAGGTAATTAAACAAAATCCATCGTCCCTTCAACTTCTCCATCTCCTATAAAATTAATCCAACCACTTTATCAATTCACTAAAAAAAAAAATCACATAAAAGTACCTCTAAAATTCAACGATAAAATAGTTTTCCAATATCGAGCACTTCATAACAATTCGAACGAAAAGTTCCACGAGTATTCGCAGCCTTATCGTCGAAGATTAAAATAAAGTTAACAGTCAAGCAAATTGTCATTTCCCCCGGCTTCAATATAATCGAAGTTTTCGCGAGGTCCTCCTCCTGGAATATGGAACGAGTAGGCATCGAGCCAGAGCTCCATTTTCAATATTATTTAAAACATCTCAACGTAGCAGGCGAACCTCGACAGTCGAGCTTGCAATAAGGGGAGGGGGCGAGGAAGCTCGGTCAAATGGAGGAAAGGGGTAGTTCTGTCTCACAATGGGACAATGCATGTCACTGGCAATATCACTCGCGGCATGCCCGAAGTCCTTGCTGGAGAACGGATCTGAAAGAAAGGGGTAGTAGGCTTCTGCGAGTCTGATTGATCGCTAAGAAACGCGAGATCGTCGAATCGGCGAATTTTATCACGATTTAACGACCAACGTCTCCTTGAGAGGAACTCGAGGTTTTCATTGAAATTGCGGTGCTGGTAAAAGTCGAGTTTTCTTAGGATTCAAACGGAGAATTGTGGATTAATTGTATTCATGATTCTTGACCAATTGGAGTGACAATTGTATTAATTTATGAGTCGAGATATTTTTTATTTTTAACTGAGAAAGTTTTGACAATTTTTCGCGATAGGGTACCCTTAAACACAAAAAGAAGTATAAGAAAATTTGGATATTTTTAATTTACATAATTTTTGTAGACACTTTTATAATGGCTAAGCTCGTTATAAACAATAGATCTACGGCAGCAGGCAAATCGAAGGGTTTCCACATTTTTAAAAATAATTCCCAAATTAATAGAGCAGGAGTACGGTAGATATTTAACGTGTATCTTATAGTAAACAAATTAATTAACTGATCATATATTTTTCTACTTGACCCATCGTTTTCAAAGTACTTATTTAATATATTTAAACACCTCAAATTTAGCAGCCGTAAATTTACTGTTAAAATTGTTAAATTACCACGATTTTTGACTTTCGAAGATTCCCACCCCCTCTTTTATCATTAACGATGAAAAATCGTCGAGTTATCTAAATCTTCCCGCCTAAAAAAAGACAGATAGTTTAAACTCTCCAAAATATTCAACAACATTGAAATATAAAATGGAATAAAAGCTACTCCTGCACTCGTAAGATTGCAGCAAGAATAGATATCCCTGATACACTTTCAGCAAGACCATTTTCTTGATTGCCAATGTCGCGAAAAGAAAGCAAGTAGAAGGAAAACGGCGATGGCTCGAAGCGTCGATTCTAATGCGCGAATCAAGATGCATCACGATGCATTGGATTCCGTTCCATTGTTAACGCGAAGAAAAGAAAGAACATGGAAAAGGAGAACGAGCTCGAATGTCATTCTGAACGTTTACTCTGCTTCTCCATTCCGCCTGATTAGCTTTCTCTCGGCTTTCTACGAGCAACGTAGTATAATAAACATTATTAACAAAGTGGACGTTGCTTTTATTCGAGCCTCAAAGCCGGATAGCTTAATGGGGCGCGTGGAGAAGAGAGTAAAATAAAAAAAAAAACAAACGCGAAAGCTCCTTTGCAAATCAAAGAGATCCTCTGCACAGGACGGTTTTATTGCATAGCGGATGAAAAATACTGTCAAAAAATTCCACGCGTGTCAATGACGTAGGATAATAAGAGGTATTACAATTCCAATGATAAAGTACCAAAATTCCAAGTTTTTTCTTTCCAGCTTCTTATCTCGAGTAGAAATATATTATCTGGGTATGGTTTCTGTTCGTGAATCTTTTGCTAACTCGATATCGCTGACTCGGTTGAAATATATGTTAATTTCTCTACTTCGTTTTTCCATACGTTCTTTTTTAATTCAATCTTAAGAGGGAATTCATTCAGTAGGCTGTGTATTGAAATTGCCACTTGAAGTGCAGAGTCAAAGAAACGGTTATTCGTAGTTCGCGCGGATTAAGAGCCATTGAAAGAGGGCTGTAACTCTTTGCATAAAAGATGAACTTGCGAAAGATGCGATTTACGGAGAATGGTATTGTCCGAGGTAACTGAAAGTTTGTTTGGAATAATCGGATAGCGTGAGGCTCTGCTTGTAAATTATTTTGTATAGGATTAATGCCATTTTTTTAATCTTTATTTTCTATGAGAATATCTACCGTTTGAAATTGTTACAATGTATGAGATTATTTGCATTTTTTAATTGTTACTTCGTAGGAGATTAAATTTTTACAAGGGATAAAATTTTAAAAAATTGTTTCTGTTGGATAATTTAAGTATGAGTTATTTTCTTTGCTATTCATCCGCTTTTTTTGATAGATTGTTAAACCGGGTTGGATTAAGTGTATTTATCGCTTTATCGTTAAATTAATTTGTGTTAATTAAAACAGTTGTCGGAAGTAAAGCAACGGCGTTGGATGTTCGCGTTAATTTGATTACTTTCAGCCACTAGGACGGCAATTCCGTTAGGAATTTCATAAATACCGAATCCCCGGATTGTTTCGGTCCATAAAGCTCGATTCGCAGAAGCATGCGTGGCTCTCTAAAGTTACAAATATAGCTATTTCCAGGCGTACGCCGAGTTCGATTGGCTCGCATCATCGTTCCGGATGCCGAATTATCGATATCAAACATCGATTCTGTAACCCTCTCTAACCTTCTGCTTCTGCAATCGTACAAATATTCTTTCCACCTTTCCAACACTACCAAAACTCGGAAATATCTCGTCGGATATCATCGCGAGAAATGAAATTGTTCGTTTGATTTCCTATCTTGGTTACAGAAAAATCGTCAGAGGAAATTCCCATATTTCTCTATTTTTCGTTTCCCCTTTACAAACTTAATCCGGATATTCTACTGAAAAATTCCACGCCAGCACTTTCCCTATTAAACGTGCTTTATTTATCAAACTCATATCAAACAATAATCCAATTTTCATTTAAATTCTGACATCATTCCTAATTCTCATACAATTTATACATTCTATATTCTCAACCATACAGTCTGTAAAATAACAAATAATATTTCATTAAAAAATTTCTCCCACGTAATAAAATATTAACTCACCCTATTATGTACAAGTCCAACCCTTAAGGGGGGATTCCCATTTCAAGTGTTGAGAAATCGAGTTTTTTTAGGTATTTTTATTATGGAAACCGTTAGATAAATCTTTGTCATAATTCCCACGTATATTTATTATATATTCAGTGAACTACAGTCCAATTTTTAATTGATTATTGACTCATAACTTTGTCAATTCAACGAATTTCGGATTGAAATTTTGCACATTGTTTCTCAAGAGTATGAACTACAATAATATTAAAAAAAATTATTTTTTGAAGCCGTGAAATGAGAATCCCCCCTCAATTCTACACCTAACACAGGCCCCTACATTAACATATCTTTCCCAAGTAACTTACTATCATAAAACCAGGAGGCGGCACTCCTAAACAAAAAAACTTTAAGAGAAAAGGATGTGAAAAAGATTTGTCATCAGAGAGAGAGCACGCTGTTAAACTACTCTAACCGAGCTGCTTGAATGGGTTTCCTCCACTCTCTTTTTCACGATCCTACACTGTGCATTTGTAGACATCAATCCAAGAGGAAATTGATGGAAATAAAATGAAAAGTATCGCTCTATCTCATATCCTCTCCCGTTGACGAAAGCTGTAGCGTGGCGCACAGAAGGGCACACGGTAATAGGTATTAACACGATAAATTCTTAGGAAACCTTTGGAGCGCTAATTTATATAATAAAAAATATGTATGCCAGCCCCTTCAGGGTGGGCTTTTGCCCCAGTGGCATTGCTGTCCGTCAAGCCTTGGCTTCTAATCTGACGTTCCTCTCTATAGCACTTATATCCAACCGCGTTCACTCTCTTTCTTTCCCCTTATTTTTTTTTCTTTCTCCTTTACCTCCTTCGTATCTTCTTCAACGTCCATCGGCCACTTTATGGATCTTCCTTCGGTATCTCTTCACCTGTCCACTTGCATCGTAATCGAATATGACGCCGGAGGGCAATCCATCTCATAGTCGCGAATACAGTGACAAATTCTATCTGTGGGCCTTGAAAAATCTAAATAATTCCTTCTACCGACTGCGTAATCGATGAGCCATCTGTAGCGCAATAGGATTTCCTTCGAGAATAATAAATGCTCCCGAGAAATGCCCTTACCTTGTGAAAACTTAAGATCCTACGAGTCTCTTTCGTTTATCGTCTTGCTGTTTCGACGGGACTTATTCTGCTTAGGAATCATGAGATTAATATTATGGATATCTACTTTAACTTTTAAGATAGTTAGAGTTACATGGAATTCCTTATGATGTGGATTAAACAATGGAAAGAATACTAGTGATAGATAAGTACTGCGTAGATCCTAGGAAAATTCTAATATCTTCATTATTATTTTTCTATTGTTTGGTTTCAATTGCAATGGTTATTTTAATTTGGAGCTATTGTTTTAAATGTGGACCAAGCTACTGAGGATATAATATATTAATTAATGCATTAGAAAATATTTGCCAGGGTGACGAAGAAGAATATGAACTTGAGCTTACAGATTTAAACTCAGAGTCTTTATCTTCCTATTCATCGTAGTTTCTTCGTGATATCATACCCAAAGCACCGAAAATGTGCAAAAATAGAAGTATCACTAGTAGGAAAAATTTCTGAGTCATTCTCTCAAAGATCTTTCACTGGAGAACGATCCGAGGAACCCCTCCGTCATTTTGGTACCAAGCGCCGCGCAACATCCATAACGGAATCGAATGGAAATGTTTAATTTAGTAGATTAAAATTTTTCCAGAGCAGCCCCGTTATCAATCATGCCTAGAGGTTATTCGTGTCAAGGACAGATAGTTCATTAAGCCCGTCCTGAAATGTGCTCACGCATGGTCGAAAGTGTGACACCGGGAACCTGCTGGCACAGTCTTTCGTTTTCGTGTATGAAGCTATTAAAAGTCGACAATTGGAACCGCGGCACTTTAAATCGTATTTCACGCTGCCTGCCCGATACCGTCGTCGTTGCTTATAAATTCTACGACCGCTTATCTACAAAGTATTTAATCTCCCGTAACGGCAAAGCCTGTCCAACATTTGACGAGGTCATCCTACCAACGTTTTACAAAAAAAGATCCATAAAATCTCTTATTAATTTTGATAAATTGTATGAAAATCTCATCGATTGAATCTAACAGCTACACCAATCTTTCTACTCTATCGTCAAACATTTTAACTTCCTCTCAACAGTGTAAATAGACGCACGCGTGTTCTCCAAAAATTCAATCGGTGATTCATCGTACAACGCAGTGTACCAGGGTCGACTAGATCGGCCTGGGACCACGAGATACTCTCTGACCCACTTTTCTCATTCCTCCTGAACCTCCTCAAAGTCTAAGATCATCACGAATTAAATCCTTCCTCCATTTCTTCCTCTTTCTCAATCGCAAAGAGTCTAACGTACCCCGGAAACTCGAGAGTTGCCGGAAATCTCACGATCAACCGATTCTCCTCGTTCTTCTTTTATTCTCCCAATTCTTTATCTCTGTCCATCGTGTGCAAGATGTATACGTGCACATAATAACGAGGATAGGTGTGCGTCCGCACGATAAATTCGTCCAGAAACTTTGGGTAGCTGCCAGGATGGATATTTAAAATTCTCCGCGGTCCTCCGCGAACCGGCGCTCTTTTTTTTTTCCTCGATGGAGAAGGAGGGTATCGAGATCTATAGATGCTAATGGATAGGTTCATCAAGGTGCTCTGCCAATCGAATCGGCTTCTATAATTATCTCGAATACATTATTCACGGTGGTCTTTCGTTCAGGTATATCTTTGACGTTGGTTTTATCAACACCGAAAGGGTGATTTCGTTTTAGAATCCTCGAAATGAAGCCTTTTGTATGATCATATTCAACGTATTAAATTCGACGTATGAAGGGAGATTTTTTTTTTCATTTTGAACGATGCGTAGGAGAATGATAAATGTCGAAGGCGATACCTCGAAACGTATTTTTGGAAGGTTAAACATCGATGCATGGCAAAGTGACGTTGCAGCGATCGTTAAAAGATCGCTACGGTGTTTCCATCGTCGTACTATTTCTTTTTTTTTTCGTAGCCTTGATTCTGAGATTGTCCATCAGCTGTTCTTTCGCGATACTTTTCAGGATCGTACGAATTGCGTAGTTACATATTTATTTCCACTTGGGTACGTACGCGCGATACTATTTTTAAACATGGAAAAGTATACAGGGGTAGTTTACAGTTCACGCAATCACCTTTTTCTTCCACCGCTGGAAATTGCCTTTCCCTGGCGCCTTTTATTTGCGTTTAAAAAATACATCGGCGAAATTCATGGCCTATCTCCCACGAGGATCTTGTAGCTGGTTTTTTCACGAAGGGAAATTACATTGGTGACAATTAGGGGGATGGTTTCCTTCGCCGATTTTTTTTACAATGAAATCCCGCCTGAAAAAATTCTTGATAATGGTGTACGTTTACAGTATTTTTTTTTTTATTATTTCTGTGCTGTGTAATTGTTTTTTTTTTTTAATTGCTTCCTTATCTTAACTGTTTGCTGTACGATAACGCATGAGACTTGGCCGACTGCAGATGAAATAGTTAGAATAGTTTTTTTCAAGAACTGTTAAATTGAAGATATTTTAATTCTATGTTAATAATATTGCATACAGTTGTTCGTTATATCAGAAATCAGTGATACATTTTTACTTCAGTAATTAATTCTGAAATATTGCACAGTCAGAGAAAGTTTTGATAAATTTCATTTATCAGAGATACATTTTTGCTTCAGGAATTAATTCTGAAATATTACGCAGTCAGAGAAAGTTGTAATTTTCTTTAAATTTAACCGAGCAATTGATTGTCTTTCACTGAGTTAAAAGTTGACTTTATACGACTTTTTGTTGCATCAATAATTGAGAAAATATTATTGTTAGACTCTTAGAAAATTGTTGGAGACACTGCTGACATAGACACTTCAACAATTGATTCCCTCGCTGTTTACTATCATCCTATTTCCTCTCGCAAAATCGATACAACAATTTTCTAAATCTCAGAATCCTCGGAAACCACTTATTTTTCCCTTAGAATATCTAAACATCCAAACGATTTAAAATCCACGTAATTCCCACCAGGAGGATAACGGTTAATCAATCTTTTTCTGCCGATCAACACGTCTAGTTTCACGGGGGATATTCTCCTTCGATTTTTATTTCCTTTATGCACAAACGGCAGACGGATCGGCTGTTTATTTTGCTCGATCGAGGATCCACGAGAGGCGGGGAAGAGATCATTAATTTCCGAATGTTTCTCTTTGCCAGAAGGATTCGTTGGTGCTTTGAAGATCGCCACGAATATTCCCAAAATCCCACGGCGCAGTAGGATTTGTCTATTACGAGAAACGCTTCGTAGAAGCTGTCTAAAATTATAAATAAACCGGCAATACTTGGTGCGATATTAATCGAATTATAGCTACCTGGAACTGTACAATTTTCAAAGGAAATTCAACGGAACTTCGAACGATGGATTTTCAAACTTTTGCGTCGTTCCGTCGAAGATCTACAGTTAGGTTTGAAATTTGACAATTAAACGTGACGTCAAACGTGCCATTTGTATTACAAAATTAATTAACTCCTTGTCTAATTGATGCTTCATTTTCATCCCCTGCACTTTCTCGTGTTTGAAGATGAAGCTACAAGGTTTATTGTCCTTTGCTCTAAGATCGCTACAAAGTTCTCTTTCTCCTTGCACGATGCATTTGCTGCACCGTCTTGCAACAGCGATTTGCAAGATGCAGATGCTGTCGTCAATTTGTACGAAGCAGAATCGAAATTGATGTTGAATCCCCGATTGGATCTGTAAGAATCACCGTACTCTGTTTGTTTTTCTTGTTGGGAAGTTTGCTGTTGAAAAATACCAATGAATCCAATAGTTCGATCGTATTCGCGGTTCTACGAGATGAAAATAAACCGCATAGGAGATGAAACGATAACAGATTTTCGATCTATTCCTATTCCATTTCGGAGTTTCGGGTTATTGGAAAGTAATAGTGCACCCTTGGAAGAATACTTGCTCGATCTGCTGCTTTCGACTTCATTTCACACTGTTTTAATAAGAACTCTTTATCCATGACAAAAAAATCTCCTGCTGTTCCTTAAAAAAAAAAAAATTTCTAAATATTCCCAGTACATCAGTGAAGCAACCCTTACGATTAGAACAGCCAAAGTATTCAAATAGATTAGGAAAAAGCTTCTATGCTCGTTCTGCTGCTTTCGAATTCATTTCACACTGTTTTAATAAGAATTCTTTATCAATGATAGAAAATCTGCTTCCTTTTCTAAAAAAAAAATCTTTTCAATATCCTCAGCACATCAGTGAAGCAACCCTTACGAGTAGAATAGCCAAAGTAATCAAATCGATTATGGAAAGCTAGCTTTCTCATTTTGCTCATTTCGAATTCATTTTACACTGTTCTAACAAGAATTCTTTATCAGTGATAAAGAATCTTCTGTCTTTCCTTATTAAAAAAAATCTTTTCAATACTTCTATTACGTCAGCGAAGCAACTCTTACGATTAGAATCGTCAAAGTATGAAAATGAGGATAGATTATGAAAAGCTTTATTGTTTCAAATGAAAATTTACAATAAGCACGATAATATTATTCGATTATCCAGCCAATTCGTCGCGTATCGGAAATTTACAATATGAACGGTCAGCCCGCTCTCGCGAATCGACGGTGATATTAATTATTCTGATTTCATCCAGCGTGCTTAACGCTCAATGACGCACCTACCGAAATATTCCGATGCTTTGAGTTACGACTCGCGGATCTTAAAACTGTCGTTCTTTCGTAGAACTTCTATTTTCTTCTGCGACACCAGCCGCACAGCAAGTGCGTTCTTGGCACGGAAGCCGAGCTGCATTCTTCATCGGGGTCCCCGTGGACGTTGGTTTTGAAGAAACCGCACACGACGATGACTAACGTCACATGCGAAAGAAAAACGAACAAGGGAGAAAAGTTAACCGACAACGGGGGGTTCTTTCATTCAGTTCTTCGCATTGACGCAATCATCCGATGATTGCGCCTTTGGAGCGGAACGTTCTTCTTCTTTCTCCTTTATGGCTTTTAGTCACTTTGAATAGAACTAACAGTTTTAGATGGGTTTTAAACTAATTAGGAGATAATATGGTAACTGATAATTTAAAAGAAATAAACCTCAATTAGGGAGTTGAAGTTGATTGGAAATTGGAGCCTTCAATTCCATGTAATTGGGGGAGTGGAGTTTTTCTTCTCCTTTCGCCTTTAAGTTTTGTAGTCACTTTGCTTAGGACTTGTAGTTTTAGATAATTTTCCAATTAATTGAAGGATAAAATGGTAAATGATAATTGGGAAGAAATCTCCTTCAAATAGGGATTTGAAGATTGAGAGTTGGAGCCTTCAACTCCGTACAGTTGGGGGTTGGTGTTTTGCTTCTCCCGTGGTCTTTAAGTTTTGTAGTCACTTTGCTTAGAACTTGTAGTTTTAGGTGAGTTTCAAGCTAAGTAAGGGAGCTTATGTTAAGTGAAAATTTGAGTAACATATTCCAGAGATAATAGAGGGTTGAAGGCGTCTCCAACCCTTAAGCTCCGTAGCTGCTATGATCAAGAAAACTTTTTTTAATTCTTAGAATCAGATGAGTAATTTCCAAGTTATAAATCACAAGTGTCTTTCCCAACTCTATAATTCCACGTTGAGATGAAATTCGTGGACGTGGTGTGTCGATATTCTTCCTTAAATTATTGACCTCCGAGTCTGACATTTTTCACTAAAATTATCCTGCCCACTGTTTTACGTGAAAACCTGGCAGCATTCTGCAACTGTAATTTTTACCTCACAATATGTCATTGTCGACTATTTTTTTCAGTGGAATGTATTAAAGTAACACCGTATGTCACGAAACTCTCGCGGATTAGGCTGAAATGTAAGAGTCATCTATTCGTGATGCAGAATTGGAATGAAATGGCTCGGTGTTCGAAAAAAAAATTGCCAAGTTCTCGAGGACGATGCTGTGACTCGAGACTGTCCAACTATTTTTATCACCCATACATTTTAACATGCGACCGAAAATCAATAAAAAAAATCCTAACCCGGAACAAAATTCGATACTAAATTACCTCACACCCCAAAATATTCTAGAACGTATTAAATATCAATCTCAACACATTATTTAAATCAATAATTAATTAACAACTCACAAAATAAATCTCAACAAAATGACTTCATTTTCCAAACCCAAATTAATCGTTCCAAGGTGCATTTAACACTAAACCTACCAAGGCGGTCAAAAGATCGATTCCAAAATATTTTATAAAAATTATCTAAATTCATAGAGTAGCCATGAAGTAAATATTCCACTTCTATCTTACAAAAGCAAAATGAGTTAATTAATTATCTTCTTTATCTCGCCACTGCTCTTTGTGTAAGGTCGTTATTAAGTATATTTAGATTTTAGTAGATATAACGTCGGTAGGTTTAGTGTTAAAGATGAATTATTAAATTCAATCATTTCGTAATATATTCCTCAGCACCAACCACTAAGAAATATCAATTGAACCTTCTTCAAGAAATCCCAAGCATCGTCAGACCCCTTTAAAAACTTCCACTACCCCAAAAGGCTCAAATTCATCCCTCCACCCTTCGTTCATCCCTCTTGCATTATCGGCAGACGCGAGGCATTACTCTTTATTTCCGTCTCTCCCTCTCTTTTTTTATCGCACCGGGTCGAACTTCTTCGACCTGGGTCACAGCCGGATCACGGGCCAGTTGTACGTTTATATATAGGGTGTTTAAATCGAACCGCGTGAGCGGATTTAACTTTAACGCGACGACAAGGTCGCTCCAGCTTGTCACAACATTGCCGAGGGGCTAGCGTGACTCCACGTATTTTCGGGTTTTCGGTAAGACGAATCGGCCGCTCGTTTATCGTTCAAGGACGGCTAAGAGATAATTCGAGAATTATGCCGGCGACACGATGTATGCACGAGGCATAATTAGAGGGACTATTAGCAGCTACCAGTGTCGGTTTAAGGATGCAGAAGAATTTGGGAGACTTTCGAGGGGTGGTTTTTTTAGGGTGTGCGGTATGAGTTAGGTTTCAGTTAGAACTTACTTGGATGCAGAGGTCTAATAATTTTTTGGGGTAATTAACCTTTGAATGTAGGAAATTAAATCTTTATGGTATGCAGTAGCTTCTATTACGGTTCTATGAAAATTTTAATGGGTGAACGCCATGAAAAATAGGCAAAATTGTATTGTTTTTAACTTTTGTACTTTATCGAGATGTGAATTTAACCCTCTATGGGCCCCTGTGACTTTGAACTAATCCAAGGCACATCTTAACTTTTATTCTTCAAAGTCAGGTTTAACTTTGCAAATATTAGAAAATCGTGAAATTCTTTACAATCTAATATTCAAAATTAGGTGCCAATCCATTATTCAAAATAGTATTTTTAACATTTTCTAATTGTGTTATGATGACACTGATCTTCGCATACGACCAAAAATTCAGACTGTGGAGAGTTAATAAAAAAACTTTGCCAGGAATATAAATTTATACAATTAAAAATCTTCGATCGAAATACCTGAAATCGTTAGACAAAAGTAATCGGAGCTATTAACAATAGAAATATTACACTGTCGATATAGGAAGGTCGTATCGTCTACCTGAAAGTACGATAAATTTTCCTCGCTTCAGAAGGCGAGAGACATTAAAATCTCCGGTAAAATTGGTCGCCCCTGGCAGATAAGAGAAACGTCATTCTACCATAAATACAAAGTATCGATTTTAAACCAGTCAGATTTGATAATTTAATACCCACGCCAGCTGTACCCGTTCTTCCGTCGATAGACGTGAAATCAGGCCGCTTTGTCTTTCTACAAAATTCACCGAAAATTATTCTCACCCTCTCAAAGATTCTCCACTCAGAAACTTCCCTTAAATTCTCTCTACCTTCTAGCAACAAAAAATCCTACAATTCTCCATTTTCTCATCGAAGAGGATTTCCTCCTTATCTTTTGAAATAAAATATTTCAAAGAAGGACATCGTGAGAAGGAAGAGAGAAGAGAAATCCTGAAGCAGGTGTTTCAGGGTTGAAAAATTGTTTGTCCTCGCGGAATTTAAGAGATTAGGGCCCTGCTCGGTTTGGCGACTTGGAAAGATAAGAGCTTAAGCGGTCAGTATTCTGGAACGGCACGGATAGGAAAGTAGTTCTCGCGGCTAAGTGACATCCTTGGCAAAGGGCCCAGCCCTGCTGAGGTTGCTGAGGCTCCCGTGCCTTGGCAAAATCTATTTCTAGTACGGCCGATAAACTCGCCCCGAAATGAGATTCGTAAAAAGAATCTCTTGCAACTGGCTGCTCATCGTCTGCCTCTCACTATTTCTTGTTTCGTTCTTCCTCGTTTTTTTTTTTAACTATCTGTCGAAGGCATCCTCGAAGAACGATGTATGATATTTTTGTCACGGATAGATATTTCTTAGTTCCATTTTTATAAATTGTTTTATAATACGTTGAAAGATTAATCGTTAAAGTTCGTTAACCAAGTGTTTCAAATACTTTGGTAATATTATTCAAACTTTGTTCTCTCATTTCTGTAATTCGTTTGAGACAGGTGGAAAAACGTGTTTTCGATCCTTCCGAGCAATTTGTATTCCGGCTGACGTGAAAGATAAAATAATTTATAAGCTGAATCTATGAGTATTCGAATTTCTCTTCTCAAAAGCTGATTAATCCTGAAATAGTTGAATCTCTCTTGCTAGTTTTCAGTTTAAAACAAATTGTCACGATAAATTCAAAAGTAAAATACATTTTGTCAAGCTGGAAGTTCATTCAAACGATCAGGTTGACCGCAAACATCTGTACATCCTTTCCAATTGTCGTTAAACATCCTACCAACCGGTGTATTTCAATTTTCAATGTCCCGTCGGTTTTATCGTTCTGCGAGGAGAAAAATTAGATTCCCTTTAGAATCTCTCAGCATTGATTTTCCCGCCAACCTCCCGCGATATGGAAGCATCGAAAAATGCACGCAATTAATCTCTGCCGGTGGACGGGAAACGATGCTTTCCTGTTATTCCAACTACTGTACAATGCTGAAAAGGAATATTAATCATGGTTAAAGTACTCGGTGCAATGCTGCCATGTCCACTGTCGCTTAGAGTTAGTATACCTCGGCGACGAGGTCCGCAGTTATCGTCGAGTCGTCGCCTTCAAATAAATCCTACATTATCAACCTCCCTTTTTTTCTCCCTAATCCTTGGTAAAACGTAGAATTTCGAGGTGAACAGGTTTACTTTAATTGCTTATAATTATCAGTTAACTGTGCAGCGAAGCGGGCAAAATGATCGCGGAAAATTTAATATCCCGTGAAAGACGGAGAGTAGGTAACGAGGGAGGATGGAATAATTAAATTGAGGGGAATGTACAAATTACTCTGATCAACGCATGCTCGTACGATTTGCAGCTTCAGGGGCTGAAACTGAAGCTGTTGGAATGTTAAATAGTACGTCTGTTTGTTGAGTAATTTTCCTTTATTATTTCTTTCTCCTGTGTATTTTTTAAAGAACAATTTCTACGGTTCTTTTAACACTATCTGCACCAGTATTCCATATGTTACCTATTCTGACTGTAGTCCATCATTTGCATATTGATTTAGAAAAAAAATTAGGGACCAGTCATTTTTCAGTCTCTAGTGTTAAATTGTTATAGATATAAAGTTCTGGAATTATTTTTTGGAAGCTGTTGGTACGTTAAATAATAGGTTTCTTTGTTGAATAATCTTTCTTTATTATTTCTTTTTCCTCTGTATTTTTAAGAGAACAATTGCTACGGTTCTTTTAACACTAACTGCACCAGTATTCCATATGTTATTTACCTATTCTGACCGTAGTCTATCATTTATATATTTATTTAGAAAAAATGAAGGACCAGTAATTTTGATTACCTTGGTGCTTCTAGTATTATATTGTTCTAGTCATAAAGCCAGTAGTTCCGCCTTGAAAATCCATCCCATTTTAACCCCTTGCACTATCGGTAAACTCGCAAAAAACCATGCCTAAACCGAACGCCCGATATACGATATCTTGTGACTGACAAAGATTACCGCGCTAATATTGACTTCACGCAATGGAACTTCTGTGAAACTGAAATGAATTTGAATCAAAGTCTAAATTTAATAATCTTGCACAGGGACATACGATCTTATTCGAGATATGAATACTTTGCCCGAGATTAATACCACGAGTCAGACTCGTGATATTCAAGTTTGGCCTAAAATTTTCATCACGAGTCAGACTCGTGGAAATAGTGCAAGGGGTTAAAAGTCTAAGCAAAAGGTAGAAATCAAATTATTTTTTGAAGTTAGACGGTTTGTTCCAGTATCAGAATACAGTATTCCTCCGATTTGATTTATTTTCTAGAATCACGCTAATAAAGATCATTCGCCACGAGTGAATTCGACTCTCTGCGAGTACCTACTTCGCAAACGACCAATTTGGCTCGTTGAGTCGCATTAAAGCGATCATTCGGCCACTCGAAATTTCCGATGTTCGGCGTTACACGGGCGTGTAATATCGTCGATAATTTTATTCGTCTGTAATACGGTGACTAACGATGCGATTCGCGTTCCTCTGCATTTTCAATTTCGCTTCGTTAAGCGCGATCGTCCCTCGCAGAATGTTTAGGTAGGTATTGCCGGGGGCTTATATGAGGGTGCACCTCGCAGGCAGCCCTGGCATGCCGAGCAGTTTGATCTGCACGGGGCCGACATTTCTCTTGGATTCTGGTACACCATCGGCAGACTTGCCACGCAGTTGAAAATGGTCATCCCCATTTGGCCCACGATTCATCCATTCTTTGGGAATTCTTTCGGTTTTATTAATAACTCGATTGGAATTTGTCGCTTGACAAACTTTCATTTTATTGATGCCACCGTTTGAGTGGAAATCCGAGTGGTTGACTTCTTTATTAACTTTTTTTTTATTTTTTTATCGCTACTTTTTCGCATTTTTACCTTCGTGCGTGTTGTGGTGTGTGTTTTGAGAATTCTTTGAGGTTTATTACCTCCAGAAGTACCGGCGTTAGATATGTTACGAGTAAATATATTTAATAAATGTTTTGCGTGGAAAGGAATTAAGGGATGAAAAGGTTTATCAAAACGGTAATTTTCTTTTTAGTTAGAAATTTTTTCTACAATATTAGGTACCAGTTGGTAGTTCTAGGGTTAATAATTAGAATTTTAATTTGACTGTCGGTTTTTAAAGTTTGATTTAATTTAAAGTATGTTTGACAAAGGAGTAGAGCACTGTGTGCTGTCGATTCCTGAGAAATTGTTGACGAAGAATTCATTTTGAGTTTTGCGAAGTTCTGTAATATCTGTATCGATACGAGCAAAAGGATCCAGTGTTATTTTTGATTGGTAGAATTTAACCAATTTCCGAGGAAGAATTCCCGTTAATGTTACTTTATACCAGAGTCGAATATCGGATTATAAAGTTAGACGGCAGAGTCGGAGTTAAGGGATGAAAGTTTGATATCACGAAGGCCGAGGGAAGAAGCGCCGATGATTGGAATTGAGAAGCGATAATTTTTTCATTTACGATTTCTCCGACAATGTAACAGTTTGTTAACTCTGCCGAAAGTGATGTTTAATTCACGACCCCCGTAGAGAAAACCAAAAAAAGGCGATACTTGAAAGAGGAATATTAGCATTCTCCTGCAGTTAAATGCACGAGAATTTAATTGCACTTTACGTGACGCGATTCCTTTCGCTATGCGTGAAAATATCGTGGAATGAATCAGCTTTCACGGTAGTACATCCTTAGGTTTTTGCAGAACTACATTTTCCAGCAAGGCCATGAACCGTTAACTCTACGATATTTCCTTTTATTTTCTTTCCCGCCAATTCCTTTTTTTTCTCCCTCGAATTTACAATGTAAAACGATGTATTAATGCATTCGTTAACGCTCCGTTAATATTTTTCACCCTTATTTCATTTCAAATCTACCTCAACCTCCGCTGAATTACATCAAGACAAACAAGTTTAATCACGAGCAAGTGGATGAGACAAATATTGGCAAATGTTTCACGCTATTCCACGATTTTATCGAGAATCAGTAATACCATGATCAAATATTTGTCTTTGTTATTTCTCACTTATAATGCCAACTTACCAAACAGACTTTAGCACCGTGGCAGAAACAGAACAGGAAGAAAGAACACGTAAAACCTCGTGTAATTAATTACACGCGATTTTCCCCTTCAAACGTAACGAGATATCGAGAAGATGATAATTTCACCGAGTGATTTGTAAGCTGTAAAATATTCTATAAATCTTTGTGCGAATGGAAAAAATATTTTAGAATATAATTCAGGAAATGACATTTCCTCGTACGTTTTTATAAATTTACTTCTCTTAACGACCCTCGTAAAATTTACGTTTGAGTTTTCGCGATTCGCTGCGATCAGTCACGACTCATATTCCAGTTATTTCGTCGTTTAATATTCGCTGCTTGTAAATACTGTGAATCAGAGGAACTTTAAGGAACTCGTCGCAATTAGGTTTGTCAACAGGAAACGAGATTTCCCACCTACTGAGTGGACACGTTTAAGAGGAACCGCTATTTCCATTCCCTCAAATAACCCGATTGAAAGAGATGCTTTTCGTGAAACGTGAATTCTATGAATTGTAATTATTTTTCGTGCTAAAACTCTTCTTTCTTCTTTGTCTTAGTCATTGAGATTCTGGAGGATAGCTTCAATTATTTTTCCAACTATTTCTTCAATTGAAATTAATTATGTACAATCTTCCACGTTGATTGTTCATTCTTCGATTATAACAGCCAAAGATAATTCATTTTTCCCTGAAATAATTTTCTACCGGATCTCTATGGTCCGAATTTCACGTGGTAGTCGAAGATCATTTTTACCATAGCACAATTAGAAAATAATTAAAATACAATGTTAATTAATAGATTGATTCTGAGTTTTAAACATTGAATTACAATTCTTCTCAAACTCTTTACAAAGAGTTTCATAATTCTTAGGACCTAAATTATAATACTTATTTGACAAAAGTAGGTACTTTGACTTTAAGAATCGAAGCTTAGGTCATTAAAATCACAGGCACCTACCCCACAGGGGGTTAATATCCACTGCTCAGTATCTCCATAGAAAATAGAATTACTACAAACAGATTGCCATTGCTGAATAATTTCAGATTTTTCTTAAAATACAGAATCACCTGAAAATTTCATAGGGATAATTAACTACAATTAAAAATTCTCTTCCTCCATAATTTCACAGTGTGTTTTATTTTGGAAAATTCTATATTGCATTTAATTGAAGTAACAATTGCTTCTTGCTTGCAAAATAGACTTGAAGTGCTTCAGGGATGAACTCGAACGGAGGAGATTCTACCGGAAAAATCGTTCGTTCACGTTACAGTGCAATTTTCCATTCGATGTAGCATCGCATCGTTTCGAGGTATAAATAATCGACCGGACCATTAAGTGGACGAACGTTGGAGAACAGATTCGCGTGTCGATTGCACGAGGGAAATTTCACACGTTGAGCGGTCTCCTTTGAGCCGCACCATAAAAAATGTCCGAAAGTGTCTCGGATGTAGAAACGAGCCGAATTAGCTTGGACTCGGTTGCGACGTGAGCAGCAGACAAGCTTAACTGCTGGCACCGAAATATTTTATGGTGTGCACTTTAAGCCTCAGGCTGAATTTAGGACGAAGGTCGCCGCGAGAATGCGAAATCTCGCGATTTCTCTATTCCCGTCGTCTATCGGACACAGGAAATGCAATTTCGATAAGCAATTTTAATTATTTCTTAACGGAAGTTGAGATTTAGTTTTACATTGGCTGACCGTTTATGTTAATTAATGACATAGGATTTTTTAACTATGTTAGGATTTTTCAACTGCTTTGAGGGTATATTTGTAATTAATTATTTTTTCGTGAAATTTAACATTGGAATTTTCAATACGTTTGATTTGAAAATTATGAGTTATTTGGTGGTACTAGTTTGATAAAATTTATTCCTGTCCCATTTCAATTAAAGTGACCGATGGCAAATTAAAATGGGCGATTTATAAAGTAACGGAGGAACGCTTTTACTTCTGGCAAGTTGACACGTTTTAGAGAATCGCTCGGAAGAGTGATCTTCAAAATTGTTTCGAGCACTGTATTAATTTGTATTCATCTACCTCGGCTTTGGTGTTTGGGTCTTTTTGAATATGAAAAATCGAAGAAACTATAAATATACCGTTCGGAAACGCTCGTTCCCGTTAACGTGTCCGTCTCGGTTCTGTTTAACAAGAAAAGTTAATTTCGGGTATACTCAGAAAGCATGCCAACTACGCGCTCTAATGAGCCGATGAAAATTCAGTGAAACCAGTGAGAGTGGGTGAACGATATTCTCTGTCTCTCTATACATTCCAGCATATTTGAATTTATTTTAACGTCTCTATACCGGTTGTTCTCATTAGCCAGAAATGAAACCTCTTAAGTACCACCCTTGCTCACTTCCTTTCGATGAAAGTGCAATATTCAGAAGAAGCAAGAATTCCTTGCTATTTTTATATTATGATTTATTCGGCACTTTATTAGATAGTGTACTAGCTATTTTTAAATTACTAATTATGATATAAGAGTGAGAAATCTAAAGCTATGTAATAAATTACTTAGTAAACTACTAAACGAATCATAATACTGATTGATAGTCCCAGCCGTTACTTCCACGACCACCATGGACCCCATAATTGCTATAGTCATTTCACCTACAATCTACCATTTTAACTCCCAAATCACCGAGGCCATGATATATTAAATAATAATTTTAAAAACTTGCCAAAAGTGGTATAACCCCTTGCTACGATTAAGAATTTAATTCCTAAAATAAAAATTGATCAGTGATTCTTAATATACCGTAAAATTTAACGTGACATTAATGTAATAGAAATAATACTATCGGGTTGCGTGTCAGTAATATTTTTAATTTAATAGGTTTTAGAAAATTTGAAAATTTCATATCCCATATACCACGAGGGTCTCTCTTTATTGTATGGTAAGGGGTTAAACTTGAACTCAGTCCAATAGCCCCATACAATAGTCATTTTCCACATACTCTACCATTTTACCTACCAATAATTTTTATAATGCCAGAACTTATTTAAATTTAAACTCAGCTCCATTAATCCAAGCCTTTAACTACAAATCCACCATCAATGACTGTCAGATACTTATAAAGGGTTCGCGATAAGGGGTTAATTTGTCGTCTGATCACAAAGACACAAAGTAGCAGTAATCTTCATTAGTCGAATCATCTTTGGGTTTCAGATCGAAGCTTTTTAGTCGCCAACGCTCAACAGGGACTATGTCACATAATATACTGCTCGGACGGTTTCTGCCGGCTGACGGGGTTCTCGAGGGCGGAAGTGATGCAGAGACCGGCAGTCTGCGAGTTCCTTCATGGTCCCATGACTTCGCCCCATGCAGTCGCAGCCCTTCGCGACGCCCTCGCTGCCGGCGTCGAAAAGCATTTCGAGATCCTCTATTACAGGAAAGACGGTGAGTAATGGTGAATCCCCTTGATTCGTTAATAAACAATTAGATCGTGGGGGTAGCCTTTGAGTTAATCGGTTCGCGTGGAAGCCTGTGATTAACTCGATAGCCGCAGTGCTTAACTATACGTTTAATGGACTTCCTTTCGAATCATCAAGGAAATTCTTTGAATGAATTTTTTTTATTAACCCTTTGCTGTCCTTTTCCACTGTAGTAAATAATGTTTCACTTGCTAAATTTAAAAAATGACATTGTACTTTCACGTGAATATTTTTCCGAATTTATAGTTAGTTCTGAAACTATTTTTACTTAGTTGGTGAAAAATTGGAGAAATAATTTGAATAGCAAAGGGTTGATACGTTTGAGTCGATGAGTCACCATATGAGTCGTATTCAGAGGTCGGCATCAGTGATCGGTTATCGTTGAAATTACTCCCCATAGTCGATGACCCAAATTAATTGTTATTAGTTATAAGTTTGCAAAGTTATGTTATAAACGTCAATCCAGAAAGGTTATGCAATTAACTTCGTCCCATTATTTGAGATGAATTCTAAAGATCAAATTCGATCGTTCTAATTGGGTCTCCAGGATTGAATAACAGTCAGGTCTCGTTAAATCAGTTTCATGACGATGATCTCGTTTTTTTTCCCTTCTTCAATTGAATCATCGAGAAAGAAACGATTGCACTTGTCGCATTGTCTCGAATTAAGAGTATCTCCCAGAGGTGAAAGGTGATTCAGGTGACAGAGATTTTTCATCGTATAAACGTCAGAATTGGCGCAAAATTTCGCCAGCTGGCAGGTTTGATATTAAGTGGCGCATGAAATCGGAAACCGGACATCCTGAATTCCAATTGTATGTGCCGGTTAATCCTAAGCTTGGCAGACCCTTTAAGCTTTCTAGGGACATTGTTTCTTGGATCTTCGAAAATAGACAAAGCGATTTGTACCGTTGCCAAGCTCTATCTTAGAAACGTCCCACCGTTTTTACGATCTTTCGTCACCGTGTATTGTGATCAATATTCGTTCCAAGCGATTACACAACGAGCAAACCGGCGTCGTGTGAATTCGACGTAAGCACTGTAAAAGCATTCGTAAACATTTGCAGGGCGAAAGAGATGAAAACAAGGAGAGCGAGACAACGGGGAAAGAGTTATAAATGCAAATGGATTTCATGTATTCGCAGAATAGAAATGCTTGGTATAGATCAATCAGAAATTTGCGTTTCAATGAAATTTACACGATTAACAATTATCGCGTGTTTAAGTATAATGAGAAATGAATTAATTAACGTAATTGTACCGATACATATTTATGCCGAGGTGTAATAGAAGCAGAAAAAAAAGAAATGTAATAATGTTGTGTAGAAAAGATGAAAATCACGAGGATTAAAGTTAATCGCTCGTTTGTAGAGTTAAGTATGATTTTTAAATCAATTTCAATCCCTGTGTACGATCTGAAATGTAACTGTAACGCTTCGGCAATAAAGCAGACCTTGCTTCGTTTTATCTTCGGTAGCTGTAAGGCTTGTCGTTATATATTTTGCAGCAGTCGCGTAGACTTACTGGCAGCATTGCAAAGACAGTTTTACTACTGACTTAGTTTGATCGTCCACCGTTGCAGCTGTGCAACGGTGCACATTTTCCCATTGCGACGAATACCTGCACGATAAAGAAAAAACGTGTCACGAATGCCGTATCACTGACTTTCATGAGATTCTAGTACAGGTCATTGTTCATTGATAACATATATTTCACATTTTTTTTTATCATCATCAGTGTGAAAATACAACTCACCTCAAGGAATTTTGCGCATGCATTTTTAAACATTCTAGTACTACATACTATCGTTCATTGATAACATACATCCTCCTTTTTTTTAATATCACTATTGAGGAAAAGTAAGACACACATATCTCTAGCAATTTTGCGAATGAATTTTGAAACACTCTAGTATTACATACTGTTGTTCTTTGATGACATACATGTTCCTTTTTTTAATATCATCATTGAGAGGAAGTAATTCACACACATCTCAAGGAATTTTGCAAATGAATTTTTAAACATAGCCTGGTACTATATGCCATTGTTCATTGACAACATACGCCTTCCTTTTTTTTATATTACCATTGAGTAGTAATTCACACATATGTATCTTAACCCTTTATAGTCTGAATTTTTTCATATACTTGAAGATCAGTTTCTCAATATCACAATTAGAATTTAGAATTAAATATTGAATTACAGAGAATTGTATGCTTTTTGCGAGCTTCATTAGAATAATTGGCAAAGTTAATGATTTTAGTTCGAAATATAGAAGTTTAGATGTATCTTGCGTTACTTTAAAGTCACAGGGACCCATAGAGGGTTAAGAAATTTTGCAAATGAATTTTTAAATACATTCTAGTACTAGTACCATAATTTATTTATTTTTAAGTACATATGTGATAAAGGAAGTATTTCGATCGACGATTAGGTAAAGTTGACTGGCGATTGAGGAGGGTCTTAGAAAATTTGGCAGGCATCAATTTCCCCGTTCCCGTGGAAATTGGTGGTACCGATAACCCCTGCAGAAATCGCCGATAGAGCTCTCGCAGGGTTGTAAGGAGTGTTCCGTTATTTAGAGCGGGAAAATTGAATTTATTCGCGGACCGCCGGTTGGCTCGGACTCGATTTTGCCGTAGCGTCTGACCTTAGGCGCGGTGAGATCAATAGTCACTACTGTATAATTTATCATAGTCATAGCTCGAGGCCTCCTGCCTCACCTGAGCATACTCGGTTCAGCCCCCCTGACCTCAGGCTCACGGTTTCATATACTGGAATTATTTATTTAAATTTTTGACCGTACCTCCTCTAAGGCCGTGGCATCCACTTTTTTTTCCTTTCTCTTCTCTTTTTCTTTCTCTGTCTCTCTCTCTCACTCTCTGTTGTCCCTTTTCTCACTCCATCTCGTTCTCTCTCTCTCCCTGTTCCGCTTGGAGCTTGTCGATATTTCAAAACGGGATGTAATTTCCAATAAAGCGTGACGGCAATGCTTTGAAGCCGGGCTACGTAAAAAGAAAGCCCACGGAATTGTAAGATACTAGGGGCAATTTTTTAATTAATTCCTTTTTCACGTAATTATTTAAATTCCACGTCGAGGATCGCCGAGAGCTTTAATATCTCGACGGGAAGAGGCTGGATTTCGATATTTCCTCATTTATGCCCGCTTCTACTTTCTTCTTTTCTTTTAAATATGATTATCATTAAACACTCTATCGTGAAATTTCCCTCTTGACCTCGAGCTTGAGGAATTGCTTTTACGTAGTGTTCAAAATTCATTATAAAACTGTAGATTTCTTCGATAAAATTCGTAATTGAGAATGAAAGAATTGTTGGGAGAAATGTACTTTTGAACGATAAAGTAGTGATATCTTAGATTTGTAATCGTTCCTATTGTCGCATCATAGTTGGCCATTTTATGTGGCAATAGGATGGAAAAAAGTGATCGAAAAACGAAGCATAAGGAAGCAACGTTTCTACGTGTGACGAGCACAAAGAGAATGCGAAAGCAAAAACGAGAGGCGCGTGAAAGAACTGAAAAGCGAAAAGTAGTCGACTCCGACCACCTGCAGCCACCTTTAGACGGTCTGGCATAGTACGGTGTGTTACCACTGAATCTTCATAGATACATGACACCTCAACAGTCATTTTCCACTCCGGTGGAACGAACTCATTCTTCTGTTTCCCTTTTCTTCTCCTCTGAAAGAACATCGTTGGATCGATAGCTACTAGAATATGGTCAACCACTTGCAGACAGGTTCAGAAAATTCGGACCATTCTTCTTGCATTTCTTCCCTGACTATTTTTTTCCCTTTGTCCATTTCATATCATATTTGTCATCCTTTTATATCTGACCTTCAAAAACGTACACTTACACGATATGGTACGTATTATTTACCTTTAACAAATACTTACGTTTGTAAATACCCAATGGTTGAAATAATTCGTTGATTTTAAAGCACATATTGGATTTCCATTCTGTGAATGATCATTTACGATATGAAATTTCTGTAAATTAAAATAAGGGAGAAGAACTTGAAATGTAAAAATGTCTATGTCCTTTTTCTTCGTTATCGTTTCCATTTACGGTGGAACTTCAATGGGTATCGTATCGTATTCACGGAATAGCGAGCACGTTTGGAGATAATCGAGAGTAACCAAAATACGATGATATGTTCATATAGGAAGAAAGACCTGATGTTTTGTCGTGCTTTCACGATGCATCGGCGCAATGCAGATCAATTTCGCCCTTTTCCGATTCCCTCGCGTGCAACGTTCCTGCGTATTTTCTTCTTCGGTTATGCCGCACGCATTATTAAAGTTGAACACTTGGCTGGCCTTGACTGAAGTTTTGCATTAAGCCTTCCAGGAGCGCGGGGAATGCTAATCAATGAAGCACAGACCTCGGAACTGCGACTTTATAGAACGACTAGTTGGACTAATTGTGCAAAAGTTTAATCGAAGGAAATAGATCGCCGATTCCAAGCTGAAACGAAAAATCAATGAAACATCCCACGAAATTGTAACTCCATCCAAATTTAATCACTCTCATCACAAACCTTGAGACTTGAACAAATGATTTTTCTACTCGACAAAAAATAAATACACCCCCAAATACATTATTCCAGTTATTTGCTCATCTCGAAGAAAAATCCGATCACTTTCATTCGTGCAATTAACTCCTGCTATTTAAAACATTTCATTATCCTAATGCACAGGATGTCCTGACTGGTGGATGTTTCTAAAAGCACTCATCATTTTTAATCATCCACCCTCATCCTCACCTAGTCTCGAATGAAGTCTGAGATGAAGTCTCAGATACTCCACGTTTCATTGACGTTCCTCCAGACGAGGAGATGCTAAAATTTTAGAGAAATCGCATCCGTTCATGGATATCACCCTGTCCACCTCTGTGGCCATTTAGCGAAGACCTCGTGAGCGATTCTCTCCATCTCTCTTTCTTTTCTCTCTCTTTCTCGTATCGTTACGCAACCGTGTGAGCGCGAGGACGGTGTTTGAGGTGGCCAAGAATAGTCGTGCTCGTGTTCCACCCCTTCTCTTGTTCCTGAAACGCCCATCCTCCCCCTTCCGCCGATCGTACCCCTTTTCGTGCTTCCCCACCCGATGTGGCGCGTAGTCAATGACATCACGGAAAGGCGCTCGACCTCCCCCTCTTGCACCATTCGAGCCTGTGACGTCACTTTCGACGCCCTCGCTTTTTCCTCTTTTCTCTTTCTTCGTTGATCTATCCTCCTTCCTCATCCCTCTTCATCCCCTTTTCTATATTCCTCTTGTCTCACCGTTTACTCTCTCTTTTTTGTTTTTTTTTAATCCACCCTTCCACTGTTCCTAGCCTGTATTTCTCTTTTACTTTTATTGTTCCGTCGACTCCATTATTCTTCCCCTTTTCTCGCTTATCTTCGACCCTCGTGCTCCTCTTTGAAGGAATTCGACGTATCCTCTATGAAATTTTTTTGCATTAGCAAAGTTTCTTGTATCTTTTTTCCCCCTTTCAATCTCTTTACTTTGTACTCTCCGTCGTTGCGAGAGTTTTCAACCCTCCGGGCAATCAAATATGATTTTCGAGATTGTAGTAACTGGCAGATCTTTACGTTGGATAGTATCATATCTCTTTAGAGAGGAAGGATTGAGTTCAGCAGCCTCTGATGATCCCAGGACGTTCAACCTGTTAACGTTAGAACTACCAAGACTGCAAAATGACTGGTTCCTCATTTTCAAAATGACCATAGACCACAAACTCTAACTCCATCTTGCAGAACATAAATTACAAAATTAATCATCTCCTCCACCTTCTGATACCTCTTTTTCCAAGGTACTTCACACGTTGAACGCCACTGATATTTCCCTCGTTTTATTGTTTCTACTGAAGTGATGCTTTTCCTATTAAAATCCCATCCTTATAAAGCAGAAACTTAGACAAAAATAAAACTATATTCATCAAGATTTTATGTTTTGAACGTCTCCATTTAAATACTGAATGTGATTTAAATGAATATTTAATGATAATGAATATTTAAATACTGAAATAGTGCTGGTCACCGTTGACCCCCATGGCAGTCAACGTGTTAACATATATAATAGACTTCCTGCCTGTAATTCCAGCGTTGACCCTCTGCGACCCTTTGTCGAGTACTCCTCGACATAGCTTTGCACTAGTTTTTATTTTCTGACAATTTACTAGCAACTTTCTAACTTCACAACGATTTTGCAATATCACCTAAATGTCCATCAGTGCCTATAGTTATTAACATCATTAACCCTTTGCGCTTCCAATTAATTTAATAACTTTTTGTCAGATAAGCAAATATAATCTCGGAAAATTGTCTACTGTTGATTATTCGTTTTTATTTAATACTAGGAACAATTGTAGATACTGCGCTGTATTCCTGTTAAAATGCAACATTACTGTTGATTTCGAAAAGTCGATAATTAGTATACGAAACATTAAGTGTCACAAAAAGCTGTGTCAAGTGTAGCTCGACATAAGAGTGCAAAGGGTTAAGAAAATAAATAACAAATGATAGAAAATGTGAAATTAATTTTATCTAATTCACTACAAAATTAACAAAACAATTCACACCACAAAGGGTTACACCCCCATCCTCAGTTCAAATTCAAAGTCCTACCTCCTGCCAGCACCATAACAAACCGTCGAAAGGAAAAAAGTCAAAGATAAACAAACAAAAGTACTCCTGTCGAGTATCATGAAGGATCTACCAGTTCACATCCAACATTAAGCCACCCTGCAAGAGCTACCGCTGCAAGTTCGCCCGGCTCGGGCCAGAATGCTCTCCGTGGCGTCACAGGACAACGACCCTTCGACTGGGAGCTGCGTCACGGCTGGTCGATCAGCTCTGGCCGAGTGTTACGCGTCGACCGACTCTGTTCCGAGGACGCCACGAAGGCTGTCCTCTTAATTTCGAGAGCCTAGCCTCGCCGGGGAAGGCGCAGCCTCGAGGTCCGACGAATACACAGAGAGAAAGAGAGATGGATAGAAAGAGAGCCAAGATGCCGCCTAAGGTACGAGCTTGCAGTCTCCGTGACGACGCGAGCCGAGATTAGTGCCGGGTCTGCTCGACCGATCCGCTTAACACGAAGAAGCTGTGCGCCGTTCTTCTTCGTGTTCTCCACGTCGGACGTGTTTCCATGAAAAGTGAGCTTGCGAGACGAGAATTCCCGGGGCGCATCCTTTTCGGGGGTTGCGAGCTTTCCAGACTGAGACCGAGGTGGATTTACGGGATACGAGCGATAAAGGATTTCTCCAAGGGAATAAAAAAAGAAAAACATTCTATATTTCGAAGGATGGTTAGAAGTTTTACGCAGGGATAACAAAGTGATTTTCTTGAGATGGGACTACAAGATTTGATCGTCGGATGTACGACGATTAAGAGCAATTGGATGTTGGATTTGTGGAGGGAGAATCTGGACGTGCAAATAATACCTGTTGAATTATAACCGGCGTGTTAGAGTCCCTTCGATTTCTGCAATAGTCGAGAGACGACAGACGGATCCGGTGGCTTTTGTACGTAACGTGCTGCAACGTCCGAGCGACTGTCTGATCGTGAACGGCATTATTCCCTTGGCAAGTGGCTCGTTCTATGGTAGCCGTACGGTTTGCGTTATCGCGGAACGTTTAACGTTTGTCTTGAAAGGGGTGAGATTTTAACGTGATCAGATAGGGGAGGAAGTGAGCATGAGCTGCGACGTGGAGTGTCAGGAAGAGAGGGAAGAATGGATACCAATGAAATTGTAGGTTTATTTTATTTCTTTGATGATTTTTAACTTCTTCCATTTTTACTGTAGATTGAAATCTGTTATTTGAGTTTAATGGTTAAATACTGAGGAAATTTTTGAGGATAAAATTCTCCTTTGTTGTTTGATAATTAGATTTTTAAAAATGTTTTTTATCAGCGATCGAAGATTAGTGTTTGTTGGATTAGACGATTCGTTGAAAGAGCAGGGGATATGGATGATATGAAAATTCAAAAGTTCGCTTTTCGTGCTGTCGTTAATCTTATGTAGACTGAAAAATTTCGTATGCGGATTGACGTTGGCATCCTCGTGGATCAGACGCGAAAGAAATGCATTCGGCGTAGAGAGCAGGATGACGGGCATGAATTTGAAATAGCTAGAGTACGAGCTGCTTGGAATCGAGGGAAAAGAGTTGAATGAAATTGCTGTTACATTTTCATGAGACTTCAAGGCAATGAGGGAAATGCGTATCTAATTGTGACGCGCTTTCAGCCATTGTCGGAGGAAGTGAGATGCGAGTGGTGCATCTCTTTGATTTCTGGTATCACTTTTAACGCTAAAACTGTCAGTCTTACATCTACTATTTTTCAATATATTAAATAAATATCTTGCAAAAATTATTTGTTACATTTTACAAGATTGACATAGAATATTTACTCTATGGCTTTTCTTCAAGCTTAGAGAATTTTTGTAAAAAATTGGAGACCAGCCATTTTGCCTGACTTGGTACCTCTAGCGTTAATATATCGTATGAAAAGTAATTATTAATTAATCCAACAATTTTTCTAAGTATACGTCGACGTTTAAATATTTTTCAAAGTAGAAATCTCGAAATTATATTAAATCGAAATCACATACTCTTTCTTAACACCCTAAAATCCAAACGATTTACCAGGATGAAAAAGTTGCTTGAAAAATCGTAGAATAGTAGAGAATGTAGATTACGTTGTTCAGGCCGACGATATTTTTCGATCGCGATCAAATAACGAGTAAAAAGCAACCCTCCATTGTCGTGTTTCGATCGTATCCCCTCGCGACGTTGAAAAATGGCCTGAACTGTTGATCTTCGAGGGAATAAAGCGTCCCATCTAGAAGAAAGCTCGTACAAACGCTAAAAGACGTTATTTCTGAAGAGAAGATGACCCCGGGCGCCTTTTTTCCATGATAATGGAAAAAAGGGGGGACCGACATAGCCGTCCTCCCTAAAAGTAGCGACGAAATTAGTCTAACCCCGGAAAGACGTCTGTAACTTTCATAACAGTAGCAGAATTCCGTTGAGCTCGACGAAGAGAAGGAAAAGGTCAGGTGATCGTGTCTCGCCCACGAATCCTTCTCGAGTTTCAACAAAAGAGAGACGACAGGGGTGGCTCCTTCTTTACAAAGACGTAAGATCGAATTCTTGCCAGTTCCTTCGATATAATCCGATGCCCATTATCCTGGAATACGAAAAAGCACGGAAACTGGGAAACTTCCACGAAGGAAATGTCCACTTTTCGCGATGCCGCATCGATCTTATCTCCACCCACCCCTACCGATGGGATCATTGACCTGCTCTCTTCCAAGGAACCTTGGAAGATCTTGCCTCGCCAGTCGATATATGTATTTCTAAAGCACCTTGACTCCACGAAAATAGACACCACTTTGTATAATACCTCGTCCATCCTACAGTATCGTTTTCTCCCAAGATATCATTCTCTCTGACCCTAGTCACGTGTAATTAGGGTCAGACCCCTTCGGACTAAACCAGGTGAACTGGTATCTCCCTCTCTGCCCTTTTGCAGACGCTTGACATTTTCCTGGGCCGGTCACGTGGCTGTTTTTGGCAAGTATACCGGTCGGCGAGGTTTCGCGATTCGCAAACGTCCGAAAGCATACTTCGAAAAGGGAGCGAACCTGACGGAGAGAGAGAGGATGAGAGAAAATGAGAGACGAGCAAGAGGGTGGGGTGAAGAAGAACGAAAGAGGAAGAGGGAAAGAGAGAAGGCGCATGCTATTTCTGTGCAGTGCTTGGCCTGCAGCATACGTTGCCACGTCACAGGGGCATTGCACTCGGTGACGTCACGAGGGCACAGCGTCATCGACCAATTGGAGGGAGCCGTTAACCCATTAACCACTCGGCTGTTTGTTCCACTGCGGTATCGTGACCTCCTCGCTATCCACCAATCGTTTTACCGACTACTGACATCCCCTCACGTGATAACCACCGGACTTTTCTCGTTTGCTCGAGCTACTTTCAACTTAACCCTTCATCCCCCTTGGGTGGATGTATATCTCGTGGTACCCTCAGTAACCTCTGATGGGTCTTCCTGGTAGGAACACCAGGCTGATGTTTAATAGATACACCCTTACCTTTTTCTCGTACATCTTGCAACCCCTTTGGATCTACTTCAATGAGGGATTACTCTGTCCCTTGATACACTTTAGGGGATGATGCTTGAAAGAAATGCACGAGACAAATTGTAGTGGTGTTGATAAAAGGTAGTGTTTAGTATAATGGAAAGAATTTGGCTTGTCGAGGAAAAAGAATAAATATGTACAGGGGCTGAAGATAAGTCGTTATCAATTGGTGCGCAAGGTCACTGTGCGAGCACGCAGTAGGTGGATCAGGAAGGGCCATGTGTAAATTAGTCCCACGGATCAGAGTGGACTCGGTGTATTTTCGGACAAGGGGATCACCCCGAGGGGGATGGGTATTTATAGAGGCTCCTCGGTTGTACGAGCAGAGCAATTTTAGAAATTCATTTAGCTATCTCACCGCCCCCGTCTTGTATTATCGATGTCCGTTTCTTTTCACGATCTTCTATGGCGACACGAATATATTTGGTTGTACGCCAGGTAGGTTATTTCATAGACATCGCCATTTTGTACCCCAATAATCGTTTCAATTCTAATTTCTCCTTTCCACTCACAAATATTACTTTATTATTTTTCATTCAAATTACTAGGTCCCCCTTTTACCCTCAAAATTACTAATTATGCATGGAGTACCTTTGAGAGCGCTATCGAGGGTGAATTGAATTTCTTCCTTTATAGAAACTAAAGAAAGAATTTTTTACAAATCGTTTATTTAGGATGTCATTGTATTTTTTACACGTTGAGTATTTATCGTAAGACCGTTAAAAGTATCGACAGGAGTTTATTACTGTTTGTACAATGACGTCTCGAAATAGTCAGACACGGGCCAGCCTATTCCACTGTCTCACTTCGTTGTGGAGTACTTTTGAGAGGGTGAATTGAATTTCTTCCTTTATAGAAATTAAAAGAATTTTTTACAAATCGTTTATGTAGGATGTTATGGTATTTTTTACACGTCGAGTATTTATCGTAAGACCGTTAAAAGTATCGACAGGAGTTTATTACTGTTTGTACGATGACGCCTCGAAATAGTCAGACACGGCCGGCCTATTCCACTGTCTCGCTTCGTCTCGCCTCCTCGGGGGCACAGTCATCGCAGAACTGTTACACACTCGGGAACTGTGTTACACTAACATTTGTCATAAAGCACTCCAGCGTGTACGCTTCGAGCTACATCGGAGTTAGTAAGTTTCGTCAAAGTAAACCTAACGGAAACAGCTAACGGGTTTTATTGCCGGAAGA
This sequence comes from Cerceris rybyensis, assembly GCA_910591515.1. Lineage (NCBI taxonomy): Eukaryota > Metazoa > Arthropoda > Insecta > Hymenoptera > Crabronidae > Cerceris > Cerceris rybyensis. Next base: position 3,209,360 of record OU342801.1, on the reverse strand, counting down.
TTTGTCTTCCCTCTCGAAACTCCCGGTAACAAGGCCGTCCGTTGAAAGGGATCCCTCTTTCTCGGGATCAAACATTTTCGCAGACACTGATAACTTCAGGCTCAACATGGAAGTCATCCATTCTTGTTGAAAATCGATCGACAGAAGAGAAAAGAAGAGAGAGAGAGAAAGTAAAAGAGAAGAAAACAGAGAGAGAGAAAGATAGGTAGTATTTTATCTAGCTCCAATGGATTATTGGTTTTTTTTTTCTTCATCGGTGATAGAATCCTCGAGATGGTGGAGTTATCTGAAAGAGCAACCCTTCGTCTTTCTCTATTTTCTTCTCGGTAATCGTTCTTCTTCCCTCTGAGAACGTTGCACCGAATGGACTCTACGGGTACGTTCACCCTCGTTGCTTGCACATCCTTCCTCATTTTCAAGCTTGTCTCCCTCTTCTTCTCTCTCTTCCATCTCCTACTTTTTTTTTTCTTCAACCACCGCGTCAACTCTCTTCTTCCTTGTACTTTCTCGTCCCACTGAAAGCTGCACGAGGACCTAACGAGACCAGACTACTCGACTGATACAAAGCAAGTGTTCTCAGCATCCCCCTGCCGTAACACCTCGTGGTCTTCTAAACTACATCTTGGATTTTTATCAACAGACTTCTTTTACCGTGTCTTTTTACATACTCCCCGAGGACGCATTAACGAAGTGGTAGACGTGTAAGCCCCGGAAAAAATGAGGGTTCCCTCGTCGTCTATTCGTTTTATTACCCATTAAAAATATTTTTATTTCAGCCAGATTAAAATGCACGACTAACCTCTTTTCCTTTTTCTACGATTTGTAAAATAACTTTCAAGGATGTTCTTTTTTTTCCACCCTTTTCTTTAAATGCCGAAGTGTCACACTTGAGTCGATGCAATTTCATTAATTTCGCGTAACAGTTTTCCACGGTAACTCGACAGCTTTCGTGCACGATAATCGTCCAGGTGACACGAGAACATCATCCACTTAATTACTCGCGCTGGTAGATGCTTCGACGTTGTTTTAATTAACATTATCTCTTCGTGTTCATCCTCTCGGTTCTATGTTTAACACGTGTACCGCGCAGACAGAAGGTTAAGAATGGAGAACTAGGGCGGAAGAAAGAGAGAAGTATGTTTTTATCTCTTTGTTACGATTTCACTTTGACACAGTCTTCTTACTTTTATCACCGAACAATTTTCACGATCGTTTATTTCCATCATCGAGGAAAGTTCCATGATGGTACGTGTCGCGAAGTGTAGAAATTCATGAAACCCAATGTTGTTCTGGATTCTTTCTTTTTTTATCATATTTATCCAGCATTCGCCTTCTCACGGACAAGAAACTGCTTTTACTGGCTGCCTTTATGACTGGTTGCGAGTGTATTTTCGAAACATCGCCCTCGTAAAGTCAGCCAGCCACGTTCTTTATCTTCTCTCGTGTGCGAATCATCGACACCGTCTGCCAACCGGTCAGTTAATCAGGAAGGAACTGAAAGATCTGTATTTTATCTACATTCTCCAAGCGAAGAACATCCTTCCTAGCAATATTTTTTAATACCCTTCCATCACGTTTCACCATTAAGATTCTTCCCTGAAAGAAGCTCCATACAAATCCCAACCCACGATGAATCGATCAAGTAAAATCAACCTCAAAAACATCGATTATTCTACTCTCCTCCCTCGACTTACATTTCGTAAGAATTTCCAAGGAATTTTAATATCACCCTTCCTAGAGAAATTTGAGGAATCTCCGAATTCAATTACCTCCTCCAATAGAAGTATTCGAAACGTAGAACTTACTAGGACTAATACGAGAGTAATTAGCCTGCCACGAAAGATTCAGCGTAAAGTGAATTCCAACGTATTTTTAATTAATCGCTGAGCAAACAATTCTCTCACCCTCCGGCGAGAGATACTACTCCGTTTTGCGAGTAGATAGAGAAGGGGAGAAAAAAAGGGGATGATAGGAGATGGAGAGAATCCCGTGAGGGTGGATTGTGGATCGACTGCGTAAAAATTTAACGGGCCAGTCAGCGCCAACCGCATGAAAAATGGAACGGAAGCAGAAGATGTAAAAAGCACAACGTGGCCCGAGAGGAACGTAGTTGCTCGAGCTTCGGCAATGTTTCCCCTCGCACGGTCGCATTTCAGTCGGACCTGACAAGCCAGCTGTGCGTGACCCGTCTGCGTGCGTAATTCCACCGAGACAAAGAGAAAGAGCGAGAGGGATGAAAAGAGACGGAATCGAGAGAGAAAGAGAGAAAAATAGAATGAGAGAACGAGAGAAAGAACCCTCCCGGCGGATCGATAGGACAGCTTGCTGTGACGTTGCCGAAGAAACCACACGTATTGCACATATTAGCCGCTATCTAACACACCCCGAGAACAGAGGATCTACCCTCGTTTCTCGTTGAATTCTTTTCTTTCCTCTTTCAACCAACTCCTTTGTCAGCCAAAACGACAACGGGTTTTGATTAACTTTTCACGCGCCACTGCGAATATCATCCCCTATGACTCCTGAGCTATTTTAACTCCTAGTCTAATCTCTCAGTGAAAAGTCAAAGCTAGGAAAATTTCACATCTTTCTCGGATCACTTCAACCCTCTGGAATCAAGTGAGACAGTCTTGAAAAAAAAACAAGCTTGCATTTTACTACAAAACAATACCGAAGGTCATCGATAATTATTGTGTACATTGCATGCTATCGATGATCAGTGATTTTTTGCACGATATCCCAACGACTAGCCAATCCTCTCACCTTAAACAAGGCTCATCGAGAAACATCCCGTTGCAGCCGGTACACGTGAAACTTATCAACGATGTTGACGTTTGCTACGACGATGACGTTCACCACGTCGAAGATCCAGGTGGCTGGTGGCACTCTTGGCACGCTTATCCACCCGATTACGTTCTCCAACGTGCCAATGTGTTTTCCATCTTGGAACCATGTTGCGCAATTGGCCCATCCGAATCGGGAATCCGAAGGCTGCTAACCGACAACGTTTCTTCGACGGACACGCGTGTCTTTTTCCGATCCGGTCTTCTTTCTTCCCTCCTATTATTTTCGCTTCATTGGAGCAACTCCAAGGTACCTTGACTCGTAAACGGTGCAGTCTAATTAGTTAGTTGCATTCACGACAGCACACTCGACGAAAAAACTTTATTCCCCTTCCATCGTACGGTAGTCGTTAATCGTGTTCTAGTAGTTACGGGCTTCCGTGACCTTGAGGCCAGACCGTGGCAGCTTCGCGGTTTCAACCAAGTTGTGGATGATTTTCTGACGTTACATCGAATAATTTTGGGTCGTTGATTGACCGGATATTTTGGAGACTCTGGAGGGAATTGTTTTGGAATGTTGCTGCGGCTGTTGAATAGAGAATTAATCATTGAACGGAGAGAGATGATTCGATGACGTTTGCGGATCTGGACAGCCATAACATTCCATTAACTCTTTCACTTAAGATTTCTTTTCTGACTGGACGTGTAATGATTCAAAATTAATTCCTGAAATAAAAATTCTCACTGATTTCTGATATTTTGTATGACTGAAAGTAATATTAATATTTTCAATTTAATAGTTTTTGAAAGTCTTCAAAATTTCCTATTCCATTTTTCTCGCCACAAGTGTCACACGTTGTTGTAGGCTAAGGGGTTGATATTAAGCTAGGTGATTTTCTATACAATATACAGAGATGTTTAATTATTTAATTCAAATATATTTCAATAGCTAAATTAGTTTAATATAAAAATACCAGCATCTACGTAAAACTTGTAAGAGTTGCACAGTACATCATAGTTCACGTCACATTTCTCTGTTCTTCAAATTAAAATGGACAACTCGAAACGATGACGATCTTTATCGACGGTTTAGTTTACGTTCATTGAGAACAGATCCGTGCCGATATTTTTATCTAATCTATGTATAGTGCCCGGAATTTCGATGGCTCGTATCTCGCGATCTATCTTGGTCCTCGTGCTCTATCCATAGAAACTAATATAGCACCGTGTTTAAGAGTACACCGGTTATAATAAGACGTCGAGCTTCCGTCATTGCAACTGTAAGATCAACGAAGTGGTGCAATCGCAATTCTCTCTTTCTCTCTCTTCGATCTCACTTAACGATTTCATCGTTCTCGTAATAATCTTCCTCCTCCCCCTTTCCCCCTTCTTTTACGATTGCATTGTAGTTATTACGAGATAAATATTTGGATCGTCTCCAGATGCGTTTTATAGGAATTTCGGGTGAATTTCATTGCCGGTTCTTTTGTCGGTCACTCGGGGACCTAAGATCGAGGAAGACACACGGAATAACGTTGCGATCTAATAGACATCTACTAAATGTCAGTCTTAGATATTTATCGTCTCTGATATCCACGTTCTGTGGTCATTTAATGTATCCAATGAAAAACGTATCTCTTTGTGCAACGTCCTGAAAACATATTCTACCGGCCGTGGAGTTTCTACGTTTAATACGTTCGCTATCAATATTTGTTACTTTACGGCTCGTTACTTTACGCCTGCTGGCACGTTTCATACCAAAATTGAATGCTTCTCGAAGATACACGGCATTACTATAAATTCTTCTAACGTAAATACCGTTTCACTGTTCGCCGATCTATACTTAGAATCTTGATACACGAGCTTACGCGAGGAGGACGGTGACTGTCCCGTGGATTAGTTTTTTTTTTGTTTTTAAACATTCTCCTGTAAATTTGGAAAGATATTTCAAAGTTTCATTGGTTAAATTTGTAGATAAATGGAATCATGGAGGAGTTACACCTGAGAGTTTCAAAATGAAGAAAAGTATTCTTTTACTAATCATATTAGTACTTTTTTTTGTTTCAGGCACCAAGTTTCTGTGCAGCGAGGTGATAGCGCTAATAAGAAGCGAGGTGGACGACATATGCTTGCAAATCATAAACTTCGAGGATCTGAGCTCACAGCCACCACCGCAACCAGCAATTCCACCCCCAAGTCAGACCAACAACAGGCTCGTCACACGCTGTAAGTTCCAATTTCTTTTTTTTTTTCCTTTCATTCCCATTTCCCACCCCCTTTTTATATCCCTCTACATGTGTGTTCTTCATTGTCCGCCTCGCAGTTGTTTCCTTTTCCAAAACCCTTTCGAAAAGTGACACTTTAATCTCATCCTTCTGTTCTGGATTATTTGTACGATCGTTGAAAATATTGTATTATAATTAATTAGCAAGAATTCTCCAATCGTTGCCGAGAGAAGTCGTATTATTAATGTAGGATTTCACGTTGCAAAACCGTGGCTAAAAGAATTTACCTCCAGTGCTGTTTGTCCTATTTAATACCTAGGAAAAAAAACTCCCCCGCTTTGTTTGCCTTGTGTAACTTGTCGAGGACACTAGGTCACGTAGTTAAGTGTTAACAGGGGTGTGTCTGTAGGGGTGCACTTGGAGCACACTGTGACCTTCTTGCCTGCAGAAATGATGTACACACGTGAAAGGTGCTTGTAAAAATTACTGGCGACCCGTTCCTCTTTGTACGACAGAACGCGGTACAATTGGTCTTTGTTAGCCAGCGGTACGACTGAACAACTTTTTAACCTTTTCTCTCTTTTACGGATGCCTCTCTGGTAGTATTGCGAGAGTTCGATTTCACTCGAAACTAATTACACCAATTTCCATTCGAGAATCGTGGAAACTTTAATCGACATTCCATCGAACGGATTGAGGAACGTTTCCAGGTTGAATTGGAAGAATGAAGCATTACTGAGAAAGATACTTTACTATGCTCGTTGAAATACGATTATTTTCTATTCTTTGGAAAAACAAAGGCAGCATCTCTTGTGAATTGAAGGTAGAATTTAAATCACATCGGTGTCCTTGCTGTTTAACTCTACATCAATCTACTCCAAACGACTGGGTTGGAATTTTCTCAACAAATTTGCCAAACTTGTAACAAATTCTCCAATTTCCTACATCTTGTAAATTAAACCATCAAGTCCACAATGACTTTGTAATTTTCTCAACAAATTAGCTAAACTTGTCGACTCCTCCACTTTTCCACATATTGTAAAATATGAATATTAACTTTCTCAGAATTCTCCACTTTCACTTTCTCTCAACATATTTAACCCTTAGTCCTATATCTAACTGACTCTACAAAGATTGTCACTTCATTTTATTTTCCAACGATTCAATATCGACTTTCCAATTTCGTAATGGTATCACGCAAATATCCGTCAGAACCTATAATTATTGCTGCCATTAAAAAAATAATATCCAACGATACAATGTATCAGGAAAATAGTTTCATTTAGCTCCCTACGAAATTGACAAAATAATTCAAACCGCAAAGGGTTCACACTTATCTCGAAAATCGGATGAATCCTTAGTAACCCAACAGTTAAAACAATTCGACACCCTGACGATCAACACAGTCATATCGATACCGTCTATCTACAAATCATAAAATCGATCGTACCCCAACACCCCAGAGAATTTCCATACTAAAAGTTCACGCCATTCGTCCATGAATTCGTCGATTCTCCCGAACTCTCGAGGAGACGGAACGAGTGCTCGAACACCGGTTACACGATATCCTGCCAAGACATTTCGTGCCGTGCTCACATATAACTTCCTGCGGCTTTTAAGCCGGAGGATCATTATTTTCCGCAGCACCGATCGGTATAAGACAGCGTCACCGGCATTCAGGGCCGGCCTGGTCTTGCAATTGGGCCATGTAACACACGTAGCTCTCGTTTTTGACGAAGATCGTTACGATCGCAGATCGGGGTCAGATTTCTCCGCATAATGAGCCACCATGGAACGATTTCTGTGCGCCATTCAATTCTTATTATGTATGTCCTTCCGGGTCTCGCGTTCTCCAAAAGATCACCGCGAATGGAGAACATTTTTTTTGCCGATTGTCAGGGAAGTGGGAGACTACGGTTGACCATGATGGATGGATGGATTGGATATCGAGATCTTGAAGAATCGAGGGTGGAACTTGATGGGTGATAGGAACGTGAGAATCGAAGGGGGAAACTGGAGAACGTGTTCTCCAATCTTTCCTTTTTAGGATAGTAATCGAAATGGAATTGGTACTTGGGTGGAGTGAGAATTTGTGGTAATTGGTAGAGTTTATTGAGGTTTTAGTTGGTTTAGGTTTGTAGAATTTGGAGGATTGTAGAAGCGATGAAGAATCTGATCTGTGAGGATTGGAAAGGGGTGAGTTTTTTTGGAGAACGCAATGAGGGAGTTTTCGATGAGGAGAGTTTTGTAGGTAATGGATGCTGTTTGAGAGTTTCTTTTGGGAGATGATGTTGAAGAGATGGAGAAAGTGTGGTATTTTGTTCTACATCTTGTATAATCAGTTAGATAGTAATGATTAGTGGAGTATTTGAGGGAGAGGAGGGAGTCAAAGGGAAGACTCGCCTTTGAAGCTTTTTCTTTCCGATCTGCGTTTCATCATTGAATTTCCGAGTCGCCTTAACTATCTAGATTTGACAGATGATTCTCAAAGCAGAGATATTCTTTGATCTCGCATCTCGCGTCTCTCTTCATGAATTAACCCATCAAATTCTCATTGTCCCGACAAGAAATCTCTTCTGACGGACACTTTGACTTAGAAAGGGCTCTCGTGAATCCAGCTACATCGATTATCGTGAAATCTCACAGAAATATCTATTTTTCATAGATTCTTATATCTCAATAATATCAAGTCCTCCTAAAAAAAATTCTAAATTAGACATTTCTACTATCTCCATTTCCTAGGGAAAAGGGACATTTACACAGCTACTAATTTTCTTCCACTTCTCTCAAAAATAATAATTGAATCTCCCAATCAGACCACTCTTTCTCTACTATATGAATTTGTTAAAAATAAAAAATACGCTCAATAAAAGCAGCACCCTCACGATTCTCCCCATCGGCGAAAATCATCCCCCACGGTGAAACTTCAGATCCAGTATTCTGTTTCTTCGATTTTTCCAGCGATTCGCAGGTTCCACTGTACTTTCGTACCTGGAATTCGAAACTCTACGGTTGCACACACATCGTGCACAAGTAGAAACGAGGGGACGCGGTGGTCACGTTTTATATCTGGAGTGTTCGCGAAACTATTTTTAGAGTGACGCCGCAGAACAGTCCGGTGGACGTGTGCGGCGCGCCTAACGCTTAACCCTGACCCGGTAATAAATGTTATACCCCCGTGGAGGAAGTTATAGACACCCCGCCTTAGACTTGATAATTCAACCCCTCGTCCGCGAAAACAGGCTGCTTTGCAACCAGCAAAATTGATTATTAAAATCGACTCTACAGTGTTTCGTCCCAGGCTTCGAATTTCTCGGACAACTGCGAGACGCATTTTTGGCTGGTCGGTGAAATTTTGGCAGTTTTTCGGTGACACCTGTTTGCCTTTAGATTTACGAGCTCACAAGAGTTGCATATCGTGGCTTGCTTTTTGAGAGGAGTCGTAACGTCATTTTTCTGACTGTCTGGAAAATTTATTGACCTGCTCTTTTTTATATTTTTGGATTTGAGTGCTATGGTCATTTTGTCTGGGAGCTACTGTGTTAGGTGGATTCTGAGGCTCTTGGACTGTAATATATTAAATAATAATTTTAAAAAATACTTTAGTGGTAGCTTTTTAAATCAGATTTTACAAATTGTAAGTCAGAGTCTCCAACTTTGTCACATAGAGTCGTAAATTTAATAATTGAGGAACTGTTTTAATTGAGGAACATAGTCGATTGAATCGTCGAGGCTGTGATACATTAAATAATAAATTAGAAAAAGTTTCTCAGTGAGGTCGAGGATTTGACCTCCAGTCCGCTCATTATAATTTCGAACCTTCTAATTCATCATAATTCTTTTCTTTTTCTAATTGTATCAGCTTGAAATTCGTACGTTAGAGATTTTTTCAACGAATGTACTTTACTTTGGCTTTCATTTCGACCCGTTTTACTGATCGTTGTAAAGTATTTTTGCAATGTGAGCGATAACATTGACCTAAAACGCTAGCACATAGAATGGTGGTAATTCAAAAGCGATTCCATCAATTGGGCATGACCTCTCTTCGTCACCGAGGGTGTTATTTCGGTGGACATCCAGCAAGGGAGAATGCTTCTTCCTTTGGCATTTAATAACGATCGATGTCAGCGTGCACTCGAGAAAATTGCGCCCATCGTTTCCAATCACCGAGGCTCTTCGACTCTCGCATGTTTTTATTAATCCCTTCTTCATCCACCTAAGACTGACGATGAGCTCACCGATCATTCTTTTAATTCTCTCCCTGAGAACGTCAAGAACACCAGTCTCCACTATTTTTTCACCTCGAAATTCGTCAATTCATAAACGACTTTCTCACTTCGCTCAATGATTGAAAATTCTCTCCCTCAACGTTGTATTTTTACAGAATTTTTCTACTTTGTTCACTTTATATTTTTCACTCGAATTTAAACATGGAGTTTTCAACGTTGGAGGTATTTTAATTCGAAAAAAAACTGTTTCAATGAAATTTAGAATCCCCTAGTGGTTTTCTCTCTTTCGATTACCGAGAATAGAGTTGATCGTATTTTTCCGGAAGTTCAACGACTTGCTGTTTGGCTTAAAATCAACTAACTCTGAGATGCTTGTAGACGATCGTAGATTCTGCCAGGGATCCAATCTTGCATGCCATGATGAGCCTAAATTTCGCCGGGAGTCAGTGCTCTTATGTTTGGATTATCCGCTTCGAGAAGCGAGATCCTCGTTTCGTGCTCTCAGGTGGCTCTCGATACGATTTCAGGCTTCGATTCCATCGAGACGAGAATGAAACGATAGTCTCCATTTAAACCGACGAGTGGCTAACATTTTTGCGCGTTTAACCGACTCTTCTATTCGCTGAGAAAAGTATATTGCGATAGTTGGACGCGAAAGATGCACTGCATTTACAATTACACTTTTCTTCCACTTTCTTTCTCACTACACCATACACTTGAGGGGTTACTTTTTTAATTTTTTCTTTAATTTTATATAGCATTAGCATGATATTTCTGGAATTATTGCTCAAAGATTTATTTAGAAATCGTAAAACTACCGGATTTATAGCTGCAAAATTTCCGGCTGTTGCGTTTATGCAGATTGCCTTGGCTGTCTTTGAACTTCCGCCCCTCGAGATCATGTTTTCATAATTTATACCAGAAATATCGAAGAATCTACTGAAATAATTTAGATATAACTGTACAGTGATATTCTTAAAACTCTCAAAATCAATTTTTAATACGTCCTTTTCCTTCAACGAAAGAACTCGAAAAGTCAAAAATTCAAATAGAAATCTATCTACTTAACTGAAAACCCCACACGTAACCCCTTAATTCAATCACAAAAGATTCCATCACCCAATCAACGGAACAACACCAAAAAAACCTACAACATTAAACGCACTTCTAATTATCTTCACTCACGCTTCTCTGATTTCGCAAAAAACTCTTACTTTCGCGTTTATCTTTGCTTCTTGACGTATTCTGTCGATCATCGCAAACAAAGAATCTTATAGAATTCTATCGAATCTTCTGCGAGCCTTTGAATATCGACGAATCGTCGTTGCATCGCTTTCCGTAATGTACTTTTCTTCGTGCATAGTTAACAGTTTCTACTAACATTGACTAATAAGATTCAATGACGTTGACTCGAGCAGTCGACAGGGCAAGGGCGTCCTTTCGTGCTGGCCTCTCCAGAACCGGTGTCGTTGGTCCACCGAGGGTCAGGAATCGACCGAGAACCACGACCAACTTACCTCATCGACTTGCTGACGGGACCATCCTCGACGAGGACGCTTCTGAGAACTGGTGAGTCGTTCCTCTTTGATTTTACGAATTTCTCAGGAATCTCATAATCACAAGAATTTTTATACGAATCGATACAACAGTCTTTAATCTCACGCCATCTTTTATTAGATGGGTTTCTTGAGTTTCGTAGAATTCTTTTCACTTGAACCTCGTTCCATCCGGGATAATTCTATTTTAACGTAATAGAAAAGTTTATGGGGTATTTTCTAATTTTTTAAATTACTTTAACCCATTGACAGAGTATCCTGTGACAGTCATGGGTGTCAAGTATCAAAAAGTTTTTCCCGTTTAGTCTACCAGAGATGTCTATGACCAGATTCCTTGCTTCCTTTGTTTTCTAAGATTATTCTAGTTGAAGAAGGAGACGAGTTTAATTTGCATGCCGACGTGTTTTCGAACATACAAAAAGAATAGATTTTTTTTTTAGTCAGAATTAGTAATTTTATAACATCGTGAAAGGGTTAACCCCTTGCCGTACCATTTCTTTTCTGATTGCCTCTGCAATAACTCAGAATTAAATTAACAAAGTAAAAATTGATCAGTGATTCTTGATATATTCTTTAATTCAGGATAATAATAATATTATAAATATAATTTCATGATGTTAAGTCTCGCTCACATAGGTTTCACAGAATTTGAAAAGTTTCTATCCCATATATCTCTTAGAGTCCATCGTTATTGTAAGGCAAGGGGTTAAACTTGTGTTTTGCCTGAGATTTATTCGAGTTAATACAATTTGTGCAGACTTACGTGAAATTAGAATTATTGTATGTTTGTTGGAAAGTTTCGCTGAAAGAGTGAAAAAATAGTAGAGGATTCTAAAGAAAGAAGGTGAGAAGGTAGGGCGAGGATAAGAAAAAAAGTAAGAATTTCCACCCCGTCACGTCCAACCCCCCGAATCCCTCGATTCAGATTCTCTTGGCGTTGGAAACCGTAAGAGTGGTAATTTGTCGTACTGCGGTGTTGTGCAAAGGCCAATTAAGAAACTGACGAAGCTGACCTAACTAAGTGCCCTCTGCTCGTTAATGATACACTGCATTGTCTCGAGTATGTTCGCAGTATCTCGACCGAATGAATCTGGCATTCGGCGGGTCTCTGGAAACTTTGGATTTTACATTCCGATAGAACACACGGTGAAACTTTACGACAGTCGGGTTTTAGAGGATTATTTACTAAAGTACAGTTTAATGGCAAATCTCAACAGTCAAAGGAATTATATTTGGTTCTAGTTTATCGTAGAAATAATTCTCTTTGAAGAAACGAGGTATCCGAGTGAGAGATCAAAGAAAGAGAATATTCTGCATAAAATGATAATTTCAAAGTGTCAAGGAGAAATTGGAAATTGAGAGTGTGAGGAGAGTATAAACACAAAGAAATCAATTTTGAATAATTTTATTCAACATATATTTGTACAATGTTACTAATGAAGCACCCAGTAGAGAGCTTTTCGCAGTAACTTAGAAACTTAACGTATCGTTTATTAGATAGCTAGAAACGTGAGAGTCCCGCTTAGTAAACTATTATTATAATCATTAAAATAGTAATTCCTACGTGTTATACCATTAGAAACGTAGTTATCCACGTTCCATAATTTTTACAAAATAGTCTATCCCTTAAATCTATTCAAACCCCCCTCTTTATCAACGAACTCTCATCGATTAAAAAAATACAATTATTTTATACAAATTTTGAGTATAACCGTATGAATATTTTTCAACAATGAACTCACACCATTTTCGTAAAAGAAACAATTTCAAACACCACCCAGTCAAGTCTACTTCCATTTCACCTGTCCTTTTGCAACCCCTCGATGTATGCCTTATCGACAGGCATTTCCCTGAAATGACATATTTTCCGAGGTTAACCGTGCCTCTTCCAAGTGTTCACCGAGATTCGAGGAACTCAAGGTGGACAAACTTTCCCGTACTTTTCATCTCGGAGTTATGTTTGCCCCGACCTGTTTCGGTAACTCGTCGAAAAATATGTTTTCGCCGGTGTTTTCCGATAAAAGGCACCTGACCCCGCACTCGCGCAGCTTTCCTTCGCGACGAGGCTGAAACTCGAAGACAGATGCTGCTGATATTCCGAGGAAGAAACGTCGTAAACAAGGAGAGATCTTATACTATTCCGTTTCTCCTCTCCTATCTTCAAGGTGTCTTTAGCGCTCTGTGAAACTTCACGGAGCCAATAAACGCCACGAATTCGATTCCCATTGACCCAATTTGCAGGAAAACGAACCGCGGCACGAGCCTTTTCTTCTTTTCGTTCGTTCGGAACTCGATTTTGCCATTGGCGATGTGTCAGGGTGAAAGGGAAAAATGAGAAATCGGCATTATGCACAGGGCAATCGTGTCGATTACAATGCATGATGTAGCGGTCGTTTGGGTTGAACTGTGTTGCGGTGATAGAGATATTTCCGATAACTCTCTTGCGTTTCGATATTGACGGGGTTGCAATTAAAGCAACGAATGCACCAGCTCTAATGTCCTGGGGGATGTAATTAATTTCCATTTAGACTTTTAGGTACGGACTTTAAATATTTATTTTAACCCTTTGAGGACGATGAACGCATACATATGATCTGAGAAAAAATCTGATTACAGTTCATGGACGCATATACTCACAGCTGAAGTTGAAATTGAAATATAACCGTTGAAATGTGTTTCTACAAACAGTAACTTATAATTTCTACACATTAATACTCTGACTTTCCAATAAAAAAGTGATTTTTGGTCGCCAAGTAAATGATTATTCCCCAATACTAAAAAAAAGTCACCGTCCGCAAAGGGTTAAAAATGATAACTAGACTGCGGATGTTTATGCAAATTTCGAGTTTCACAAATGCAGGTGAGACAGGAAAACCTATCTAGGGATTTATTGCAGTCAATAAATTTTACAACAAATACCATACTTTGGATATTTTAGATATATTTTTATATTATGTTCTTTTTGTATATTTTAGCTGTATTTAATTTGTCATAAATGCATAAAAATCCGCAGTATAACGATAACGATAGTAGTGAATCTCTGATAGCACCTCTTCGGGCTAAGGTGTCTGATCACAAGTGTCCGACTCTCTCCCTATTCTACTGCGAGGTGCATCTCTCCGTTCGTTTCTTGATAGTATATCTTCTGACCAACGATACTTACTGTGGGCTCGAGCAAAAAATACGTTTTTTGGACTGTGCATAGACAGTTTAAAAAAGGCGATTCGTGGCAGTAATTACTTAGACTTGAAAAGTTAAGTACATTTTCGAATTTAGAGAGAAAGCAGTTTCCAGCTTATATTAATTTTTTGTAAAAATCAAATTCGTACAAATTTTTCAACAAGTTTTCTTCTTGAGTCTTAATGAATCGTTAAAAAACACCCGCATATAATGTGTTAAGCAACTCAGGCCGAGTATACTGCTTGGATAGATTACCGGCATCTCTCTTTCTTTTTCACGATCCTACTTTACTGAATTGCACAAAATTAAATGAAAAGATTCAGTGAACAACCACAAAAATGAAAACATAAAATGCAGTTACATTGCCTTTATTCTATGCTCTTCCAAGGATTACCTTCTCCCATCTCAAAATCTCCTAAACCAGCGCAAATTGCAACAACTGCGCTCAAGCTTTACATTATGCATCGCGTCAACGGAAAATTACGTCGCACAGGAGACCCACCGATAATTATATTCTCACCCCGAAGAAAATAAAGCCTCGCCGCGTTGCCCGTCGCCAAAGAACGACAGGTCGGAGTAATTTGGAGAGGCGACGTTTATGGTTGCAAGCTCGCGGTGAAAGCAGCACGCGAGTAGACTGCACGGGCGACATAAACAACCCGTGGAATCGGGAAGCACGAAAAACGACAGAGAGTAATGCGATCCTCGCGTACGACCTTGATAATAGACAGCAACTGCCAGAGACAGTGTGCATGCAGGGGTACCTTACCTTCAAGGTGAAACCCTCGTGCCCTTTTGACTCGACACGCGACCACGACGATGGGACGATCAGAAAGTTGCACGGCGATGATGACGGATACAAATTCTCAGCGAGAGAAAACTTTGGCTCGCAAACTTGTTTTTTTTTTGGAGCCAACACGCGAGGGTAGTTTGGTGGTGCGATACGAATCTCATGGAAAAGAAACGTGGTCATATCTTGCAGGGAATTTCGTTGAAGTTTCAAGGGAAATCATTCCTTGGACGTTGTAAACTTTTTGTCGTTTAGAAGAGAAATTCAGGGGTTGATTAAGCTAGCGAGAATACGTGGTTGAAGGGTTTGAGGGATGATATTCTTCCTGGAGACCTAGGGGTGGAGATATTTTTAAAGGTAGGGAGGATTTTAGTTTTATGGAAAGATTTATGTTAAGATTTGCATTTTGGGAGAGAGAGGATAGATGAACGTTTTGAGAAACTGAAACTTTGTTCTTGTGGTATTCTCGAGGTATCGCCTCGAGGGTTAATGAAAAGCTTCATTAAAGTTGCGGCGATTGTGACAAAGAGGAATGTCCCGGTTTACTGCGCACTTGAAGGTGAGGCAGGCTAACACGCAACATCGTGACAGAAAGATTGAGAAACGACTAGGCGAACTCGACAAGGCTACGCGGAAAGAACAGAAACTCACGTTTCACGTTACTCTCACCTCAAACAGCCCATAATTCTCCAATCACTGAGAAGATTCCTTTCAACTCTATCTTGCAAATAATTACCACGATTCGACATAATTCACGGAAGAAAATCCACCTGGAGAACCTTTTAAAAATTCTATAACAAACAACCCCTTGACAAATCTTTAAATCAGCTTATTATCAACCACAATAAAATTCCACGTTTCTTCGCCTCAAGATCTCCACAAACTTTCTTCTGCAAAAGTCTCAACCCAACTCTAGCAAAAGCCACAAAAAAATTCAAAACCTTCCTTTGAATCCAAAGAGGCAAAAGCCTCGCGTGAATAAACGACTGGCGTGAATGAGACGGAATGAAATAAAAACAAAAATCCGTACGGTCAAGAGAGAAAGAGTAAGAGGCCGGAGGATGAATGAAGGCGTTCGTTTGAGGTTAAAGATTTAATCTTCCGTCGAGGAGCGTGCGTGACCGTGATGTGAGTCTCGAAAGGTGCATTAAGCTCTCCAGTTGACAGGGTGAAATGCATCGTATCGGTCGTGTGTTCCGTGTGTCTTAGAGATTCCAGGGGACCGGAAGTAAGGCCAGGTGGTAGCCAGTCGATATACATTTTAAGGCAGCAACGCCTCGTTAACACGCAACCTCGATGGAAACGAAGACAAAAGAGAAGATCTTATTGTTCTTCTTCTACACCCTTCTATTTTCTACTATCGTCTTTATTTTGATTTTATTGGTAACTGGTCCAAAAGGATCAAGCAGCCTGGAAAAACTGTCGTGTCTGAGTCGAAACTCCCTGGCCATCGTTGAAAGGAACTCATTTCGACTGTCTGGAGTACAAATCCAAATGGAATCCGATAATCCGTAGGGCGTATCGGTGCCAAGGTTACTCTTGATCTCTCTGGGATTGCTAGTCTCAAGAATTTTCAACTTCGACTAGAGATCTTCCCTGGAATTGGACCAATGGAAGAATTGCGAATGATGGAATTTAATTCGAGTTATTCCGATTGCTTCTAAGGTTGAAAATTACAAGATGAATCGATATTTGATGGAATTATTCTACTGATTTCTGATCAAAATCGTTTGATGGCGCGATGAAGGTTCTATGTCATTGCAGAAACAACGGTAGACTTTTCTGGAATTGGACCAATGGAAGAAGTGCAAATGATGGAATTTAATTCGAGTTATCCCGATTGCTTCTAAGGTTGAAAATGACAAGAGGAATTGATATTTGGAGGAATTATTCTACTGATTTCTGATCAAAATCGTTTGATGGTGCGATAAAGGTTCTATGTCCTTGAAGAAAAAACAGCAGACTTTTCTGGAATTGGACCGATGGAGGAAGTGCGAATGATGGAATTTAATTCGAGTTGTTCTGATTGCTTCTAAGGTTGAAAATGACAAGATGAATTGATATTTGGAGGAATTATTCTACTGATTTCTGATGAAGATCGTTTGATGACGCGATGAAGGTTCTATGTCCTTGCAGAAACAACGGCAGACAGTTTTAGATCCATTATCTTCCGGGACAATTATGAGGCCGTGTTTCTACGCGATCGCGCAGCTTCGAGGGACTATTAATTTCGATGTTAGACCAGGACGTTGAGAAACGTTCACGGTGGTTCTAGATCTGTCGACCAGGAAGAACGTTTTGCGAGGGTCCGCTTTAGGATCGTGTTGCTTTATTACGGCGAACATGACGCACAGCTGCTACCACTGAGCGCAAATCATTGGCTCCATTATTTTAAATTAATGAGAAACTTTCTAGACGTTCGCGACCGGTGAAATATCGAGCTGGACGGTTCAGAGATTAATACTTTTTTTCCGCTTCCACTTTGATCCATGAATCATTTGTAATTTGATGGATCTTGAATTACAAAATCCAACGGTATTAATTACACTATTACCGAAATTTTTAATAATTTCGTATGTCTTGACTTCATCCTATATTTTTTTAATATTGTGGTAATTCCACCGAACATCACATTTTAGGCTTTAAGTCAATAGAGCTGTGATATTTAACAGTAGAACTACCAAGCCAGTCAAAATGACTGGTTCCTAATTTAAAAAATTCTCCAATTTTGTAGAGGTGTCGTACAATAGATTTTCCCCATCAGTCTTATAAAAAATAAATTACTGAATCAACCATCATCTTTGCCTCTTGATACCTCTTCTATCAAAGTACTTATTTAATATATTTCAATAAGAAATGTAACGGTAGTTCTAGCGTCAAATATTAATTAGGAGAAATCTCTCGGAAGTGACGAGAATTTGAAGTCTGACTAATTAGGATGTAACATCCCTTAGTTTCGTACCAAGGATAATCTTAATCTTTAATCTTTCCGCATAAAATCTTCCGCTATCAACGAGGAAACTGAACTCCAAAACCTCGTGCTTAATGGCGGAATAATTAAGGTATACACATAAGTAAAATCGAGCAGTCGTAAATTCACAAGCGGAGCTTCATGTTTGTCACGTAGAGCCGTTTAAATCGGTCCGATAAGTCGACAGTGAGAAATGTACCGGCTATGTCAGCCTCGACTCTTAGACAGCGGATGCGTGCAAAACCGGAAGCATGGCAGGAGCGCATTTCAAGGCAACGGCGCGTATTTCAGGGTGAGCTTTGCAAACACGCAACTACCCCAGCCACGTGTACACTTCACCCTGTACGAATGACATGGGGAAACTTCGGGATACCATAGAAACCAGTACTTGCAATTTATCGAGGTGTCACGATGCACGATCGAAGGAAAAGCATTCCGTGAAAGTCATCCGCAGTGTGCTCTTTACTATTTCTCACATTTTCAAAATCCATGGCGATTAAAATAGACTTTGAAGGTAATTCTTAGTGTTTTTATATGAAAGTTTAAATTATTGATGATCCTTTGGTCGATGATCGATACTCTTGCATACCGTGATATAGGAAAATTGCAGAAGGTAGAATTGATAAGATTAGTTGGAATAGTTTTTTTTTTCGTGATAGAACATCAAAGTGCAAAAGTGTCTTAAGTATAGTTAGTGTGTTCCAAATTTTCTACAATGGTATGGTTCAATTATTTACATGAGACACTTCAGTATATCAGAAATTTATTTAGTTTCAATGTGATTAATATTTGTGAAAGGAATTACCAGTATTTTTAAATATCTTTAATCATTTTTACAATTGCCACAAATAAGTGAACGAATCCGTCGTTCAGGAGCATCCTGCAATAAGTAGATTTTTTTATCGAGCACAAAATCCGAGAAAGGAGTGCAAACTGCAATTGTACTCGGGCTGTTTCCGTGCTTTTCCGACGGCATTATATTTAGCATCCTATTGACAGAAAGTTACATCGCCCAAGTGCACATTCGAGAGGTGAATTGCAGTCCAGCCGCATGATTTGCTCGCGCGGGAAGTCCGAGAAGTGCAATTTCGAGATTTTCGAGATACCGTGAATAGCAGCTTTTCCGAAATATTATTCGGAAATGTATCCGAGCATCCCGGTAGTTGGTAGTTTCACATTGCACGATATTACGGCAGTTTTTCAGAGGCCTTCGCGTGCGAACACTCGCTCATCGATTCTAAGGATTGCAAGTATTTCGTTTCGCCTGCAATTAACAAGAAATCGCGAACTGCTTGCTTTTACGGGTCAGAGTAATTTTCTCGCTGAAATAAAAAGTGATTCGAATGAAATTGACACTCTGACGAAACTTTCTTGCGTTCTTGCACGAGCAAATTCATCCCCTTAATCGTGATTCAGTAAATTGACTGAGTTCTTGGATCTTTTTTTTTTTAAATCACTGTAACTTTAGAGTTATATTTAATTTTCCAACGATATTTTATCATGCTGACCAGCCCTTGTGAATCATATTTCAACGATGCACATGCAAGCACGATTATATTTTAATCCGTGGAAATTCGTCGAGCGCATTAGCGCGCGAAAGAGGCCGGGGTGGAGGCGAGGCAAAAAGTTGTATTTCATTAGCAGCTTTTTGCTCTTATAGAAACGGCTACGTAACAACGATACTTAATTAAAATTGTGAATATTAAAAGTACGGAAATATTCGTAATAAACGAGTTCTACGTAAAATCTTTGAGACTTTATACTCCTTTTTTTTGATCTTGTATTTTGGATGAGCGCAATTTTTTAGAACCTTTTAGAAAAATTGTCGGTGAAGGAAGGAAGTAAAAGCGAAAAACAATTTCTTTTGTTTCTCATCCTTGATATTACACTGCTCGGGAAAATATTGCGACTTTTTCAATAGGGAATAGTATAAATCTAAAATTCACCCTTCTCGAATATTAAAACTTGATAGCTTCGGATAATAATTAGGACAAAATTTACAATTTTATAATCAAGTTCCTGAAACTTCCTCCTTTGTATAAACAGTGTATTCTCCAATTTTCTGCAACCCCAATTTCCACAATTCAGACGTTCACCATCCCCTATATGATATACCAATCTCTCCCCAACGAATCCATCAAAATCTATACACCTCTCATCGATTGGCCTTCAAGACGATACTCCCCAAATACAATTGTCTAAAAAGCGCTAATCAAACGAAACACATGTGGAAATATGCGACAGCAATTTGCCACTTTTTACTCACGTAAATTCCTTGAACCCGCCCAACAATAGCGTGCAACGCCGCAAGGTAAAGTTGGCCGACTGAGAGAGAAAGAAATAGCAAGAAAAAGAGAAAGAGAGAGGGTGAGAGAGAGAGAAAAAAGGCGGTAGTCCATTATGTGGATCTATTTGTATTACGAAATCACTCTGTCAACACACGAAGCGAGGAATCGATGTCAGGGTTGCTTCGTCGTCCATGTCGTCCATCCGTGTGCTCGTACGTCGATAAATTCTTTTCCGCCGATTCAATCGTGACGATTTCGACGCGATTTCATCTCTTGCTGATTCACGGTGATAAATTTCGATCCTTTCAACGGTGGCTTGGTACTGCGGAGCAACATCGAGAAATAGGGATAAAATCGCGAAGGATAACCCAGGGAATCGTGATCGTCGTAAAAGTATCCCGCACGAAAAGGATATCTAACTTTCCGGCATGCGATTCGATCGAGATTCCGTTTCACGATAAAACCAAGACTTCCCTCGAAATGCAAAGTTTCCAGTAAAAAAAACAAGGAATTTTTTAAATACTTATATTCTTTTCTAAATTTGTCGTTGATATTTGTTCAAGAGTTTCTTTATTTTGGAATACTTTTTATTAGTTATTTATTAGAGAGATTGAATTATTGATAATTTTGCACGAACTTTATGACAGAGGGTGGAGAAAGTTAACAGTGTCTTAGGAGGAATAATGAGGAATCGTGAAAATACCGGGAGAAAGTAGAGAAATTTCAAGGACAGACTTAATAAATGGCTTTCCAACAAACGTCCTGAAATAAGCTCAACGATCGTCGTTTCTTTGTGCTCCCAGTAAAGATATACGTCAAATAAACGGCCGCGACGAATCGCGACTTCGTTTAACGAAATTACGAGCCTCCCTCTTTTCCAACCCCTCGATGCATACAAACGACCGTCCAGAGACAGACTGGCGCGACTTTCGAACGAAGAGGTTGGGCATCGAAGAAAGCTGATCGTTCTTCTCCCCCTTTTATACACAGGGTGGTCCAGCAACCCTATGTAATCTCTCAAAGAAGATAATTAATATTTCTCATTAATTCCGCCCGTCCTTTTGCCAGTAAAATCTATCAGAAAGCAAACAAATCAAAGAAAATTAATTGTGTTTTTCCATTATTCGATACAGAAAAATACAGGTTGGATTTTAACCCCTTAGCCTACAATAACGCGTGACCTTCGTGATAAATCGAGAATGAAAATTAGAAGCTTTCCAAAAGCTATTAAAATGGAAATATCACTCGGCCACAAGACAATGAAATTATTCCTGTGTAATTAAAATTGCAATCAATCACATAGAATACCAGAAATCAAAGAGAAAATTTTATTACGAGAATAAATATTGATTCGCTGCAGGCGAAGTCAAAATAAAAATCGTAAGGCAGGGGTTAAAAGTCCATAGACCGATTGGAAATAGAATGACTCTTTTATTTATTAAAAATACACATTTATTATTTTCTAAGCAAATAGGAAATTATTTTTAATTACTTTTGCAGACTACAACTTTTAAATGTCCACATTTCTGTTTTTTTTCGACAGTGGCTCTTGTTTGCAGGACAAATCATTGACCTTTGGACCATCCTTTGGTAATTGGTAGTAAAGTGAGTTTTTTCCAAACTAAAATGTCTCGTTAGAAAAATGTTATCCTGCAAATTCGATTTACTGGTTGAAAGGGAATCAGCCTGTTTCTAGTTGTGTCAGAATTGCAGAGCTACCATGTATATTGACACGGTATCGTAGCGAGGAATTCGAAGCGAAATTCTCATTACGCGTTCGAAAGTTTGGAAATGTTCCAAACGAAACTCCAGGGAACTTGTCTCTGCCCTAACAGGGCGGCACGGATGGTTTTCTGTTTTTCGTGCCGGATAGATTTGCAAAAGAGGAACGGGTTTGCCATTATGAAATTTTCGTGGATCTCGCGTCAGTTTGGCCGATATCCATTCTCGCTTCGATGGTATTTCCACGAAATTAAGCAAACCTCTTTCTCAATTTCCGGGGCAAATGCCGCTCTTTCAACGGTATATTTTTGTGTCCAATTACCGTGGCGATTTCCGAATGACGTTTCACTGTAAATGTCGTGGAAAATCGGTGGCACGCGTATCCCTGTTTGGTCACGCTTTTATCAAATACCCTTGAAAAACGTATTTACATTTTTCTCTTATTCCACCTACCCTTCTACTCTCTCCAATTTCATTCGTATACATCAACATAATTATCACAATCTAGTACAATTTTATTTTAACCCTTTGCGGTCCTATATCGAGCACTACGTAGTTTTTCACTTGATTTTATTTTCTGATAATTTAATATCGACTTTCCATTTTCATAATGATTTTCTAACACCACCAAAATATTCGTCAATACCTATAGTTATTGAAAAAAATTAATAATCAATGATAGAAAATATAAAATTAATTTTATTTAGCTCACATCAAAATTAACAAAATAATTCAAACCGCAAAGGGTTAACCTTTTGCCTTACGATATTTATTTTCACAACGTGCGTAATAACTCAAAATTAATTCCAGCAATAAAAGTCTCTCTCTGATCTTTAACATTTGGTGTAATCGATAGCAATATTAATATTATAGAAATAATTTAATCCTCTCACAATCGATCGATATTTTCAATTTAGTAGTTATTGGAAAACTTGTAAATTTCGTTTCCACTTATCGCATAGGCCAAGGGCTTAACAATCATCCTACACAAATCCTCAAAATGTTTTATCTCATAGAAAAACAATAATCATAGCAATATATAATTTACAAGATATATCCTATCTTACAAACTTTCTCAACAATCTTCCTAAAACTTATCCAGGAAGTTGCAGGTCTTCTCAGGAAACGCTTCCCCTCAATGAAAACGTCCAAGTAGTACAAACCATCCATAATCAGCCACTCTACCTCGGGATAAAGTACGAGCTGCGTTTCATGCACTCTATTCGCAATGGTAGGAGGTTAACAAAACAAAGTCCCCGTGCAGAGCTTACGTTACACGTTTTGCACGCACGAAACGCTTTCTCCGTGTTATCGCGTTGCGGCGGGTGAGGTTGTGTATCGATTGGCAGGTCTGACCTAACACTGACACACTTCACTTACCAAGTCTGACCTCCGTTCCGTATCGTGTATCGACCATTCCCATAATCTTAGGATTTATACAATTTATTGCGGCAACACTTTTGTTACTAGCCATTTTCAGGATTAGACTATACATGCTTATCCACGAATACAAAGTTGAACGATGCGTGTGCCTTCTGAACAGGATAAACGCGATCGGCTTTTATTATTGGCTTCTATACGGTGATCGTTACACTCTGTTCTCTTGATGGAAGAAAATGGATATTGGCGAAATTATACTTGCTTTACAGCCAACAAACGAGCAGCTTGAATTATTACCGTTGACGTTTTATTGAATAAAAGAGAACGATAAACGCGAGATTTCGATACACCGTGGAGGGAATATCGCTCGAATGTCTCATGGGACCGTGGTCGGCTCGTCGTTAACAATTTCACGATTGCTAGGTCGTTATCGTTGTCGATCTATCTCCTCGTTTAACCCTCAAACGTACCTTTTTTTTCGTGCCACTTGTACTTTTTAATAGGGTGTGTTATATTAGGCTACCCTTTTAATGGATCGTTGAACGGTTTCTATATTATTTCTTTTTTTTATATTTTCCAGCCCACTAACATGTGGTTCACCCA
This sequence comes from Cerceris rybyensis, assembly GCA_910591515.1. Classification (NCBI taxonomy): domain Eukaryota; kingdom Metazoa; phylum Arthropoda; class Insecta; order Hymenoptera; family Crabronidae; genus Cerceris; species Cerceris rybyensis. The sequence goes on along the minus strand of OU342801.1, from coordinate 3,185,633 downwards.
CAATGATGGAATCTTGGGGTCCTGGGAGGACTGGCACTCCTCCGCCCTCTCTGCCACCCCCGCCAGCTGGGAACAACAATGGTGGTGCAACGTCTGCAGCGACCGCAAACGTTGCACAGCCCAGCACCACCGCCCCAATTGCCAGCCCCGAGGGAGTCAGCGATGTAAGTTGGAAAAAAATTCACCCTCAAATTTACCTGCTATATTCTATCAAATAATACATTAATTCCCCATTGAATTCATATTCGTTCCAGTATCGAATTTTCACGGTGGAATTCTGTTTTTATCGGTCGATGGGTCGTACGAAATTCAATATTACACCGGTGAAAATAATTGGGACGAGAATTCTGAAAATCCCTCTATTTTGCTTTATGGTATTCCGTAATGTCATAACTTTTCCCTGGATCGTTAATTAGAAAGTCCTCACCCATGGGAGTATCGTGAATAATTACCCTGACAGGTAGATTTTAATATGGTGGAGTAATTATCCTTAGTCACACGTTTATTTCTAATTTAACATTTTAAAGAATTTGAAATTAAATCGACCGGTCACTTTGAACGATATTAATCAGCTCACACTAAGGGATGGAAATAACATTTCTTAAGTAGAATACTTAGTGTTCGTATATTCCGTTGGCAACGCTTAATCTAAATCGCAAAATTAATTAAAGTCGCCATAAGTATCCCGATTTCACCCTTTTCCTAAAAACGTCAAGCTCACGCGAAAACGCGCTTCGACGAACGTCGTTCGGCCGTAGTACTTCCAGGTGGCTTGTTACACGAAAATTGTTACATCGTGCAACACGAACGACAAGGTCACCGTTCGGAGGTCAACTTTTAATGGCGATGCGGAGGTCAAGCTGATATCGTATACATAAGTTATACAATTGGAACGTACATACGCTAGTACACATACGTTCAGTGGGATTGGGGATGAAACTACCCTCTTTCTCTCTCTATATCCAATTCGCTTACTCCTTTCAGTCGTTTCAATTTCACGAGCACTCACCACGGCTGTCCGTAATGGACGTCGGCCGTGTTATCGAGCCGAGTTAATAGGATCAGCGGAACCTAGCCAGAATGCCGTTCCCATGGGAATCCACAAATTTTAAAGACTCCCAAGTGTCCCTATTTACGGTGATGCTAACCCAAGGATATCGGTTTTGTGGCTCTCACTCTCTTTAACACGGCTATCCTTTTCTCATCACTTTTTGCATACTCTTACTATATTTCTCCCTTGTGAATTTAACGATTCACTCTCACGGATGAATTTTGTCCATCTTCACCTTCAACTATCACCTAACAAACATAAATTCCTCACTTGCAAACTAGTCTTTGGTCTTTTAGAGTCTTTTTGTCCTTTGGTGGTTTAGAGAAGGACACTTCATTTTTTTAGGTCTTTCAAAAGTGCAGTATTTGGGAGGGTCCAAACTCCTCATCCGGAGGAGCTGCGGAGGGTCCCTCTATAAATGTTCTCCCTCGTGAATTTAACAATTCACTCTCACGGATGAATTTTGTCCATCTTCACCTTCAACTATCACCTAACAAATATAAATTCCTCACTTGCAAACTAGTCTTTTGTCTTTTAGAGTCTTTTAGTCCTTTGGTGGTTTAGAGAAGGACACTTCATTTTTTTAGGTCTTTCAAAAGTGCAGTATTTGGGAGGGTATGAACTCCTCATCCGGAGGAGCTGCGGAGGGTCCCTCTATAAATGTTCTCCCTCGTGAATTTAACAATTCACTTTCACGGATGAATTTTACCAATCTTCACCCTCAACTATCGCCTAGCAAACATAAATCCCTAACTTGCAAAGTAGTCTTTGGTCTTTTAGTGTCTTTTAATCCTTTGGTGGTTTAGAGAAGGACATTTACTTTTTTTTAGGTCTCTCAAAAATCCGGTATTTGGGAGGGTCCGAACTCCTCATCCGGAGGAGCTGCGGAGGGTCCCTCTCGAAGTGTCTCGCATGCCGCGAGTTTAGACGCGATTTCGAGGAAGGTCGTAAAACCGGATACGGCGAGGGCGCCATGTCGCAGCCTTACCTGCAGCGTTTGTAAGTAGATTCTCTCTCTTCTACACCTCCTTAGCTCATGTCTATCCTAATCATTTTTTTTCCTTTTTTTTTTCTTCTTACGCTACTCTTGCGTCCTCGTATTTCGTGGATCGCCTTCTGACATTAGCTCGGAGCTTTCTGTGGAACTTACGTTACCATTTATGGCGAACGATACTTGTACACTGGGTACTCGTCGTTGAGATGGGGTAGTATATTTCTTCGACGACTTACGATCGACGGTGAAGTCGTAAATGATGGATTTTATAACTTGCTAGTATAAATATTACGATGTAGTGGAATTTTTCTTGAAAATGGAGAGGAATTTTCACAGAGAAAATTGGAGAACAGTCAATATGTAATTGGTGTAAATTTTCTTTCATGTGCTATCGTAAGTCGACGAAAGAATGTATGTCGTCGACGACCTGTACATGTATTTGTTTTTATGTCTACGTAAACACACACATCTATATGTATATTCATAAGAGTTGCATTGCTCGTGTTATTCTGTGTTTTTCGTGAAACGTGAGCCAGGGTTAAACCGGCAGCAGCAGTCGAAACGATATCCCTGGGACATGCCGAGGGGAAATGCGTGGTTGGGGGTCGTTGAATCGTAAATTTTTATTCCACCCCTATCGAGAGGGGTTGAACGCGAACCCATACTCCACACACGGGGCACGATTTTCGGCTGGAAATATTCGTACGTGCCTCGAAATTCGTCGATACCTGACCGTAGCTATGGTGAAATTACAATTAACGATATCGAGGATAACGATGATAATAACAATGATAATAATATATTGCATGCGATGTTTCGTGCCATGAGTGTTGACAGATAGTGACCGTATGGCCTTCCGTGTTTCGTGCAACGAATGAAAATCATTTTCGTGCAGAAGCTCGACTGTTAATTTCGCCATTTTCTACGAACTTTTGCCCAACCTAAAGTTCAATGACGAAACTATGTTCATCCTTCTCTCCATCTTTTTTACATAATCAATAACAATTTTTTAAATCAATCACGCAAGTAATATTCCCAATGTTGAGAAATACATTTTGAATGAAAAATATTGTTCACCATCTGTCAACCCTTATGAAGAATTATTTAAAATTAAATGTAACCGCGCGCTAAGTAGTGCCTCGGCAAAGGGGCGCAAGCTGGCGCCCGTTTACCGACAACTACCCCTATTTCTCGTTACTATCGACGTTAAGTTTCTCCTAGTTCCTTCGATCATCCCCCATCGGATCTCCGGTCATTATCGTGTCATTGAATTCCTCGTACTGTCAGGCTTAAATGTACCCAAGGTACAAACTGTCAATTCAAAATCAAACCTCAGAAACGTATTTTAGTAGCGGGCCGAGGGAGCGAACACGTCACCCTCGAGCGACGACCAGCGACAGTCGATAATCTGACCGAAGGTAAAACAGGATGGAGCAGACACCCTGCTCACCCTTGGTTTTCTTTAACCGACCGACCGCCGGCGAGTTTGCACCCCTTTAACAACTTACCAAGCGCTTGCGGCTTTCTCTTTTTTGTCATGAGCTTTCGTGAGATAACGTACCGTTGTCCGATTGAGCTTTCATAGGCCTGACTCGTTATCTTTTTCTTCCTTTTTTTTTTGATATTTTTCTTTCCTTTTTTCCCCCTACGTTTGTTCTTCTCTAATTTTGATACTGCCTAAAAGACACTTGTTGGAGATTTTCCATTTTATTTATTGACTTTGTAATAATGCAATTCAAACTGGTGTATCAAGGAACGACACTTTTATTCTCGTTAAATTCCTTTTTTACTTTGACAAACGAGCACAGTAGAGACGCTTGGTCAGCTACTTAGTACTCTAAGTTAGACCTTTCTTTTTTAAATTTTTATGAGGTTTTGTGCCGGAGATTCTTTTGTTTTTAAGTAAAAAGGCAAAGTAAAATTGTGGTTTTAGAACTTGGAAGTTTCTAGGATTCGTGAATAGATGGGTTGATTTTTTTTTAAGTTCCTTAGTCGTACTTAAAGGGGGTGGTTTCTGGTATCAGCGGATTAAAGGAGTAGTAAAGTTTGTACACAGTTTGTAACTTTTGAACAATTGAATTTATTTTCTTATATGTCTTACATTTTCAGTAATGTTACAATAAATAATATAATCGAGTGCACTAAGGCTGACCGAAGCTCCGGATGCATTTTTCTTAGTTCTGCTTTTCTCACACGGGGCAAAAATTGGCTGACCTCCACACGGCTTTCTTTTTTACTCTCCGATCACATTTTGCAATTTCCGGGTGCTCCTCGAAATCCCCGGAAGAAATATACGTATACGAAGGCAGAATCAACAAACTGACCATCGTAACATCATTGTACAAATCATCATCACGGCAATCCCCATATTATCTCTCTATTTCTCTCTGTCTTTCTCTCTATAAATATACATACATCAATATATATATATATAAACAAAGAATTATAAATAATACTATACATATATTACTCGATCGTAGCAATTACTGCATTGTCATCTTCAAGAATAATTACACGGTCTTTACGAACATTTAAACAAACTTTCTTTCACAGGTATGCAGCTTATAGTGCGGATTGAACTAACTCGTTTAACGAGACACACTATTTTAACGCTTTTAGATTGAGATATAGGCTCGGTTCTTGACCATTATTTTAGAGCCTCCTTACAATAAGACAGTTTAAAAGTATCGCTGTATTAATCTTTCACACGTAAAATAGTAATCATTCCAATAATCTACATTGTTGCCTCGTTAATATCGTAAGTAATATTAATATAGTTTTTGCGCGTTGTAAATTCGTGTCTGTAAGAGTTGTTCCGATCGATTTGCAATTTTAATTGTACGTAGAATTACGAGTAATTGATTAATTAAGAAATACTTGGAAAGATTTGTGATATGTGAAAATTAAGAAATTATTGTACATTGAGCTTATTTGATTTAATTACTTAGTATCCATCATTAAGGGAGTTATCATTGAACAGTTTGATTGTAATCGAGCCTGTATTTCACACGTATAGTTTTGTAATAACAATTGGTTTACGAAATATTATTAACATCAGACGTGGATGATTTCGATGATCGATATCGATTGTTCTTCTTCTAGCTACTAAACATTCGAAAATCTTTCCTGGCGTCGCGTCTGAAAGCGATTTGCAAAAATGGCGGACGTCCAAGGAGCGGAAGTCGCCATCCCTAAGCCAGATGGGACCAGATTCCATCAAACATAAAGTGAGTCGAGGAACAATACATTTACCTTATTAATTACTTCCATTTTGTTAACAATAGACTTCATTATTCTTTGTAGTTTATACTCCTCGAAAAAAATTTTTGAATACCACTTGCCCGTAAAATTAAAAATTCTTTTGATACAAAGAACAAAATGGACGAATTCTACCTAGACGTTTTTACATTGCAAAAATTTTCCATTATACAATTATTGATTTTACCATTGTTTCTTTTCTATGTGTGTTACAGTTCTCCTTGCAGGACAATGGATCCGCGAAATATTTCCAAGGAGCAATGCATACGCCGAATATGGGGGAAAAAGTTGCTCAGGTAAGTTGGTCGTGGATTTGCAAAGAATTTTTTCCCATTACAATCTAAATCCAAATTTATCGTGAAAATTATAACATAAATATCACTCACGAGATGATAAAACAAAGTTTAATAGGATTCCGGAATATTTACGGCCTTCGAAAATCTGGAAAATATGCACATCCCCTCGTTATCGTTTCCTTGAAAGTTTTCACGGAAAAACGTGATATTCTGGCGACAGCAGTGGACTTTTCTCTCAACCATTTTACATCGTTGAAATTTTAGTCTTCTCTACACTTTTTCCTGAATCTTATTCGCAAAGTGGCACCACCAACTTTTTTTTTACACCGTCGAAAAACTTTTAATCAGACTCCACCCATTCGTATCTTCATTTACCAGATTTAACATAACGTGCGAAAAGAAAAAATCATTGTGACTTTAATTTGCAACTAAACTTTCGATTTAGTTGGAAAATCGGTGAAAAGGAGATTTAAGTTTCCCTCATAAATGTTATGAGTTCTATCTTCACCAGGGTGAGAAGAAAAATGGATCTATCGTCCTTTAATAAGAAGGAAAACTTGGGAAGAAATTGATGCACGCATGTGGGGTGCCTCGATCTCAAATATTAAAAAGAGTTTACGGTCAAAGTTTACCTTGTTTCGTGAAATCTTGCGAATAGTTTTTTTTTTATCGGTGTTTCTTCTTCGACCCCTGTTACGCTCGAACTTTCTCGACACTGCAGAATGGTACGTGTTCTGTCGTGAAAGAAATGTCACGCTTATCTGCTCTCTGAAAAGTCTTCGCACTTCAGTCTGACACGAATTGTCCTATTCTACTGACGGCACGTTTGTCTGACGTTTAGTATTCCATTCTACTGACGTATGAATTTTCTAACACGATTTCCTCTGTTCTACTTGAACTGGAAGAAATTCCATTGGCTGTATTTCCTTTCTAAAATATAATATTAGTATTATATTAATAGTATTATTAATATAATAGTAGTATTATATTAACATTAAAACTACCGACGTTATGTCTATTAAAATGTAAATACTGAATGTCTACTGTAGAAAAAGTGAATTGAAGAGGTAGAAAAGACGATTAATTAATTAATTTAGGATTTATAAGATAGAAGTGTAATATTTAATTCACTATTACTCTAATAATTTAAATAACTTTTAGAAAAAGTTGGGACCGGCCTTTTGATCGGCTTGGTAGGTTTAGTGTTATTAGAATTATTAATAAAATTATTAATAGAGTTCTGTTTGCTGCAAGTTTCCGTGTATAGGCAGAGTTGCCGAATTATTATCCGGAAAATGGGTGGTTTTGCGGTAATTGATTATATAAAATATGTTGGCTACACGGAAAAGTTTATCAGATCGATGCAGCTCGGTAGGAAAATTGGTTGAGTTTCTCTGGTATTGTTGGCTTTATCGTAAACATTAATTCCTACTAATTAGAACGTAAAATGTAGGATAATTTTCTATATATGTTTCTTAATAGTTTCGTGGTTTTAATTTTGACCTAAAAAGATCACATACATCTGCAGAAGTGTACAACTTTAAAATAGGAATACCTTTTGCCAAAATGTGCTGACAGTAAAAGGAAAAAGAACGTTTGGAAGAGATTTTTTCCAGGAAAAGTTTCTCCATTTACAACACACTGCGACATCTTTTCATTCGCTTGGATGCCTTTACTTCCGTTCTGTTATTTTATTTCGGCCGTTGAAAAAATGCACGTGTTGTCCATGCCAAATTCCAAAGTCCGCATTGCTAGTGAAATTAACGATTCTTTTTCGATGATATTCCTTTGATTATATTTCACAGCTTTAGTTCGATTTCACAGAAGCTTTTGATATAAATTTATCAGGTGGTAATTAATCCTTATCGATTGAAAATTTTCCTAACGACGTTTCTATGTTTAGAACAGAACTTTCTAACAATACCTTAGCACGATACAGCCCTGTCTGGCGCCAATCTGTCTCCGCCGCAGTCTTGAGGGTGGGAATTCTCTGCAGAGTTGAATTTTCGCAAATAGACGATAACTTTACGCCAATATGTCTATTCCACGTGTCTCGAAGCCATAATTATTTTTTATTTATATTATATAATTAATACAACAGTCCAAAATTACCAATTATTGAAACGAAAAATTCTCTCTCTTAATTTGAAGAAAATAAATTAAGAAGAGGAACAAAAATAAGTATCTCAAGCACGTAGAAAATTACAGCAACCCTTAATCTCGAAGAAATTCAAAATTCCTCCAAGTTGTCCCAACGGAAATTGGAATTTTCCCGGAAAGTAGTTCGAAAGGGGGAAAAAAAAGCGAGTAACTTTTACGATGATCGATATTTCACGGTGTATGCTCGAAACTTGAGATAATTTATAACTCTTGAATCACGCCGAGAATACGAGAGAAAGAGGGGTCTCTTTGAGTCTTTCATACACACTCCTTGGGCATAGATTCCTAAGCAAGTTCTCATCGAAGTTTAAGTATCGACTTATGCTATGTACTTTCTCCCCCTCTTTTTTTTCTCTCTCATTCTCTCTTTTTCACTCTCATCGTTGCCATTCTTCTCGATGGAGGATGAATGAAGAGAATACCACTCGATCGTTCTTAGAAAGAGCTTTAAACAATTTTCCTCCACGAAATATCTAACGTGCTTTTAAACTCACGTGCTTATCAAAGAAGGTCGTAGAGGATCAAATGTCGCGAGCTTTCAACCCCACACGACTTTTTTACCTTCTTCAATCCGATCTTGGAAAAGTGTGAACGTCAACTTGCCAATAATCGCTTATAATCGATACTTCTTGCCGTCATTGTGAAACTTTCAACTTCTTTGTAACGTCGACGTACAGGGAAGAATCTAAAAAGGGTAGATTTATCAATGAGACAACTCTGAGACATTCAAAGCTCCAGACTTTCGAAGCATCTTGAAGTTAAGACGATTTCTGTATTTAAACTCGGTATTGTTCCCTTCTAATCTCTCTTCTTACACTGATAGGGGAAAGAGAACGTGTCGTTCTTAAAAGAGGATTATACAGTGACGATGAGAGAAACTGTAACTCTCGCAAATTAAAGTCTCATATCTCGAAATCCTCAGGGAAATTATCAATACTTACGGAACCAGAAACAACGAGGAAACAAAAGGAAACTTGGAATTCTGAAATTTGCTCTCGAATTCGTCTGACTGCACTACGACAAATTAGGTCGATCGAACGTACATTCCGATTTCACTGGAAACGTAAATAATTTATTTAAGACATCTGTCATTTTTATACCAGGTCATTGTAAAACGATGCCAATGTTCTAGAACTAGTCTATGCACTTTTTACATCGTACAAAGGCTAAAATGTAACGTAGGTTCGAGAGTATCATTTTCACAATGACGATAGCCGATCCATTGTTCGAGACAACTTTATTTTTAAGCGTTCGTGGTTTTGTTCCGCCAATAGTTCCTTCGTGTCCGCAGTTGAAATTGCATTTAGATTGGTTAGAGGCTTTTCCGCGCCTCGGCATTCAATCGCCGAAGCTGATGATCGCCGATGGCCGATGCTATTTACGTCGCAGGAACTCCTAGCTACCGATATCGATAACCGATATTGTACTTTTTTTTTATCTCTGCCTTAAACAATGTTGCAACGACGCCACGGAGAACTATTAACGCTGAATTAAAGCCACGTCTATTGTTGGCATTACAAAGAAATTCTTGTTCGCGGAACCATACTAAAGTGGTTAATCTACCGATGGAAATTGCTGCATTATCGTTTCGAATCGACTTTCCGAAGAGAACGGATCGCATTTTCACAATGGAAATTTTCCAAGGTAGTTGGAATAGAATCAAAATTCAAATATATAATCCGTTTATGCCAATCATATGGTGTTTTTTTTATTATAAGTATTTTTATATTTAATAAATTATATAATCTTAGGAAATGGTACTGAAAGTGGTGCTAAATGAAGTATTGCTAAATGTTAAACAAATTATAATGTTTCTAATATACGGTTATATAAATAAACAATATTGTTTAATTACATTTACAATTTTAAGATTGATTCTACGAGTAGCGAAAGTAAATGTATTCATTTCGCTTGCCAAGGAGAGCGACGACCTCGCCGTGTAATCAAAACAAAATCGGCGATCCTCGGCGGCCGCTCTCTGCAGGTGTCCGTCCTTTGATAATAACGAGTCGTTTCGATATTCGGCTTAATCCCAGTTCGTCCTCGACAGCCGACGAGTGAACATCGCTCCGTTTTCGAGTTTAATTATTAGTGTGTGTATAATATTTTTGAAGACGAGATTCAGTGCTACCAAATACCTCTCTTTTTGTGAGCTACACGCAGCTACGTAGCAATTCATCCCTGCAGTGGTATCAACCCTTACTTAGTGGTCGCATATCTTCTCTCAACCCCCAAAGCTCTTCCATTGTTGCCATCATATGTGTACTCTCAACTACCAGAGCAAAGAATCAACACGTTTCTGAGGTACATGCAATTTTTACTAGGATTTTAGTAGATTTGTTACAAGTGCGGTTACAAATATTATTTTTAATTAAATATAGCCACAAAGGGTTAAACGAAATTAAATTAATTCTTTGAGGGTGGAGATATTTTGGAATACTGAAAGATAGTAATTTATTTAGCGATTCAAAACCACGTTTTAATTAGAAAGTTAGATTATTAATGTATATAAATTATACATTGCTATTTGTGTAATCATATTTCAATAGTTTGAATTTTCAAATTTTTATTGGTATTGTATATGTATTACTTTGCGATAAATTATAACCAGATTTTTTCTCAGTCTTCAAAGTGTTAAAATATGAATAGATTATTTAAAAATTTTGTAAGGATACTTATAGTTTGCGTGGAAAGTAGAAATTACTTTTTGTTAACTTGAAAGTATATCTGGGAAGGACATCAGTCCTATCGATTTTACAGTTTCCATGAATTTTCATAAAAAAGTTCGTCACTTGGACGTTTGTATGCAGCCGAGTATTCTACTTAGCAAAAACTTGGACCGTTGATTTTCCTCAAAGCTTCCCGCAAGCTCTGCCTCGCGAAAGCCGCTTTACTGAAAGTCGAAGTCTTATCTTACATACACGATGATAACAGCTGACGACAAATAGCAAAGTTCGTGAGAAGGCTGTTTATGCTTATCGTACGTTCTCCGTGCTTTTTCGGGTAACCGAGTAGAGATACCGTTAGTTCGTATAATTACCGAGAGACGCAAGTAATTAGAGAGAATTCAGTGTTATCGGATGCACTGCAGATATTTAATATTATCGCAGTGCGTCAGATATTTCGTGGTAGTCTTGATACGAGAAGTTCATTCAAAAGGAGGATTTTGACGATATTTTTATAAATAGTATAATTTTAATAGGAGGTACAATATTTTTAAAAACATTTGACAAGGTAATCTACAATTAATAATAAAGCTAGAAACCATGCCAAATATTTTTGAAATCACCTCCACAATAAAAATATTAAATCCATTAAATTAAACAATTAAACTGTCAAATCTGAAATAATTGAGCGACGTAAGTAGGTCATATAAAAATATTAAAATCACGCATAGTACTTTCATAATTAAACTGCCCAAAAATCTATAATAATTCAACGACTCAAGTAATTCATATCAACGTCATTAAAATGACAAATAGAATTCTTTTTGCCAGCGATAAAAATATTAAAATCATTTGTACTACATCAATAATTAAACTGTCCAAATCTAAAACAATTCAACGACTCAAGTAGCTCATATCAACGTCATTAAAATTCAAATTAGAATCGCAATCAACGCAGCAACAATCAATCTCTCAATGTCTCGCAAAGTGACTCTATTTATTCCACTACCTCCAGGCGCCTTTAAATTAACCGAGCGTGCGAGACAGACATTGCATCCGATTTTCCTATAAAAAGTACCCCATGAAACACTTCACCAGACGTCCCACCGTTCTCCAACCGTTCAGGAATTCCAATAGCGGTCAGCTTGGCAGGGAAGAGCAATTAGTGAGAGTACGATACGAGCAACTATTGCTCTTCCGATATCTCGATAGCTTCAGTTGGAAAATCCACGATTCCGGCGAACCGTGGTTTCCATACAGCGACGATACCAACGGAGAGAAACCGGAAGTTCACCGAGGGTTGTTGGCGGTCTACCGAGGGTGCGCAATAGAAGACAGAGTCTAGGAGAATGCAAGATTCCGTCGGTAAGCAAGAGACAATAGGGGTGGTTGAAGACAGACGCAACTACACAAAGTAGAAGTGAGGGATGAAAAGAGAGGGTGCGACGAGAGAACGAAGACAGGAAATGTATTCCAGGATGAGTGAGAAAAGCAAGGGTGTATAGAGCGGAGTAAAAGAGACGGTCGTTGGCTAATGGAAGAGAACAGTAGGGGGTGAAATGCAAGAGGGTGAAGGATAGAAGAGACCAAAAGAGAGGAGTATATCCAACGGACATAGGTGCAAAAAGGAATACCAGCAGAGTGCAACGAAGGAAGAGGGACACCAGCAGAGGGTGAGGGTGGAAAAGAGAAGAGCATAGACCTTCGAGAGGGTAGGAAAAGGAGAAGAGAGGAGAGGGTGGTTACCGAATACACGCCGATAGAAGGCGCTACCGTCAGTGTCGCAGTATCCCCCGTCCTGCCCGGCAGGTTACACCGTCGCCACTCCGTCCACATCATCCCCAAAGGAACAGCGCACATGTAAACGGTGATAAAGCACTACGCGCACATAAACGACTGTCCCGTGCGAGAAAGCATCGCGAAACGTTCATCCGAATCGGCCCTAACGTTCGGTCCTTCCGTTGACGATCTCGTGAGACAATCGCGCGGATTTGTCCGTTTTCATAGAAGCACGAAGTAAGGAAATAAAAAGATGGATCGAGAGGGAGAGAAAATAAGAGATGGGAATTAAAGAAAGGATCGAGAGGATCAGAGGGTGAAAGAGATATTAGAGGAAAGAAGAAAGAGTACGTCCGGGAGTGACGATCGCTGATGACACTCGAGAGAATGGAGGGTGCTGTGTCGTAACATCCTGAATCGAGGGGTGTTCCTTGTCATTCGAGGAGACAAGAGGGATCGAAGGAGAGAGAGAGGAGAGAGAAAACCCTTCGTAGGTAGCCAACGATCTCTCTCGACTCACGGACCAGTGGATTCTTTGCTGGGTTGAGATAGGTCGTGGCAGGCCAAGGGGGCGAGTCGAGGCGCGAGATCGTCGATCGATTCGTCCCTGAGAGGGAGAACGAGGAAGAGAGATAGAGTTATGTAAAGAGAGAGAGAGAGAGAGAAAGAGATAAAGGAAAATCGTGAAACGTGGAAGAATCAGTGGTGATAGGCGTGAAAATCATCGACGTGATCGTGATGTGAATGTGCGCGTCGATGCACGAGCTATCCACGAAGAACCCTCTTTCACCCTCGATTTCACCCTCGTCCACGGGGAGCCTTCAATAAATATTTCCTCATTGAACCTTGAAATTTCTCGATCACTTCGTGAGAATTGGAAAAGAAACGATTAGTGAATTGCATGGAAAAAAATCGATATGAAACGAAGTCCAATGTTTCACCATGATGCTTCATCCCCCTCTGTGCGAGCTTCTTACGTGTCGTGCACTCACCCCACGTGCTTCTCGGGCGTTTACGTCGCCCATTGCAATCGCGTTACATCGCTCGATCAAAAGCAATGTCGACAAAATGGCGGCAAATTGTCTTTACTTGTCTTTTTAAGAGAGCTTTGCCCGTAGTTGGCCACGATCCGCCTAGAGAATCGTTAGAACTCGAGGGAAGGACGAACGATGTGCTAGATAACGGTCTATGGTTAACGTTAGAAATCGATAACCGCGCATAAAGTTGTCAGTGACCGTACATCGATGCTTACTGTGGCGTATAATAAATTGTGCCGTCAGAAAGCCGCTTAAAATCTACGTGTAAACGATTCTTTTGATCGTATCGTCCATCCCTCGGGTGAGAAAGCTTTTGATGGATTTTCAAAACAACTTTGGAGGGTCGTAGAAAAATGTGCAACTTTCAGCCGATCGTCGAACATCAACGCAGCACACGCAAATTTATACGAGCAGCTTGAACATGGTTTTTTATCGCAAAAGGAGCAGCACGCTTGGCGCAATTTGCCGGCTATAGCACACGACTACTTTCCTTCGTCTCGCAATTTCCCAACTTCTAATCGTCCCACCATTGTTCCTTCGATAGTCTCGAATTGTTTATTCTCATCTCGCGTCACTAATAAAGTTTCCCTTCGACACACAATGCGCCGCACGATTGCACGTCAGCCTATTGTTCGAGACGACAGAGTCTGACATCCTTGCTTATACTTGCGAAAAGTTTCTCCAAGTTGCGATTAATAATTTACATCTTAACTTGGAATACGAGGTGGCTGTAGGAGCGAAGTATTTGAGAGTGAGAATGAGAGAAAGAGAGTGAGAGAATGAAAAGAGGGTGAGAGAAAGAGAGAAATGGCTTGAGAAAGTTTTAGTTGAAATAGTAGCGCCAAGTAGATGCAACCGCGCTTTTGGATTCTGTAAGTAAACCGAGCATCTAATGCAGCGTGCCAAATGCATCTTGCAAAAAGTTTGCTTTCCTTTTACCAACAAAATCAATGGCCTCCATCCGAGGTGTGGGCCACCTGCCAAAATATCCCCTGACCCAGTAGAGACACCTCGGTTACGGTGGTGAGAAGCACGGAAGATGGGAAAGGGTGGGGTGAACAAGGAGCAAAAAAAAACCGACATATCCGGACTCCTTTCGTGCCGTATCTGGAATCGGCGCATTCTCAAAGTGACAAACAGTGCGACAAGAGCTCTTACATAAGGAAACGGTCTGTTTGTGCGGATTTCGTACGATATCGGAACTCAATGTGACGTTTAATATCCGAGAAATTGGCAAACGATTTGCTCGATAATGTCACTAGATTTCTACGGTATTATTTGTCTAAATTATTCTTCTATTTTGTTATTTACTTTCTCACCAAACGAGCTACCTCTTTCCTCCACCGTGTGCAATATTTCTCACAGCGTGGTGCACCGCTTCTGCAATTTATTTCGGAGTGATTTTCGGGGAAAGGATTAGTGACAAATTTAGAGTCTTCCTAAAAACGGAATATTGTGGTGTTGTAAATTTTCCTTCATGACAATAGCCTCTCAAAATTAATTATTTCTATTTTACGGCTACTCGCGGAATCGCACGGTTATAAGAATTTCAAAAAATCAATAGAACTCCTCGTGGAATTAATCGCTCGATTATTTACTTTTGTAGGACGATCAATTTACGTTAATTATACCTTCTTGAAGTTCATACCGCCGTACATTCTTCCCGGTATATCTTCGATCAAACAACGTTACAAGCTTATCACCATTAATCTCTCCCCTGCGACGATTACCAAGTAATTAATTCATTTCCGTACCTCTAATTAAATATCCTACTATCTCGATCATAAAAAGAAACATCAAAACCAACCAAACCTTCCATCACCAACGAGAACACCACGACGGTTACGAGGGAATCGTTTCTTAAACCATCACGAGACAAAAAAACAAATAGGAATCAATTAATATCCCGCGATTACCTCGCGATCAGGGCATTCGTGGCAATTACCATCGAAATAGTCGATGGAGAAACGGGCAGCCATTCGTCAATCAATTAACTCTCGCGCTTAATTCACACTTGACCCTATTCTCGCAATTATCGCCATTCGAAACGATCGAATAAGCTGCCGTAGGAACTTTTTGTCCATAGATCGAGGAATTTCTCTTCACCACGATCGATTTGACCATTTTTTTTTCACCCCCTTAGTATTATCATTGTTCCCAGCCGGAATTATTTTCTTCGTTTCTACGAAGCAACTCACGAAGGTCATAGCCATGGAGTGATCAATGACGGGCGTCCTTGTGTCGCAGTTCTAACACGAGAAACTAAACTATACCTTTGTGCCGGGTGTTTGTGAACCACGCGCACCCCAGGTAGAACACGTTAAGCCCTTCTGCGAGACTCGACGTCGTACATAGCTCCCTCTTTGCCCGTTTTACATTATTTCGCAGCTTAAGTTCCACTTTCGCGATAACCTCTGCACGACGCAGAATCGAACCGTAAAGAACGGCTAGGGTTGCACGCAGGAAACACAGTGGTGTAATGTCGTCAGGCAAATGGACGAAACAGGTTCTCCACGTGGAACTGTTTCACCATTAGGGGTGGACGACTGTCGAGCTTTGCGTGAGTACGATCGTTAAGGGTGGATAGTTGAGTGGATTTTGGAAATTGCTTTTCTAGTAATTAACGATAGAAGTACCGAGGTTCAATTTATTATAGATAATAATAGCAATGCTAAGTGCATACGCATTTTAGGTGTAACTATTTTGACTGATTGTGAAAGAATGATTATATTTTTTTTAAAGAAATACAAGAGATTGTAGAAATTTGCATATTTTTAGTCAATTGAAATGGTTGTTTGACTTTCAATTTGAATGTTTCGAGAAGTGGCAGAGTAGATCATTAATTCAGTAACTTATTTTTTATAAGATGAGTTAAGGAGTTGGTGATAATTATTTCAAATTGTACTTGCGTAAATGTCGACAGTTCACGGGTTGTATAAAATCGACTCTAGCGAGAAATTAAAGCTTAAATATTTTAAATCGATCAGGAAAGATTCTTAATTGATGGACAATTTGATATCGAGGGAAAACTCTAAAGGCTCCTCGTGGAAAGGACTCTCATTCCTTGGAAAAAAGCGATGAGAACGTGGAGTCGCAGGACTTCAGTGATGCTCGTGTCGTTAGAGCTAAAATCTTGTGTTCACAATTTTCCCATCAAGAATCCTCAACGAGGGTGAATCCTAGGAGGATACTGCGTCTCCCTAAGATGTGCAGAAAGACTCAAAAGCTTTTCTTACTTACTCGCCAGCTAGCAAAGCTATGATCACTGCTCAACTTGACAATAAGTAGCCGATACCTTGAAGAATTCCTACAGAACTCAACAGGGTTTAAAGTTCCAACATAAAATACACCCCTAAATGCGACGAAATCGCAGCTCATCCTAATAACTCAAAACAATTAAGATTTCCAAAAACAAACAATTCTCGTCAATTAACCAAAACTTACTCGCTCATTCAAGAAATATCAAAAGTTCCAAAACCATCGATTGAAAGAATTCACCATACAAAGAATTCCCAGTGAAGATTCAATATTACTTTGTCGAACGACAAATCCAATATCTTCGTCCTCGAAGAAGACGAAGGACTTGTCGAAGAGGAGACTCGAATAGACGAAGATCTGATTCATCGGCAAACGGCTGAATGACCTAAATGAGCGATGACGACGAAAGGGTGACCGACAGTGACCAGGAGTGGTCTCATAAGGGTTGCTGGGAAGACGAGAGCGAGAGGGGTACCGAGGGAGAGGCTGCTGACTCTTGTGAACTGGCGCCCCACAGTGCGATGAGCGCGGGGGCTGGCAGGGTCGACTCCCCCAGCCCCCAGGACATCAGGCTTCTCCACGATCTCGTCGAGGACCTTGCCAAGGAACAGGATGAGAAGATCAGGCCACGTGCCGAGCAGGTGAGACACTCGTCGCACTCCTGATTATATAATTGATTCGTTTCTCCTCGTCGACTTATAATTACATCTTAATTATAAAAATTCTTAATGATCTCTCTAACGTGGAGTTACGATGGTGAAAGAAATTTGATTTTGTTGATATTCGTATTGAATTTCAAATGAATCTTAAGTCCTGGAGCTTTGAAATTTTTCATGTCGAAGAAGAATATTTGTTATGCTTCTTTGGGGTTTGGACTAAAGGGAATATTAACACTTTACCGACCGGTATTTTTTAACATCCTACCCACTTCTGAAAATTGCAAAATTTCTTCACTGAGTCCTTGGCACAGTTAACCGCAATGAAAAATAATAATTTATTAATTGCCGTAGCGACCAATTAATGAGTTAAAAGTCCAAAAGTGTTTGGCCCGAAAAGCCGGTTAATCGGCTACCGGTCGGTAAAGTGTTAATTGGGATAAAAGTTAGAGTGTTTTTGGAAAGATTAGGAATTTATTATTCGATGATGTAGGATGTTTTGCTTCACTCCTGAAGCTTTTAGAAATTTCACATCTGTTTGATATTCTCGGACAACCTTGGGAAAGGTTGCCTCCAGCATCTAAAAATACTTGCGTCCTTCCACTTTGTTGTACGGCGTGTAGGTACTCTATGGAAAGAAAAAAAAACAACGGAAAAGTAGGAGTATAAAATATACACCTGTCCCTCAATTTCTCACCTTTCGCGGCACCGAGATAGTGCACAAACCGTCCTCACTTTTTGACCCACCGAGCGTCAAATTCGTTCAACTTTCACGACGTCAGGTACCTCAGGCAAAAGTTCAACTCGAGTCTCAGAAAAGTTCCATTAACACTGAAGATTCGTTGGAAGAGCGATGAGAGAAGCTTCTCGCGAAGAACACTCCTCCTTTCCTTCTTCTCCAGGCGCGTTAACTTCCTTTTTTCCACCTGCTTTAAACTTCGCAAAGCCTTCTCGTGAATTTACCGACTCGCGTTAACATCTGTCCGTTAGACGAGCGATAAGATACCTCTCGTTTAAGTGAGAAACCAGAGGATAAACCAACGTTACAATTCAAAACAATCCTCTTCCTTTTGACTCCATAGATTCTTGCAAAAAAAAGTATAATCTAAATCATTTTTCTTCAATGATCTATCGTACAATTTATCCAAGGATCGTCTGGATGAAAGTTAACGATGGAGAGGAGAAGGAGTGTCTTCTTTCCTTGATATTTTATCGCATCGTCGCATATTTCAATTGGGTTAACGTTTGCCACTGTAGATTTACGATAGTCGTGTAAGGTCAGGACGACCTAGATCGCCAATCGGTTGATTCATGTGTTTTAACAGCGTCGACAGGAGAACAGGTACTGTCGTTGATACTGTAGGGTTAATTTAGCCGTGGCTCGTT
Organism: Cerceris rybyensis; assembly: GCA_910591515.1. Classification (NCBI taxonomy): domain Eukaryota; kingdom Metazoa; phylum Arthropoda; class Insecta; order Hymenoptera; family Crabronidae; genus Cerceris; species Cerceris rybyensis. Next base: position 3,167,092 of record OU342801.1, on the reverse strand, counting down.
GAAATTTACAATGAAAATTAAAGGGAACGAGATACGAGCTTAATTCGTACTCCTTAACGAGAAAGATAATTGCGTCTGGTTTATTGATTCTATTGAGAGTCGACAATAGGATTACAATTTTGTCTAATTCGATATAATTAATTAAGATATTAATTGAAAGGGGAAATGGGTGGGTAAAAAAGTATAAAAGACGAGAAAACATGAATAGTTTGAATGAAAAATTACATATCACGCATGGTCTCTCGTGCATGTAGGACAGATCATTTGTCAAAAGAGGCCGCGAAGAGAGGAGAAAAGAAGAGAGGGATTGTTCGTTCGTTTTCTCCTTAATTTATCCCGAATGAAAATCCTCGTGCGTGAATACAGTAAAAAAAAAAATAGGAACAAAAGGCTTTGTTCGCTGAGATGCATCAACTAGAAGTGTAAGTTGGCACGACACAAAATCTCAAATAAGGACAACCTCCTCGAGTTTTCCAGCATCTAGGACGGATCGTTTGTCTCTAGAAGCTCTAAGAGGTGACGGAGAAAAGGAGAAAAGCCAAAGTCGAAGGAAAGATTGCACAACCGTGTATCACGATAATTGGAAAGCCAATCTCCTCAACCCGGTTCTCTCTTACTAATTAGTCCCTGAAAAATTCGCATACCACTCGATTCCACCTACGAATCCTCCTCGCTCAACACAAAACATCTCCCTACCTCTTAAAAACAACTATAATCTCTACCAGCAGAAACAACGTGAAACTGCCAAATGAAAAGTGCTTCCACGACATCCATCGACGAAACATTGCCAAAGAAATATCTCCGTTCGAATCAAAATCGAAACTCGGTCACCAAGAAACTCGCCAAGAAATCAGAAGAAGAAAAAAAACAGACAAAGGACCATCAGAATCCTCTTAGAATCCAGAAACACTGGAGAATTATTGGCACAACGAAAAATCTAAAATACAAGTAGAATCGGTCAGTCCATAGTCAGACTATCGGTGCATCTAGGACACCTCGTTCTTGGAAAGGTCGAAGAGCAACGGGGAAAGGTCGATGAAAGAAGGACGGTGGAGCGGTGGTGGCGGCTGTGGTCTACGTAGAGAAAGTAGAGAGGTCGAAGGGTAACGTGGCTGCGGAACCACTTGGCGCGACTGCACGAGTATGCAAGCTGAAAATGCCAGCCTCTGTAGGACATCGCGCCCATCCCTCGCGCAGAATCTACCTTGCGCTGCACAGGCGCAAACTCGTCCGGACGTGTTGCGAGCGCCCACGACTAGCTGTATCGCGAATCAATAAGCGTGAGCACAGGTGGGTCGTCGTCGTTGTCGTCGTCGTCGTCGTCGTCGTCGGTGGCACGGCACGACGCGGCGTTTCTGGCGGCACGGCGCGCATCAGAGAGAAAGCAATCGGTTGACGAGATAGAAAGAGAGAGAACAAAACGCGGACTTTGATAGGAAAATCACCATAAATGCGCGGGTGAACGATAAAGTGTGATAACGAACGTTGAGAAAACAGAAGAGGGAAAAAATTCACCAGCTGAAAACGAAGCTGACAGAGCGGACGGAACGAGAACGGAGCAGAGTCGGAGCTTGCGGAAGAGCCAAGAGCACCGGACAGGGGATCGGAGGGTGCGGGAATTGGCGCGTACAGGGGTGAAAATCGAGGGAGAGGAGGAAGTGGAGGTGAAGAAGGAGAGAATGTCTACCGTGAGAGGAGTCCAGACGACCCGGAGCCTCGGACGCACCCGATGCACCGTGCCCTCGTTCCTACCTTGAAACTCTCGCCTCGTCCATGAACGGCCGGGTTCGCTGCGCAAGATGAGATATCCTGAACGTTGCAGCTGCTCGCGGGATTATCTCGACGTACGTTGACTCACCGGAGTCTGAAGCACGCGCTTTCGTTGTGCCACAAGGAAGAAAGATCACGAGAGATTCTCTAAACGTGTTACCCTCGAGTGACGATAGTTTTTTATTTTGGTGGAATTTCAATTTAGATTGTAAAACGGAGACAGTGTTTGGGGGTAGGTTCGATGGTAGATCGGATATCTACTGGTGGACTTTAACGACATGGACTCGTCGAGAAACGTTCCCGCGTCGTCCGTCCAGCAAAACAGTCGGGGGGATCGCGGAGTAACGAGGTTGATTAGCGCGGGAGTTTAGTGGAAAAGTTTTCAATCCATCCAAGTGTATTTTTTTTTTAAATTAACGAGCAGCTATTCGAAAGGTAGAGATTGATTCTGACTGTTTGTTTCTCTTTTTTGTCGTTTCTAATGAAGGAAATGCCAGTGATGCGGCACGATCGAACGATAAAAGAGGAAAGGTCGAGACGGATTTGTTCGTTCGCGTAGGCAGTTCTGTTGAAGTCCCACGAGAAAGAGGGACTCTCGGTCACTCGCGTGAGAGTTATTGAGAATTCCGTCACGTCGTAACGGAAGCTGGGAAGCGAGAAGGGAAAGGCCACCTCGAAGACGGATCGATCGTCGTTTTGTTGGAATTCGTTCGTATTGGAAGAAGCTCCCGCGTAAAGGAGAAACAAGGGCTAAGATATCTGCCGGGACCGGAAGAGTCCGTCGAAAGTGCAAACGTGTCGTTTCGATGCGACAGGAAGTTGAAGTATTGGCGAACGATCGCCTTAGTAACGATGGAATCTCGCGCATCCGTCGACGATTCCTTAGTATTAACTCGTGCCAAATCCATCGACGGCTCTGCCGATAGTGGACCTGTGCTTTTCACTTGTAATCGACGGATATCGGGTCGCACGAGAAGACACTGAAGTATTTGTACCTGCAGTAAAGACAAAAGAAACACAAAGAGACAAGTGTTAAACGCATTTCGGTCTCTTGAATTGCCAATAATAGAGGGAGCCCTTTGTAACACGCTGATCTTTGTGTCCCGTTGATTAATTGATCGATTAAATTGATTCGTTGACAAACTTCGGATCCCGGTTGTTGTTGCCGTTGCATTGTCACGTTGTTGTTCCACTGGAGAGATTCGAGAGGAAGGAAACGGAAGGAGGGAGAAGTTGAGAAGAAGAAAGAGAAGAAGGAACGCGCACGGTGCCTCTTTATATTTTTTTCCAATATCGTACTTGCGCATTGCGCAATATTTCCGTGAAAGAGAGGAAGCTGAAAACGGGGAAAGAGTGGGGAGGAAAAGGAAAGGGAAAATAGTTAGAGAGAGAAAGAGGGTGAGAGACAAGATTTAAGGGAAGAAACGAGAGAGGGATGCTGAGAGATGCATGAGAAGAAAGAGGGTTGAAAAAGGAGGTAGAAGAATATTACATCAAAATTGGTGATCGAGACTGACATTCAGAAAGTTACTTTTTCCCGACTGAGACTGTCGTCGTGTTCCATCCATTACGTATTACTAATTACTAATTATTGCTAATCACGTTAACCGTTAATCGAACCTTCGTTGAGATCGAGGAGGGTGATTAAGTTTAAGTCAACGACCCTTTTACATTTTATACCGATGTTTTAAGAGGAATTAAGCGGAGAATACAAATGATTTTACGGGCCATTCGATGAAACGGTAATATCGAGAGACGATCCGCGCACGTGCGATCGATCGGTGACCGATTTTTACGAGATTTAACTCGCAAGTCACTCGAAGAACGTCGTCGTCTTACGATTAATTAAATAAAATAAAGTAATAATAAGATAACACTCTTCGAGATTGTTTGCGATTATACGATGGCACAAATCTACATAAGCTAAGAAGCTAAAGAGGAAACGCGCACACTTCCGATCGAATAAGCACGATATTAACGCGCACGAACCAAGCACAAAACATCAAAGATCCACGATCGTCGTCTAGTGATCGTGTGTTCGATTTAAGATTTCACATTTAACAAATAAAGCACCAAAAAAAACAAAAAAAAATACAAAAATAAGCGCAAGAGGAGGAGTAACACCAACGCAACAAATAATAATAAAAAAAACAGCAAACACATTAACGATACGCTCCCGTCGAGCACAACAGCGAGAGAGTTACGCAACAGCAACTTTACCCAACTGTCTTTCAAAGCGTCGAAGTATTAGCGTAGAAAAATTTTTTGTATTTACCCTCCGAGAGGAGTCAACGACTCGTGATAGCACAAGGAAGAAGAAACCAGATACAGTGATCGATTATCAACGGAAATCGGAGAACAAGCTTTCCTCCTCGAACTTTCAAGCGGAAGGAGAAACAAGAACAAAGAAGAGTAGAAGGAGGAGGAAGAAAATCCTGATTAATAGGTCACCGTATACTTCGCCAAAATTCAGCTGTTCAAGGAAAAACTGTCGAAGTCCCAGCCTCCGGGATTGTCCTCGAGGGAAGAGCAGATAGCACTGAGATCGGTGAAAGGTCAATTGGATTCGGCAACCAGGCCGACCAATCGTCTACCGCCTCCGGTAGTGATAAGAAGAAAGCAGATACCGCTCAAGTCAGCCTCGGCCAAACAACCTGACTCGAGTGTCGCCGACTCTAGTGTCTCCGACGAGGGTCCTCGATCGGCCAAAGAAGAATCGAACGGTATCCTCGCCGACGAGAATTCGGAGAGTTCTTTACCACGCGGCACATCGAAACACAGGGAGAAATTCTCCTGGGCATCGAGCGAAAACGAGAAAACGAAATCTCAGCAGCACGAGGCTCGTCGGAAGTGGGGATTCCTCTCAAAATCAGCCTCGAGCAACGGAGCGGGTGCGAGGGTTTTCACGGAGGCTGGAACGACTTCGACCAGTTCTTCGTCCTACGAGCGTGACCTTTACGGTATTCCGGGTCGTGCCGGTGATATTGGTACTTCCACGGAATCAAGAAGAGACCCCGGTACTTCCGGTCGTTTCACGAAAGTTAGTGCAAGTACATCTTCAGATTTTCAAGAAGAGAGTGAATTATCATCTGAGGAAAGAGACGCTCTGATAGAAGGAACAAGGACACCATTGACAGTCTGTAGAAACAGAATTTCCAAGTTTGGAGCTAGGAGAAGAATAGTAGCTGCATCTACGTCAAAGGATTACTTCCTCGCTGGTGATCGTTTGCTAGGTCTTCGAGAAAACTCGTCCACCTCATCCTCGTCAACGGTAAAATCACCTGGTGAAGAAATACGTGTTGGCGAGGATCTTCGCAACGATAATAAGGAATCTCTTCCCGTCGAACCGTCCAGCTCGTCAGGGAAAGCTACTTCTGCACCGACGTCTCTTTCTCTCGGTAGGAAGATCACTTCTTGGACGAAGGAGAGCAAGGATCTTCTGGTGAAGTCGGTATCGTCGGCAAACACGCTCGCCCCGACGACGATGACCTGCATAAAGTCCCCTCGAGCGATGTCGGAGCATCTCTTGGGGCAACTCGATGTCCCTGTAACACCTGCGGTCCTCGGTGCCCTTCGGGTCAAAGGTGGATCGCTGAAGGAGGGTGAGAGATCCGAGAGAGTGACCGATGTACCCCGACAGAGATGGAGCAGCGTCAGGGTCAAGGGTGGTAGCACCAAGAGTCTCTTACTGGAGAACGGAGGACCGCAAGCCGCGCCGCTCAAGGGTGCTCTTAGGAAAGAGGTATTCTTAGTACCTGATTAAGATGTTTACCGCATTAATTAAGGCCCACTTCGCCTTTTCTGGAACGAACCTTGCAACTCGACACTCGCGGATCCAAGCGATCTTGAACTCTATCGTTGGTACCCCTTCACTCTTGGTCCCTTTTTTTTCGCTACATCATCCAATGTTCTTGTCGACTTGACAATGCTCTAATTTCGTTCATCATTCTTTTCTATCTTCGATATACACAGAGAACCATCGAGAAAACAGATCTGGACTACGATCTGTTTCCAATTAACGTCAATCCATGTCGTTTTTTTTTTCGCTTCACGAGAGCAATGTTTCTCGAGAGTTTGACGTGTTAGGAGTGAGAATATTTTTCCACGGAACAACCTCTTCCCACGGAGTATTTGCCGCGTTAATTAATTCCTGATAAATGTCAATGACACTCGGATAAAAGTAAAATTCAGTAACCACTTCGTCGTTTCTCTCTACCTTGTGAAAAAAAAGAGTTTAAACATCATCGATATCGTTTTCTCTGTGATATCATGGTAAACCAATTGGAGTTGGAATTCTCTTCGGTTTCGCTGAAGTTCCAACTGCAAAGAAGGATCGATTTTCTTTGATGTTCCGCCCAATATACCCTCGATTACCGGCACACCCTAATTGGATAACTTTCCATTTTAGCGCATCGACGACCGATAGATATACTTTGTCGTTAGAACAGAACGAGGGAACTCCGTTTAATCGAGCGAGAGAACCTTATCGTCTTCCTCTACCACGTAATCGATTGCAATTTCTACGATTTCCCCATAATACCTGCGCTCAGCCACGTGCCACGGTGAACCTTAAAATTTATTTGGCAGGTAGATATCACAAGGAACGTTACGAGGGCTGCATTGTTTTCTCTGGAAACACCATTGACGACTTCATTTTCTACGCGCCGGTTATGGCGAAGAGAATAAATATGCATTTCCATCGACTCCCACCGACAGTGGTCGTATTAGAGCTATTTCGAGAACTCGTGCGCGCTTGCATGGGAGAGATGCATTCTGTTAAACTACTATCTCACTTGAAAACATTATGCATTTTCCAACTTATTCGTGTTTTTCCTTATTTTCTGCGATTATTTCGAGTCGCTATAAATCAATGGTAATTCTCGGGATATAATTCAGCATGGAATTTCAACATTTCTGTCTCCGTTGATTCTGTTTGTGCGAAGCTTTTATGGAAATTATTATAAATTGTGAGTGTGGCAAATCTAATTGGGGGCGATCGATGAGTTTACTGCCAAATTGAGGATGTATGAGTAATGCGACGATTGTCGTTAATTTAATTTAATGTGAAAGATGCAATTGCATGTATTGAGGGTGAAGAAAGAAAGAAGGTGACTGTATGCAGTTGTTGAGAAATTAATTTAGCCGATGCATTCTCTTTTGCCTCGTGAGACTTGCAGCGAAAGGCGTGAATTAATGCACGGAAACTTTATTACAATGCAGCATGGCATTCAGAGGCAAAGAACTACTCGAGTTTTCTTTCTCATCGCGTTGAAAACGAATACGAGAAGTACTTTATAGTTCTGGATACGATCAAAGAACTCGTTCCACGTTACAACAGTGTTTCGTGTTTTAATTCATTTTCTTTTACATTTGTCTCCGGTATGTGCCATTTCCTTGAGGATTTTAGCATTTATTTCTCCCTTATATTTGCTGGAATGTCTTATAAGTCGATATGTAGGGTATGATCTAGATATTCGACGGATTTATTAATCCTTAGAGATCGTACATCTGGTCTCAGCCACAGTATAAGTTATATAAGTTTACTATTACATCGTTTAATATTAAAATGAAAAATGCAACTGAACAATATTACATATTTATATGATGCAATTTGCAAATATACTTCTTTGTACAGTGTAGTGTTATTATCATAAAATAATTTGTAAAATCACAAAAAAAAATACTTGCTCTATTGCCACCCACAAATTTTCGGCCATTTTGGGTAACGTTGCCCCTTTGAGAATTGTTTATACATATTTAAATGTTCATAATACTATAGTAATATGCAAAATCATATTTAGGAGGATTTTTCGAATCAATTTATGCAAGAAAGTAGACGTCCAGGAGAAATTCTAATGATAGGAGGTGATCAAGTAGACATTTTTCTAATATAGTTTGTTTCACAAGTATAAATTTATTCATAAATAAGTTATTACATGTAGATTATTTTACAAATACATTTTATGTTAATGAGTTACACTTTGACAATAACGCTACGTTAAACAAAGCACAATATTTGTAATATTTAGTTATATAAATGAACAATATTGTTTAATTCCATTTAAAATTGTAAGATTAATACTATGAGCAACGACAGTTCCGCTTCACTGGGCAAAAGGTACGGTAACCGCTGCGTGTTATCAAAATAAAATCGGCGATCCTCGGAGGCCGCTCTCTGCAGGTGGCCGACCTTTAACAATAACAAGCCGTTTCGATATTCGTCTCGATAGCAGTCTGTCCTTGTCAGCCGACGAGTAATCATTGCTCCGTGATCGTGTTTAATTATTTTCATCTATTAGTGCGCGTATAATATTTTCGAAAATGTGTTTCGAAATCATCAAATACCTCCCTCTTTGTGGGCTACTTGGTACTTCATCCCTACAGTAGCGTCAACCCTTAGTTTGTGGTCGTACATCTGGTGTCAGCCACAAAACTTTCACCATTGCCATCATATGTCAACTCTCAGCTACCAGAGCATAGAATCAACACATTTCTGAAGTACGTTCAATTTTTACATAGATTTTTAATAACATTTTGTCCTCAATGAAACACGACCACAAAGAATTAAACTGTTCTTCCCTTGAAATCATAAAAAAAATCATGTAGCACCAACTCATTATTAAATTTGAAGTTTTCCATTAAATATTACTCAAAAATAGTGGCAGAAAGGATACAAAGAAGTCTCTCAGACTTCAGAACTACCACTTCGTTAATTATTTTCCTATCTTTGATGTGCCTAGATATGAATCAGCCCTTAATCCGACAACTCTCAAACAAACTTAATCTCCCCTAATTGAAATTATTTCAAAAGCTCTTCTCCATGTCGTGCAACCGTTCACGAATATTTTGCACTTTAATTTCCCAACGTCCTTGATATTCACGTCGCAGAAAAAAAAAACACATTTTGTGCGCGCGGAATGTTCTCCATGCATGATCGCAGTTTAATTCGAATAATACCTAGATAGAAGTATTTCCAACGTGAACATATACATTTACAAATGACGTGCAGAAATTACGAAGAATTTCACGAACATTCGCATCCTCGTGTCGCGGTTTTTAGGTTAACGTTCGCGTACAGTGCGATGGCACCGAGCGTGTTTCTAGGAAGGATTTAATCTGTATACACGTCAGGTTTCTGCCTTTCGTCCGAAAATGGGACATGCACATGTGGGTCATATTTATGGATTTACATGCCTGAACACACATCGAACACCGTCCCATGGGTTACGTCGTGATAATTGTCCTGAATCGCAAACAGGAAGCAATCTCTTTCCTCCCCTATTTCATCTTGTTTCCATAATACAGTGAATTTCCAAAGGCAATCATTCGTAGTCGACTAGTAAATAATTTATGAAACATGTTCAATTTTTCAAAGTATCTTCGTACGGGAAATTAACAGAGAAAATTGAAATTCTCTGGAAACCTAGACTTTAGAAGAGAAGGCTCAATATAATACCAGCAAAGAAATTAATTCCCTTGAATGTACTTTGCGTTTAGAAACGAAAGGCAGTACTTAATTATCCAGAGGGGTTGTAATACTCATCAACTAATTCCTCCTTTGTATCGGACAGCTTTGCGTGCTACGTAGTCGGAAAATACGCTTGCCTCTTTCATATCGATTCGCAGGAGAAAAGTACGTAATAACCGAGCAAGTAGAATGAGAAACCACGATGGAAAATTCTTCCTACTACCACTTTCGATCCGCTTTCCTCCAAATCGATTCTTCTCCTCTCTCAACCCTCTATTCACCCTCTTTTTTCACATTCACCCCATACAATCCCTCTCAATAGTCGTAATTCATTTCCTTTATCGAGGTTTCCACTCTTCGTTGTCCGTGCAACGTCAAAACAGATCAGCGAGCATTTTGTCGTAGAAAAATGTCAGAGTATAAGTGCCCTCATATAGGATGACCTTTCGCGAAAAGTCGTACGATCGATGCATTATGAGATTAACGTCGTAGAATGGCGAATCGACTGACGATCCGTTGTGGCGAGGTGAAAATATCACCCCTTAGTCGTAAATTCATCCCCACCTCGTGACAATCTTCCGCGAATTATTCCCGTGGAACAAGCTGGAATATTCGCCAGAGGGAAAATATGAGAAGCAGAGACATCGTCTCGAAATATCGTCGGTATTTAAGAGTTGCTTTGTGCTGTCATTGAGCGTCGAAATGATTCAACGTTTTCCCTCACGCAATACGCATTTGCTGTTTAATCGTGGTTTTTTTTCACAAGCTCGTTCTATTTCTGTTTTTTTTACGATGGCCTCCCTCATTACGAAGCGGCAGAGGGTGATTCTTGGTGGAATTAATGCCTCGACGACGGCCAATGCTTGGGTGAAGTACGAACTAACGTATTTGCTCTCTCTTTCTCTCTCTCAACAGAGAAACACTCCTCGACTGTGAAATACGATGTTATTTGTTTTTTCTTTTAGCTTTTGAGCTGTGTTTGTTGAAAAATTAACGAAATTGCGAGACGGTAGTTGGAGTTTTTATTGGGCCATTTTTGTAACAGTTGTGTAGAGAGGAATTCGTAGAATATTGCTCTGTAAATGTAGATGGTTGGAAGAATTCGTGAAAGTGAATCGTAGAATTAGTTCTAGTTTCTCGCTGTTGATATATTTAGTAATTAACCCCATCTTCTCCTAATAGCATTCACCTAAGTCGCATAACTCGGCGCGTCGGTTAACACGTTTATGCTCCTACTTTTTTTTAATTCAATTTCCGGCTGTAAAGTCATTAAAATAATTCCAATTAGAGTCACTCAAAACTCGTCCGCCCTTGAGAGCTCAAGCTTGCGAATATTCACGAATCATGAATAACAATTTTCCTCCATCGTCCGCAAACTCTACGAATAATACCGCAATATTCACATCAAACAAGCGTTCTTACAAAACTTTCAAGTACTCATCACAGAAACTTCAACCCCTTAAATAAAACAACCCCTACGAATCAGTAGCCAACAAAATGAAACATTCTCCTCCTACATTCTCCACAAAAAATGAAAATCTCCCTTATTGAAATCACTGAAAATCCATCGATACATCGTACTTCACCCTGAAACACTCAAACCCACCCCTAAAATCCCAAAAAACTTCGTCATTGTCACATTCACGTTGAAACACCACTGAGAACGTTGAAACACCGGTGAGAACAATAAAAAGAACAATATCCACGACAATAAAAGATTCCACGTCGCTTAACAGCAGTGCTGACGTGGAAATGCAGACAATAAAATCGTGCAACCCCACCCCGGCTTCTCCTCGTGACATCTATCTAGTTTCGGCTCGATGATCGTCGGGGCAGATGTTTTCTGAAAGCATCTCCAAGCCGCGTTCGGCGCTGCCGGCTCTCTAAGAGGGATCCTCTTCTCCTCTTCTTAGTTTTGACGCGCGTACGCGAGCGTGCGGCCGCGGAATCGCACCATCCGAACTCGACTCGTCCGAAATTAGATCGTCCAGCCGGAATATAGCGCTGGAATTTACATTGAACGTCCTCAATTTCCACGAAGGTGCAATCCAAACGATTTTTCTCGTACCAAGAAACTTACCCCTTCTTTGGAGAACGGTTCTCCAATCCGTCGATTCCATCCAGGTCGAAGAACAAAATTGGAGAACTGATTTTAATTCGATACACTTGGGTTGTTTTTATTTTGATACTAGTCTGTTCCGTCTGTTGAACGATGAACGGAGAGAATTGTTCTGTTCAGATTGACAAGAAAATCTTACTGTACATCGCTATAGGGTTTCTGCCGCTAATTGGATCGTGACTGTGAAAGCACGAGGGAGATAAGCCTGGTGGATCTTGTAGTATCGATGAACCGATCTCGTGGAATCGGGAGAGAATCGAACGGAAAGAGAGAGAAGGGTGAAAAGGGTGAGATGGACGGAGAAGGTAGTTGAGAGATTTCATTTTACGGGAGATACAAACCAGACGCCGGAAGTCGTCGTTACGTGGAATGAGGAGAATAGGATATCCTTGATCGGACAATCGTTCATCGATGGTGCAATTGTAGGCAGTGGTATATTGAATGGTATCGGGTTCGATGGATTTTACGAGGTATTCGAATATGATTCGTCGATTTGTGAGAGTCTGTCGTCGATGTTTAAACGAGAAACGTTACTCGGATTATTATCATCGGCTCCCGCGGTACGATTGTTGGTGAAGTGTAACAGAGAGAAACAGGTGGTTTCTTCGAACGTTGCTTATTTTCACTTTTCAAGGAGAGTTTGAAATACGTCGAGTGCCCGAGGAGAACGAGGCTCTCTGTCTCATTCTTATTATTCTCGCTGGGCCGAGAATGAGTTTGGAGATTTTTGTGAAAGTGTCAGCAACCATAATGCGTTCCTATTTTGCGAAAGGCAAGAAGCAGAAGTTCGGATCGACGTTGTCTACGGTAATCGATGTTTGTATTCATTCCTTCCACTCGATACTTTTCCTAAATCTCTTCGTTCTAACTCTCTGATCTCCTCAACTCGTCTGTTAACATCGTATTAAAAAAATGTCCAACTCTAACAAAAATAAGTACTCCAATTCCATCAAATAATATTTCATAATAATTATTTGACTCTAAATTTCCACAACTATAAAAGATCTAACGTTTAAAATTAAGGTGAATAAAGTAAATTAGTTCGATACTAATTTAAGCTATGATACAATTGAATAATTAAAAAAATTAACTTTCTATCATAGTCAAAAATAGTGTAGTCTCTGTTACCAGAGTCCAAGTCAGACTGCGTGCTCGAAATCACGTACAAAACGAAAGTCCCTCCGTCCAACTCAATTATACTCTTCGAGTTACATTCCACGCGACTCTACGATGATTCAAAGCACTCGTTGACAGTCTGAGCGCAATAAATCCCAACGTTTCGCCTACTCGATGTCCCATTTCGCTTAACACGGCTCGTTACATTACATTACAGGGGTTGCCGATAAATCAAATTCCCCGTGTGCATTCATAGCGGCATTAACGGAGAAATATCTCGAGTCTAGATATTCGCGTAAATGCTTTGATTAATACAACGCCGCATAATAACAATGGGCGATAGAAGCAGCTTTGCATTGGCGCCACGTAGGGATGTTCGTTTTATGGGACAGCTCTTAGGAGGATTCTTTACCGAGGAATTTATACGGATCGACGTAAAATACTCTTAACCACTTAATCTCTTTGACACGTAGATATCTTTTTTTTTCATGTGCTTCGATAAATTTTCAAAATTCCATTCATTTAGAATTTTCTCCTCTTATAAAACTTTTACATTCGAAAGCCAATTTAAAATTTTTCTATTAAAATGAATTATTTAATCACAGAGAAATTAGGCAAAGTCATCGACTAATTTTATTATTACTGAGGATCTCAGATCGATCAGGATAAATTTCTATATATTTAACCCCTTGCCGTATGATGAATTTTTTGACTTAATGCCCAATAACTTAGAATTTATTACCGAAATAAAAATTGATCACTGATTTTTTATATGTTGTAGAACTTAAGGCAATATTTATAAGGTAGAAATAATTTGAGCATCTCCTGACCCAGTAGTGTTTTCAATTTAATTATTTTTGGAGAATTTCAAAATTTCTTTCTCCATTCAGTTCGTCAAGTGTCAAGCGTTATTGTAGGTCAAGAGGTTAATAAACATCGATCATTCTTTCCAGCCCATGTTAAAAATATGAATGATCCACGTTAATGATATTACCAATAAACATCAATTTTCCCCGACAGCCAGTTTAGGTTGAGGCGCACTGCTTTCATTAGGCTGACCTGTTATTTACAACGCGAACGAATCCAGACTCTCGCGGATTAAAGTTTGACAGCGGTTTCCTTTTCACGGGGGCGGATTATATAGGCTCATACGAATAGGAGCGACGCGTTTGCGCGACCTGATTTCGAAATCACACGTCGACCTGTCGATAACACGGTTCGATGGATGTCAGAGTTCTTTCTTCTTCCTCGGCTTTTCATCGTGAGTCGTCCAGCGTTTTTGACTCCACGAACTTCATCTCCTGTTTGACTTTCTCTTCGTTCCGTCTACTTTTTCGGGGTTGAAAAATGGGGGTTGGTTGTCGTTCCAGTTTTGGGGATTTATTTGAGAAGTTGGCTGTTGGCAGGGATTCGTTCTTTTGTCGGAAATACAAGGTGCTATATTAACCCGTTCGCACGAGTGACGGCTCAACCGACCCTCACAATGATATCGAAATAGCTTCCAATAATTCTCCTCGACTATCGGCCATGAAACGTGCGGAGAAAATTCATTTACGAATCATGGAGTAACTTCTATAATTGCACTTAACTCCATTTGAAAGAAATTATTTTTTTAGCTCTGTGAAGAATAGAATTTTAAGAAATTGTTTAACATCTTAATGTATAGTAACTTGTGACACTTGTGGCACAAATGGAGTAGGAAATTTGTAAGTTTCATACTACTTGTAAAATTGAAAACATTAATGAGATGATCAAATTACTTTTGTAATATTAAGTTACATTGTGTGATGAATTTCTATTTTAGCAATTTAATTCTAAATCATTGCGGACATAGATACAAAAAAGTCGTAGGGCAAGAAATTATTAATGTCGAAGGTATTCTCATACTGTACATATTCGTGTACGACTTCGAATCAGAGAGGAACGATTATGGGATGGTCATTATATCCAGCAAGAAGTAGAGGGTGGTTCCAGGTCACAGCGCAGGGGTAACTAGCGTCCCGTAATGTCATCCACTTGCTCTCCCATTCGATTACTTCGGAGAACCCTATTAACCAGCCGATGCGACTCTAATTAATTCGAAATTTCCCCGTGCAACTGCAGAAACATCACGCGATACATCGTACGCTCTAATTCAATAATTAACTCCACCATTCCCTTATCGATTCTTGTAGAAATCTAACGATGCTACCCTGCCAACGATTCGATCAATTGTAAATTCGATATCGAATCTCAACGAGTCCTCGATTCGTTCTCCATTGTCTTTTTTTTTCACGTAGAGATTTATAGTCTCGTTATACGTGGCCTAGAACTCCCTAAGAATTCCTCGCCAAGTAATTCGACTGGGTACCTCGTTAAGAATAACGAACATTCTTGAATACCTCGATGACGAAGGGTCATTGAAACGAGGCTGTCGGGTCACGACCTCACCCTCACGTCAGTACAAATATGAACATACACTGAAAGACATATGTACATAAATGTACACATAGTGCACGCGCAAACGCACGTGCGCAAAAGGTGCAACCCCATATGGGCTGTATGAATAAAAGATGATCAGTTTGGATTTACATTTTCTCCAGTCGTCCGTGACGAACGATGACTTTTTGTTTTCTCTCGTCCTCCTCTATTTCTCTGTCGAAGATGGACGGCTCGATAGCAAGAAATCGATGAACGTTCTGCCATGTAACTCTTCTTATTTACGACTTTGGACATCCGATGGCAAGAATTTAGGGCGGTTGATCCTTCACGACTTGACCTACGAAAGTTTCCAAGTTTTCCTCCTTGTCACTGAATTTTTCACTTCTCCAGTTACTCCGAATTTCCACTAATCTAGAAGTAATCCCAACGGGGTGAGAGAAACTTCTTAATCCTTATCATTTCGATGCACACCGAAGGATAAAACGTCCATGTATATTTCACAAAAACACGAATATTCTCTGGAAAGTGTCCAACATCTGTCGAACTAAAATCTCTCCGATCTCTCGCTGATTATCTCTCATAAGACAAAGACTTCTATTATTTTCAACCACCTCATCCTCCTTTCAACTTGGTCTCGCGGGACGTAACGTTTTCAAAGTCTGTTAAACTTCTCGTCCACTATCTGAGACACTATCTTCGAGATTAGAGATTCCAGTGAGGTCAGAGAGGAAACGGGCCATGCAATTTCGTCCAAGTTATTCGAGGGTGCACGGAATCTTCCTGGGGCTGTTATTGGCCTAAGCGAGGTCGCGAAGGCAACCACTATTAACGTAATAAGGCTAACCCTGCTAAGGTTGGATACTTGGAAGCGTAGGAAGCGGCGAGCGAAGGGTGTGACGGGGGTTGCCCTAGCCTACACGTTCTCTCGGCCTCCCCTTCGCCAATCGAACGCCACCCTTCGCGGTCCGCATTGCATCAGTGTGAGGCTAGCACTCGAGCAGGACTCTTCCGGTTCTTCCTCCTTGTAAACAACATTCCCGGCTATTTGGGGCAACGTTCTACCATCAGGAGAATCGATATTCATCCCCTCGCTTTCGAGATTTCGGCTTCTTCGGTAGACGTGTATCGCGAGTTTAACGTACTACGTTTGGAAGCACGTTTTGTTGATTTCTTTTCTCTTTTTTTTTTCTTATTCTTAAGAACCAAGTGCAACGTGGAATGCCAGTTTTGTTGGATAATAACAGAGGGTGGTTTCAGAGTTCACGTGGAATCATGGAGGGAGAAGGTGTTAGTGGAACGGGGAAAGTTTGCCAAGTGTAAATTCGCACGTGCACCACGGGGATGTAAAGTGTTTGTTGAGTGTTCGCTTATGGTCGATCAGTGGTCGCGGTTTATTTACAAGACCTCGAGAAAGGCGGACGTCTTAAATGGCAGAGAGTCCAATTAGAAAGTCGAAACGCTACCGTGCCAGGCAGGTTAGCTTGTGTTTTCTTTTTGCATCGTGAAAGGGATGAAATGAAAGCGATTGTACTCTAAAGGGATTTTGAGCGGGATGAAAATCGAGGCGACGATTTTGAGGGAGAAATTTTGTTTTATCTCTCGTTGATGTGGCGATTTAAAATGATACTTTAATTAAGTTACTTAATTTGATGGTGTAACTTCATTAAACCTTTTGTTCCTAGTGGTTTCAACGTGAAACCATCAGATAATATGGTTTGTCTTATGTCCCAGTGGTTATTTAATGTAACCATTACCTTTTTTTTTTTTCAAAAAATATCCAGTAGTGTATAATAGATTTTTTAGTTGGAAGAATTTAATTTGGTCCTTAAGATAGAATCGTGCTGTTGAAGAGACTTTTGTGCGTCGAGATTCGATTTTAAGGTCTACGAATCTGATGCTGTTTTTAATAAATGAAAATTCTCGTCGTGGAGTCTCTCCTCTCGCAAGGTGTCGATACTATTTGCTCCAGGTGCTGTCCCTTGGAGCCGACGTCCTCCCAGAGTACAAATTACAGTCACCTAGAATCCACAAGTGGACCATACTGCACTATTCGCCGTTCAAGGCGGTTTGGGACTGGGTGATACTACTCCTCGTTATGTACACAGCCATATTTACACCCTACGTTGCCGCCTTCGTCCTGTCGGATCCTGATTACAACAGCAGAAAGAATAAAAAGTACAGTGACGACCCCATTGTCATCATTGACTTCATAGGTAAGATGTATCAATTATTTTTATCAAATAATTTCTATATCAGTGGAAAAATCCAACACTTTGAACTCCACCGGTATTTCGCTGGTTTCTTCTATTAAAGTGAATCTTTTGAATTACTATTCAACTAGTGAATTATATGAACCAATTGTCTATTCAATGTCGTTGAAAAAGTAAAAAGATAGATGTCTAATTAAAAAATATACATGTAAGATTTATCGTCACTTGGTTTTTTATGTTTCAGTCGACGTCACTTTCATAGTGGACATCATCATAAATTTTCGCACGACTTTCGTGAATAGCAACGACGAAGTGGTGTCCCATCCTGGAAAGATAGCCGTCCATTACCTGAAGGGTTGGTTCATCATCGACCTGGTGGCTGCCATACCCTTCGACCTTCTCCTCGTTGGCTCCGATACCGATGAGGTAAGTTTCGTCGCACGCTTCACATTTTCCGAAGAATTTCTTCCATAGCTGAACATTTGACTTTCACGGAATCACTTCCGAGTACTCTCAAAAACACCATAAAACAAACTTCGATATCTAAACTTCAACGATCCTCCTAAAAACTTGGAAAATACTTCACTTAAAATTGTTCAAAATTAATCAATGGTAAATGAAACATTTAGGAAATTATTTCTGCCATAATTAACAATGAGGAATTATTTTATCTCTTTGAAATGATTCCATGGAAAATCAGATCCTCGGCTCGAGTTTTCTAGAATGTCGATGTTAGCTCGTAAATATGATTAGGATGACATGCCGAGCCCAAGTTAAGTGCCCATATAGGTGTGTCTTACCGGATTGGTGCTTAGTTCGTTTTTACCCTTTTTTCGACGTTTCTCGGTGTTGAATGATTTCTATTTTTCTTTGTCGAAAGTTAGTCGATTCGACGTTATTAATGTGCACACAGTCTTTGCGTACCGGCATACGAGAACGATAACAAAGTGAATTCTCGTTGTCTGGAACGATTTCACACAAGTTTCACGAGTGGTACACGTACGTCTACTCGATTATTCAATGATATACATTTTCTCTGTGAATTTCAAAAGAAGAAAAATTCAATAAGCCGCGAAATAGAAATTCCTACCTTCTTGAAATTCGTACCTGTATACACACGTATGCATACAACACTTAATATATATATTATATATATATATATAAATGTGTAAGTAAATCTAGTCTCTCGCTGTGAAGATTTCTGCTCTGGTTGTCAAAATGTTAGTTACTTAATATTTGTCAGTGATCTTATTGAGATTCTCTTCTGTATACTTTTCCACGTGTCTCTCTTTCTCTCTATCTCTAAATAATTCTATCTCTCTGTCTCTTTCTCTTTTTCTCTCTCTATATATCTTTCTATCTTTCTCCCTTTTTTTTACCTTTATTCTTCTCTTTCATCGATCGTTCATTTAAATTTTTACTCTGATTTTCGTACCTTCTTTAACTGTATACCCGAACACGCGGCAAAGGAAACTTCGATGCGTGCTCGTATTCCAATGCGAGATGAGATTTCGTTCTAAACGACGGCCTTGAGAGAACGAAAAAGTGACGGACAAAAATAACTTGGGATGCAGAATCGATCGTGCAAGAGAGAACGAATTTTAATCGTGAGGGAGAATTATCGTGGCGAGTATTGCCGGTTTTTCCAAATCATTCTCCAAGTTTTCCCGGTCGCTTGAATCGTGAGAGAATTTTCGAAAGAAACTTGGAAAGAAAAGAAGAAGAGGAATCATTTTTTCCGTGTCGCGTTAATGGAGAAATATTTCGTTTATATGAATTTTGTCTGATTTTTGAACGTTCTAATTTGCTTGCGAGGACGAAGATGAATATATCTTTTTTGTTTCGTCTCCCCCCGCCCCCTGTTACTTATTTTTTCTCTTTCTCTATCTATCTATCTGTCTATCTGTTTTATCTGTCTTTCTATATATATATATTATATATATCTGTCTGTCTTTCATTTTTTTTTCTTGAGCGAAAAATTAAATCATTCACGAATCATGAACGAACGAATTTTAACCTCAGTTTAACGTTTTCGTAGCTCGGCTTGGACAAGGACGAGGTTAGTTGACACACAATACACACAAAAAGAAAGTACTCACAGGCTGACGTTTTTTATTAATAAAACGCAGGTTTCGATTTACACGTTTTTTACACTAATGATTAAAAAATCACCACCGCAGCCATGAAATTTTCTATCTGTTTCTGTCTTCCCTTCTCTCTATCTCTCTCTTTCTCTTTATCTCTTTCTGTCTGTCTGTCTCTCTCTCTTTCTTTCTCTCTTTTCCTCTCATAATTAATTGCTTATAAAAAAAAAGAACCAACAAAAAAAAGCCCCAAAAGAAAAGAACGAAAACACATCACAAGTTGCGTTCCCGAATAATTCTGCACAACTATTTTCCGTAACGAAAGAAACATCTGTATCCTTTTTCTTTTGTTCTCGATGTTCTGTGGCCATTTCAAATTTCTCATTAACGCTCACCTCACACACGTAAAACACGTGCAAACACCGAAACACTTTTTACACACAAAAAAAAAATCTATTCATCCCACTGCAGCCCCACGTTGCGTTGTCGAAAAAATTCGAGCGAAATCGTTCGAGATTCCAGGTCGTTAATAAATGTTTTCTAATTAATTAAACCACCTTGCTATTTATCAGGATAAAAGAAGGTATATTGTCGGTTAAAAATACCTGATAATTTCGAACGATTTCATTCCACCCAACGACATACTAAACTTCTTTCTCGACGGTGAACCGTGAAGAGGTCTGCATGTCTACCGTAAAGTATTGTGAAAACGATGCTGTAAATATATAATAATTTACGAACGCTCGATAGGAGAATCGATTTGCATCGATTGTATGAGATGGTAGAATTGAAAAGTATAAATATATCTATATATCTATATTTTTATACATATATTTATATACATATTATATATAATATACATACGTACCTTTAAGCCTTGTATCCCCCGAGCAATCTTGTAAGATAAAATTCGCGAAAGTACGTGTACGTAAACGGAGGAAAGAGATGGAATATCGTAAATGAGTATTTGATAAGAATTATATCTCGATTAGATAGTTTTCTAGCTTTAGATAATCACCCTTTTCCCGACCAAACGATTGATACGTTAAATGCAAAGCGAACGAATTATTTATTACCTCCTTTCTTTCTTTCTTTTTGTACTCTTCTAAAAAATGAACTCCCTCTCTGACTTTCTCTCTTTCTCTCTGTCTATCTTCTATATCTTTATCTGTCTCTTTTCTTTTGAATTTTGTGCTTAGAGACGTAGCGATTCGTTGGGTGTCCACTACCTGTTGAAAAATAATCCCATAGTTAGTTTATCTTTTGTAGTTAGCCGATCGAAAATATGTCCCTTTTGTTTATTTTTACCAGATATTGTAATATCGATACTCAAGATCGAGTCTACTCGGATTTTTCTCCGTCGAGACACGTTTTGAATTTTGTATAATATAGTCGCACGATATTAGATGATTCCTGGTATGAAAATAATAATGAAGATAACGAGGAAAGAAAATAGAAAGAAGAATCGAAGACGGTCGAGTGTGATTACGAGCGATGGGGAAATTAGAGGGACATTTGCAAATAAGAAAAAGAGTCCGTGTCGAATCTCGCTGATCCCCGACGAGAATGATCCATTTTACAGAGCGTATATCTGTGTACATTTTGTCTCGTTGTTTACACTCCTTTGCATCCAGCTTTTCTCAATTTTTATTTCCAGCAATTGCCGAATCGCAGGCATGTTTTTCACGTCTGCGTTTTATTTCCATCTTGGAAATCATTTACTTTAATGCAAATGTACGCTTCTTTTTCACGCAATTGCCCAATCTGTGTTCGAGCTTGCCAAATTTTCCGTCGAACAGCTTCACAGTCTGAATGAAACTTTAACAACGGTTAAAAACTCTTATTTTGTCACTTCAGAGAATTCTTTTGGCCACAGGAAGAATTTCACAACGTTTGGAAGATCGAATTATACGCGATGGACCTGGATATTACAATGAACATCTTTAACTTGGATTTTCCAGCAATAATTTTCCTTCTGTAAAAATTCCTTCATAATTCCTCAGCTCTTTGAATTTCATTTTTCAAGTAATCGCTATTCCATCCGTTAAACACGTATGAAATAGCGTAACACTTTGAAACTACATGCTCGAACAAGAAGAGTAAGAAATTACAAACAAAACTCTCCGTACATTCGCATTAAAAAAATAAGTTTTTTCTTGACTTCAACCCGTGTATTGATTATGAGCTTTTGCTTGCACCTCGAGTTCCCCGTGACTCGTGTTTCTCTTTGGGGTTGCAGGCTGGTACGTGGCTTACTTACAATTAGTCCAGGTGTTTCGATGATCCTTTTACCATAATCGTATCGTGTTCGCGAAAGAAAAGTGCGTACGACGTATATCGATTTATCGCGGTTCAATGAACTTTATTCAGAACTTTTTCACCGGCACGCAATTATCGAACATATCCAACATACATACGTACAAACACGAACGCGAACACGCTTCGAATTTCTCTTACAATTTTACTTTTTTTTTCGCACGTTCATCCAAATTATTTGACGTTTTTAATTCCATTGCAAGAACGTCACTTTCCCATTATCATTGCCATCAACTTTAAGAATTAACGTACTGTATTTCTATGTCGAAATAATCTTCGTAGTTTCACGTTCGATCAAGTTCTCGCTGTGGAGGAAAAAACGATATTGTAATCGATCGAGGAGATACCTAAAAGACTTAACGAAATAATTGAAAGACTTTATCAATGACATCACGATTAGAATTGAAACACAACACACACGTTAACGAAACACACGTACACGATCACAGAAAACACGTAAACGTAACAGAGAGAAACAGAACGACACGCGAGAGACGCAGAGGATCATATAGTGACACAACGAAAGCACCCGAAACGAAAGTTTTTCAGCGGGATTTTGTAACGATCGTACGTAAGCTTTTGGCGTTTTTTCTCCTCTCTGGATTCCACTTAAAGAACTCTCTGTTAATCCTGTTTTTTTTTTACGTTATCGTGCTTTTTTCGTACCATTTAAATCATTAATGGACGATACTTTCTTATTATTGGTACATACGCTTGTTTTGCAAAGCTGCAAAAAGAAACAAAAACCGTATAAAGCCCGGCCTGATGTGTTGCGTGTGGTTCTTTCTTTCTTTTTCTTTTTTTTTTTAATTAATAATTCGTAAACGAGTCTCTTCGACCCAGTTCTCCTTTTATTTTTGCCACGCGATCTGTGTGTTTCTGTAATTTTGCGCTTTAAAACAATACTACCTTTGAGACTTCATCTTGACTGTATCATACATGTATGTATACATACGTATGTTGTATATCTAAATATCGTTTTGTACATAATAAGCGATGACCATGTGTGTTTCTGTCGCTTGAACGCTTCGTCTCCTTTACACCTATTAATATAATGTGTCTTGCGTAACAAAAAAAGCAACACGAACGAGCTGCACGGAAATTTTCGCAAATTTAACCGCTCGTGATCGAAATTTATTTTTACCTCTTGTAATTCGATGGCAAGTTAATTAATTTTAATGCTCATTCTATCTGCAAGTGATCTATCTTAGAGAAAATTGCTACTATCAGAAATAAAATTAATGTACCATGAGATCGAGATATTTGACATAGCTCATTTGATCACTGTTGGTTCGATAAGTGTTAAATAATTATTTAAGGGTTTTGTAAATATTACAATTTGAAAGCTGTGACCCCAATGGTATTTTAAATTAGAAAGGAGTTATTTTAAAATCAATCAGGTCAATGGAAACGAGCGATTTCCTTGCGTAAAATTATCGAGCACCTCGTGTGCCATATCAAGTTCGAGATTATTGTTACTAGCAAACTCTTAGGCGAATGGTTGATTTTGATTGGAGCATAGCCGACTTTGCATGATAGCCAAGTATGAATCGGGGCCGATTCCATCGATCTCTCGATCGACCTTAAGATGTAGATCATTATCCTGGTACACTTGTATCTCCCTTTGATCCTTTGGAACGATAATCCAACATCCCTTCGAAGTATGTCTCTCTCGAGAGGAGAAGAAAAATGCAGGTAAGAGGAGAACGCATGAAGTGACACCCTACCTTAAACGGAATGTTTGTAATGACGGCTATGAATACAAATTACCATCAACGATCGAGGTGTCGCTAATTAATTTAAATCTTGCAAAATATACGATTCTTTAATTAATACAATTTTAAATAACCATGATAAAATACCCAGATTTAAAAAATACCACAAATAAAATATTCGGTAGAGTACTCCTTATCGAACTCTCAGATGAAGTACATTCGATATATTCCAGCCTTGAAATTCAGTAAATAATCAACGAGATGATGTTTCGCTCGCGAACTGAATTCTAAATGGCCGTCTGCCCTACCAGAATACTCGTAACGTCGATGTTAAATTATTCGAAAGCTCGATCGTCCTACATTACTTTCCTCCAACGATTCTCCAAAGTACAATAAAAAGATATCTCCTCGAAGAAACTCGGCGACGTCTCGATCGAACGGATTTGAAGAACGATTGTCTACCCTTTTAGACACTCCTAAGATTTACGACTATAACAATAACTCGAACTTTCGGATTGACTTTGGCGCAGCTTCGATGGAACGGTCTCTCTCGATAATGAGTATCCTGTAATTCGATGTCTCCTTCATGAAATGCGATCTGCTCGCCAAGGCTAATTCCCATTCGTTCTTTCACGATGGAAAAACGGAGCTGAGAGTCCGTTTGAGCGTGAAATGGAGAGAGTGACGTATTCTTTGCAGACGACGACCTTGATCGGACTCCTGAAGACTGCCCGTCTTCTGCGGCTCGTCAGAGTGGCCAGGAAGATCGACAGGTACAGCGAATATGGAGCTGCGGTTTTGCTCCTTTTAATGGCCACATTTGCACTCATTGCTCATTGGATGGCGTGCATATGGTGAGCAATTATATCGTGAAAAATTCGCAATTATTACAGTAAGTCGTACAAAGGTCACCTGATGGAGATTACATCGATTAATACGTCGTCGAAGAATGATATCTCTTTTCTTTCCTCGTTTTCTACTAAAAGCAACGTTGAGATAGTTGAATATGAAGATAAAATAACATGAAAATATATTGATCAAAGAAAGAATCGATAAATGATGACGACAGCGAGTGAGATCCACCAGGTGGACTTAATATCTCGCTAAATTCGTTCCTCGGATACGAATTATTCTTTTTAAAGGTATGCGATAGGAAACGCCGAAAGACCAACCTTGAAGAGCAAAGTTGGTTGGTTGGATATGCTTGCCAATGATACGCATCAGTTTTATTTTCACAATAACACCGGAGGACCGAGTATAAAGGTAACAGAGTCGATTGCCGTTTCGGTAATCGTGCCATGAAACGGCTCATTTGTAGAAGCAACGATCGAAGCTGGTAACACGGTATGCCATTTTGCCATTTTAGAGCCGCTACATCACAGCACTGTACTTCACCTTTAGTAGTCTAACTTCAGTGGGTTTCGGGAACGTCGCTCCCAATACGGACACCGAGAAGATATTCACTATAGTCGTTATGTTAATTGGATGTAAGTGAATTCTCTCCTATTTCAAAAGCGGAAATCTACGATCGATCTACCTGGCCAATTTAGATTTTAACTCTTCCGTTTTACGTCACAATTCTAGCCCTGATGTATGCCAGTATCTTTGGTAACGTCTCGGCGATCATTCAGAGGCTTTATAGCGGCACAGCACGATATCACACGCAAATGCTTAGGGTCAGGGAATTTATAAGGTTCCATCAGATACCCCATCCGCTTCGTCAGCGGCTGGAGGAGTATTTCCAGCATGCTTGGACCTACACGAATGGAATCGACATGAACAGTGTTCTCAAAGGATTTCCCGAGTGCCTTCAGGCGGATATTTGTCTTCATTTGAACAGGAATCTTTTAAACAACTGTAGAGCCTTCGAGGGTGCCAGTCCTGGATGTTTAAGGTACCTTGAAGCTATCTTCTTTTATGTCTATGAAGATTCGAACAGTTTATAGGAAGAATTTGAAATTACAATTTGGAATATAAATTAGCAATTGGAAATGGTTGATGGAATTAAAAATATTGATTATTCTTGGTACAGGGCATTATCGTTAAAGTTTAAAACCACCCATGCGCCACCCAGTGACACTCTGGTTCATCGAGGGGATGTCCTAACGTCCCTCTACTTTATTTCGCGAGGCAGCATAGAAATATTGAAGGACGACATTGTGATGGCCATTCTAGGCAAGAACGACATATTTGGCGAGAATCCTTGTATATATCCGACAGTTGGCAAATCGTCCTGCAACGTGCGCGCCTTGACCTACTGTGATCTGCACAAGATACACAGGGACGATCTGCTCGATGTCCTGGCTCTCTATCCCGAATTCTCGAATCACTTCAGCCAGAATCTCGAGATTACTTTCAACATGCGAGACGTATGTACAACCTGGACTTACTACATTATTATATTTCATCTCTGAAAGAAAAGAAACTTGAAAGGAAGTAGAGTCAAATGTTCCAGTAAATTTGAATCAAATTCAACGATTGCCAGTTCGAATAAAATACAATCAATTGGATAGACTGTAATTACAGTTATGAATATAGCTGTTTTTACGAAGATATGATAGTAAGAAGTTTCGAAATGACTTTCAAAGGAGGAGCAGGCTGGGGTCGATCCAATGTCAGCAAGGTTTCCTGTTAGTACTCCAACGGACGTCGAAGTCGACGCTAGGAGATTTGCTTTCCGTCCACCAAGATACCGTCGAGGACCTGGAGGTCCTGGTACCACTCTTATCCCCACCGGTCGACAAGACTCGTTGCAGGATGATCAGGAAGACTAGTAAGTTTCATCCACTTCGATCGTCATTATCAATTATATCCATCAACGATGAAATTTTCACCTGGATCTTCGTTTATCTCGTGTTACAGCGACAAAGGAAGTGGTCATGGAATTCTGGAGTTCAGCACGGACAAAGCCGGTCAGGATGTTACACCTTTGAACTTAGATTTCGATGAGCCAAAGCAGAGAAGCTCGACTTTAAACTCCATAACCGGTGAGACAAAGATCTACTCTATAAATACGACGGACTTTACTCCTGTTTTTCTTTGAGAGTAATGCTTTTACCAGTTCTCCTGTTTGTCTCCTACTTTTCTGTCTGAGGAATGTTGTTCTATGCACGACAATAGATCTCCTATCGACATGGACTCTCTTACTCGCGAGTGCTTCGCGATTTTACTATAACGAGTATGTGATTACGTGTACATATAATTCGATACAGAAGAACCTTACGATTCAGGAAGGTATAATACGTACTCTTAGATCGTGCTTCGCAGCATCCGACACTCGAACTCAGACTCATTCGAGTGTCTTGAAACTCGAGATAAAAATCGTACAGGTTTCAACTGAACTCTGAAACCTGTAGGATAAAGATTAACTATTTTTTTAAATACTACAAACATTTACTTCAAAATCAAAATTCAATCTCGTCCTTTCGAGACACTCTTTGAGGAAATAGTCTTAATAAAACTCTCCATAGAGACAGTTTACGATACAGTAGAGTAGTTAATTCTTTGCCAAGTGCTTTCTCTCGGTCTCGATTCCCCTTTTTAAATGATCTTCTCTCTAAACTCTCATAAATTCCGCGTAAGTAATGAACAAAAGAGAGTATCCGAAAAGAAAAGAAAAAAGAACATATGAAAACGAAGAGCAGCGTTTAAGCTTTGCGTTTGCGTTTGATCTCCTGAGTTGGTTAACACCTTAAAACCTGGTTGTTCAGGCATGCTAACCCATCTCAAGCGCAGCATACCGGACCTACGTCAGCACAAGATCCATCTTCAACCATTGACGAGTCACGATTACCTTGCCAAGCAGAGTAAGTATCCGTTACGAGTAGAGGAACCCCATTTACTCTTCTCGATCGCCATCAGCCAGGTCGGCTGATCTGAATGTTCGCTATAGAGCTTTTATCGTTCAGTCGCCCGCAAGAGTGAAGCTCGCATCGCGAGAGACTCGTAAGGGAACGCAAGCTTACATCGTAACGGTTCTCGGACGTTCTCGCACGATCTTTGTTTCATTCTTCCTCCCGGAATTTACCAGAGGGAGGAAGAAAGATTATCGGGAATGTTCGATGTTTAAGTGGCAACTTTTATTTACATTCTACGTGCGTTTATTCAGTGACAACGCCATTGACGAAGCCAGCAAGGAGAAGTTCTGCAGCCGGTGAAAGCTCCCTTAGTCAGCACGTCGTTCATCCTACATCAACGACGTCCAGTCACTATACCACGCCATCGCCCCCGCAACATCCTCAGTCTCATGGTGAGATTTTTCTTTGACGTCTCATTAACCCCTTGACCCATGATTTCTTTTCTGACGGGGTGTGTTTAATAGTTTTTGAAATACTTGAAAATTTCCTATTCCATTTCCGCGATACGAGTCTCACACGTAGTTTTAGGCTAAAGGGTTAACTACTTTTAATTTTTTCTGATCTCAGTAACACTTTCACTGCCATGGAGGTCACCAGTGACCGGCACTATTGAATTCGGTGAAATTTCGTGTAACTTTTAAATTGTAATGTTTATGAATTCTCGGAGATACTGAATATTTAAATATCTACGTTAAGAAGATAAAAGTCTGTCGCATATCTATCTGTATGTTTAAAGTTTCTGCTTTGTAAAGATGTGAATTTAATAGAAAAAGTTTCAATTTGGTAGAAATAATGAAATTAGCGAAATATCAATGGCGTTCAACGTGTTAACCTCTTAATGTACGATTTCTTTTGTGACTGGCTCCGCAATTGTTTGGAATCAAATTGGTAGAATAAAATTTGATAGGTGTTGCTTGATTTATTCACGTAATTTTTCTGTGAGAAGTTGAAACAATGGGAATGGGTGTTTGTTATTGTTTTAGGTGACTTTCAAAGTGGACCAGGCCGGCCTATAGAAGAGATCAATGCCAGAATAGACCAGCTCTCGCGACAAGTATCCTCCTTGGAGCACTCGATGGCTGGGGACATCAGATTGATCCTGACTTTGCTTCAACAAACGCTCAACTCGTCGAGGGAAAGTTCAAGCGTTGAAATGATGCCTGGAACAGCCCCTGCTGGACCGACTAGGCAAGGTGGTAGACCTCCAGCTCTGGTTCAAAGGTCAGCCAGCGAACCGCAACCTCCGACGGCTCCGACATCGAGCAATGGAAATGGAAAGATTCAACCGAGCACGTCTCACGGTTTGTTCAGGTAACTTCTCAAAGTGAATCTTATTTTTCATTGTTCTTTCGACTTGAGATACTTCGGGGAAGCAAGCGGTATAATTATTTAATTAATTGAATAATTATTTAACATAAGAATATTCCTTGATGTATAACATATTATACATAAATTACTAGAAACTGTAGGGAAAATAGATTTATGAAAAAAAGTTCCGAAGGTTCTGCTAGAGCTAATTTCTTTTGTTGCTTGGAATAACGAAGATCAAAGAATGATATAAACTTGGTCTTTTGTATTTATGTTTCTTAGGTTTTTGTAGACTTTGAACTAAATTTAAATCACGTTTATCGAACGTGTTGGAAAGAGGAATTGTGTTAATAACAGTGCCGTTTGCTTTCTCGCAGATTTTGCATTACTAGTCAGTATGTTATCCGTTCTACACGAGAATAGTTCTTCTCCGAATCGTCTCAAGAAGCTGGCGAAATCTCGCGGAGTCGTAATCGCGGATTCGTAGATACTCGTTCTAATCTCATTTTCTCAGTAGACACTTGATTCTTTTTTTCCTAGGAAGTAATTATAATATTTTTATTCTTGGAAAGCTTTCTTTCGAAATCCCTGGATCAGTTGCATTTGATTTCGGCGTCTTTTATTTTGGAAAGGTTGGACAAGTTCCGAAGGTGACCATAATCATACTCTTCTTTGAACCCTTCTTTTGCGAGCAGTGTCGCGCAAGTAGCTAAAAGCCAATGAGAACCAAATAAAAAATGCAATTAAATAGGCGTCACACGGTAAAGTTGCTAGTATTCCTGCGCCGTTGACTTTGCTAATTAACTTTTCTTTCCTTATTCGTAAGTACATACACTTTTGGCTCGTTTTCTCTTTGGAATCGATCAAAACCTGGATAATCGACATCGACATTTTTTTGTCAGAAAGAATTTCTAATAGCCGTTTAGAAATTTCTTCTTTCACTTTTCATCTGTCAACGATAGACTTAGGTCTTGTTATTTATATTTGTACATTCAAGTTTAATGGATTTAACGATGCAACGAGATGTTAATTATTTGTAACATGTTCTCTTTCTTTTTCTTCTCTTAATAGACTTTCAAAGATGCATTTGTTCACGCGTAGATCGTCTCCAACACGTAGCACGTTTCGAACTTTTACTTTCTTAATTTGAAATTGAAAGGTAGAGAGTAACTTGCATCAACTTTATTATACGTCCTTGCCACAAAGACGCCACAAAGTATTTCCCTTTAACGGAGTAAAGAAAGTTTGAAGGAAAATTTCCAAGAAAACTGTAGATTTAATAGTATTCTACTATCCTACGTTAGTGCGACACTTTAGCATCGGATAGTTTCAATCTCGACACTTCCAGTTAAAAAATTAGCAACGTTAACTCTTTACAAACAGGAAGGTAACGTTTCAACTGCGAAATTATTCAAATACATCAACCATCATCCTCCAATCCTTCTCCCAGGACTGTCTTAGAGCGATGTTACAATTATACGGTGCATCCACGTTCTGATATCCCACGTTATTCACGTCCAAGCATCAATAGCAACAATCTTCGCCACAAAGAACCATAGAAACGAAGCGCTTAACAAAGCAACCCGCTTAACAAACCTATTTAGCAACTTAAAAATAAAAGAAACCTACAAATATAAAAATTTCACCTGGCCGCACAGAGGTAAGGAACACAACATACGTAGCTGATTGACCGCGAGTATGAGTATCGCCACAAAAGTAGGAATTTAATGATCCACAATTAGTGCACCAAGCATAACTTGTTCTGCTAGTCCCATCTCCTAGAGTTAACGAATCCTTTCATAGAGAATTCAAGATTTATCATTAAATCCGAACACTATCACTCTAGCGTTTCAATAAAGAACAAAAGCCATGAAGCATAGATCTCTCTTAAACAATGTCGATGTCAGATTACAAGCCATCATAGAAGAGGTCCCGATCACACAGACTTGCGACACTGTTCGGGACACTTAGAGGATTAGAGGCCTAACGAACAACCCTTTGTACATAATCACACGCGCTTCAAAGTATCTTTCGCTGCTAGCCAGAGCGGAGTCGAGATTGATGGGATCGCGAATGAACTCTCTATCCCGCGGGATTTTCATTTCGCAGTAGACCACCAACGAGAGAACCAACGTCGACGTCCTCCGGTACGTCGAGGTTGACCGTTACCTCGGACACCTCGGCACTGGCTACTGCACTGCAGACGGCCTTAAATGGGAGAACGGCACCGACGAGGTCTCAAAGTCAGCCTGTCGACCTGGCTGTTCCTCCGGTTACGCAACAGGCGCATCAGCCACACGGTTGGCACAGTCAGCCTGCTGCTTTCAGGAGAGGAGAGTTCAGGAGCGGGTGAGTGTCGATTGGAGAACGTAGAGTCAAAGTTTAATCTCTATCGAGAAATATCAGAGAAATTTCTATCATACCTGAAGACCGAAACCGAAGTCCTGCCATCGAATGAATCCTTCTTCCTGATTCTAAGACACTTCTACCAGCGATACCGATGAATCCTGCTCCTATCAGTTTATTGCACCTCATGGCAATTTTCATTGTCAAGATAATTAAAAAGAAAATTACAAATCTGATGATTCATGTCGGTACCTTGTATCCGGACAGATACAGCTCTTTCAACAAACGCTCGGAGCCAGAAGGAGACGACCCATGGAGTTGCGTGGTATCGGTATCCGATCGGGGGGCTTCTCAACGTCCCCGTAGTAGCGAGTCTCGTAAAGAATCATCGAATCATCGTGGTTCGAACGATTTAGCGAGTTGTCAACGCTCGGATGGAAGACAGGGCGCGCAGGAAGGAACCGGGCAGACCGGAAGTCAGCGTCAGGAACCCTCTAGGCAAACTAGCGAGGATATGTCCTGGGAGTTCACGATAAACGAGGCACCGATCGCTAGATTGGAGTCTTTAGACGAGCTTGATCAGGATCACGGTAGTTAAGATGATGCTCGTCTCGCTTCGAAGCGCGCGAAATACGTTATTCTTTTTTGCGGTCTCTTTGGTTCGCTCGCACGCGACACGACGATGCCGCGACCATGGATCATCGTGGAATGGCTGTGGACTCCTTCCGTTTTTTCCTTCGACGGATTTTACACGATCTTTCGAGAGTTCGAGAGCTCGAAACGCGCCGATCGGATTTTCTCCTGCCACTTTCTCGAGAACGTTTCGTGTTGACATTTCCGGCGAATAATTTTCTCCGGTGTATGACAGTATTCGGAGGTCGATGATCGTTGGATGTTCAACGAACGATCGATAGATCGACCGATTCCTTTTGGGAATTTATGCTACATACGTAGATTTTATGAGGAGGTTGTGACCTTCTCGCGTAGAAGTCGCGTAAGTTTTATTCTGCACCTTTTTTCCTCCATTTTCATTCGTCCTTCTTACGTCGGGGGCCTCTTTAGCTTGTGAAAGCTCTCGCTTAATTGTACAGTCACGGATAAAACATAATTTTGTATTAATAAAGGCGTTATTATTGTCTGCGTTGTTAATTTATTTTACGTGTACGTAATCGTCGGTATTTTTTCACTTTTTTAGCATAAACGATGTGTTTCGATTTTAAACCCCCGCCCTACGATTTATCAACGGTAGATTTTCATTTCTCTATGATAAGTTTCAACCGTCGTCTTTACCGACGGGAGACCGAAAGTTGAAAAGTTTCGGGAGAATCGACGGATAGAAAACTCGAGAAGGAAATGGAGAAAACGAACGGCGGGGATTCACGAACATCGACGTACAGGTAGAAAACGTAGAATTAAGCGCGATGGACAGATAGAAGGAAGAGGAAAATGGAGAAATAACAGAGGACGAAGTACGAGGTGTGTTTCGGGGTTGAAAGTTAAACGCTGTCTCGTGATATCGCAATCATAATCGAATCGACGAAGCGATGGACTTTGCCATTTTGGAATTACAATCGCTAGACTTGTCTCTCTTGCAATTAACGATAGAAAAATGATGGATCAACGATGGAATTAAATCTTAGGATGTTAAATTGGAAATAAGAAGTGGAGGAGGAAGAAGTTTGAGCGAAAGGATGTCAAAATGAAAAGGTCCTTTTTGCTTCTCATCACGAGAAGCGCGTAGTTAATGAAATTAAGAATATAACGACTGAGAGCACCCTGTTTTTTTAATGCTTATAGGCGACGTTAAAACATGAAGCATGCGATGAATTAATAACGTTTGCGAATTCGGGCGATATCATACGTATAAGTAAGAAATTAAGGCAGGCCATTGGCGATGAGACAATGAAGAAGGCGAGGAGAGGAATAAAATTTCTTGAGTGCCAGTTAACAGGAAATTACGTGTCCTTTGTACAGGGAGAAAAAGGGGGAGAGAGATTGAGAGAAAGAAAAAGGAAGAGTGTAGTAAAGGTGTGAAGAAAAATTACAGAAGTTTAAAGGAAATGGAATTACTTGCGAGGGATTTTAGATACCTAATTACTAATATTCTTACGAATTATTATTGTTATTATTATTACATTATTATTATATTATTATTGCCATAAAAGTAGGGGAAGAAATGCAAGCGCGACGGGGAGGAGGCGAAGAAAACAATACCGACGGTATAAAATGCCTGCGCAATAACAGTATACATATATATGTATATATAAAAAGAAATATATATATACATATTATTATTATATATATATTATACAATTTTTTACAAAACATCTCGAATTATTCTTACTATTATTATTATTATTATTACTGCGATTATTTTATGATTGTCATTAATTCTTGCTCCTAAGTGTACGTTGGTTTCTCCTCCTCACTTTACGTTCTCAAAACTCCCCATGAGTTTTACTTCTTTTCCCCTCCCCGCGATTGTCACGCAGCGACGAGGGTGGAAAACGGCGATCGATGATTCTTACGAAAAGATTTATAGGAAATCCCATAGCAAAATTATTACCCTATGATCGACCCTTTGATCGACACTTTTTTACGTAAATGTTATCACATTCTTCTCATTTTGCACAAGAAATTGAGGGGGAAATGGATGTTTGGAGAATCGTAGAAAGAAGAGGGAAAGAAATACGTCGATTATCGAATACCTCGCATTTCAAACGCGCAATCTTTCGTCTGTTGTATCGAAAGAAACGTAGAGGAAGGAAGCGCGGGAAGATGACGGATATTAAGGGATGAAAGGAAGAATATAAAATCAAGAAGGGAGAAGAGAATCGTAAGAATTCTCCCAAGATTCGTGTATCATCGATCGCCGATCTATTCGTTCTTTGCTCAGTATTTTAGGCTGTAAATGATACCGATACATTCGATGTAAACGACTCGTAGTTACCTTGTGACTTGAAAGCGAAAGAGAGCGAGTGAGAGAGAGAGAGAGAGAGAAAAGAGCGGCGGCGCAGCGCGAAAAGAGATGCAGCTTTTTAATTACAGATAGCCGATTATCTTTGATTATATTTATAACTACCAGTAGTAATTAACACGCAGCACACGTGGATTTCCGCACTTTAGGTACACGAAGGGCGAAACCGAAGCGCATCCTTATAAGGGTGGCAGTGAGATTTATCGCGAATCATGGCGATAGGATGGTGCTTTTATTTGCGATAAAATTGCGATCGTTGAATGGTCTCGGTGGTTTCTGTAGATTCATCTTTATCGCAATAATCGAAAGTCCGCAGGTGAGGATTATTTAAATAAGAGTACCGTTTAACGTAGAGCTTAAAGAAGAAGGATCACAGAGACACCTCGTTAACCCTCTCTCTCTCTCTGGAAGAAAAATAAGAATAATAAATACGAACGCAATTTTTTCACACAGAAAGCACCTCGTGTTACGTAACAATTTGTTTCTATTACTTACGTTACTTCGAACCATAGATCAGATTCAGAGGAACATAGAGTTCTCTTTTTTTCTCATTAAAAACGGCTGCCATTCTTGCGAGCTATTTTACAAACGTATCGATCGCGATACAAGGTATCATAGTTTAAAAGGATTAACCACGTGTATTCGACGAATCGGTATCCGGAAAACGGTTCAATGGAAGTTAAGAGCTGACTCGGACATCTTTTGCATCGTCGGATAAAAGAGACTTGAAATCAATTCCCATCGCCGCCCCATCGACATCGAATTTTCAGTGACTCTTTAAAGTTAGAATTCAAATTAATCGACAATTCCTTTGAAGCTCGTTCGACAAAGAAATTTAAAGCTCGGAAGAAAATTCCATCTAATTGCATTCTTCTTGCTCTGAAAAACTGACGAATGAAATTCAATCTCCATTGTCTGAAATGGAGAAGAACAAAATTCAAAGGAATCACGTTGAAGTACTCGACGATGCGATAAAACGTTCGAAGACAGCTCTCCCTTTTCGTTCGTTTGACACGTTTGATTCGAAACGAATCTATATCCGAGAAGAATGCCGGGAAAGGATGAGAAAGAGACGTTCGATGAATACGTAGAAACGAAGCCGGCGATTTTGCACCAAATGCAGCGAACCTATCACAATACAAACCTTTGCACCTTCTTCTTTCGACGAGTATCGAGCCTAAGTCCCGGTGTACTTTGTTCTTCGTCGTTTAGACGAGCGATCGGACGAGCGGCGTTCACCATTAATTAACAATATTTTACAAATTATCTCAAGATTACACAGTGGACTGACCTCTTGCAATTTAATCTCGCCCATTGTACTGTTACAAGAATTGTACCAATTTTATCGCGATGAATCTCCAGCAGGAGTTTCCATTTAAAAAGGAATTATTTCAATTTCTTCCTATCCTATCTCTAATCGAATTGGTGATTCAGATCCGTGAAATTTTCAGAGATAATAAACCGTTTGAAATTATCGACGAGAGAAGAATATACGCCAATGTGTCGCTCGACGATTGTTCCTCTATCGTTCGTTCTGAATTTTCGTTTCTTCAAAACAGAAAAACAAGTAGAAAGAGGGAGAAAAAAAAAGGAAAATAAAATACCGAGCGCACGTTTTCGGAGCGCAGTCCTTGCACGAAAGGTACGAAAGAACGGCTGGCTTTCGAGAAGGCAAGGCGCATATAAACGCGAATGAATAACCTCCGTTTTTTATCGAAGCTGCCTCTCGCTTTTAATCTACCGCGGCTGGTCGTGCTTTAATTAAACGGCGAACGGTGTGTACGAGGTAGATTCGTGCCAGGACCGAGGGATTAAAATCCACGAAGAGTTATAAAACAAATAAAAAAAAAAAAGATTAAAAAAAAACGAAGAAGAAGAAGAAAGAGCTATGTCTTGACGAGGCTGTGCGACGGAATTCCGCCAGGGGTGGTCCCCGTCGAAGGGGTTGATATTCTTTCCTTCCAAGAATGGAAAATCGCAATAATTGCAATGCTCGACGACTCTGATAACATTGCCAACGGTAATCGTAATGTTATCGAGATTTGAAATGTAACTCGCCAACCTGATGCTCGGGTTTTTGCGGAACTCACTGTGTTATAAGTTATTGTACAGATATTATACTTATTAAATATCGAGAATATTATAATAATTACGGTAAACGTTATTGTAATATCAGAAATATTCTGTACGTATAATACAAGGGCCGTCTAACGGTATAAAAATATCATTGATGCAGGGTGAAAAGTGGTGGAGTGGGGTTGTTAAAAAGTAACGGGAAGGAAGAAATCGAGGATCACCCGTCGCGGATACGTCATTCGTTGTAAAGATTGATTAAGATGAGAATTAGAGAAGACAATGATGATGAGGAAGATGGAGTCTTATCCGCGGTAGATGAATTTAATCGCGTTTTCTCCCAAATTACGCAATTTAAGATTGTTCTGTATATATATGACATAATCTTGGATCGTACGATTATAACGGTGAGCGCACTGATTTGTAACACGTAACAAGAAAGTTCGTTTGCGTGAAGAGGAGAGAATGGGAGGGAGAGAATGAGAGAGAAATCGGGGGTGAGTACGAGAGAGAACTTGGGAGAAAGTAAGAAAGAGAGAGTGACCGCGCGAGAGAGAAATACTGAGAGAGAGAAAGGGTGAACGAGAGGGAAAAGAGATTTTTGTGCCACCCCTTAACGAGTTCCTTCTTCTTGCCGATTAATCCCGGAAAATAAATTTCTTTTTGACACTTTGAGGATACGTCGAAAGACGAGGAATTTCTTCCTCTCATTTCGTGGAAGTAACCCCTTGGAAAATTGATCGATGCATTGTCTGCCGAGTAAGTTGCCTTTTAAATTGTTAAATTACAATGATTTTTGATAATATTCTATGGCAAAGATCGGTGCCAAATAAAAGAAGTATTGTCAATTGGAGTGAGAAAAGTGCAGCTCCTGCATTTCCATACGATCTGCGAGTTAAGAATGAGTTCAAAGTAAAATCTTTGTTCATAATAACTTTATAATATTTTCCTTAATTTTTCACCCAAATTCTTTCAAAATTCTTCAACCTATATAAAACTCAAAGATGCTCCAACTTTACGTATCTCGGCAAATAACGTATCGTTCATTTCATTCCACCCGTTTTCAAAAATTGTATTCTCCCAATTGCGCTTCACACCGTGTTATTTTTTCAATAAAATGACAAAACACCCCAGGCCTTTTAAGCGAGGAATAATTCCGCTCGAGCAAACGCAACCCCCTTTAAACGTGCTGCCACGGCATGTCTGTGATAAGGACACACGACAATCGCGATTCTCGTGAGAAATTAATTCTCGCCTACCGCCAATTAACTGATAACAAAAGGAACAAAAAGGGTAGGTGGAGGAAGCAGACGAAGGAGCTCGCAGGGGTGGCGATGGTCCCGGTTGCGACGAAGCCGTGTTGTATATCTATATAAGTTTTCATATATTGCATAAAATATGTTTATTACATATTTTCACTATGCTGACACGTATTTGTGTGCTTCACTACCCTCCTGCCACGTATTATCCTACGACTTTACCTCATTTTTCGATGCGCGAGATATCGGGGTGGCGGATAGAAAGAGAAAATTAAACTTGGGTGGATAGAGGGTGAGAAAGGAACGAAATAAAATGCCGCCACCCCCTCGACCACCCGCGGCCTCGTATATTACTTACGAGAGAATGAATTAAGAGCTGTAGGTATTCGCAAGAAGTGATATATTCGCTGTTAAGTATATATATATACATATATTATAAAGAGAACGAGATCGACGGTCGTGAGAGAGAATGAGAGAGAGAGAAAAAGGAAGTGAGAGAAAGAGAGAGAGAAAGAGCGACACGTTTCATTGGTTTCGAGAGGGATACTGTACTGAAAATTTGTATCTTCTTTTTCCCACATAGTTGCTTACATTTGTATACGGCAAGAATACATTAAAAATTATGTGAGTAGTTTTTTAAAACAATCAAACCGTGTTTCCTTTCATCGTTGCCGTCGCGGGCGATACGATTAAATTTCTATCGAATTATTCACAAGGGAGAGAGAAGAATTTCTTTATTTTTACTTTGCGTTTTTGTAGTTTCGCATGGTTTCAATTTATGTAGAATATTTGTAAAGTAACGTAGTCAATTTAGTGATTGATTTGGAATGTTAGACGTTGATTGGAGTATCGACGTTAGAGCGAATGATTGAAAGCTGCGTTTTATCATAAATGAACCTTTAAATAATAACCTTTTCCAAAAGATGCAGTAGATATTCGAGGGTGCCGATGGAGATTCTTTGAGGTAAGAATAAAAATTGAATTTTATAACAGAATATAAAATTTTCTAGATAGCAGAATACGGTGTCTGTCATTGACTGTTTGGAACGACTAGTAAACAAGGAAAAAATAGTAGACGCACGAAGCAACTCTTGCAAGTGTCACTTTCTTTTGTCACACGGTGACGACAAGATGTGAAGAGATATTCGGAGTTAGGCAAACGGAAAAGACGGTCTTAAGTTAAATATCTGTATTGTATCTCAATTGATTTATATTTCCATACTTACCTGGAGTCACAATTTTTAAAGTATAATTGATGCTCTCCAATTCGATGAGATTTTTGTATCACTTCAGCAAATAATCGTTTTGTGACACGTTTATTAAATAACTCTCAATGTAATGTTATTTACAGTTTTTGAGACGACTCGTTAACACCTTCGTCGCATCCACGATTTTTGATACGAAGGAGATCTT
Source organism: Cerceris rybyensis (assembly GCA_910591515.1). NCBI lineage: Eukaryota > Metazoa > Arthropoda > Insecta > Hymenoptera > Crabronidae > Cerceris > Cerceris rybyensis. The sequence goes on along the minus strand of OU342801.1, from coordinate 3,128,640 downwards.
TGCAAAGACATTTCCGGAAATTCCGACAAAGGATATATACAATTTTCAAGTGTAATTTAATTATTAAAATATATTTCCCATGCCTATTGATAATAATCATTAGTGGAAACCTATAAGTTTTTCCGCACAGTTACTAATACATCTAAAAATTTCGCAAACACCTTGAAAATTCAGTGTTCAGAGAGTCATACGCGCTCGAGAGTCTCATTAATCGGTTCTACGATACTGAGTTTTCACAATAAATTACATTATTAAATAATACAGGAAGGATCTTAAGAAACTACAATTAAAAATTACAATTGTTCTCACATTAAGGCAGTAAATATTACACGATCGTCGAAGGTGTTAACGTAACTAACTTATAAATTAAAAGGTGATAGGTCTTAATTAACGAAATTGACGGAACATTCTCATAGATATTAAAAATGACAAATTTCAGATCCTCATGGCAGTCGCCCGCAAACTGCTCATCCTAAAATTAAATACAGCAGTGATGAAGATATCTACAAAAATGTACAATTATTCATTAAATACAATCACTGGGTCCGTTCGTCCCCCGTTTTCATTCGATCTTAACAGTAATTACGATGATGATAATAATAATACTAACAATATTAATATAACAATAATAATACCCTACGAATTTACAGCTATATCAAACTTAAAGATACATACTGGCTTTCAACAATAGCCAACAGATTCACAGCGATTTCGATAATTACACATATAAAGAATTCTTCAACGCCCACGACAACCCTCATCGTAAGAAACACAATTCCTCGACCCAATTGTAACAACTGCAACTCACTCGCCAACAGAAGAAAAATCTCTCAAACACATCCAACTTCCTTAACAATCCATCACTCCTCCCAAAATCAATTCTCAACTTTAACCTCCCCAATCACTTTACTTCAATTAAAATCAGTTCATCCAAACATTCCCATTTTCCCCATAATTAAATCCTCCTAATACCAGCTATAAAATGGCTGATGAGGAGCTGGTCTGGGGGGTTGCTGGAAACCCTGAGCAGCATAATGACCAGTGAAAGCTTGATGAGGATGAGGAGCGTGCGTATGGGGTTGTTGAAGATTGGTCGGTGGACTCGGTAAGCCAACTCTGCCAGCACTCGAAATCGGCAAATTCCATGATGGCGAACTATTCCCTTGACTGGCCTGTTGCTGTTGTTGCTGCTGCTGTTGCTCCACCGGCGATACCGAGCCGATAGGAAGATCAGAGGGGGTGAGTTGATCAGATGCAGGATTCGAATTTCCAGAATTCGGTCCCATCATCGTCACCAACGAGTTAGGGGTCGGTGGAAGCTGATGACTGCTTGGTTGTTGATAGTTCGAGGATGCAGGTGCCACCGGGGATACCTGGTGACTCATGTGACTCGTTGTGCTCGACGAGGTCGGGGGTAAAAGGGAACTAGGGTAGGTTACCGACGGTGGGAGACCGTAACTCGCGGTAGAGCCAACGGAGGATGGTAGTCTCGTGGAATCTGCCGTCAGTTGATGAGACATCGTTGTGTGATGCGTAGGGTATAGTTCTGGAACTGAAAGAAAAGGTATTTCATTAGATTTCCTGAAGATTTGTTGATCAGTTGTTGTTGGTAATTAGTAAATAGATAGCCTAGAGTAATCGTGAATGTTATAATAACGGTATAGAAATTTGCAAAGTCCCTTTTTACATTTGACAAATTTTCCGTAGAAATTTCTTTTTCTGGCTTTCTGCAAAAGAAGTTATCTTAGAGCAAGGTTGAAGACAGACGATATTCTGCGATAGGAAAGAGAACATTGACCCACCGCGACGTCCCCGTACCTTCCCAAGGGACAATCTACCATCGACATTAAACCCTTGCGGATATTACGAACATGACGAAGCAATAACCAAAGGCAAGACAGACTTTCCTGGTTGCTTGCTTTTCCAACCGATTCCTTCGAACGTTCGATCGACGTACCATGCGAAACGACCGGCCCAATTGTTTCGATATCCCGTCGCGCTCACGAAACAACTTCCGTCGATTGTTCAACCACTGTTTCCTTCTGCCAAGCTTCTCGTTATGCTTCGTATGTTTTTCAATCCTCCCACAGAATACCAACAATTTCGAAATTCCTCCCGACCTTTCAAATTACTTTAAACACAACTACTTTAATTAACAATATTCACCTTGACTCGAAGAGAACGTCGTGTCCGGAAGAGTCTGTCCATGAGCATGGGGATGAGGATGATTCGGAGGAACAGTAGCTCCGGCATGGGGGTGAGGTGCTGCAGGGGGATGAAGAACGTAAGATGCGGTTGGATATGCTACAGAGCTGACATATCCTCCTGAAGTCGTCGACGACAATTGTTTTCTCAATCTGGCCCTTCGGTTGCTGAACCAAACTTGAATCCTTGCCTCTGTAAGCTTCGTCCTTTGAGCTAGCTCCTCTCTGGTGTAAATATCAGGATATTGGGTCCTTTCGAAGGCTCTCTCCAGCTCATCCAGCTGATGAGCAGTAAAGGTCGTTCTGCTTCTTCGTTGTTTTCTTTTCAATGGAATACCCGGCTCACTCTCACAGTCGGATCCCGAACTGGTTTTGCCTGCAAGTGCGATTGATCGTTAGGTAGTTCGAGAGCTCGAGAGTAGAGTATTCAGTGTCTGTTTAGGTATAATAGCCTATCATTCCCCTGGACGTTTTGGAATTCTGATTTGTTTCTCTCGAGACTATCAATTACCGCGAACTTCCCTTAACGTACGCTTCTGTAGCTATAACGTGATAGGGGGAAGTGAGACATCGAGAAGAGAAATATTGGAATTATTAGGAATCGTATTAGTAGGTGAGAAAATACAAAAAAATCCAGACACTATGGAAAAATGACCTCAGGGGTTTAGCTGTCACGAAAAATATTTTACGATTCCTAAATGTAGGTAGAGAGTTTTAAAAGAAGAAATCTTCCATCTAAATCGCAGGAAGAGATTTTTTTCAATTCCAACCAGAGCGCGTATGTAATAATACGGCAGCTCGTGAAAAAGTTCCTGTGGCCTAGACTCGTGCTTAGTGGCTATTAATTCCCCTTTCTCGTGTCACCTGCCAAGCTGAACCCCTTTTCTCCAGGTGAGTAGCCGATCCTGGAGTTTATGGTTTGTTTTGCCGAACCATCGTCAAAGGGGACCGCTCGACCACGACTGCTGCCGGTTATTTCACACTCGGCCAACGATCGGCTTGTTTTACCCCAGACACCGTTCGATTTTTTTCTTGCTACGTCATCCCATCCGCGTAAACGGGTTGGTATTAGATTTTAGGATTGATCTCAATTTTCACTCACGAATTCAAATGAATTTTAAAGAAATTCCATGGTGTAGTTTCAGATAAACTCCGAATCATTGACTTCCCGTACATTAATACCAGAACTACCCTCGTTAAATCTATTTGACTTCAATGTATTAAACGAGTACTGTGCAAAAGAGGAACCAAGAGGCGGAAAAGATGATTGATACAGTGATTTATCTTCTTTGGAGAATTTTTGGAAAAAATTGTGTACCAGTAATTTTAACTGACTTGGTAGTTATAGTGGTAATTCATAAAAATACCAGAGAGGAACGATGCGCAAGTAGGTGTCGAGCGTTGGCAGAAAGTCACGAAACAGTCTGGAGTCGAAACGACTCGGTGGACTTGTAAAAGGAAAAAAGTGTCGCAAAGAGAGGGAGGTAGAATCTCGCTCGTCCGGGAATAGAGTCCGTATCGAATCAGCATCAACTCCGGGCGTCCCGACGTCGGGCGTCGTCGGCCGATTAGTCGCGGCCCGTGTAAAGTCCTCCGACGATTTCGAGACGCGCTCGAGGGTGATGAAAGGAAAAAGAAGTCTGCTTCTCTTTTTGCGCGAGTCTGCTTCCTCGCAATGACGTCTGTTTTCTGATTCTTCCTCTGTGCTCCAACACAATCGACATTTCATTCATTGAACTTCGAGAGTCAATCGAGATATTTTTCTCTTTAAAATTAAGAGAATCCTTTGGATTTGTACATTAAGTTCGATTTGGTTCGAGAGGTCAAGGAAGAGGTCGAATTAGACATTCATCTATTCATGTTCACATGCATCGAGTGTTAGTCATTTGAAGATCGATCATGAGGAAATTGGAGCAAAGGCATCGGTGACTTTGAATCCTCTCATCCATCAGAGAATTTCGTCGACGTTGAACCTGGTAATCTTCGAACCCGTGGGTAATACGAGGTTCCGAAAGTTTGGTAATTACTAGCCGGGTGAGAGCGTTTAGTCCCGCAAGAGATGTAATTTTTCTTCTGACTTCTCGTCTTCGATGAGAGCGTTTTTTCAGATCGCGAATGGAGAGGGAAATTTTTTCTGAACGAGAAGGGTAGATCGATGGCTCGTTTCTTCAATTACGGCAAGTGTAACTGAAGGATATTTTGCAAAATTGTATTGGAGAATAATAATTAAGAAGCTGATAGTCTGAAGAATTTCAAGGGAGCAACGTTGCTTCACGAATTCAATGTATTTCTTCTGGCGTATATTAATCAACGTTTTGGAGCTGAAAAGATACCACGATAGAGGAACTAAATAGACAGCCTTTTCTCCGACGGACTAATAATAATCTCCTTTCTGTTTCTCGCCTCTATCCTAGCAAGATAAAACACATTTTTCGCCCTTCTCCTCCCTCTTTGTTTTGAAAGGTCGACCGACCATCGGCCCGATCGACTTACGGATCAAGAAAAATCTCCCTTCCTCTCCTTTCGTCCTTTCATCTTCGCCGGCAAGGAGCTTCGGGATGATCCCACGACGGGCCACTAAAGATGAGTCTTTTCATTTGTCTCTAGAGGGAGGAGCAACCCCCGTAGGCGCCACCGTGAGAATCTTTTCCAAGGTCGAATATCTTTCCCTTAATAAATTCGAAACTCGTGGAATCACAAGACCTACGATTTCTAACTGGTCGCAAAGTGGACAGATTTAGCAGAACGTTCAATCGCGCCAACGACTTCTGTAATTTGAATCTAATTGGATCCGCCAAATTTGCCGGGCCAACACCGTCGACTTCGTTTGTCAAATCAGCCAAGCAACGATTGCTTGAAATACATCACGAGACACCTGGCAGAATTCTTTATCTTCTTACATTTTTTTGATCTGTAATTCACGTCTGAGATGTGGAACACATTGGCTGAGATCCTGGGGAAAAACTAGGATCGTCGAGCCTCGTAGAATCGTCTTCCTCGAGTCATCGTGAATTACATCTGTCCACGTAATTTTCTAAGTTCTATAAATACGAACAAACAGACGGAAATGCCAACAAAATTCAACATATCACCTTCATCGTGAAATTTAACATGGAACATTCTACGCAATGACACTCGAGAGGACATTAGAAATGTAGAAATACGTTAGAACGTCGTTCCGAAATTTTAATTCATACGATGAACTCTACGTAGACATTTCAAAAGAATTTTGAAAAAGAAAGCCAAGTAATTCTAATATCAAGAGAAATCTTCATCACCAATTTGTCGAGCTACGAGAAGACATTCCCATCGTGGATTTTCATCGGAGAAAAATGGCGAGATTCATCCAGCACGCGTAATACTTGGCCAGTGAAGTGTACGAAGGTGTATTTGGATGTGCGCGTGGGCATCTACCGGGCGGCGAGAAAATTACAGAGCCGAGTCAGCTACCGGCTCTCCTCGGAAGAACCGGTAATTTCCAGGATCGAGAAACGCGCGGCTGATTAATGCGCGAGCATTTAATTTATTCATTCAACGTTTCCAGATAGGAGCGAGTATCCTTGGTGGTCCGATCGACGGGGCACAGCTGATGGGGCGTAACTTTTGAAACCACCCTCTGCGGATTTTCTGTAGAGAGGGACGAGCCTCATCGGCTACGTAGGTAAATATTCATTTACCTATTATTAGAGCACTTCTTTCATCTTTCGTGTATTCGTGCTAGTTGCTCGATCATGTATTATTAGAGGATGAAGTTCTCAGGGAAGCTCGAATCTGGCAGACAGTCGAGATTATTATTTTCACTGTGTAATTTTCAACTTCGATAAATTTCTCGAGCAACGTATCAGATTATTTATTGCAACTCTGAATAAAATGATATTTTTCACGACGATGGCGAGAGCATGAAAAGGCGAGAGGGTTTTTATTGTATATGTAATCACTGTTGGTGAAAAAATGGACAATGTTGAGAGAGCAGGGTGGAGATAGAGGAGAAACGACTTATAAGTCGATGTCGTTATAATCTAATTCCACTCTGAAGTCCTTGCACGAGAATGTTGCAAGGATTCCCTGATTCCCGAGGATCATCAATCTTGCGAGGAAGGACGAAGAAAAACGGAGCAACGTGTGCGCTTTCGTGGCTTTCTCGCAAGCCTCTCTTTCGATTTTTAATCGACGGTGTCTGATAATTATTATAATCTTTCGGCCACGTCGCAGGATAATGTGAAAATGGATGATTTCTAAAGGGACATTTAATGACTTTGACTTACCGTCGCCAAGCTTTGCTTCATCTTCGGGATCACGTCCTCTGAGAAGTCGAGAGATCGCTGAAACACTGGGAGCGCTGGTTCTGTCGCAGATCCCTTCTTTAATTAGCCTATCTCTGATCTCCCAAGAAAAAATTCCCGGGTTGTCGCGCTTGTACTCCTCGATTCTTGCCTCTACTTCCGGCGTCGCGACTCGCGGCTTGCTTCCGCCGATCACTCCCGGCCTGATGCTTCCGGTTTCCTGGTAGCGGTTTAAAATCTTCGAGACGCAGCCGTGGGACACCCTGAGTTGTCTGTGAATTTCAAAGAAATATTTCATTTCTTCTGGATTCTTTATTTCCAAGTGTTATCACTTGATTCTGCGGCAATAATTCTCTGCAATAAAATAATGATAACGACAATTACCTGGAAATAACACAGGGCCTAACACCAGCTGCAGCCATTTCGACGATCTTCAAGCGAATATGATTCGGCAGTGGTCTTCCGTTAATGAATACTCCTCCAAGTTGATTAACACGTCCCTGACCTGGTATCGATCCTAAATCTGCAAGAAAAATATTCATTTAATCGTCAGTCTTCAAAAATAAAAAATATCTCCCGCCATTTCTCCAGGAGGTCACAATTTCAAGACGTAAGTGTGGAAAAAAATATAAAACCGATGGATCTGAGGATGATGTCAATCAGTAAATTAATCTCAGGATAAAACAGGACTCGAAGCGAGACTCATCGACGATTTTTCCACTCGTCGCGTTCGAAAGGATCGGCATTGTTTCGTTCAAAGTTTCTTCACCCGTTTCAGGGTTCTCTGTCGAAGGACGATCGAGAGATCATTGAAGTCCTTTCGTTTCCAATCGTGGGAGGCAAAAGAACATGGAAATATATACGTTTGATGGATAAAGAAGCAAAGAGAAGCCTGGAGTTATCGTTTCACGTTCACCTCGAAGCAAAGTAGTTGAGAATGGAAGAAAAGAGGTCGAGGAAGTCAAGATAGAAGAGAAAGAGATGGAAAAGGAGAAGAAAGGAGATGGAAGGAATTGTAAAACTTTGCGTGAAACAACATTGCCATAGCGGCCGATAAGAGAGGAGATTGAATCTCTGGAGTTTTACGAGTCGCAATTGTGATAGCGTGTAATTTGCTCGAATTTTTTCTTTCCGTTTTATAATACATGGTGGTAGAAAAGAAGATGGATCGATAAGCTGACATTTTCACGTGGTACTACATCTATTGCGGAAGAAATCCTCTTTTTCTTTAGCTTGAATATTCGATCGAAATAAAAGTCCGATGTCGCGTGCAATCCATTAGGGACGTTTCGCTGAAACGAGATCAAGTTTGAGGCTTTTTCGTTCCTCGATATTAATAATATGTGGATGAAATAATAGATGGATTAATCGGAACGTAACGACGTAATTGTTTCCGTAACGATAAATAGGCTAGCCACGACAAATATTGCATCCCAGTCGATCCTATTCGAAGGTGCAAAAAATCTCGATGCAAGTGCAACGCGATATAATGAGAGGAAAAAGAAAATCTGAATGATGGAAAAACGAAAAGCCCGATCGTCGATGCGAAACGCTAGAGGAACTGTTATTTCAAATATTTCACGGTGACTGTAATTTGCTACACTGTTGTTTATTCTTTCAGGATCACAAAGGATTTTTGTAATAGAAGGTAGCTACAATTAATAAAACAGTTATTCGATCTATGTATATAGAAAAGCGACAAAAAAATCTCAGTAACGGAATAGAATAATATTCGCAATAATTCTTCCACCTGAATAGAATGAATTTTAGTGGCAAAGTTTCAAGTTAGGAGATACCTCCGAAATTCCTGTCGCGCGATAAAATGTAAAATCGCGCAACTAATATCGCGAAACCGCGAAATTTAATTTAAATCGATACTGGCGTTTGCAATGGCGCAAAGCCCTGGGCCAAGTTGAAAATAATTCGCGATAACGAGAGCGCAATGTAACCCAACCCCGCGGTAAGAAACGGAACGATTTGATTTTCCTCGCTTTCAATTTTTTTTCCATCGGTTAGAAATTTTGCATGTTTTTCGCATTTGGAAACCACGAATCGCGCGATCCGACGAGATCGGATATTAGCAGAAAAGTCACTCGATCGTCAAACATACGAAGTGATTCTTTGCCTCTCTGTTCAAACATTGTTGCTTTTGAATTTGCAAATTCTTTCCCACGCTATTCCCGATTCGAACGTGAATCGTTCTCCATCGGTTCGATCGGCGAAAGAAGGAGAGCGAACGTTCACGTAACTCGATTTGCCGATCGAATGAGAAAGAAGGAAAAAAGTCAAGCGAGTCGCGGTAAAACAAAAAAAAAGGAAAACCGTTCTAATTGCACAGAATCCGTCGATCGAATTGCATAACCACAGTTATGCACCACCACGAATTGCAGTAGGGGACCGAAAAACATCGAACCAAGGGAGAGCGATAATTATCGGCAATTTTTTCCATTCGCATACCAGTGTGCGCCTCCGTTGTAAAGCTCATGCTCGTTGTTTCGTCGATTCGCGCGAATTTCGCGCTCGACGCCTATCAAACGTTTCGCGCGATTGAGAATTCGCTCGAGTAAAGCGCGAACGGATTTGTGAAAACGTTAATTCGATTATGACAGCGATAAAATCGTCACAATTGCATCACTGTTCGCCACTTGACGATCGCTAGCTAGGTGTAGGATTTTCATGGGGAATTCATGAAATTTACAATTATCTTCAATTATGTTCTTATTGGTCGTTTAAATCGATACAACGAGTCGAATGATTCTACTTTCTCTCCTCATTTTCCGTCATTTTGTTCCTCGCAACTTTTGCCACATCCGCGCGCTTTATTTTGCAAGATACTACGCGAGATAATTTACGATCGCACGGGATTCCCGGTGCATCGTCGCGTTAACGAGTTCGCTACTTGTTTTTTGTTAATATATCTGCGATTATTAATCGCACACTTTCTGTGCATTAAATACTCTCCTTTTGCAACAAACTCGCAGAAACGTTTCGGTGACTAATTGCCGCCCGTAATTAAATACGCGTACACGGCGTTGCAACTCGCGACAGTGACAAACGATCGACGTTCAGTTGCATTTAATTACGTTTCATCCCAAGAAAAATTCACGAGAATCATTTTTTATGAAAATTGCTCCGACGACTATTTTGCATGTTTTCTTCGATGATTGATCATTACTTTAACGCGAAGCAACTCGACCACGTTGGTTACCTTGATTTCCATGTAAAAGATTTGTCGTGCAAATGCGAATTTAATGACTGTCAATCTTCGATCTACCGATGATTCGATGAATTAAAAGAATACCCGACAACTTGGATATGTATTCATAAACGATCCTTGGAAGACAAACGTTGGAAAATCGGCATGGATGAAAGGTGAGGTGAGATTTACGATGCCGTAAACCGACGGCAACGAGCTCATTCTCGGGATTTTCGAGGAGAACCGATCCTCGAGCTCTCGAAATGGAAAATTTTACGCCGTGAGGACAACAATGACCGAACAAGCTCGACAATTACACGGTCGATTTTGAAATTATCGCAGAATCGAGGCTACCCCGCATTTTTGTCATTTTTACAAATAGCGAGGTTTGTGAAAAATCAAACGAGCAGCGTATAATTTCTACGATACTTACATTTATTTATAAATATTTTATTGCGCAGATTGTCTCGGTATGATTGATTATATAATCATTCTTATTTCTGTATGTTTCGCTTCTCTGAGATATTAATAAACTTCGAAGTACTAAGTAGCTCGTTGAAGTAATATACTCAATTTTAAATGGAAAATTGTAGAGGTAATTTCGTAAAGCTGTGTCCATTTTTTTGGCGACGGAAAAAAATGGTTTGGAAAGTACAACGCGAAAAAGTCGCAGGCACAAAGGCAACGAATATTTCGGAGCGACGGCAGAGCCTTCCGAAAAAGATGCTTCGTTATTTACGACGGTCATTAATGGTAATGTTACGGTCTTCTCGAGTCAGGTAAGGTTATATATCAATGACCCCCTTAAAATCTTACGGGACAAGATCCATTGAAAAATTTCTGCTGCCACCGGGCCAGTTGTAAAATTTGTGTCCTTTTCCAACCGTGCAACCACTTTGCGCGGTCACTTTGCACAGTAATTTCGCGCAATTTTGACTTCTCTGAGTACTTAATTGAAAATCATTTCTAAAGACAATTATTTAACAACGAGCTATAGAATTATAAAAATAAATTCTTTATTTCATCATGAACGATCGCAATGATAATTACAAAAGATTACAATTACTTGAACGAAACAAATGAAACCTTAGGACGAAATGTCAATCAAACCCACCTTGAAAAGGATATCCAGTGAAGCATGGTCGCATCATCGAAAAGTTAGTGGTAACCGTCATCTCAGGGAGTACAAGCCAACTTCTCCGTAGTACTCCTCACCCAATTCAAATATGTCACCACTGCCACCTCACTGATCTCTTCTTGTCTTCCCTTTTCAATCCCAAAGACTTCGATGTTCCCAGCGTTCTCCAGGTTCACAAGATCCGACAATCTTTTCGACGAAACTGTTCTCCACCCTTGATCACAATCTTCCAACACTTTCCGAACGAGTTCTCAGACACTCGAGAAAATATCACTATCGAGTCTCTTCTTCTCGAATCACCGGAGAACTTTGTCACTTAATCCAATCTCCAAGTTGATCCAAGTTGATGATCTTTGGTGACAAATTGGTACTAGATCTTCTTCCTTCCTCTGTTCTTTCTCTCTTCTCTGGAGGACACCTGTACGTCCTGGATGAGCTTCCTGTCACGACTACTGAGAGCTGGACCTCGGCAGATCGGCTTTCTGATCCTGACTAGCTCCTTCGGTCAGTTGGTACCGGGGTAACTAACTTCTAGCCACTCCCATCGTGGTCTTCCCCCGCACCATAATCTGGTGGGGAAAGTGCATTCGATGGTAAGCTACGGTCTTACTACCAGAAGACCAGCTTGGCAAAGTCACCTTCGTACCTGTTTCTTCTTCGTTCTCTCGACCAATCCTCGAGCTTCCTGTCGGCGATGGTCTCGCCCAGTATGACACGCCCATTTGCGCATGGGTAGAAACGACTGATGGGCACATCGGGTAGGCTTCCTTCAAAACACCATGCTGTTTCGTTCGTGGGGAGATCATTGGATTTTCAAATTACGTACGACTTTTCCGAATTTTAATTGAAAAAAGGACTGACAGGAGATTCCATTTAATGTTGATAATTGTTCGATTCTAAAACCTTGCTGGTGGAGAATTTTTTGCGTATTGGAAAGCATCGATATGCTATGGAAAAATTGCCTCTTTGAGTAGACGTAAACACTAGTTTAGGGTCGAAGGTCGTCGTTAGAAGTGGAATGGATTTTGAGACTTCTCTCGTATGGAGGAAATTAATTTTTGGACCTTTTATGGTTTTGGAGCAAGAGGAATTTTTTGATGCAGGATAGAAAATATATATCTTTATTTTATGTACGATATATATAAAGATATGGATCTCGGTTTTGTTCTCTTCGGCTTCCTCATAGAAGAGCTGCAGTTAAAAAATAATCGGCTGCTCCAAAAAAGGAGCCAACACGCAAAATCAATCTTGGTATATTTTGCATCAACTCTTACTTCGGTTAACAGGTTTCTCGTTAGCTCGCAAAAATCCGTCTGCTTAATCAACGTGATTTCGCCGAAAGATCACTTTCACTCTCGTGTCCTGCCAAAGAGAGGATTTCTTTCGTCGATTCCGCTTCTCGATAGAGCTAAGAGAACGTTCGCAAAAGAAAATTCAAAGAGCATCGTGAGAGTTGGCGGCGTAATCGAGCGTAATAAATAATACGAACACGAGTAACACGATTCGCTTGAAATTCTTCCAAGAGCTATTAACACACCATTGCAGATCATCGGCATACGACTCTCTCTCCTCTTTGTCTATGTTTCTTAATCAGAAGGAAACACTCCATTGCACAATTAATTAGGAAAAGTAAACCTTGCACCTTTGCTGCTAATTCTCATTAAACGGAAATTAATCTCTCGATATCCGACACCCGTCAAACGTTCCATCACCCGAGAGAAATTCCCGCCAATACCAAAAACGTCGCAAGGAAGCGGAAACGGAAGAGGGAGACAGAAAAATAGATTGAGACAAGAGAAAGAAAAATAAGCCCTCTCAACATTGCTCGTTGATGCTGTATCAATATTTATTATCTTCCTATTTACACATTCCCGTGCAAATCAGAAACAAATCTCACATCGACTTCTTAGTACAATGATATTAACTTCCATCAAATGGAAACTAATTACTTAATATCCAACACCGGTCAAATATTTAAATTGAGAGCAATTCCCGTCAATTCAAGTCGTCCAAAGTGTCCTTCTCCGTTGTCATATTGGCACAACAATTCGTTCCACGAAATCATAGCACCTAACAGACCAAAAACGCCGGAAGAAAGCAGAAAACGGAAGAGGGAGGAAGAGAGAAAAGAAAAAAGCTCTCTGAAAGGTATTCATTGTTCGTCTCGAAGTAAGATAGACCTGCGTGGCTCGCTGATGTTCCATCAATGTTTATTATCTTCCTGTTTGTGCGCCCCCGTGCGCGGCTGAACGCGCGAGAATGGCCAAACAGAAGGCTGGTAGAGACGACACGCATTAGCACGGTCTACAACCGAGGAGCCGAAAATCTGCCAAAGGACCTCCCGGCGGGAGGTTCGTCTACGGAGTAATACGCCGTGTTACTTTATACTGTATATAGTATATACAGAAGGTCCTAGCAAGGAACGGTGTCCTGGAGCGAGGACAAAACAAACTCCGTAATGTCTTCATGCTTCTCATCGCGGGGGATGAAGAGTCCATCTACCGTGGACTTCACCAGCAAACAGCTTCCTCGACGGTTTTCCTTCGCCAGTTGGTAGCTCCGTCGGATTACCGCACCTCGATGCGGTCATTCTTGTCAAGGACGTCGCGAGAAGATTCGAAAGAAACGACGAATTTTCCGGAGAAAATTCGAAGCGTGAAGAGAAGACATCCTGGTGGATGAAGACGTAATTGATTTACGGGGTAGGTCTTCTTTGGACCATTGGTCCGAGCATGAAGAAACGCGCGAGGAGTTTTCCATGTTCGAGGTGACTGTTTGCCATCGCGGCGCGTTTGTTTAACTATGGGGATGGTTTCTTTGGTTCGAAAGTGGTAAAGGTATTTTTAGGAGCGCGAATGGATTCGACGGTGATTCCTAAGTCGTTTGGTTTAAGTTTCTGATAGTACAGTCGAGAGACTTTGTTGGTATGTTATGAAAAAAATAGAAATTCGAAGGAAATATAAGGAAACCGCGAGTCGCGCGATCTTAGTCAACTATGAATACAAGACTCGGTGAAAAGTACATCCATGAAATTACACTTAATTAAGTTAAATTACGCGATTAATCGGCCGAAAGGCGAAACGAATCGACGGATTAAAGTACGTCATTCTAGGAATAACGCGAGCTTAATTACAGACATTCCTGCAATTAATACCACCATAAATTTCTACCCCCCTTGGAAAATAAGATTCTCTTAATATCAATTTAGAATTAAGAGGATCAAAATAAAATTTTGTATTGATTCAACGTGTGAAAAAAAATCACGATCCTCATCGTCGGAACATGAACCCTTTGAAGGAGAGCAGCAGAGGGTGTAACCCATGGACAAATGCAAATTGCTTTGAGATCCGATCCGCCTACCTGACAACGAAGACAACAGCCTCGGAGACCGTTACGCCGTAAATAATCCACCCCCTTCGAGCATCCAACCCCTTCCGTTCACGGGCAACTTTCTCTCTCTTCTTCCACGTCTTCCTCTTCTTCTTCTTTAGCTGCAACTACCACCCTCTACCACCCGCTCTTTTCAGACGGGAAGACACGATGTATAAATAAAGGGATCATAAATATCCGAGTGCCATAATGGAACCACATGAAGATACGGCTTCCTCGATGCTTCCTCGTAAATCATTCGTTTTCGCGGTAGAACATCGGAGGAATTGCGGTTTCGGGATGTTTAGTGCTTGCGGTCGAAATGCTCATTGTCCGTTTGCTGATTTGTGGTCTCTCATGCAAACTGCTCACCAGGAAACTAAGAAACTTTCCAATTCCATAGTTCAGGGTCTACTTGGAGCAGGGAACAATTGATTCTTGGATGATCGATAATTAAAATTGTTGGATGATGATGCATTTATACAATTAGAGCGAAAGAATGAAAAGACAAAGGAGGACTACTAATTTAGAATATTTTTAGAGGTACAGAGTCAATTGTTATAGTCAGTCAGACTTGCAATTAAAAAGCGAGAACTTGCGTACGAAAAATCGTAAGATGAGAGAGTTTTTCGGCATAGGAAATTACGAGTTTAGTCGGAAATGAAAAAGAACGGAACGAAAGGAATCTTTGCAAAGCTACCTCCGTTCCTTTTTCCATCCTCTCTCTATTTCGAATTTTTCACGGAGTACAATAAGATCGTTCGATCCTGACGCGGTGCATCCGAAGGAGTTGATTTTTTGCTGGCAAACAACCTGACTCCCAGGAATTCTTTGTCGGCGCGTAACAAGGGATTTCAATGCACTTTGACGAGGATGTTGACAGATTCGCAACAGCAAGACCGTAGGGGTCCTCGGCTGCAGAATCAATGTTTTCGGTAGTCGATCTTCGTAGTCGAAGAAAAGGAAATTCTTTACTTCGCAAATTGTCGGCTTTGCTGAAAAGTAACTACGTCTTTGACTGTCAAATAGGAAATACTTTCCCACTAAATATTCTAATAGAGTCTCTCAAATTTGCCTTCTGACCTTCAACAAATATTTGAAGACTACAGCAGCCAGCGTTCTCTGCTTCGTTTCTTGGATTAAAAATTCTATTTTTCATGAGATCGTTAGATCTCGAAATGAGAAGAGTTACGACGTTATTCCAACGTAATTTAGAAAGAAGAGTCACGTCAACATCCCAGCGGCAGCTCTTGGATTTTTTCCACTTTGAGCTCCGCCGGAAGGAGCAACCTGAAAGCAACCCCGTCAAGGATGTTGACGGCCGAGCAGCGGGACGTCTTGCAGACCAGAAAACTCAACGAGGAGAAGCTCCCGAAAGCTGTGTGCATCCTCAGGAAGGTATTCTCAACCACGTTAAACCCGAAATTCTGGCCACTTCTCGTCACGGATCTTCCTGATTCTCGCCGAAGAAGTTGTATCTATTCTTGCAGTGGCGTAACAAAATTCTTTTCAAATTTCACTCCAACTGTCAAATACCACCTGCCCTCCTTCGACAAACTAATTCTTAGCACACGTTTCAATTTCAAAGAAACAATTTCCCTTTTATCACAATATAATAATTCTAACTCACAAGATAATTAATATTGAACATTTAAATCGTGAATTCACATCTTCGCTTAAACCCAGCCTAAGAAAATATTTTTTCCCCGAATTAAATTCTTTCCGTCTGTCTTCCAAGTAAAAATTATCCTAATCTTTCGCTCAAACATCTTACGCCATTGGTAAATAGAATTTGCCGATCCTGGAAGCAAAGAGGAAGTCCTGGTCACTACATAAAATTTCCGCAGGTCCGTCTTCCAGGTCTGATCGTAAATCTGACGCGGCTCCTCGAATCGTTTGCTCCATTGTGCTTGCAGATCCAGCGCGAGGAAGGACGAAGGAGGGCATGATGGCTATACGAGGATGACCGTAAACTCATCATCCCTGATATACGACTCCGTAATGCCGGATAGAATCGAAAATCGGCAGACCTAAACCTCCGATCCAAACGACAGCTTTTGCGCGTTATTACCACGTTATTACGAGCCGACTTCTCGCCTTGACTTTCCTCAATGACTTTGTCACCTTCATCCCCCTCCAGGACAACCCATTTTAGCTCATTACAGGGCAATTGCTAAGGATACTCCGAAATTTCAAATTTCAGGCTTGCGAAACTTAGCCTGGCTGAAAGAATTCAAAGGTGGAAGAGTTACGAGCAGGAATTTTCTCCTTGAGGGGTGTTCCTGCTCGTACCTGTCGCGAAGAGGACACCATGAACGATTATGGGAGGAATTTTGTGGACAATAGAGATGACTTTATTACGGCGATCGTGGAATAAAGATATTTAGAGTAAATCGGGGTAGTTTTGACTTTTATTAGGTACGAGAGTATCGATTTCATCGAGGCATATAACTCTTTTAGGATTTATTGGAGGCTTTGTTAGGTGAAATGTTATATTTATTGGGATATCTAGGTTTAAGAGGGAAATATAATCTTGTTCGACTTTACTAGAGAGACTACATCGGTCATCTTGATTGCTCGATTGTTATGCCATTGTTCCTCATTCAATAGCTCGAAATTGGCGAACGTTTTGCTATCATAGGTCAGCTTTCGGTAAAACTTTCGAAATGCATCGACTCGTGGGATTCGATTCGCATCGTCGATTAGGTGAAATCTCAGAGGAGATTCCGGCCCGAAAACTCGGCATGGATGGCGAGTTCTTCCGGTTTTTGCAGATCTGCAGTCATCGAGCCCGTTAATTGCAATTTTCACGATGGATTTCCTGTTGATTAGTTTTTTAGGTTACCTCCTTTCTTTCTTTCGCGGCCGTTGAACAGAAGTGCGAATTAAAGTAACGGTGTGCTTTGAAGTCCTTCTCCGCGAGTGACAAACGTTTCTTGAGAATTTAACGTTAAAATGGCAAACTTAAATAAAACTTCAAGCGGAAATTTCCTTCATCCTTTTTCTCCTACACAAGTGCAAGATTTCTTTAACTTCTACCATTTGGATATTGCAAAAAAGAAGAAAAAGACAGAGTTCATTGCAAGAGAAGGAAGCTCCTGATGTCACCACGTGACAGACGTCCCGTCGGGATGCTTTTCGTCTAAAACGGGGATAACGTCCTTCGCGTGTAGCCAGTAAAATCTCGAGTCGTAAAGTCATCAGATCGTAAACTCATAAATATTCGTCATCATCGCTCATAATCCGCATTGTTGGCGACGGTCTACGGGTCTCGGCTGTCCAAAAAAAGGGGCCAGCCCTTTTCGAAGCGAGCGGAAAACTCTGCAAAATGGAAATGCACGGCACGACTTGAAACTCAAGCAAAAAAATTATCCGTGGTACCTGATTTTTTTTCTTCTCCCTCTCCATCGCCACTTTTTTTTCCCTTGCTTTTTGTGATTTATGGTTTCAATTTTTTTGCACTACTCTACGAAACAGGAGTCGAGTTTTAGAAAATGTTCTTGGAACATCTTGAAAATCTTGTTTCTGCCAGAGTTACGGACAGATAAATATTTAGAGAGACGACACGAAAAACTTAGCTGATCGAAGTTTCTTCTTAAATCGTAGAAATCTGACTCTTCGAGCGTTAAATTTGTCTACAGCTTTTTTACCATTTTTTAGTCCTGCTTATTTTCGAAACAATATCACCGAACAATGCAAGTGACATTTAGCTTCTGTGGGAACAACGAAGCCACAGTGGCGTGGATCATCGCGATTTCGCGGATATCCGACACTTTCTTCCGATTCTTCTTCTTCTTTTTTCACCCGTCCACCGACTGTTCACCTCGAATTCAATTCGGTCGCCAAATTATTCGAGTCATCTTTCTTTGAAGTGACAGAACTCCATTAACCTGACTCCATGCAACCCGGAATTTTTAATATACGTCTCCGCATGTTAAATTCCTCGAAAAATAGGAAAATAGTTTTTCCATGATTTCCACGATTTTTTAATTACGTCAGCAACATTCCCTATCTTTAACGAGCGAGAAAGAGATAGCAATTCGAGGTAAAGTCGACGGAGATTCAACGTTGTTTTTGCCCTTCTTGGTATCATCTCGTTTCGTTCGTTAAACAGAATATCGAGGCTGCATGAATCGGCTGGTTTATCGATGAGATAAACTGTGGGCGTTTCGCGCGATCGATATATCGATCCCTATCGGGAGATCGAGGAGGCAAAACGCACCGTCGAAAATTATTTTCGCGCGCTTCTCGCCTCAGCTTAATTGGCTGACTTGAAATACAGCGAGAGTAACGCGATGGTTACATTGATGCCGACAATAGGTTGTAGAGTCATGAAGAAGAAACCTGAGGATAATCGTTTCTTTGCAATTGTAGCAAAAGTTACGCCGATCGAGAACTTGCCGCCGATTTTATTTTCCTCAAGGCGGAGGTAAAGAACTTTGGATGAAAAGTAATCGATAGAATTCCCATTTGATACGATTTTCTCCCATGGAATTTAAAGTTAACATCGTGAGAGTGAAGATGTACTTTCAGAATTAAAATTGCAAGAATGTCATCCCTTTGGAATTAACGCGCCCTAGATTATTTATCGACGAATGAGAGGAGATTATCATTCTTTTAGAGATTAAAAGTTGCAGCGAATAACTTAGCAATTATCATTTTTGCACGATCAAACAGCGACAATTCGTATCGTCGACAGTGTCACAACGTATTTGCAATTATGCAGCGCAACCGAGCGCTCTTTTTGCCAGGGTTTCTCCGCATTTGTTGCATCGGTGAAAACGGAGCGACGAAGCGTATTCCCCCCGATGCTTATTTAATTAGAAATCACCCCGAGCAAATAATCGCATTTATTTTGCCGTATGCTCGTCGCAATTCAACGCCGATAAAAATGGCTCGACGATCAAGGTAATCGATTGTGTCGGTGAGCATGAGTCAGTTAAATGCAACCGCTCGGAATTATATAAATCGAATGCAACTTTTAATCTCTAATTGCGTAAACGTACAGTTTGACGCTTGGGATACTTTTAAGAAGGAAAGGAGTGCGCTATCCTATCCTGTTCTAAAAATCGAAATATATCCCTCCGTGAATTTCCGATAGAATCAGTATCAATCGTGACACCTATCGAACGAGGTAACTGTATGTTTATAAATATAAGTACCGCCTCTCCTATTTTCATTCTTATGCGGAACACCGTGCAGTAAACATCGCAGATCAGATAGCATAACCCTTTTTTCTGCACAGTAAATTCCTACAATTTCTTTTGTTAGGTACTAGGATCTTTGTATTGGTATATTGAAATTAAAACAAGTCATTTTCTACATTTTCCAAATCGATTTATTAAACATAAAGTATAATACAAATGATTGGATTTTCAAAATTAAAGGATATGTAAAATCCGACGATCCTCGATGAAAGTCAAGCACAGAATTACAGAAGAACTCGACGTCTCTTAACTCATAGATCCCCCTCGTCACCATTCTAATCTTGACCCCGTTTAGTCACGCGTCTCCGGCTCTTTTTGTTTCCCCGCGAGATTGTCGCGTTTCCAGCGGTTTTTCGACTCCATCACCAGCACGACTGCGGCCTCCCTTCGCTTCTTTTTTCTCCCTCACGAATTCCTTCCGTCCCGCGACGCGTTTCTACGTTTCTTCGACGTCGCGCAAGAAGAAGAACTTTGAATAGGAGGAAGAAGTTCACCAGCCACCTGGTGGTGCCGTGACTTTGATCTACATTCCTATCGAGGACTCGACTCTGCCAGAGTCGACTTGGACGACGAGTTGAGTAATCGCAGAGTTGCATCATTCTTCGTGAAGTCACAGAGAGCTACGATCGATCTCACGTTGATCGTCGGTGACATTAAGGAGAAGGAATCGAGGAGACTCGTCAATCTGACAATGAGAAAACTCCTAGTAGCGTCGACTTCTCTGATGCAAGGCATAATTATCCGGGAATTTTTCAAATCCATCTAATAAAACTATCGATGACGACGTGGGTTTTGTACAATCGACTTGTCCCACGTATTCGGTACCTTTGTCTCCTTAATTGAAGAATTACATTTTCCAAGTACCAAGGGAAGAACCCTCATCGTAGAATTTTTCTAAGTCATTTCTCTACGAAATCTTTATAATTATAATCTCTATTTATAATTTACATACATATAATTACAACATTTGGCATAGAGGACTTACAAAATATTCTTCGTTTTCTGTTAATTTGTTTTTCCATGAAATAGAGTAGTTCTTTTTGGAAAACAGAAATTACGATCGTTAAATCGACTTTGCAGGATCGTTGAAGCTCGCGGCGGTAGGTCTCACGATTTCTCGTTCCAACGTTACGGGGGCCCGTGAACAGGGCCCGACGGCAGCGTGTTCCTTTGGGCCCGAGCATCAACAGCGTTATACACGTAATAACCGAGTGGTAATATTCTCGCCGCCACGAGCGGTAGCCCGTGCTCGGCGACTGATTCCTACCCACTTTGAACACCAGGTAATTATGGTTTAGAGAATGTAAAACAAACTTTCCAGGCTATGTAAATGGGCTAACTGTCTCGAGGAGTTGTACAAATACCACACGGTTTTTATACTGTAACTATCTTGGACGTGAAGGATAAATGAAACGATCGTTAAGTAATAACGCAAGGTTGGTTCGAAGCCATCGCTACTTAAATTACATTCCACGATCTTTGTACATAGAGTCGACAGGATTTGTAGGATATTTGCGAACCAAGAGAAATCGATGATTCTAATTTGGCAGGTGATTACATTCCTATGTCTTATTCTCTTGGTATTTCTTTTTTTTCTACAGCTCGATTTCTTTTTTAAATTATTCTTTTAAACTAGCTGCAAATGGAACTGCGCAAGAAAGGAGGTATTCTTTTTCTTCGCATAAATCTCTAATTATTCTTGAAGTAGGTGATTGAAATTTATTGGAACCGTGGAACGATAGCAGTTATGATATTGAATGCAGCGTATTTGTTTTTGTGTAAAACGGTAGCCGATGACACGATCCATCAGCTATTTCTGAATACTTACGCGGGTGACGGCGCTCTGGGAAAAAAGTCATTTACATATTTTTTCACTTAAGCGACTTCATCAACCGCGGTCATTAAGCGATGCAATTTTATCGCCTAGGCGGAGATGCATGAAACACGAGACATAGAAAACACGTCGAGGGAAATCAAGGTATTTCAATTAATTATCGACTCTTGGAACAGCATTCTCTTTTATCTCGCGAGATGGGAAAATTGCAGACGATCGTAGTAACCAATTTTTCTTCGGACTGTTAAGAATATTGCCTATTACGTTAAAAAATTGTCAATCACGATTTACACCGAAGCTCAAAGTCTCCTCTTGGAATTCGCAATAGTGTCGTGGAATTCCAGTCATTACGATCGAAAATGTAAAACACTCGGACGCTAACATATGACATCCGGATCACAATGATGCCTCCCATCGCGGAATGCTCTTCATCATCCCCGTTCTCACCGCGGGTTACCACGGTAGCCACAACTTCATTCACCTGCGAGATCGAGGAATTCTTTTGACTAGCTACCTTCCTCTCTCCATCTATTGGACTTTAATAAGATCACAAAAAATAAAGAGAGACAGAGAGGAAGAGAGAAAGAAGAAGAGTGATAGAAAGAGATGACAGGAGCATGGAACAAGGCAGAGAAAACAGAAAGAGAGAAGCGCCGATGTAATTTTGTACGCGCATTGTCGAGGCGGAGGATGGAGCCCCGTTTCTTAGCTTCTCCTCTTTTTTTTTTCTTCCCTCCTCCTCTCTCGACGTGCCGACCTCGACAACTAAACGA
The DNA here is from genome assembly GCA_910591515.1 of Cerceris rybyensis. Classification (NCBI taxonomy): domain Eukaryota; kingdom Metazoa; phylum Arthropoda; class Insecta; order Hymenoptera; family Crabronidae; genus Cerceris; species Cerceris rybyensis. The sequence goes on along the minus strand of OU342801.1, from coordinate 3,106,636 downwards.
ACCTGGCTACCGTTTTCTAAAATGATTCGAATCACTTTCTTACCCGTCGGCTACTGTCGACTCGAGACTGGATGGAAACGAGCTCGATTCGCCTGACTTCGTCCTTCTGTTTCGTCGAGAAATTACGTCAACTTTTAGATTGATCTCGAGGAACATAGTCAAATAGTTTTTATCTGATTACAGTGATAAGTGTAAGTACCATGGAATATTTAGGCAATGATGCAACATCAGTGGCAGATTTTAAAGTAGAAAATTAGTCGATAGCATGTTAAGTCCAAAGGAAATTTTTAGCCGATGCAGTTCACCAAGTATTGTACTATAAATCCTTAAACTAGAGCCACTTGCAATTTATCCATTATATTGTTATATATTAAATAAGTATTTCGACAGCGTAGAAATCAAGAGAGATGAGTAATTGAAGTTCTATAAAATACAAGTGAAATATTTCCTCCCGGATTGCTCTAGAAGTTTAGAAAATTTTTCAAGGAAATTGAAGAATAATCCTTTAACCACCTTGGTACACAGTGTTACTACCAACCCCCTACCATACCATTTCTTTCATACAATAGAAAATTATATTGTTCATACAACTCAACGTACCGCATATCACTTTAATTTCATAGACAGTCACTCGTTATTATACATCAAGACGTTAAACAATAAACGCATCAACGGAAGAAACTTTCAAAAATATTATCAAATTCCTCATATATAGGTAGGCTATTGTATTTTCGTTGTTCGCAAAGGGTTGGCACATTAACCCTTCGCATTGGCGAGTGCGCACACGCGCTCATGCGACAGGATTGTGGCCCTCATTTGCAGCACGTCGACCGGCTCGGATGCATTTATCATTCGGCCGCCTGGCTCGATGCACACCGCTCTCCTTCCTTCCATCCAGAAGGTGAAACGACGCGCGTGAAACCCCCTTCGTGTTCACCTGTGAGCTCAACCACTACCATCACCACCATCACCTTCATCACCACTACCATGCTAGGACGAAAGGTGGGCCGGTTTCACGTGTGCAAGCGGACAATGGCGGCCGTCACGGTGAAAAGCACGGTGCTACCCGTCTTACACCTCGGCGTTGCTTTGTGCCTGACCCACAGAAAACGACGTACTCTTGTCTTGCTGATCGAGAGATTTTTTCTCCAAAATTCCTATTTCATGGAATTTTTATAGTGACCTTGAGAGCTACGATAGGAAACGCATTGATAGGTGAAGTTAGATGTTCTTCGATGAGAGAAATAATAGAGAAATTGAGGATTGTGAAGTTTCAAAGTGGAGTTGATACTTTTGTAGAGCTGCACGTGCGAAGAGTGCTTGCTGGATAATTATGGAGCGTGGATAATTTGAACGGTAGCCTTGTGCTGGTACTTTCTTCTAGCTTGGTATTTTTAGGTTGCAACTGTTAGATCATTTTATCTAGGATATATAATTTCAAGAGGATTCTGAACTTCTGAGATAATGATATATAGGAGAAGTTCACAGAGCAAATGGATTAACTACAGTTTATGGAATTTGAAAAATTTTAAACTACTGGTGTTAGACATATTAAATAAGTACCTCGGGAAAAAGAACTTAGAAGGTGGAGAATATATTTCAGTAATTTGCATTTTATAAGATAAACGTAGAACTTATATTCTATGGCTTCCTTGGAAAATTCAAGGATTTTTACACAGAATGAAGAACTCACTATTATAATTGTATTCGTATTTTTATTGTTAAAAATAGGAAAGGAATAAAATGTCAAAATACAGGTTCGTTTTGGTGAACGCGAATTGCTCGAGAGTTTCGATCGCCGGGCGTAATTCTAGGTGGCAAGAAAAGGTGCGAGAGGGAGGAAGGTTCAAAGAGGAGGTCGGAGGGAAGAGAGGCGAAAAGGAGAGAAATACAGAGAGGGGTTGATTTTTCTCATTGGCCGGGGGCGTGGGACGACGCACCGAGGCAGAGAGGAGAAGCCGGCATTCTGGCTTCTTCAAGTTTTTACCATCGGCCGTAGTGACTCAGCGGCTATTTCTCATTACCAGACCGATATTTTTGTAAAATTGGATTTTCGTGTGAGAAAGCCCGCGACGTTCTTTACCCCGCCTCTCTCTTTGCCAAGTTCGTTGCTGGAGAATCGCATTGTCAGCCGATACCCGATTCTCGTCTACGAGACTCACGCAGTTTTCTATCGATCTTTTTTTATTATTGTATTACAACAGAGTACTGGAATGCAATTAGATTTAGTGTGAAAAGAGTACGAAATTATAAAGTAATCAACACTGTAAGTGGAAAAGGCCAAGAGGGCTTATGTCAGTTTTCTATGGCAAATGTAAGTCTTATAGGCTGCATTGATCTTAGTCTTGCAACTCTCTTTAATAAAATTCAGTATATTTCTCTTTCTATCGTAAACTAACTGTAGCAATCAGCTAACCATTTTACATCGCCCCATTCCAATGTGCAATTATATAGAATACTTATTCCAAATCAGAAATTTCAAAAAGGAATTGAAAGCCAAGGTGTCGAACCAATTAAATTATTAACACGTTAAATACATGTCTTACTTTCTATTGTTATTTCTATCCAAGTCAACTGTTCTCTAGAAGAACAACGTCGCAATAATATAGAGAGATTCAATACAAAAAAAACTATTTATACACTGTCAGTGTAGTTTGTTTTGCGCTATTAGTTAAATATCGAATTAGTTGAGCAAGTTTATTGAAGGAAGCAACACGCAAAAGCGAATCAAGGGACCGATCCGAAATTGCAGTAGAGAGGAAGCACATGCGTGGATCATATATAACGTGTGTGGTCCCCAATTCATCACGAGCTCGCTTCTGGGCTCGCTCGAGCGTCGCAACGCTCTGATGTGAAGTATGGCCGTGCCGGGAAATGATCCTTTAAATTGGTCCGACACTGCGGTGGGTCAGTTACAAGCCATTTGCATTGCGAAATATTCCGCAACCGATCTTCCTCCCTCTCAATACTCTTTGATATCGAGATTTATATAAAAGCATTACAATAAGACGGCAATATATACAGCGAATGTTGAGCACGAACGATGGGATCACAAATGAAAATAAAAGGAAGAGAGCATCCGCGAGATGCAATATTGGTAGGAGGGAGTTTCTGAAATTAAGCCTGATCAGCTGGAATCAGGCGCCCACGTGGCTTCGTCATATTCGTGACAAAGTAGAATTTTCAATTGCAGGATACGCCCGGTTGTACGAACCGCGGCTAATCCCATAAATGGAGCGTGGAGGAACCGGCCCGGCATGAGGGTGTTTAAGAAGCGACTGCACTATAAAAATTAATCATCCTCGCGTTAATTGGCGCGCATTATTAAACGCCAGTCTCGCACGCCATTCTGCTTTACCTTCGATCCTGTTTACTTTTCCAAGGTGCCAATTTTAACCTTTGTTTTGTTCAGTTTGTCTCTATAAATTAATTTCATACAAACATTCTAGTCGTTCTAAATAATACATGTACTTTCCCTTTAACAGCAAGTCTACCAAAGCAGTCAAAACAATTACTTAAACAGTCAAGTTCCAATAAAATTTGTATAAATAAATAATCCAATAAATAATCAGAATAAAAATTATACCCTTTCTTGAAATGAACAGTCTTTCTTAGAAAGTTAGCCCTCCACCCCACAACCTCTTATGAAGAAATGTATTTCTTTTTTGAATTAGTAAAAGCGTGTTTTTAGTACGTATTCAAAAGTGGATTAAAATATTTAATTGTTTTTATTATTCTGTCCGAATTAAAAATGTAAGTTTTGTGCTCTTTCTACTTGATTGTTATTTTATTCTATATTTGTGACATTGATTACATCTTTAACACGAACTGTTTTATGCATTACAAAGGAGAGTCAACGTAGGCGCAGAACAGCTAGGACTGGCAGAACAGAGCCAGGAAACCCACAGGGCAGCTAGGACAGGCAACAGAGAGCCGGTAGAGCCGCAGGATAGTCAGGACAGGCAGAGCAGAGCCAGGACAACCACAGGACAGTTAGGACAGGCAACAGAGAGCCGATAGAGCTGCAGGATAGTCAGGACAGGCAGAGCAGAGCCAGGACAACCACAGGACAGTTAGGACAGGCAACAGAGAGCCGGTAGAGCCGCAGGATAGTCAGGACAGGCAGAGCAGAGCCAGGACAACCACAGGACAGTTCGGACAGGCAACAGAGAGCCGGAAGAGCCGCAGGATAGTCTGGACAGGCAGAGCAGAGTCAGGACAACCACAGGATAGATAGGACAGGCAGAACAGTAAACCATTTATCATATAAATATCTTTAGTAAGAAACACACAATTGTATTTGATGAATATTGTATTACACATGTTTTTGTTGTATAACATATATGATGAATAAATAATATGTTAAATCGGAAACACTGTTAAATTTCTTTAACCGCTACCCTCATTCCATTCCCAAAACTCCTTATTCTCTACAAATACCTTGCGAGCGTATCATAATTATAAGTTCTCCAATTTGGCAAGTCAGACACATCTAAAACAGCGTCCGAGATATATTGGTTTGTACTACTTGCGGGGTTGACAATTTTTCGGCATTATTATAAGTGGGTAAGTATTGTGATTCGATTCTAAGCCAAAAGCATCTAAATCTGCGTCTGAGATATTTTGATTTATACTACTTACGAGGTTGACAATTTTCCAGCAAAATTTCTAAGTGGGTAAGTAGTAAAGTCGACGATAAGTCAGACGGAGCTAAAAGTCGGTCTGAGATATCCTAGTTTATACTACTTGCTAGGTTTGTAAATTTTTCGGAAAAATCGCAAAGTGAGCAAGTAGTAAAGTCGACGATAAGTCAGACGGAGCTAAAAGTCGGTCTGAGATATCCTAGTTTATACTACTTGCTGGATTCGGAAATTTTTCGGAAAAATCGCAAAGTGAGCAAGTAGTAAAGTCGACGATAAGTCAGACGGAGCTAAAAGTCGGTCTGAGATATCCTAGTTTATACTACTTGCTGGATTCGGAAATTTTTCGGAAAAATCGCAAAGTGAGCAAGTAGTAAAGTCGACGATAAGTCAGACGGAGCTAAAAGTCGGTCTGAGATATCCTAGTTTATACTACTTGCTGGATTCGGAAATTTTTCGGAAAAATCGCAAAGTGAGCAAGTAGTAAAGTCGACGATAAGTCAGACGGAGCTAAAAGTCGGTCTGAGATATCCTAGTTTATACTACTTGCTGGATTCGGAAATTTTTCGGAAAAATCGCAAAGTGAGCAAGTAGTAAAGTCGACGATAAGTCAGACGGAGCTAAAAGTCGGTCTGAGATATCCTAGTTTATACTACTTGCTGGATTTGTAAATTTTTCGGAAAAATCGCAAAGTGAGCAAGTAGTAAAATCGACGATAAGTCAGACGGAGCTGAAAGTCGGTCTGAGATATCCTAGTTTATACTACTTGCTGGATTTGTAAATTTTTCGGAAAAATCGCAAAGTGAGCAAGTAGTAAAGTCGACGATAAGTCAGACGGAGCTAAAAGTCGGTCTGAGATATCCTAGTTTATACTACTTGCTAGGTTTCTAAATTTTTCGGAAAAATCGCAAAGTGAGCAAGTAGTAAAATCGACGATAAGTCAGACGGAGCTGAAAGTCGGTCTGAGATATCCTAGTTTATACTACTTGCTGGATTTGTAAATTTTTCGGAAAAGTCGCAAAGTGAGCAAGTAGTAAAGTCGACGATAAGTCAGACGGAGCTAAAAGTCGGTCTGATATATCCTAGTTTATACTACTTGCTGAGTTTGCAAATTTTTCGGAAAAATTCGCAAAGTGAGCAAGTAGTACGAGTCAGTGATAAGTCAGACGGAGCTAAAAGTCGTTCTAAGATATAACACGTTTCGGAAGAATTTCGCAAGTGTGCAAGTAGTACGAGTCAGTGATAAGTCAGACGCAGTTGAAAGTCGAATACTTTACCTTATACAGCTTTGAAGATAGAGATATTTTACAACTATACAAGTAGTACGTCTCAATGAAGAGTCAGGCAGAGCGAAATGATGCATCTTGGAGTTGTACCAGCTGAATCACATTTCGAAAAAGAATTGACAAGTGATACGAGTCAGTGACAAGTCAGATCGAACTGAAGAATCCTCTGAGATGATGATTTAGGAGGAATATGGAATTATGGGATTGGAACATGATTAAAAAACATTGTTTTAGATTTAACAAATACTTTATTCATTAATTGGCTTATACACCATTATTTGTATTACACTACATAAAGTAATATTACTTGTTTCTAAGACTACGAATTATGTATTAAATAAGTCATGTGCTGGTTGTTCTGTAGCTGTCCGAGTTGTGCTGTAATTGTCCTGGTTCCCCTCTGTCTGTCTTGGCTGTCCTATGCTTGTCCTTGTGGTTTTTTAACTGTCCTGACTCTCCTGTCTCTGTACACACTCTCATCTGCTTGTTCTAGCTGCCCTGTGACTGTCCTGCGCTGTTCTGCAAAATATATTTATACGGAATTAGTAAGAAATATGATGCAAATATTTATTTCTTTTATATTTGTACATGCATTTATGCAAGTGATGTATGAGAAGTGAAAAATACAAGTATAAAAATGGAATATTGCATTAAGTTAAGACACTACCTTTTTCTATTCTCCTCGATATATTTCTTTCCTTTTTGTAATCCAAAGTAAACGATGAATTCGTTGCTTTTTCGGCTACTGAAAGAGGTTTCTACGATCGAATTTGGCGTCAAGAAAAAATAAGGTGCGGGAAGATGTTCGACTTTCAACAAATGGTTCGGCTACAGTTGTTCCTCTCTGGCAAGTACTGACGTTGAGGCAATACGTTTTTCCATCCATAGATAGATAGTTTGGACTATCTTCATTCATTATTTGTATTCTGAAACATTATTTGTATTACATATCAGGAAATACAATTTCATGTGTTTAAAACTAAGTACAAGTTATTTATTTAACAAACCCTGTCCTGGTTGTCCTGTAACTACCCTGGTTCTCCTCTGCCTGTCCTGGCTGTCCTGTGCTTGTCCCTGTGGTCCTTTAACACTCCTGACTCTCCTGTCTCTGTAAAAACTTTTATCTGCTTGTCCTGGCTCTCGTCTGACTTCCCTGGCTGCCCTGAAACTGTCCTGGCTCTCCTCTGCCTGTCTCGGCTGTCCTGTGCTTGTCCCTGTGGTCCTTTAACATTCCTGACTCTCCTGTCTCTATACACACTCTTATCTGCTTGTCCTGGCTCTCGTCTGACTTCCCTGGCTGCCCTGAAACTGTCCTGGTTCTCCTCTGCCTGTCCCGGCTGTCCTGTGCTTGTCCCTGTGGCCCTTTAACACTCCTGACTCTCCTGTCTCTATACACACTCTTATCTGCTTGTCCTGGCTCTCGTCTGACTTCCCTGGCTGCCCTGAAACTGTCCTATCTCTCTCCTGCTTGTCCTCTGTCTGTTTTCTTGAGACCTATTAAGCTGCATGTTAATTTCTGTGAAATAGACCACCTCTCTTTGAAAATTGTCCTGGCACATGTATTACCTCTCTTTTTGAAGAACTTTATTTCTCTCTGTGAATTAATAAAAGCGCATTGTTAGTACGAATTCAATAGTTTATTGAATTAAAACCGTTTTAACTATAATTGGTAATCATTTCGATTACTTTTCGCCGATCAAACGAGTTTCTGCAGCATTCACAAAACGACGTTGACCGTGACGAAGAGCCAGAATAAATTCCGGCAGTCCGGCATGGTAACCATCATCGGGTTTATTGTCCGTGGCGGACAATAATCCGACCAAGCGGAAACTGTAAACTGACGAGCACGTACTCCGTTTCGGTGGCTCTGTTTTGTCAGATAGACCGAACGATTGTCCTCGAACACTCTCCGCTCGATCTGTAGGTGGTGGAGAAGCTTTTTATCAAGGTGCACGCCAATCGTGGGAATCAACCAACACCCGTTAATCGGTTTCATTTGGAAACAAATTTTTCGCAAAATGATTTTTGGGAGAGACTCTTCCTCGAACGATTTAGCTCTAACGTAGGATGGTTCTGGTAGAACGAGCGACCGTAAATTGAGATCGTGACTGTTGATCGGCTACGATGGCGATTCTTAGCATCTTCGTCATCGCCGTTCGCGTTTCTCTTAGGCTAGAGATTAATCGAAAGTATTAAGGAGAAGTTGCTCGTTATGCACGCATTAGCTTCGCGATTCTCGTTGAAATTAAAGAAGCATGAAGAGCCATTTTCTGCCTCCCTCTAAATAAACCTAGCTGATAATGAAACTGAGGGATTCTAGGAGCATCTAAAGGCAAAGCTATTGCGTTCATCGTTGATAAATTGCCTCGGTTATCGACGATAGACTTAAATCTGTATCGTAAATTGAAAATAATCAATATATGGTGGAACAATTTTCAAATGGATTCAATTTCGATCGTGTTTAGGATCGAATAAAAACGATTGCTGGACATCCTGCACGTTGAGAATTCGTTTAACGGCAGTGCCGTTGAAATCTCACCCCTTGTCGGCAGTTATGTAAACACAGAATCCCATTACACTTGGACGTCGATTTCGCAGCGAACTTTTCGAATTACTCGCGGGGGTGAAGACTGGCACAGAGGGGAAGAAGAGAAGGCCGTTCGCAGCTCTCCTGTTACAAACGAAGCCGACACCCACCTGTGTCCGGCTCTCGCCCTTCTCTCCCTTTTCTTCCTCTTTTTTTGCTTTCTCTTAATTCTCTCTTTCTTTCGTGGCTCTCTCTCTTCGTCTTCTCCCCTCGTCCTTACCCTCCTTTTTATTCGTCGATCCTTCGATCCACTGCTTCTGTTCTTTCCTCATCCAACAGTGCAAGTAGAAATTGAAAGTGGAAGGATGCAATTAATGCAAGTTTTAACAGAGGCACGTTTAATTTATATCATAAATAAGGGATCGATTATTGTCACTATTTCTATCGACTCTATGATTGTACACCTCTCCTCAGCTAAAGGAACATCCACGAAATATTTAACTATGAAATGCAAATGAATTTTAATCGGTGAACAAGTTGCAGCAAGAGTTTCTCTTTGCACCTTCTCTTAAAAAACAACCCCTTATAAAATTCATCCCTCGAAGGTTTCAAGGACTCCGTAGATCTCCCAGATCTGTTTCTGCGGAGCAGTTAGCGCAACATTGCACGGTTTTTGCACGTCGCAGCGGCGTTGTAGCTGCGTTGTAACGCGGGGCATTAAGGCCCGTGCGCATTCGCCTCGAACGTGCGCGGGTTAGGTTGGGCATCTAAAGCCGAGATTACTGATTTTGTACGCCCCGGGGCATTCATTCCTCTCTAATGTCTCGCTTCCTCGTCTGTTTACACTGGGTCCCCGTTCCTTCGATGCACGGATGAAACTGGAATAGCGGAAGGAAAAAAGGAAATGCATATTACGAGCGCGTGCGTCCCTGCATTGCACTCTGCACAGGACCCAGGAATCTGTCTTTATATTTTACTCCGACGGACTTATATTTTATCGGGGAGCAAAGAACCTGCGTTAAATTTGTTCCACAAGGTCACATTCCTCCGTGATTCTGTCTACATCGAGAAGAAAATTCCATGGAAAAATATATGAACATTATTGAATCACATCTCCATAATTGAATTTCTTTAGTTGTTTCTTCCATTCCGCAAGTAGAACTTGTTAATTGGTGAGTCTGACTGAATTTTCTTCCCTGTCATTGATCAAGGAAAAAGTCTACGACCGATTTCACCCCAGTGAAGGGTGAAAACGACAAGGAACTCGCAAGAAGTCTTCATCAACGTGAAATTAATCGACGGTTCCGATCGGATTGCCGTACAATCTCACCCTTAGCGTAAAAGGGCAAAAAAAGAGACAGAGGATGAAGGAGAAACGGGAATAAAATAATCAGAGTCGCTCGTGTGCGTGCGGTAATTCACGAGTGCAGGTGTCAATCAAGTTCACTCCGGGCACGGCATTATGCACGAAAATGAGCGGCGAGGAGCGGCTTTCAGGGGCCCGCAGGCCGCGAGGCGTTGTAAGGTAAAACTAATCAAGCTTCTGGAATTAGCCCGTTGAAAAAAATGGAAGAATATGAAATTTTCCCCGGGGGCGCAACCAGCGCCGGCGGCTCGTAGGAAAAAAAGAAACTGGAGACCTACAATGCGCCCCAATTTTTATTCCTCCCTCTTTCCGTCCCTTCTCCTCTCGATACGTTCAGGGCCTCATGTTGCTCCTTTTGCTGGAGCCCCCTGACTTTCTTCTTCTTTTTGCTCGGGACGCGAGGACTCCGAATTCTTCGAGGCATGAATGAACCCGGGAGTTCGGCATCATTAATTAAACTTTCGGGCTACCGACTTGCCGGTACTCAACCTATGCAATCCGAAGAATCGGTGATTTGTTCGATTTTTCTTGGTGATTTTAGATTTGGCGATTCTTAGACTAACAGACGAATCGTTTTTTTAATGATCGGAATAGTTATTCTTTTTAGAAGTGAACGGATACAGAACCTTCTGTTTTGTTTAAATAATAAGGTCGTGTGATAGGGATGTGAAGAGAGATTGTAGTTTCGTGTGAAATAATGTTCTTACAATTTTCTCTGGAGTTCGAGTAACTCGGTGTTTAAATAGATGTTGAAATAATTGAAATCGACGAGGACAAAGTAATTTTTATAAAGTGGGATTCGAGAGAAGTTGATAACCCCTGACCGAACAGATGCCGACACCTGTAAGTACTCGTCCGGCAGATGCGCGTTTTATATACTTCTACGATATGCCTGTAGATGCGAATAAACAAATTATGTTAATTCGTTTTTAAGTACCGAAGATAAGCCTTGTTCTCCGTGTCTCCTTTTTCATCTCCCGACAATCCTTATTGGCGTGAGATCCTTCGAAATATTTTCAAAGATACACAATTTTCCATCGAAAGAGAGAATAACGGAAATCGTCGTTTCCTTTAACTTTCAGAATTTTTTTTTACGGTTCATGTAATTCTCCTGAGAGATCTCGACATCTGCACGTTATTTATATTGCACCACGAAATTACGTGAAAAATTACACGAAGCAATCATCCGGATAATGGAACGAGAAATAAGCAAAAGTCCCGTTAACCATATAGAGTTAATTACTTTCAACCATCGGAGTTCCAAGTTGCTTCATTTTCGAGAGCAACATTTTCTTCGTCCTTTCGTGAATTCCATTTAGGAGGCATCAACGTATGAAAATTGATCGTGATGCAATGCAAAGATACTTCGAAACGATCAAAGTAATCGGCGAGGAAAAAAAGAAATTCCATCGAGAATAAAAAGTTAATCGCTCCAAACGATCGACAGAGACTTCGACGTCTCTCAACGTCGACGCATCGGCCATTGTCTTTTACAATTCGTTTGCTCAAACGACATCGAACTCTTTTCCTCCGGGTCAGACACTCCGACGTGAGATATCGCCAGAAACAATCAGAAACGGGCCAAGAAACACTCGACATACTGTATCAATCACACGCGCTTGATTATCATTACGTACCATCCGCTTCTTCCTCAGTTTCTTCATCCTCATTAAGCAAGTGTCTCGCTAATTAAAATACGGTTTCGTACGGTGGAAAAGAAACGAAAGAACCGAAACGTGATAATTACTTCGAAAAACTATCCCACGTAATATATCATTCGACCTACGAGAACTCAAACTAGGAAGCTCCTACAATAATAAAATATAAATATAAAATATTTAAAAAAAATCAAGTAAAAATGTAATTTCTGAGAGAATCACTCGAATCAAGGATGGTCGTTCACCGCAAGGAAACAACGGTGCTTTCAACTTTGTCATCCTTCGCGAAGATGGTCTTGCAGAAGATCGAGGCTTAGCGAGCAAAGCAAGAAGACCTCGCGATCGCAACAAGAAGAGAAAAAATGGAGGACGAAGACGACGACGTGGAAGAAGACGAAGAAGAAGGAGACACGGGAGAAGTATCCACGTCGGCTCGATCAAGCGTCGATGACTGGACAAGTTTTCATGGGTACGGACGAGTATCCTGGTAGGCCCGAGAAATGGCGGCTAAGGCGACAGCCTCTCCCGCCCACCCTCTTCTTCGAGAAGGCTGGAAACCGTGGGGCAAATTAGGTAAAAACAAAAACACCTCACCCTCTTCACCTTCTGCCTCCCCCGTGGCGGCGCTCCGAGGAAGAAACTTCCTCGCCGTGTGTCTTGAGGCGGCAAGAATCGAAGGCAAGAAGAGGTGTTGCGGCGAACCCTCCGGCTTCATTGTCCGCGATAATGGGCCCCAAGTAATTAACCGTAGTCCTCCTCTAACCTACCCTCCGATCGGACGGCTCTGCTTCGATTTAAGCGCGCCGCGAAAAATCCGTTTGTACCCCGGTATGCCGCCGGAATTCCTCCCTCTTCGACGTTTCCGCTTGCGCACAGTCATCCGAGGCTCGCTCGATTTTGCACGCCACTCTTCGAGCTTCGCTTTCGATTTTACTCCATTTTTTTTCCATCGTACTCACGTTTTTTTTTTTTCTTAAATCACACGCACGAAAGTATTTAAAAGGGGATGAGGGTTTTGCGAGGTGGTGCAGAGTTTGTTTCAGGTTTTGGAGCAGGGGTAGTTTGCTGCTCTTCACTGTCCTGGTTTAATGGATGTTGACTGCGAGGAGGGCGACGTTGAAATGGAAGAGTTAGATGGAATTAGTAAATATATTGCGACATGTATTTCATACGTTAATAACTGTAGACCAATAAATAAAAAGATAATTGGAAATTGGATAAATTTTTGGTCCAATTTGTACTCCCGTTTCTCGAGGTATCTCTGTCCAATTTTTCTTCGACTCTTGAACTCAGAGTCCTACCGAATTCTTCTTCCTCCGTTTCGTTGCCCCTTCTCTCGGCTGTGATTTCTTCTTACGTTAAATCCGGTAGCTGATTGCGATCCGACACGGCACGATCGTAACGGCCAGATAACTCTCCGTGCACGATCGCTAAACAAATGATCCCGATCTCTCTCCGAGCGATCGTTTTAATTAACCACCGGCAGGATGACGCGAGGGCCCATTATCCGGTAGTCTATAGCGGGAGACGTCGTCACGTTCGTCTCTTCTTTATCCGGAAGAGATACGTATTGCTATTACATTTCATTCTTTTTTTTTTTTCTTTCTTTATTCGCCAGTGAGATTTGCACGATGGACATCGTTATTACAGAGTATCAAAAGAACTGTGTTGTCGTTCGGTGCAATTAACCGAGATTTTACGGGTGTAACGACCACTCAAATCCCAATGATATTCCGTTGAAAAATAAAAGGAGGCTCAAAAGAATTTTTCGATTTCAGATAATTACGATTAACAAGAATGTTCGAAAATGTCTCCATGCAAAATTTCACAATCCTGAGACGTCTGCAACTAAACAGAAGATGGGACCAAAGAGCCTTGTCACTTTTCACAATTATATGGAGAAGCTGTGTTGCTGATTTGCAAAAAAGAAGAGCGAAGAAGATTTGATAAAAATGGAAGTCCTGCGACAAGGATGATGATTCTAGGAAAGAAGAGAAAAAGGAAGAATTCTGGTGTGTCACGTGTACGAGCTCGTCCCGTGAAAACAAAGCTAATGGAGGCTCTAGGAAACAATGAAGACCGACCACCTCGTTCTCCCGGGTGTCTTGATTAGTCATTATCTGGATAGGTGGTGCATCATCTCCCGATCTTCTGCTCCCTGTGTTACAGGCAACGCCGAGATCGCGCGGCCATTGTTGTCGAGGAAAAACTCGAATCTACCGGGCAAGGCTGACGCAAAAAAAAGGAAAGAACGAGGGAGAGAAAAAGAGGAGGGAAGGAGAGAGGAAGAAAGGGAAGAAAAAGACGTGGCCGGAGCACTCGTTTGAGGTAGCCGCCGGCTCATTCACGTTTCGAAATGAGATCGGCGTCTTTCCTTCTCTTCCGATCCTGCTTCTCTCTTCTCTTTTTTACTCCCTCTTCCTCTCCCTCTACTTCTACACCTTTGCCACCGTCTTTCTCCCTTCTTCCGATGCTGTAAGTATACTCCTATGATATTCTCATATCGCAAACTTCCTCCTCTTTAGCAGAATATCGAGTGGTCTTCGAGTCTCTTAAATTCAAACTTCTTCAATTTCCAAAAATCATCAAAATATCGACGAAATTTTGAAAAATCAATTTTCTTCCAATCTTGTTGCTTCGTTTCATCCATCACGGTGTACAATATATTCAGATTTTCCAAAATCATCCTCTACTATGTTCCACCATTTCCAACGATTCGTGATTTAATTGTAAAAAACTATTAAGAATGAGAATAATTAAAAATCCCTCCAAGTCAGGGAATACCAAGTAGCATCGGCCTTTTGAGAAAATTAATTGCTATCCAAATAACAAAAACAATCACCGGGATAGGTATTAGGAAAAGGGTGAGAGGGCCGAATCCTCGCGCGGTAGCACCGTAATGGCGTCATTTCCTTGTCAGGCGTTTCCGGTGCAAATTAATTTATCAAACGGATAGCTGCCACTCCTGCTGCCGTGAAGCATTTCGTTCTCGAGCTGGACCGTCCAGGGCAGCCGGCCACGAAATTATGTGGCTTTTTTGTTCAGCGCCATCCTTAAATTAGGAGCCAATTGGTCCAAGCGCACGATCGGTGCCCCGCTGATCTTGCGATTTCGTGCATTCTCCTCTTGTTCCGCCGAAGAAAATTGGATTTCGTGCCACTGTTCGTTCGTTGCTTCGTTCTCCTTCTACTTCTCGAGACGCGATCTAATTCGTGCGGACGGTCAAGATTGATGGTAGAGAGGACGTAGGATTTTCTATGGAAACTATTGTGATATATCCACCAGAGGGAACGAATAATATCACCTACTGTTTTTACACTCGCCGTTAGTCTCCCTTGGTTTTGTTCGTTCGATAATAGATGCTATTTCGAAGTAGAATTTACTCTGATCTTCACTAACAACTGCATAGATTATTGTCCTTTCTGATAGGAATAACGAGAAGAGGACACTTGTCGACTTAAATGCCAATTATAAATTATAAAATTATAATTACCAATGATAAAATTTGTGTTTCCAAGGAGATAATGATGAATAAATAATTGATAATAAAATTCTATGATATGATATTTGGAGAAGTTTTATAAAATTGCAAAAGAGAAGAGAGGTTGTATGGGGTCAAGGCTAGGGGAGCGCAGAAATGTCTCAATTCGCCGATTTTCGGCACCGCCGGGATTCGAGGTGGATGTTACGGCATTTTCACGGATGCCATCAGGTGTAAAGGCTCATCCGTGACTATAAATAAGCAAAACCACGTGTCAGCGATGCCGCGGTGTGTACCTATTATTAGTGGCAATTAATGAGATACGGTTTCCGTACAGAATCTATCCGTGGTAACGCGCGTTCGCCTCGCCTATCTCGCCGTGGAGACTTCCTACCCGCCTAATTGCGAGCGCTTATACTCGTCAAAGTATTCTCGACTTCGCTCCGGAGAAGCCCACCGTCGGTGACTTTTTCATTTTTTCGAAATTTCGCCGAGCAAAGTAAGACAGCCGTGTCGTCGTTTTCTCTACCGGTGTGTTTGTTTAATCCCCGAGTTAAGAAAAACAAGATATTGTTTTGCGAACGGCATCTCTTGACTTTCTGTCTTTTTCTTGGAGTACTCGGAAAAATTGGAGAACATTTTACGCAAGTTTTTCTTTCTCCTCGCTGTGATAAATAAACGGTACATTTTATAAATGTACTATTTTTAACTTTTACCCAAAGTGAAATTGTCAATGACGTAGTAAAAAGTATAAAAGTATCTGATGCTGAATTAAAGCACCATAGAATGTCACCGAATTGTCAAACATCCCCGTGGACGACGAAATCAGCAATTTGAAGGATCTCGCGAAGAGGACCGCCTAATCCTCTTGTTACCAAAACATTTTCACCAAGCCGTCGAGACGATCTTTCATAGAGACGACAGCATTAACCAGATTATGTCGAAAGTTTAGCCAATTCGCAGCGCGAACCGAGTGCCAACAGTCCGCCTAATCCAGCGTTAATATGGCTACGGTCGAAGCAAACGGGTCTTTTCTTCCCGCGGTTAATCCCATAATCCCTCTTTGTTGATCATGTGGTCTCTTGCGGTGAGCATTCGTTAACCGGTCCCATGGGGGGTAGCGCGAGAAATGAGTGCCCAGAAGGGCGGCGAGTGGGCGGTGGTTGCGAAGAATCCCATTATCCATGAGGTACTGTTAGCTGAAATATCGAATTCAACCCCGTAAAGTCAATGGGCGCGCAACAACCCCGCCGCGAAATTACCCCCTGAGTGCTCGTCGGAAGAACTATCTGTTGTAAATTCGTCAAGAAGTCCCTCCACGAAAGGAGTACCACGCCCATTTTGCTGTTAATCCTTTTTGCCAATTTCTCGCTCCTACGAGAACGAGGCGCGAGGAAAATTCTCCTTTCGTTGCTTTTCCAGTTGATCGATTAAAGTTGGCAGATTTTCATTGACAATTTGATTAATGAAGATACCTCATTTCGATGGGGTTGATTGTGAAGAACGTGATTTGAGAAGGGGTAAATTAATATAGAATCGGACGTACGATAAAAAAAAAGATTCTCTTGAACTTTCAATAATCTTTTAGCAATTACTCACTATGAAAGTTCATCAACGAGATGCCGGAAAATAATTTAAAAAAAAAGGGTTGCAATGTCGGCGCCTGGTCATCCTCGCGAGCTGCTTTTTCCTCCGGTTATAATTTTTACGATCGCCACCCGCCCAGCACGCGTGCCGTCGTAAAAACTGAGCAAAACTCGCTTCAGCATCTAACGGGATAATCGTAAATTCGTCAAAGACCCGGAATATCCCAATAAATGCATAAACCTCCGGTCGTAAATACGTGAACGGCAATTTTCGAGGGTCCTCCTCAAAATCAAAGGTGACCAAAGTGGGCTCGTTACGTCCTCAGATTTACGACAGCTTCGTTGAAACGTGTGTTGCGAGACCAAGGACTTCCTCGACCGACCGTCCACCCCTTGAAGAGGGGGTGAGAGGCTAAATTCGCGCGAACCTAGCAAACACGGCACTGTAAAAGCGTTTTCCGGCGTAATGGTTATACGACCGGTCACAGCCGACCAGAAACTGGAGCTTGGCGTTCGAAGGTAATTTCACCGTGAATTACGACTAATTGTCGCCGACGGTATCGGTTCCAGTTTTAATGCCCGTTACACCTGGCTGTATTAAACGCTCGTTTCGTCGGCTATCGTTTGCCATTGTCTCGCAAACCCCTTTCTCGAAATTCATCAACGGATCTTTGGTGTTCCTTGTGCCGAAAAGTTTAGTAACTTTTAGTGGTCCAAAGTGAAATTAAATTTGCACCGATTACTCTGTCGTTATGGCCTCTGTTTGTTCCCTACTGAGTTCTATCCATCGTGGTACTTGTAATATATTTCTTCTTACATGTTTGCTAGGGATTTTGCAGAGTTGTTAATTTTCTAAATGTAGGTATAATAATATACGCACATCCACGGTAGAAGCAAATAAATATTTTCATTCGAAAGTCACACTCCTATTCGATTCCAAGATAATATGCAGAGTCGAAGTCGGCGGAGCAAAGCGTTTCGCGAAATCCGTGAAAGCCCGATAAATAGTGCACCGACTGTGACTAAGTTAATTTCAAAATTTACTCGTCTAACGCTCGATCGAGCCCAGAGTGGTTGGTTTTGCCCTGGCGTTGCACTCGATGACCATTTGCCCATTTCAAAACATCACGATAAAACACTCGGACAAGAGAAGTGGCAGAATCAAAAGCGAAATGACCGGTGGGTGTTTTTGCGAAAAATCGAATCCCACGATTTCTTTCCGGTGACCGTGTGAAACATGGCTTTTAAGGATCATTCGATGGACCGATGTCAAGTTGCTGACTCGATTAATCCCCCACCTTTCGATGTAACCCTGAACCCCACTACTGATAGAAGTCGGCTCGAATGAAGTGTGGGCGTGACGGAAGGCGGGCGAAAGAGCCCCACCATTCCAAGAACCCTCCAACCTGGATATTTTCTCCTTCTCAAAAATATTGTCTATTCTTATATTTTTTAAAACGATATCCCATATTTTTGTAACACTTCCGATATTCTTTTCCTAATTGGAATTTCAAAGGCGAAGGAAGAAGTTGAATTGTAAATGGAATCGATGAGGGAAGGCACTGAACTTCAATTGGAGTCGATGAGGAATGTTGATGAAATTTTGGAAAATAAAATTAGAAGATTGATGAAGTGAGAAAATAGAGATAGAAAATTGTATTGTATTGTACTAGTGAAGTGAGAATTGAAGGAACTGTTTGTATTCTTCTTCTAGAAGTATGAATATTTTTCTAGAAATATGATGTATAGAAACGTCGTCGGAACGTAGATCAAACGAAATGTACAATTGCGGTAGTCTCAAAGGAACGAAATACGACTTCCTCGTTTCTTCGTCTTATTCGATTCGCATCCGCAATGCGGTGCCATTTTGCGAAGCAAAGAATCGGAGGAGAAACAAACGAACCGACGCACGGCATCACGAAACATCCAGGAGGGAGGCTTTTTAAAGCACGTGTAATTACGTATGGAAGGCTATAAATCTCAAAATTTGCCGTGCGTCACGTGCTTCGTAAAAGCTTCAGATGAATCCTACTCCTAACACTTTTTCATCGTCGAAGTTTCTTTTTCTCTACGCGCAAATGTATACTTTCATTATTTTCCTTAAGTTCTTAATTGTAAACAGAAAAACGCTCAACATTAATTACGTTTAGAATAAACGATGCAATTGATAAAAATTGTTCGTTAGATGTTCGATGGAGAGCTAAAGCACAAGGTAAAAAGAAGGGCCTGGAAAAACGGAGGGAAATTCCGTTAGAATCAGAAGGGCAGGGCTGTCCCGAAAAATTGCTCCGTCTGTCCTCGACCTTTCGACGAATTCGTACATATTATTATACATTATGATTTACGAGGGCGTCGGCAAAGGAATGCGAGCGAAAATCAACTTTTACGAGGCAATGAGTTTATGGGGGTGCCCAATGGTGGCCGGCGTGTGGCCGTCGTCCGACCATAGGAAATCGTCGTGGATTCCACGATTTCCCTCTTCCGCTCTCAAAGGGCTTCGCTCTGACCTTCTGCAATCTTCTCGTACCTACGCTTTTCTGATTTATGGTGGAAATTTTCAACTAAAACTACTCTGCAGTGCGACTTCTTGCGTCAAAGTCTGCAGAGTCCTTCGAAAATAACAGCAGAACAGATTTTGGGGATTAAATACGAAGAGAAATATTTAAGATGTGGAATCAATTGATCTTCTGATAATGTAAAAATTATTTTGTACATTTATGATATTTGCAAATAAATTAGTGACACACAGAATTAATTGTTGTTCTTCACCTTGACCTAGCGATATGTACAAAGTATGAGAAAAGATTTTTGGCATGAGAATTGTTTAATCTATCTGTCCTTGGTTAATTTTGCAATTGAAAAATATTTTTAAAAATTTATAATATTAACGTTCAACTGCGAAATGGCAAAAGGACGTTTTAAGGTACCAAGAGGGAGACGAGAGGCCACCCGAGGTCCGAAGGACGTGCAATCGACTTTACGATCGTATTTATGGCCAATTTTATAACTAAGTCCCGTGAAATGTCCTTTGTCCCTCCTCGCCTTTTCGTTTTCGAGGACGAAGCCCCCAAAATGAACTTTCCAAAATTCTTCCCTAAGAAACTACTTTGTTCCTCCCTGGAACATCTTCATCCCAAGGAACAATCTTGTCGGAGCACGTGGTGCACTTAAATAAATTATGGGAGCCCTAACATCACAATTTATTATTAACATCCTTGTTCTTTTCTTGTTTAAAACCATTCCTAAATAATAATATACTTAATTGAGCACTTTCTGCTCATCTGGTGGTTCACCAGGGATCTAATTGCCATCGGTGCAATTAAAAAATGAATTTATTAATTCGTTAATTTTGTAGCCTCGAGTAGAGACACGCAGGAAGTATCGACAGACATTTAGAACAGGGCAATCGCTACCGGTATTTCGGCATCCTTTATACTTTGCTGCATCGTTTTCCAAAGCATGATGCAGCAAATTTCTCGAACATCCGCTCTTAAATAGCCGGATAGATGAAAATCGAAACGATCCATTCGATTTCACGTCGCCATTACCTAAACGCTCTACTTCTACGGCAAAATAAGCCAACCTTTGCAGGGAAATCCTCGAAGACCTTAGTTTTTCCCTAAGAGGAGTTCTTTTCCGCAAAAAAAAGACAACAGAAACATCGACTTCGCATTGTTCTCCAATTGCAAAAGTCGGAAGGAAATTCCAACGGTTAAAAATGGTCCGCTCGTAGAATTTTCGAAATATGATTTACACGGGGGCAATCGAGCTGGCCAATCTCGATTCTCTCGCTACCTCAAGATGCAATAAAACGTGAAAATTCGTCTTCTTCGTTGGCCACGAGACGCGGCTACCGTAAGGCCGTTTTCACGAAAAATCGGGGGCTACCGTGTGCCAATAAAATTTACGAGGCCTTGCGGTGCTCATCCCCACTGCAAACCCACCCTTTTTGTCATGGAATTTCGACTCTCCTGACCTAGTGTCGGTCCTCATTGTTCCTTCGCGAGTTTCGACTCACAAAGACGAAGCTTTCCTTTCCAACCCCCACCGATGACCCTCGAAAATTTCTCCGAGAGATGTGGGTTACCGGGACATTATAATCCTCCCGTCCAAGGTCGTATTTTTTCACTTCCAACCACCTCGGGGAAATTCCTTGGCCAAATTCTATTTTCTCTCGTATTTGAAACTCAATTTATGGCTACTGCACTTTACTTTGTGCTTTGCTCTAAGAATTTTTTTTTTCCATCTTTATATTTGCACTATAAATTTTAAATAAAGACAATTATATAAAACTAAAAGTTTTCTACTCTATCATATGTGATGCTATGGTATTTGAACTTCGGTGCTTTTAATTTTTATTCTTCCGCACTGAGATCTTTGACCAGGAGTATTTCGTAATTAAAGAGTTTTTTTGGGGATTTCTTTTTTCCTTTAACCGCTATGATCATTTCGTCTAAACTAGTACTTCCTAAATTGTGATCCGTGGTTCGTTTCCGGTCCGCAGAAAAAATTATACTACAGTCTGTTTCAAATAAGTCACATGATTTTGATTAAATAATCCAGTCATCAGATATACAATTGAAGGGCAAGTGTATCATTGCCCCTTCGTCAAACGGTTGATGTCAAGATTCCTCCTTTCTCCCGTGATTTCAGCATACACCAGCAATAAAACGATCCGGAACAAGATACCAGTATACCAATTCGGTGCGCAATTTTCCGGAGGTGGAGGCTCGCATCACGAAATTTGTCGCGGACCGCGTTGACGGGTATCCTCCTACGGTACAGCTGTTTAACCAGCTGTAACGCATCACACCTCCCCTCGTGTCAGACATCGGGCCCCGTGGCACCGATGCCCACCGTCTACCGGCCGGAATTTTTTCACAAAAGGCACGTGTGCATCGATAATACGATGGGTGTTGCGTGACCGACGCTTCCGTTCACTAACCAACTGGATTTTCACTTTAAACCGCCGCGAAACTCTATCGGCCGCTGTTTTTACACTGTTCCGCTTATTCGACCATCGATTTGTTCATCGAGATATTCATCTTTACTTGTCGGCCAAGTAAATATCAAGGAGAGAATTTACTTCTTTTTTTTTTCATCCTAAAAATCACAAATTACTTGGATTTCCAAATTGATGGCATAAATTCTAGCTCACCCTTAGATCGAGTTATTCTAAACCCTCATTTTCTCATCGGTACCTTTGCGTCCAGAAAGAACTTTGCCGGCATTGTACTCCAATCTATCAATTATCAACGATCTTCTCAATTACAATGGGCAGTTTGAAAACTAAAATCCGAAAAGTCTAAAACCATGAAGAATAAGAAAAGTTAGCTACTTTCGGAAGCAGATTTAGGTTCGCCATCAATAACCACTCGCGTCCTTGAAGTATTCGGGTCACGACTGTCACTTGGTGTGCGTTAAACGAGCACTGTCGAGAATTTATGCGTTTATAACCCGTACGAACACCGGTAGCAATCGAGTCAGTGTATTATCCTGGGCCATTCGTACGGCGGGAGGCCACCGGTTTTCTGTCCACGGTAGCCGTAGCCGTAAAAGTCGAAAGTCCCGAAGAAAGGCACTCGTGGCTGGCACAGTTTTCGAAAATTTAGGGCCACTGGGTCTTTGGGCCAATTTGGGGCTCTAGATCTCTCTCTTTTTCCCTATCTTTCTCTCTCTTCCTATCTATCTATCTCTCATTCGAGAGGGACATTTCTGTACCTTCGATCCCAATGGACAAACGATCCTCCTACTCTTCTTCCTCTTCGAGAAAGAGAAACCAAAGTTCAGGCCACGTTTGAGAGAAGGAAGGAAGGAAAAAGATTGAGTTTTCAAGAAGATGTAGACTTTTCCTCGGGACTAGGTGAAAACGCCGACGCGTGTTTCTCCTTTTGTCAAGGTGATTTATGAGCCACTCAGGTGGGGGAGAAAAGCCGAAGGAGACGAGCGACTTCCGTTTGGCCACGCGACCCCACTGTGAGCTGAAACGAGAAGGAGAGATCTCTCGACACCCCCTTGGAGACCTTGACAAGTAACCTTGACAGAGAAACCGAGAGAAAGAGGCCGCCCACCCGCGGTCCACTCGCGAAAAGATTGAGATGTTTTCAAAATGTTTGGAACTGTTTGACAGTGGACGCGTGCCCTGCGCGAGCGTCGTCCAGAAACTTTGGAGAAAGTTACTTTCAACGGAGAAGTCTGATTTCTACGAGGAGCAACGATTTTCTGAATTCTGCGGGGTGCACTATCAACCCTTTGTCTTATGTCTTTGCTGACTATGCGCGTTGAAGGTGCAAGGGGTCAATTGAGAACAGTGGAATCTATTTTCGATAATTAGCAATGAAATATTTAGGATAATTGGAATTAATACTTGTTATTAAAATTAATTTTTTCTTTGTAAATACGAAGAATTCTTTAAGGTGCACCCGATGCAATTTCTAAGTAGACTGTAACACGTTGAATCGCTTGTGTGCATTCTGCAAAATGCATTTCGTCTTGCACGAGAAGATATTTTGTTCCAAGAAGCGAGTAAAACGAACAGCGGGATAAAAAATTAATGGATATTGGTTTATGGTCTCTGAAACGATCGACAGTCCAACCTTTCTAATACTCGTACAATTTGTTCCGTGTTAGAGAAAACCGAGGGATAAACAGTCTATCGTGAAATTGACGAGGTGCCGAGAGGCGAATTTTTCGCGTGACGGCTTCCACGCTCGTGATGCTCGTAAATTAAAAAGTTATTAGCGGCTAATTGGATGTCGATTAATTCACCCCGACGGTGTAAAACGGGGCTCGCCGACCGCCACCACCGGTTATGGGAATATCTATACGGGTGTCAGTTGCCCCGTGAAATTCTCCATCAATCTACGAAATTATCCGGCATATGGCTGCTGGAGGAGCTCTCCTTTTTTATCCATCTCGTTCAAGATGAGCCATTTCCGGTCTAATATTTAAATATACAACGAATTCGCTCTCTCGATCATGCGATTGGTTCTCCAAAAATTAAGATTCTGAATTCGTTGAATCCTCTGAAACAAATTATGATCAAACGATTGATTCTGTTCGCGAATGAAGTAAAATTTGATGAAAAAGGAAGCCCAGTGAAGACCCTCATTAATAAAATAATATAACAACCCCAGCCAGAGCCCCGTTCGCCAAGAGGAGAGTTTCCTCTTGCCCAGGTTCCACCACGAGGAGGAGGGGTTGGCATATGGTACCTGGCTGATCCCCCTATTGCAAGATCAGCCACATACCTTTGGAACCCATCTAATTAGTTATCAATTTATTAATTCGAAAGCTCTTCAAAACATTCAAACTTTTCCATAGTTATGACAATTCATAGATCCAGTTACAATGATTCATTTATTAACCTAGTCAGTTCTCTACCCATTCATGTATCAATCATCAATTAATTCGCCGATCAATTTAACCACCTACAAGGTTATCTATTTGCTCCTATCACTGCCTATCAATCCACCTATCAATTCACATCGATACATCTCGATTAATCCTACCATTAGCTCGTTGATTCATCCACCCAATAATCCACTCCTATCGACAGCTTTCAACGAACGTTACTACCCAGGATGAAATCATTCCGTGGAATCAGCACGAGAAATTGATTGTATCCTGCTATAGAATGTAAACAAACGTGTACACCATGTTTAACGCATGTGCATGAATTTGCATGACGAGAGTTCGAACGAAAGAGGAATAGCGCGATAGAAATACAGTAATGGCAATTACGTATCTCGGACGAAGAAGGGGTGAAACGAAGGTGCAGGTTCAAAGTTCATGGCACACGTATGAATTATGCATTCGGTGCAGCCGGAATAATCTCCTCGGTGCATCATTATCCCGAACGTTTTCTGTTACGATTCCATCTGGCGCGAAATATCGCGCTGCTTTCGCCGGCTTCGCGGTACCACCGTCGACGGCAAAACGATAATGCGAGCTGTACGAGTTAATTACGATAGAATGAATTATAATGATGTTAGGCAGTTTCCAGATTCCGTTGATGATACCCTGCGCAAATTTCAGCGAGGTCGATCTTCGATGAGGGACGATGATCCGAATAATCTCGCGTCGAACTTTTTTTTGTTTCTGTGGAATAATTCATTTGGCAGTTTGATACTTTCTGATTTGAGAGTTCAGCGAAGAAAGTATGAGCTTGGGAAAGGAGGTGAGTGAAATATATTTGCTGAGAGATGAAGTGAAAGATCGAATGATTTTTTTGACGTAGAAAAGAGGGAGTATCTTTGGGAGGAGACTATGCGACAGAATCGAACGAGAAAGGAAGCAGACGATAAAAGGTAGAGTTACTGGGAAATTTGCAAATGTTGGTGTTAATTGTATTTTTACTGTGAAAAGGTTTAATTGCGGTGAGAAATCAGGAGAAAATTCGCAAAGAAAAAGAAGCAGGATTAGAATCTGTCGATGATGATCAAAATAAGCAGGTTAGATAGTTTTGTAATAAAAGAAAGTGCATGAAATGTAATTTAAAAGTTACGAATTAATTTCTTAACGAAGGTATTTGCGGCGAAGAACAAACTGGGTCAGTTGGCGGAAAAGTCGAAGGAAATAGTGACAAGACAACGTAATAAATAATTGCATAAAATCAGATTTCTAAATAACTTGTAATAATTTATAAAAATAATTTCACATCCTGTAGATTATGAGTTCACGAAGTTATCAAAATTAAAGATATACGTTTGTAAGAAAGAAGCTGAGAGGAGTGACAGAATATTACAGGATTACAAAAGACGCAAGTTTCTTGCATCTGTGGCTGGATTAAAAGTATGATTATGCTTGATCTTATAACATAATAAATTTTTGCAAACTTAGCAGGACATTGATACTAGTTAATTGCATCTCATTCAGGGCAGCCTTTTAAATGAAAAATGGAATTATTTCTGCCACTGGAAGCAGAGAGCGATCGAACGGGAAAACAAAAGATTACAAAATATTCTAAGGTAGGAGTTTTCAAAAGGGATTCAAAATGAAATCATTTACATCGACTACTTTGCAGAATAAAATGGAAATATAAAATATCAGAATTAGTTCCACATGATTCATACGTCTTTGATAAAGTGAGTGCTCTCTAAACTATAAAATTTGATGTCCAATAAGGGTTAATATTTGCGAAATAAATAGATTTTGAGATACAAAAGCGAGAGGAAAAAGCAAGCGGTCATGAGGAGACAGAGAATGATAAAAATCATTGAAAAGATCAATCGAGAGATGGACGACGAGTTTTTTAGAAGTGAGAAACATGTCAAGATCGTGGAGAGTATTACATATTTTCAAAAATGCGAGATTAACAAAGCGGACAAAGAAAGTTCAAAAATTAGCAGCAAAACAGAAGGAAAGGACTTTGAAAAGGGACAACAAATTGTCGAGGAGGATTCTTCGAATATTTTACATGTATTATTTCGGAAATGAACCTGATGTAATGTAAAAATAAATTGTAATGGAATTGTAAATATACATTTGCAGGAAAGGGAAGCGATACCGGAAATAATGGAAAAGGAATTGGTGCCACAAACATTGAAAAAGGAAATTAAAGTAGAAAGTTGGAAAGGAGATACATTTTTGAACGTTAAACGATATTTTGGCATAACGGAAGAAATAAATGAATTGCCAGACGATTTTTCTTTTTATGCGAATCCTAACATCGTCGTTTTTGAGGTAAAATATTTTTTTCATTCCCTGCAGTCTTTGGAACGTTGTAGATATTTTAAGAAATTATTTAGATGCTTGCCTGTGTTTCAGAATTTTGAAGTCAATAAAATATATTATCGAAAAGTCATTATTACAAACAAAAGTAAAAGATGGGCGTACTTGCGGTACCACAAAGTGGACACAACAATTTTGGATCCTTCTGGGATCGAGGTTTCATTGCAATAAATATTTTGCTTCTAAAATTAATTAAAAAACAAAGAATAATGCGTTTTAAACAACAGATCGATCCTATCGAAGCGGCAAAAATTCCACCTGGACTACACCTGACAATTAACGTCAAATTTTCACCTGTCTTTGAAGAAAATATTTCCAGCGACGTGTGCTTTCTCACTTTGAGTCCCGATGATCCTGAAAATTTCCATCAATTTCGTCTTCCAGTACGTTGCATCCCCGACAAACCCGTTCCTCTCGTCGATCCCAAAGAAATTAGGTAAAAATATCACGAAAATAAAATAAAAAATAGTACAAACATAAATATTAAATTGCCAGATTTTCGTCTGCTCCAATTTGGAAATTTAAAGATCCGAAATTAAACGAAAGAAATCTCGTAATTTCGAACGATGGTGGAAAAGCGTTTTCTTTTCTCATCGCAGAGAGGAATTATGGCAATGACTGTTTTCTTTGGAATTTCGAGGACGGAGAACTGCAAACTGCGAAATCTTCCACAGTAAATATAAGTTGATTTAATAATAGAATTGTTCATGAACGACGGGAAAATTCGAAATCGATGACACTGTTTAAAAAGGTGGACGTTTCAGGTGTAGATGAGCAGGTAGAAAATTACGAAGAGGAAACTATTTCGGACACTTCTACGTCGAGGAAAAAATATCAGATTGAAGTCCCAGGGAAATTTCGTTGTCGTTTGAAAATATCTTTTTATCCAAGATACATCGGTTTACATCACGATACCTTCGAGATATCTTTTCTAACCGATGGAAAAGTATTCGGCGAGCAGGTTCTTTTTATTTTCAATTTTAAGACACCTCTTAAAGTTGCATACCTCTTACAAATGTCCTCTGACTCTAATAAACGAACTCATAATAATAATTTATATGATAATCAAATTAGTTCATGGAAAATCAATTGGAATGTAAATTTACAATAATTATTCAGACTATTCCAATCTGGGCTGAAGTCACTGGACCACAGATTCATCTGAATCCTCCCTGCATCGATCTCGGCATAGTCATAATCGATTCCGATGTCTGCCAGCAGAATTTTGATATCGTAAATACTGGTAATAATGAGGATTTCTTGAATTTCATTGTAGATTCTCCATTTAAGCATAGAATTATGTTTTATTTAGGACGTTTGTGCGCCGAGGTCTTCGTGAAAACACCTAGACGTTTGGGTCGTCAGGTAGAAGTGTATCCAAAATCGGTGACAATACAATCAGAAGCATTTTGCACAGTCAGTGTGAGACTAACACCAGACTCAAGTATCTTGAAACTATCCAAGAAGTAATTTTATATTTCCCAATGAGATACCGCCTTCCTCAATTTAGAATTTTAGATCTCTTCTATTTTTATTTTCTTCAGGTATTACAGTGCAACGACAAATTTATTGGAATTTCCTATACACGTGCAAATTGCATCGCGA
Source organism: Cerceris rybyensis (assembly GCA_910591515.1). NCBI lineage: Eukaryota > Metazoa > Arthropoda > Insecta > Hymenoptera > Crabronidae > Cerceris > Cerceris rybyensis. The sequence goes on along the minus strand of OU342801.1, from coordinate 3,078,755 downwards.
GATGCTGAAAAACCTCCACCGATTGTTTTAAAAGTCCTTGCTAATCTGACGACTTGTCGTGGCTTGATTTTAGGTCGGTGACGGTTGCAGTTTATTTACAATTTTTTAATTACAATTTATCATACTCTAAACATTTCATAAATTCGTTTCTATTAGAACCAGCTTTCGTGGATCTCGATACAATTCACACCAATGAATCGGTGTTCGTCGAATTAAATCTGACAAATGAATCTTTAGTGATTCAAGAATATGGTTTTCCAAATTTGCCCACTTTTTTTGAAATTCAACCGAATTATGGCTTCGGTAGGATCTTGCCTGGTGAAACAATTAAGCTTCATATGATTTATTCCGCCTGGTTGACAGACATTCCAGGGAACGAAATCGGAGCAAACGGTTTATCTGGTGACCGGAGGTATTTTTCAAATTTTTGTCAAAATCCAACCTGTGCAAAGTCTTCGATTGCGTCATAATAATTCCCTAAAAGATTGCCGATTAAAATAATCTGCCAGTTTTCAGATACAAGTGATAACACTGGCAGAACTCGCCGGAAGTAAAAAACGAATTAACATCGATGACATAAAAAATCTACGAGACGAGCTACCTCTATTCCCACAGAATTTTGAACCTCTAATATCGATACCTGCGAAAACAATGATGCCGGAAATAAATGTGAGAAACGATCGTGAACAATACCTCAGTAATCCAAATGATTACACGGATAGTGATTCATCGGTGGATGGAAAAGGTCGGTGACTTTAAAATTCAATTTTTTTCTCACAGCAATCCTAAGTAACTTAATGATCATTAAATAGACAGCGAAATAGTATCTGTATCTACTGGCGTTATAAAAGAAATCACAGACCTGCCAAAACGGAAAAGAGCGGGAAAAAATGTCATCGAAATTCAAGCACACATTGTCGATACATTTTGCGAATTGAGCGAACAGATTGTCGAATTTCCAGCCACCCCTTGCGGCTGTTTTTCTATTGTAAATACTGTAACACTGATATTTTATAGATCTATGGTATACCTTACTGTTATTTGTGTTAGAAAAATTGATTGTTTAACAGAAAGAAATAATTCAAGGTATCCCTCGATTTGAGGGGCTTCAATATGGCCTCCCATCCCAACTGCACTTGCGGAATCCTGAAGAATCAGGAGAAAGAGTTCACGGCTCGTTATGAATTTCACTGTTCTTCAGAACGAGTCAAGGTCGTACCGCAGAGTGGTATTTTACGCAGCAATGACCTCGTCAAGGTCAGTTTTATCTTCAAGCCGAAGCTGTCGAAAAATGTGATACTCGAAAGAGCACGAGAACTAAGGGCGCAGAGAATAGCCGAAGAGACAAAGTCAAGCGAAATTTCTGAGGGTGATAAATCCACAGGAAAGAAAGGTGAGAAAATAGCAGCGTTTAAAGTTCTATTAAAAAGAAATTGCAGCTGAAGAAGTATCTAATACTTTGCAGAGAAAAAGCCGAGAAAAAAAGAGAAAAGGGTGGAAAAGGAAAAGGCGAGTCAGGAGGGAGAAACTTCGGCCATCGACAAATTACCCGGTGAAATCAGCCTGCTGGAAACTTTCGAGCCACGTGTCACTACGATTTTTGCGACTTGCAAAATCGAAGTAGAATGCAGTGACGGAACGACGCGTAATGAGCTCTTACTTGCTAAACTGATTTGTCCAATTACGAGACCTGAAATTTTAATTCTAAACGCTGATCGAGAAGTGACGTTCGAACCGACGGCAATCGGCACATCGTCGAGACAATTTCTCCTCATTAAAAATATCTCGAGCGGGTAATAATTCAATAAAAATGACTCCCTTAATTGAAACTGTAATAAAAGAACTTCTACTTCGTTCAGAAACGTCAAAGTGGACGTATCATTGCTAAATCCATTCGGACCATTTTTCATGCCACCTGGAAAAACAATAGAAACTGGCACGATTTTAAAGCTACCAATTACCTACAAACCTGAGGGAAATCATGAAGGAAAGGTGGGTAAATTTTTATTTAAAAAGATATTCCTAGTTCTCCGAAAACATGATGAACTTGTGTTTGACTTAGGAAAGCAGAATTAGAAGCTATTGTAGGATTGTACAACGATGAAATCTGTCCTGGGGGCTTTACTTTTGAAGACCCAGGTCCATCCGTTTCCTTTAATATGTTTCTTCTCTTTGATTTTATACCTTCCTGGGCCAGGTTGAATTTCGGTCCTCGTAATTGGTCTCGCGAATTCAATGTTACTGAGAAAAGGGTAATTTAATGCACTGGTCGGCTTCCTCGGTGATTTCGGCCGATAATGACCTGGTCCTGGATGATCGGGATCTTTGTAGCATAGGGAAAGATCATTCAGCATGAGCCTCGTTGAAGGCTTCTTTGGAAACCTAACGAAAAATTCTTGCAATTTAACTTGAAGATGTGCAATTAATCGTGCAACGAATTTATATTATTTAATTATAAAGTAACAAATATTTTTAAAAATTCGTCATCACCTTGGGCAGCTGGTCCAACGTCCTTTAAAATGATTCGATTTGTGTAACATTTTCTCAACTTCGCCTGGCAAACTTTTAGGCCATCCGCCGCGACATTCTTCTTTTATTCGCGCCATGTAGCCCTTTATCGTGGTTTCATCCCTTGGTCCTAAAAATCAGTGGGTTCTGCAATGCTGAAAAAACTGTTTTTAATTATATTTTAAACACAAACCTGTGAAAAGATCGTAGGGGCCTCGTTTCCCAGTGACTTTATTGACAGTCGCTTCCAGAGAATCTGGATGCTTCACGTTGTATCTGGAAAAATCTGGATGAAATTTTGCAAATTATAATTTCGAACGATTTACCTGTTGCACGGGAGAGACCATGATTTCGAAACTGTACGAAATCTGGGCTTCAAACCATCGTACTCGAAAGAAGGCAAACAAGAGAGTCCTTCTCGTCGTTTTTTATCCAAATAGTAATATGGATCTTTCTTCGTGTAGCCTGAAAAAAATTTTTAAAGTGTTAGTATGATTTGGAAGCAAGAATTTGTTATTAATAAAAACATCAGACCTGGTCCAGGAATTTTAGGGGTGGAGGACTGATGACAAAGAGAAACTGTGCCAAATCCGACGTCTCTTCGAATACTTTTACAAGTCTTTTTCAAAACGTTCTCTGGCCATTGAGAAATTTCGTGAGTCCCTGGACCTCCACCAGTTTTCCTCAATTCCCTCTCCATCGAATATTTTTCCAAAAAACGTCCTCCCATTGTGACGGAAAATTCTTCACTCTCAACTTCTCTCTTCCAGCTAAATTTTTATTTTTAATAAAATTTCTTCTGCGATATGTCGAGGTTTAGTGGGGAATTGTTATAAATTAATAGAATGTACCTGATTGCTGTGGATTTACTTTTAGGTAATGGTGGATCATAATGACCTACAGCGGGTGAGTCTAAAGTAGTTGTGTAAAATTTTGGATGCAAACCGATTGTTACACCGAGTTCTAATCCACTGTTGAAAGGTGGACCAGGCTTTTTCTGGCGTGGAATTAAACACTCGCATCGCCATTTATTAGGGCATCGACAAATTTTGAATGACACAGTATCGTATTCGCATGGCATTGCTAAAATTCAATTTAATCTCACACGAAATGAGAAAAATATTTATAAATTTAAATTGCTCTAAAGATTGAATAGAAACTTCAAAGTGTAAATTGGTTTTCGACGAATATTACAAAAATGGGGTTAGAACAGATACAGAAATATGTTTTTTCTATGTCTTATTAGTTTGTAGCCAAATTCAATCGTCAGTGTTGATAAACTTATTACAATTCGGTCATTAAAAGAGAGATGCTGGAAAATAATAAGATTATCATGGATTTGTTTAAAGGAGGAAGTAAAATTATAGGAATTAAGAAGGAATAATTGAAATTTCGTATATTTGTTTGTCAGATTCAGGAATATTTCCATGTCAGCAGCCCCAAAACTAGAACAATATGGCTGGTGAAGGTCACAGGAAGTGGAGTAATGCCATCTTGGGTCATCACTCCTCAAATTCAAGTTGCTCGATTCAACATAATTGGTGATGAGAAACAAGTGGAACTGAAGATATCTGTAAGAATTTTTTAAAAATTATTTGCGAAAAAAAAGTCAAAATTTCCGGAGGACAGAAATATCGTACCTTTTTGCGGTGGAACTGTGTAATCGATTGTTGATAGTTCCGATAATTCAGAGATTCCCCATATCGAGGAATTGTAGGTTAGAGACAAACGAAAGGAGAAGCTTGTAAAGTCTCTTAGCTATCGAACTGAAATACCGACGGTGTATAATTTTCGATAATTAATAATTATTTCAATAGATATAGAGTGCAAATTCGAAATTCATAATTCTCGATATTTAAAATTCGATTTTTCCTCAAATATTGGTTCGAAAACTGTGCTACAGTAATGTAGTTTCCTTCGTTACCGCGTGCTAATAAGTTTTGTGATATAGTAACACATAAGTCTCAATTTTTCCCTAGATTGAGAAATTATTATACTTTGCACTCATTGATTATGATTTACAGTTAATATTTCATTTATTATAAATTCCAAAATAATTTATTTCCGGATCAGAAACATTCCTACCTACTAGATTACAGAACAAGTGTATTTTTAAGAAAAGTTGCACAACATGAGAAACAGTATTCATCCCCTAAATGAATATCAAGATAATTGTAATTAAACGATAACAATAGAAGCATCGGGACATTAATTCAGGGAGGAACATACAAGCGGGTTCTAATTACTCGTGATAATATCGTGTTTAGTCTGAATTAATTACAAGCCATAATATCACGCTTCTCCCATGTTTATCGACGACTCTTCGAAATACCCTGATTATAAATTAATTAAACCGCTTAATTCCGCGCGTGGAACTTTACGCTCAATTTTCTGTCATACAATGTCCAAAGATTTACTCATCAATAGATGTACCCTGTGGTTGGATTAATCAAACCAGAAATTCAAAACCTTCCATCTACCTCCGGCTATTGTACAAGAACGAGGATCGAATACAGAAATTCCTGTACAAATTTCAATCTGAAGTTTCGAAATTCCGATGGTTTAACACAGATCAATTTTTACTTCAAACTCGTTACATTTCCATTCCCTTTGAAAGACTAAAAGAGATTAAAAATATCAGCGTAATAATTTCAAGTCAGAATATTGCCAATCTTTTTTCTCTTTTTTTTTTACTAAAAATGAAAAATCTAGTATTAGTCTAAATGAAAAAGGTGAGGCCATTTCCTCGCGGGAAAACATTGAAAATACCAAGCCGCAAAACCAAAGGGGGTGCAAAAAGACGTATGAAAAATGACGATAACCTTATTTGCATTCCTTCTGCGAATCCGCGAAGCTTTCGACGACGAAAAGCTGCTTTTTGTCTCGGAGAGAAATGAAACCCTCTCTGACACATCAGCCAAATCCCAATCCTTCGAAAGGGCAAACCGTGAGAGCTTATAAGGGCGGAACTTGCGGCCTAAAGGATCCTTCGTGAACCCCGAAATATGTGTATAACGAAAGATTTCCATTTTTTGTTCATACCGTCTACCAGCGATGATCCCTCGATGAAGCTTTCAATCTGGCAAATTTTGCTGAAGCGAAAATAACGAGAACGGTATCCCCGTTCGTTTGCACCTTTTGAGTTTTCAAAGAATGCACCCCCATTTCGCGAATTTCTCACACCCCGCCATTATTGATCTCATCGAGGAATTGCGGGAGGTTGAAGAGGAATACGTGAAAATTGAATCCTCTTTGAGGTTTATAAACGACACTTTTTTTTCCTCATTGACAGAAGAACTCTACATGACGTAGAATTTTTTAGTAAATTTCTCCTACGCTCGAGAGAATTTTTAAATTAATTTTCTGCAGTTTTAAAGGTCAAAAGAATTGGAGTGTTAGTGTATACTCCTTGTGAGATTCGAATTATAAGATTTTCAAATTTTTCTCCGTCGTGCTTTCAATTATTTCGTTCCCATTGCAATTTCAAAAAGAAAGAGTCCTCGAGCAAAACTCCGATGGATGTTGAAAAAGCAAGTAATTTTTAGTAAAATAAAAGGTAAAAGGTCGATGTAATTTTCCGTGTATTTCGGTGTTCTCCATTTACCCACAGTGACGCTCCTCTCTTCCTGAAAGGGTCACGAAATTTTTGCCACACCGTATCAGAAACCATCGCTAACTTCCTTGACTGTCTTCGGCGAAATCAGTCCAAGTGTCTCTTCCAACAAACGCAGTTAAAAGTAACTTTCTACTGCTCGAGGACTTCCCGAGAAAAGTTATCTCGCAAAAGCTTTCCACTGTGAGTGCTGATCTTAATTTTATTACATTCACTTCGCCATTTTTTGCGGTATACATCTTCCAGAATTTATTTCAATTTCCTAGTTATGAAAAAGTGAAAAAAGAAAACCAGGACCACTTTGCGAAATTTATTTCTTACATCTTCCATCAATCTTTTCAACGAGTTACAATTTACAAGAACAATCCTATAGATATATTATATGAAACTATAAAAGAAAAACAGTGTAGATAAGAAATTAATTTGTTATTAATAATATAAAAATGAGCCACGATTAAATGCAATCGTAGGAGATGCTGAAAAACGAACGTGATTCCGACGGTCTTGTAATTTTCACGGTGAAATAAAGCGATAAGGACAAATAAGTCCGATAAGGGCAATGAGGGCGATAAGAGGGAAGTTTAAATTAAACCACCTCCTGGTTTCTCTTTACGCGGTTAATTTCGCGATCGGTGGAGGACAGTAAACGGGGGAAACTTGGAGGGATCCTCGGCTTATCGAGCCGCTAAACACGATTAATCAATAAAGTTCTTTGGACAAGGGAGAATCCTTTCGAACCTGTTTGTCCTTTAAACCAAGATCCAACTACGGTCTTTTGTCTTTCATCTCGAAATTGGTATTTCATTTCCTCTCATTTCGTTCCATGAAATTCCTTCCTCGACGTACAGCCACGATCGGTCGTCCTCCTACGTTCGCATGATCCAATTTGGTAAAGCAGCCTCAACTTCCGGTCACTTTGCAGCCTCAAAGTAACGATGAGTTTCAACCGCCAACAATTTCCGGCCGCAGTGTCGTGGTGTTTATTATGCGCTTCGTAACAAGCCTTGCCGCAAAGACCGCTTAAAGTTTAACACGAAGCGCAGAGAGGGTGAGGAGAGAGAAACGGGGGTTGCAACCCTTTCCTGGGAACTTTCACTGAGGAATTCGATCTTTGGATGAAAGGAAATTCTGATCGGGAGACTACGATGGTCGTGGAAATAATGAGATTGAATTTAAATCCAAAACTCTGCTTCTAAGCAAAAAAAAAAAATGTTATAAATTCTAATCGATTGTTATTTCTCGCGAACATAATAATTTTCTGCGAATTTTGTAATCTGTATTTCAGTAAGAAATGGGATACATACTGTCCAATAATATTTTATAAATACGCAAAGAAAAAAGGGGTAGGAAGAATAGGGTGAAAATTATCTACGGCAAAAAAGTGGAGGGCACCCCTGATAATTTTTCATCAGCAACGGAACGTTCAGTGATCCATCCTGCTGAGAAATCTTTTTTACAAACAGAATCTTCTCGTGGACGTTCCTAAAACAATACACCGTAAAATCTCTCGACAAATAATCTCCAGAGTTCCCCGAAAGTTAAACATGAAAAACGTAGACACCGAAAATCTCCTCGATATTCGAGGTCCTCCAGGATATCCCCTTGGCATGTATGGAATACATTTCCATGGTGAAGAGTTTATCTCGAGCGGTGGCATTTCGAGGTGGATTCGTAATAATCGATTCTCCCGTAAAGCTTTGTTACGGCGACGAACAAAGGCCACCGAGGATCCGAATAAAATGAAACATCGACTTCTAAAACATTCAGTACTTGTGCACGTTTACTCGCATTTTTACAATCCGGGAGGATTTACGATTTCGAGGTTCGTCCGTCGCCATTGTTCATCGGACTAAGTACTTTCTTTTATGCGGAAAAACAGAACGTTCAACGACAATACAGCGTTTTCGTTATCCCTTTTCCACATCCCTTGGTTGTACACGTCCCTGTTTTTATTTCACGCTGTATTTTTTACCGGCTTCATTCGACTTTTTCCAAACACCTGACACCTAGAGAAATGATCGATGTACAGATGACACGTGTCTAAGATATCGTGTGTTTCGATACCTTGGTGTCGGAGTGATTAATTATCGGATGTTTGGATACGCCAAACGATGTCTCTTTGAGTATACTGAATTCAGCTATGTGGATCTTGGGATTCCGAGCGTAACTAAATACTCGGATAATTGCATCATTTCAATGAGATCTACGTCTCTTCGTTCAATGATATGTCGGTATTGGTACCAATTAATAATCCTATCTCTACGAAGTTCAGATATTTGGTTCTATTGATATTTCAAAATTGTGCAACTATCGATGATTAATATGGTATGTCTAAACATGCCAGATAATTATAATGAAAGGGAACTAACCGGGCTAAGTAAATTGACTGAAATAATCGTTGAGATTTTGCAATTGTAAGACAGATAAAAAATTAAAGACCTAACTTAATCATTGATCATAATGTAGATAACTAAATGCCGGAATTTTTCGGAGCTTAACAGAAAATCTGCAAATATTAAAACTAACTATACTGGCACTTTGCTTATCGGGGTCAATCATCCGATTATGGACCTATTATTATCGGGAATCAACAATCAAATATTGAACATCCAATAACAAAATAATAATTCCTACATTCTGTTAGTCGTTACAGCATTAAATCATACTCTAATCTTCTCGATAATCGCACCATAAATAACATTTCGTCGAACGGTTCCATTATTTTCGACTTTGCACTCTTGCAGAACTGATTCGAGTTTTATGCAAATACAGCGATAATTCACTCGTTATAGGCAACAGGAGGAAACTCTTCCATCCGACAACTGTATTTCATAACTCGTTATGCACATGTCCCATTTTCCTGCCACTGTATTTCACAATGAAAAATTCTCCTTTGCAGATACAAAACACCGGTATGTGCCCGTTGACATTCGGCCTTCTTATAGTCGACATGTTGAAGGGCAACATTCCGCGAGCACAAGAAGAAGTCGGTGAAAAAGTCACCAAGGACGATGGAAAGAGAAAGAAAAAGGGAATCGATAGGAGGGAAAATCGAGGGAAAACTTCGAGGAAGCTGGAATTCAGCGATGCGCTTTACGAGCACGAGAAATTAGCGATATTCGGTGGAAAATTCGAGCGTCTCGAGAATCAGGAGTGCTTTGCATTTCGGAATTTCGACGAGAACATGCAACTCCACGTCCGTGAAAACGCCAAGGTATTTTCTCTCTCCCAAAAGCGCCTCGTAAATGCTAAAAAGGAATCCAGTTTTTTTTTTATATATTTTATTCCCTCCTTTTTTGTCAAAGAAAAGAACTATAACTGGATTCTTCGTCTACTTCGATGTGTAAATCTAGTATTATATCATTCAGAGAGAATTTGTCGTGGAATTTCAACCACCGTGGAGGAAGGAGAAAAAAGGAGAAATTAAAGAGGCGAAGAGGAGAGAGAAGAGAAAGGAGAAAAGTAAAAAGGTAGAATCCGACAAGGAAGATGATTCTAAGCGAATACCAAAGGAATCGCCGAAATCGAAAGATTCTCAGACAATCGATGAACAGAAAACAAATTATTCCTATGTGGCTCTGTTTAAATTAATGCTAGGAACCTCGACGTTCGTGCAGGATCTCATTATGATATGCTCGATAGAATAGGATAGTTACTGTGAGACTTTCCTCTGTGTTGCATCGATCCAGTTGCATTTAATTAAAAACAGAAAATTACGAGAAAAAAAAAGTATGTATGTATATTCCACGCGAATCGGTGCTCGTGAAATTATTTTTCCGCCTACTCGCTGCCCTGCGATTTTACGCGCGAATTTCTTCTACCACTGATATTTGCGCATTGTTTATTCGTTCCTCGTGCCTATGAAGATCGAGCTTTAAAAACTGATGCGCTCTGCTCCCGTGAATTTTAATTGTTGGAAAATCATTTACGACGAGCGAAAACAAACGACTATCGAATCGGCATAAATTGAACTTTCCACACGTAGATCGTTCCGCTTGAAAACTTCAGGAGACTGTGTTAAAAGGACGTTTATTATTCACGATCAGACCTGCAAAGATATCTGTGTAGCGTTACAGGCATAACATTTTGTACAATCGTATTCGATTCTCGTCGGTTGGACAAATAAATAATAAATGCCATATGTCTATTCTAAAAGCGAGACTCGAGTGAAAAATGCTTTTCCCTGGTGAAAAGTGAGGAATGAGAAGTTTCGATGTTTTTCCTATTCCATGGAAAAATCGAACGACGCTATCTTCTCCGTATGTGCACTCAAAAATCCAAACATAATGCGAGACAAGTTTCACGGAGAAGCAATTTTTAAGAAATATATTTGCTCTTTGTCGATGAATACGTTATATATTATATTTCTTCGTACGCGTTTAATTTTGTTAAAATCATCTATCATCGATTCAAAGTGCATGCATGTTTTTCCATGCAGAAATATTTGTTCGCTTGTTAGGTAAGACGATATGTCGAGTGGACACGATAAAACATCGAATGTTACGTTAATACGAATAGATAGTTGATTATGGTGCAATTATTTGCACGTATAAATTACGACGATTAATTAAAATCCTTAGAGTTCCTTAAATAATATCACACGTTATAAAAATTCCTTAAAATGCATACTAGTATCGAAAAGAAAGAAGTAGAGAGATAAAAAGCTACCGATACAATTCTCAGCGAATGAATTTAATAAAATCTCGGTTAATCCGTGTTTCTTCATAATTAATAACTTGAATTCGTAGCAAAATTTAAATTATCCTCGTCGCTCGTACGATATATTCTGGATTTGTAAATTCAATGAAATCTCTCTTATCTCGTACGACGTCTGGAGAGTCTCTATTAACGAGGACTATTCTACAAGTAAAAACGACAATTTTTGTGTTCGCATATCAAGCACAGTGAAATACCAAACATTCAGATTTAAAATCAATTCTAATCTACTAATTAAACGACAATTCGCTAAGATTCACGTCAAACAACGAGCTCGTGAAAAAAAGTATACTCATTTACAGAGTCCTTTTTCTCTAAGGAACATTAAAAGTTAGTCGATCTTTGCGATTCGCTTTAGCTTATTCGATTTTCTCCAATAAAAAAAGAAGGAAGAATCGAACGTTTCGAAAAGTGTATTAGTCAATTCATTTCCCAGGTGATACATTATGGGAAATATTGGAAACTTTTTAAACCACCCTGTATGTTCGATATTCCCAAAGTCTAACTTTTCAATTCGGCTAAGCGAATTCGCGAAAAGGTGCGAAGGACGAAAAGAGAAACTCCTCTCGTAATAATTTCCACGGAGAGAAGAATTTTACGATCGGCGTACGCTCTAAAACCGATCGACCCTTCTCAAAGGGTTTCTCTCACTTTTTTCATCTTTTCCTTTCCTTCTCTCCTCGACGAACGTCCAACAGACTTGAACCCCAGTTTTCCACGTGTTTTCTCCACGATTTCACCCCTTCTCCCACTTTCTTTCTCTCTTTCTCTGGCATTGTTTCTCTTTAACTTTCGTTACCTGCGATGAGAAAGAGTAAGACGCCTCGACGTAGACCGTCACCGCAGGAAGAATCAAGTCCATCTGAAAGCAGACGCGATGAAAAAAGGGGGAAACGTACGAACGAGGAATTCTCCATTATTCGTGCGTTTTCAACTTTTCCGCGACGGACGTGAAGCCACCCCTGTCGAGACAGCGCTCGGTGAATTTCATAATTTAACAAACAGGACTCTTGACCATGATTATCGCGAATTTCCCGGCTGAATTTCCTTTATCCATACCTTCAGAAGTAAGATGAATATTTTGACTCCTGCGAGGGCAAATTTTTGTAGCGTAATTCCTCACAAATTCAGAGACACCAGAAACAAAAACTACGGGGTAATTTTATTTGGATTTGTTATCAAAGTACTTTGCAGAGATGGTAAGTTGACAATTAAATTAGTTATCGTGTCTCACTTACAGGTATTTGTTACTTTCCGTTGCTATTGGCTGAATCAATTTTTAAAAGTTTATCGGGCGATAGAAGTGTGCAAGAAGGGACAAAGTGGAACAGTAAATCCAGTTTCTATGACCTTCTGACGTTCAGTTTGGAGAGATTCGGCAACTTTTATGTCTGTATAATATAATACGCAAGGTACAATGTCTTTATGCTCGAATATAACGAAGTATTTGGTTTGGTAACGGTTTGTAATTTATGTAACTTTTGTTCAGAGTATACTCATTCTCCACAAATGGCAGATCTTGCAAACGGTGCACAGTGGATGTACGAGGATTTGCTGAATCTGACATACTTTTACGGAACGATCTCGGTGATTTATGCTACTCTTGTGCAAAATGGATGACGTTCGAAAGACAGGAATTGCGTGCAGACCAAAGGGAAGTTTACAATGGGTGGATAATTTCAAGCAAATGCAGGAAACAAGCTCGTCGGACCGAGCAAGAGATTTTCACTGCGATGAAATCCATGTGAAACGTATACCAGATGCTATTATTTGTTTGAGATACATTTAATAATGCATCTTCTTTGTACAACGAGCTAGTCGTCTTTCAATGTACTTTTACGAATGTAATAAAATTCTTAATGGAATCTTTGAACTTGTTTTTAATTACGCTACAAAAGACTCACCGTCGGGAAATGTAAAAGTAATGTTTATTGCCTTCTGAACAATAAAGAATTCCCATTGACAAATATGATTTTTATTCGTATTTTCTCACCGATGATGAAGTTCGCTGTTCATGATTCGATTGCGTTTCTCTTCGATTAAAGTGGATTACGTCCAGTCGCGCAACGGGATTGTAAAGTTTTATTATGAGGTGAAGGGAGAATTTATGTGCTTTTCGGAAGTTGAATTTTACGGAGAATACTTACATAGAATTCTTTAGGGAGGATGAAAAAGGTGGATGGTATTAACGAATTTTTGCTGATACTTGTTTTGGGCGATCGTCCGAGAAAGTGAAAAACAGGAAACACTCCCCTGGATTGGGGTTAATCTTTGGTTAGGTCTGGTCAACTTTGACCTACCACAGAATTTTTGTTCGTTTTATATTTTTCGGTTTCTACTGCTATGGTTAGTCGCTTAGGATCTACAATTTTAGGTGGATTACGAATCATCGAGGATATGATGTAAATATCACATAGAAAAAATTTTCCAGAAGTGATGGGGGAGATTTCAAACTTGGCCTCAATGATCATGAGTCCCAGTCTTTCTCTCCTAACCCACCATAGCCTCTAGACCTAACTCAAATCTAAAATAATTCAAATTCCAAGTTGTAATCAAACGCTATTTTTTCCTGCAATTTTATAAGTCCACACAATCCAAAAATTTTTCCATTTTTCTCTTCTATTCTCGAACGATCGACACTTTTTTTTACAATTTTCCACCTCTTTCTTTCATTTTACCCTACGAGACCATCTAGGCCCGAAGGAAAGGGATAAATCGACGAATCAACGCGGACGTTGACTAGCTGTTCAAGTTTACCTAGAGAAAATCGTGCTCCCTTCGTACACCCTAGCCAGAGGTTTCATGGTATTTATATGGGATTTCGGGTGCTCGTGGAGAACGTCGTTTGCCGGGGTGATTTTCACCGATCGCCGACGTGCTAATGTGTCACGGGCAGACTACGAGGTGGATGTCGGTCGAGTTTCGAGATTTCGACTCTCTGAAGGAGTTTCGTATCCACCTGAATCACGTATGCAACACAGATTGATATTTTTCATTTACTTGTACACACATGTTTTCGGAGGGCTTCGTTATTATTTCCACTTTGATTTTCCAGATTGTCCTTCCGATTGTTTCGTGCCTTTCTGACATTTTGAACATGTACTTTTAAATTACATCGTGGCACAATGAATGCCAGTGGGCTTAAAATTGAGGGGATGTTGCGGTTTAAAGGGAATTATTATTATTATGAGAGCTGTTAACACGGAAGGATAAATAATAAATGAAACTGATTAATGTAAACAAGAGTATAAAATAATAATTAACAGAGAGGATTAAATAATCATGGGATGGCTGTTATAAATAGTGAGGATATAATAATGCATTTTTGATTGAAACGGCAATGATACTTAAATGACTTTTATAATGGATCGTTGTAATTTGATATTTGTTTGTAACTGACACAATTATCTGTACGTTTCCCTTGAGAAAAGTACGATCCCTAGTTAAATTAAGTTTTATCGCAACTGAGGGTAAAAACTCTGGAAAAGAAGCATAGTGATATTTTTCTACCGGTTCACTTAATTCTGTTACCGGAATGAAATCACGATTGATCATACGGAATGAAATGCGAGTTCGAAGATTTATTAACACTCCCGAAGGTGGATTTCGTGGGAATGCTGAAAACTTGATGTTTAAAAAAAATACTGAGAGTCTAGCAGAGGAAACAAGATTCATGAGTTATTTCTCCCTCGTCTACGTTTCAACGAGGAATTCCATTCCCACGAACCAAGTACGATAAATTTCGTTAAAGCCGATATTCTTAAAATTCCGCTCGTATTTCTTCGATTCGTAAAATTCGCTCGTAAAAGTTGACGTAAAGTCCGTTCACAATTTACGCACGCGTCAATGGCACCGCGAAAGATTTTACGAGGAGCTAAGTTACTCGCATCTCTCGGATCGAAAGGTAAACACAGAGAAGTTCCGAAAAAAAATATCAGAGAAGTATTTATTTTCCATCAGCCGTTTACTCCTCATCCAACATTGGGGCTACCGAAAATCCTATCTCTCCAAAATGCAAGAATGTTATACCGCCTAAAAAATAAACGGCACAACTTGAGAAATTCTACGGTCGCACGAAGCTCCTCTTACTTTCGATTTCATTTATATCCAACAGGTAAGGACACTTAAAAGGTACAACGATCGCTCCAAAAAGCTTGCAATATTCTACTCGTTATTAACGTATAATTTCCATTAAAATCAGACGAATCAATCTGAAACTCATTATCTTTTTTATTAATTCTTATTTCCCGGTATAAAAAAAAATTAATAAAAAAGAGTATCACGGGTTAAACGGCACATAATTATATTAGCTATCGAATGGCATACCTGACACTGGTGGTTCTCGTCTGACTTAAACTGGGATGCCTTTTGACGGGTGCTCTATACCCCCTTCTGGGGCAACATATCCACCAACCCCCGCAAGCAGCCGCCAGGAAACTCTCTCTGAAGTGTTTCGACATGAATCCATAGACGATCGGATTTATACAGCTGAAATTCATAAAATATCCGACGAAAATATCAGTCCATCAGTTTAATAACTTGCGAACAACATTGACATGATCTTTATGATCACGGGGGAATCATAAATTCTCCATAAAACATATAATGTAGTTCCGGGAGGAAATCGCTGACAGACAAAGTTTCCTCTTTTATCGATAACGATTTGCAGTAAATGGAAAATGAAAATAGTATATTCAATTTTATTTGATCTTTCAATGGGACGGGAAATAATTTATATAAAATTTTTATAGTTGAATTCGTTAGCATTTTTTTACACGTTGAATAAAAGTTTTGAATGGTGCAAAAAAACAGAGGGAAAAGTCAAAGAGTAAACGTGCCGAAAGAATAAATTTTCCGCGAGTGACCCGAATCAGTTCAATTGGATGCAATTTACCTATTGCATTTCACGGCACATAAACGAGTTATTACGTCAACGACAGGCCATTACATCGATGACAGTGATCGCACCTTGCCGACGACAGCCATTAATGCCGTCGATTCGCTTTTCGAGGCGGAAAACGGACACACAGAGCGAGAAGGAGAGAGAAACAGAGAGATATCAGAGAATCGATAGAAATTATCGCGTCTCCAAGAAACAATTTCATTTGTCTGCAGGGTGGAACAGCGATGGAAATTAATCAAACCTTCGCACCTGAGACTCGGTTACCTTGGAATTTCAATCGCAACAACAGTCTCTATGGGGAAGAGAAGGAGGGTGCGAAAAGGGTAAGAGGAAACTCGAGTCGATGTCGAAGGTGTTGCGGCAGAAATTGAAAAGAGATCGGGACACGATGATAATGGAATTAAAAAATAAGAAATATCGTCGGCACTGATCTACTCGGAGAAAATAAATTCGACGAGGAAAATTCTAAGATTTAAAAATCCATTGAGGCTACACTCTCTCAATACTTTTTTGCACTAGATCTACCGGAGATTAATTCGCTATAGTTAAAAATATTAAGTATACTACTTTGAAAAAACGAATTAAATTGCAAAAAAGATTATCAGTTGTACAAAATCAATTTCAGGGCTTCCGGAGATCTAGTGTCAATTTTAAAATATGAGAAAATCCTTTCTGGAATATCACAATGAAAGGAAAATATTTTCTCCGAGGTAAGCCAGCGTTGTTCATACCTATTGAAGTAAGCCATCAGCTGGAAAACGGTATTAAGGTGTTTGTGAGTGCCGGTCTTCATGCGTGGAAGCAAACCATAGGCTGTGAGCACGTTGTCGATGAGAATCGGTCCCCAGCATATGGCGAACAGGACGACCACCGCAACCAACATCTTCACCACCTGTTTGACAACAAAATTCCACGTCTCTTCTGCCTCTTAACTCCATTCACTGTTAAACCGAGAACACTCTATTTCCTTTTTTTTCCACTACAATTCCCTACCTTAATGATAAAACTAATTCACTTAGCTACTTTTTAAGAATATACCATCGAACTCTTTTAATCTCTTCGTTCAAGCAAGACAAAATTTCTTCAAAGTTGTTAAAAAATTCCGAAGGAAATTCGGTCGATTGTAATCTCAAGGAGTTAAAGTACTTAGAATTTTAAGTAGAGTTATTTAGAGTTTCAGTAATTTCCGGGAAGAATAAATTTTTTTAATAGTCGATGCCGAGGAAACTCGATCGAGAGAAGGTAACGACGGCGAGGAGTATATCGCAGGAAAAGCTGTCGCTTTACGTGGCCAAAAGTGCCTTTTAAAATGCACAATAATTACCATTCGAATGAGAGGAAGCGAGTTAACTAGGTAAATCGTCTTCGACGAAGGTAGGTTTCCTTCGTGTATCGGACTTTTATGGATTTCAACAACGACCAACTTTTCGGGCAACGAAACTTTCTCAATTCGTTCCCTCCGCATCGTACTTTTTCTATGCAAATCCTCTTAATTGATCAACACCGACGAAGCTTAACGTTAAACGCTCGTTGGAGTATCAAAAGTGTGGACCATTTAAAAAAGAAACTTCTCTGGAGACGTTTCGAAAAGCTCGGAAAAATCAACGAGTAGGGCAAAAAAATTTCCTTCTTGTTTTTAATTAATTCTGTGTAAAATATTTACACATTTTTTAGGAGAGAAAATTTTCAAGTATTCCAAAAACGTTTGGCACGAACCTGCTTCATTGTTCGGGATTCTTCCTCGGTTTGCCCATTGTCACGATGGGTCCGTCGACTACTTCGCCCGCTCTGTCTCTGAGTCATAGGTATCGATTCGGTATCGATGTTGTTTGGATTCAATCTACGACAAATCAAATTAATCGACGATCAGCTACATTCTAATAAAACAATCTCACAAAACGTCGCTTCTCAAATTCTACGAGTTACGAATATCCTTGAAAATGTCTTACCATGCACCGACCGTTTTCACTGAATTTCTTTCCAGCAGTTTCAAAAGAAGATCAAGTAAGATCTCGAAACTATCGACTCGAAACAGAGTAAAAGATACGTTTTTTCCAGACGACAAATTTCTCGTGGCATAGATAAAATTCGCATAAGAATGTAGGAAATAGACTGTAAAGAACGTCAGTTTATTCGCGAAAGAATTGATCGTGAAAACAAAGCGATATATTTGACTCAGAAAGATTGCAATCACATTTGTAATCTGCAAATGCAAGTTCTGCGGGTGGGATAACGTTATCGGGGTCGATCGCCCTCGTAGTCTATTTCGAGCTTGCAGCAGAACTCTTGCATCGGAAATTTCTCCTCTCCTTTCTGTCCGAAAAACCCCATCGACGATATGTCTGTTATCATTACGAGCCTCTTCCTGTTTACGAAGACGTTGCAGCTTACCTGCACGTAAACTCTGGAGAGTTTAAATGTTGCAGATACGAAGGTATCCTTTTGATGCAGATGCTGTGCATCAGAGCAAAGAAAGGGTTTCTTCCTTTGCCAATACGTTGATTAAATAAGAGAAAGAAGAGACTCTGTAATTAAATTAACCGAATGTCGTCTGGATTTCTTTCTTTGAATTCCTATTGAATCGAAGAATTCAATTGAAATTGAATAAGAGTGATCTCAATTTTGTCTTCGCATTACTACCGATGATTCTTTCAAGTCGAAATGATTCATGTAATTCGAAAAGAGAACTCAAGCCAGAGAATTTTAAATTCAAACAGAAAATCGATACGTAAAGTGAATCTTTATAAAAGAGAAAAGAATTCGACGGAAGAAAAGTAAGGATTTCGATGCCAGTAATGGTTTTGCCGATTTAAATTGAAATCCGATTCGTCATAAGCCATAGGAGATTATTTTTCTTTCAGATCGAGAGGAATAAATTGGCATCGATTTTACCAGCGCTGCTTTTAGTAGAAGGGTTAAAATATTTTATAAAAATCCATTTCCCTCGGAGAATCAAGGAGGTACGTGTAAAAATAGGAGGGGAAAAATGTGTTTACGCGTGAAAGGATTTACAAAGGGAATTTCGCAGACTTACGCGTGACGAGATGTCAAATGGTATCGGCGCTTCATGACACGCCAAATCTCCCAGCAAATGGCCGTGTAACAAAAAGCCATAACCGCCAACGGCAATAAGAGTACCAGCACGAGCATGTAAACCTCGTGTGCACGCCATAAAAGTCCGGCATCGGAGTCCCGGACGCACCAATAAGCGACTACCCTCAATCCGACTTCTCTGTGCGTCTGAAAAAGACAACGATTATCCGTGTCAGAGAATTTTATAGAATTTTTACAGCACTCGGTGTCACTTGAACCGGTGTCGTAAAATTTACGCGGGAAAACTCTTGAAAAAGACAAGTCCTCGATGCTTCGAACTTTAAAATGTGAACGATCTCCATTACGGGTCGTATAGAAGTCACGATCAGCTTTTGTATTATTTTACAGACGGGTTTCAAAATTATTCGTGCGTTCCTGGTACTAATTTAGAAAGTTGTAGTTAATGTTAATTAACTGAATGAGATTTGTTAGCTACGAAATTACAAATTTGGATAAGAAATCAATTAAATTTCTGTTCGAAAGAGATGGGATAAAGTGTCGGATCGATAATCGATAAACATGTGGAACAAACTGCAACAAAACTGCAAAAAATTGGACATGTAACGTATGTATAATCTGATAAGTTAAATTGAACTATTCTCAGCGTGTAAAAAGACACGGAGAAAAGTCTGGGGAGAGAAAGAGAGAAACAGAGAATCGATTCAGGTTCGTATGGAAACGGAGAAACGGCGATTTCACTCGATTTTCCGCCTTTTGCGTCCATGCCCTACTAACTTTAAACGGGGGAGTATCTTTTTTAACGCACGAATAAGCAACCGTGTCCCACGACGAAAGAAGCAATAGCAAGATTTATGTCGATTTTATGGTAGGACACTATTCTATATGGCACATATCCTTGGATAAGGATCGGCTTATGACTTTGCGAAAATCGAGATTCGCTGAGCGAAAAATAGGTATCTACCTAACGAGATATCGATGCCTCGCAAATTCTACGTTCGAACGAAAGATCGTTCGACGGTCATACAATTTGTTATCTTCAAAGCGAAACACGTATTTATTACGGAGAAGCATACACGAGACTCGTTGAACTTTATTTATCTTACTCTGTAACGGCACGTCCCAGTTTCGGGTGAAAGAACAAAACGAGTTTTGAAAAACGTACCTGCGTAAAAATCATGGGAACACCGAGTAGAAAGGATGCCACCCAAGTTATAATTACGATCTTCCGCGCCTGGCTTATCGTGCACGTATATTGCGCTTTCATTGGATGAACTATAGCGTAATATCTGAAACACAAACAAGCTTCTTCGTTATTACAATGAGAAAAACCATTCTCCATAAATTCTCTAATAAACTGCTCCATGTCAGTGGTACCTCTTGTAAAATCTCTATAAATTCCATGGTGAAGAAAAAAATACTCTGACTCAATCTTTTTCGTTCTTTCTCCATTTACTAAACCGTTTCACTCTCATAAATCAATTCGTAGTTTAATATCAACTCGGACGATCGTCAAGATGACAATTCATTCTAAAGATCCTCAATAATGCAAATTTAGCGAGAGCTCTACGACTTACTTTCTGAAGTAACGAGTCTCAGAAAGAATTCCTGAGACGTACATATTAAACGGCCAAGTAGAATGGAGTAGAACGGAGGGTGAAAAGTGGTAACAAATATTTACTTCAATTTCCCGATCATTCGTTCTCTCTACCTTCCTTTCCACTACGATTTTGCAATTAAATGCAAAGAAGAAATACCTGATTCCTCTTTTCCTCGACCGTTTGCTCCCATGAATACAAACGGTCTGGGACTTTCCATGGTTTGCGTCGATCTGCAACGTTTTCATGGAGAAAAGGGTAGGGAATGAAAAAACGACCGGGATTTTAAAGGTTGCAGGGTTAAGCCGTCGTTAAACGACGATAGAGTTATCCCATTCGATAGAAAAAGGCTTGGGTTATCGGAGATCGATCCTTTCGAGTTATCCCCGTAATCAACCGCCACTATCGATGGGGTTGGAGAATTTTATTTGCGTTTGACACTAGATCTATGGGAGTTAAGTCTCTTAAGCTTAAATACATTAAAGAAGCACATCAATGATAGAGAGATCAAGTGGCAAAGAGGATGATCATTTAAGTAATTTGTGGATTATGAATTATTTATAAAAAACGAACTAATACTCTGTTAATTTAGCAGATTCTATAGATCTGTTAAGCTCGGCGACAATGTAGAGAAAATACATTAGCAGAGAGCAGAAGTAGAAGGCCCATTACTGGTTGTAAAATTTGAGGCAGAATTTCCTACTTTTTAAACGCTGCATTGTCGTTCGATTTTAATTTTGACAATTACCGCAACGAGAAGATTCTTTTTCACGACCGACATACTGCATCTCGTAATAATTCCTTTTCCATTCCGCATTGTCGCTCGAACCGGGGAGTTATTACTCTTAAAAGTCTGGCCGAACGCACCCACTACTTTTCCATCGTAATTACAGCGTGAAAATATCTATCGTCGGCCTCGGCAGTGTTCTTACAAAGAGAATAATTACCTCGCTTTGTTAAAAACCCGTAGAGAAAAAGCCCTGTATTTCGTGTGTATAATAATATAACGGAAATTTGCAATTTCCTCTTTGACCGCGTCTTTATCATATTTATTCCCGGAGAACAATGGAGATTAAGATGAGAACAAAACGTCGCCTCGGACAAAGTAATTTATGCAGATACGATGAAAGAATATCTTTATCAAATATTCCCAAAGGTATGATGTCACATTTGGGAGAAATATAATACGAAATTGAATCAATTTCGATGATATTCGCGAGTAAGAAAGTGAAAGAGAAGAAGAATAGTTGTCTCCGATGGAAGGCAAAAAATGGCTGGATCACAGAAAAGGCCAAGTATCATAGTTTTTTCCGTTAGAGAGTTTTTCCCGAACGTGAGAAGGAAACTGAAAGAGACTGCGAGGGCTTTCCATGAGGGATCGTAAATCTACGAGCAGCTCGCGCCCTGCCCGTTCTTCGATTAACCTAGGATTTTCTAATTACCAAATGGAATCTTTCTTCCGTGTTCTTAATGTGACGGCCAACCAATATTTCCTCGCGAGTACGAGAAAATAAATGAGATCTTGTCGGAATCTCTGCTTAAATTCTCGAGTAGTCAATCCACGAGAGAATAGAAGACACCGTTCACGAAACTTTTGTGTCGTTTGTCCTCATGGAAGAATGGAAAGGTAATGGAGACTCGGTGTAATGAAATAACACGTAGAAAAAAGTATAGTTACGAATTCAATGCTGTGTATCAACTTTCGAAAAGAGGTCATCCTCGGGCGACCCTCTGAAATGTAAAAACGACGAGGTCAATCACGACATTAAATGGAAACTCCCGCTCTTTTTCACTGGCAATTCTACAGCAGAGGTGAAGGTAAAACATATAATTTAATATACTTCACAGAATATTCTGAAGCAATGGTAATTCCTAAACGTACCACTGATTTTCTGTAAATTCATGGATTAATTGTATATTCAAGTCAGAAATTGTACACATGAAAAATTATTAATAATACTGTTATTGTTCTTTGAAGTGATAATTTTGACTGACCTCTGGAAAATGGTGGAAGTGAAAATGGATGAATAGGAGTTATTGAAATGACGTGCCGATCAAGTTTATCATCTCGAGGATGCACTAATTCTCCGAGTGGCAACCGCAATAATATTCTGTCGGGCCTTAAGTTTATTCTCACATCGAGGTTACTGCGTGATCTACATATTAATGACGGAGCTTCGTGATAAAGCGACCTTCCACCGAGAACGAAGGAGAAACTGCCTCGGGAGAGCAGACGTTGCAGCGACGATCGAATGCACCACCGAATGCACTCGAATAATTGAATTACCAAGTAGAAAGATCGAAATTACGCGCGTTCGTATTATTTCTTCCAATTGACGGTTCAATGGAGGATAAAACATCAATTGATACGTGACCACGAATTATATTCCTCATATTCAACGACCATAATTTATTATTAACCCTTGCAAGAATATCAATCTAATTTGACAAAAATCCCAAAGATGTATTTGCAATTCTATAAACGTAAGATATATTTTTAATTCTTTCATTTTTGTTGAATCTAGACTGAAAATTGTTTCCAGGCACGTTCGTTGGTATACCACGAGACAAATTGATATTTGTCAGTGATCGACCAAATGGACAGCGAATGGGGATGTATTTTTCGATACGTCCAAACTATCAATTCAAAGGACGAGGGGTTTAAGGGTAGTAATAACGCATTGGGCTTTACCTTTCGATCGACATTGCGGTTAGCGTGACGACCGAGCAGATTGCCGAAACGCTTTGCATGTAATGCACCGATTTGCACAGAAACAACCCCATGGTCCACGTATAGGAGAAGAGCTTCGCAACCTGCAACATATCAAACATTTTTTTTCTCGTTAAATGTCACACAGTTATCTCGAAGGAGAGGTCGCAACTCTTTGTGCAATTTTACGTCTTCGTTACTGGTACAATTCAGAAAATGTTGATTTCGTACTTGGAATTAGTATGTTCCTCTTTTTCCCTCGAAAGATAAAAGATTCTGGCACCTTGCGGTCTTAAAAGAATGAAGGATGAAAAGGAGAACACGAGATCCCCGGGGCAAAATCACGAACCAACAGCACAAACAATGCTGACCGAAACAACAATCCTGTAGAACAATGGGACCATGTAAATCGAAACGATGAAAAGGCTGCAGGAATAAAAGGAATAGAGTAGAAACAATTCCTTAAACGTGAAGCTGGACGTGGAAAAATGAACGCTACCGTTCAAAAACCTTGTTTAATCGACTCGTAAACCCATTCCCTCTGTTCGTTCAGGTAAAAGTAACAAGAAGTAATGAGGCCCGCTTTTTTGAAGCTTTTAATGAGCACGGAATTCGTTGTTTTTTGGAAAAAGCAGCCGAAATACGTTACCGTGTTCTGCAATGCCACTCAACGCTTACAATTTTGAGATCTCTTAAAATACATAGAACTACCATGGATGGAGAATAACCGAATGAATCCCGTGAAATGTACGAGATTCATCACCCTTTATCTCTGTTCCTTTGAGGCTGTAATTTCTTGTTAAATCGCGAATCTCAGAATCCAAGTTTCCTTCTCGTAATTATTCCATTATTTTTCTCACACCATCGTGATTCATCGTCTCAATTTCTCTCCTGTGAAAAATCGAACTGCACCGAATAGAATCTTACTTTAACCCTAGAACTACCAACGCTAAATTGATCACATATTAAATATATGTATTACCCGGAAAAACACAATTATTTATATTTTATGAAATATTCTCACAAAAAAGGAGTCAGCCACTTTGACATCGTTGGTAGTTCTAGGATTAATCGCGGTAATGCACATTCCTCGATACCATCGATTGCAGAACAGAATTCTCCTCCGAGTCGATAAATTAAACTCACCCTGCACTTTTTCCAAGTCTTTACAACAGCCTTCCAGTTTAGGATAAATATAGGTGGAGCAAGGAAACTCGAGTATTCCGATCAGGCATCCGAAGGAAGAAAAACTTGCTATCTTTTCTATCGCAACGTACGAGGGAAGAGATTCGAGGCGACGGGAAAGGGAATAAAAGCAACCGGAAGAGGCGCCTCTTTTTTATTTCCGTGCGTCAACAGCGTGAAAGCAAACCTGGAAATTAAGTAAGCGATCCTCGTTTCTAATTCCGTCGAGCAAGATGTCCACGGGGAGCCATAACTATAGAGACGATAAACGGTGAACGACGACAACGAGATACATCGTTGATTCGCGTTGGCAGAAGGTGAACTTTAATGCCAACAGTTTACAAGATTTGTTGCCTTAAATAGGATTAATGAATTTGCAACTACGAATTCCTTTCACGAATCCAACGAGATAAATCCAACGAAGCTTAAATGTCGTCGACGACCAGGACCGTTCGAGGACTGATAAGTACTGATCGATTGCTGCAAAGTCAAGATAACAGAAGTAGAAATCGGTAGGATTCGAATGATATAAATCAGTGAGCGGGTTTTTGTGTCGTTAAATGTGCCGATATTGTTTACCTACTTTTTCTACGATAACGAGTGACGTTTATGACAGAGAAAGCAGTACTGTACATTATGAAAATCTTCGTCAAGTTTCAAGATGAAAAAATTAATTGGATAGGGCATTCTAAAATGCTATTGTGCGAAACATGAGAATTCTAAGAGCTTTCTACGAAATTACTTGGAAATGTATGCATCAGAAGCTAAACTTTCAGTTTGGAATATCTGCTTATTCTAGTTAGTATCGTCGTTAATTTGATTTCTCTTCCTAAATCGATCCCGGGAATTGGATGGAAACAAAGCCGGACTAAAAATTGTGAAGTAACGCTGCTTTTGTTTGTTGTAATTACATTTACCTCTGGAAATTTGTTTTTAACAGATTAGTTGTAGTATCTTCCTGTTTTTTTCCACTTTTACGTGTACGTGGGGTTAATTTCAATTTATTCAAATTTCAGTCGATTAAGGTAATCGCATGCAACCGAGGCGCAATTTAACGCGATTATCTAAGGGAAGAAAATTGCTCGTTGACGAGTACTCAAAATAAAATTTAAGTTTGAAAGTTAACTTTGAGAAACAAAAAGGAGGAAGCTTTAATTAAGGCATCGTCTCTCGCAGAAACGCAGGTGTCGCTGCCTTTATACCTATAATCGGTAGTCTCACTCACAGAGACACTTAAACTTCCGAAAAGTCAAAGTTCATCGAGTAAGCTCTCTATCTGCAAACACCACGCAACGGAATATTCGAAAGTTTTCCGGAAACAGCTCCTCGAAAATACTTGCAAAATGCATCGGCAAAGTTTATTAAGGTACCTTAGTTCAATCGAAGTTAGGAAACAAATTTTAGAAGGTAAACAACAAAATTGACACTCCTGAAAAATTGACTCCTCAAGAAAAACGCACCTGTATTCTCACCTTACATCTTTTTTCTCTAAGTTCTCTGGAAATTTCATGTAGAACGAAATTCCTGGGAAACTCTGCGAATATTTTAATAGCAATTAGAGTTTTTGGAAAGTTCAAATTGCATTCTACAGCAAGGTGCAACACATTGAAAAGATGTATCGAGGTAATTTCGCGAACTAGTTGAATTGAACGTTACTATTCGGCACGAACGCAACAGATAATTAAGCAACTATTAGCAAGTAGTAATTAAAGTCGCAGAGGCAATACGGAATGCATAGCTGATAAAGCAGACTATTCTCATCGTGTTCTGTTAATTAAAACTCGTGTCATTGCTTCGTTATCAAAGCAGCCGGTTGCAATGTTACGGCGCTGCGTGGGTGTTAATTACTGAAGTTAAAAATGCACCCTGAGGAGATATAATAAACAGCAAATTGTTGCGAGAACGTTTGAGAATGTACTCTAGCTTCATTTATGAAACCGAAAGATCCCTAAACAAGACCTCATGTTCGGTGTAACAAAATGACGAAAGTGTGGCCAAAATTTCAGAATGTACTTCAATTTAAACGAAAACTGAAATACTACAATAATATAGAAAAAAATGTGCAATTAATTGAGTAAATTCTAATTTTTCTATACAAAGAATCGTAAATTTCGTCCACTGAAATTCTGTTCATGTATATGCTTCGATTTGAAAACAGCGTATTCATTCTCCTTAGTGTTACGTCCAACGAATTTTCCAAGCTTTACGTTTTTTTATCGGAAAACTTATTTCCACGGGTATAATCAACAGGAGCGTCGGCAAGCATTCGAAATTTCGATTACTATCGAGAGAGCGTGGAAGCTTTAAATCCTTTCGCATGATCAAACGTGTCCGTCCACCGATTCGTCATTCCGTCAGATGGAAAGGGACACTGTTATCGCGATCTCTATCTTTCGATATTCCTGCAAAAATCGTAATCGAAACGTGAACAAAATGACTGCGAACGTAACGATGTCCATTTCCCTCTCGATTTCGATTTGACACTCGTTTATGACATCAAGTACTGCTAATCGTGTTACCTCGTTGTAACCTATTTTTGTTAATGACAAAAAACATATGGATTTGACAGTTATTCGAACGGAGAACAATGAAGTATTGGGAAAAGGATCAACGATGGACGAAGCTGCATCACAGTTGAAATTGGACAGATCCTCGTACATCGTTCCGCAATCAGGTTTGCCGATTAAACTGTTGCGCTGCTATTAATTAATTATTGAAAGCTCCAATGTGGTCGAGTTGATTGAATTTCGACTCGTCATTTGGAAGGACACTTGCCCGATATCCGAAAATACCGAAGCCACGATAAATTGTAAATCCCCCTCAAACTGGACAGTTTCATTGAATCGCAAATTTATGAAACGTGAAATGGCATGTAAATAAAAATCAAACTCGATGTTTCGATCTCGCTTTGCGTTCATTTAATCCTGAAAGTCTTTCATTCAATTTGAATAACGTATTCCTCTATGCTTAATTACTTTGGAATGATTACGAGTATATTCAAAATCGAAAAAAACCTTGGTAAAATAATAAATAATGAATAAAAAGTCTCGAATTTAATTTTGAGAATAAAATGACCAATTTCCCGAACAACTCGACTTTAACGTTGAAAATATTAAGCTAAACATTTTTTATTTTCTTCACACGTCGTGGCACATGTAATTTTCTTACTGTTACGTATACGTAATTATCTCACAACTAATTACATGTTCCTGTTACAGATATCCTCGATAATATTCGTGTATCATCGGTTATATAATTTCCTTCATTCTATATTTACAAGATTGTCTACTAATTGCTGCAAAATTACACGCCATGAAAATCACCCAAGACAAAGAACTATTTAAAAAAAAATATTACCTTTGACACTTTTAAATTCTTCCATGAACTATTTCTTAAACGGTGTTAAACGTTTTCAAGCGATTCAAAAATTCTCGAATCAATTCGATCTTCTCTCCGGGGAAACGGAGAGAATTACGTAAACGTGAACATTCGCCAAAACGATGACACTTTCGCCAATGATATCGATCTCGAGGGCTACATCGAGGTAGATGGTCATGGCGTAATGCGATGATGATATGGCAACTAACAACGCACCACAACGCAACAACGATAATAACCGTTCTGTGTAGCATCTAATGGACGACTAGTTAATGCGATTATTTCGAGACCTGCCGAGCTCAAACGTCTATAAACAAAACCTTTTTGCACGCCTAAACGAACAATATCGCGTTTAGATTACGATTGAATTTAACACGCATGCTTGATCTCCTTGTTCGTTGCTTTTACATTTCTGACGGAAGTTCAGTTTTCGATCTCAACGTTTCTCATTTTGAATTGTATGCACGACATGATTTACGGTGGGAGATTTTAAAGGAATGCTGGTAAATTAAACTATCACGAGTAGATTTGAAAGCGTGGATTTCGCTATTTCACCTCTGTTCCCTTATTATTTTGCTAAATAGAGAAACTTGAGGGTGCATAATAAAGTCGTTGAAATTTCCATTCATCTAATGAAATTTATACGATGTAATTTCATATTTTAACTTGTATTATTTTACGAAATGAAACTGTCTTTTTAACGAATTACAGCAGCGGATAATTCGCAGAGAGAATTTCCCGAATTCGTTAGACTAATTCCACCCCGAAACGATCCTAATCTCCTTGGGGATCATCCACCAGAGATTAGCCCCTTTTAACCCTTCAACTTTGACCTCGTGGTACGTCATAACAGAGCTAGACGAGTTCTTCTTGATCTACTGAAGAACCTCTTCGATTTATATTAGATTTAACGCCAGTAATTCCAGCGTTCAAGAAGTCGAAGAAGTAAACCAAAAACTTTCTATGGAAAGGAGTAGCGAATACGAAATTCTCTGAGAAAACTGCGACATCGTCGAAACTGTAAGAGTGGAGCTAGTGCAATATTGTCGGGCGATAATTACCATATAACTCGGTCGATTCAGTCGTTCGAGGGTCGCATTACGGATCCGTCGTGGTTTAATTAAGCGCTACTTGGAGATATCTCGAGGGGTCTAACGAGCAAATCTAATACCTCGGCCAGTATCTCTCTATCTCTTCACTACCATGAAAACTGCTGGCCATTTTATCCCCCACGTTGCAATCTCGAGTTCATGGAAAATGCTTAATCGATTACTAAACTGTTCACGCGTGCAACGCAAATTTTTCCTTATTAATTGCCTCTCTCGTATGAGACAAATGTTAACAAACTCTCGGAGTACCATAACTTCTATGGTAACTGACGTGTAATTCAACAACTATAACCTGGGTAGCAAGCGACGGGGTCTCGCGCTTTCAACCGTCTATTCGCGCCTATTATTTGGCTGGAGAAAAGAGAATATTTATCCTCTCCATATGGGAGGAACCTCCTTGGCGAAACGCGATTCTCAACAAAGAAACAATTTAACGATTGAACACTAAACCGTTCACCGAGAGAAAAACCAGCTCCACGCTATACATTCCTAAGGTAGCAATGGGACAACTCCCCATTTTTATCGACTAAGTTTAATAATCGATATATATTCGACAATCGATAATCGATCTATATAATTTTAAAATTATCTAAATAATTTTTTTATGTTTTAGATCATTTTTATCT
Organism: Cerceris rybyensis; assembly: GCA_910591515.1. Lineage (NCBI taxonomy): Eukaryota > Metazoa > Arthropoda > Insecta > Hymenoptera > Crabronidae > Cerceris > Cerceris rybyensis. Next base: position 3,049,358 of record OU342801.1, on the reverse strand, counting down.
AGATAAAGATCATTTTAAAATTACCTACAAATCGAATTTCGATGTATCGATAATCAAGTTAATGTTACGGAGCTGTAGTTTATACTTCATTAGAGTAGACGCTTTACAGCGAGGGTACGGCGAATTGTACGACCCATAAAAGGAATTATGAGATGGGGTACAATGCTGCGAGTGGGTCGGTCCAATGGCTAACGAGGATGCTCAAGGATTTGCAGACTCATGGAATTTGCGCGCATGTACGATAATTAGCAATTATTCGTATCGTGGAGAAAAAATTCACTAACCTAAATAATTAATATCCTCGTACCGAGCAGTGAGTCAGCGGTGTTTGTGTGATTTTTGTGAGGAGAAGCTAATTTTTCGTTGCTTTGAGGGTCTTAAGGAAATTTCTGGAAGGAAAAGTTTAGCGTGGAAAGTGATTTCTGATAGGGCAGAACGACAATCGCGGATTTGCGATCTATCTCCGTCGATTTTAGTCCCGCGTCGTTCGATCGAGCGAAAGGAGATGTAACGGAGCGTTAAATAAAATGTACCTTCATATTTGCAGATAGGATTTCGCGCATCAAGATTAATAGGAAAACGTTTGGCGAGCGGAGAGCAGCATTTTCTGATAAAAGATCAAAGACGAAACGATGTCACGGTGGGCGTAGCTTTTATGCCAACCGCCATGCTATCGGTCCATTATAAAGCCGACCGATGTTTTACCAAATTACCCAGGGAATTGAATGTTTGTCGCGTACCAATTTCCAACGTCGATTCATAAAGTATGCCGCGAATCGAATAATCCTGTCGTCGCACACGAAAATTAATCTGCGAGTGGTTATTTTTCATCGACCAATATTCCTCGTTCGAACGAATTTCTCGCTCGCTTTGTCTACTTAAAAAATTAGGATGAAAATTATAGTACATACATACAAAAGCTACGAGCCGATATAAACCAAAAGCTCTAAATGAAATTTATACAAATTTTCATAAAGAAACCCTCCTCCGATTAACGTCCTAATATAATTGCTATGGCAATGAGTTAATAATTTTCCTCATAGATACTTTCAAAGTTTCGACCTTAAGAAACACCCTGAAACCAGTTGCATTTAAGTGCAGGCTCAAAAACAACAAGGTCCAAAGTTGAGAAACCGTCATTTTGGCGAAACGAGCGGCAAAGCGTCGCAAAAAGCAGAGTATTCCTGGTCGCTGTAAGTCTGAGGAAAATTTGCTTTCATATATTTAAAAGCGACGTTTATCTAGTCTACTGCAGAAGTATCCTATGATTTACGAGCATTTGCAAAGCGGTCGTCGGACAATCGTCGGGATTATCGCGCGCATTCGCTCGCTCAAGACGCTCGTCTCGTTACATTTTAGCAGGGTGATCGTCGAGAGAGATCAGGCTAGAAAATTTGCTGAAAAGCCAGGCAAAAAGCTGGCACGAGCATTCCCGTTGGAAAAGGGCTCTTTGCTACTGCAATTCGTTTTAACGAACCGCTTGCTCCTTCCTTCTCTCCTTCTCTGCATTCCTGGCAAGCTTTCTCTCTCTGTTTCTTTCTGTCGTCATCTCTTTCTCTTCATTTCTCTCTCTTTTTGTCGTTTCCTCGACGATGCTCTTTGTACCCGTTTAAACGACCCGCGAATTGTTGCTAGAGATTCGCCGTCACGATTCGTTGCTAGTGAAAATGCTGCTATCCTACGAAAAATATGTAAATTCCATGATCTCTGCGTAAGCGAGGAAAAAAATACGACGTCTCGTTCTCTTTCAGTTTGAGCTCGCAGAAACTCGACCCATCAAGACCTTAATTTTTCAAATTTCCTTCCAGTTAAGTTTCCGCTTTTCTCTGGGGATCACGAGACCATGAAAAGTCTCCGTAATATCTTTATCTCTATAGTAGTAAGCTACATGCTGTAAAAGAATTTTTTGTCACGCAAGAGTCCCCCGATAAATGTGCCGTTTTTCGATCAATTGATTCCGACCGGAAGATTTACAGCCTCGAAGGTCGCCTCGTATCGACGAACCACGTTTTTATGATCCTCCTTATATCGGGCACGTTTTACACTCCAGTCTCAAATTCAATTAAAGGTCCAAGCGACAAGAAGAAACGGAGGCCACCCTCGTCATAATTCAATCGCGACAACCCACCGCGAAAAATAACATCCGAGGGGAACAACCCATAGATTCACCATCCTCTTTCTATAATCTGCAATATCAAACAAAATTGATTTCTCCAATCCCCCATCTTCCTTGCGGAAATAAAAACAATTATTTCAAAGATCAATTCGCTCCATTTCTCACTTTATTCTGTATAAAAATGCGAAGCTTTCGTGTCACCCCGAGTAAACACGATCCTCGAGGGAAATCTTTACGAAAAATCCATACAAAAGCTGCACCATGATTCCTTGTGAAAATAAAAGGAAGAAATTTCCCTAAACGCAACAAAGGATAGAGAGAAGGACGAGGTAACTCGCGAAATGGAGTTTCAGGGAGAAAATGACGGACTGGCTCTATTTGCAAGGCCATCGCGACACCTACGACCGAACTTCTTAATGGAAAGCATCCTCTCTCCCTCGATCCCCTGGCTTTTCATGGGGAACCGGTAAATGCTTTTAAAATGAGATCGCACCATCTGCGAAATTCGCGTTCGAGAGCCCACGCAACGGTTACCTCTCTCCCTTTTGCGTGTAATGTGCTCACTCGATAAACACCAGAGGCGAACCCTGAATTACGAGATACTTTTGGTGCGTATTTGCGCACTGAGTATTTGCAAAGCCTGAGGTCCACTTTGTGCCTATTTGCGATGTAACATTGGGATGCAATTTCGTTGCAACTCGTTTTATTCTCAGTGGTCGATACTCGATACGGTTGAAGAGATATTTCTATGATATCTTATTGTGTTTAGAAAATCTCTGGCGATTTGCTTCCTCATCGATTTTAACACTACAACTACCGGCCTCAAATCTATCATATTTTAATAAATTAAATAAGTACTTTGAAAAAGGGGGAATCAAGCGACGGAAAATTTGATCGATTGGGTGTTTTATGTTTATTGATATAGACGTAGAATATTTATTCTATGACTCTTATGGAAACTTGGAGAATTTTTTGAAAAAATTGTGTACCAGTCATTTTGACTGGTTTGGTAGTTCTAGTGTTAAACTCGATAGGGAAGAATGATTTGGAGAATTGTGAATGAAGACTAGGACACTTTGAAAGGGGAGTTCGAACGAATTTTATGTTTGTTCTTTAACTTGCCGGACTTCAACTTCAACGATTTTGTTTGACTTTTTCTCGGGTACTTGTTCAACGAACCTTATGCAGTTTGGGAATTTCGTTTTGCATACAAGGGACTACATTTGGGACACAATTTCAAGCGGTTCGAATGAATATTCCATCACAGTTTGCCCCTAGTACGAGGAACTGTTTGTATATGCTACTTTGTACGTCATTTTCCACACTCCGGGCATCTCATTATTAATGCAAACGAAACTTCACGTTAATTACCTCGGAATTTTAAATATTTTCCATACAAATATACCGAGCCAGATACGGTCTTCCCTATTATTCCAAATATCTACTTCAACGGTGACCTGCTAATTACATAAATTAAACACTCATTAATCGCCGCGAGGAAGAATCAACAACGTCAACGATGTCGACACCTAATTTATCATTATTTTTCCCGCGACAAATCGCAATCGGAAGTGAAATCAGTCCCTGGGGCCGGCAAACGTTTAAGCCTTCGAGCAAACAACCCGCACAATTGTACGTGGTGTACAAATGCCGTTGGCCAAACACGAACACCTGTGCCAATTCGACGACACGAGCATCGATTCGGTCGATTCTGTGGCAATATTTGTGCTCATTTAATCGGCCGAAATAATTCTACCGGCTTCGAAGACACGAGAAATTTCGAAACAACCACTCTGCCATGCAAATATACGTCGCACGTAAACAAAGTCACGCGTGCTGGACGTTTATGAAGTTTCATCACTGAACAACGATTAACCCTTTCTTCCCGATTTATCATCTACGATCGACGAGTGCTTCCTGTTTCTGACACTCGATTGTAGTCGAATATGTATCGATATATGTATCGTTCTCTTTTTTTACGCAAAATGCAAAACTCAAGGTGGATACTAACTTTCCTGTCTGAAGATATGTAAATTCTTTCTTTATTACCTACCGCAACATAAAGGAGTACAATGTTCAATATTAGCTTGGCTTTTCTAATAGCCGCTTTCGATATTCATTCTTGAAAGTGTCATCACGATTAAGAATAGCTCGTACGAACAGTACGTGCGATTATATGGAGAAAAGAAATGAAAATATCCTATCGTTTTGTTTCCCTCGGTAGAGAGATATCAACGAAGTTCAATATTGTCTCGTAGAATGAGCTAAGGGATAGAGAAACGATATTTCACCAAGTGGTATCCTCTTTCAATGATCGTAAGGATCTTAGGAAGTGAAAAAGGCAAACTTCTATTGCGAGAATCTCCGTGGATAAACTCCATCTTTCGCTAGAGAGATCAGATTCTTTCCTTCGTGATCCGATATCCTACGACGTAGGAAAACCGGAAGAGAAAAGAGTAGCGGAAAAAGCAGAGAGTGAGGTTCTATTGAAAATTCCCCATACAAGTCGAGAAGCATTGATCATGCGGGCGTATCGCGGCCGGTTTCTCGATAAATCGCTGATGATAAAGGATCGAATGGCGATCATTTCGGTGTAGGCGACAACGACGAGAGACATACGTTATGTCATCCCCTTAGGGGTTGCCACTTTTCAGCCGAGGGCTGCGCGCTGACATTTACACCCAAGATAACTTGCACGCGGTGATCCTGCATCGATCGAAAGTGTGAAAAATTGCAACGAGAAACGGTGTTCCTGGAAAAAGACCCTATCGTGTGGCAACCGAGTTCTGCATACAAATGGCTACATTTTCAGGGACAGCAACAATTATCCGAGGGATGCGATGAATGGTAACTGTGATGATCGCGGTCGAATTCCAGATGGTTAACGTTAGAACCACCTTAAGAAGTTTAAGTATATTAAATCAATTTTATAATAAAATAGGTTTGAGAAGGTGCAAAAGAATTCTATAGATTTATAGAATTTTTGTAAAAATTAGAAACCAGTGATTTCAACTTAATAATTCTAGTGTTAATACTAACCGTCTCTGTGAAAAAAACGGAGAAGTATGAGAAGATTTATCACGCAGAAAAATATGTAGAACCTTGGTGAAAAATGATTCTTGAATGCAGACACGGAGAATATCAGCCCAATAAAAGGGGTACGAGATTGAGAGAGATCCATCGTTCGTTCGATAAATCTTTCAATTGCAAGATATTCCAGCTTGTGATCGCTTTTCGCCGGTAGAAAGAGCCACTTGATTCATGTAGAAAGAAGTAGATTCGTAAGAAGAATGACATGGTTGCACAAATACAAGTACGCTTACACGGCTCGAGAGAGGATTTTGAAATGAGGTTCGTCGTTGGTGCACTTCTGCACGCCTTGCTTCGAAGATCTTCCTCCTCTTGGAAGGGTGGGTTTGTCAAACATAAAATGAGAAACAATCGAGAAACAGAGAAGGAAAGGGAGAAGTGAAACTGTTCGTGCAAAGTTGGAACAACTAAAAGAAAACAATGAAGCCAGCATAACGTATAATTTAACAAGCTGGGAGCTTGGTTTTTGTAATCATTTGCAGGAATGATTAATGCGACGGCGCAACGGTGAACGACATATTAGGCAAGATTGATGACCCCTCCTGAGACTCGTATATGTTCTTATTATGCAAAATAGACTGAGGACTGATAAATCGCGAGGGCAAACTTTTCAACATGGAAATTAAGACGGAACTTTGTCGTCTTAATTGTCACAAAGTTCTTGGTTGATTGTAATTGCGGAGAAGATACAATTGAAATGAAGTATCTATCATATTAACCCTTTGCGCTCCGAATTATTTTACTAACTATCCGTCAGATAAGTAAATATAGTATCTGAAAATTGTCTCCTGATAATTTTTCATTTTAAATTATACTAAAAAGATTTGTAATTACCGCGGGATATTTATGTTAAGATGCAAAATTATTGTTGATTTTGAAAAGTCAATAATTTATAGATAACACGTTAAGTAGCACAGGAAGCTGTGTCGAGTGTAGCTCGACATAGGAGTGCAAAGGGTTAATGTAGTATAGGAATAGGTTGATTACTATTTTCAGATTTTTCAAATTGAATTACTATTTACTTAAGTCGTGAAAGGACGTGGCTTTTCAAGGGAATATTACGAGTGGAAAATATTAACCGATAAAGTGAAATTTTGTCGTTTCACCCTTGCACCGAGGGTATATTCCACTTTATCCTATCCACCCTGCAACCGTCGTAAACAGCGAGATGAAAGGTATCCAGAAAATGGAGAAAATAAGAGAATCGAAATTTTCGTTTACGTGAAATTCGCGTGAGGTGAAAAAAAAAAACTTGGAAATTGACCAAGTAAATGGCAAAAGGAGTCAACAATTTTCCAATAACTGGTTGACATATTTGAGAATTTTTAAAAGGAGACCTGTACCGTGTATTCTTTTCTCCTCTCGCGAACAAAATAAGGGGAAACTATAAAAGTATTGCATCAAATTTGATTCACGAGAATACGAGAGAAAGAGAGGTCGAGCTCTGTGAGATATTCGCGGAAATATTGCTCGTACAGGGGACAAAGGCACGAATACAGTGCAAATCTTGAATGATAAAATTCTGGACGAAAATATGGAATTTCTTACAGGAGGGTGAATATAGCATATTCTAAATCATATGTTCGCCAAAAGAATGCAAGTATCTACGACCTGCCTCGTCCTTGTATGATAATAACGTTCGAACAGCAACCACATTTCTGCACTCTCTGGTGCTTTTCTGTACAATGTGTTTCGTTTGACAGAAAACGATGAAATTTGCAAAATATTTTAACAAAAGGTCCTATCTTTCTGCAGGTCTAAGAGCGAATGAAATTTGTAGATCAACTTGGATATACAATAAATATTAATATATTAGTCTAACTTGTATAGTATGTCTTCCTTCATACCAGATTTTTGTAGAAACATTTATATGATAATTTTGTATAGCATTGCGACTAATCGATGCAACCAACTTCCTTTTTTCTTGCTGTCGATTTACACGAAATGCGTTAACAGTCGCGTGCTCGTGGATATAATGTTGATGCAGCAAAGTAGAAAAGAAAAACCGCGAAACTCGCGGATGCTTTTAATGAAGGAAAATGAAAAGAGTTCTCTCGCTATATTAAATTCCAGTAGGAAAACACGGGCCTCTCCTGTTTTACAAGGCTTTAAGCTCTTGTTGCTCGGCACGCTACTTCTGCAATGAATCTCCCGCGTAGAGATTAAAACCAAAATTTATTACCGCGACCTGACGTTACGTTGAGAGGAATAGTCTTTCAGATTTTGAAAAAAAGAGACTACGTACGATTTGAATAACGTTTGCAATTCTTTAGCGTTTTCCACGAGAAACTCTATTCTGACGGGAAAACTTGTACTTTCGGTCGTCTGCTTGCGTACAACTTCTATATTTGTGTGTTATACTTGGAAGAATCTACGCGAGTTATTTTCATCGCGAGAGTATAAATAACTTTGATAGTTTGTCGAAGTATTTTATAAAGATTCTTTTTACAAGAAACTTGGGAGATTATTTTGGAAAAGGAGACTTACAAAAACCGATTTTTGGTAAGGTGAAAGACTCGTCGGAAGAAACGTTCTGTTGAATCTATTTTCAATTCTTTTCGATACCACTGTAAGATTTTGATCCCGACGAACATTCCATCGTTCTCTATTTTGCTTTTGGCTCTATACTCGCCCAGATACTTTATCCTACTATTCCACGATTTTTCTCGCGAGAAAAATCCCATAGGCGAGTCGAAAAACCTCGATGCAAGTTACGCCGGAAGAACTTTCGCGTAAACTTCGCGATAACTTTGGTGAGAGATCCGAGATTGCGAAAAATTCAAACTCAGTGACAGCTGCGATAGCTTTCCCATCTTCCAGACGACGTCGGTTGCAGAACGATGTCTAAAAAATTATTTGGTATAAGTACGTGCAACGTTTGCCTGGAATTTTCAGCTGTTGAAAAACGAAGTAAAAAATTGTTATCGTTTTTTTTACTTCGTATTTCTCTACAGAAATATCAATTTCGTCCGGGTTTCAATGATGAAATGTGTCAAACGTTAAATAAGAATTCTCGACAAAAAGCAAAGCACGAGAAAACGAGGCAAAGGGATCTCATAAAAATTGTCGTACCCTTTGACATCATTAGCCGCCATTTTTCTGTCGTTATTGCAATATCAGCCATTTCCCCTTCGAGCACTGAAATTTCATCGTCGCAAAGATCTTTCTTGCGGAATTCCTCAAAAACTTAAAACGTCTTCTTTCCCGAAGCTCTTCGAGAGACGTCGGCCTCGCGGGACCACTTTGCGACGAGGAAACCGTCAAAGTAATAAAAAAAGTTGGTCCAATAAGATTGGTAGCAGTGTCCATTACGTCTGTAATTCGATCTGTCGCATTGCCACTGAAAATCCACCATGGTAAAAACTACCGGGGAAAGTTCTTGCTCGTTCTAGTCTCGTCGAATCGATGAAAAACAATCGAAACTCCCATTGCCTCCTCTTCTTTCGCGCAATTCCGCTGTTTTACGAAGCTTCCTTTTGAACAAAATTTCAAAAGGAAATTTTAAACCAAAAGATTTAAATACGATTCTCAATTGTCAATATTTTTCACGCTCTGCTATTTCGAAGCTTTGCAATTCGTGGTCGAGAGTTAGAACGAAATTTGACGATGAGATTCGTCGTCTTTGATGGGATTTGATGAAATTTCATCCCTGAAACTGTCCACGGAAGCGTATTACGTTCCTGGAACAGATTTCGACAGTTGCATCCATCAGCGAATGGTGTGCCAGTAAATTCTAACCCGACTGCTTCATGGTGAACGTTACGGTGATACCTTGAAACTAGCTACCGTGTAATTTACGTTCGCTTAGAACTATTACATCGAGATAGAACGCTCTTGAACTCGCTAGTCTTGATTAACATGCTTTAAAACGTGGTTTTATTCTGGTACAAATCTTCTTTCTTCTTTCTTTTTTATATCTCGTATCCTTAATGTCTATTGTTATTTCAAGTAAGAAAAATCTTGAAGTGGTGAAGGTGATTTCTATCTTTTTTTTTGCCGTATAAAAAATCTCAAAGAGTGTGGAAGATGGAAAATAATTGGCGAACGTGCATCGCAGAGCTGAGAGTGATGCACTTGCACTGCATCGTAAATAAATTGTGAAACGATTGTTCTACGATATAGGCAGTAGCTTGTAGATTTATCCTGACACGTGCGAAGCAACGTTAGTTAGAGCTGTATTGTTTCTCGGTACATATAGCTTGATTGAATTTATTGTTAAACCGCTCATGAATGACAATGCAATGATTTCCTGGCAGAAACGACGTCTATCGTGCATCATTTTGGTAAAAGAATTTGCGATTGATTCCTAAGATCAAGTACGAGAAAATTTCTATTTTATTTTATTTGGAATAGAGTGAAGTTCCTTTCACACAAATCTCTTGGCAAAAATGGTAACAATTCACTTGGAAATAACTCTTTGAACTGTTTTCGTAACAGCTCGATTTTCAGCCAATTTCGGAAATGAATTGCTATTCCATCCGTTACTCGTAAATCGTTGTAAAATTATCCCATAGGTCGTATTTAGTATCCGTAATGGTATCCTGATGTATTGCATCGAAGATCGTAAACGATCGCATTTTATGTCTGCCTCGGACTAAAATCGTTTCAACGGCCAACTAGAAACTGGAACAAGCATCCGCAGAGAATCTCAAGTTGGGCGCAAATTCGAGACGAGACTGCGCCTGTCGCCGAATATCGACTTCCCGTTAAACGATCCAAATTATTCCACGTGCACCAAAGACCAACGGAAGTAGCCGCGATTTTGACTACAAGGCTGGCCATTCTCCTTAAATCCTCCTCGGTACAAAGTGTCTCTTCGAACTTTTCACGCTGATACCTTCCACTTCAATCGGTGAATCGTCGATTAAAATGCAAAAAAAAATTGGAAAAGCATCGATGAAATCTTGCAGGAGATTTCCACTTTAATGAAATTATTTTAGGAATTACGATGTGTGACGATAGTGTGATGATATTTACGATGTAGATGATGCATGGTATGGTGGAAAAGAAGAATGATACGAAGACTGATCTGAAGAAGTTAGGAGAAGACGTTAAGAAGATTTTTTGATGTATCGTTCCATGCAAAGTAGTTTGATGCAGTTCTTAATGGTACGTGGTCTTGGAAAGAAGAAATTGCAACCATACGAAAAGTAATCCGTTGAAAAGTTCAGAGAAAGTATTAAAAAGATTGGAGTAATTGTTCAGAGTGAAAAATTTCGAAGATACAGGTGCAATCCATTGGTCCCTCTTCACGGTGTTTTTGGCAAAGGGTTAATCCAAGGATGGTGAAGAAAATTGCCCGATATTTTCAACCCTTCGTTTGCCGTCTGGTCGTTTCGCGTCTCCCAATTTTTGTGTGGCGATAACAATCGTGAAAATTAGTCTGCCGTTTTTACGATAAATTATGCGATATCGTTATCCCGAGGGTCTCCTCTTCTTATCCTTTTTTCCTCCTGTTCTCCTTTTTATCAAGAGAAGTCCGACAGGCGCAAGAGATAAAGTCGACGTTGTTACGGCTTTTTTTCACCTCTCCTTAGACCTTTGTGGATGAAATAGTTCTTCTTCGCGATCTTAGAATAACAACGAAACAACCTTGCTGAAATTCGATGTAAATCGTTCGCCTGCTGTGCTCTTAATGAGCAGTCGATAAATGCACAATCGACGAAGAACATCTAACGCTTTAATGCGAAACGATTCCTGGGAATGCAATCTGCACACTTCTAACGAGAACTTCTCGTAATTGAGTCTACGTTTAACGTGCCACTCTCCGACAATTTTGCAAGGATAATACGCTAATGAACAAGTTGTTCTAATAGCGTTTAATTATTCGGATAACTGTAACAGGCAGATACCTTTCTGAATGGCGCAAAGCGACAAATATTCGCTGGTCTTTTAATAAAAAAAAAAGAATGACGTTCTACAAAATTATTTTGAATCCCCACCATCCTGATTTCTTCCGTTCGGAATGTAAAAGAAAAGACACCCAGGTTTCGTCACGTTACAATATCGTTAACCCTAACTTCTCGTGTTACCGAGAGAGACATTAAATAAACATCCTAACATTGCATTAAACATGCAAACTTACATCGCGTGACTGAAACGTCGAAAATAAAGTCATGGCAAACAAAGGGGTGAACTTCCGAGCATATATCCCCACTTCCGGCAATATTGATCGCCGCGAATTTATTGCCCTTTTTAAGCTCCTCCCAACATCGCGACCGCCTCGTTTTCGCGCCACTTTCGCGAAAAAAGTTCGCCACTCTCCCTAAGCGTTATGGTGGTCAGTAAATTTCACGATTTCGTGTCCTCAAATCTCCGAGAATTACCGTGATCAACTGTTAAATCCAAAGCTTTTCAGCTCGTCCAGAAATGACCGGATGAAGGGAAAAAAATTAACGACTTTCCGCAACTTCCAACGTTGTATTCTTATCGCAAAATTTTATGATGGATTTAACAGCAGGAATTCTGTCGTTTCTTGGAGTCCATGGAAAAAGGGGATGGTGAAGCGGTTTGTAAAAAAAAAATATAAAGCGGATTCCTTCACTTCGATGTAATACTAGTAATTTATCAAACCAGCCAGTAAAATTCGAGACTTTTTTTTCCCTTTGGCGAATAATCGACTCGGTGTGTTTCGTATCGCGAATGCGTATCGACGTTGCTTTCTACCCGATGGAACGTTTTTCCTCCTTTACCCCGGCACGGTAAACGCGTTCCGTGACATTTCTGATATAACGGAATGGACTGGTAATCATGAATTATGTAATACCGAGGAAACCGATCGGTTATACCGCCTTCTTTCTCACACCCGCCGATCTTGCCCTTTTTCTATTTGCTAAACCTACGCGCACAACCTGCCGTACAGTTTTCACCCGCGGGTAAAAATTATGCAAAACTCGATCAATTGATTTATGTACACTGACTGACCGTTGAAAGGAAATTCAATCTTTTTACATCAGCCAAGTTTCCGATTTTCCTCGATGTATTTTTTTTATATTTTTTTAGAATTTTTTACTTGGAGAGTCGATTGAGTTTAAAAAAGATTTATTAATGGGTGAAATTTCCATGGTGTATATTAAGTAGTTAATGTTGATAAATTATGGATTTCTTGTAACTTTTAAACTGTGTTTACGAATTTTGATGATATACTCCATATTGACACTTTACCGACCGGTAGTCGATTAATCGACTTTTAGGGCCCAACACTTTTGGGCTTTTAACTTATTAATTGATCGCTACGGAAATTAATAAATTGTTATTTTTCATTGCGGTTAACTGTGCCAAGGACTCAGTGAAGAAACTTTGGAATTTTCGAAGAGATATCAGTATCAGAGAAATATTTGCGTGCACGTGACCGATCGGAAGTGGGTAGGATGTTAAAAAGTACCGGTCGGCAAAGTGTTAAGATAATGATAAATCTCGAGGGTGAGTTTTATCGAGGAGAAATTTAATGATTGAGAGAAGAAAATTTTTGAATTGCAGAAGATAGGAACGTTTATTCTTCTCGAGCTAATATAGCGATGATCAGTCGTCGCGTCGATGCTTATAAATAACGACTTTATTTTTAATGGGTCGCACGATCGCACGGGAGAACAAAAAGTCGTTTGCGCGCGAACTCCGATCGCCGAATGTTTGTCACGATGCCAAGTATCGTTGCCAAGCTGTTATCCAAAAACTCGATTTTGCTAGAGAAATTCACCTTTTTAATACGTTTTCCCCGACAACGTCGACGAGCTAACCCGATAAATCGTCGGAGTACTTGCTCTTTCGTATTACTGACAAGAAGGAGAGAATCCATGGCTCGTTAGTTCGAAAACACTTGCTCCTTCGAGCGGTCGAAAATCAGAAACTTTTGGCATCCATGACTAACTATGGAGAACTTTGGTAGCAGGATTTCCAAGAGAGCTGCTATTTGGGACGATCGCTTCGGGATTCGATTAAGAGACCTCGAGAATCTACGATTATGGAGAACGACGAAGCATACTTCTACGAGTTATCCCCTTGTTTACCATTCTGCCAAGGATTTTTTTTCATTATTTTCCACGACATATTATATTACACTCTATTTTTACCTGTTCCGTTAATACTTCTTCGAATTTCTAAAAACGTACGCGCATCTTTTGAAAAAGATCGATTGCTAAGGTGATCTTACGTTGCTCTGAGAAAATTGATCTATGCGTTTGCGAGAATTCTGCAATATATCAGGAATCATAAGAGCAGACGAGAGACGAAGATGAATCTCGAGAGGAAATTGGTGATGGTCGAGCAACCAGACACATGGATTCTTAAACGGTCCGCATGATACGCTTGAAATAACACTGTCACTTCTGGAACATTTCCACGGTGTTTTTAAACCAATGTTCTGGCCTGGCACGTGACCACGATGTTATTCAATCCAGCATTAAATTTTGGAGAGCGACTGACTCATCGGACACCTCGAAGTTAAGATTTAAAAAGAATTATTCACGCGCCAAGTAGTAGAACACCGTCACTGGTCAGACATCGGTTAGAAGCCCTTTGGATTTTTGTCGCCCGGCAATTTCTTTTTGTTCCATACTTTGAAATTGATTCTTCCATGGTATTTGAACCATCTTTGAGGAAGGAAGATGCTGACATTGTCGTAGGAATATTTTATCCATGGCTCGTCTAATTTAACGACTAGGATTGAGCACGTGCAACAGGTACGCGTGGCAAATGTGGAACAAGACAATTTACTAGATATCTCGATCGTTCGACTCATCGCGGAAATAAGTAGCTCCTGTACGAAGGGCAATATATTTATCCCATGCAAATTTCCGTCACGTAAACATACTTTAGTTTCTCGATCGATGAGATGTATTCCTCAATCTTCACTAAAGGATAATTCTAAATCACAATGAAATTTCTATCTTAAAGAAGAATTTTCATTGTGATTGTAGATCGAATTTTGTGGTAAATTCCTTCACGGTTTATCGAAGATAAAATTTTGATCTTAGAGAAATATTTGTATAAAGTGAATATGTGGATATTTAAATTGGAAGAATTTCTACTTGTTGCGCGTAAAAATTTCAATTGAAAAGCCTCCTGGAAACGTGTACAGAAGCCGGCTTAAATTTCTCATTTTTCCAACCACCATGAAACGTCAAACGTTAACAATAATTTATCGTTGTCGTTTTCCACCACCCTTCGATTTCTCCCCTCGGTCAAACCTACGCTGACTGCAGTGACGATATTACGTTTACTGTGACGCAAACAAAAGCAAGAAGGAAAACGGGGGTGAAATTTATTTCTATGCTGTAAGAATTCAGTCGAGCCAATACTTTGGCTTTATTTCCTGAGTAGTCGGTTCAACTGTATATCCGAGTGCAATCTCATCGATAGATTCAACTCTCGAGGTTCCTTCGGGGAATGAATTAATAATTTCGCCATGCAGAATGTTCGTAAAACGTGCGACCATGTTTCCACCGTATTTCGAGGGGAACGAGAAAGTGAAAAATTTCTACGACCATCTGGAAATATTTTATTCAAGTGTTACATAGGGATGAAGATTTCACGAGGATGCAGGCTCTCTTCGATTATCCAAATTTTATTCTTTCATGTAATCAGACACTTCTGAGAGAGATTCTGAGCATGATCTATGTTAAATTCTATATTAATGTGCATTCAGCACAGAAGAAATCATGGGGCAAGGAGTTAATTTTGGATTGGATTTTCTATCCTTTATGCAATGTAACTACTTTGCTATTCGCCAGGATTACAAAAGGCAAGAAAACTTTTTTAACAACACCACATAGAATCCATTCTTGCTTTTCTTTCTTCTCTTTTATCGGATTTCCATGCCACGGACTTTGTCAATACAACAATGAGAGAGCAACTTGATACACCTTCATCGAAAAAACTTTGCCTGCAGATGGTTTCTTCCGCTCGAATATCGAGAAACATCGGGAAACTGCAGAAACTTGAAAATTTGCAGTTCTTCTCTCTTATTAGGAAGAAATTCATCTCGCGTTGAGGAATCGACAAACTTTCGAGCTACCGCGGGATCGAATTTTTCGTCGATATACGTCATCGTTAGGAGATAATGAGAAAAGTATACACTTTCAAATTAATTCCATCATAAATGTTCATCTCTGTTGTACCCTGATCCAGTAATGTTTCAACGTTCACATAAACGCGAAACTTTCGCTAAGATTAAAAGACTCGTTCGACGTGGCTCGTAAATAATCATTAAATAACAAAGGTGTGCCTTCTCTTAAGAATCTTTCTCGTCGAATATTCTCGTTTCTCTTCGCTAATTGACAGAGAACTGTGAGAAAACTTAACGATACACCGCTGTTAGAAGTATCTCTAACTACCTTCGATTAGAGCCAACAATTTCATAATATCCTTCAGACATTTCATGTCCAATCCTAAAAGACAAAGTATTATTAAAATCATCGAAACCTCCCCGCAAAGAAAGTGACTACGTGCAAGACCCTTGAATTTATACATCACCGAAAAATACCACTCGAAAAATCGTCCAAATTCTTTCGCCCGTTTCATCTCGACATTTTTCACCATCCTTCGCTTCACCAACGATCCTCGACCCTCCACGAATATATAATTTGACTAGTTAATGATAGAAATAAATAATTCACTCACCACATTTCTTCGATCAACCAAAAGAACGATGTAAAAAATCGGGGAAGTTTGAAGGAGAGAAAAAAGCCGCAAAAGTCAAACTAATCGAGAGAATGTCGAGTAGCGTGGAGTTACACGGGCGAACATCGCTTCAAACGGCATCATTGAGACTGAAAGGGCCTCAAATTGGGCCAATAATAAATTAAATCACCGGCGGTGAGATTGAATCGTGAAGAGGAACGATCTCGAAGACGTCTCGGCATCGACGAAACCTCGACGGGGGAGTTTCGCGTGGAAAACGAAGCAGGATTAAACTGTTGCCTCGTATAAAGCAATAAAGTCTTACAAGGACTCCGAGTTTTCGCAGTCGCCCCTCGTATTTGATTCCTCCCTAGCCCTATTTCTTTGCGGCAATGAGAAACGTCGCCAGGGGGTCTTTTATCTTCGGAGGGAACGCAGCTAAGATATTAGTGCGCCCCATGATAAACGGTTAATAGTCCAATATATGGTAGGGGAAATTTTTCTTCCAGAGACACACCTCGTTCCTTCCTCCATCGAGCTCGAATTAAGCTACCATTTGAATCGTTTGAAATGGTTCGAAAAGAGTAAACTATTTATTTACTGTTCGTCGAGGAATTTGATCATTTTTAAGAAGTTCCTCTATTCGATGATTCCATGAGAGTAGTTCTATGAGAAACTGCGAAATTTGATGTAAAATTGGAGTTTGAAGGAAACATTGCAAGAAAGAGTCGATTCGGCGAGACTGTGGATAAAGGAGGCTCGTTTGGGCGAAGTAAATGAACCGGAAATTAAAGGAGAGGCGCAATTGTGCCACAGATAGAGCGAAGGAAAATGAACTTGGCTTATGCGTACGCGCACTCAGGCTGATTCTCGGATAGGTAATTTTAGAACTTGGCACAATTCGATTTTATTTTCATTCAGGGCAAAGCGTCGCGGCGCCATCCTGACAGTGGATGCTAGATCTCCGCGTGTTAGAAACCAACGAGACAAAGTGTCGCGATTCCTTTCGCACTGGAATCGAGACGATAAACACGAAAATGTTGCTTCGTGCATCGATTATCGAACAGTTCTGTCTGGCGAGACATTTTGGAATCGTGTCACGAAATGGATTATTCCAGGGATATTGCTTTTCGCCATAGTCCCAGGACAGCGCTTATTTTTCACTTTGCCTGTTTCTGATTAAACTTTCGAAAGATAAAAAATCATTCAGCCAACATTTCTAATGACTTTTTTAGGAGAAGGCAAAAATTCAGAGTTGTCGCTGTAAATCTGCAGACTTTTCTATCGACTGCTGAAAGAATCGTTAGAAAATTAAATACGAAATGTTTGAGAGAGGCTACGATAGTAGGAAAGTATCAGGAGCTGTTGCTTTTAGGATGATGGACTTTTTAAATTCCACGCAACATTCGATTCTCGAAATTAAGCATTCCTTCTCGATATTTCGATGCCTGATTAAAAAATCAACGCGCAAATTTACTTCCACGAGTGATACCAGTTTAATCGAATAAGTTTTATGCTTCGCGTTTACCGTGGAAAGCTGAAAATTTCCGGAAAACTACTATCGCACACCAAGTATCGGTAAAACAATCGATGGGAGCAGCACGAGCTTCGTTGGAACACTATTAACAATGCATTTAATCGTGATGCAGAGAAGGTGAGGGAGAAAGTGCAAGCATACAGGGCTGAAAAGTAGGAACGATTAGCACTAAATTAAAATTTCTATTAGGAACTAACCGATGTCGAATGCTAAGAATAATTCGACATGGTTACGACAATGTTGCAGATGAAAAGGACTCTCAGCATAGAATCTGGAAGAGCTTTGCTGGACTAATAAAAAGATTAATAAAAAACAATACAAAAAATTTCCACGCACAAAAATACTTCATAACATGCTTGAAGTCTTAAATATTTTCCTACTGAAGTATCAAAAAATTCTAATCTTTTAATCTAGTTTTGATCTGTTACTAATTTTTCTATCGAGGATAAGAACTAGAATTCTAATTTGCCGGAAAACTGTAAAGTCCTTAAATTCTCGAATTTTTGGCTACTTCAATAAGAAAAAAGTCTGTTCTTCTTCATTGAGAATCGATTCAATGATACTTATCCGCGTGCTCGAATAAAAACTGATTTACCTTCACTGGAATGCAAAAGAGGATCAGCAAAAGATCTGCCGTTGCCAAACCACCCAGAAAAACGTTCGTCGGTGTAGCAGGTAAAGGTCTCAGTCTTGGACAAAGAGTGGAAGCAATGATGACGACATTTCCTGAAACAAAAAGAGAAAACTCTGAAACATCGTGTTCACCATCTCTCTCATTGATTTTATGAAGCATTGAAACTTCATTTCTTAATATGCTCGAAGAGAATTAAAAAACTGTCGAAATATTTTGATAAAAATTGAAGGAAAGAAATTTAACGACTTCTCAAGCTGTTTCTATGCTTTACGGTCATCGAGTAAGAAGACCACTCGCATGGGATGCTTTCGTACTCTAATTACTACGTTACGACACGTATCAATTAAAGTTCTAAGTTGGCTGTTTCCCAGCGACTGAAAATATTCGTAATTTCAACCACGTGGAGGGATTAACTAACTTGAGTATCATCTATATACCACTGAATAATGATACTGTTATTAACGAAACTTAACGGCACCCTTGTGACCTACTGGAAATTAGCTTGCACCAAACAAAATCCTCGAGGATCAAAGTCCAGGGAAATGATAGCTTTATCACAGTTTTATCCAAGCTCTTCATTACGCACGATGTTTTACGATTAATGCAAACAGAAATTTCAGTAACAGAATCCACATGGTATATAAATTTACTCTGGTAATAATGTAAAAAAGGTAAACTGCAGAAATTTAAGGGATATTTAGAAACTCTGCTTTGAGAGAAAAGCAATTTAAACAGATCGACTGATGTGACGTTCTATAGTCAACAATTTACTGAGATACAGGAATTGTGGACGATTTAATGGCAAGCTATGTGCAAAGTACTTTGGAAATGATTCATACTAATAATTACAGAATCGCGGAAGTTGATGATAAAACTTATTATCATGACATGACAATTTTTCCAGCGTGAAACACCAGCTTGATAAGCGAGTATTGGTGATAAGAAAATCCATGTTTCTACCATTGTCTCGTAAATCTCGCGCAACGTGGCTGAAAAAGCGCTCGCAAGTACCGAATTCTATTTACAAAGTGAAATTCACCGAGGACGGAAAAAATGGAAATTACGCACGGACGAAAAATGTTCCGTGAAATTGGTCAAAACTCGTTGCAAGCTCTTCGTCGATATTCCAAAATTTCAAGTGCTGCGATCTGGTTATCAGAGTATCACCGCTTTCGCTCGATTTGCGTGTCCCTCTCGCTGGATTTTCCAGCGGCAATTCCATTTCAAAATTGACGGCTAAATTCCACAAAAATCGAAGCGACATGCGGGAAATATTTTAAAATATGGAAAATACTACGACCGAGACAGATGAATACGTAGGACAATATATCAGGTCTGAAGTTACTATCTCCAATTTATCATTAACCCCTTGCCTTACAATTACGTGTGCCACACATAATGAGGTATATGGAATAGATTTTTAAGTTTTTCAAAAATTATTAAATAGAAAATACCAGGAGACGTTGAAATTAATTCTACACTATTAACATTGCGTTAACTTATACCGGTATATCATAAAAAAGTGATGGATTATTATTCCAACAATTAATTCTGACTTACAGCGCGCTCGATCACAAAAAAAATCGTAAGACGAGGGATTAGTATAGAAATTGATAATTACTAGACTCCGGATGTTTATGCATTTATGACAAAATGAATACGGCTAAAATACACAAAACGAACATAATATAAAAATATATCCGAAATATCCAAAGTATGGTATTCGTTGTAACGTTTATCGAGTGCAACAAATCCCTAAATAGGTTCTCTTGTCTTAACTGCATTTGTTGAATTTGAAATTTGCATAAACATCCGGAGTCTAATAATTACAATTATCCTAAATAACCTGATCGTAGACGATTTAAGACTAAAAATACAAAAGACCAAGATAATCGTTCATACTCACCGATCAATCCGAGGATAAACGTGAGGGAGTAGATGACGAGTACCGGGCCCAATTCTGCCCAGTCGAAGTGGCTGAGAGTATCATTGATGTCGTAGTCGGGAAAATCGTCCGTCGCATTAGTCTTGTTCGACATGACTGCCGATTAGCTTCTTAACAACGACACTTCACCGGCTGAAACCACTTGTCGGCCATCCATTATGCACTCTCTCTCGCTCTCTCCTTCGCTCTTTATAGCTCGCCCACGCTTATTGTTACCGCGCGACCGCACTATTTTTCTCTGAGTTCCTCTCGAGATAATTGCAAAAAATGTTTCCACCTCGTGAGAACAAGTTTCGGCCACTCCTGTCGCTCCGTTAAGAGAGCTTAACGTGAGTCGAGTCACAGGGGTTCGCCGTTTTACACTTCACCGAGTATACATATTTTTTGGTCGAGTTTTATGGCGATCGATCGGTTCTACGAGCGAAAATTTAAGTTCCAATGACGAGTGGCATAATCTGCAGGAAAAGTCGGTCACACGTCGCGCCATTAACGAATATGAACTACTTGCAAGCAATGGAGGAAAATTCATTAAGAATAGGTGCGTTTGGGAGACATGTAATTCCTCGAAATGGCACACTTCGGATTATTCAGAGTAATCCGGATAATCCAACTAGTGTTTAGCGTATCTTCGCTCCGAGTTGGAGAGATAAGGGTGAAGCATCAGGAACCGAATGAGAGGGCGTCGATAAGCATCGATTCCTTCGAATCCTTCGCGATTAGTCGCCGTTCCTTCGACAAACCTCCTGGATTACTCGGTGCAACGACGAGCAACACCTAACGGAAGCAATCAATTTTTTTTTATCAGGATTACAAGAAAATCGACGTTTATTAAAAATGTCAGTGGAGGAATCATTGACGAGAAGATTGAAAAATTGCGATGTGAATACGCAACGTGTTTCGATGTGAAACTGATATAACTGTGTTTCATGTATATTTTTATCAATGGAAATAAACAAGAAGATGTGCAAATTCGTGGATTGAATCATAATACCAGCGATAACACTATAAAATTTGCGCATGTACCATAAGCCCCGAGGTAAATACTCCTAGCATTTTTAATACCCAGAAATTAATGTACTAATTCCGTCGTGTACTGTTTTTACATAAAGGAATTCCAATATGATTCTTTTATATCATGTCTTTCCATTTTTATATATATGGAGAGAGAGTCTATATGAAATTTAAATTTCACTAAATGGAATGACTTATTTCAATCTGGAAATATTCCTTTCGCGATAAGGGTGTTAAACCGCACATATATCGGCAATGCGTAATTCTCGTAGCGTCTTAAACGCCGCAGAATTATTCCGCAATCAGCATCGACCGTTGAATCCACCATCAACGTTTAATTCCAGAGCATAATATCGGTTGATGCATATGATTCAGCCGACGAAATTGCTTTCGAGACTCTTGAAGCGCAAAAGGCGTCGTCTCAGAGACGTCGACGTCGAAGATGTCGATGTCGTCCCCATAAACCCTCGGGATTGATACGTATCCCATCGATGTTCTGGGAAAAAGATTGCAAAGAAATGGGATCCCAGATTTCTCGCGAAACGAGCTCTCTGGTCAGCTTCAGGAAGGAAGGAAAAATTGAGCAATTTTTAAGTACATGCTGCACGTTCTCCAAGAGAAATACATCAAATAGAAGCCCTAGAATTTGATTTCCCTCTAGGAATAAATCGCCATGGGAATCTACGAGCTTTTAACCATAAAAATGACAATATTACGCGTTGGATGATTTAATCAATTTTCAAATTAATTCGTGTACGAGGGAATTAATTTCCTGGTCATTTCATCCCCTGGCAAATATTGAAGTCGATATTTCTACGCGCGCCAACAGTACGTACGAAGAGAGGGTGGAATATTTTTGAGAGTTTACCAAAAATTATAATGTGTGTTGAAGAAATTAATAATCTCGTTTCTCTCACGAATCAATGTTTTTATTATATAATCACTGGAGATTTCGCTGAAGATCAGAAATCAAATCCGAGCGGAACATCGAAGGGAGAAGAAATTTTGAAACCCCTAATTAGAGGGATCGACATCAAACAACCATCAGCCTTGGAAAAATCTTTAATTATAATTCGATTTATTATATCTACAGTGATTTAAAATCCATGTAAAATTGTATCTTAAACAAATTCATCGCGGTAGTTAAACCCAAATATGGAACAACTACTAAATAAAATTAACAACCCCTGCAGTAAGAATATACTTGAGACTATAGTGGGCTAGACGGTAAAGGCTCAGGCTACTAATTTAATGAGTTCTAGTTAAAATTCCCTGTCACCTCTGGGAATTTTTTTCTAATTAATTGTTCAATATATCATAGTCCCCATGGATGATACATTAAAGGCTTTAAAAGTTACACTTAAAACGGTAGATTCTAAACAAGATGATTGCTAAAATTTAAAAATACAAGAAATCTGCACCTAAAAAAAATCAATTGCGAATTAAGAATTTCTTAAAGATGTTAAAATTATCTTCTAACGAGACTCTTTAATGACACCTCGGCTTTAACGTGCTTGAGCTCTTGCCACGAAGGACCTAACTGCTTTGCTACGGCAGCAAGTGCGTCACGTCGCCCACATCGAATAATGATCTTGCCTACCGAATCAATAATCAATACGTATTGATTCCACCATGCATCCGGATGACGGGGACAATGACGTTCCAACATTGGCCGATATATTGCACAAATAACAAAGTAATTTCATTTGGGGATAATTTCAATCAAAATTCAAATATCTACTTCAATCTACGATTGAGGAATTTCTTTCTCATTTTTCTTTTTTTTTTCCTATTTTTTACAAGTGAATACACGAAGTCGTAGAATGATATTTGATAATGATAGGAAATAATTAAAGATAAACAAGTTTCTGACTCTGCGAAATCAAATTACGCGGGAGTTTGTTCAACCGTGGAACGTCTGTTTTATTTGCGCAGGTTAATTTAGACGAAATCGTACAAGTGACTTTATCGTGTCATTTCTTTTTTAAATTGGATGAAAAAGTAGCGATGAAGAGAGATTCGAATTTGGGTGATTCTTTTTTAATCTTGCCAAAGTTTAAACGAAATACTTCATCGACGATTTTGGTAGGGCAGGTTGGAAAGTTTTATGAATTTTGTTCCAAATTTTCGAAATTTTAACTTATCTCACGAAAGAGGTCAGGTCTGCAGTGGCATGTATTTTGTGCCTTAACGATTCCGTTAAGTTTGCCACGGTGAAAACTCGCGAAATATTTGCGAAAGAAACGCCTCAGGTATCCTCTTCCATTGAAACGCGTCTCGTTCCTCGAACGTCTATTAAATACATTAAATGGTTGCAGTGAACATTCCACTCTTCCTTCTTCAACTGGCATATTAAACAAATAAATAAACAAGAAGCTTGAGATTTAAGCCATAGAATTAAGGTTTCAAGGAAAATTCTGAGAGCGGAAGAAAATAATTTCTCGCACACGGTGTGACCATAATGGCGACGTAACAGCTGGAGAAATTTTATTCTTTCAGTCCTTCGCCTCGCATTTTTAGGTTTACCGTACCGGATTATGAAACATATTCACAGATATTTCGTTTTTCCTCATTTCGTAGCTGTCCTCTCATTATATTTCAACCCCATTATATTTCTACTCTCTGTCCTCTTCAAACCTATTACATAATTTACACGAGCCGGTACTTTATTATTTTCATTTCTCCCATTGGACGCGAAATAGCAAGAAAATCATCGATTACAATGGTAAAATTACAATAAAACACGATACGTGACGAAATTTCGCGTCACGGATCATTTCCCCTGTGACGCGTGAAACTGATGGGTATATTTACACCAACAAACATTCGGAATTGCGAGGAACATTCCGGAAATCTCGTCGATTCGGAATCCCAGCAAATATTTGCATTTATTTGGATGCATGCAACGGGACGTTGGAAATAGTGGAGCGTGAAAAAAAAAAGAGTGTTCAGAAAATACGAGGTACGAGAGAAGAGCAATTTTCCTTCGAGATGAGCATTCTTTTTTCGCTCGTGGATTTCGTAGATTGCGAGAACCGCTAGTCTTATCTGCCTCGTTTGCCTCGATAACGGTCCTCCTTTTGATAAGCTTCCCAGGGATGAAGGTAACCCACTTTCCACGTTGCCGCGATATTCGCGAATGCGAAACTTCGCCTGTTCTTTCGATTCAGAATTCGCGGTACTCAGTTAACATTTTAAAGCGACATTTTTTTTACCAGCTATGAAAATTTTGAGGATTTTTATCTCAAAAAGTCTTAGACTGCCTCCTTGCACTTTCAGTGAAAGATCTTGAAAGATGCGATATTCGCGAATGCAAAACTTTCGATTGAGAATTTGCGATACTTGTTCAACATTTCAAGGCGACAATTTTTTACGACATAGGAAAATTTTTGAGATTTTTATGTCAAAAAGTCTTAAGCTGCCTTCTTGCACTTTCAATGAAGAAAGGTCTTGAAAGATGCAAGAGAAGATTCGCAAGATTTCCGCAAAAGTACAAAGAAGAAGAGAGAACTTTGGAAATCCGAATTGACTTTTCATTTCTCTAAGGACACTGCACACAACGATTTAACGCTCGAGTAAAATTCAATTAACTATCAAAAGAGGAAAATTGTCGATGGTAGAATAAATTTACCAAGGTTGTGGAGGATTTTGTGAATTTCTCATAATTTTCTTTAGAGTTAACAATCGAAAAATAAATGTCGTAGACAAAGAGCATAGAAAAAAGTGCAACTTTTTGTTCGCGCGATTACAAAACTCTTCCTCGTGACATGAATATGCATCTGGATGCATGTCCCGTTGCACTCTCTCCTTCTCCCTTTCTCTCTCTCTCTATTTCGCGTTAGGTGAACTTAAAATGCTTGCGTACACGGTCCACGCTTCGCTTTTCATTTAAATGTCGTCGTGTGTCCGATTTTCGCCGCATTAAATGAAACTGCAGTAAATTACAAGTCGCACGACGAACAGCGAAGAAACGAGAATAATTTCGGCACAGTTCAGACTTCCATCTCTTTCAGACGGCTCCTTTCTCAGCATGTGCTCGTACTTTGAAACATTCCATTGAATCTCCAATTAATTCAATTATCTCGGCTGTTTCGCGAATTTTGCAAAAATGCGCTCCTCCCAATCGTTAAAATTAGAGTTTGTGCTTTTTCGTGCAAATAACGGAAATATCGATGCTCGTTAAAAATAGTTTTGAGATAATATCTCGTTCAATTATTGTAGAAATTCAGTGACCAATTAAAATAACAAAGTAAACTTGTCGCGATCGGATGAGCGTACGAAAATTCTCTGGGAAACTGAACTAGCTGTGGTTGAAAAGTTTTTTTTTATCAAAATTCGGAGATAAAGGGAGAGAGAATAGTGAAAAGTGATAGAAGCGTGATCTCATAATCTTTTTCCACGCGACCGAGTTCATTGTTGCAATGGAAGGTGTAGGAGTGGGATCGAACTTCAATTTCTATCAGTTTAGAGAGATTTCACGTTCATTGTTATTTAATAATAATAATTGCTATCTAATAAATCCGCTTAAAGCAGTAATTCCTAGATAAAACAACCACAGCATACAAAATACAAAATTCTCGAGACACATCGTCGATTGAAATTGCAACAAACTAATTTTCCAACATTATCGAAGCAATTTGCAACATTTTCAATATTCAACCGGCAATTTTGTTTTCATCTCTGCAATCACATCATCGGATGCAAAATGTCGCGTAAATTGCACGTCATAAATACAATTCTTTACCGAACATCGTGCAAACTTTGCAAAATGATCGCCGATAAACCTGGAAGATTAATATTTCCATTCGTGATTCGTTTCATCCAACGTAATTTTCATTTTACTCTTGCAATCCCAAGGAAAACATTTAATGAGTGGATTTTAAGAATCGTATCGACATTCCTGTCAAATCGACACAATTTTACGAATGATTCGATGCCAATTCACGCGCAAATAAGAGAAACTTAACGGAAAGAAAACAGAGAAACGACCGTGATAATAATCGAGAAGAAACAATCGAAGAATTAACTTCCAGCAAAGATTCTACATAGCCGATTAAATGTCGGAGGTCGGAAAATTCTTGTGTATTTTCTTCAATGACCCGTCGTTAATGTGGTTCGCAAAAAAGTTCACATTTATGCGCATGATTCGAGAGAAAATTTACAGTCGACACAGTCAGGATGACGTGCTGACATGGATACAGTATTATCTTTTATCTTCCTCCGTTCGAGATACATCAAACTGTCCGAGGACAAAGTCAAGTGTAAATTTTTAATTCACAGAATATTGTTCCACTCCAAACGAAAGGTGACTGGATGTTCTTTTAATTCTCTTGAGAAACGAGCTCCAATTAACTTGTTTACAGAAGAGCAAGATTAACGGAGATATTTACAGATATCTCTGTCGTGCTACATAGCTCTGCAGAATAATTGATCTCCTAATTATTTGGAGTACTGCAGCGGGCAGAATTTGCTGGTCGTTTTGCTGAAAGTGTCGACGAGAATGCGCGGAAACTGCGAATCCTCGCGTGCACTGTCAATCGCAACTGCGACAATGAAATCTGTAATTAGAAACCCACGCTGAGAGACAATACGAGAATACAAGTTTAGACGTGGCCTTCGTCTTTTCGCGCGATTAACTTTGCGAATAATACTGCGAGGAAACCAAACGGTGCCGAAAATGGCAACTCTCGAAATCGCACATGTTTTCTTTGCCGATTTTCTAGGACGAATTTAAATATCTTTGCGATTTGTAACATTCGATCGTTTCTTCTTGAATCGTCAAGATTAAGTTTCAAATGGATAGATATCTCAAGAAAATCTGCATTATGAATTCACGATGGAATTTCGTTCGTCAATTCGATGAATGCGAAATTAAAGGAAATTCATGATTCTCTTTTATCGTGAGAATTAAGGTCTCGTTCTTGGGTCGAACTTCTATCAATTGGAATTCGCGAAATTTCTACGAAAGGGCGACAGAAATTTCTTGAATTTTCTTCAAGATTAGATTCCATACGAGAGATCGATTTCGATCGTTGGTGAAAATTTCTCAATGGTGGAAACGATAAACGACATCGAAGTTCGCGTGAAAAAGAGAGTAATGGCAAGTGCAGGGATATTTATGTGATAAGGTCGATCCACAGACGCGCACGATAACGCGGCAATTTATGCACCTAAACAAGTTCCACATGCCAGCCATAAACTAGTATTTATAGTACATACGAGGATAGTTTTGCGGTATTGTAAACATGCACGGATCTCCGAGGATGCATCGTCGTCAAATTGCACGATACCAATGGCAATTTGTTCGGGTAATAATCTCAAGACTGCAGGTGCGTTCACTCGATAAAGTTCGTCCCAACTTTCGAGAATATCTCATTAATCCTTTAAACTTTGTACTCGTTTTACCTAACCACTCGAGCGGTTGGATACTTGCAAAACTAAATATCAACTTATTAACGAGGAGAGAATACTAGGAGAAAAGGTATCGTCGATAATAGAAACAAAGGACAAAATAGAACTACCAATTCATTTTCCCTCATGGCACTTTAATCAGCGAAAGTTGAAAACGATCGCAAAATTGAACGTTCGTATTGGCAAGCTGAGAGGAAGGAAAGAAATGAAAGAAAGAAAGCAAAGAAAGCCACAAACGCTCGAAATGTGGACAGGGAGAAATCTTGCAGTTTGTCGAAATCGAGGAAACAACGGAATACCTATCATCGAGCAAAGAGGAAAATCGCAAAGGGCTGGTATTTATGTGGACTCAATTTCCAGGAGGGCCGAGAGTATTGCGTTTCCTTGCCACGAAGCGATCACCGAACGGTACACGAGGGAGTATCCCTAGTTTGGCCCAATTTCGCAGTTTCATCGAGGACCTGCCTTTACCTACGACGATACACGTTTTCGCCAATTTATGCTCCAAAGAGCAGACATCCTGGCAGAGACGTACGCGATCCTATTTGCGGTTTCAACGATTTCCACGATCGTAAATCGATAGAGGTAAACTAAACTCGTCGAAGACTCGAGAATTGTTGGGACATTCTTCGAAGTCTGTGCTATGGACGATAGGAATTGAGAATGATTGACGATTTGGAAAAGTCACCTGCCGATAGCATACGGTGAAACTGCTTAAAAGTGGTATCGGCTTTCGTGGTCAGCCAGTGTGCTCGTTTGGAGGCAACTTTTCTTTTTGTTGGTTTAACAGTTTGAGGAATTTTGTCAATCTGTTCTATGATGTATTTGACACTAGAACTACCAACGTTATATTTATTATATTGCAATATAGTGAGTGGAAGAGGTAAAAGTTATGGTCAATTAACCGCTTGCTTTACAATTTAAGTTCCGATGATCTGAGCCCTAATCAACAGCAATATCTGTCACAAGTACGAACAATTCATCAGGCAACAAGAAAGATATACTATCTTAAATAAATTATTAATTCGATCAAAAAAATGATTAAGGTATCCCGATGGACATATTACTTGTTTAAATCATGTTTAAATCCACCATGTTCGCTTTGGGACCAAAAGAAAGAATTAACCCTTTTAGTACCGACCGGAAAAATTGATTGAATTAATGAAAAATATAGTTGCGAATAAAAAAAATTGTCATTTGACGATAGTTTCTCATAGAATACGCAATATAGAGCATAAACCCTATATTTACAAGTATCTGTCATAAAATTAGTGATATCGTATTGGAAAAATGAATATTAACCCTCCGATGCCCAGCGTTAGTACTATTGTTGACGACGATATATCGTCGTCCGGCACTAAAAGGGTTAAGTAATTTAGGTTTTATAAGATAGAAGTATAATGTTTATTACTTGGCTCTCCTATCGGTACTGGGAATTATTCAAATAAGTTGACAATTGTTCATTTTGGCTACCTTGGGAGCCTTCCTGTTAACAATAAATTACGAAACACCTTGGAGAGAAGTCAAGTCGAAAAATATAAGCAGACCTTAACCTTGCCAAGATATTAGTCTACCTAAATCCATTTCGTGAAGAAATCCAAGCGTAAAATGTCCCTACCATTAAGGCGATTACCTCAATGCAATACACTCTATTCCATAGAAGCGACGACTCGCAAACGGCAATCCATGCGATTCGTCCTACGGTAAGGTCAATGTATCATCGCGATTATGGGCAATAATCACTTGACATCGTCCTCTTAACACACTGCAGCTAACCATGCATCATCCTCTATCATTTACAAACGGACAAGTAACTGCACCAAGCTGCATTCGTAGTTTGCAGAACTAGGGAAGTTAAAGCATCGAAATTTATTCCCTATTCGCTAACAGAAAGGAAAGACGTCTTACGATAAACCTGTTCGCGAATGATTTATGTCCCTGCAGAGGTCACAAGAGGCGTACGCCGAAACGGACGAAGATGGACTCGCGATATACACACCATTCCTCTATTTATTAACTAATCGGAGAGCAAAGGTCTCCCCCATGCTTTCAGCCGTACTCTAATCAAATACCTACGCCGAAAGAAGCAGATGCGGGTGTCGGATGCCGTTGGCTCGTTGGCAATGACAATTACTTTAATTCCTCCGACGATGACTATCCTGAAACGTACCTACTTCCACCGAGCCTCGTAATCGTGTAATCGTGTTCGACTTTAATGCTATTTTATTCCATTAGAGACAATTAGTTAACTCGGAGGGCAAGCAAAATAGGAATTTGATAACGGTTATTTTGAAATGTTTTGGAACTTTCCCTTTGTGCTGGGGAAATGTTTTGGAAAATTGACAGAGTTAATTATAACTTTTAGAGTGGCCGGATCCCAGTTTTTTCGAAAAATTATCTACATTGATGGGAGAGTTATGAAGTAAATATTACACTTTTATTTTATAAAACTTTAATTAATTAATTAATTGTCTTTTTCCGAAGGACTTTAGTTTATCTGAGTTTCAGTAGAGATAACAATGGTAGTTTTAGTGTTAACGATAGGTAATGTTAGATACTGAGGATCTTTGCGCATTTATAATGAATTTAAGATCTCAGAGATACAAAAAAATAGGTGATATAATGAAATATAGAAGATATGGTATTTGTTGGAAAGTTTAGCAAGTGAAAGAGTGCTCCATTTGGATTTTTCTATTTGATCAACATTTATCAAGCTTGAAATTTGCATGAGCATCTGCAGTATTGCTAATTTTCCACGGTGAAGTGTTCAAAGTAGGGGAAAAATTGTAATCATTTTCGTTCTCGTTCTTTTCGTTCGATGCATCGACCGAGTGGAATTTCATTTGGTGCTTTTTAGATCTAGAAGGACGAAGAATTCTCTAGGAAATTACATCCAGCGAATCCAATTCACGATGGGTTTTCAAAGACGGAAACAAATGTTCGTTTCGTGTAAACAAATCAAGTCAACCAATGCCGCGAAATTCTATGGGTGCTAGAGAAACAATTCCGATTGCTGGTTTACGGGGGACGAATCTAATTGCTTGTTGGTTTTAAGAGGAAATCCGACACAAATGCCGACGGGATTAACAAGTGGGATTCTCGCGTTCCTGGACGCTTTTACTCGTTTTCTCAATGTCATTCAAACTGTGTTTCGGTAGAGTGGTCTTTCTTTCTTTGCGGATTTCATTAAAGACAATCTGTCCATTGTGGAAAAATCTAATTTTCTTTCCTTCCAAGAAAGAAATGTTCCTGTTATTCCATTCTTCCGTCTTACTTTCAAGAGTTGCTCCAAAAAGAATTAATACTGCGGTTAATTAAAGTATGCATAGTAAAATTAATTTAATCGTGCAATTTATTCTCTAAATTTGTAAGAATCTCAAGATAACTATGTCTTGAATCTTTTACTCAAATTTTTTTCAATTCAAGCGAGATGCTATTTATATTTTCTTTGACGTTTTCCAAAGCACGTACGCAACGAGATTTCGTTCTTTTCTTTTCACGTCTCACCTCTCATCGTCGTTGTGTCGAAAAACCGTGTCTTTTCACGCTGGCCTCGAAGACCTATGCGTTTCGTACTCTATTTACATCCGACAGCAGGGAAAAGAAGAAACGAAGGAACCGACAATCGATGCCACCGAATAACGCTAAATACAGTCACAAGGTAGAATTGATGTTCCTCGTTCTATGAATTCAGGTCTCCTATTTTCGGTCAACGAACCTCGAACCTCAATCTGCCTCTTTCTTGTCGAATTTTCATAAATAAAAATATCACTACAATATCTTTACATAACCATTATCCATCCATGTTTTCCTTTGTTGCCGAAATTAAAACAAACTGTCCTTAGGAACCGCTTATTATTCTCAAAAGTTTTTATAAGAAATTAGTCAAAGTAATTGATAAAAAGTATAAATCCGACGGTATTAACAAAAGTAATTATTACCTCTGATTTGTAAAAGGTATAGAAGATATTATCGACTGAAGAAGAACAATTAACAATCCACTTTCTACCGATTTATTGCGATAAAAGAATAAAGGTCTTTCGAGAAACGGGGATCCTGCGGTGAACACTTTTAAATTAGATCTTTCAAAGGCTTCCTTTGAATCCCGTTGGGACAATAAAGTAGAAACAACCTTTCTTCTTAATAAAAAAAGATGTCGTAAAAGTGGATAACTGACTGAACGAGTAAACGATTGGGGTGTTCCTATCGGTTTACCCTCGAAAGAATAGGAAAACCGCATGGAGCATACACAAGACACGTAAATAGCACTCGGAAGGCATAACAATATACAATGTCATGTCTCGAGTTTCATAAGCTGACGACTTCCATATCCATTAACCCTCTTTTAACGCTACCGAGACACGAGCGAATTGTTAAAACGCTTTCTTTCATTCAAAGTGCGACAGACAACTCGCTGAATGATATCAACGTATATTCATATTAAAGAACACTTACTATAGAGTTAAGGTGTAATTTTATGCATGATCGTCATCGAGGAAAAACATTTATGTCTCCAGCATGAAAAAAAACAACTGAGAACGACACTATGAACTGATAGAACAGTGGCGTCGGTAGGTTCGAAAGAGACTTCAGAATTTTACAATAAGATTTTATAATACCTGATTGGAATGTCTGTGATACAGAAGATTCTGCTGGGATCTTAGAACGATGATGGTTTCTTTTCACGTTGAGACGTTTAAAAGTGTTGCCCTTGCTTTATTTATCATGGTAAAAGTGGCACTTGGAAAGATGGAGAGGCAATGGTTGACCGTGTTTTCCATAGTTTAACGTCGGGCGGATATATGTTGTTGCAATTAACTCGCACTTTTCGCATCACTACGAATCGAAATGTGAAATAATTTGAAAATTCGCGAAGCTCACGTCACGACACTTCCTGGCGGAGCGATGGCTATAAACTGAAAAGCCGCGCGGGCCACGCGACCGCGGAACTACGCGCCAACCCGAGCCGCTGACCGAGTACATCCGAAAATGGACGGAATTTTGCGAACGAGCGTACATCTCGTTTGAAATTTTGGCCGATTAAATATTACCTTGAAAATGTTCTCAATACTGAAAGTACTATCGATTTAATAAAGAATATTAAAGAATATGATGTTGTATGATTTTTTCGAACCCGATACATCTAACTGATACATGTCGCATTGAAATCGAAAATCGAATATAGCTTTCTTTTAGCTGTCTGACTTTCTGCGTTCCTACAGTTGTTTTAGAATTAAATAACAATTTTTATTTAATTTCGAACAGTTATTAAGCAGCATGATTGATTGAATTGCTGTCAGTGATCATTACAAATACGTTAATTCTATTCTGTCGATCCTGCGAGTAGATCCTCTCGGTTAATCCTGTTGATCGACTAAGTCTTCTTTGTCGACGATGTCACTTCTAATTAGTACAAATAATTAAACTTGTCATTGTACATTGACAATGTTAAGGTTTAATAATCGAAACAAAGTAGCTTTTAATTATGATTTAATCTTTGATAAACCCGATCGAACAACGTCCGGCGAAGACTTGCCGACCTTTTAAAATAATGACAGATGGCGACATAGAGCTCGCGGTTCTGAGTCCGTAGTGAAAAATGGCCGGCGCCAACGATTGTTTCAGCATTGGAAGTACGGTGGCCTGTAAAACCTGTTACAAGGAGGAAATCGAAGGCGAGGTGCTAGCGTTCGATCCACAAACTAAAATGCTGATCCTAAGTATCCTTTTCTTGTTAATTCCCTGATAGCATCGCCATTCCTAAACGATACATGCGTACAGCGCTGATCCGTCGCTCGTTCAACATTACCAGACAGAATGTAAATAACTCTGGACACCTCCGCGATGAGATTCATAATTTTGAATAGACAACAATTACATTGCTCTCTGTTCTTTTTCCTTAGACGCGTGTATTAAAGCTTGTCAATTGTATCGTAATTTTCTAGCCTGATACTCAAAGTCAGGTTAGTTTCGTCATTCAATCAACCATGCTGGATTTTCCGTTCGTTTTATTGCTTCACCGATCTCGAACGCGTTTCGATATTCTTCCGTGATACTTTCACCTTCGTTTACGTCCTACCAGCAATTACTTTGAATAAGGATGCATTAAATGGTAGATGAGCGAACGAATCACGCTTCATATAACCTTAGAATTTCTTTTCAAGTAGAATGTAATGTGACAGTAATATTTATAGAACGATTAATTGTCATGTTAGTTCTGAATGAGGAAATGAAGATTATTCCTTAATCGATGCTACTTAGAATGCCCATCGTCGAGTGGTACCCCGTCGTTGAACGACGTACATATAGTAAATTTATCCCTAGTGTCTGAGGTTCAAGTAAAGCGGGAAGTTAGTCCCACAACGAGCGAACCACCACAAAGCCTTAATTTGCAAAAGTTGAATAAAAGAGTACGTAGTCAAATCGAAGAGAAAAAGAAACTGGTAATGGCTCTGCAGGCCGGAGTATCTCCAGAGGGAAGGAAACTCTTCAGCACTATTGCAAAAACTATTCAGGATATAACGTGGAATGGAGATAATATTGTTGTATTTGATAATGTCACGATTAGACCGCCATACAAAGTTGACAATGTTCATGGAAATACAGAATCTGGAGCGTACAAGCATGTAAAGAAAGTGGTAAGTGATTCCTTGAGAATTCTAATTAGATTCAAAATTTTTTCGTGTACATACGAAAATTTTTAATAGAGGATGCCTGGAATATTTTTTTTTAGGTGGAAAAACACATTAAAGATACGGAAGCATCGGCACAGCAACAACGAGAGCAACAGCAACAAAAACAAAAGGGAGGCACGATGCAATAAAAGTCCAGAGAGGCACTACACCGCAACTAAAAGCTAAAATGCTTTCGCAGAAGTTCCAGTGTTTGATGGGAAGTAGGAAGAGAAGATAACGGGATACTAAGAAAAAAAAAATCACAACAGAAAAGCTAGATAAGCCTGTCATGAGACACCAGCATGATAGATTAAAATTCAAATCGTTTAAACCCGAAAAAATACTTTACAAAACATACCGCGAGAAAATTGAGAATTCCGGAAATTTTAACTGACATTCAACAAAACCAAAAGAGAGAAATCGTATTGTACTGTATGCGCAGCTTTTTGTAAAAAAAAAATAATGAAATAGGTCGTACTTGATTTTTAACGGAAAAAAAGCTATTTATATTATCTATGGAGCTGCCATACACGTTATTTTCTGCTGGGACTATTGTTCGTACATGTGCTCTGATGCAGGTGTGTTTTAGTTTAGTTTTACATTGTTACAAATACGTTTAGTAGTTGTTTACAGATCATTGATATACATTAAACACGGTAGCATGATTCGAATGCCATACAAGCACGAATTTTTTTTTTTAACGAAAATCACTAAAAAGAAAATACACGGTACGATTCAAGTCCGTATGAAACGGTTCCACATTTTTCAACTAGTGCCGTATATTAAGAAACAAACGACCATCGATTCGGTCATTCTCATTGGTATATTTACATTGAAAAATTAATTCACTCATCTGATTTCTATATTAATCGAAGTCTTCGTACGTTCGTTCGTAAATTCTACCATCGCGTTTCTTTCACATCGCTCGTAATGGTACCCGTCAGGCTATCGAAGTTTGTAAACAAGAGAAAAAAAAACGTTACAATTTATCACGCCTGCGTCGGCACGAGACGTCTTCGGTAACAGTATACAACTTTGTAAGATACAAAAAAAAAAAAGGACATTCCCTTGCATAGAACGAGCCGTAAAATTGTTATTTAATTGAAACAACTACTTGATTTGTGCAAGGGCAAAGGTCTTCTAACTTGCACTTAGGAGTAACTTCGTTTACAAGGATAACGGAAATCGTCTCGTGCCCCTTACCTTTCGAACGCGGAGGAAATGTGAGACAGAAAGGGAAAGAAAGATTATAAGAATAATTACATGAAAAGACACAAATAAATGTAATATAAATTCTATATCTTTTCTATCAAGAACTATCTTCCCATTTTTCTTTTTCGTCGAACAATTATTGCATTACTGTGCTACAATAGTTTTCCATTACAGAACATTTTTCTACCAAGGAATGTATACTTTTTATTCTGTATTTTCATCCAATTCCTCGATCGTTTCCGAAATATTTGCATTTCGTACGATTGCAGTTAAATCGTGAGTAACACGAGCAATTCGAGCTGCAGCTTTAAATTTAATGGCGGCACGTTGCTTCTCAGTTTTCTTTTTCCACTGTGAACAGAATAACAGCCTGTTCCATACGATTTCATTTTCATTCACTAATAGCTTCGAAATGGAATAAATTATTTTAAAAATAATGCAATGTTATTTCATTTATTCTGCAGCTTCTTTTATAAAGCGAAACAGAAAGTGCAACGTGCAATCCTGTTGATCTAGGGATAACAGCGCCGTCGAGACCGCCATATTGTGTTCCTCATTTCTCGTATTATTCTCGTTTATTTTTTAATTTTTAATTACAAAGAAACTTGTAGTAAGGAATATTCGTTAATTGTATAAAAATAATAAACGTAAGAAGCTGCAAACTGCGTAAATTTAATTTGTTTAAACTCTGTATTTAATAGAGACTTTAACTTTGTAAGATTGGGCGGAAAACACGGAGTCAGAATGTCTGTTTAGTTTTCTACTAGAAAATGCAATGCTCTACGAACACACTTTAGTGATAAAAAATTAGGAACACCTTGTGGTTCGATGCAAGTGATGTAAAAATAACGAATAAACCCAAACCATCCTATCGAGAGACGAAGAGAGTAGAAATATCGTGCCTGAATGTTTTGAACGAACGTTTTGAGTTTGTATCGTGTTTTGTGTTATGTGTGTATAGTTTTTGTACTCTTAATAATTACGTGAACTAAGGTAATTTTTGTTAATTTATTTGTGAATTACTTCACCTGTATATCATGCCCCATTAAAATATTATTTGAAATATAAACTTTGCACATTATACTGTTTGAAGTCGAGATACGTCTTTCAATATCCTGACGAAATTAACGTTAAGAAAGGGATTGCAAATTGTTTGAAGATCTTTTAGAGTACACGTGTATATTTCCTACGATATGAGAGATTTCAGGATCTCTCTGAGATACATTTCTTTAACGAAACGGAAAATGTTTATCCTAACCTGTTATCGAAGCTGCGGAATTTACGATCAAATAAATGTATTAATTTGAAACAACCTTCCCCGTTGAATTTAACGTAAAAGTATTTTTGTTCGGAATATTAGAGTTACTTCTAAACCGATGTTTGTTATGTTTGTAAATATCGAAGTTCATACTTGTGAAATCTGTATGAATACGCGGGAATAGCTAGAATTTAATAAAGTTTAATGAGTCATGTATCTTTTTGCATGCACAGTGTCTTCAGATTTTTTTTTTTAAAATAACGTCGTAAAAAATGAAAGTTGTGTCTTAAAATAAAAAGTGAAATGTTAATACGTACAATATTGACATTGGCATAACGAATACTCACTTCTTCATCACGAGATGGTAAGTTTCCAATGTATTCCTTCATTTCTTCTTTCTTGGGATCTGCTATGGCTAATACAGATACACAACCATCAACTGTACCTAAAACAATACTCTTACCATCGTAAGTGCTATCAATTGCGCTTAATTCTGCTTGAACTCTGTAATTTGCTATCATCTCACAATCAGATGACCTACAAAGTCATAATTTTACATAATTTAGTGTAAAACAATTTTGTGCACACTTTACAGACAGTTACCTGAATACGCGTATAGTTTTTCTACCACTGTGATAATAAAAGACATATTCGTCTGTACGATTAAACATAGATATTACAGTAAATACTCCCTCTGCCACTTTTGGAATATATGTCTTTACACTGGTGCCCTTTTTCAATTCTATAAGTTCTAGTCCTCCTCTGCAAGCAAAAAATATTAAAGCAATAAACTGAAAAATATGACAATAAAAAAAAAACTCCACACACCTGCTTGGAGCATATAGCGTGTACTTTCCATCCTTGCTAATATTCCCACTCCATTTTGGAATAATTCGAACCATCTTTTTTTTGTTTATATCAAAAATAGCTCCTTTATCCGATCCAATAATTCCCACCCACTGTGGCTTGTTTGGCATAGGAGTAATACATACAATGTCCTATTAAAATATACACATAAATTATTTATATATATTATATGTATTATTTATACGTATATATTACCTTAAACCCCGGCATTTTTACAGGTATCTTGTTTATTAATGCACCCGTTTTTGCGTTGTAAATCGCAACGCAATCTCGATTGCCTTTATCTGCAACTGGTGCAACTAAAAAGGCATCATCAGAAGTTATAACAACATTTCGAAACGGTGTTCCTGTTTGACTTCTCACGGTATATTCCACAGAGAATATTGTTTTTCCATCTACAAATAAAATATTCAGTTTACAG
Organism: Cerceris rybyensis; assembly: GCA_910591515.1. NCBI lineage: Eukaryota > Metazoa > Arthropoda > Insecta > Hymenoptera > Crabronidae > Cerceris > Cerceris rybyensis. Next base: position 3,011,565 of record OU342801.1, on the reverse strand, counting down.
ATTCGATCGAAAGATTACCATTTATTAAAAAATATACCCGGAATTGTCCTCATAAAGAGAGTAGCAGTGGTTCTCATGCTTTCCACCCCATTAGGATTATTAGGCCTCGAGACTGCGATAAATTTCGTGGAATTCTCAATTAATGTCAATTGTTTGACATTTTGTTGCTCCTCTTTGAACAATACTTGTTCCGTTATTCTATTCCATATCAATACATTGCCCGATTCCGTCGAGACGATGTACCTAAAATACATTATTCTTGTCAGTCCAAAGAATTCGGTTGTAAAATAAATAAACAGTTAAATAAATTACTAACTTGCCGTCATGGGTGATACAAGCATGAGTAACAATTGCTCCCAAAGGACTATCCGCTAATTTTGATATCAATTTCCCCGTTTGCAAGTCCCAAATACCCACGCAATCTCTCGTAACAATTGCTGCCAAATTACACTCCTTTGCCAAACTATGAATTTTATACATAAGAATAAAATAATTTGTCAAATATCTCATTTCCATCCACGTAACACCCTTTTACCTTATCATGTCTATTTGCAATTCGTGCCTATCTATCACGTGAACTTGCTCAAAAATATTATTAATATTCCATACTTTGACGCTTCTATCTATGCTAGATGTTACCACGCTATTCCAATTGCCTATCGTCAATGCTTCCAATTGAATAATTCTAGCAAAGTGCGCATCCAATATCTTTACCAATTCCGTCGTTTCTAGGCTCCAAACGTACAAATTCTTCCTATATTAAATACACAGTATTATTCTATTTTAATTTAGTAGTACTTTATACGCTCTTTCGACACACCTTACACCAGCAACCGCGTAATTCTTCGTCCCGCTGACCATTATCGAGTTGGAGCACATCATTCTCGTGCTGATGTTTCTAACTCCGTTAGGCAACGTTAAAACATAAGCATCGCTCTTACTTTCCATAAACCAAACGACAAATCCGTTGCCAGAAGTAGCTAAGAGCATTTCCTCTTCTCTGTCCAATTTCAATTGTAAAAGATACTCGGTACTATCGTTAAAAGCTCTCGGCATATCGAAAACCATCTTCCATTCGGAAGATGTTTCATCGCTCACGTATTTCGTGACTCTATAATCCGTCTTGGCCGTACAGGCGTAAAGAGTATTCTTATTGTTGCTCATAACCATAACGCTAAAAACATACATTGAAATTTATTATTCTAATCGAAATTCCTTCGACTGAAAGTTTTACCTGTGAAAGAGAAGCGGATCTAGAGATCTCTTCTTTCTGTAACTTTGCAAAAGCATACCGGTATCGTCCATGTTTCCTGACCAGAATACTATTCTATAGTCATCCAAAGTCGAATACTCCACGTCTGTGTGAATATAGAATATTGTAGTAACTTTAAACAGCTCATTAATTGTTTTAATGAGATTTAAAAGTCGTTAAGTCTTACACAAGATAGACCACTTGTTGGAATCCTCAGGATTGGTGTGAGCTTCGATCTGATTACCTCGAAGATCGAATCTACACCAGCCCAATTTACCGTAAATGAAGAAGTGCTGATTTGTGAGATTAACTCCACACACCGGGTCTTCGTTTGGTAGTGGATTATCAATTACAACAAACTCGCTGGTTAAAGTATTTAAAACAACGCTCTACAAAGAAAAATTCCGAATATTATCATTCAACGAACTTAACTTGCTTGTAGAAATTGCAGAAAAAATATTTTATATGTTAATTAAACACCTGATTGTTAGTTGTGAATGCAGCAGCGTATCTGTTATCAGGACTGAGTACTAAATTCTGCATTATTCCTTCTACTCCTGGATTAACGTCTCTAGTCATATCGCTGGTACTTAGATCCCAGGTGATAAATCTGTTCGATATCGAAACCACGTAACGATAATCGGACGTCAGGCAAAAGCCAAAAACGGCAAATTGATGACCCTCCAAGGAATACTAAAAAACGATATTTCTTCTCCACACATATTCTAAATATTTGATAAATATTCTATTTTATAAAAATTTCAAAAGTTAATCTATCAAACCATAGACACTTTCGAATTACTTTCAACGGTCCACCGGGGGTGTGTAGACAGTGATAAGCGGGAAGTAGAGCGCAATCTTTCGCGCCATCGTTATCACATGCTCGGAGTAACATTCTCACGTTCACGTTTCCTCCGATTTCTGGCAATAATCTGCCAACTAATTGCGGTGCGAGCATGTCAGGATGAGAGCCGAGAATTGCACCACCCAATCGTAAGGCATCGGCGACCAACATTAGTTCTCTGAAGAATTATACTTTTATTATTCCAATAGCCTTCGAGATAAAGATTTTAACGAAAATTAGCATGTATTGGAAAGATAATATTCTTATTTTTTAATCACCTGACCAGACTTTGATTATCGATAAAGGTGCAGGCATCCTCAAAGTCAGAAAGTACGGCTTGCAGCGGGCAGGAGCTTAGTTTTGCATGGAGCCATTCGTAGTTAAACAGGACACTTTCAAAGAGATCGTTAAATCGTCGCGATCTGACTAGATGAAACGGTAATTCGCCGAACTGTAATTAATTAAGATAAATAGAATTGATAGGAATTTTGCCTTGTTACATCCTACCTTTCTCAGATTGTATCTAGTAATAGTTCCCTCTTTCGAGTAAAACGCTAGGGGTTGTTCGGGTACTTTTCTATCAGCCACTCCTTCCTTATCAGCTAAATTGAAGCTGCGAAATCAATCCACACGATGAAAAAAATACCGAAAGGATTAAAAAATTTTTTAAAATCATTCAATAAAAATTCACCGATGTCTCTGGATCTCGGTGAACTTAAAAGGCTTGGGTCGTCCTCCACCCCATATGCCGAGATAATAATCCGCTATCATCGAGTGAAAATACATAGCCATGTTCATATTCTTAAAGTATCTCTCTTTCGCCGTATCCCTAAATTGCCTATGATACCAATTAAGTACACTGACACCATCAGCTTCCCTCTCGCTAAGATAATTCGGCAAATCGTTTCGTATTCTTGTCCAAAGCAACGGTGGAATTCGTCTAACCGGTGGTAAATGATACTGATACACATCATCGAGGACTTTGTCATCTAAAGAGATCAAATCTTCAAGTTCAGACTCAGACAAACCCGATTTTGCTGCCGTTATGTAAGCTAATGCATGGAACACCAGAATCTTCCCATGCTGCTTCTCGATTCTCTCAAACAACATCATAATACTATCCATCACGGTGCAGGTTAAATGCGTGTCAGCTGGTTTTGTGTAACTTCTCCATCTGCAGATCTCAGCGAATACCAATTTCACGAAGATCGGCAGAGAACATTTCGATATGGCGTTCGCCACGAGACGCCATTGATAATTGTTGAGATCTCTGTGAGCGGTCTTCATCCACATTCTAGAAATATAAGAATCGTAATTTGCAAACGTCTGATAGTATTTTACTTCTTATATTACCTTCCATAATTAAACTCGTCTCACGTTACCTTATCACGTCCATGGCTAAGTCTTCACCGAGAGCAACGACTTCTATAAAATTCTCCTCCGTGTCTATCATCCTCCGGAGTAGCTGATAATCGCGAGAAATCACGGGATTCGATTCCTCCGCAGCGCAGGATAGAATCATCTGAAGAATAATTGCTATTCTGATTTTAAAGAATTTCGGGGGAATTTCTGTAAGGGTGAGAAATCTACCTTGCAATTTAAGGGAAGTCTGGTGGGCAGCCAGGAGAGCTTGTTACCCTGAACTCCGGTTAATTGATCAACGCTGTCTAAGAATAATAGAATCGGTTGTTCGTTGCTGGCCAAAGTGAGCAGGTGTTTGAAGTAAGCCGTAAGAGGTACCAAATCATCAGGGATATCTTCGAAGGGTAGCATAAAATTGTAGGAGATCTGAAGAAGATGGAATTCGTTGTTTCATTTCAATTCCACCTGATTGAATTCTTCTAAACTCACTTGCTGGCAGATTGAGATGAGTGTGGGTGTTAGAGCGCTGCTATCAGGTGTTGTACCGAGGAATCTGATAATGTTGATTGGTTTCTTGCCAGTGAGCCAATTGCTGCTGGTTAAACCAGCACTTTTTGCCAACAGGGATGTCTTTCCGCAACCACCTTCGCCATAAAGGACCAATGGTTTGTCGCTGTTACCCAACATGTACTCTTTTATGCTTTCCAAAGTATCCTCACGTCCATAGAATACCTGAGTATTTATGGTAATTAGAGATTTATGAAATTTCATCCAGATTTAGGCACCTCGATGAGATTTACCTTTACGGAATTGTTGCAGGCGTGTAAATGTTGCAAAATCTCCGTTATAATTTGTCCCTGCGCGGAATTATCTTCTTTTTTCATGGCTCGATCAACGAGTTTCACGATATTCCGGTAAAAATGGGTGATAAAGTGTTGAAGATATTCGCCGTGGCTTTCAGGATCTAAACCTTCTCTGCCGATCCACTCTACGGTGTATCTAAGGGTAATTTATCGTCGATGAAATAATTATTGGGCCATTTTTTAATCCTTTTACTGTAATGGACGCATATACACGACCGGCGGAAATCGATGTGATCTCTTTCGATTCGACTTGATCTTATTTTCTTTCGAAAATCCTGCTCAAAAACTTAACCCTCTATAGGCCGAATTTCTTGTGATATCTGAAGATCAGTTTCACGATAGTATAATTAGAAAATAATAAAAATATAACTTTAAATGATAATTTAAACTCGATTTTTAAAAATTGAATTGTAAAGAATTTCATAATTTTCACGAGAGAAATTAGAATATTTGGCAATATTTCAAATCTGACTTTGAAAAATGGAAGTTTAGATGTGTCTTGAGTTACTTGAAAGTTACAGGGGCCCATAGAGGGTGAAATAAATCCTGCACGAGAACGTACCGTTGTAAATTCGTACTCTCAATTTTATCCGGCAATCTTTCATCCCTCAAGTTTGCAAGTAATTTGGATGCCTCGTTGTCCAAACTTCTATTTGCTATGTCCAGAAACAAGCAGGCCTTCCTTAAATTCTGAAGATTGATATTGTTGATGTATCGTATATACGCTAAGCAGTGATTCTTCGTGTTCTTCACGTTTAAAACCCCATTAATCACTTCTCTCTCGGTAACTGAATGAAAAGAGTAATTACCAAGTGTGCTTTTGACTCGTTTCAGTACACGTTGCAAAACTCAATTGCTCACCGGACATGAAATAATTGTGCATAGTGTCTTTATCGAATTTTCCCGTGTTGAACAAAGACTGGGCACCTTTTCTAAATAACTTTTGCATTTTTACCATGGTGTCCCACCAAATTGCTTGATCCTCCTGCTGAAGCTTCGGTATTCTCTGAAGTACAATTTTCAAATGATGATTCTTGAATTTTGCAATCAACTTACATGTAGAAGGAACAAGTTTGGGTACTTTGTTGTTGAAGTTCTTAAGAATTGAGGAAATCGGTTGCAATATACTTGTCGGTGGTACCGCATTGCTGTCTTTTTTGTACCATTTATCCAAAACGCTGACATCCATACCCTGTGCATCCAATTCTGTCCTCAGCATTTCTAATTCTGAGCTAAGAACGTAAGTTGGAATCGGACGGTAGCCGTATTTTTGACCAAGAAAGACCTACGAATTGTAAGAACTCAGGCTTGAGAACTCGTTCGAAGAAACTTTAATTAAAAATTCAAAATCAAAGAAACTATTCTCGTTACCACGAAATTAGGACCCATTGACAATCTCTGACAATTTTCTATTTCTCTCATGCAGAGCTCCGTAGTCATGTGATCATCGGTAGCCTCATCTCGAACACCCCATCTCATATCGACGACCTATCGCCAAAAAATTCACTTTTTCCCAAATATGAAAATTCACCTAATTCTTCGATTGTTTAAAATATTTCTTTTATCTTTCCTCTATTTTTCGAAACGAGAAAATTTCGAGTTTGCTACAGTTAAGTGAAAGAATCTTCATCGCGACGTATAAAATATATTAATTGCAAGTCGCCAGTTATATTGATATTAAAATCAATGTTTTAGGAGACCGAAGTCTAAAGTTTCGCTAATTTTTGCATATACATACGCAGTGGTACCTGGTACGGCTAAAATCAATCTCTGTTTCAAAGGTGATAGGTCATGCCCGTATGCTATATAGACACTTGAAATTTGACAGTACATATCACGAATACATTCTACCTATAGATACCTAAGTCTTCCACCTATATTATAATCGATCTTCAATTTCGTACCTGAAATTCCAACCCATGTTTTTCCCTGCAGTAGTCTTTCAACTTAGGATAACACTGTGCCATCAGTGTATTTCTTTCCATCGCAGTATCTGCATTTAATTTTCTCATTACTTTCTTGAAATTCTTATCAACATTATCACACATCGTTTACTTACCGGTAAAAGTCGAGCTCGTAAATATCCTGACGATTTTCGAGCTAACAGGTGGCAGAGATTTCAAGGATCCCGCGAAGATCGAATCGATTGTCGTCTCGTCCATCTTTCTCTATCCTTTTCCACCTCTTGTTAATGCAAAATGGTAATTTTCGCGCGTTCCAATAAGTACTAAACGTCAGTAGAAACGAGATCTTATCACCTGCGACATTGCAGGTGTACTGGGATCTTTTCCGCGGTTCTCCACGTATTTATAGGATGAACATATAGACCTGAACATTGCTAACGTCGTCGATGCACGAGATGCTAAGAAAAAGTCTACCTTTTAGTCATACCCTTCCTCCTTATCCACCTAAACGATATATCCCATGCAAACTCGATCCTAGTTGAAATTATTTCAGATATATCTTCACGACATACACGCGAAATTCACGAATCTCAAAGTAGATCCTCCTACGAATCACCTCCATGGTTGCTAAGGCTTGTTTATGGAACTTACAATTCTCTCATTGATTTTACTAAGCCTGCGTCATTCATTTCTTATTTAAGTTACCTTTTTTTAACGGTAATTCGTTCCTTTCATTTCTCCGCGTAAAATATATTGCCATTTTTCTTATGGAGAAATTCTGGCTTTTAAATAAAAGGATATTGAGCGATGTATGTGCGTATGTCCGGAAAAATTATCAGTGTGAAGTATGAGTTCGTATGGGGCTTTGGCTAAAATTATCAGAGCGAATTTTCGATTGATCTGTGAATATGATAGTCTTATATTGCAAGTGGTACAGTGAAAAGGGAAGAAACACGTGGATATCATTTTGTCCAGGTTTACTCTAATGGACCAGCCATAGCATACTAAGGAGATTTTGATTAAATAAATCAAAATGGCACCGCCGGATCCACTGACGCAAATGAACACGTATCGGTCATACGTGACCATGCTGGCCGATCCAGTTTCAAAGGACGAGTTGAAACTGAAGGCCGCGCAAGAATTATCGGAGAATTTTGAGGTAGAAAATACTTGCCAATTTCAATAACGAATTCTAAGGATCATAGTTTTATGGGTAATTAATGTGAATCTGATATCTACTGTCTTCTATCAGGTGATCATGTGTTCGTCGCAGTATCCGGCGTTTCTCGATCACATGATGAAGATTTTCTTAAAGATACTTCAAGAAGGGGAGCCTCACTTCATATCGGAGTACAATATTCAGCAAGTTAGGAAGCTGATTTTAGAAATGATACATAGATTGCCAAGTAACGAGTACTTGCGTCCGTACGTGAAACAAATATTGAGTCTCATGTCGAAACTACTGGAAACTGACAACGAGGAGAATGTTTTGGTCTGCTTAAGAATAATCATTGAACTTCACAAACAGTACAAACCGACATTCAATCCGGAAGTAAGACGATTACTGTATTCGATGCTCGTTAATCCTTTGCGGTCCGAATTATTTTGTTGATATTGGTGGTGAGCTAACTAACTTTAATTTTATAATATTTTCTATAATTAGTCATTCGTTTTTTGAAATTACATCAATAACTATAGGCATTGACGGACATTTTGTGATAATACAAAATCATTGTGAAATTGTAAAGTCGATATTAAATTGTCAGAAAATAAAAGGAAGTAGAAGTCTAAAATGACGAATACGTCGCGTAGGACCGCAAAGGGTTAAAATTCGTAAAAGCACGCGGTTGTAATTCTGTTCGTTTGATCGACAGATACAATACTTTCTTCATTTCGTAAAAACGGTGTACGGCGAGTTACCAAAGACTCTACCAAAAATATTTGAACCTCGTCCACCATTGAGGGTGAAGGATCTCTCGGAAATAAACATAGAGGTCCTTCTCAAGGAAACGTTCACCATTACTGCGATACAGAGCGAGAAAAAGGCTGCTGATGGTACCGTCGTTACGGTAAGTACATTAGTAAATTCCAAAATATGTATTTTTAACACTAGATCTACGGCAGCAGTCAAATTGGCGGGTTTCTACTTTTCTTCAAATTTTTCTTCAAATCGACAGAGAAACAAAACAGTAAATATTCCTCATGTATTTTAAAATATACAATTTAATTAATTGAGTTTGTTCCATCTTTTTTCAAAGTACTTATTTAGTCTCTTTAAATATGCTAAATTCAGCTGTCGTAAATCTAATGATAAGTAGGATCATTAGCTGTCAGCGATTGACCCTCACAAAGTGTGAAGGACATTTCAAATTTATCTTCTAAGGAAGCGATAATTTTTCAAGTTTAATTGATAACGCGTGAGCGTATCAAAGACAAAAGATTTCCAAGTGCAATAAAATTGAAAGAGACTACTTTGTTTCTCAGTACAATCTCATCCCGAAGGCAATGCTGTCGCTGAAAGTCCTGCAAGAATTGCCGATCATCGTCGTCCTGATGAATCAACTCTACAAACAGAACGTCCATCAGGACGTCTCGGATTTTATTCCTCTAGTGATAAAAACGATAACGCTACAACCGAGTCCTCAACATCGCGCCTCTCCCGGTTTCAACAAAGAAGTCTTCGTCGATTTTATGGGCGCGCAAATTAAAACCCTTTCCTTCCTGGCGTACGTTATCAGGGTTTACCAGGATGTAGTTTCGCAACATAGCACGGAACTGGTGAAAGGTATTCTTGGTCTCTTCACCCTCTGTCCGATGGAAGTAGCTCATCTGAGAAAGGAGCTAGTAATTGCCTCCAGACATATTCTCGCGACGGATTTACGAAATAAATTTATTCCACACATGGAATGCTTCTTCGACGAGGAAATATTCATTGGTCGAGGATGGACCACGCACGAGTCTCTGAGACCATTGGCATATTCTACTTTAGCCGATTTGGTCCACCATGTTAGACTTCTTCTGCCACTCAGCGACGTTTCGAGGGCTGTGCATTTGTATAGTAAGAATCTACTGGATCAGAGTCTTCCAACGGCTGTTCAAATGGTCTCCTGCAAGTTACTCATGAATCTGGTGGATACCGTCCGACAGAGATCCGATGCCGAAAACAGTAGCCAAGGAAGAGAGTTGCTAATGAGGATACTTCTGGTGTTTGTCTTAAAGTTCAAGACTATAGCAAAAATTTACATCCCTATTCTACGAAACAAAGCTAAACAGTTAACACCACCGGGCTTAGATATCAAGACGGAGGACGTGAAGCCAGTAATTGCAGATTTAAATGAAGATAAGGAAGCAGGAAAATCGAAATTTGGCTTTCCGACCTCTCAGGCGATGAGCTACAACGTTGCGGATTATAGGAACTTGGTGAAAAGTTTGGTCCATGGGGCAAAAGCTATAACGTCTAACTGTATAAACAGCAAGACGGGTGAGGCGACTCAATCGAATCAGTTTCAATCGAAGGAGACGTTGGTGTATATAAAACTCGTGAAATGGGCCTTACCCGCATTGGATATTTACACGATAGGCCCACCGACCATCGGTGCAGTTGCACAACCAGGAAGACCGGCACAATCGCAAACGATAAGAACACGAGAGGAGAAAGAAGTTTTGGAACTCTTCGGTAGTGGATTCACTCAAATGAATCCTCAAACTTTTCAAGAGATATTTTCCACCTCGATAGACTACATGGTCGAGAGGATATTTAAGAATTGTGCACTGCAGATTATCGGGAGCGCTTTTCTCTCGAGTCCCACGATATCATCGACCTTCGCAACGATCTTGGTCGAATACCTTCTGGAGAGGATGGGTGATATGGGTTCAAACGTCGAACGGAGCAATCTTTATTTAAGGTTGTTCAAGCTCGTCTTTGGTAGCGTCTCTCTTTTTCCAGCTGAGAATGAACACATGCTGCGACCGCATTTAAATCAAATCGTTAATCGTGCCATAGAGCTGGCAATGTCTGCCAAAGAGCCCTACAATTATTTTCTATTGTTACGAGCTCTCTTTAGATCCATTGGTGGTGGATCTCATGATCTCCTCTATCAAGAATTTCTACCTCTTTTACCTAACATGTTGGAAGGCTTGAACCGACTACAATCAGGCTTACACAGACAACACATGAAGGATCTCTTCGTAGAGCTCTGTCTGACCGTTCCGGTTAGGCTGAGCTCTCTCCTGCCATATCTTCCCATGCTGATGGATCCACTGGTTTCTGCTCTCAATGGAAGTTACTGTCTCGTCAGCCAAGGTCTACGAACTCTCGAACTCTGCGTGGATAATCTTCAACCAGACTTTTTGTACGAGCATATCCAACCTGTCCGAGCGGACCTCATGCAGGCTCTGTGGAGAACTCTGCACAATCCAACCGATCAGGCTCACGTGGCTTTCAGAGTGTTGGGGAAATTCGGTGGAGGAAATCGAAAGATGATGATAGAGCCACAAAAGCTTGAATATAACGATCGCGAGACTAATTCGCCAGCTATAGTGGTCTACTTTCAAGATTCATCCAAACCGATCGACTTTCCTGTTGAGAAAGTCATTGAGACTGCATTCACAGCGCTCAAATCGAACACGACGGACTCGTTTTATCGCAGGCAATGTTGGGAAGTTATAAGCTGCTATTTAGCTGCCTCTCTGAGACTCGATGACAATAACGCGATATTACAGAAACTATTTATGCATCCGAGCTTCAAAGAGGGCAAAATACCGCATCAGCAAGGACCTCATTACAAGTGTCCAGACACTGTAGCAAGAAACGTTCAACAGACCGCGTTAACTGGTTTGTTTGTCGCAGCAGAGATCAAGGAACTGAGACATTCCGTGTTGGGAACAGTGGTGTCCATCGTCAGGCATTACACGATGGTTGCAATAGCTCAACAAGCCGGTCCATTTTGCCTGACCGGTAGGCAAGTTCGAATGCAGGGACAAGATCCTTTGGTATTAATAGACGCATTGGCAGTGATTATGGGTCACGAAGAAAAGGAGCTTTACAAGTCTGGTCACTTGGCTCTCGTACTAATTCTAGAAACAGCTACCAATATCTTAGGTTCTAAGGAAAGAGCCTGCCAGTTGCCTCTGATGGAATACCTGGCCGAACGAATGTGCTCACTGTGCTATGAACGTGCCTGGTATGCAAAGTTGGGCGGTTGCATTGCCATAAAGTTCCTATTTGAACGAATGGCTACCAAATGGGTACTCAATCACCTCTTCGTCTTTCTCAAGGCTCTCATGTTCGTTATGATGGACTTAACCGAGGAGGTTTCCAATGGAGCCATAGACATGGCTAAGGCCAATCTGGAGAAGATGTTGAGAGTCTGCGTAAATCCAGGAATACAGGATGGCAATACGGAATTAATCGAGGCGCAAAATAAGAGCCTCTACGAGGTGACCCATGAACTCGTGAGACAGGTAACATCGCCACACACGATGGTGCGAGAACAGGCGATGGCTTCTTTACGTTTGCTCGCGGAAATACAAAATAAGACGGTCACCGAAGTTATGGAACCTCACAAGGAAGTTCTGGCGGATATGATACCACCGAAGAAGCATCTGCTGCGACATCAGCCTGCCAATGCTCAAATTGGTCTCATGGATGGGAATACATTCTGTACGACCTTGAATCCTCGACTCTTCACGATCGACTTGACAGTTATGGAGCACAAGGTGTTCTTTCAAGAACTTTTGGCCTTGAGTGAAGCGGAAGACGCGAATCTCAATAAACTACCGTGCTACAAATCCGTTTCGAATTTAATTCCGCTTAGAAAATCTGCGCTGAGAGCTCTTGCTGCGTGTCACTACATCGTTGCTTGTCGAGAGAAGATCTTCGGTGTTCTTTACAAAGCTCTTGAGAAACCAAACGCAGAGCTGCAAGAGGCAGCCTTCGAGTGTATGCAGAAATTCATTGCCGGTTTTCAAATTGACATGGAATCCGTCCATACCATAATGCGACCAATGCTTCTCACGTTGGGTGATCATAGAAATCTCAGTCTCAACTGTGTCAAACGACTCTCTTATTTGACTCAACTGTTTCCAAGTACCTTCAGTATTACTCTCTGCGAGCAACTCTTGCAACATCTCAAGAAACTCCTGGAGAACTTGATACAGGCGCACAAAGGAATATCCAAGTCTGGAGAGAATGAACAGAAGATAGCCACTATAATTGGAATTTTCCATGAGATTCCAGCAGCTACACCAAAGTTCATCGACGTTCTATGCAGACTTGTCCTGCAGACGGAGAAGTCTCTTATGGTTGAAGTCTCAAGTCCTTTTCGAATTCCACTAATGAGATTCCTGTTGCGTTATCCGACAGAAACTCTCAATTTGTTCCTGCACGATAATAATATCAAGGATCAACAGTGGAGCAGATACTTGGAATTCCTTATCAAGCAAAAAGATGGCAAACCTTTCCGCGACGTTCTACACAATAGTACGGCGAGATTGATAACAATGTTGCTTGCACATTCTCAAACAACTTCGAATTTGGCTCACAACGAGAAAAGTGAGCTTCAACATCAGGCAATTAAAATTATCGCGATACTGATTAAATTCGACGAGCAATGGCTCTCGGCGCAGAGTCAGTTGGTGGGTGCACTTAAGCAGATTTGGTGCAACGACGATTATCAGGCGTTGCACAAGAAAGTAGAAAGTGTCGAGTATTGTCACTGGAAGGAACCGAAGTTGATAGTCAAGATACTCCTGCATTACTTCCGTCATCATCCAAACGACATTGACTTGCTCTTTCAACTTCTAAGAGCGACTTGCGACAGATTCATCCCTGATTTTCAATTCTTGAGGGACTTTTTGGAGAACACCGTTGCACAGGAATATACAGTGGAATGGAAACGGAGCGCATTTTTCAGATTCGTTGATCATTTTCCTACCAACAACATGTCTCAGGAGTTGAAAGCTAATGTCTTGCAATTGATCATCATTCCATGCTTCGCAGTGAGTTTCGAGAGAGGAGAAGGTACCAAATTAGTAGGTGGTGCACCGATGCCTTATCAGGACAATCCAGAAAATGTTGTTTCCGTTTTTATAAGTAAAATCATCGACCCAGACAATCCGTTTGGTTCCGCGGACTGTGTTCGCATCTCCTTACTTCAGTTCTCTTGTTTGCTGGTAGAACAAGCATCTCAGCACATTCACGACGTCACCAATAAGCGACAGGGTAATAAATTACGCAGATTAATGACTTTCGCTTGGCCCTGTCTTCTAGGGAAGAATTGTGTCGATCCTACGACAAGATATCACGGTCATCTTCTTCTCAGCCATATAATAGCAAAATTCGCCATTCACAAGAGGATAGTTCTTCAAGTATTCCACAGTTTGTTAAAGGCACACGCTTTAGATGCGAGAAACGTCGTGAGACAAGCATTGGAAATACTGACACCCGCTATGCCAGTAAGAATGGAAGATGGTAACACCATGTTGACTCATTGGACCAAGAAGATCATCGTTGAAGAGGGCCATTCCATGCAGCAATTGTTTCATATACTTCAACTAGTCGTCAGACATTACAAAGTTTATTATCCTGTCAGGCATCATTTGGTTCAACACATTGTAAATTCTATTCAGAGACTAGGCTTCAGTCCAACGGCGACGATAGAACACAGAAGACTAGCCGTTGAGCTTGCAGAAGTGATTATAAAATGGGAATTGCACAGAATCAAGGATGAAACCGATAGCGCGGAAGGAAATAGCACCAGAACGATCATGGGGGCCATGAAACGACCGACGACCGATGATTCCGTCGCGACAAAACGAATGACGACTCAATCTGCTACCAGTAATGCCACGGTTCCCGTTATTTTACCCAGAATGGAACCAGGATCGACGAAACCCATCGAGAGAGCTCACGCAGATGCTATATTAAACTTTCTACTACGTCTCGCTTGCCAAGTAAACGACGTATCGACTATTCATGGAAGTCCTGGTGAACAGCTTTCCAGACGATGCGTGGCTTTGTTAAAAATGGCCCTGAAACCGGACGTATGGCCACAATCTTGCGATCTGAAGCTGGCCTGGCTTGACAAGGTGCTAGCAAGTGTGGACAATGCTCAACCTAATTATGGAAATATCTGCACTGCTCTTGAAGTTCTTACTTGTTTGCTGGGTGTTATGAAAAGAGAGCAGATACTGGCAAGTTTCAAGCCATTGCAACGTGGAATAGGTGCCTGCATTGCGAGCAGTAATACCAAGGTGATACGTTTGGTTCACGGTTTGCTCTCACGATTGATGACTATTTTTCCAGCAGAACCTACTTCCTCCACCGTTGCTTCAAAGTATGAAGAATTGGATACATTGTACACGACCGTTGGGAAATTTATTGTCGATGGTTTAGCAACGTATGAGAAAAATACTACGGCTACACCTAGCACTTTGTTCGGCACTTTGATGATGCTGAAGGCTGCCTGCATGAACAATCAGAGTTACATCGACCGACTGATAACACCTTTCATGAGAGTCTTGCATAGAATGGCGAAGGATCATCTACACTCTGGCCAGGCAGAGGCTAATCCGGTTGGAAGTGAATTGCTAATTCTTAGCTTGGATCTCGTGAAGAATCGAGTAGTTGTAATGGGCGGTGAGATGCGAAAGTCATTCATAGGATCAATTCTGGTCGGTCTTATAGAGAAGACTCAAGATATCAAAGTGATGAAGGCGATTACGAAAATGTTGGAAGAGTGGATGAAGAACAAGAACCCAATTGCGATGAATCAAGCACCAACTTTGAGGGAAAAGTCGATTCTACTTGTTAGGATGATGCAGTACGTGGAGAAACGTTTTCCTGATGATTTGGAGCTCAATAGGCAGTTCTTGGAGCTGGTCAATTACATATACAGAGATGAAGCTTTAAAGTCGTCCGAGTTAACGTCGAAATTGGAATCAGCATTCTTATCAGGGTTACGATGCGTTCAGCCGCAGATACGAGCCAAATTCTTTGAGGTTTTCGACGGATCTATGAGAAGACGTCTTCACGATCGACTTTTGTACATCATCTGCAGTCAGAGTTGGGATGCGATAGGTCCTCACTACTGGATCAAGCAGTGCATCGAATTGCTTCTAGTCACCGCCAACTCGACCACTCAGATTCAAATGTCAAACCAAGATACTCTTTTACCAAGTGTAACATCCGTCATAAATATGGCAGACAGCGAAGAACACAAGAGTTTCATCATCTACAGTTCCATAAAGGAAGAACCACAAGACATCTCTGAGAATAGCGACGTCAAGGATGATATTCTCGACATGGATCTGTCGAACGTCGACTCGACCACCGTCCCGGAAGAGATCACAACAACCGGGAAGGCGACGTTGACTCAATTAATTGCAAAACAGGGTGAATTCATAGAATACGCTAAGAAGATTGGAACGGAGCAGTTATTGTTAGCAGCAGCACAACTTTGTCACATGGACACAAACCTAGCCGAACGTGTTTGGCTCGATACCTTCCCCAGGATTTGGAGTATCCTGGATGAACATCAGCACAACACCTTGATCGGTGAAATAGTACCGTTTATTTGTAGCGGCACTCACGTCATTCAAAAGGATTGTCATCCAAGTGCTATAGCGACTTTTGTCGAAGCTATATCTCATTGTAATCCTCCAGTACCAATGAGACCAGCCCTGATGAAGTATCTGGGGAGATCTCACAATCTTTGGCACAGGATGACCCTTAGTTTGGAGCAAATGGCATTTGATAATGGGAACAATCAATTCAAAACGAAAAGAGAGTCTGACTGTTATGATTTTGAACCGGACAATAGCCCTCATGCTGAGGTTTTAGACTCCTTGTCTGATATGTACTCGTTGCTCTGTGAGGAGGACATGTGGTCTGGACTTTGGCAAAAACATGCACATTATAAGGAGACTCTTCAGGCGACTGCTCTAGAGCAACAGGGATTCTTCGAACAGGCGCAAGGTGCCTATGATGTGGCAATGACGAAATTCAAGCAAGACTACGTTTCGACTCCGGCTCCCTTTAAAATTCAGAGAGAAGCGATTCTCTGGGAGCAGCATTGGATAAGATGCGCGAAAGAATTGAATCAGTGGGATCTTCTGTTGGATTATGGAAGCAAGAAGGCAGAAAAGAATCCTTTCTTGATCCTTGAGAGTTCCTGGCGTATTCCTAATTGGACGATGATGAAGGAGGCTCTTGCTCAGGTGGAACACAATTGTCCAAAGGAGATGACATGGAAGGTGAATATGATTTGTGTTCTTTTTTCTTTTTTCTTCTGTAAGGTAACGTCACTTCTATGTTCTCTTTTCTTATCCTTTTCTTTTTGTTGTAGGTCAATTTGTACCGTGGTTTCTTGGCGATTTGCAACAGCGAGGATCAACATTTAAATGCTGTAGAACGATACGTGGAACTTGCATCCGGTTTGTGCATGCGGGAATGGCGCAGACTTCCTCATATAGTGAGCCACGTGCATTTACCACTTTTGCAAGCTGCCCAGCAAATAATGGAGCTTCAAGAAGCGATGCAAATACACCAAGGTCTTCTACACGGTAGAAGTACATCGTTGCACGACATGAAAGCAATCGTGAAGACCTGGAGAAATAGACTTCCCGTGATAGCCGACGATCTTAGCCACTGGTCGGATATTTTCACCTGGCGACAGCATCATTATACGTTCATATCGAGCCACTACGATTCTCAGCAAGATCAAACAACCAGCCATTCTATGCTGGGAGTTCACGCGTCCGTTCAAGCGATCATACACTTTGGAAAGATCGCCAGAAAGCACAATCTCTGTGGTGTCTGTCTGGATTCTCTTTCAAGAATTTACACGATACCCAGTGTTCCCATAGTCGATTGCTTTCAGAAGATCAGGCAGCAAGTAAAGTGTTATCTACAAATGGCCTCCGTGACTGGCAAAAACGAGCTGCAAGAGGGTCTAGAGGTCATCGAGTCGACCAATCTTCGATATTTCACGAAAGAAATGACCGCAGAGTTCTACGCGTTAAAGGGAATGCTGCTGTCTCAAATCGGAAGGTCTGACGATGCTAATAAAGCCTTCTCCGCAGCTGTACAATTGCACGACACCCTAGTTAAGGCCTGGGCACTGTGGGGTGATTATTTGGAACACATATTTACGAGGGATGCTAGGCAAATATCTATCGGAATCTCAGCGATCACGTGTTTCCTTCACGCCTGTAGACATCAGAATGAATCCAAGTCAAGAAAATATATTGCCAAGGTTTTGTGGCTATTAACATACGACGATGATAAGTTTTCCCTCATGGAAGCAGTCGACAAGTACGCCGTAGGGGTTCCACCCATACAGTGGCTCCCTTGGATACCTCAATTGCTAATGTGCTTGGTTCGACACGAGGGCAATGTTATTTTAAATCTATTAAGTCAAGTTGGAAGAATGTTCCCGCAGGCTGTTTACTTCTCTATTAGAACTTTGTACTTGACATTGAAAATCGAGCAGAGGGAAAGGTACAAGAGCGCGGAATTGGCTGCTGGAAAGAACCAAGAGGGAGCGGAAGGACGAGGTGCTACCGGAAACGTTCAGCAGCAAGGTGTACCTGAAACGGGACCAATTAGGGCGACACCGCCGATGTGGAGATGTTCCAAGATAATGCACATGCAGAGGGATATTCATCCTACTATTTTGTCCAGTTTGGAGGGTATTGTTGATCAGGTAGGTTGACATTTAATTAAGAATAATTCTGGTTTTGATTCGTGATAAGTTGAAATTTAATGTTTGAATCACGTTAGATGGTTTGGTTCCGTGAAACGTGGTATGAGGAGGTATTGCGGCAACTTAGACAAGGTCTTGCAAAATGTTACGCGATAGCCTTTGAAAATCGTGGTGCTGTGAGCGAGGCGACGATAACACCGCACACGTTGAATTTCGTGAAGAAACTGGTCTCGACTTTTGGAATTGGAATTGGTAAGACCTCTTCGCGTCACACTTGACGTAAATACGACAGAGAAGAATCTCTAAGGAATTTTTTATGAACTATAGAAAATATATCTTCGTCTCAAAACGTGAACAATACATTCGGTTCGGCGGCTTCAGAATCTTTGGCACGAAGAGCCCAAGCTACCGTCCAGGATCCGGTCTTCCAAAAGATGAAGGGCCAGTTTACCAGCGATTTTGACTTTACCGTGCCCGGTGCAAGGCTGCTGCATAATTTAATTAGCAAACTTAAGAAGTGGATTAAAATCCTCGAGGGCAAAACGAAGCAATTGCCAAAGTAAGTTTCAATCGTTATTTACACAATTCCATTCTACTTTGGGTCAAAGTTTAAATTTATCTTCCCTTTCCAGGTCCTTCTTGATCGAGGAGAAATGTCGGTTTCTAAGTAACTTCAGTCTAAAGACCGCAGAGGTCGAACTACCTGGTGAATTTCTGTTACCAAAACATTCACATTACTACGTGAGGATAGCAAGGTTTATGCCGAGAGTCGAAGTCGTCCAACGACATAACACGGCTGCGAGAAGATTGCGAATTCGTGGTCACAACGGTCGTCTCTACCCTTACTTGGTCGTCAACGACGCCGGTCTAGGGGATGCAAGACGCGAAGAGCGCGTTCTCCAATTATTGCGAATGCTCAATCATTACTTGGCTAAGCAAAAGGAGACTTCAAGAAGATTTCTACACTTCACCGTGCCACGAGTGGTTGCGGTATCGCCACAGATGCGACTGGTCGAGGACAATCCAGCATCGGTTTCTTTGCTGGATATTTACAAACAAGGCTGTGCAAAATTAGGAATAGAACATGATGCACCTATTGCCAGGTACTACGATAGATTGGCAACGGTGCAAGCTAGGGGGGCTCAAGCGAGCCATCAAGTTTTGAGGGACATACTCAAAGAAGTACAAACGACGATGGTCGCAAGGACCATGCTGAGAGATTGGGCTGTAAAGACTTTCCCTGGAGCTACGGATTATTGGACGTTTAGGAAAATGGTAAAGTTCTACGACTGAAAGCAGGTTTTTTCATGTATGTAGTAAATATGAATAGGTATTTAAGCATCTACGTTTTTTTTTTCAGTTTACCTTGCAATTATCTCTGGCTTGTTTCGCGGAGTATGTGCTGCATTTGACGAGACTGAATCCAGATATGATGTATGTACATCAAGACTCTGGTCTGATTAATATTGCCTACTTTAAATTCGACGTTGATGATACTTCTGGCGAATTGGATGCCAATAGACCAGTACCGTTCCGTTTAACGCCGAATATTTTAGAATTCCTTACTAGTACAGGTTTGTAAAGTTTTCTTGATTATTTGGAAACTGTAATAGCATAGACAATTATAACTAATACAATTGCAGGTGTCTCTGGACCACTAACTGCAAGCGCGATCGCGACTGCACGATGTTTGGTTCAACCTTCGTTCAAAGTTCACACGATACTCCGTGCAATTTTGCGCGACGAAGTGATTGCCGATCACAATAAGAAGCAAGAAGATGCAGAAAATGCATCTCAAGCTCCGACAGACATGAAAGGAGAATTGTTAATAACTATGGTCACTCGTGCAGTCACAGCGATCGTCGCTAGATTGAATTCTTTGGCTAATTTCGACGGAACGGACAGTAAAGTCAGCACTTTGGTTGCTGCTGCAAATAGCCATGACAATCTGTGCAGAATGGATCCATCCTGGCATCCATGGCTATAAGTTTACGACAAAGGATCTTATAATTGTGCTTCCAATATGCAATTCCGTTACGGTTTCGAATACTGTCTGCAATAGCATGCAAGAAAACAAAATGACAGTGAATGCAGATGTTTTGCAACATCCACTTAAATCAGCTCTGTTCATCTACAGCTCGCAGTGATTTTTCGCACTCCTACGATACAAAGTACTTTTCTTTTCTAAATGAATTAATTTGGCGGTTACACAAGGTCGATGGAAACGCGACAGCGAAAGCTCCTGTAAATATTCCATAGAGACGGCGTAATTATGCGGGAAACGTTTTTAAAACGAGCGGAATTCGTTAGTGGATTGTACAGACGTATACGTTTTTTGCATTGATTCATTTCAATCGTTTCTCCGCACACATGTTCATACGATGTAAAAATTCTCGACTCGGGAATCCTTAATGTATCATTTACTGTAAATACTACTAAATATAAGCGTTATTTATAGCGATTTGTCAAAAAGTGTTTATAAGTCGAAAAAAATAAATTATGATAAACCAATTATTCTATTCGTACGGCTACATTTTTTCTCAGCATACAAGTACTGCAAAGGATGATCTAAAGGCGTTAAGGTGGAGCAATTAATATTCGAAGCAGGAAATTATATTAAATTCGTGTATTTTAAAATAATTATTTAATCAGTATTTTGCTAATATTTATGTCAATAGTTGACTCGTCCATTCTCGTCAACTATTGACTTCGTCGGAAGATACTTTTAGAGAATCTTATTTAGTGGGTTTCAGAGTAATATTACGCAGCATACATAGATCTCGGGCAGTTGCTTTTCGTCCACCTGTAGTCTGAATATCGTAAAATCTTAGTAGAATATCGGTTGTAAACAATTCCGGCAAGGCCTTCAGAAGACAGGGGACCTAAAATGCAAAGATTAATACAAAAAAACATTCTTCACCTGTCAAAAGAAACTGTTAGAAATGAAATAACCCACTAAAGTTTGCGGCATTCCCTGCAGCACGATTCGAGTTCTGTCTTTTCCGCATTGTACCATTAAACGTAAGAATTGCAATATAAAGTGCGTCTGCTGAGACACCTCGCCATCTCTGCCAGCAAGGAACGTAAAAATCGTGAATAAACCGTTCAACGCCGAGGACAAAGGTTCCCTTAAAACAACCGATTTCTGTCCATTATTCGATCCTTGAGCCTGAGGACTTTGAGAACCAAATATCGGATTGTTATCTCCTGCTTCGTTGAGACGCAAAATTTTCGTTGCTGGTACACCGAGAGCGTCGAGTTCGTCCGCGTCTAGGTCACGACGAACGCGTTTTCTATTATTTCCACGATATGGATTCGAGTTGTTGTACTCTAACGTAGAAAATATACAGTATACGCAAAGTTTCGCTAGAATCGATGACTGCGGTTCTACCAGTTCTTCGCTTCTGAAAAATGTATAATCATGAAATGTGCCTGAAAGGTCAATTAAACGAAAGATACTACGAGAAACTTACTGTAAGGAATTATACAAATACTGTGGAATGATATGGTTTATGAGATCTAAGGTGCAGTTTTCGATGTCGAGATGGAAAATTGCAAATGCTAGATCTACAGCCTGATCTAACTCTTCCTGATATCGATACTTCAAGACTTCCTTCACTATATTCGAAACGAACCACAATGAACC
This sequence comes from Cerceris rybyensis, assembly GCA_910591515.1. NCBI lineage: Eukaryota > Metazoa > Arthropoda > Insecta > Hymenoptera > Crabronidae > Cerceris > Cerceris rybyensis. Next base: position 2,989,989 of record OU342801.1, on the reverse strand, counting down.
GCCGGTGTTCAGTAAAGACTCTAAGGATTGAGTAGCTTGGATATTTATCCACCCACGTTGATTTATATTACGCCAAACGGTCTCTAATTGCTCCAAGATCGGTTGTCTCGATATGATACTAATCAGGGATTAAAGAATTAACGAGAATATATTCAAATATGAACCTGATACTTAAAAGTATATATCTATACCTATGCGACATTGAAAGAACTTTCGTTTTAGATTGAGTAGGTGGATGAACATCGTACTGCATTTTTCGTATAATTTGGAACATTAAGCTAGACCTGTAAAGAGGAAATATCGATTAATCGTTTAGTAACTTTCATTTGATAATATTCGAAGAACTCGACCGTATATCTATGCCGACCGTTCTTTAAGATTATCCTGCATTTCGTCACCAGGAAGCGGCGTTAAGAAATGTTGAACCATATTCATCGGTTTCAAAAGAGCATCCTGATGAGTGATGCTCATATATGCGCAAAGCCAAGCTGCAGCACAAACTGGCAAACAGCATGCGGCTGCTCTTAATCCATCCAAAGCTCTTTTAACATCACCGGCACCTAACACGTCGCTTTCCCAAGCGCAGAGAAGCTCTTTCACAGCACCCATTGCCGATTGGCAAGCTATATGCCATTTTATATTTCCAGATTTGAAATCAGGATTTGGAGAATTTATTTGAGCCAAAAGAGCATCTACTCTCGCGGGATCGATGTTTTGCAACATCTTTTGGGGGGACTTTGGTTGGTTTCTTTCGGGCATACATTCGCGTACCCATTGTTCGAAAAAGGAATCACCACCTTCTTCTAAAACGACCTAGAAAAAACGTATCGCATATGGTGATTCGAGTCTTTAGTCTCTTTTAACTATCTGCACTTACTTCAGAACCGTATGTTTGTACTATAGAGCACAGCATTAGGAATGACACGTCGAATAAGATAGCTCGTGTTGCAGCAGTTTTCCCAGGAACGGGTTCGTTGATTTGTTTGCTACATTCGTTAAACTTTATGAGCTTCGTGACAAAAGTCTTAAGTTTACCTTCTACCGTGGCAACTGCTAACATCAGTTCCAAACTGTTGCCTGTTAAGACTTGGTAGAGCATACTTAACAAGGCTTCTTGTATTTTTGTATAATCGGCATTGAGGGTTTTTAAAATCCCTGCTAAAGTGGGTTCCGCCCGTATAATTACTTTTGGAATAGACGAGGTAGATGTACTCGAGGGCTCGAGTTTTTGCAATGCGGCTGTTACACCCTCCCTGCGCAAATAAAGAATATAAAAATATACTTCATGAAGGCAATTGAATATCTTTGAGAATTTTACCTCCTACTGCTTAATTGTTTGGCCTGCTTTTCCGTCACTAAATTCACTTTTTGCAATTCGGTGAGTAGACATTCTACACAATTGCAAGAACACGTCGTGTCCATTATATCGAGGAGCGGAGTGAATTGCAGTAAAAGTTCGAAGGCGTCTAATATATCCTGCGAATACTCGCATTTTTCGTCGCCTACGAGAAAATGAACGGTTTTGTAAAAGAAATTTTATGCAATATGCCTCTTTATGTATCGATTAAGGTAAAATTTCGAACGAACCGTTTGAATTTGCGGCGTGCAACTCCTTCAAAATAACGGGGACTTTTAGAAATGTAAGAGCTCCCCACTGCGATTCGTTGAATGTACCCGTAACGTTGTGCAGACACATTAAACAAGCACGAATTATTTCACAATAAAGTCTCGCGTTTGGATAGTTTTTAAGTCTCTGAACCATTAACAACTGATTGACGAACACTGCAGTTTCTGTACTGGGATTCAATAGCACTTGGATGGCAAATAAAGGCTGGAGGCAATGAGTTATGGACTCCATTCTCGTTTTCTCGGATGACAAGGCAAGAGTTTCTACTTCTAAGTTACACAACTTTTTTAGAGAATCCTCTATAGGTACGGAAGACTTTAAACTGCTAGTTTTTAATAATGCTTCAATTTCCTGACACTTTTTCACGACTTCTATGTACAAGTCTAAAAAAACATAATTTTTATTAATTGCGAAAAGATCATTGATTCTGGGTAAAATCAATAGGTGCTTGACTCAATTTCTGATCACCTTTGTCATCGTATTTGGCTAAGTACATCATTGCACAAAGGAAATCTGAACTGAGCATCTGTTTTAAAATACTGGCAGGTTTGTCCATAAGTTCAGTTGGTTGAGGAGTCAATGGACTATTTTGAGGCATTTTTGTCAATGTGTGCAGATAACATTGTAGCAACCAATGTACAATGGATAAAACAGCAGCAGCCAGAAGATCCTCTTCAGGCTTGCCACGGCATGTTATACCAACTTGAATAGAGTCTAAGAAATCTAACAGACTCAGAACACAGTGTGGCTTATGAAATGCATCGTATTTACTAATCCGTTGCAAGACAGCAGCGTAGGAAACCAGCTTAAAAGTGCAAGTATATTTTAATACAAATTACTTGTAACTGATACACACTTGATATAGAGGAAGTATACAAAACTCCACCAACCTGAGAACTCAAAGAGTGTTTTAAATAAGAGAGCACCAACTGATTTGGACCTAGCCCTACCAGCGCTTGTTGCAATATACAATCTGCCAGATTATATACATCTCCACTGACACCTCTTGGTAAAATCTAAGAAGTAAATGAATACCTAGTAATTTCTCCTTAAGGTAGATAATATTTTTCACACTTATAGCCAAAAATATTCTTACTGTTTTAATGTTGATACCCCACTGCAAGTCACTCCAGCGTTCTCTCCATGCCCTTAACAGTAAAGCTTTCAAGCTACTGGTTTTACTTGTCACTTTAGTCTCCATAGCTGATGTCAGGAGATTACACATAATTTTTCCTACATGAGTAACATCTGAAAGATAGGATTTATCGAGAACTTAATGCAATTAGTTGATAAAATCGTCACTATCAATCACCAGTGATCATTTGGAGTAGTAGAAACCATGCTAACCCATGTTGCGAATCAAGTGTCCTACTAACTTTTCATTCGAACAGAATACGCCGAACGTATTTTACGAATAACTTTCTTTAATAAATTATCGTATCATTGTATACAAAACAAACGCAGCATTGCAGCGTCTAACCTCTTGGAAATACAGAACATCTACCAGCTCTTGTTCGATTGAAAATTACGATCAAGGATGCAAGTTTTATTTTCGTGCTCAAATTATCGTTCCGCCTACCTCATTTCATAATACCTAATTATACGATGTATTACTATAATTGGCATATTTTCGGTCGATTTTCAAATCGTAACTCTGCTACGGCCGCCATGACCAGCGCCATGGTAGATATGATGGTGCAAACCCTATGGCTACGGATCAAACTTGTGGAAAATTTTAAATATAGCGCGTTTGGAACAAAAGAAGAAAGTTATTAAACTCGCAATAATTTCTAATCTTTTTTACAGAAGCCCCTAAACTCTATGGTACTACTGCTTTCTGTCAATAATAATGAACTATTTCTCCAAACTGTAACGCTGCTCCAATCTAACATCAGATATATGGGCTTTAAATCTGTTATACTTAAATATACTAAATATTCGGCTTATGTTTATTCAAATTTCTAGTTTTATAAATTATTCCATAAAGATACTTCATACAGCCTCCTCAAGAAAATTGTCTACGATTATCAAAGTATAAGAAAATAACAATTATAATTAGCGTTAACTTTGAAAACGTTCTTCCGCGTCCTTTAAAGCCAACATATGGCGATGTGCAATCCGATGCAATGTGAAATTTGGAACAATGTTGCAATCACGTAAACATGCTTTCATTGTATCGCTTTGAGAACACAAGATCCATAATACAAAGCTATGCAGAATTTCGCACATGTTTCGTAGTTGTCAATTCATCAAATTTTAATCCAATGGCAGTAAAAATTCACTTACTTCAAAATTTCCGTGATAATCTAATATTAAAAATGTATCTCTTCTCATGCGATTCAATACGCCCAATTAATTTCTCGTTAAAACCATCAAAATGCTAAGAAATTCTTGCAAATATCCCAAAATAAACCCATCCTGAAGTTTCAGCCGATCATTCAAAGGTTGGAAAATATTTTCTATTGTCCTTATAGTAATTTTATAATTTAAAATATTTTGAATAGATACATCGAAGTTTTATATTCTCAAGAAAAATATTCTGCAACAAAATGGGTGTATGTGCGCGAAGAGGCAACGTATCGTCGGCCTCCTTTTTGCCGTTTCAATGGTGCGGATGGAATTTTTTAACCCTTATCGGAATTATCATAGCAATGGGCTTATTTTACTACAATTATATAAATGTAAATGTGCAAATTTACTCCAAAACTATCCTTCGTAATTGTTTTACTTATCGACAAGTTTACGTGAGAAGAACCGTAGTAAATGGAATAATATTTTTCAGAGACCACCGGGAGAATGACTACCTGACCTTTTGGTGCAGACAAAGGTATCTAACGACCTTCTGCAAAGTCATGGAACAATATGAGCCATCGCCATATAAACCTTACAATTAAATGCAACCACGCGCATGCGGTATTTCTACCTGTACAACAAAACCGTTCCACTTCACCGAATAAAAAAAATACTAACATTTACCTCGTTAAGGCATTTCTACAAATCATCCCCTATTGAATGAAATTACTCATTAAGGTAAACCAATCCCTTCAAAGGGGCGCTTAGTCGATATACTCCAAAAATACGTGCCTCCCTAAATTACCTGGAGTTACGTCTACTTATCAGCTCAGTTTTCCCTAATGCGAATTTTACCACTGTTTCTTTTATAAAAATTCTTATTTAACTATTCTTAAACATTCCTAAAATTTCGTTTTTCAAAGTTTTAACAAGAAATATCATAACGAAAAATCGTCGTTAAAACGTCGATGTCTCACCTTCGCAAATTACATTCGCAAAATAATTTCAACCCCCTTCCTCCTTCCCAATCGCATTTCTGAGTCATCGATATGCACGTACGCAGTGCACTTAGTCGTATTTAGCCGAAAATCGATCTGCTGATGCAACCAGCAGGAAGAAAACATAATTCCGTTTTAAACCATAGCTACTATTGCGCCTATCTTTCGCAGCCAGCCTCGTATAAGATTCTCCTCTCACCACGTGCAAAAATTTTCCTCCCTTCCTCACCCTACATTTTCTCTCCAATTTTTCCAAAATTCTCTGTCCCCAATAATCGTTCCATTGGTACAATATCCATCGTTAATTCAGCATATAATTTTGCATCGTTCACGAACTTCAATGCGATTTCGCGTGCTCCAAAAGAAAATTGCATGCTTTGTAACTCGGTTCTCGGCGAATCGACCTATCCCAGTTGAATTTGTTCGACCAATCGTTCTCTCTCGAATCCCTACGAAGCCGTATGACGCGCTTAGTGCCACGTTGGCAGTTCTACCGATAGCAAGTTCTTCGACGGGTTTCTGCTTCTCCGAGTGCAACCGAGACTACGGTTTCTCGCGTTCCATCGTTCGCGGAAGCCGATGGTGCGGTTTCTCGAAACCGCGAAAAAGTGCAACCCTTACGAATGCTTGAAACGAAGCACCTTCAAAATGACGGAGTGAGAGAAAGCTAACGAAAAACCGGTCCCTCTTTCTCTCTCTCTTTCCTTCTAAATCGGTAAGAAGGGTGGGGCGAGGAGGTCAAACACGCATCCTCCGATCCCTCCATGGTGGGATCGGTCCCTCCGTTAGTCGGCTATCGTGCTTCGAATTCGGTGTGTCGATAAGTGCAACGCGACGTTTATCGGTGCATCGTGTACAGTGTTTTCTTTTAATGGAAACCTAGTGATAGTTGGCACATTGTGCAACCAAAAATCAAGGAGATAGACAAGCAACCCTTTTAATAGGGTCTAGTGCTGGATATAAAAAGGGCAACGGGATGTCTTCGTCGGATATGAACTTAATGGACTTACTCTTCCCTCGGGAAGACGCCTTTTTCAAAGGCGACGTTAAGGACGAGCCCTTCATAGATCAGAGTTACGGCGACGACGCCATCGCGGTAAGTTTCTAATGCACGCTCGTCCTCTTAGACCCTCTCACTCACGTTTTTTCGATGACTAGACTTTGAGAGAATGTTTTTTCGAAAGACTTCTATGAGAATTATTCGTAACGTGTACTATTTTCATCTTGAATTCTTCCAAGGGTGGTTCGTAACTCGTGGAGCGTGAAAACGTAGGGGTTGTAAGTTATTGATTGGATTTTTTTTCGGTTCTCGCGCGTTGTATCGAGCTTATGGGAGAGTTCCATGGCTTGTGAGAAAACGAGTTTTCGTCGAGGTACACATGGTAGGGATGATATCTCGGTTCGACCTCTGTGAACCACGTACCGCCTTTTTTTCCAAAGCGGGAGGATGATCGATCAGGGGGAAAACCAGCATGGGAAGTTTCATTTTTACGGAGTCGATTGTTTCGAGTGAAATTTCGCCATGGTTTACGAGTGACGGAAAATAGATTTCGCCCATTCTGTTGGGAAAATAAGTATCTTTATCTTGGAAAGTATAGAGTCCAGTTAAATGGGAACTTTTGTTTTCGACAGATACGAGGATGTCGTTTGACTAATAAAGAGAAGGACTGACTTCTAATCGCGCTTATCATCTCGAATACGAAGTAGAGGAAATAATGCTCAAGGCTGACGAAACCTTTTTAAATGTCCATTGGTAATTTACGCGACGCTGTTGTTGAAAACGAGTATCGAAAATACGACGAACAAAGGCCACGTAAAGGTGGAAAAATAACCTCGGTTATTGCCAATTTTTTAGACGCGCCAATACGAGTCAAGTTCGTGCGGATTTCAAGTAAAAATAAGACTCGTGCGGTGGTTTGTTTCAAGTATTATTAAAGATAGACTTTGTAATTTCGTCGCAGATGCGTCGGAGAATGTTCTGTGTTCGATGCGCAAAAAGACATGGAACATTTCACCGTAGTCTGTGCCACTTTCATCGCCGCTTTAGAGTTCTCCGTTATGGTCTAACGAGGAACGGAGCGTCTCTTTCATTAGTATCGATTAAGTCCAATTACGTTTAGCGAAGACAATAGCCGATGGAGCGATCCATATTTATATTACGGTTGGAAAACAATGCGGAGGATATGTGACACGCGAATCTCTCTATTCGTTGGACCACTGATCGTAAAAGGAATTCTAATCAGCGACGTTACTTGGAAACAATCGCCGTTATCTTTACTTTTGCCGTTAATTCGCGTTAACATATGGTACTTGCCGTAACCACGTGCTGCACTTTGAGCGCATTAACTTCGCGTGGATGCCGTTGAATTTAATGCAATTTCTACCTGCCTTTTCCTTAGAAACTTAACTTCGTGATATTATTAACGCTACTGTAATTTTTAACTAAAATTATTAAGTATTTAATGAGCGTTAAGAATTTTAGTTACCATATTTCCAATATAAGAATTATTTAATTTATAAAAATGTACACTCGTATAAATTTTAGAAATTAAATACGATGACTAAAATTATTAAGTATTCAACGAGCGTAAGAATTTTAGTTGCCACATTTCCATTCTAGGAATTATTTCATTTCTAGAAATTAACACTCCTATAATTTTTAGAAATTAAATACAATGACTAAAATTATTAAGTATTTAATTAGAGTTAATCATTTTAATTACCATATTTCATTTGTAAAGATTATAGGAGCTTTAATAATACCACGAAGTTAGTTTCTAAAAAGTAATAGGTATTTAATAAGAGTTCGAGTTTCTGTGGAGTAATATATTGCAAGTTTATATTTTGTTTGCGAACAGTTTCAATGTAGAATGGTTTTATGTAGAACTTGATTCTCGACCAGAGGTAATTTCACAGAATTATAAGTTGGGAGGAGGAAGTTGAGAAAAATTCATAAATATTCCTTGGAATTGTTTCTTTTGTTTACAACTAGCAACAACTAATTTCCGAGACTAGCGGATGTTATATAACCGTCGCGTACTTTTTGTAACATATGGAATCATGCGGTGCACGTGCCGGCTGTAACACCTAACTGCCGCCATGTTAGAATCACTGTTACCTGTTCCACAAACAGCTTCGAACCATCTCATTGTACTTTCTAAGCCTTACTTCTAGCAATAAAGATACTTTCTGTCAATAATTTTCATTATATTCATCACATCCTTGTATTATTGCAAAATAAAATATTTACTTCAACATTTATTGCAACAGATGGTAATACCTGGATCGAAGATTTATTTAAGCTCTCTTTTGCTCATTCATTATTTTTCTTCAACGTTCTGCTTCTTAATAATTATATTCAAGAGTTCATTATCATCATTGTTATTATTCTTCCCGACGTGTATAATTCATAATGCTATTATTACTCTTCCTGAAAAGAGGCGACGTTTCAATGGACAGCTTATTTGTCTCTTTAGAAGTGTACTATTCCCGATTTGTTTACCGTGTATCACGGGTTACATTTATCGAAGATAAACGCACTTAAGCGTGGAATCGGTACAAGAATGCGAACTACTCATCATGGTGAGTAACCTTCGAACGTAAGATACCGTTATATTACGGTACTTCTTGTTAATACTCGCAAAAATTCTGCCGCATTTTTTTTTGCAAACTCTACTGTAAAAATGAGAAACACCCTGGCATAGTTTTGTTTCCAGTTTTTCATTCAAGGACAATGATGAATAACGAAACACGATGTTTAGAGACAAAGGCTGAAAAACTTTTTATAGAACACGAGGTTGTTTTGTCGTACTGTTTTATGCGAATTTATGAATGAACTTAATAAAGCGGTGTATTATTAATGAGAGGAGAATAATTTTAGGGGTTTGAATCGCAGTTACTGGTTATAGAGTAGCCGAGCAAATTCAGAAACATCTAGCATTAGCTCAGATTTATTTTTAGTCTATTCACGGTGTATGGAGAAATTCTGGCTTATCCCAACTTAGGACGTAGGAACGGTGCTAATTAATGTTTCCGATTAAAACGTCGATCGCCACGGGGTCACTGGTGACCGGCGCTATTTAATTTCGTGAATTTCCATATAATTTCTAAATTGCAATATTCGTGAATTTTATAACATATCGAATACTTAATTATATATTGGCAATTACATATTAGTAACTAAAAATGTGTAATTAAATTTCATTAAAAAGACAAAGATCTGCCGAGTATCTGTCGGTGTCTGCAAAGTTTCTATTTTATAAAGATGTGATTTTAATAGAAATAGTCTCACTTCAGTACAAATAATAAGAATAGCGAAATACCGGTGGCATTCAACGCGTTAATTGCTACGAAACTGGTACATCTTCATTCAATAGCTGTCTCCGATAAATGTCACCAAGTTTTCCCACAGAGGACGGTGGAAAAAAATATAATTACTTTTACATACTCATCCTGTTTCTACATCTAACGTGAAATTAACGTATCCACGAGGTAACACGCATGCTTCTTTTACCGGAGCAAACAAATTAACCGGAGTTTCCTCGATATGCAATTAATCAAACACGTTGATAATACAGCTCGTGTTCGATCCGAGAAAAATTGCGTCACCGGTAGCTTCCCTCAAACATTAGATACTGCCATGTTTTTCACAGCACTTGACTATATTTACCTTTCCTTGCTGCTTGAAAACTAGGTTACTCGACATTCGCCAAACCCTTTGATTCACGCGACCGGGTAGGAGCTATTTCTTCAGCTATGCTAACTTGATTAGCCCGATTTTAATGCCAGATATCTAACTAGAACAGTCGACTCAATCGCACTTTTATTTGCCTACTGTGAGCCTCAAATTCTAGACGATGTTCCACTTAAAAGACGAAAGTTACAATCGCCGATCGAAGAATCCCATCGATCCAACTGAGAAACCATACGTGCATTAAATAAAGAGACATTTACCGAGACCCTGTCTCGCTGGACGATATAATGACTTATAGTTGTGACTTTCTTGTTGTTCCGTATTTCAGCCTTAGATACACTTCTTCCCTAGGTCGTAAAGTTTTACAAGGGCATAGAAATACCATAGTTATGACGCATTAAATAATAATTGGGGAGATATTTTCAGGTGTAAGTGGGATTTGAATAGTTGGTTCGATCTCCTTCATTTTTTTCATTAGTTATTCAATATTAAAAATTAGCAATTTCTCTAGTTATTCGGCAATAAATAATTATAATTCAAATTGTAGAAGTGGAAGAATAGAAATGTAGAGAAAGAATGTACAGTTAGGGGATGAAGGTGGATTTAAAGGAAACGGGTGGTTAAAAGAAGCTGCAAAATTATTGTCAAATTCTAAAGTTCAAATTAAATCCACAGAATATTAAGTACGGTGGAAAACTGTGTCGAGGATTACTCGACGTAAAGTTCAAAGGGTTGTTCTGGCTCCCAATTAGCCAGCTTAAATTCACCTCTCGTAACTTCTACAAGATTGTTCCCAAATTCTCATTTAACACTAGATTTACGGATGTTGATTACACCTATTTTTCTAAAGTGAGCCAATTTGACTCATACAAGAAAATTGAAGTTTTTCGCAGAGAAACTAATTCCGAAACAAATTTAAATGAACGATTTATTATTAAAAAATTAATCAACAAATATCTATATATATAGCAATCAAATTTTGAATGAGCCAAATTGGATCCGTAAATCTAGTGTTAATAAATACTACCCTTCGAAATGCTCTAAAAGCACACTGTATAAATTCAACTAAACATCTGAAAGAACATCTTCCCTTCGACTTTCAATAAAAACTCCATGATCACGTTCCCACATGGCCTGCATTTCATTTTCCAGACAGAGGAATGGCCGACAAACGCGGACGACTTTCTCAACTCGATTTTCAAGCTGGAAGATAATCAATTCAACCTGATCGACAACGATGTCGAGACAATCCCGTCCTCCTCATCCGACAGTGGACTCTCAAGTGCTATCAGTTTATCCTGCGAGCAACAATTGAGTCCTCTCCTGCCGATCGAGGAGGACCAGGTGGAAATGAGCAATTCCGATATCAGCAGTCCGCAAAATTTCATGGATTTCGAGTCATTGGGAAGCCCGAATCAATCTGTGGAAAGTGTCGATAGTCCAGTAAGATCAGTAATCAGCGAGAATGTTGGTTCACCAGCTACTGATGCTGCTGAGGAGATGGATTTCGAGCAGACCCTTGTGGCTGTCGTAAATCCGAATAACACCCTCGCAGATGCACCTACGACAGTCGTTATGGAACAACCGGCTGTTGAATTGGGTGAGGATTATTAGGAGGATTAATTTACAATTCTAAAGTGGTCAGAAAGTCGATAGAAAATTAATTATTTTTTGTAGAATCATATTTCAATTTTTCAACTTTAACACTAAAACTACCGACGTTATATCTACTAAAATTTAAAGTTATTGAACAAGTACTTCGGAAAAAGATAAATCAAGAAGTGAAAGGATTAGTTAATTAACTAATTTAGGCTTTAAGTATATGGTAGAAGTAGAATTTTTACTTCACGGTTCCCCTATCAATTTAGGTAGTTTTTTTAAAAAATTGCGAACCGGTCATTATGACCGCATTGGTAGGTTTAGTGTTAAATGGATGAAACAGGTGCTCATAAACTGTAATTAGATTTTTTTCTCAAACCGCATATATGCGTCCGTCATCCTCAAATGGTTGAGTGGAGACTATTTTGTAAATTTTCTTATATTGAATATTCTGAATACTTTTGAGAATCGTTAGTTTATATTTAGTTTATAATTAGTTATAGTAGCTGCTAAGAAGTATTCCTAAAGTGTCGGGACGGTTCGTATTAAAATCGTTAAGCAGTTTTTGGAACGTTGAACTTGTTCGCGTGAAATTGCAAAGTCGACGAATATTTCTCGTTGGACGCGAATAGGAAAATATTTCGAAGGAAGCACATTGAGAGGAATGTGTGTCATTGGATAATGCGTCATATCTATTGTTCGCCCGGAGTGATGCAACGTCCAAACGCGTTAGAGGTTTGTCTACCTCGAGGAGTCGAAATCGTCGGCTTTACATGTCGTTTTGCTGGCTCAATTCGATTTAGACAGCTGTCGATTGTTTGAACGATTGTCGAATCTAAACGACGGGAGATTATCTTTCGAGTATTTGAATTTTAGAAGGACACCGGTGGGTGTGTTGTCGTTTCGCGATTAAACGAGGAAAATGAATGCTTCTCGACGATGATTAAATACTTAATTTTTTTTCAACAGTGTGAAGAATAATTGGAGAAAACTAATGTTATGTTTTACAGACGCCGTACCCAAGCAACAGATACATCTTCCTCCGCAGGAGGGTAACACCATAAATGTTAGAAATCTTACGTGCAATGGGAAACGTAACATCAGGCAATTAATTCGCGTCACACCAATGGGTTCCGGTAACCCAAGATCCATCCTACTTCCGGTTAGCTTGAAGGACATGAAGGAAGTCAGAACCATCAAAATCATCAATGCCTCTCAGGCGCGAAATCTCAAAGGTTTCAAAATCAACCAGGCTAACATCATTAATAAGCCTGTTCAGGTAAAATACTTAAAAAACTTCAATAACTCGAAAGCTCAAGTTAATCCTTTGCTATTTAATTCATCTTTTCAATTAAACGACATAGAACTATAAAGGTTTATATTCTGACTAGAAATTGATCCCTAACGTAACTATCTTCCATCAGAAAATGTCAATAACTTGGAAGCTCAAGTTAATCCTTTGCTATTTAATTTATCTTTTCAATTAAACGACATAGAACTACAAAGATTTATATTCCTGACTAGAAATTGATCCCTAACGTAACTATCTTTCATCAGAAAATGTCAATAACTCAAAAGGTCGAGTTGACCCTTTGCTATTTAATTTATCTTCTCAATTGAACTAATTAGAATTACAAAGAGTTATATTCCGACTAGAAGTTGATTACCGTAACTATCTTTCATCAGAAAATGTCAATAGCTTGAAAGCTCAAGTTAATCCTTTGCTATTTAAGTCATATTTTCAATTAAACGCCATAGAGCCACAAAGGTTTAAGTATATTCTGACTAGAAATTGATCCATAACGCAACTATCTTTCATCAGAAAATGTCTATAACTCAAAAGGTCGAGTTGACCCTTTGCTATTTAACTTATCTTCTCAATTGAACTAATTAGAATTACAAAGAGTTATATTCCGACTAGAAGTTGATTAACGTAACTATCTTCCATCAGATGACCATCAAGCAAGAAGACTCGAGCAGCGAGAAGGGTTGCAACTCGAGCGATGAGATCTCAGAGACCGATTCTCCATATCCGAGGCTAAAACTGAACGCCGAGGAAAAACGTCTGTTACAAAAGGAAGGAATAACGCTACCAACTCACTATCCCTTGACAAAGCACGAAGAACGTGAGCTGAAGAGGATCAGGCGTAAAATTCGCAACAAAATCTCCGCTCAAGATTCGCGTAAGAGGAAAAAGGAATACGTCGACGGACTGGAAGATCGCGTGAAACAATGCACCGAGGAAAATATGACGCTTTTAAAGCGCATCAAGGCGCTGCAGTCTCAAAATCAGAGCCTCGCCGGCCAGCTAAAGAGACTACAGGCACTTTTGCAAAAGGGAAACAAAAGCGCCCAACCAGCAACTTGTTTGATGGTGTTGCTATTATCATTAGCTCTCGTTGCTGTGCCGAATTTGCGACCACACTCCAATTCCAGCAATGAACTGTCGCAGGAACAGGAACAGCCAGAAAAAATGCCACCTTTGGCGGGTAAGTTTGCATATTTCTCTATTTACAATCTTTTTACAAACCGTGGGAGTTGCTATAATTTCTAGAATCTAGAACCTAGACTATCTTTGAAGACATTAAATTCATCTTTCATTTATTCACACAAAACTTAAAGTCCTCTCGATTGAACCTTCGATGTCTAAGACTCGACGTGTTGAAATTTTCTACAAGAAGAGCAAGTAGCTCGTTATAATCGAAAGAATTAGAAAGAAGTATCTAAGCAATTCCACAAAGGCTAACGCGAGCATCTATATCGACTCCCAAACCGTTACGTTAATGGCTACACGTGGTGAATCAGTCCAGTAATTCTGCAGGCCGACCTGGGACATTGAACCCCATGGGATTGTGAAAGGCACCAGCCCCCTTAAGATTTTTATCCATTTTGCTTTCACGTCCTACGGTTTGTTGCATCTTCGTCTCGCCTCTGTTGTTCGTACGGCCGAGTGAATTTGTACGAACAGTGAAAGAACAGTCTTTCCGTGCTGGCAATAAATCCACTCTTTTTTATTCCTGTTCCATTCACCTACCTTACTATTTTAAGCGTAAAAGTGTGAAAAATCAGTTTACCAAAGAATCGCAATTATTCGTGGACTTTACCCACGCATCTTGAAATATCAAAGTCGGCTATCAAATTAGCATACGTCCCGGAGACAAGTTCGTGCTAATCGAGACGCATTTCGGGCATGTATCATTCATGATTTTAGTATCTCAAGGTTCGATTAGGTAACCTCAGATAATCCAAAGACGTTTAGGTGTGTATTTTGCGTAATCTTCAAGTATTCGCGACGATATTCCGTTCGAAATTGGAACACTCTTCAAACCGATCGTAAACACCGTGTCTCCTTTGAATTATCGGTAGAATCTACTCCAACATTCTAATTTTTTCAGGCAAAAAGATAACAGCCATTGGCTCTTATCTTCAAATACTGCCAGATTTTTCCATCACCGATTTCGTTCGCTCGTTGCGCATCGAATGAATCATTCGCTAATTTGCATCCGATCGGTATATTTTTACGAATGCCCGAGCAGCAAATTCCTGTTGGCATTCGAATTGTGGAGAATGCATCGTCGGCGATATTTCCGGTCAGAAATTCCTTTCGGCCGATCGACTCTCGAATTCCAACTCGAATTGAAATTCTAATTTTTTTTTACACAAGTGTATATAAATAATTTTCTCAATTAATATCTCCTAGCAGAATTTAATCGTGTACTCTATACGTTATTGCTTCATCTAATAAAATAATTACTCTGCAAATAGCAGGACGCGCAAATACTCATTTCTTTTGGAGATATCGTATCGAGAAAAATGTTTGACGCGCTTTCGATGGATCATCGGAAGTTCAGGGCGAGCTTGATAACAAGATAATTCTGATATTTCGAAATCTGTAGAAGGTAGAAGAACGAACGTTAATACCGGAGTTGTGAAACCGGAGCGTCGACACTATGGGATCGCGCAAAAGTTGTTCCACTACTTTCTAAAACGGGGGCAAGAAAGCATCGGTCCTTTCTCGATGCTTTCATTCGAAAGATCCTTTATTATCGATTTATCATTGCCATTCTAATTACTTTCTACGATTCTACGAATTCGATGATCATCGTTGCTTCTATACAAAGTATTCTAGTTGTTATTTAAAAGTGACCTAATTTTCTACTGCACTTATCGTCGTCGTTTATCGATAATTTAACGAATAACTTCTAGCAGCAAAATGGAATGGAATGATTGTCGCTATTTTGTATATTTTTCCTCCGACTTTTTTACCTGCCACACTTGTTCTTCTAAGGCTAAAGTGAACGTGACTTCAGGAGGTGTGAGCAAGTCCTTGTAATGTCATTGAACTTCATTGAAATTCAAACGTTCGTAGTTTGGACCGGCGCACGTGTAGAGCCTCGCAATCAGTCCCTCGTTTCGATTACGAAATGACCTGGTGGGATCGATTCGAAGGTGCAACGATCGTTGGAAGAGATAATACGGTAGAAGTAATATTAAACATTATCTCGAACATAGCACACGCTTTTCGTGATAATGATTTCTCGATACTTCGACGATTTATCGCTTTCTCCTCTGAGTAAAGATTTAGCCTCTAGATCGGCGTCTTATTTCGGCTCCCGATTTCTTCTTTAACCCCAGGCTACCAACGGGGTCAAAACGACTTGTTCTTAATTATTTTTAGATGTTATTTTATGCTCTTAAAATTTCTCACACTGTGTTTTATTTAATTTTTTTGCTTCACTTATCTATTTTCTCATAGGAAAATTTTCTTCCTTTTCATCCTTTCGGTACCGGAGAAATTGAACCCCTTGCCTTGCAATTTCTTTTGTTACCAAAATAGAGTTAATTGTTGGAGTCATAATCTATCACTCATTTATGACATACCGGTATAAGTTAACGCAATAATACAGGATTAATTTCAATGTCTCCTGACCTACTGATATTTTCAATTTAATAGTATTTGGAAAACTTAAAAATTTCTATACCATTTACCGCGTCACGTGCGCGAAACGTCATTATAAGGCAAAGGGTTAACTCAAAGAAACTAATTATCTAACATCATTAGCCATAAAAAATTCAGACTATGAACGATTAAAGGTAGTAAGAATTTTTACCAATTTGTACAACACTAATTACCAGTAGCCTCTATGATATTCAAGAAGCTAATACTTTCTTTCACGATTTCACATCAATTAAATTTGTTTTCAGGCCGTTCACGAACCCTGCTCTACACCAAACAGCTGATGGACGAAGAGCTGCAGCAATACAGCGAGGAATTGCTGCAGGAAGTCGAGGGACTCCTGGACCACGATTACAGCCCCGTGATCCAGCCACCCCTCTACAAACGTCCTCGCATGGACACGGAATCCACCCCCAAATGTGTCGCCTCCTCGGATCACGTTGGAGGGACGCTTTGCACGAGGCAGGATTCCCTCGTTTCAAAGTTCAGTAAAAAGTACATCGAGCCACCACTCGACGATGTTTGGCCCCCGCCGAATCCTGGTGGGCAAAAGACCGCGAAAACAGTGGATAAGCTGGAAGCACTAACGAACGAGCTAAAAATAAATATTTCCGACTCGGAGGGTACAAGAACCGTGCTACTAAAGGTGCCCCGCGAACAGTAATTACGTGGAAATGGAGCAAGCTAATGCTGTCGCGCGATAACACATTCTTTGTGATTAATTTTTAAGAAGTTGGATGGTCATCGAACGATCGTTATTTTGATACGTTTACGAAGGTAGATGTTGATAAGGTTGACTCTTATTATCGTTGAGAGTGTGCACATAATTAAAAAGTAGTCGGAAGACTTGAGAAACGACGAATGGAGAACGCGTTCTCCAAAATGTCGTCGATGGATAGCGATCGTCCGGGGTCAGTCTAAGAGGCAAAGGTTCGTCTGAGAAAAGTGGATGTATTTTGTAATTGATTTTTTTAGCGCTAAAGTTTTATAGGAAGTATCTGAGCGTAGCCTTTTGGGGGTTGATTTTTTTTAACCCTCGTGTCGGCCCGACAAGGGCGAAGAGGGGTCTTATTCTTGGAACGATAGTTTTAAGATGAATTTTAGAAATTTATCGATCACTTTCCTTCGGCCATTTTCATCGAGATATCGAAGTTATCGTATTCATTGTTCATTAATCACATTTACTCGTCGCTATCTCGCGTTGATTTATATTCGAAGAGCTTCGCGAATATTTTCTTTTTTTTTTTTTTTTTTTCTTTCTTTCCTTTCTATCGAGAACCGAAAATTCTCGAGATTCGGTCGTTGTTTTACCAGGTAGGGTATATAATTAATTAGATAGCTAGGCCACGGGGCCGCGATCGTTTTTAGATAATTTTCCAAGAGTTTTTATCGATTCAACGGTATTTAAGATTTATCTATTTATAAGGAGAATTTATTACGAGAGTTTTACAATTATTATTAAATACTGCTGTTACCGACGGTAAGAGATTTTTGTAAATAGCTACGTCGTAGAACGTAAAAGTGACACAGATACAAATATATATATGAAATTATATATATATATATATATATATATATATATATATATATATATATATATATATATAAAAAATTTAGCTTTAAAGTTAATTCTACAAGTCCATTTTATAATTCTACCTATACTACTGTACGAAAGAAGCTATTTACAGAAGTGTAGTAGATTACGAGTGATACGACTATTAAGATTTGTTACATAAATATATAAATACAAACGCAGACACGCGAGAAAGAGTAACAAAAAAGTGCATAGTGCATATGCATCAACGGTTCGACGCACCGATGAATCCAACCGGTCGAAAAAGGACCATCGTCGAGGCATATTTTTTCTTTGGGGCTGGGGTAGCACACAGCATGATATTTAATGTCATATCATACATTAGAGATTGCGTTGAAGTCAAAATCAACGTCTGCCAGGGTCGGTCACAGAAATTTTGGGCCCCAAGAAAGATAACTATGAATATAAGAGAAAATATTCTAAGCAAATAGGACGACATTCTTGTCTCCTTTTAGATTACCAGGCCCCGGGAATTAGTCCCGTCTCTCCCTGTCTGTGATCGGGCCTGATGTCCGTGTTTCATCGTTAAGACGTATTTTACTAAATGAAAAAAGAAAATGAAAGAAAAGGGACAAAAAAAATAAAACGAAAGAAGCTCAGTGTCGTCGACACCGAGCCTGAAGACTGTATCGTGGTAAGCTCGCATCCTGACATTACTTCTTTTCGAACACGACGCGAACACTTTCCTCGTCTCATCCTTTATCATTTAATTTTGCAATTAAGTTAGGAATATTCGAAGTTAATTTTTACTTTGTATACGGCTAGCGAAATGCGCGTGAAACCTTCTATGTCCACCGTATTGTAAATAAAACACGACGTGAGATAATATACGTCCTATCGTTCAGTGGAAATTTGTATTTATAATCGTTTGCCGTCTTTTCTTTCTTTCTGACGAGACAACGAGGAAAATGGCAATAGTGTGGGCAATTTATTTCAACTTGAAATTACGTGGAAGCTGAGAAACGAGGAAGAAAGCAAGAAAGACAAATTTGTGAGGACGAACTTGAAAAGAATGAGCCTTGCATGTCGAACAATTGTCTCTGTGTCGTGGTTCTTCCGAGCAATTGTAATTTCGTAGATGTTAAATGTGTTGATTGATCACTGTCGATGGGATTAGCAGTGTCCTCGACTGTGCAATTTCATTTAGATAAGTTTAATTCGATACATTCCTGCGAGTAATGTTCATTCAAAAATAGAGCGACTCTATTTTTGCACACACATGTAAATGGGATGATGGTACTATACACTCGAAAGTTTCGACTCGGTATGCGTGTAACGATATTAGAAAATAAATTTACAAGCGAATATCGTCCTTGGATTGCTATTCTCCTGTAAGATCATTTCTATGTTTTTTGAAATTTCATTTAAACGAGTTTGAAGAAGCTTTCGTCTTCTGCAAGATCTTCGATGGTTGCGGTAAGTATCGTTTGGTTTATCTTCATTTTGTGGCTTGATATTATGATTAAATAATTTTGTAATATTTTAGATATATCCTTGAAGTTGTGAAGGAAATATTGAGAGATATTTAACGAGGTTTTTTGGACGTTTAAGTTTAAAGGCTTTCAGCCATTTTGTCCCTAACTGGCCGGCATTTTGTTCTCGTTTGAAGCGTCATATCTAGTGAAAGATAAGGGAAATGTAATATCATTGGCGAATTTCTATCTTGTGAGCGTATATTTCGTGATATTGGCATTTCCCGCCAAAAACTGGAGGCTCTCAATGTTTTGAAACGATCGTGGGACACCACAACAATTTAGACAGAGGATATTTAATTAAGCAAAGATAATGGGCGACCTTTCGAATTTGGCTGATTTATTGCCCACTTATTACACGAGATTGTTTCCGTTTTATGATTATTACCGATGGCTCAGTTATGGAAACGGTATGTTTATACTTTTTTCAATAATTAATAAGCCACTCCTAATTTTGAATTTCCTTTAATTTCTTTCTCAGCTAATCTTTTTGGAAGAAGAGAATTTTCATTTACCCTACAGGACGATATTTATATCCGTTATCAGTCTTTTAGAAATCAGAAAGAACTGGAGATAGAGTTAAAGAGACTTATACCTTTTAAGATCGATATTGGAGCAATCTACAATTTAAAGTAAGTGTGAACATAATTTATATCTGTTATAAAGGTCTCATTCTATATTATTTTAGTCCAAAGGATCACAAGAAGGTGACAAACTTTCAACCGGTGGAAAGAGAGCTTGTATTTGATATAGATATGACAGACTACGATGAAGTAAGAACATGTTGCACCGGAGCAGATATTTGCAATAAGTGTTGGAAATTTATGTGTCTTGCCTGCAAAATCCTAGACACTGCTCTTAGAAGTATGCACAAATAAAGTGTCTTAAGATATTAATATGATAATGAAAACCATTGATATATTTTCAGTGGACTTTGGATATAAACATATACTCTGGATATTTTCTGGTAGAAGAGGTATACATTGTTGGGTATGTGACCCTGAAGCACGCAAATTGTCTAGCTTCGAAAGAGGTGCAATTGCAGAATATTTACAATTGATAGAAGGTGGAGAATTTATGAAGAAAAAAGTAAATTTACCAGGAGATAAAATACACCATTCTATCAAGTAACCTGGCTTCTGATTTTTAATTATCTAACACTTTTATCTATATTAAGCTATGCTAATATATAAATCTCATGTTGCAGACGTGCCCTGGAGGTAATTGAGCCTGAATTTATTCCAATGTGCGTGGAAGAGCAAAATATATTAGGAACAGATAGTGAAATGGAAAAGTTTCTTTCTATTATGCCAGATGAGGAAGACAGGCAGGAGTTAAGGTCACAGTTTAGCCAGTGTACTTCCAGCAAAGCTAGATGGAACGCTTTTGTTAAACACGTTAGAAGCAAGAAAACAACGGTGATTCTAATGCCTGATTAATCTATCAAAAGGTCTCTATGAGCTGAATTTTCTTTAACATTAATCGTTTCTTTCTTTTTAGGGAGACAAGAAGTGGTATCTTTATCGACACCTAGTGGAAGAAATAATGCTACAGTATTCATACCCGAGATTAGATATAAACGTCACCAAAGGAATGAACCATCTTCTAAAATCTCCCTTTTGTGTTCATCCGAAAACTGGCAAAGTTTGCATACCGTTCACCGCGAATACCGTTGACAAATTCGATCCGCTCAAAGTGCCAACGATAATTACTTTGATCGAAGAAATTAACGAGTTCGATGCAAAAGAGAAGGCTGAACTGGAAACCCACGACTTGAATGCAAGACGGATAAAAGATTACAAGAAAACTAGTTTGAACAAGTCTCTACGAATATTCGAAGAATTTCTGCGAAATCTCGAAGCGTCACGAAAAGGACAAAAGATCAAAGAGAGCGGTAACTACTTCCCATTACGATAATTATTTCATTGAACTTTCCTCTAATTTCTCTTAACTTTCAGATGAGAAGATGGAATTTTAAATCAGCCGTCGAAGCCTACTATAAGTATCTTTAACGTTGTTTATAAATATTTTTTACTGTGATAAACTACAAGTTTGAATAAAAAGGACCTATTTTTCAAAGAAAATTACCAAGCCTACTTTAATATCTAACTCCTTTTGCAAAGGTAGTATATTAACCCTTTATGGCCGTATTTAATTAAAAATCAAATGTGTAACTGTACTTAAAACAAAACTATTAAAATAATAGTAAGAATTATATATACCACAGAAACGTGTTAATTCTTTGCTGTGGTGGCAGAGAGTAGACATGCAACAATGGTAATGGTGAGAGTGCTTTGGTGGTTGAGAGTAGATGTACGACCACTAAGGGTTGACACCACCGTGGGGATGAAAACCAAGTAGCCCCAGGGGAGGGAGGTATTTGGTGATTGAGAATCTCGTCTTGGAAAGAATTATACACGCACTAGTACGTGAAAATGATTGAGCGCGATCGCAGAGCAGTGATTACTCGTTGGCGGTCACGGGCAAACTGATAGCGAGGCGAGCGTCGAAGTCTGTTATTGTTATTGGCCTCGGGAAACGGACACCCGTGGCTACGGTCGCCGAATTTCGCCGAGTATATTTTGACAACACACCGAGGTCGTCGCTCTCCTTGGCCAGTGAAACAAATACAATTTCTCTCGTTACTCGTAGAATTGATCTTAGAATTGTAAATGTAATTGAACCATATTGTTTATTTATATAATCGAATGTTAGAAGCTTAGTGATTTGTTATTGTTAAAAAGTAACTCCTAAACGTAAAATGTATTTGTAAATTAATATTGGGAGGCGATAGAACAGATATTTTTTTAAGGATATTTAAATTTTGTGCCAAGTAAGATATTTTGATTGTTCTCTAATACTCCTATACTAATAAACTGTGGACTATTCTAGCTATATCTTCGAGAAGAAGGGGAAATCAGAGAAACCAGTGGAATAGAATTCGACTAAAATAAAACTAAGTTCGCAGCCTATTGGCTCGTTATTGTTCCTGACATACATGTAATTGAGACCGATCGCAATTATTAGGGGTCGATTAAATAATTGAAATCGATCCCCCTTATATGCGTCCGAGCAATAACAATTACCAGGTCTCACCACGAGGAGGTTGCTGCGACTGGAGACCCAAAAAGGCCAACCATCCACCATCACATGTACATTTCGTTTGCAACATTTTCATGCAACTTTAAAGCGCAAAGTAGCATGAAAAGGAAACAATCGAAAGTTTTATCACTACTTTTATTCATTTTTCGTACGCGGAAAAGGAGATAGACAGACGGAATTTGTCGATCTCCCTGTACAAATTTTCTTATTTTAATTAATCTTATGCTAATTACTACTATTTACTTAATGAAGCGGAGAACTTAACTAACTTAAGGTATAAGTCTTAGAATTAGAATATAAAAACGCGCGCCTTATTTGCTACTTTCAAATTAAAAATTATCTTGCAAAGAAAATATGATGACGTGGAGATTATAATTATATTTCGCGCAAATTATTATTTTCTTTTGCAAGATATTTTAATTAGACCTAAGAATTCTTAGGAATTGGCAGTGTTCCCACGTTGTCCTGTTTTTCTTCGAAGGTTTGGAATTTTTAATTCCACTTATATTAAACTTACAAATACTTAATGCTAAATGCAATGCACTTAATGTCTCAACGTTAAGACGCCGCGCTGCTGATAAAAAAGAACATAAAAAATAAATATTTTTTTAACACGAGAACTACCGATGGAAGAGGTAATCGAGGAATTTGGAATTTTAGGAATATTTCGGAAAAATCAAGAATCGTTTCGACTTGGTAGTTCCTGTGTTAAAATTTGTATCTTATATTAACATTATATCCTTAAAATTAGGGCTTACGTGCTAGTCGCTTATAATTATCTTATGTGATAAGAATAATATTAATACTATACTTAACTAAGAATATTAAACCATACTTACATACGGCACATGCCGTAATAATTTATACCTTTTTTTTGTTAATAAATAATCGTTCCAAATTTCAATTTATATTCCTTTGAAAATTCTTTTACCTCTTCATGTTTAAATAAATGTATATTTCCAGATCATCCATGAATCCATTCGAAATAATTTCCATATTATTTTTATCTTTTATTTCTGATCTTTGACATCTTTTGTGAATCATTGTAACATCTATAATATCTGGGAAAATGGCTACATCCTGCAACAGACTCGCATTAATTCGGGAAAAAGTGGGGAACTTATGCTACACTTAAACTAAACTTTACCGTGATTAATTCACACTGAAATGAAAATAAGGAAGTGAAATAATTGACGACGAAACTGTAACTCAAGAATTGAGTGAAGAGTTGTAAAAAATTATCATTTAGAGGAAATGATATTTGAGATTGGAAAAAACTCAATGCAAGAGTTTTTGAACAAGATCAATGAATATATTTTTCGCTGCATTAGAATTTTGAATTGTACTCTATGCAAGTAGCACGTTTAATACGAAACACGATAAAAATTATTCTTTGCCACCGTTGCAGTGGTACTCAACTATTTTTACACGTCCTTTCAATGCAAGTATTTATGTTTTTATAGAGTTAAATTTTCATTGAAGTTATATAGATCTATAAACAGGAGATGACTTTATCTCCTAACACATTTTTCAGCAGTATTTCCCCTAACAAGGGGTGGTGGACAAGTCCACGTTAAAATCCTGAAAAATCCCGAGTACCATTCCGTGGCACTTAATATATATTCGCAACACTACTTTTTAAGAAGTCGAGCAGAATCGCGAGCAATATTTCAAAATGAATATAAATTCGCAACACTAACATGATGAATAATGAACAATATATATTATAGAAAAATTGGAAATTACTATATGAATTATTCAATTGCAAATTATTATTTGAATTATTATTTGAAGTGACTTTAAATTCGCAACACTACTGTACCGAGAAAAAGCAAACAAAATTCCTCAGGGCCCTTCATGAGAGGCCCTCCAAGGTACTGAATTTCCTTTCAGTACCAAAATCGGTGAACGTATTTGAGCTGCTCTATTATTCGCAACACTAATTTACCAAATACTAATTGAAATAAATTCTTGGATTTTCTCATTCGTAAAATAGTAAAGTAACCGTGCACCTACTTCGGATGCTCTTAATTTCGCAACACTAATTATTCTTGACAAAAAGAGAATCTCGCGACTTTCATTTCGCAATGCTAACAATATTATAATTATCAAATTAAACAAACTTTCGCGATCTTTATTCCGCAACGCTAACATCTCTCTTGACATTGAATCAATTAAAATTTCGTACCATACAAAATTTCTCAATAAGAAAATACCACAACCGCGCTCAATAATTTCGCAACACTAACATGAAATATCTCAAATTAAAAAAACACGTGCAGCTATTAAATTCGCCTAAAAAGAATAGCAAAAATACAACAAGCAAGCACAGTGACTATGTGATGATACCTGACCATTCTAAGATCCTGAGGACCTGAAAATGATCAGATATACCGTTGCAGCCCTCTTCGTGACAATTTGTCGGGCCTCTTCGGCATAAGCCCCTTCTTTCTTCGGGCTCCTGCCCTCGGACCTAAACTTGCTCGCACACTTCATAAAATCATTCAAAGAAATCGCGCCGCGAATCAAGTATACGACATAGCCGACGAGAGAGAAGTGTCCGAGCAATGCCCCTAGAGTCTTAAAACTACAGGTTACAGCCGGTAAGAACGAAAGTCTTCCCGACTGCAACGAAACCCAGATGCAGGAGTCTCACCCTAACATGACCTACGGGGGGGAAATTGTGATATCCTGCGATTCTGGCCCCTACCTACTTACAACTAGAACACATTCCAGGACGTTACACTACCTACCTACCTATACCTATATTTAAAAGGCAAATCGCGACTCAAATTCACAAACACACATCTCTCCACGGTTCTCACACAGAGTCCGGGTGCAAGGGCCTACACTAGAGAGTCACCCCGGGGTGACTCCGACACCCGAACTCAATACACAACATTCACACTCTAAAGGTACGTACCATTTCCTGAAATCGACCCACAAGGATAGCGAACATTGCGTAAATGTCTATTCTTCCTTTTATTTAAGTATTCAAGCTATATATTTATGTTTCTATGGTTTGATTTATTTCATTTGTTTTATACGTAAGAGTTCGTAGGCGGTATGGTGTTCTGCGAACGACGTATATGGTATGTGTACTTTGTCAATCATTCTGATGGATTACGTTAAATAGAATACCATATATGCCGGTTATAATGGGATTCGAAGAAAGCGCGTTTACCGAGATGATATTTAAGAGTGATAGAAAGATTCTATGGTGTTGTTGTTAAGTTTAATTGGAAATTGTTAATCGACGCAAGATCCACGGCCTATCCACACAACACACAAGTGGAAATTACGTCGTGCACGAATCGCTATCTCATTGTGGGCCGCTGAATGTGTTTATTAGTGGTGACCATGTTCACCGCCGTCGCTCATTAGGGTAGCACCTGGGCACCCCAATGAGGTCGGGCTAAGAAAGGAAAGTGAACTCGGTCAAAGATTAGTGCTGAAATACCTGAACTAAAAAGATGATTAGTAAGTCTTTAACGAGCTTGTATTATTTCATTGTCTCTTGGAAAAATTCATTGAATGACTCGACTTTGTAATTATGCAAGATTATTTATATTATTAATTGAATATTGAAAAGACTCTAGATTATTCATCAAAGAAGCAAAGAATTTACTGATTGATTTATAAATATGAAATTGAAATTATTTAAATTGAATTAATTAATTGAATATTTGTAAAAAACCTCGGGCGATTCTGTCGTCAAAGCGGAAAATTGAAGTGGTGAAATATTTAAGCAAACAAATTTCTACTTTGACTCGAAAATCTACCCGTCGCGGAATTCTCTTCTTGCGCGTTTATTCTAGTTTAGCAGAGATAATTGTAAATTGATATCATAAACGGAAAAAGTCATTGGAAAAATTGCAAGTTTTAATTTGAATTGCAATTGGAATAGAGAATATGCTAATCGCGACGCACAAGAAGACCCTAGCCTGAGCTGATTTCTTAAAAAGCTAACTAATTATCACTCGCAAGTATGATACTAATTATCATACCCACGGTCACTGTGCTTGCAACTACAAAGCAAAATACAACCAGTCACCCGTGCCGCTTTGGACCATTCGTCCTACGACATGATTGGGAGCCGGAGGAACTTTAAACACATGCGACTCACCGAACGCTGAATATTCGATGAAAACGTTGTACGCTACCATTGGGATGTCATCGGCGTTGTCATCGTGGTTGTCATCGTAGTTGGAAAGGGCTGTAGTCGTCGAAGGTGAATAGGTTGTTGGATTCAATGATCTGCAACAAGACAGAACATTTTACGTTGTAAATTATGCCATTGTAATTGCAATATTGATTAAAAATTTTTTTATTGGATTGAATTGTTTCAACTTACCATGTAGAAGATCTCCTCTGCGTTTGTTAATGTCTGCCAACTGCCGTGTTTCACGAATTAGTTGTTGACAAAGCCTGTAACAGAGAAGAAACATTCATTATAAAGTTTAAATATTAAAAATGTATTTATTGTAATTGTAGAGTTATTAGAAAAGATATATTACCACTTAGAGCTTCGCCGTTGTTAATCATGGTTGTCGATTTTGACTTTTCCAACCGTTTTTTATCTCTCTGGAAGAAAGAAAAAGATCTTGGTTAATGCACAAGCGACGTTGAAATAATTTAATTGTAAAACAATTTTTAATTAGTTGAAAAAAAAAGTTAATGTTACTTACTGGATATATCGTGAAACGTTGCCGGATGGAGGTCCTCTCCGCCGCGGCTGCTGCAGTCACTCTGGAACTGAGGAGAAGATTTTGGTTAATACACAAGCAACGTTAAAATAATTGAAATGTAGAACAATTTCTACAAAGTTGAAAAAGAAATGTTTAATTATACTTACTGGATGCTTCGAGCCACGTTGCCGGATGGAGGTCCTCTCCGCTGCAGCTGCTGCAGTGACTCTACCACCGTTTCGAGAATATGGGGAAAGAAGGTAAAAAAAAAAATGTCTAAACCGACCGAAAGTGATTTGTCCGGCGAACTCACTGATTCTATTTTCGTTATTGCAAAACAGAGTTCCGTAACTCTGTATGGTAATTGATTATCGCGAATATAAAGACTCGAATTTATCTCGGCCGCGAAGGACAACGTGTCCTTTTCCAGGACACCGTGCCCGGAATAAACGTGCGAAATCAACACTGGCTCTAATTTGTGCTATGCGAAGCAAAAAATTGGCTGAAAAGAAGATGAGGGGGGAGGAGGAAATACTGCTTGTGTCGAGTATCTTCGGTTTCAATTTCGAACATTACTGGAGACAAACATGGAGTTAAACGATATATCGAAGTACCAGATCAAAAGTTTTCGCTAATGAATTTAATCGAATTTAATATATTCGAAATACTTGCATTAGAAACTTCGAGCAATGATAATTGGAAGTAGCGTTACAAAGATGGCGTCGATATGACTTTGATCAGCTTATTGAAGAAAATTCAGTCGCCATTTTGTTGCAGCGTAAAATATTTATCGTTAAAATTACATACGTATTCCTGAGATACTCTAGAATATCGCGCGCGTCCGTTACCAATCCTCGGAAACCATCGGAAAGCTTCGGAGAGCCTCGAAGATCTTCGGAGGCCTTCGGGGATCTTCGGAAATATTCGGGATATTCGACAATTTCTTCGAAAAATGATTTCAGGATCAGGAACAAGAAATCTGGAAGGAAAAAGAGAGAATACAATTAGAGGATCTATGGAAGAAGGATTATTGCATCAAATGATACATTAGTACGATTGACAACATCAAAAAAGAAAAGTTTGGTCGGAAGTTGGATCGTACCTATCCAAGGGTTGACGAAGCTCAGGATTTAAGCGGCGTCCAAGGGACGCCAAAGGGAAATTTTCTCTTTTTTCTTAATTAAGTGCAGTTCCAATACCAAAAATGCTCAAAACGGTCTCAATGCAGTTAATGCTGCATGTGGAATGCAATTTGGTGCACTTTTTAACAAAAAATGAGCTTGAAACTAATTTGAAGCAGGACGAAACGTAGCCTTCCGCTCCGTGGGGGGTCCAAGAAGAGACTGACTTGCAACAAATAGGAGGCGCGGGAGGTGGTGGGGGGATATTGCAAACAGTATGGCGCCATATTTAAATATTTAAATACGTCTCGTGGCTCATCCAAAGTTTTCTGTAACAGAAAATTATCGATATTTCGTTAAAAAAATATCTTCTACTCGTTTCGAGTCTTTTATAGGAAGGTAAAGGCCTCGTATGCGTATTCGGAAAAGAATTTGAGTATTTAATAAAGAAATTCAATAGTACAGAATCGTTCGATTCAAAAGTATGTACCCGTAACGGTTTTTTCAAGTGACGCCAAAGGGAAATTTTCTCTTTTTCGTTGATTAAGTGCAGCTGCACTACCAAAAACACTCAAAACGATGTCGATGCAGTTAGTACTGCATTTGGAATACGATTTGGTGCACTTTATAACAATTAACGTGCTTGAAAGTAATTTAAAGCAGGAAGAGACGTAGCCTTTTGCTCCGTGGGGGATCCAAGAAGAGACTGAATTGCAAGAAGCAGGTGGCGCGGGAGGTGGTGGGGGGATATTGCAAATAGTATGGCGCCATATTTAAATATTTAAATACGTCTCGTGGCTCATCCAAAGTTTTCTGTAACAGAAAATTATCGATATTTCGTTAAAAAAATATCTTCTACTCGTTTCGAGTCTTTTATAGGAAGGTAAAGGCCTTGTATGCGTATTCGGAAAAGAACTTGAGTATTTAATAAAGAAATTCAATAGTATAGAATCGTTCGATTCAAAATTGTATGTACCGGTAACGGTTTCCAAGTGACGCCAAAAGGAAATTTTCTCTTTTTCGTTGATTGAGTGCAGCTGCACTACCAAAAACACTCAAAACGGTCTCGATGCAGTTAGTACTGCATGTGGAATACGATTTGGTGCACTTTACAACAATTAACGTGCTTGAAAGTAATTTGAAGCAGGACGAGACGTAGCCTTTTGCTCCGTGGGGGATCCAAGAAGAGACTGAATTGCAAGATGCAGGTGGCGCGGGAGGTGGCGGGGGGATCTTGCAAATCTTATGGCGCCATATTTAAATATTTCAATACGCCGCTTGGCCCACCCAAAATTTTCTATGATAGAAAATCGTCGATATCTCGTTAAAAAAATATCTTCTGCTCGTTTCGAGTCTTTTATAAGAAGGTAAAGGACTCATACGTGTATACGGAAAAGAACTTGAGTATTTAATAAAGAAATTCAATAGTGTAGAATCGTTCGATTAAAAAGTCTGTGCTTGTAAAAGACTTTATAGAATGTTTCCATGGGATTTTCGAGGCAAAAAGGTATACACTTCTTCGAATGAATCGAATGAGAGATCCGGCGGCAAGTTTAAAGGGTATTCAGAGAGACAGATCGAACGGTTAAGTAGTAGTAACGAAGTACATCGTAGTATTCCCTTCGTCCTTCCTCTTCCCATATTTGTTTGTCCGTTCCCCGTCCACCATATCTCGCCGTGGCAATTCCAGCAAGATAAGCCGTCTCACCGGGGGACGATCGTCTTGACATTTTGCCATCGGCGAGATCGATTGCCAAGATTTCTAAAAAAAATCACTTTCACCCCGCGTACGCACTCGCTGCAGGAAGGTGCTCCCCACGCTCCGAGGACTTTTTCTTCTTTTTACGTGAAATACTGCAACAACGTGAGATGATTCTTTCATCGTGGCTACGTTTCCACTTAATACGAACAGAATAGAATTTTCAGCACGTTCTTCTTGCTTTCTATAAATATGTCGATCTGGAAAGTTCACCAGAGACGAACGGGATTCTTCGAGATTCAAACGGTAACGATCCTTACGTTTCGATAGTGTCGAACAACCCGATGAATTCTCACCACGAACTACCTCAAAGACGAGTCGAATCTTTATCCATCCTATGGAAAATTTGCCAATGTAACTTCGAAAGGTGACGAATTCTTTTCTGAATTAATGAGAAATAATTTGAGCACGATATCCATTAAATCATTCGCGCCTCGATCAATTCCACAGCCACTGGCATTTTTGAGCGGAGGCGTCGAAATTACAGTGGACCTTTCGTGGAATCTATTAAAATCGACGAGAGAAAGAGATCGTTCGTAGAAATGGGTTAATTGTCTTCGAAAAACGATCCGGTTCCCGCGGTGCGATCATTAAGTCCCTACCGAATGAGCAAATAAATTGGGCGTTACTACACACCTCCGCCTTGTTTGTCTTTTCTTTTGCTCCTTCGAAAAAGGCTATCTCGGATTTTTTTCTACGTTTGCCGGAGAGAAAGAACGAGAGACAAAAAGTGTGTGGGTACGTGGTAGGTTTGATTGGCGCCTCGATCAAAACGCGAAAGTACGGAGGAAGGAGAAATTCCAACCGTACGACCCCTGTTGTCCCTCTTTCCTTACGAATTCGATCAGTTCCCTTTTTGCTCGTTTGCACGATCATAAAGCACAGTTATACGGATCTGCATATTTTTATTCCTCGATCCACGCGCATTACGAGGACCCGGGCGATTTCTTTTTTTTTTTTTCATTTTTTACACCAACGACCAAATGAACCCTGACGGTTAGACGGCATGTTAATTACATGGCAATTTTGTCTTTACGCTTTTTATCGGAATTACCATCTTTCGAGGATTTTCGCCGTAATCTGACCAGAAGAGAGGTGTAAAAACTTGCACATTTACTCACCGATGGAGAATACTTAACTCTTCCTCAACCGAATGAGATTAATTAGCACTATATCTACTCTCGATGTTTACCGAATACTCGCAACCAATTTAATTAAACTCGATAAAAATAAAAGACAGAAGAAGAAGTCAAACGTTTCTCCTCTATTCCATTTCTCCAACTTTTTCCCTCGCAAAAGCCACACCTCATCCCAACAACTTGAAACAAAGTCTCTTCAATCACTTAGTAATCTAACTCGGAATTCTACTCGTAAAAACCATACCTCCTTAATTAGCCCAGACACGATGGTTAATCTACGCGCTCGATTTCTACGAAACCGTAGGAAAAAGGATCGTCGAGAATTCGAAAGCAAGGAGTTTCACGGTAGAGAAGTTGAACTGAAAAATCGTGAAAGTCCTCGCGAAGGGGGCTGGATAGGACGATTTGTCAGGCCAGTAACGAGATACACGTTAAAGAATAATCGGTTGCCTCCCCGTCGTTACCATCGAGGCAGCAGTGCTTTTTGCCGATTCAGCTAACTCGATCGTTCCGCTGGTTTTTGGCTAAGAGGGCACCCACGAATCTCACGGGGAGCCGTGACGAGAGAATCGAGCAAGAAAGTGGGTGCCGTTCTCGCTCCCTCGTATCCATTACACCTGTCGGAAGGTGGGTGGATCTGGATGGAAAGCGAGTCGAACGATCAGGGAGATTTTTTGTCGGACAATCGGTATCCATGGTGTCCGAAGAGAGGCTCGGGGTTTAAATTTCAACGGCCCGCGGGCTCTCAGGGAGGACGGAGGGAAAAAAAGGTGGAATTCCTTGGAGCGATGGTAATTACACCTGCTGATCGATTGTAATCAAAATATGTACCAGTGTGGTATTCGATGTACCTCGATTATATCGCGTGCGCGAAACTCGGATCGGGCTGACCGAGTTACGTTAATGGTACTTGGATTAATTTGCGTCTACGGTGATTAACCCGTTCGCATTGAAGCGAAAATTGCACTTGATGTCGCTTATCGCGATCATAATTCTGAGGGGAATAGAAGTGTATTATTAAAACGTAGAATTAATCGTGAATGGATTTTAATGATTTTAGACGATGATTAATCTGCGGATGCATCTTTCGGAGCAGTTTTATGGAGTAGAAAATTTTGCAATTGTTCTAGAAATTTTTAATTTAAATTTTCCTTTGAGAAAAGAATTCTGAGGGGAATAGAAGTGTATTATCGAAGCATAGAATTAATTTAGAATGGATTTTTATGATTTTAGAGGATGATTAATCTGCGGATGCATCTTTCGGAGCAGTTTGATGGAGTAGAAAATTTTGCAATTGTTCTAGAAATTTTTAATTTAAATTTTCCTTTGAGAAAAGAATTCTGAGGGGAATAGAAGTGTATTATCGAAGCATAGAATTAATCTAGAATGGATTTTTATGATTTTAGAGGATGATTAATCTGCGGATGCATCTTTCGGAGCAGTTTGATGGAGTAGAAAATTTTGCAATTGTTTTAGAAATTTTTAAATTAAATTTTCCTTTGAGGAAAGAATTCTGAGGGGAGTAGAAGTGTATTATCGAAGCATAGAATTAATCTAGAATGGATTTTGATAATTTTAGAGGATGATTAATCTGCGGATGCATCTTTCGGACCAGTTTGATGGAGTAGAAAATTTTGCAATGGTTTTAGAAATTTTTAATTTAAATTTTCCTTTGAGAAAAGAATTCTGAGTTGTTGCACATGCAGTAAAGATGGAAATGGAATTTAAAGGAGACTTGGAATAGCAGAGGACGATGTCAGATCGGAAAAGTGCACAAAGGAATCGTGGAAATGAAATCCTGCGACTCGGTGTAGAAAAAGAGCATTATTTTGCGATGATGCAAGTGAATCATCGGTTAATCAGCGAAACCGATGAGAATTCCTTGGAAAGGATCGATCGATCGGTAACCTTAAATGGCCGGAAAGACGACAGGTACTTTTGTCTCGTAGATTTGAAGTATCAATCGTCGAATGTGGGTCAGTCGTTGAGGATCGGAATCACCGGTCATGGCGTTAACGACATAATCGTTTCCCATTTACCGGCAAATGTAAATAGTATCGTACTTTCTCCGAATATTTGTAATTTCATGGCCATGATCTCGCTGCCGAGCGTGAAATGACGGGAGAGAATTCAAACGACACGCACAAATCCAAACGTTCATCTCGGAGGCGAGAACGCGGAAAGAGTGAAAGTATCGCCGATCAAAACCAATCGGAGTTAATCCTCTTGGCGTGTCGTTAACAGCTCAAAGAGGACGAATAATCAAACGAAACGAGCGAGATCGCGTAGAATCCGATAATTGGCTAAACGGCTACCGAGCTCCTTTTCGATTAATCCTTTCAAACTCTTTTTTTGCTCCCCATTTTGACTTCGATCGCTGCCATCGTTACGCTTAGGAGTTAGAGTTTTAGATTGCTTTTAGCTACATTATAAACCATCCAGTCTATGATACAGTAAATAGTAATGTAAATTTTTTTCACATTTAACGGATATTTAAGTTCGAAGACGCTAATTAAGAAGTGGAGCGTTCAATTCTCAATTTCCTACAGCCGATGTTTGCAACTTTGAATAAGGAAACAACTAGATTTTGTATCATCAGATGATAAGTTTTAGAAATCTTTAGATATTAAAGGAGGAGATGAAACGACACAAATATCAATATCATTAACTACTGTTTCGCAGGAGAAACGGTACAATATTCTCAGAAGCAATAAAGAGAAAAGTATGAAGCGGAGAACACGAGAGAAAACAACGATGGAAAGCGACTTAAACGCAAATATCATCGTACTTCCATAAAGAATAATGACAACAAGTAATAACAAAATAATCCAACCATCTTGAATGTACAGTTAGGAGTCTGCTTTTGAGAGGCGCCTCGTAGATCACCAAGTTACGAGATTAAAAGCGCGCTGAACGTGACGCGTGTTCGGTATGCTCTCGATTTTATCTGATCGCAAGAGAAACAGAGATTCTCCAAGTTCTTTCACGAGAGTCAAAGACAGAGAATGAAAAGTCGCGAAGAAACGAAGAAGTCCGCGGTGGATCCGTGAAATCTGGGTCTACTCTCGTGTGAAAATTCTCAAATTGGTACGAACGAGAGAGGCTCAGTTCCTCTTACTTTGCCGGTTTAGTCACGCTCGTAGATCTTCCACTTCTAATTCCAATCGTTATCGTTAAAGCTACCGAAATACGAGAGGCAAGTTTCCTCTCGAAATGAACTAAAACTTGGAACATTTCCTAGCAACCTTTCCGTTGAGTTATTATTATTTTATCTCGGTCGTCGACGGGATAACGAGGAGATATGTGAAGCTTTTCAGGAGAAAATTCCCCGGATCTTTCTCCAAATGCGAATTTTCTATCACGCACTATTAATTCTTGAGATAATTAAGAGACCCTAAGCGATAATTACGATAATGATATCTAGAGGGGCCACTTAAGACAATCCTTTTTGCTTCGTTTATTCACTTATTTTTCAAGCTTCCAAGTACGAATTAACCCCCGATACCGAACACGTTATTCCCTGCCGTGTCTTTTCCTTCTCTACACCTTGTAATTCCAATGCATATCAAACGGTCCAATTAGCTCTCTTAACGAGGACAACTGGATCTCGTGGATTTCTAGTGCGCTCAAGTAACAATATTCATTGGGACCTTTTACTTTTCTCCGAGGTGTGATTTTTATGCTGTTCCTCCCTAGATATTAACATACCGAGTCCGCAACACTCGACGAGGTCCGCGTTAATTAGCTTTCACCGAACTCCCGCGATTTCCCATATTAATTAAAACCCCTGAAGTCTTGGGTGTCTCCCGTTTTTTATTTGTTCCTCTTCGCCAAAAATTACGAGAGATAGTTTCTTCTCTGTTTGTCTTATTGTTAATCTCATTCTTCTCTTCTTTGATTCCATGGTTCCTCGTTCCCGTTAAGTCGGATGCGAGTCTCGCGTTAATGCTCCTTGTTGCGCTAATTGCTCGGTCTTGCCCAGTTCTCACGGGACTAGGTTTACGAGAATTGCTTTTAAACGCATGCCACAGCCCCGAAAAACTATCCATTGTCATGCGTTCCTCGTAAAAACCGTTTCATTCGACTTTCCTCCGGTTTCTTGACAAATAAAAAGAGTGATCTCTCCTTTGATCTATCGTTTTTTTTTCCACCGTCGACCGCCTATCTCGCGTTGGACTTTGGTCAGCCAGAAATCGTTATCTCCTGCCCGAAGACTTGGATGAAGAAGTAAAAATGTTTTTTCCTTTTTTTTCCTAGAGAAATCGAGTCAATCCGAGACTCCATGCGACTCTGAGACGATTAGTTGCATGCAACAGGTGTGTCTGCACTTTGGAGTATCTTTGCGGCTTAATTGCAAAAAAACTCGTTTGGCGATCGAGCAGGCCAAGATGGAAAATATGAAGAATCTGGATGAACAATAGGACAGCAAGTGGTTAAAAAAGTAATTAAGAAAAAAAAGAGGAAAGGAGCGAAGAGGAGGATGAAAGTAAGAAACGGACGATGGAAAATGAAGAAAAGAATGGAACGGAAGAATGATAAAAAGCGATGAAAAGAAAGAGAGAAAGATGGAAAATATGAAGAATCTGGATTAACAATAGCATAGTACGAGGTTAAAAAAACAATTAAGAAAAAAAAAGGAAAGGAGGGAAGACGAGGATGAAAGTATGGAGTTCCACGAAGAAACGCACGGTGGAAAATGAAGAAAAAGAGTGAATGGAACAATAATAAAAAACGATGAAAAGAAAGAGAGAAAGATGGATAATATGAAGAATCTAGATGAACAATAGGACAGCAAGAGGTTCAAAAAATAAGCAAGCAGAAAAAAAGGAAATGAGAGAAGAGGAGGATGAAAGTATGGAGTTCCACGAAGAAACGCACGGTGGAAAATGAAGAAAAGGATGGAATGGAAGAATGATAAAAGTGATGGAAAGAAAGAGAGAAAGAGAAGGAGACATTAGGTGCACCGGGACCTGTCCCAGGTGGCTTGTACGGTGTCGAGGAATAATAGCGAGGAGCGGCTACCTGTCGGCGGGACGAAACGTGATTAACAAACGTGATCGATCCTCGCGATGCCCGAGATAATTCGAGCGGGCAAACTTCGCACGCACGATCAATATTTATAACGCGTGGCAGTCGAGAGCTTCTGTTTCTTGATCGCATGGAATCCTCCAGGTATTCGCCGCTAGATCAGAGTATTTCGCGCGCAAACGTCATCATTTTAAACACCGGAGTAGAGTTTCATTCCAAGGTTTTCAGAATGAAAAGGAAAGAAAGCTCGAAGGAAGTCGTCTTGCTTCTCTAATCTTTTTGAATACCTCGTTGAATCATTGGTTACTTAATTTTTTCTGTACACAGTTACAGCCAGAGACGGTGGACGTTTCTCCGGGATGCTTGTAAATTCGTTGACTCGATGGGAGACATTAACGATGCTGAAATTTCAGCAAATATTCCCATTGAAGTTTCGTAATATCCACGTAACGTTTCAACCATAGTTTCGTATCTGTAAAGACGATCGATAGCCATTGACTAGTAGAAACAACTTCCTCAAACACGAGCCAAGGGGGCTCGTGTAATTATCGCAAGTTGCATGCGTGCCGTTCACAATGGAGAAGCGAGTCGGTTGCCGCGGACACGTAGAAATTTTCATCGTGTAATTACGGTACTTGCGCGCTAACTAAATAAATGCAGATTTTCTGATACCGTCGTGCAATTGTTCGGACGATGTGCACCCGGTGCGTATATTCGTACGTATGCACGATGAATCGCGCGCTCTTTTCCTTCAGGAAGGTAGTAATTGCCTTCATTATATTTTCACACACGCGCAACACCCACCGATGGATAACTATCCCTGGAACGTCGTGTCTTTACGTAATTCCTTTGTCTTAATATTTTCATCGTCGCTGGACGACTTCTCGTCTGCAGGAATGCGCAATCTTTCGAATTCCATCCCTCGATGTAACTTTGACGCGCTAGGTGTTCTCTGTGACCGATACGATTTCATGATTTTCTGGTAGACTTCGTAGGAATTAAATTTCTCGCTTCGCACGCCAATTTGTATAATTATTCGAAGATAGTCGGCGGGAATTTTGGATTCGAAATGAATTCCCACAGTAGTTAAAGCACTTACTCCAGAACGATTAACATATTACACTTAGCCATTGGAATTTCATTTATCTGTCGCCAAGACTACTCCTAACGGTTCTTCAGGCTATGCGATTCCTATGGTGAACCAGAGTGCAAATTTTGTGCGGGAAAAGTAGCTCGTATGTCCTTCGTACTCCGATCGTTTTTTTTATTCCTTCTATTCTTCCTTTGAATCTTCGTCTACCGCTTGAATTTAATGCAAGGAATTCGAAACACGGGAAAGATGTGTAAGATTAATTGGCGCTAAGTTCTCAAAGGAGAATACGTCGAATTGTGAATTAATTGATGTTTAATACGACGAGAGAGTAATATTGCTAGAATGAAGAACGATATCGAAGACGATCGTTGGCGTTATTAAGTAATTTATTATGGAGAAAACAGTCGCTTATTACGTCCCGAATACGGTGAGTCTCATTTGTCACAATTAATTATACGTGCATGAATCAATTATAATTATTGTACCAGCAATTACGGGTGGAAAGGTATAATTAAAGACTTTCATTGTCGGCCTCCTGCCGGCGCAATTTAACGCCGCTGAATAAACACGCCTCTGCTCGAGGAAAGTGCGAAAGGAAACGTGCATTCAAACCGTCACTCAAACGAATATGTTAAACGCGTTTCACGCGATTCCCGTGAAACCCGTCGACGGAAACGTTGTACAAATAAAATTGTAACTCCACGCTGGCTCGCGTGGACGCCACAATGTTGTTTTAATGCGAGACACCGCAACGAGTACCGTCTTTCTTGCGAAATCAAAAGAAAAAATAGAATAAGTCAATTCCTCTGTCGACAATATTTCTAAGTTCGAGTTCCAAAGTTTTGGGATTTCTATGTTTTCCATGGAGAAAGATATAAAAATGTTGAGAACGAAAGCCTCCTCGACCGTGGAACATTTGAAATGTAAATCGGAAAAGGCAATGGCGAAACGAGTACCGTTTTCCTCGTGAATTTAAAAGAAAAAATAGAATAAGCATATTTATCTGTTGACATCACTTCTAAGTTTGGATCTTTTGGGATTTCCATGTTTTTCACGTGGAAAGATATAAAAATGTTGAGAACGAAAGCCTCCTCGACCGTGGAACATTTGAAATGTAAATCGGAAAACGCAATGGCGAAACGAGTACCGTTTTTTCTTATGAAATTAAAAGCAAAAATAGAATAAGTATATTTCTCTGTTGACGACATTTCTAAGTGTGGTTTTTAGGGATTTCTATGTTTTTCACGTGGAAAGATATAAAAATGTTGAGAACGAAAGCCTCCTCGACCGTGGAACTTTTGAAATGTAAATCGGAAAAGGCAATGGCGAAACGAGTACCGTTTTTTCTTGTGAGATTAAAAGCAAAAATGGAATAAGTATGTTTCTCTGTTGACGACATTTCTAAGTGTGGATCTTTTGGGATTTCTATGTTTTTCACGTGGAAAGATATAAAAATGTTGAGAACGAAAGCCTCCTCGACCGTGGAACATTTGAAATGTAAATCGGAGAAGGGAATGGCGCAACGACGCGAAAAGCAATTTGCGACCAGTCAATCATCCCGTTCATTCGATCGAATTTACTTGCTCTTCGAAGTTTAACAAACCGTATCCTCCAGTTCGCAAAATCATCCCGCGGAAATCTTCGCGTATCTCTCCAGCCTTATTACTTCTATTGTTCCATTCCTGTCAGGTTCAGTGTAATTTACAAAGAATCTGACATTGAAAAAATATCAATTTTATTATGTACAAAATTTGACCAATTTTCCACGGCAAGTATCTTCAACGTCGAATGTAAAATGGCGCACTTTGATTTCATCGTCAAATTGAGAGGTCAGCCGCGTTGGAACTTCCTTGCTCCAAAATGGCGAATGAAATTAAACCAAAGTCCAAAACGGCAAAATGTATAAACGAGTATGGTGTATCGTTCTCCATTCCGGA
This sequence comes from Cerceris rybyensis, assembly GCA_910591515.1. Lineage (NCBI taxonomy): Eukaryota > Metazoa > Arthropoda > Insecta > Hymenoptera > Crabronidae > Cerceris > Cerceris rybyensis. The sequence goes on along the minus strand of OU342801.1, from coordinate 2,950,890 downwards.
GATATCGGCATTAACGGTTGTTCGGCAAACGTTCAATTACGTGGACGCGCGTCGGTATTATCGCGAAGAAGCCAGAGACCATTTAGAAAGCATTAACTCACGATATCGCTCCATTTCCCCGTAGATTCCGATACTTGCCGTGAATACAGTCGCGAATTTCACACCATCGATTCGTTTGTCCTTTTTTTTACCTATGAAATCTCGAAAATCTTCCACTGCAATTCTGTTAACGTAACGAACGAGATACTCGACGACGAGAAAGTAGACGCGAAGAGAGCAAACGATAAACGGCTTTCAATTAGTTTTAATCCTTCGCACCGTGAGCGTTAATTGAACCGAGTACTTTGCATTTTTATCTTTCCGCTCGAACCGTCCAACGTCATTTCACCGCTCGTCGATGGGAATTTTCTGCCATCGTTGAGCAAAGAAGAGCAAAATTGAAGTGTACATAGAATAATTGTGACATCGAGAAATTAAGAATTTCATTCCCTCCTCTTCGTTTACGAGATTCGATGATGTCGAACAAAGTTTCAAACGAGCTGGAATTTAACGTGATAGCGCAAATGGTTAATGACAAGAAAGGGCGCGTAATATCATCATCGGCGATTCCAGCATCCCGGAGACCCAATTAAACGTCGAGGTTTGATCGTCCGGATCGAAAATCCGATTATCTCCTGGACGAATCGACAGCGAGAGTGATTGATATCTCGAAAATAAGGCGGGAGTAAGTACCTTGCACGGTAAGTAAAACAAGGATAAGCACGAGTAAGCGTTCAACAAGCAAAGTAATCAAAGCTAAAGTGGATCCTGAGCGCGGATCAGCCTGGAGGATCGAGCGTGGAGAATGTGCGGAGCTGAGGAAATACGCTTCGTTCGACTCCAAAAAGAAAACTTTCTCTCTCTTCTTTCCCTTCTTTCTTTCCGTGTCTCCCTCTTTTTTCTTTGTCCGTCTCTCATCTTTGTACCTGTTGTTCTTCACGCTCTCTTCTTTCATCCCGGACATCGGCAGGGATCGACCTTGAGTTTCGATCTAGCCAGGATCTATCCACGTTATATCGAGAGTATCGACGAAAATGAGCTTCGTCAAGTATCGTTACGATCTCGCATTAGCCAGGGATCGAGCGTTTCACGAGTGGCGCGGAAGTCAACGATCCGATTGTTAGCCGCATTAAGAGCTTAACGCTCAAGACGAACCGTGAATTCCTCGCCGGAGGAATTTCTACTTAAGTAGAAAAAGAACGCCCGCGTGCCTACGAATGCCGCCCGAAAATGATCCTCTCTCGATTCTTCGACGTTAAGCGTCGGTCAGTCAACCCTGCAACTTGGAATCGTCCGGTGAAAAACTCTAACGACTGACATGTCGGGTCAAGTGTCTCCGAAACGATCGGTCGGCCGTGTCGAAGCAATTAGAGCAGGAAATGTGAACGGAAGGAAGACAAAAGGGTTGCCTCCACAGTAGCAGGAGCAGAAGAGTTTATATTTTTTAACAAATCAAATTTATCCGACACTCTATGCTCTTCTGAGCAACCGCGTTGACCGCGGACTTTTACTTGGACACTCAATATGTCTGGGGTACCGGCAATCTTAGATTCCTAGTCCTCAAATCAGAATTTCCACCAAAAAAATACCAAACGAAAAAATCTATCCGCTTAAACTTGGATACCCAATATCTCTGGAGCACCGGAAATCTCAGATTCCCACTCCTCAAATCAGAATTTCCATCAGAAAAATACCAAACGAAAAAATTTGTTTACTGAAACTTGGATACCCAATATCTCCGGAGCACCGGAAATCTCAGATTCCCAGTCCTCAAATCAGAATTTCCACCAGAAAAATGCCAAACGAAAATATCCATCCGCTTAAACTTGAATACCCAATATTTCCGGGGCACCGGAAATCTCGGATTCACAGTCCTCAAATCAGAATTTCCACGAGAAAAATACCAAACGAAAAAATCTGTCCACTTCAACTTGGACACCCAACATGTCCGGGGCCCCAGAAATCTCAGCTTCCCAATCCCCAAATGCGAATTTCCGCCAGAAAAATATCAAAGAAACAAATCTCCCCTCTCACCAAGCAATCAACGAAGCAACATACCTCATAGTCAACGCGGAAGCAGAAAAATCCTCAAACTCAACCCCCTCACCTTCTAGTGGCGCCCATGAGTCGCGCAAACCGGAAGCTGCCCTTGGCGCGTTCTCCACGGAAGTTCATCGCGCCAGGACGATAAGACTCAAAGATCTTAATGCTCAAAAACGAGCGTCGAACGAAAGAAGGAAAGTGTGCCGTCTGTCCTGGCACGTATTACCTTTTCTATCTTCAGAGGGGGGCATAGTTCTTGGTCGTCGGGCACCAACGCCGAAGAACTCGAGGCGAGCTCCAACGGCGCGCGTTGCCCCATAGTGGGGGCAGCAACATAAGTACCAGACGGCCTTAAGAAAAGCCTTCATTCTGATAGCAGATCGCGGATCCACGGAGTCGGTAAACTCATACGACTTTCCGCGAGATCGTCGAGTGTCAAAAGGACCACGGGGACCGGAAGAACATCGAGTCCTAAGGGCTGATCGTGAGAGCTAGAAAGAAAAACCTCTCGAATTCGTTGAACGCGGTGGATAAAGCTCGTCGGTGCTTCACGTGCTACTGAAGGGTTTAAGGGAGGAAGATTGAGTTCCAAGAGGAAAGAGGGAAGTGCACATTTCAAGGGGAGAGAAAGATTCGAAGGAACGTCGAAGGAAGATCTCCGTGGATCCTTGCAGCCGGTGCCGTGAATCAACGAGAGGTGGGTAAAGAGAACGAGTAAACTTCACGCGACTGTAATTACCCTGGGGTCTGGGGAACGATTGCGTAAATACGTAGTCACCGAGAGGAATCGAAGTGTCCGTTTACGTAAGTCGAAGGCCGAGGAGGATTTCCTCTTTGAAATCTTCAAATAGGGTATAGAAAAGATACCTATGGTACATGGTACATGAAATTTGAAAGAAATCTCGAGGGGTTGCATCCATTGAAAATCTCGCGAACTCGAAATCTTCGGGGGGTATCGTTAAGTTTAAATAAAGAACGGTAGCGTTGGAAGGATTCCGTAAACGTGAGAACGATTATACGGTTAATTTATGTGTAACTGTAACCCCGCGTATCTTCTTTATCGCGCAAGTTCGGAGAGGCATTGTTCCCTCGTGGAGAACCACGGATGAAATTCGGGCCAGGTTCCGTTGCTCTTGAAAATTAGGACTCGAAAGTTTGCCATGATCTTTATCGTAATTAGGATTACCCGATGGATAATTGGAATCGATTCGTAATGAGGATAAACTACCTACGATTTCTGCGTGCTCGTGACGAAAATGGAATAATGACGCGAACGATCGCTCAATCGACACGGGAAGATCTCGCACGATGATCATTTCCTGCTCGACGTTCAAAGGTATTCGACTAGATCCGCGTTAGAGGTGGAGAAGAGAAGACAAAAGAAAGAGAGAGAAAGGACAATAGGTATATGAAAAATGAAAACTCGCTCGCGCCGTAATTTTACCACGATCCTTATCCATTCCGTTAAAATTTCCGTGATAATCGGAAGTTAATGCGCCGTTCGCACAATACGATATGCATTCCCGAGTTGCCGGATGATATATACGGTTCCTCATCGAGTGGACGTTATCGCGAAACGGTAATTCCCAGAGCAACTTCCTCAACTTGCCGCCAAGTTACCGCGAGTTAGTTATCCGACTTCTTGTAAAACAAGAAGAGAAAATAAGAAGAGGACAGTATAGGGTGAATCTTTCGAGTGGTTTGACCGAGGCCTTACATCGTTTCGCTTCCTCGCACGATGCTTATTCAGGAAGCGATCGCCTGTTTATTTTGTAAAACCCTCATCGACGAGATTGTCGCATTAAGAACCATGGAGACCGGATTACCGTGATTCAATCGCCAAACGAACATCGCCTGCAAAACCGGTGTCACGTAAATGACGGTAAACAAAGAAGAACTATAGGCTCTTGCATAATCATAGGGATTATCGAACCGAGCGATAATTGAATTCCAACGAGAAACGTATCGAACGGTCTTCCTCTCCGGTTCGTCGGCATGGAACGAATGGAATCCCTTCTTCCAGTGCCTTCCTCTTAATTACGGATGAACGATGAAATTTCGGCTAGCGAGGAAAAGGAATTTTAAGCCGTGGCTTTATTATCGTCCCTTCTCACGAAACGTAACGTTACGTGCTCTTAGAATCGGTAGATCGACGGATTAACCGTACGGTTTTGGCCCTCTACGATAACTCGAGGTGTGAATAAGTATTAATTAATTATCGTACGCGTTAAACCGTATCGGTCGAGTGCCTTTCTTCGAGTCAAATTATATCTTGAATTTATCGAGCCGCAAAGTTTCCATGGGTTAAAAAGGTCGAGCTTCAACGAGGAGTAAAGTTGTCATGAGTTTCCGGTTAGAGGTGTGACTCAATTTTCTCTGAGATCGAATCGTTTTGCACGTAAATTTCTTTGTGGAAAAATTGTGGGCTGTTGGTCGAACAAACGTGAGATAACATTTTTGTCCTGGAAACCCAGTAAACTCTATCCCGTAGAGATCGTATCTACGTTTATCCATTTCAAAAGGTGGAATTTCGTGGACGATGTGAAGACGAAGATAAGACTCGAGTAACAGTTCTAAAATCGTAGTATACGTATGATCCTGTGCTGCAAGTTACTTCGCAACTGGATAACTGTCCTGTCGTCGTTCGTGCAGACGAAATCGTAGATTTCAACGGCGCCACGTTTCGGTGGCATTTTATTGTTGCTAACTATTCCAAGTTTAAGTGTTAGAATCAGTTACGGAGCTACTGATCGAATGAACTCTAAGCTACCGAAGTTGTATATTAACACTAGAACTACCAAACCAGTCAAAATGACTGGTACAGAATTTTTTCAATAAATTCTCCAAGTTTATATAAGAGTCATAGAATAAATATTCTACGTCTATACCAATAAACATAAATCACCCAGTCGATCAAATTTTCCGCCGCTTGATTCCCCCTTTTTCAAAGTACTTATTTAATTTTTTAAAATATGTTCGATTAGACGCCGGTAGTTCTAGTGTTAAATGCGGCATAGACACTTACTTCTATATAGCAAAAAGTCTAGCAAAACTTTAAATATATTTTGTAGAGATAACAGAAGATCTGCAAATATTATCTGTTGGCGATTAAGTTTCTTCATGGCTATTTTTTTATATTCTAGTATTTGCAACAGTTATAACTGGCTCTTATGGTGATTGATTTGAGTAGAGATTGAATTTTATTGGACTGGGAATGATTTTTGATGGAACATAGCTATAGTGGATGATAATTTAAGAATTATCTTCAAGAGGTGATGTGGAATTTGAAACTTCAATTCTTTGCATCAACATTGGAGCCTTCAGCTGCCACCATAGCCAGCTAGGCCGAATTTCCAGCACCATAGCCTTTTGCTCGATCATTTGATAATCTCGTCATAATTCTCAATATATTTCTTCCATTTCCTGCAAATGCTTAATGGATTCGAGTAATTTCTTGATTCGATTTGTCCTGCCTATTAAGGACATTGCAAGGACGTTTCTAAACGTATCTCCGAGGTCTACCCGTTGCTCCTTTTTTCCCATTGGACATTTCCCAGTCTAAAATTAGCTTGGAATTAGCAGAGACCAGTCTCATAGAATTATAAAATCGCGTAACTGCAAAATCGAGGCGATTCCCTGTGCGATAATCCGACGATGTGGAAGCTCGTAAAAGAAGTCGTCGAAATGGGCCATAGTTCTGATTAAGGACGAAAATGCATCGATAAAATCAAACGAGATCATGGAAACGATTCAGTAACGAGAAATACGGAAAACCGGACGAATGAAAGTCATTAAACCGATGATATTGATATCTCGATCTCTTCTGACTCCATTCACGTTCATTAATGTTCATTAACGCGAGGGAACCGGTAAATCGTAACGTTTGTAAAAAAAAAAGAAACTATTAATTCCCATGGATGCGGGTAACTGTTGCACGCGATAGTGTACAAGGTATTTTATCATGAGCTAATCTCGAGGGAGGATTCGCCATGAGGTTTCCCTAATCCTGTCGTTTTCAAGAGGATTAATAATCCAACATCGAACGACCACAATTTCTTCTATTTACTGTTGAATTCACGCCAAGATTTTGTCGTAACTTTTCCTAAACTTGCAAATACCTTTCGAATTTCTATCTTCCGAGAAGATTTTCTCTATTTTGTCTATTTGCTTCGAATCGTTGAAATGATCGTATTCTTCCTCTTTGGCGATTTCCCTGCTAACTTTCTCGACTGCGAGGGAATCAGATATCAACGAATGCATCCTGGATGCAGCGAGCGAGACCGGTGCAACGAGGTGGTCTGAGAAGCGTTGATTATCTCGTAGTTAGTGGCGCTTATAATCTATCAGCTAATTGAAATGTACGAGATGAGACTAAAGCTATCGATGTCCTGGCGAGGAGCCAGTCGATTCGCCACATTTTCTACCACCCTTCGTGTAAATGCTCATCGGGATGGAAATTAACTTTGCAACTAGTTTTTACAGTTTCATAAGTGCACCGGTAGGAATTGAGAGGTGTCGACTTTGAAATTCCATCGACCGTGGAATTTCAATTCGTGCTGTGTAACGGTGTCGTTTGCGCGCGAGTGCAGGACGATTAGCGACTAATTTAAACTCTGATCTCGCCTCATCCGCGATTTTCAGACGAAATTCAAACATATCGATGGTCACTGTCGATGTTCGATCGACTTTCGAGCAGGGGACGAGATTTGGATCGAGAAAGAAGGGATTGTTGATGGACTTTCGAGTCGTTCGCACGTAAATTCGAACAGTTTCTACTTGTTGGCTTTCTTTCACGTGGATCATTTTCCTCTGCGATTTCAATTATACGTGATATTTGAGAATTTTATCGAGACTTTGTCGAGTGGATAGGAAATTAATTACAGAGAAGAGATAGATAAAGTATACGTATCCACTGAATTTCGAATTTGAAAAGTATTGTGAAGAAAACGATGAATCGTTGCGGAGAGAAAATCGAGAAGATCTATCGAGATATAACGACAATTCGTTTACCTGCGATTTCAATTATACTTGACATTCGTGAATTTTATCAAGCCTCTCTTAAGCGGATAGGAAATTAATTACAAAGATGAGGTAGATAAAGTATACGTGAACATTGAATAGCAAACAAGTATTTGAAAAATATTCCGAAGAAAACGATGAATCGTTGCGGAGAGAAAATCGAGAAGATCTATCGAGACATGGCGACAATCCTTTTTCAAGTTGCTCGATCGTGGCGAAAGGATCAATGGAAAGGAGCCCGTATGGTTTCATCGTGATGTCTCAATTTACGTCCCGCCAGAAAGTCGGACAATCGGAGAAAGAAAAAACAAATCGGAGGAATGATTAATGATCGATCTTCGATATGAATACTCGATGAAACTTGCGCGACAGAGCTCTCGCACGTATTCCAAATTGAATGTTGATCCAAGAGGTACAATCGGAAGAGAGGAAGTCGATGAAGAAAGACCAAGAAAAAAGGAGGGCTCTCGTTAAATTGTCGATCAAGTATTGCATCGTTCCTCGGAACCATACGCGCGGTTTCTCGGAGGGGATCTTTATCACCGCTACTAATTGGTATTCCGATACAGCGAGTCGTCGCGAACGTTATTCGTGCAGCGAGTGTGGCATGGGAAAATCGCGAAGAATTTGTCTGCTCGACTAGCCAATTGACACCCTCGCGGCATGTACGATCGACTCTGTATAATATCTCGCCAATGCGTGCCATATTTTTTTTTTACTTTAAATATCTCCACCTATCGTGTCGCTAACATAGACCTTTTTTTAATCCACGAATTTCAGCGCGCGTAGCGAATATGTTGTTCAACTGGAATATTACTTTCCATTTGGCCATTTGCGAGAACTAAACTAGGCTATAATTATAATATATCCATTACTAAAGTCGTTTAATCTCGTTGGTATAATATCTCGCCATTGCGTGTCATTTCTTTTTACTTTGAGAACTTCCAACTACGGTGTCGCGAATAAGGTACATGAAATTCTTGCGTTTCATCGTGAGCCCCGAATATGTTGCTTATTTGGAGCGTTACTTTCCATTTGATCATTTAATAGAATTAAACTAGGCTACAATTCTATCCATTTGTGGAATAGTTTAATCTCGTTGGTATAATATCTCGCCAATGCGTGTCATTTCTTGTTACTTTGAGAACTTCCAGCTACGGTGTCGCGAATAAGGTACATGAAATTCTTGCGTTTCTTCGTGAGCAGCGAATGTATTATTGATTTGGAGCATTACTTTCCATTTGATCATTTGTTAGAATTAAACTAGGCTATAATTCTATCCATTCGTGGAATTGTTTAATCTCGTTGGTATAATATCTCGTCAATGCGTGTCATTTCTTTTTACTTTGAGAACTTCCAGCTACGGTGTCGCGAATAAGGTACATGAAATTCTTGCGTTTCTTCGTGAGCAGCGAATGTGTTGCTTATTTGGAGTATTACTTTCCATTTGATCATTTGTTAGAATTAAACTAGGCTATAATTCTACCCATTGGTAGAATCGTTTAATCTCGTTTGATCGTTCGGACAAAAATACGGGTATCCTCCGTGACTTGAATTCGCAAAAACGAATCGGCCGGAGGAGAGAATAGGACGCGCGCGTGTCAGAGAGAACCCTGTTAACCCGTTTCCGAAAAAAAACATTGTTCCGCTTTCGTGAACGCGTTGCGCGCACGAAATTCTCAAAGATTCGAAAGCGATCCGCGCTTCCGCGATGTCCTCCGTTTATTCGTCGAATAATGCAGACGAAGAGGGAGCAAAAGCTCATTTCTATTTGTGGAAACGATCGTTCGTGATGCGTTTTCGCAATGCTCGAGTGCCGGCTGATTTTCGCACGCCGACGACCTGATAACGTATCCGACCGGTTTCGGATTTCACTTCCGACCGTTTGCGAATACAAATCGTGCCACCCTCGCAACGAGAAGGAAGGAGGATATCTGAGAAGATCGGAGAGAGAATACACTTTGCAAATTAATCAAGGGACACGGATGAAAGTGGAGAAATTTGAAGATATCGTTAAATCGCTTACTATTCTGCGAAAAAGCAAGATGTGGAAATTTATTAGTTTATCAGGAGATAAGTGAATGCCTCTGGATGTCCTTTGATGTTCGCTGAAAGTAAAAACGAGAGAATCGGTGGAACCAAGGTAATTGCACGTTTAAGGCGACACTCGTTCATGGTATTTGGGTTAATCGCTTTCCGCATAATCTATGGCTCTACCGTTGCGTGTACAGGAGCGATGCAACTGTTTGAAAAAATATCCTCGCTGATTGTATTAACGCAAACTTTAACGGTACGCTGGGAAGAGATTCCAGCGAAAATCAAAAGGTTTCGATTCGATTTTGCGCGTCGAATTAATGCACGCACGAATCTATCGTTCACGATTAGTCAACCAACCACGGCGATACGTATTGTTTCTTACCGGAGTCTTTACTTTCCGTGAAATCGACTTAATCGCCTCGTTGAGCACGTCGTTCCTTCGTAATTCGCTATCACGACCTCTTTTTGGCCCGTGCTAATTTCTGCGTACCTGATTTCATCTCAATTTGCATCGATAATTGTGCCCGTTCAATTATCGCGGCTTTGACAGCCAATCATAACACTTGCCTTGTAATACAGGAAACTGATTACACTAAATACTTTAAAAAATTGAAAGAAATTTGCAAAAAAATTCAATCGAAGCAAAAACGTAAATTTCCGTGATCATTGACCTTGATATTCGAACAAGTGAGACAGATGGGACACATTCGAGCGATCGGACTTGGAAAACACAATTAACCAGCCGAGAGAAACGACAGAGGAGGTCGCTTTCAATTACGTAATCAATGTCTCAGGTTCTTTAGAGTCCTTGCTTCCTCGACTCTAGCATTATCGTCGAACAATCGTCCGTTTCGTGTCACGAACTCGAGCGCAAAAACCAACAAACCCAATCGTTCCTCCAGCAAACGTTTCAACGAGGACTAAATCCTCTCACGATGGTTCGTCAAAGATGTTCAAACGTTTCTTTCAAGATTGTTCGTCTACGAGAACAATTGATTCCGCTCCGTCGGCTTGTCGAATCGCAAATAGAATCTTTTCCCAGAAATCTCAACAAATACGTCGAAATCATTGCGTTACGATTACACGTTTCTTCTAGAAGACGATTTCAGTAACGGAGTATTTTTTGCAATTGAATTACTGAAACGACGACCTGTTAGATTCCTAGGAGGACAATGGCGTACAGTTAGATACTCGTACAATTGGCCCGTCGAACTTTGAAAAACGTCAAGTCTCATGGTGTGCGCAATAACGACGAAGGGAACCGTCGTTTTGCACGGAATGCCTTGACTCGCATGATTGCGATCTCGAGAGGAGCACCTGCAAAACCGACCCGACCTTCGTGACTGCCGGTGCAATTATGAGAAAGTCTTGCAAACTGGCTCGTTAGAGGAGCCACGTGCGACCTTCGTCGGCACTCGAATCGTTGCTACTTAATTTACCACTTTCCTAGATCGCCAATTCTCAATCTCTACGATACGTAACTCCGACAAAAGCGTAGGACTCTTCGAACATCGAAGATCGAGACGATTACTCTTCAACGAGATATCATTAATCGAGCGTAAAATGTAACCCAATGGCCGGCAACATCGTCGAACGTAATGGTGGTGAGTTTGCGTAATTTTTTTTTTGCCGTTTGTCTCGGTCTTTTTGCTCAGCTTCGGTGAATTCTTTGCGTGTAAACGATACGCGAATATTCACGGTATGCCGGACGAGAATCAGTGGCGTAAAATTGAGTCATTAGAGATGCACGAGCGAACGGGGACGAGAAAACTTCAAGCACAATGTACATTTTTCCCGTCCGCCGTTTAAACGGCAAGCGAACCTCGATACCGATCTTGGAAGTAGATAGATTAATTACCGAACCGTCTAGCGTGTACGGCTGTAACGCGTTTTACATTGGATCATTTGTGCGGTAAATACGTAATAGCAGGTGGGCTTTGAAAATCCCCAGGACTATCCACGTGCCAATAAAAGCAGGAAAAAGCTACGAGGTAATTACCAATGGAATTGGACGAGAGAGAAAGATGAAAGAGGGCGGTAGATAGAAATGAAGCAACCGTTTGGTGCAGCGTAACGCAATTTCATGGATTCCATTGAAACACCGTTAAAACAGAAATATCGTTTCGCGTCCAAGTGGCAACGCGAGGCTGTCCGAGCATACAACGGCGGTTTTCACGTTCATTTCGTTCGGTAATGAGCCCCGAGTCACGTAGCAAGTGTCAGGAATGAGGGAGACCGGTCTACTGTGCGGTTTTCACCGGACGCGTGTACACCTTCTTCCTTCTCCTCCATCAAAATCCAGTAGAGGGGAAAAAATGGCCCCGTTTCCGCTTCGTGGAGTATAGGTACGATTAACATGCAATTATTCGGGTCAACAATACGATCGAACATTTACCGTGATTGCTCCGCGCGATTTAAAGCCGCGGCCTTCCGTCGATTCGCTCGAATCGAGTCTCATCGGTGAAACCACCGAAGGAAACGTGATAGAAAGTACTATCGATCGACAGCCATTAATTGCGCAATTGGATTAATAAGCCGACCACCGAAGACGGGACCGCAGACAGCGATCGATCAAGCGAACGAAGATGCTCCATTTGGATGATCTACTCTGAAAAGATCTATCCAATCTTCTCTCACCAAACGCGTCTTTATTCCTTGCCCGAGTAAATCAACGACCGCGAGAAAACAACAGTCTCGAATAGAGCGCTGAAATTAATGGCGCGTCATACATCCTCCGCCGAGTCTCGACCGGCGAACTTTCTTAAAATCTCCGGCAATACGAGACGGAACGACTTGAAAGTACAATCGGGTAAAACTAGAAGCTCTCTAGAAACATAGTACAATAGTAACGGAAGAATACTCGACGCGGTGACACGTGACGAAGGTGCGAACTGAGTAAGTCCCTTTCCCACAAGTCGCCTCCTCCCTCGCCGCGACCGTGGGCTCACGCAATTTTTGCCTCGCCTTTCTCGTCACGGGGGACTCGAGCGCATTGTATCTCGCCCCCTGACAAAGCCCAAGATCAGGGAAGACACGAGCATAAACATACGCAAGTACAGAACGTACGTACCGGCGTTTTCTTTCGGCAAAGTAACGGTGTATTCTCGCGTTCCATGAGGCCGGACGGCGTCCAAAAACGAGCAAGAAAACCGGAGCAGACGAGCGAGGAACGAAGACGATGCGATGGAGGCGGCTTGAGAAGGATGAACGGGTTTGGGGGAGGGAGGGAGGGATATACATTCAGGCGAATCCGACAGAGACGTCAAAGCGCGACAAGCAACATTTCGTAATTTGACTTATCGTGCGCACTGATCTACGAGGATTCTCGGCATGCTCGGCAAGATCGAGGCTGTCTTTGTGGGAAGAGATGCGCACATGGGGATACTTCTTTGATGAGTACCGACGGAGGAGGATCCTTCGAGTCAAGGAAGATCAAGGAGGAAGGATGAAAGAGTCTCGAGGAGACGGGTTCGAACGTTCCTGTCGGGACTTTCGCCGACGTTGGAATCGATTTCGATAAAGTGACGAGAGTCAAGCAAGAACGATTCGAGATCGATGTGACTGATAAGAGAATCGAAATCTCAGACGTTTCGATTGGAAGAATTGCAATTGAATGGGACGTTACTGGCGTCGATGAAATATTTAACAAGTATTCTAGTGAACGTGGAGGGAATATTTGAAAAAAATGAGTCTCTCTACCAACGGAGGAGCAACGAGGTATTCGATTTCCAGTGGCGGATAACGCAGGTATCTGCGAGATTCTACCTTGCTTCCTGGTGTAAACGTAGATCGTTCACTTTACTGTCAGAAGTTAGCGAATCGCGCAAAAACTTTGGCGGGGCTAATAAACGAGCTACGCTCAATTCGTTCAACGAGCAATTACGGCTCGTTCGACAACGATCGCATCTCTGATCTTGGACTATCGATCTTGCGTATTATCGCATTATCGATCTTGCACGGTGGAATGCAAAGTACGCAAAGTAGACGTTAAGTAGGCAGTAATTTATGTTGAAGCCGAGATACTTCCAGTCCATTCCTTTGAAGCTTAAGTAAAAATCATCGACGTGTTTTGCAAATGCCGTTGCAATTTCATGATCATTCCTGATATGAGAACTGAGAGGAAGGAAAGCAAAAGAACACGATAAATCGTAATTAACAAATATGCCTTGAGTATCTTCCCTTATGAAATCAATTATTACGAAATTCTCTCCTTCCTCGTCCGACACAGTTAGAAAATCCTTCCGCTCTTCGGCCTTCTGCAAGGTCCTCTCAGAAGAGAGGTCTTTCCTTCTCTTCCTCTCGCTCTTTCTCTCCGACGAGGACTCGCCTGTAGGAATGCGTGACTCGACGATTTTATAACCCGCTTTCAATTACCGTCCGTGCTGCTCTTGTTTTCTCTCCTTCGCGCCGCTGTTCCAGCAGAAAACGAAGAAAAAGGGGAGGAAGAAGAAGAAAAGGTGGTCGCCGTGCACAAGAGCCGGACGTGGGCAGTCTAAACGCGCCGGCAGAGTTTGTCCCGGCGACTTTTTTTTCTTCCTACTCGTTTCTTCCCATCTTTTTCTCTCTTTTTCTCCGAATACTGACAGAGTCGCGTGATTTATTCGACGTCGACCACGAAGAATAGCCGAAGAACTTCGCGAGGATCAGCGGCACAGTCGGACGATAGTCACCATTTGTCCTTAAGGACATTCATCCTTTTAGTCGACGATGGGTCAACACGAAAACATTCTCGGAAGAAAGACATCCAACTGTGACCCTTGACAAAACCTCTAAAGCAAATGATATCAAAGTCACCTTAATTCAATCTCTCTCTTTCAGGTACAATGATAACCTCGGTGGCCCTGCTGGCCTCCATCCTCGTATCCGCGACAGCAGCACCTTTCCAAGACAACCTCGATAATCGATTACTCCGGCAAAACGAGGAGGCACCTCCAGTTTCTACGGAAACCGAGATCGTTGCTACGAACGACGAGACTAGACTCGCGAGACGTCAGACGGAGAGAATCGCCGTCGAGGATCCTTCCACCTCGACGACCTCCACGTCCGAACAATCGAGGGGCAAGTCGAACTCTTCGGAAAGTGGAGAAAAGCCGATTAAGAGAGGTCGCAAGCACAAGGCCATTTTTGTCGATTACCCGTTCGTTCCGCAAGTTCAATTCCCTGGCTTGGTCCCCTATGACCTCGAGTACGACTACGACCCGAACGTCGAGCAGAGGACACCAGGTGGAACCAAGAGGTACCAGGAAAGCAACATTTTCTACATTCGACTGCCACCCACGCCCTACATGTTCGTGCCAGGACTTGGGTACATCTCTCAACCGCCGACCTACTCGACAAGCAGCCTCAGGCCCCAAATTCCATACGCGAGACCTGGCAGGCCGAAACCAGTCTATCAACAGCCTGGTAATCCGTTCATCAATTTACCCATAGATTTCGTGAGCAACGGCAAACCAACGGCGGTCTATCAGTGGCAAAAGAAGCCCAGCAAGAAGCCAACCGACAGTCCCATCACGAATCTGGACAGTCTCTCTGCGGATTTCGTCAGCAACGGCAAACCAACGACGATTTATCAATGGCAGACGAATTTAAAGCCGGCTAAGAGGCCCGACGATTTGGTCAACAACCTCGACAAGGGTCCTTACGTCTTCAACGGTAAACCGGCGAGCTTCTTCTTGCTGAAGTCGGATGGCACGACCAGCCAGCATCGACCGATTCGATACACCGAGAAGAACGATTCCTTTTACAGAGGAAATCGCGATTCTCCACGATTACGTTAATGAATTACCCTCGCACCGAGAGTTTTTGGACCTCGCGATAACGTTTGATAGAGAGATAGGACTTGCGTGATTCAAAGGACCCGCGGTGTCCATATCGATCTTTCTGCTCGATATTTTGCGGTCGACAATCATGTGGTCCTCGCAGAGGATTATTACGTTAAAGAATCATAGTCAGCCTGAGAATTTTGGATCCAAGCGATAACGTTCGATAGAGAGGTGCGACTAGCGCGATTCAAAGGATCCGCGGTGTCCATATCGATATTTTGCAGTCGACAATCACGCGGTCCTCGCAGAGGATTATTAAGTTAAAGAAGTATTGTCAGGTTGAGAATTTTGGGTCCAAGCATTAACGTACGATAGAGAGGTACGACTAGCGCGATTCAAAGGACCCGCGTTCTCCATATCGACCTTTCTGCTCGATATTTTGCAGTCGACAATCACGCATCTTCTTGCGAACGATTATTACCTTAAAGAATCAGAGTCAGGCTGATAATTTTGGATCCACGCGATAATGTTCAATAGAGAGGTACGATTAGCGCGATTCAAAGGACCCCCCGGTGTCCATAGAATCGATTTGTCGCGCTCGATATTTTGCACTCGATAATCGCGCGCTCATCTTTCAAACGGAGCCTCGAGCTGGGGACGAGATAGTGGAGGGAAATTTCTCAAGATCGTAATTCGCGAAGCAGCCTGTTATTTATGAGCTCGATATGGATGCCAAGATCGTCCGAGCAGCGATTCCTGTCGCGACTATAACCACGCGAGAATACGGGCTATTACCTGGACGATTACCGTCGATCTGAGAACGGGAGGAGCGCAGGAAAGCTACGACGTGCCGATGGAAAACATCATTAACATAATTAACAGACTTCTTCGAGGTGGACGCGTTATCCCTCGAATCGCACAGGGTAAAAGTCCGTGGACGATCTGTCGGAGCAAAAATGTACGAGCTGGTGATTCGACGTGTAAAATTTGCCGGGAAACTTGTACACGCCGTGGATCGTTTATTTATTTGAGCGAAAAGAACGAGCAGCGGCTCTAGGTCCTAGAGAATTTGCTCAAGCGTCTCGGTGAGATGCGATCTCGTTATTGGAAAATATTTAAACGACGTCGAGCAGACTGCAAAGTCGTTACGCGCGTGACTCGATTTTTCGCGTATCGTCTAAACCAGGGTTCGGCAATCGTTTTTTTTAGTAACGATCCATCTTTTTGTAACTTTATCTTGTACATTTGTATCTCTCATCTCGTGAATTTACAACGAGATGTGAACAACCGGATAGCTAAGTGTTATGTTGTAAATACTAACTTGTGCGTTGACTTGAAATTATTTAACACTAGAACTACCCACGTTAAATCTATTATATTTTAATTAAATTAGAGCTTTGAAAAATGAGGAATCAACGTAGATTATCTGCTCTACTTATGGCTCTCCTCTAGACTTCGACAATATTTGAAAAAAATTGAGCATCAGTCACTTTGACTTGTTTGGTAGTTCTAGTGTTAAACTTCTTGGACACAAGATTCCAAGGGAGAAAATAGGAACTTTTGTTAATTTTCCATGTCATCGTGAGTCAAAGAGTAGCTCCAAAAAATTTCATTATTCTATTTGGGACGAAGGGGTAAGGATCTTAAATGAAGGAGCCGCGGATCGTCGATCCCTGGTCTAAACGTACACGTATATAGATATATATATTTATTTGCTCATAGTCATATTTATACTTCCCTGGAATAATCGTTGAGGGTCTCTGAGACGAATCCTGTAAATAGCGGAGAAATACACGAAAACGTGAACATCGAAGAGCCACCTTTTTTCCCTCAAGCAAACCCCCTATCTTCCCGGCTTTCCGGAATCCATTCCAACGGAGATATACGCCGGGGACGAAACCACGTTTCATGTACATACACACGTTTTCCTTCCTCTCTATGCTAAAGCAAATATTGACTCGGGACGTAAGTCTGCTCGAGATTATATCCTGTCTGGTTTCGAGCGTGCCTAGCCGTCTAAGCTTACCGTCGAAAGAGATCGAATCCGAAGATCTGGCTAATGCCTTTCAGCGCCTCGAAAAACCTGTTTAAACTAGGTCTTCCAGTTTAAACGGAAGATTCGTGCGAAGATTCATGCAAGATGTCCATTAAATTTCATTCTTACCAAGCGAAACATGGACTCAGAGGGCGTATTATCGTGTTTTATTTTCATTCTTAGAAATACCGCTTTTACTTTCTCCCGCGAGTTCATTTTGAATTTCCGATCATCGAGAGTTATCGAAGATGATCACGAGCGAGAAGTTTCGCAGAAAGGAGAGGCGTTACGACATGCAGAGGAGCAGTCTCTCTTGTCATTTCGAAGTTACACGGTCAATTACCGAAAAATGCGATGCCCGAGGCGAACGAGGCGGCGTTTCTCGCTGATATTATCGCAAATGCGCTGTAACGGGTTAAGAGCGGTTCTCATTCACGCTCTCCACATAATACTCTCTTTATTCGATGGATAGCATCAAAGTGTACTCCCTTTTTGTGCCTCGGTATCTTGGACTTGAGGCGGCGGCTGTTTACAAATTACTATAAATATTTTATTTACTACACTGAATGCCATGGGCTCCATACAATTGAGCTCTGTTCTATAACATGTATATATAATATATATTTATATATAAGAATATAAAAAATGCTTGCTGATCTCGCGCTCCGCAATTTAGTAGTAAAAAAGAAGGCGGCGAAAATGCTTGCGCGATTGTAGGGGTAAAAAGGCATGTACATCCTGGGAGAAAGTCGTATTGTCCAGTCTTTCTCGACGACGTTACACGCGATATCATCGATTCAATCTTTGCACGCTACTTTGCGAAATCCATAGCGTACACGAATGACAATCGCGATTCGCGTGAAACGGCAACATCGACGCGCAGATAGAAAAAGTATTTGTATCGAACTTAGAAAAATATATTGTACAAGTCGAAGATAACGAGGGAAAGCGATCGTCGATGCTCGGTCCAGGAAAGGAAGGAGCACCAAGGTACGTTTCCCTCGTGCAAGCCGAACCGAGCTCGATAAGTGCTCGGTTCGACCCTTTTGCCAAGTTGTCTTAACATCTATCCTAATTTAAGTTCCTCCATCAATGAAAAGCTTCGTCGTTCTAGTTCTAATCGCCTATCAACTGTAACACAAGTGGAACGGCTTGCAGGACACGCGTAACCTCGATTAAGGACGACTAAACCGTGAAAGATAGTAGTCTCTGTCTTTCTTCTCTCTCCCTCTCTCATTTTTCTTTCGTTCTTTTTTTTTCTCTTACTCACACTCTCTCTCTCTCAATCTCTCGCTCTCAATTTCACACTCTCGGAATCTCATCGCGCCGTTTCAATCGACGGGCCCATGATCCTTCGCGATCTAGGCGCGTAGTTTCGCAACTACTTAGTCCAACGAGCTCGCAGATCGAGCTCGAGACGTAACGTAATTGCACGCACACGATTTCACGCAGAGATTCGATGATTAAGGCAGCAAGGGATGATAGTAGACAGGTTTGCGGCTCTTTTCCATCACGTAGAAAGCTTTCGGTTTCCCGTTACCAGGGAAGTTCTTGTGGATGCTCGTGGAACCAGCCTTGCCGGAAATCGGGGCGTAGTAAGACATGGCTGCCTTCTTCCGGTGTTTCTTGACCTTTGCCACGTTGTTCCTCGAGCCGTGAAGCTCGTTGGTCAAATGAATCCTGTGAATACCTGAATCATCGAGCCTGTAAGTCTTATTGGCTAATCCAGTTCCAGTTTTCTTCGATTCCAATTTCCCATCTTCGTTCTCCGGATAACTTAGTCTCTTGTCATTGTTTCGAACGTGTTTCGAGGATGATTTTTGTCGAAGGAGAAGTCTCCCATCGTTTCCGTAATGTCTCTTTCCATCCTGTCCATCGTGAGCATTCTTGTTATTTACCATGGAATGACTCTTCTCGATAAATGTTTTTGAAGATGACGAACTCTGATGTTTCTTCGCCTCCTCGAGTTTCTTCTTCGCCTGGTCAATTCGTAGTTGAGCCTGTAGCCTCTTCTTCTCCGTGATCTTCTTCACGACCGGGAGATTCCAGTGATAAATCTTCGCTGGTTTTCCATTCCCCTGAAAGCCAACCGGGAAGCTAGGTCCGGTCTTGGTTACCTTCTCGTCCTTCGCGGATTTGTGCGGTTTCGTGATTGTATAATACGGTGGACTCGCCGGAAGCTTGACGATGTAAACGTGACTATCGCGATGACCGTGACGACGACTGTAAGGCTGATGAATCCTCGTCTGCGAGCTCAATCCAGGAGGCTCGGGGCCTGCAAGACGTTTCTTATGATGTCCATCAGGAATCTGAAGAGGCGCTAAACCAAGACGATTCAAAATCGCTGCATTGCTCGTATGTACAGTCTCGAAATTCGATGCAACCTCTTCAGGATTGGTTGCTGAGACGTCGATGATTAATATCAGCAAGGTGCATCCGATCAGAGACCATCTAAAAAATCACAAAGTTCCAATAATCCTCATCGATACCACGGCACGAGCCGTTGAATCATCAAATTTCCAAGGGTTCCATCAAAGATCGTCAAAGGTGAAGATACTAACTGGTACCAATTGATACATCTTCAAAAGACTCTCTTGTAAGTTCATCCCCATGGGTAAAAACGATCCATCACGTCTGCCAAGAACGATCCAAAAGGACAAGTTTCAACCATGACCTCGTCTACCCGTCAAGAAGATTCTCCGACGTGAGGAACGAGAAGGAAGTTTAACCCTCCGGCTGGAGAATCGTAAACTTCAATTGGACAACGGGGAGGGAAGAGAGATGTCGAGGGATGAGAAACGGTGGAAAAATTTCATTGAGCGTAAAAGCGACGACTCTGGCAACGAGACGTCTCGAAAGTTTACGAGGGAACGAGCAAAAACACAGTTGCAACGTGTGCTCCAACGTTTCTTCGTTGGAGTGTACGCAAGTGCAACGTGCAGCATGCACCGCGTGCGAGCGCGACGTAACAACGTTCTCATAGTCGCAACGTGAACGAGAGGGGGTCTCTGCTTATCTTGTCGGTAGCCAATGTGGATGATAAATCATCTTTTACTCTTAATTGCTCGTTACACTCTGACTAATTCTCGTTAATTATTCCATCCTCTTTTTGTTACAACTTTCCACGCGACTCCAAAGCGTTCTCCATTTCAACGTTAGAATTTCTCGACAAGATAATGCTCTCTCTTGTTGTCCGAAGCAGAGAGAGAATGGATAGAAGGTGAATTTAATTTGTTGCTTGGTAGAACGAAGGATAAAAATTCGATAGGATCGTATGGAATGCAGGATAGCCGTGAGAAGGTGGATGAAATATGCGCAACGAATAATTAAACGTCGTCTTCCGTGATCAGTTTGGGAAATTGTCGAGAGACGTTGGCACATAGCGCATAAATTAACGCGGCAGCATCCCTTGACGTAAAGTTATTCCTCCTCCTGCTACGTCTACTCCATTCACCCCGAGGTGTTCACGGCGGATGAGAAAATAAGAGGAAAAACTGAAAGGATCACGAAGGGGGATGATTACCTCTCGGAAAAACTTCGAGCAGCTCGAATGGGGTTCTCTGAGAATAGACGGAACATCAGGAATGCTTCTACGCTCGTTTTCGGTGATAAATAGATCCATGAGACACGTAGGAAAAAAGGGCGAATTACGAAACGACTCTCGATATTTTTTCGCCTTAATCAGCCGTGATTGACGAGTATACTCGTCATGCGTGAAAGTTAGCGACCACAGATTACTTAAATTGTAATTTTCACGTAAACTAAAATATATTCGTAAATTTCAAGATGTTTGGAATATTATGAAACCGGAATAACTAAAAAATATAAATAATTTCAGATAGGCCCACGTAGATGGACAATCTTAATACATTAAGTCTCTGAACGGTAAGTATAAAAAAAATATATTTGACATCAGACATTTTCGCAGCACTTTTTTCTCTGACCCAATGATTCTAACACCTTCGTAATTCTTCATATCACGTGAAAGTTTCTAAGGGCAATGATGTTTTGATCTGCGAGGTGTAGAAATGTGTATATAAATAAACTTAATGTGTCAAAAGAAATCGCTACAGTTAACCGGTCAAGATACAAAATTCAAGGAGACAAAATACACAGAGTAGATAATAGAACGAAGATCAGGAAAAATTGTTAAGCAATTACGAGAACGTTGTCCCACGAGCTTCTAAAAATGGAGTAACTGGAATGCGGTAACAGATACCAGATGCTCAAACCTCTGGTATCATCGAGGAAAGTGTACAAGAGAAACTCACATAGAGGGCAAAAAGTCGAAAAGAAAAGATACTATTCGGGTCTGAAAGGGTAATAAGCAATGCTAATAAAGTGGGAGCGTTATCCAAGTGCACACGGCTTCTCCGTATAGATCGGACAAAAAGAGCCTACTACGATTACAATTCCGGTTGCTCGAAGGAAAAACATGGCTCTGTGCCGATCGGTAGTCCATTACAGCCGGACGTATTCGTCGAAAGCACACGATTGGCAGCTTTGAAGAACGCGGAAGAAGACTACACGGGTCGTGAAAGAGACGAGAAGACCGCGAGGTGGAGGAAAGCTAAAGAAGACTAAGACGAGGTGGCAGAGGAAGAAGAAGAAGACCAAGAAGAAGACGACGACGAAAGACGAGAATAAGAAGATAAGGAGAAGAAGAAGAAAGGTAGAAGAAGAGGTAAAACCGCAAGGTAACCAAAGAGGTGAGCGAGTACCGAGCACGTGCGTGTGCATACGAGTATGCGTGAGAAAGAGTCATGGCTGCAAACACATTGACCATCCACGAAGAGAGGAGAGAAGAGAGAGAGAAAGACACAGGGCAATGTCGTCGCACCGATGGAATGAAAGATGAAAAGGAATACCAACGCTGGCGTCTTGCGGCGAGCCGAGATTAATCTTCATGATCATCGTCGGCCGGATCGGCGGTTACGGGGCATCCGCTTTGCTTCTTCCTTTAACCCGATCTAATGACTCGGGATATCGGACACTTTAGTAAGGTTTTCATTTGCACGTGTTGCGCAAACTACTAGCACGGCTCGTGGCTATCGTAGCTGACTATCTTTCTCGGTGATTTCGAATTATTAAATAACTCCGAGGTGTAATCTTTGCGCTTAATTGACCAGCCTCGATGCTATCGTTATTTAACGTCCAACTGGTGAGCGTGCCAGGTACAAATTCGAACATTCTACCTTTGAAATCTATATACTAATGATGATTCATCGTAAATCAAACCTGTTTGCGCGAATGGACCTAGATTCAGAAGTATTTCAAATAGACACTTTTATTAGTTCGTCTTCTGGATTTAATGAGAACTTTGTAGAATGTTGCGAAGAGATTGTCTCCTTTTTAGAGTGAAATTTGAAAGGTCTTGGGGGGGGGGGGGGGGGGGGGGAGGGTAAAAGTTAAACGCGGGGATAAGATGAGAATTGGCCGAGTAGAGGAGGAACAGGCAGGTTCGACGAGACGTCGGTGGTTGCCCCAGGGTTGTAATGGCCCACGAAGCCTGTAATTTGCGTCTTGGTCGAGTTAACATTGGACTGCGAGAGAGGCCAACTCGCCACCCAGGCAAAAGCAGTTAAGACTCTCCTCGTGACTCATTCACCGCCGTTTGATAGATCGAATCGATCGCCTCTCGAGGTATCGAACTTCTCGATCCGACGATAAGTAAATACGATAAGTAATGTTCAGCGAATACCAAGGCTCGAGGGATTGTCGAAGGAAAAGTCTATCTCTCGAGAGACCCCAAGAACGTTTAACGAGCCACGAAACTTCCGCGAGCGATTCTATTCCTATACGAATAAGACGAAATCGTCGAGAGATATCGGCTGGATCGAGCGGCTAGGATTCCATGGAACTTTGACAAGGAATTCCACTAAAACTGTTGCTATCTCATACCACAGATTCCGATTCACCGGGAGAGACAGTTTCACCGATAGGATCTTCCTTTTTGCTCAATCTCCACGTTCAGAAACGGATTCTCCGATATTCGATAATCGCTCCGATTAATCAACTCCTATCGTCCTCATCCTTCGTCAATCTACAACCGTGAAATATCTCACGAATGTTACGAGCTACTTTTTATCATCTCTAGAACGATGGAAAAGGCTTTATAAAATTGTACAGTCCACGTAATCCGAGAAAAAGGAGAAACAGTACGAACGAGGTTGAAAGTGGACTTGGAGGAAGGTCCAATTCGAAGAAACGACAACATTCCTGAGTGAGCTGTAAGACTGGACAGGTTGAAAGGGTTATTTCTTCGTTCTCCAGGCGCCCTCTTAAGATCACAAATTCTAGGGACGATAATCTCGAGGCGAGCGAGACCATTCGGCAAGCTCGAAGCAGGAGCATGGATCCATGAGAGGACGCGAGACGTTGCAAGAACGAGGGAGTTTGTTCACCTTGGTGATCGGAGCTGGCAAATGCTATAGTCCCAGCAAAGACTGTACCTCGGTGTCGAGGCTAGGGCACCCTGGTCGTGTCGGGTCCGTGGCAACGCCACACGCGTGCTCACACGTGCTCGCGCGTGCTCACACGCACGAATCCTTGCCCCGTGAGGCCTTTGCGCGAGCATTATCGCAGCAGGAAACGAAGAAATGCCACTTTGCTTTCAAACTAGAATATTACAATCTCCAAGATTCATTTTACAGCTTATCGCTGCGTGAGGGATTGGAGTTACGTGGGAGATTTGAAAAATTTACAGTTCATATGAATTAACCCATTAACTTCCATGATTTATTCATTTTCTAAGTCTTTTAGCAGTTAATTTAGATATCTCACGTGCTTTCATGATTACGCGTGTTTCAAACATTTTAGTTGTACTCCTTGTGTAGCAATTTTCATGAATTATTTTTATTTTTACACTGTGACGATACGGCTTCTGGAGACAATCAGGAAAAATTTGAATGGGTTAAACGTGGAAAGGTATTTTTAGATTTTGAAAGTTGGAAAGAATGTCACTGATTATCTCAGAGTAAATTTTAACCCTTTAACCTACGATTTCTTTTCTGATACAGAGACTCAAAATTAATTCCTGAAATCAACAAGTTTCACTGACTTATGATGTTTCGTATAAGTGAATGTGATATTGATGGTACAGAAATACTAATATCGTTTCGTGATCGGCTTATATTTTCAATTTAATAGTTTTTGGAAGACTTTAAAATTTCCCATTTCATTTTCCGCGCTACGAGTCTCACGCGTAGTTGTGATTTAAGGGGTTAAAGTGGAAATTCCGAGTTGGCGGGTCGTTGAAATAATAATTTCGCGCCGCCTCATCGAGGAACAATTAACGAGACGGGGGCGTTTGACGAGAAGCGACGAAAGGCGGGAAAATAAAGTAGAATGAACGTCATCCAAGAAAGCGTAACGAACTCGGAATAGAGTCTCTAAGTGAAGAGAAACTTTATTCCATATACGAAGCATCGTATCCACCTGCACCCTGAAATTACACCGCCTCGTGTCCATCGAGGAACGTCTGTCGTAACTCTTACAATCACCGACAACCCGTTATCATCTAGCGAGCTTGCGATCGGGAATGAGAGCGTAAAAAAATTAATTGCCCTCCCAGCAAGCCAACGTCCACGAGGAGCAGACGAGAGGAGACAAGAGGACGAGAGGAGAAGAGGGCCAGAGCGTGCGACGTCGATCGGTAAATGCATATCGAGGAATTCACCTGTGCCCGACGTGACTGAAATAATCTATCGATTTCCATCGAAGCTCGTTCACCATGCGTGCACAGTGCGTCGAGTTCGTCGAGGAGCCTGGAGAACCGGGCGGACGTGCAGTCCATAAATCTCAATGCACCGAATCTGTTTGGACCGCGTCGGCTTAACGATTCATTGGGCCAACAATTAAGTCCTTCCTTTCGACCGCAAAATCCACCGTCTCCTCCTCTTGCTCTTCCCAACTCGTCAAAAATACTTTCTCATCGTCCAAATCCCCAAAATAGAACGATCAACATCAAACTTCACCCTTCGGGTTTTAACGTCGTCCTTGAGTCTCGTCATGAAATAATATTCACTCGCCACGCGATCATGATTCAACAAGCGTTTCAAATTATTTCTCTGGGCGATGCACCGACGGCGGTCGTCCGTGCAACGTCCATGGGGCTTTTGCAATTCCTCCGGCGATCGTTCCGCAAAGTAGCCGACTCATGCGCATCGACGATGACCATGACCGTGACCGAACTATGTCAGGGGTTCGGTGTACGTATGTATTTTTCTCACCTGCCAAACACCATCGCGAAAGATCCCTCTCTCGCGCTACCATGAAAGAGACCCTTCGATAGTTTGCTCGGTGAACCGTTCGACAACCGGTTCGATCGGTCTAACGAGAATTCAGTCAGATTTCCGCGTACGTCGTCCAAGAGGATCGACGTTGACCAAGTAGGGAAATCTGGACGCGGAAGAATCTTCCTTTTTTTTTAAAGACGTTTTCTTTGTCAGATCTGCGATTTTTTTCGAACTTAGAGACAGGTTGAAATGTAGAAGATGCTCGTGAGAGAAACGTGACGTTCACGGTCTTCCTGGAAGAGTGTTTAAGCGCTGGAGGATCACCGGTAGCCGAGAAAGGTGCGTCCCGGTGATTATCGGCGAGAAAGGGTAACTCGCGGGCAAGCAAACCCCATTAACGGTCATCCAGGAGCGCCTTGCCTCTGGTCTGTCGCTAATCGGACAAAGATCGGTCAACGATCGGCCTCTCTTTATCGTTCTCGAGTCGACTGTCCAAGGTGGAGAGCAATTTTACACCGTCGTTGATTAATGGCTCCGGAAGAGGAGAAAACGAGAGCGGAGGAGGCAAAGAAAGAATCGAATCGTAGAAGGGCAACGTCGCTTAGACGACGGAGTCTTTGCCATACTCGGCATCGACCCTGTACCTTACGCTCCATTAAGTTCCACACAGAGTTGCCAAGAAATGGTAGAAAAATCGAGGCGAACGGAATCGAGAAGTAGCGGGAAAACTGTCGTATCTTTTCTAGAAGACGGTCTAGAGACGTTTCGGTCCTTTAACGGGGGAACAGACGCGTCTTGATTCGCAAAAGATGGGAGAGACGGTGATCAGATTGCGACTCTGTGCCAGAAGGGTTCTTTTGTATTTTTTTCATCTATGAAGATTATATCTTAGCGATTGTTTGGGAAAAAGGTTTTAGAATTGTCCAACTACTGGAAGGATCAAACATTTAACTTCGCTCTGAGGCTAAAAAGATTAGCTTCGAGAATAAGGTGTATTTTCCTTCAATATGGGCAATCAGTTTAGACTTTTCGTGCACGAAAACGTACCGGAAGGGGTACGAGGAACGCCCAAGGGTTCCTCGAAGTCGTTCGATATGTAAAATCCTCCCCAAAGCGGAAAAGCAGCCCAAAGCCGACGATGGTCACGAACGTCGTTTCCAAGTACGTGCCAGGAATTCTGGAAGGTGCGTCCGATTCCAGAAAGTCCGGAGAAGGGGGATAAAATGATCGACGCACCCCTATATTCAATTCTACTTGATTCATTTCGAAAAAAAGAGCAAGAAGTAAGGACAGCTATTCTACGATGAACCATCCGACTGTCGAAGGTCTTACCAGGTTTCAATCATTTATCAATTTCTCTTGTTTACTCAGAGTACTCTGTAAACTTCCCCTCCGCCTGGACGGCTCGTTAATATCAGACTTTTTCATTTATATCACTCCAAGGATAAATAAGACTGTCAGCCGACCGAGGATGACGTTCGTTGGATGAAGGGATGGATGGACATTGAGAAAGACAAAAATTCATCTTGCCTCGAGACGTTTACGCGATGCTGTACCAAGATCGTTGGAGTAATAGTATCTAAGCTAGGATCGCGCGCGATAAAGGAGCCCTCGAGCCTCTTCGTCTTGGCAAGAGTGACGCGAAGCCAATTGCAAACGGCGAATCTCGTGAAACGAGCGACTCGAGAGAGACAGGGAGAGACTCCCTTTGCAGTTACATCGATCGTAAATTTACCAACCATAAACGTATATCTCGCCATTAGATTCCGTGCCACCCGCGTCGTACAGCACTCCGAGTACATGTCGCTTGCGTACATAGGTCGCCAGGCAGAAGGGTTTCTCTCGCATCAATTACCCCCGGTGACACATCCCCACCTGGATGTTTGGATATTTCAACGATACACGATGAAATTTTGAGATATTTTCTAACGAATTTCCAGTAGAGATGAACAACGAGAAGATCTTCGGTGGTGCAGTATCGGAATTTTTTTGGAAATAGTTTATAATTAGAAAGGGTAGAGGGATTTTGTATCAGCGAGAGTGAACGTTTAGAATTCGTGATTTGAAGGCGACGAAAGCGAGAATGTTTAGTTTGTGGGTGGGAAAAAATGAGTGAATGAAATAGAGAATGGATACTGGGAGAAAGAAGAAGAATGGGAGTGGATGAGAGGGTGGATTTTTGAGAGAGTCAGTTGAGACACAGAGTTGAGTCACAGACAGAGTTAAGCTCTATGAACTGAGTTGAGTTGAGAACAGTGGAGAGTGTAATTTTGAGAGGAGAGTTGAGTCGTCCAAGTACATAGAGTTGAGCCATGGACAGACTTGAGCTAACAAGGAGAACGCAAGGCCTTCGGGTCACCGATTTTATTGAAATTTTATATACTTGTAGATTAAGTCGTTCTGATTAAGAATATACCCTATTATAGGGGTAGACAGTCAATAGTTTTTAAGATATTTATAATTAAAGTTTCATTTTTAGTATAGAAATATAATAGTTAATTAAAGTTTCAGAAATAAACTAGATATTTAAAAAATGTAAAGTAAATATTCAGGAGATATAAAATAAATATTTATAGAGTATTCAGAGAATATTCAGGAGATATAACGCAAGTGGTTACGCATGTACCTCCCCAGATACTTAGCCCCCGACTTCCCTTCCCCTTTGAAAATAAACCCTCCCTTAAATTACCCACCCCGCTCGGGCCACGCTCGGGCCACGCTTGAACCACGGCGGACCACGCGTGAACCTCGTGAGAACCTCGCCGAACCACGCGGTAACCACGCCGGACCACGTTTAAACCACGCCGGACCACGGCGGACCACGCGGGAATCACGGCGGACCACGCGGGAACCACGCCGAACCACGTTTGAACCACGCCGGACCACGTTTGAACCACGGCGGACCACGTGGGGACCACGCCGGACCACGCGGGAACCACGGCGGACCACGCGGGAACCACGCCGAACCACGTTTGAACCACGCCGGACCACGTTTCAACCACGGCGGACCACGCGGGAACCACGCCGGACCACGCGTGAACCTCGCGGGAACCACGGCGGACCACGTGGGAACCACGCCGAACCACGTTTGAACCACGGCGGACCACGTGGGAACCACGCCGGACCACGCGGGAACCACGCCGAACCACGTTTGAACCACGCCGGACCACGTTTGAACCACGGCGGACCACGTGGGAACCACGCCGGACCACGCGGGAACCACGCCGAACCACGTTTGAACCACGCCGGACCACGTTTGAACCACGCCGGACCACGTTTGAACCACGGCGGACCACGTGGGAACCACGCCGGACCACGCGGGAACCACGCCGGACCACGCGGGAACCACGCCGAACCACGTTTGAACCACGCCGAACCACGTTTGAACGACGCCGGACCACGTTTGAACCACGGCGGACCACGTGGGAACCACGCCGGACCACGCGGGAACCACGCCGAACCACGTTTGAACCACGCCGGACCACGTTTGAACCACGCCGGACCACGTTTGAACCACGCCGGACCACGTTTGAACCACGGCGGACCACGCGGGGACCACGCGGGAACCACGCCGAACCACGTTTGAACCACGCCGGACCACGTTTGAACCACGGCGGACCACGTGGGAACCACGCCGGACCACGCGGGAACCACGCCGAACCACGTTTGAACCACGCCGGACCACGTTTGAACCACGCCGGACCACGTTTGAACCACGGCGGACCACGCGGGGACCACGCGGGAACCACTCCGAACCACAATAAATATTTAAAGAATATTCAGGGTATATTCAGGAGATATGTAATAAATATTTATAGAATATTCAGAAAATATTCAGGAGATATAAAATAAATATTTATAAAATATTTATTCTATAAATAAATATTTATAGAATCTTCTAAGGAGAGTTGGAGCATTTATTGAGAACTATATAGAAAAAAAATATATCTATAGAGATCCTACAACGGCTACTCGAAGCGGAGGTCTTTAAGGTACTTTCAACCCCGGAATTAGATCCCACGGGTTATTAGTATACACCCCAAGTATCCTTCCTCGATCGGGGAAGAAGGTATAGCCCTAACGGGACAAATTAGGTTGCCATTAAGGAACGCAAGTTCCTCGAAGAGAAACCCCTCAAGGTAATTCGGCCTCAGCTCGTGTACTCCGAGAAGGCGCAAACATCGACGAGAACCGAAGGGTCTCGAAACGTCTCGTATCGAGAATTCGGGCGCGCATCTACGGCTTCGAAGACTTCAAGGGAGAACTCGCTAGCTGAGTAGATTTCTCGAGAGGAAATGGCAACTACACGGAAAGACGAGTCTCATGAAACTCCTACGGGATGTTTTTCCGCGCAAACTTCAAAAGGAAAGAGAAAAAGAATACGATCTTTCGTGAAAGAGAACGAACGAACAAACGTCGCCCTCGTGAAGAAAGCGACGAGGAAGAAAACGAAGAGACCGAGACGAAGGGAGTTTACCGAACGGCAAACAATAAGGCTACGTTCCACGAGAAGACGGGGCTCTGGGGCATTGTTTCGGTCACGTAGCCCTTCCATCTCCCTTCTGCCCTATAATAGACCTCACTGTCTTCTCGGAGCCATGGATCTTGCGCTCTTCTTCGACTCGTAACATCCCAAGCATTCTGAAGCGTTCCGGAGAACCTGTTACTTGCCTCGACGGCAGATACCGGACGACTCTTTTTTTCATCCGGCATTCGGTCTACCTTTTCCGCACCGATGGCCGCGCTAATTGGCCAGCCTGAGCATTTACGGAGCCGCGAGTTGCTAATTAGCTAATTGGATTAGTCGGACCAGCCGATAAACGAAAACTCTAAACCGTGACTTTTAACGGCAGTTCGGAAAATTCAAAGATTCGCTTGTCGTTCGAAGGGAAGAGGTGCCCTTATGATGTCTTCTCGATAAAAAAAAAGACTACTGGGATGGACGAGTTTTGCTTCAAAGAAACTCGAAATGCCACGAGTACGAGGAAGCGAGTCTTCTCGCGCGAGTAACGGGTAGCAGAGGTTCTCAGAGTTGCGCCTTTTAAGTGTTCCTTGTCGATGTAACTCTTCGACGTGTGATCGCGTTAAATGGGATCGTCAACGATCCCTCCTTTCATCCTCCTCTTTGCGAACTTTACCGTTCCTTTTCACCGTGAAATCCTGACTTTAGAGAGCACTTCACGGCGAGGAGTTTCGATCGGTTTGCGCGGAGTAAGTATTCTTTGACACTTGAACTATCAAGTGATTTCTAATTTTTTTAAAACTTCTCCAAGCTTGTAAAGTAGTCTATGTTCATCTCAAAAAATTAATCAATTTTTCTTTTACAAGATAAAAATGTATCTTACCAAAGTATTGAAGATTGAACATCTGTAGTTCTATGATTAACAGGTTGAGTGCCATCAATCAGTGTCCTTAAAATTTCTGTTTTATGAATATGTGATTTTCATAAAAAAAGTTTCACTTCAGTAGAAATGACGAAACAAGGGAAACATCGGTGGCATTCAACCTGTTAAAGTATCTCGAGTTTCAGAGCTTTATTTTCCATAGCTGTGATGTGCCAAGAAACGATTTATATCTCCCACAACGGATGGGAATTCGAACTCGTACCCACTAATTGAAAGTCTGAACCTATAGCTCCTAGCTTCAATTACCGTGCCTCGCAAGATTCCTCCGCTCAACACGGTAGCAAGTAGTACCAGCTACAATTTGAAGCCTCGAGAACGAATCCTTCAAGGACCATGGAGAAAAAAAAACATCCAAGAAGAATCACGTGGAATTCTTCCACCGTGGCAAAGGCAATCTTCGCTCCTGCATCGAGAACTCCTTTAACGGAATTTTTCGCTCGAGCCGTCTCGATAAAGTGAGGAAGCTTCAACGATGTCGAGAATCTCGTTCCCGCGCTACCGTGTTATTTCTCATTCTCGTTTCAACTTCCGTTTTCTCATGCCGTAACCATGGAAGGGGAGGGTATCGAGGTCTCCTCTTCCGATCTCGAAGAAACGACATTGAATTCTATACGAAGCGTGGAACGAGAATGCCTAAAGCGATGGAAGAATGAAGACTGCGAGAACGGAAAGAGAGAGGTGCACTTTCCATCGTCGGAGAAGAGAATTTCAATGTCCGACACAGAGCCCGCTCACTTTCCGACCAATGAATGGAATACCTGAGATTCTACGAAGACGTCGGTGTTATTAATGCCAATATTATCTCTCGATATTGCGTAACTTGGTACACTATTACGAAATTCTTCCAGTCTCGTCCCTCACTTCGTGCGCATTCCCGCCTTTTTTACCTAGGATACCACCCGCGAGGTCATCGACCTCCCCGGTACGTTACGTAACGTAATATCACGTTTTCACGAGTATCTCCAATGGCAACGGAATGCCCGATTAATTTTGCTCTCAGTTATCGAGTTACTCGTTCCGACGTGGAGGATTTAATCGAAAGAAACCGAGCACCTTCCTCTCAACGATCCTTTCCAGGCGAACGAGGAAAAGCATGCTAGACCGGAGAGGAAGAACGGGAAGTTAGACTGGTATCTTCCTCCTCGAGCTTTATAAGGACCTTGAGAAACGTTCCGTGTCCTGGGAGAAGAGTCGCCGACCGAAAATGGCAAAATGCTAGCCTCGGAGTAACTGGAAAACTTTGCGTCTCGAGATATCAACGTTTCTCGACTTCCAAAGTGAGGAAAGTTGGATGTGAACAGTCTATGGACTTCTTGAAGTCTACCTCGTTAAATCTTCTCGTCTGCGCGACGAATTTCGAGAGGATTTAACGTACGGTGGTACTTTTGTACGTGGGCTGCACCTTTTTCGTGGATGGAATCTCGGTGATAGAGAGGCGCAAAAAAAGAGGCGTTTGCGAAGAAAGAACTGAGTCGGCTTTGGTAGACTGGAGAAGAAAAAAAAACAGGAATTCCATTGTCGATGGTACGCTGGACGAAGAGGACTTTGCTGGAGGAACGATCTTTAATCCTCGATCATCCGATGTTTTAACGTCTTGCGCCAATTGTATAGAACTTTTCGACAAAAAAAAGTCAAAAGTGAGCGAACATTGCAGTTAAAGTATAAAGATGAAGAAACAATTATCGCAGAAAGGAGTTTAACGTATTACAAGTCTATTTTTTTGAATTTAATCCTTTGCACTCCGAATTATATTTCAATTTTCTTACCAATAGCTCCCAACGCTTTTAAGTATTTTGTTTCAATTTTACTTGATCTGAAAAATAGGGTGATTTAAAAAAATAAAGTATCTTGTAATTTACAAGTGCATGGTATCTCTTGAACAAAATTTTTAGGATGCAATCCCGGTTTTTTTCGTACGTTAACATCTGTTGGTTTGGACTTGAAAAAATGTCGAGTATGACTCGACATAGGAGCGCAAAGGGTTAATATTTGAAAAACGACATTACTATCCGGTCTTCTGAATATATATAGTAATCAAATTTTGAATGAGCCAAATTGCCTCAGTAAATCTAGCGTTAAAGAAGAAATAACTCCAAGTTCACCGAAGATTATACCTCTCGAGATTCTTCTATTACCGGTTCGAAATAGCACGTGCTACTACCTGTTCCCCATAATAGGATATTCAACTATGAATCATTGTCCTCGTGCAGAGGTGGAGCTCCAAAAACCGAAAGGAGAATGCTCGACAATGGACGCACCTGTTAACCAAGCCTCCAACCTCTCAGAAATTCGATTCCCCCGACGATAATTCCCAATCCTCCCATTCTATTAACACCAGTCGTGTTTCTAGAAAAAGTCAAACACCTATCCGCCGGAACTCTGCTCCCTTCCGACGCAAAAACTCACCGTGAAGAATGTTCCCCAAAATGGAAGGTTTTCGACCGACACTTAACACCTAGGCACAAACTAGAAGGAACATAGAGAAAGAGATCCTCTCGTTTCGATCCTCCCAAACCTCGTGCCAAGAGGAGGAATCGATCGAGGTGGAAACAATGAAGAGAGTGGAATCGAGACGAGAGAGAAGAAGGAAGAAAGAAGAAAAGAAAGCGAGGGAAGAGAAGAAAGGACGAAAGGAAGAAACGAAGATAGGAGCAAGGAGGCTGAACCACCCGGAGCAGCCAGCCGAGTCCGAAACATCCGCTCGGTGTTTTTTCTTTCATCCTTCTACCTCCTCCCTTGGGCCGCCTCCTCCGTTTGTCTCAAGGATCCCTTTTGCTTTCTTCTCTCCTCCTTCCCCGTTGGCCTTCCTGCCGCAGGACCCGGGGCGCGAGAGCCCCATTCAACCATCGTGTTCGAGAAAAACGAGCCCAAGGACTCGGCTTCGGTCTAACGCGGCTCCAACTCGCCTCGACCAGCTTCGTTCTTCTCGATCGCGATTAAAGAACCGCCTAGCGGATCTCTGTGAGGATTCTTCGATTCGTTTTCTCGAGTGTGAACCTTCTTGGACGATTAATAACTTCCGTTACTACTACCGTAACGTGCAATTGCATAATGTTTAGCGATCACGGTGCCGGAAGATCGTTCTTTGTGTCTTGTTTCCTTTGGGTTGTTTATTTAATTGCGTTAGTTGTAATAACGATTGAAGTGTCCGTTTAGCTATGCATGGTGATCAAATATAGCTTTAGATTCTCCATGGAGTAGGTAGATACATGTTATTTCTATTATACGACAAAATATGAATAGAGTGTGTCAACTCCTTGTCTTACAATTTCTTTTGTGACCGTACGCGCAATGAATTAGAATTAATTGTTGCAATAATAATCTATGAACGTCTCCGGACCTACTGATATTTTTAACACTAGATTTACGGAGCCAATTTGGCTCATTCAAAATTTGATCGCTATATATATAATATATTGGTTGATTAATTTTTCAATAATAAATCTCTCATTTAAATTGATTTGGAACTATTTTCTTTGCAAAAAAACTTCAGTTTTCTTGTATAAGACAAAGTGCCACACTTTAGAAGAATAGGTCCATCAACATCCGTAAATCTAGTGTTAATTTAACAGTTTTTGGAAAACTCCAAAAATTTTCTATTCTATTTAAAGGGAAAGGGTTAATCTGTTTCGTTGAAAAATGTGGAGAGGAAGATGTTGACACTTTATCAGCTTTCTTCCAAGTGCATACAAGATTGTAACGTCAAACATTTAAGTAATGAGGACACAAAGTCCCGGAAACTGTGAAGTATCATCTTCAGTCATCTTAGTATTTTTTACGTCGAGATGAGTCGTTAAGTAAAATATTTCTGAAGAAACCGTTATCATGGGATACCATAAAAGCTCGATAGCCAAGGGGTACACAAGCAGATCCTTTTTTCCATGGAGAGCACGTGAAAGCTAATTGCGAGGTTGAAAATTCGAACGGTGCCCAAAGCTCCATTCCCAGATCGTTAATTCCGTGCTAGACCTAACCCTGTCATTACGTATCTTCGGCAGTAAAGTTTGATTACACGTTTCGAACCAACGGTGAGGAGAAATTTGAAGGAAAAGGCGGACAGACCCAGGAGGGGGCCTTCGAGCGCCGTTATCAGCGATAATTGGACGAGTTTATTCGACACAGACCCATCCAACGACCCTTTCTTCCACTGCGTTTTCACGATATTAATGATAGAAGTATTTTTCTGCAAAAGCACGCTCCATTTCATTCGCGATATTAACACTAAACCTACCAAGGCGGTTATAATGACCGGTTCTCAATTTTTTCAAACACTATCTATATTGATAGGAGTGCCGTGAAGTAAAAATTCTACTTCTATCATATAAAGCCTAAATTAGTTAATCAACTAATCCTTTTGCTTCTTGATTTATCTTTTTCCAAACTACTTGTTCAATAAATTTAAATTTTAGTAGATATAACGTCGGTAGTTTTAGTGCTAACCCTTCTAGTGCCGGCCGAAAAAATCGATTGAATTAAAGACAAATGTAATTGCAAATAAAAAGAATTGTAATTTAGCGACAGTTCCATATAGAACACGCAATATAGAGCATAAACTGTATATTTACAATTATCTGTCATAAAATTCTTGATATCGTATTGGAAACTGAATATTAACCCTTCGATGTCCAGTGTTAGTTCTATTGCAAACAACGATATATCGTTGTCCACTACTAAAAGGGTTAATAGTAGAATTATTTTCCTGCCACAGCTCCATTTCATCGAGAATAAAAATTTGAAAATTTTTCCAGCCACTGATTATTGAGAATGAAAATAATTGAAAAGTTGAATATTTTGTCGACGTGAATTTTGTATGAGATGAATGCTGATGAGAGATTGTCGAGTATAAAAATATCGCAACGTCGTGACAAACGACAGGTCTTTGGCATGGTATAAACAATCGAAATTGCAGCATCATCTTTAACGAAGATCACGAGAAGTTATCACGGTAATAGCATCTCGGTCGATGGGTGTATCGATGACAGGAAATAAGAGGAGTGCTCGCGTGACAAGGTGCAAAAACTCGCTGCCCGAGCGCAAACAAAGCACGACAATTTACAATTTCCCTTGCTCGTGGTACTTCACGCGTGCTTCTAATCGTTTTATCCGATCTCCTCTTCCGTGCCTGCTAAAACCGACTTCTATCTGTTCCAGTGTATTCGAACGGAATTAATTAATCGACCGAATATCCCGAGAAAATACGTTGTACATTCAAGAACAGACTTTCTGCGCGATAAAACACGTCGATGTGGATCTTTTTTTTTTTTTCTTTTCATCCAGAGGAGCAGGAAGACGAAGGACGCAAAAGCGGTAAAACGAGATTCGGTTCATTTCTACGCCTTCAACGGACGATCTCGTGTTTCTGGTCTTGATTTTCGCAACGTCCAAACGTTCCGTTAACATTCACTCGTCCATCTCCCACTTAATGGCTCCCGCGCCATTTATCTGCTCGGGTTTTGCGCCTCCGAATAATTGCACGTGGCGTCGTTATTTTTCAAATAATCCACGGCCGCTAATCACTTTCGTCGATTAATTAACGGTCTCGTGAGATATGATCTTTCGAGCGAATTAGAAGCACGCGCGAATAACCGTTAGCTCAATTTTCATCCATTAACTCGACCTATTTCACGATTTATCCAGTTTGCCATTAAATCTCGTGGTTCATCCCAAGCTTTGTCTATCGATTGGACTAAACACTATCGCTAAAATACAAATTAAGAACGGTCCAATTACAGAGCTAAATTTCTTTCCGACAGGACAGTAAATCCTAGATAAAAAATTAGACCTATTAACACTTTTCGTGTGTATACTTTATGGGTATTTTTCGTGAAAATGGTTTGGTCATTTAGAAAAATCGCAATAATATTAGGGGGACCGGAAAGTAACGTCGTTTCTCCAGATAATTTGCTCAAACACCAATAGTTCTTTATCAATCCGGCATTAAAAATTTGCACATTAGATGGAAACAGGTTATTGACAACGAGGGTGATTACATCACCGTTTAAAAATAATAACTTGTTACAAGTCTATTTGTTTGAATTTAATACATTAAAAACGACATTACTTTCCGGTCCTCCTAATAATAATAAACCGAGTAACTCAACAAACAAAACTTCTAGGAAGAAAGGACGCAAAGCATTGCCTAGTACAAACACCATGTCGTATTTATACGATACCTGTTCTCTAGCACAAATCTACAAAAATCTACTAAACACGTGACTCACGTGACTGAGCGCGAAAAACATAAAATATGTTGCCCGCATGACAAGTGTTAAGGTCGATGGTCCATCGTTTTATCTAAATTTGGAGGGAGCAACAAACGAAGTCCTTGAAACGGCGAAACAAGGGGCGCCAGCAAAATGAAAACGGAACGATCCTATTTGCAGCAGCAAACACTGCAAGAATCCTCTCGACGATCAATCCCATAGGGTGCAGGAGATTTCTTGGGTGGCCTCTATATGTCTATCTCTCTTTCTCTCTTCTCTACTCTTCCCCTCGTTTTAGACATCCACCCTCTCGTGCATGGCACCCGAATTACGAGTGGTGCTCCTACAGAAATTCCCCATCTCGAGCGTTTTGCTCTCGTTTCAACCGGGAGAACGAGGATGTTCGAAAAGACGCGAAGCTAATTGCGAACTTCGAGGAAGTCTGAGAAATTCGTGCACGATTCTATACACGCCAGGATAATTTTAACTTCAGAGAGTATGTCAGTGTTTGAGAAGTACAGGTATAAACAGAGTAACACGATTTCCTCGAGAATACCCACGTCTTTGCCTCGCGGAGCGCGCTAAGTACACTAAACAGTTCAGGTTTACTCGTTTTCACGGTATTTAGTATTTTTTATGAAAATAACTAAGAGACCGTGGAAAGAACGATTTACGCGGGAAATTGTTTGTACAATTTCCTTTTACGTGTCTTTCTTCGATAGAATTCAAATGTACAGCTTGAAGAGAGACTTCCAAGCTGTTTCAAAGATTTACAGGATAATTCTCAGTCGTTTAATTTCCTCCCTTCCGTCATCGTTGGTACGCACAATAGTCAAGCGCCCATTAAAACCGTGCAAACGAATAAATCCGAGTGCGTGCATACGCACAATGTCCCGGCAGACGCGTGCTGCACTCAATGGACATTCAGGAACAATCCATTTAACCCTTATTAGGTCAGTGTCAATGGCCAAGATTTAAGCGTTGCCAGTCAGCCTCGTCGATACGCAAATTCGTGATTGTTTCTACACCTGAAGAATTGAACAATCGTTCTATCGATTTTAATCCTTTATGGACGCAGATATTTTTAAATATTAACAGATAATAATCTATTTGGCGATCCAGAACTACCTCGTAATCAGAAAATTAAATGATTACTAAATATAAATTATAAATCACTCTCTGTGTAAACACATTTTGAGCGGTTGCGTTTCAATCTTTCAATTCCATGTATAAATGCGACTACAATTTTTTCTCAGGCTACGTATATGCGTCGCTAGTCCGCAAAGGGTTGAAAATTCAAAGACAGACAGATATTTTTAAATATTAACAGATAATAATTTACTTGGCGAACCAAAACTACTTTCTAATCAGAAAGTTTGATGATTACTGAATATAAATTATAAATCACTCTCTGTGTGATCACATTTTGAACGGTTGTATTTAAATTTTTTAATTCTATGTATAAATGCAACGATAGTTTTTCCTCAGGCCAAATATATGCGTCGCTAGTCCGCAAAGGGCTGAAAATTCAAAGATAGACTCAAACACGAAAGAATGGTTCATTCTGAAGTGGAAAATTCTTTATGCGGAAATGTAACCGAAGAAAACGATGGTTCACTCGATATTCCGACTAATAGTTGAGCTTGCCGTGCGAAAGTTTACTCGCGGTGCATTTCACGGTATCTCTCTCTCTTGGTCTCTCGACTCTTCAAATATTCATGAGCGAACCAGCCGAACGAGCATATCCGATGCACTCTCGACGCATCCCAGACTCCGGCATTGCTTCTTCCCTCCCATCCGCGCCGGCTCTTTGACCTCAGCACCATTCTGCATAACGGTGCATCGGCCTGGACGTTTGCCTATTATGTCACTATATTCGCGGTAAAAGGATGCCGGGTACCGTAAGGCCAGCCTCGGGCAACGATTTTCCGAATCGACGGAGATCGCTACCGGACTGCGAAAACTCCCTCAGATATTCCACCTTGCGTGAAAATGCCCTCAATGCTCTTTTGAGTATTTTGCGTAGAGTATCGATACTTTTAATCGTGCTCAACACCTTTGGATGGTATCAGGGCAGAAATTTCCATTTGGAAGGACTTGTGGCAAAGAAATCTCTTATTAAGACTCAATAGAGTGGTAAAAGTAGCAGTCTATCAGTCGTTGCTTATTCTTAACACTTTATTCACCTAGGCTATCGATAGGTTTTTCGAACCCAACGATTTAAAATTTTTAAATTATTAATCGGTTGACGCGGCAATAAATGAATTGAGAGAATTTGCAGTTTTCGAAGAGATATGGGGATCAGAGAAGAATCTGCGGCCAAGTGACCGGTCAGAAGGGGGTGGGATGTTAATCCTTTGAGGTCTGATGATTTGCGGTCCGAGAAAAAATCTGGTGTAGTTTGTCAGTGCATGTATATACGGTTAAAGTTCACAAATTTTAATATAATCGTTGAAATATTATTATACAAATAGTAATTTATATATATTAACCCTTTGCACTCGAGGACTCTTTTACTCTGGCAAAGTAGTATTCTTCGACAACCTCAAGAAGTCTCCTGAGCGGCGGAGCTTCTCGCTAAAGACCGCCTATTCGCACCGTTCTTTTTATTTAATCCACCCTGCTCAGCTTCCTGCAGGAGGCACTTGACAAAGTCGTAACATTGAAATATCTTTATTAAAATATCTTGACGCCTGGCGAATCAGATCCTGCCGAAACAGGCCTACCTCTGAGGAGACATCTTGAGGATGTCGCATTATAACTGGAGACGTTACTCACTATATTCAGCAAGTGCTTTGCAGATACTCTAAAATAATTTAATACTAAGAACGCAGACCAAACCGGACCACGAACTAATTTGGAATAAGAATATCTCGAAAACTCGAGAAATGTCAGGGTTCCACAGTGGTGCCCTTCGAGTGCAAAGGGTTAACTACCTGACTTTCTGACCAAAAAGTGGTTTCCCCACAAAATAAGTGATTCTTCCTCAATATTTAAAAAAGTCTCCGTCTGGAAAGGGTAAAAAATGCCGGTCAGTAGAGGATTAACAGCTTTGGCTACAACTTTCTAATAGCAAATCACCCGAAGTTGAGACACTTAAGAAATTCTAACCAGAGTCTAGAATTGAAGTTTCTATCCCCGGATTCGAGACGACTTCGCGAGATATCGTTAATTAGAGCTCCACCCTCGTGCGGTCATCGAATGGAGCAGCAGCCACGGTTCTTCCCAACATCCACCAATCGCGATTTCTCCCAAGGAAGTATCCCGCTTAATTATTTTCGCATGCAGGCAGATGCGCCAGGACGATTACCTTTAATCTTCCCAGCGACTACAATTAGTCCGTTAATGCCGCAGAGTGTACGGATTTTTTCTCGTCCTGGCAACGGGGTCCCGCGTGAGCCTGTTATTTGCGATTCGTCTCGTACGGGGGAGAATTTCTGTATTTGCATCGTCATGGCGTCTCGAAGAGGCTGTACTCGCGCGGTTGACTTTACCGCCGACTAATTGCCACTAATTACGACTCGACACGATTCCAGCACCGAGGGAGAATGGCCCCTACGCAGAGGACGAGGCGAGAAAGAAATACAGAGGGACGTCCTTTTTCTTTCGAGGGACCCGGCCTCTTTTACCCTCCGGAGGAACGCGGCCGGAACCTTCGACATTCCTCTCTGCCTCTTTGGTTTTCACCGATTTGGACCTTCGTTGTTTTCCAAGTGACTATTTATTCTGTCCTTTCTACGATTCGAGGATTCGGAGAGGAAGCTGCGGTTAAAAGGGTACGTGTGAGCTCACGAGAGGGACATTTCAATAGAACTTTGTTGAACTGAAAACAAAAATAAGTCGACTTCTATTCGACCATTTTTGTCACCGAACAGGTATCGGTTTATCGTTGCTCTAGATTCGACAGAAAAAGTTTATTTAAAATAAATAACTCCTCTTTGATAGCACTATATCCGTTTACGATGCGAATTATTTTGTTAATTTTGTACTGAGCTAAATAAAATTAATTTCACATTTCCTATCATTTTTTAAATATTACCAATAACTATCGATACCGACGGATATTTAGGTGATATTACAAAATCATTGTGAAATTGGAAAGTTGATATTAAATTGTCAAAAAATAAAATCAAGTGGGAAGTTATGTCGAGTACTGCTCCACATAGGACCTTAAAGGGATATACATTTTCATGTCCCATCAGTGAAATATTCCTGCCTGACCGAAGTAGAAAAAGTTATCCAAAGAAAGTACAAGTCCTCTTTCAAAAATGGAAACTATAAGAACCCTCGCAATTATCAAAAGAACTTCCACAATTTCTCAGCAGCATCCTTCCCAAGGACTCTCTACCGTCTCGTGAACCGGGAAGGAAAAGGAGGAAGCCGCACGAGAGTCTTGAAACGTCAGAAATCGTTAAAACGCGCGTGTTCGCATTACTCGCATTCCAATCTCTCTTTTTCTCCTCACAGCTCTCTGAATACACGAGAGACCGGCGATACGAGGCTATTTATGCGTCTACTTATGTACCGAGCAGTCAGCACGTACGTGCCGAGCACGTAATATATCGCGTGTCCCAATCCAACTGCCACCCCTCGTTCGGTTCTGCTCGATTCTCCTTTACGAGAGGGTCTCTCGGCTGTATCTCCCGACAAATAGACCTGCCGCCTGGAAATGCTCGTCCACTGAGCATCCAAAGGCCACATTATTTTTCCACGACAACTCCAACCATCTTTCTCCTCCGGAGCAAATAATTCCACCCGATGAAGATTCAGGAACGATTCCAACCAGAAATGGAAATCGTAAGACATCGAAGATCAACGAGAACCCATAATCTCTCCTCTTCTCTATCGTCAACCATTGCTATACCTTTGGAGCAAGTGGAATCCCAAGGAATTCCAACAAATGCGAGCCACTCGTCGGTGGAATTCTACTCCAACGTGGAAAGTGCGACTAAAGGGTTCAACCTGACGATTCCCTTCGATAAACTCCACATCGAAGGGCTCTCTCAGAGACTCCTAAACCCACCGACGTTTCAGGTTATCGATCCTGGAGAAACGTAACGACAAACCGCACAATTTAAGTCCTACGAGAATACTTGGTAAACGTGAAGATGAAAGATCCTCATGGAAATTTCTTGCAAAATCGACGGACAAGTTCGTTAAAGGATTTTCTGAAGGATAATGAGAAGAAGGTGGAAAGAAAAGAGAAGATGATGTTGGTCGATGGTGCAACTTTGAATTCACAACGAGAATGGCTCGACTCTTGACACGCAGCAGCGACAGGACGCATGCAAAAGTAAACACGTCGAGGCTGCTTAACGCGAGGGTATACACGGCACGTTCGCGCGAGTATAGCTTCGTGTGGGTGCCACCTTTTCTTCCTCCCATTTTTTTCCCCCCTCTAACAGTCCTAGCAGTCTCTTTCACCCCCTATAAACCCCGGTGACTAACACATCGAGCAGACGGTGCCCTTACCGTGGATCGCCGACACACGGAGAAAAATGAGGAAGGACCGTGTGTTCGTTGCTCGTGCATGTGCCACGCACTGCGTGGGCGACCCCTCCGAATGGGCACATCGAGTGCCGACGGACTAGCAGAAAAGTGCACAGTGCACTTACATTTCCGAGATGCTCGTCAAATTACGACGTACTCGTTGCGATTCCTGCTTCGTTTCTTTGCTCAAAACGACGCTCGTTTAACCGAACGATTCCCTGACTGTCCTATTAACCCGTTGCGCTTCACTTCAATTAATTCTACCGTCCCTTTTGCGTTCCTTTTATTTTTCCTATCGTCGTAAAGGATTACTTCTTTTAGAAATATTTCTCAAATCTATTTAACAGGATAGTAGATATTTCAGCATCCTTGACCAGTTAACTGTGGCGAAGATTCTTTTGAAATTTGAGTCACGAAAATCGAGAGATGAGCATAAATCTATTTCAAATTATTTATACCCTTTAGTTATTCGTTTTACGTCGGCATGGTCTCAAAATATTGCAGATCTCTTGAAATTTACGAATGTATTTTAGTTTTCGTCAAAATTACAATTTAAATGACCAGTGGTAGCTTTTACGCATGACGAGTATACTCGTCAAACACAGCTAACTGGTTAAGAGTAAAATTGAAGGGTTATAGCTTCTTTTATAAATATTTCTCAATTTTGTATAACAAGGTAGTAGATATTTCACAAAGCGTAACAGTAAAGTTGAAGAGTTAGAACTTCTTTTATAAATATCCCTCAAATTTATATAACAGGATAGCAGATATTTCAGCATCCTTAACCCTTTGCGGACGCGTGACGCAAATATGTAGTGTGTGGAAAAATTTAATTATCAGTTGTCGCCACATGTATACATGGTTAAATACAACTGTTGAAGTATGATTAAACAAATACTAATTTATAATTTCTATCCATTAATAGTCTAGCTTTCTGATTAAAAGGTGGTTTTGGACCGCTGAATAAACAATTGACACTCAGTATTCCAAAATGTTTCGGTCCGCAAAGGGTTAACAGTAAAGTTGAAGAGTTAGAACTTTGT
This sequence comes from Cerceris rybyensis, assembly GCA_910591515.1. Classification (NCBI taxonomy): domain Eukaryota; kingdom Metazoa; phylum Arthropoda; class Insecta; order Hymenoptera; family Crabronidae; genus Cerceris; species Cerceris rybyensis. The sequence continues at coordinate 2,907,577 of OU342801.1, read as the reverse complement.
TTATAAATATTTCTCAAATTTATATAAGAGCAGGGTAGTAGATATTTCATGTGCATGATCATGCTTTTCGTCGCGTGATGCCTCCTTTTTCAAAGTACTTGCTATCTTAAAGCTCATCGTACCGTGCTGTTAAATTACCTGTCCGATAAATCAAAATATCTACCTTCTTGCACCATTAATTAAAAGCAGTTTGGCTTCCTGCTAAAGTTGACAGTCTTCTGCGTTCCTATCACGAAGATATCAACCGTTACTCAATAATCGATCAAATGATCTTCTGTAGGAATAAATATCTAGAAAATGTACCTAGAGATATCACAGTAGATGGAAATATAATGAAAGACTTCTAATCCAAGAATTCTACCAAGCATTAAGAGAAAACGCATGGAAATTCCACAGTCTAATCCTCGAACACGATCAATGCACCAGAGGCGACAGATTGCGCGGAATCCTCTCGGATTAATCCGTTAAACAGCGACCAGCCGAGGCAAAGCCGATGCTATTAACCCGACAAACGATTCAAATATTTGTCTCTACCGCATCAGGAACATTCGGAGCAACGTAACGATTTACGGGTGGAATTGGTGTGCCTTATGGTGAATAAAGTGTCCGCGAGGATATCCAAAGGTCGAGACCAACGGATCATCGCGAAACCTTGCTACACGTTCTCTCTCATTCTCTCGTCTCGCGGGCTCCAAGTCAATAATTTATTACGATGGGCTTTGGCTCGAGCCAGAGTCAATATTGACCGTGCTGGGATAGAGACTCCGGCGCCGTTCCACGCGGAGTACAACAAATTCAATCGAGAAGTCTATCCGCAAATATTTACTGTTGCTTTCTCCAACTTGCGCGCAACGTAACAAAAAAAACGAGCAGGGTGGCCGAAGCGAGGCTCGACGAAGCGGATGCCAGGAAGAGACCAAGTTACGAGAGAATTTATTGGAGAATGGAACATGTTTCGAGGATTTATCGCACACTGGACGGTTATGGATTTTCGATACTGTGTACAAGTTAACAGGCTTTCTGGAGGAAATAAAGGACTTGCGTATAGGCAGGTTTCGTGGCTGGAGAGAATTGGACGTTGGAGAAGTTATCTCGAGAGGATTTTCAGGACGACCTATCTAAGCGACTTTGACGGGAAATGGAGTATCTTTTGCCTGTCGAGGAATGGTTTAATGGAAGTGAAGAAACGTTTATCTAAACAGGAAAGAGAAGAGCAATGGGAGAAGAGTGTTTTAGAAGTTTGTAGACTCTCAGAGAGAGTTTGGATTTTTTCGTTGAAGTCTCAAGGAAGAGAAAATATCGATGTAAAACGTAAGACTCTTTTTGATGGAACCCAGCGATTAAATTAATGATAAGGTTGTAAATGATGATTCTTACCTGGCAATTGTGCACATGGTTGTGAGCCTTACGCAAGAGGGTACTACGATTTGGAGCACCGATGCCACCGGTCGACCTTAGAGCTTTTACTGCGAGTTAAAACACCGTATAAACACTCGATCCAAACCAAACGAGCGCGCGTCAACGACTGAGTCGAGGCAGCACGAGCACGAGTTAAGAGCGGCACGAAGAGCGTCGGTGACCACCGAAGACACCCGAAGTCCTGTTCGAAAAACCGATTCTTCTCAACCACTCTCCCGTTCTGGCCAATTTTTTCTCTCCTAATTTCAAAATCGACCAATTTCCTTGGCGAATCATCCGAGACGACGTCCTACAGCGTGCTATCGATTTTGCGACGATGCGAATAATTGAAGGATCGATTCTCCACGCCGTATCGCGTGGTCGGATGATTCCTCGCCCTCGATAACTTCCGGTATCGACCAAATTTGGTGCTCGATCGGGAAGTTGATCGAGGAATGGTTCTTGGAATTGTGGATCAAAGTGATGGAAAGAATTTGAACGTCGTTTAGCAGCAAATTATCGGAGCAAATTGCCATGGCGATAATTGTGCCGGTGATGATGAAAGCAGACTAATTGAGTCGAAGATTTGGAGAACTTGTTTCATCGAGAAAGGCTCTTTAATTCTTTGGGATCTTTTATGAGACGGTGATTGTGAAGGTGGTCTAATGAGCAATTTGAAATTTTGACCACTCAGAAGGTGGAAAAGATAATTCAGTAATTCACGTTCTATAAGATGGACGTAGAATTCATAAGCTATGGTTTCCTATAAAATTGGCGGACCTTTAGCAAATTGGAGAACCATCAACGCTCTCTAGTTCTAACGTTAACAGACCTGATATTTCTCTCGTTACACAGAGCTCAGAAAAAATTCAAATTATCTTAAAAAGAACAATAAATATTTAACAAATTCTCATAAATATCATCACAATTGATATTTGGTTGTAGAACCATGGCTCTAATTGTCTCGAATAGCAGCCGCCCCGAGGACAGTGGCTGCGCTTGTTTGAGACTCGCCGATACATCGTTTTGCTCGTTTTAAACGAGCGAACGGTATATCTTTTAATTTTATTGCGAGGCTAAAGAGGCCAGGCCTCCGTCCGTTTGTTATGACCGATAGAGCCTAGCCTGAGGCTTGCATGAAAAGCCAGCCGAGCGATTCCCACAGTGCATCTATCCATCGAACTCCACATGACTGGGTGCACGACCGAGTCAGGAATGCCACTGCTCTCGTGGAACGTGAATTATAGGTAAGAAGTTGGCAACATTCACTGATATCCGGGTGAAGATCACCGATTACATCGGAAAAAAAAATTTGGAAAACACAACAAATTGCCAATACGTTATTAAATCTCTCCTCTTCCATCGTTCGACCTCGTTTAAAGTTTGGGTCAGTAATTGGCGACCTCCTTATCTGAGGCAATAAAAATTACTGGTTCAGAATTTTTTTGAAAAATTCCTGTTAAATTAAATGACTGATTCGATCGTCAAAAAATCGACTGTACTTCTTCACTATAAATTTGAGAAATTGTTTAAAATATGGTCTATATCCATCAGGTTGATGAGCATCGTCAATCTAGGGTTAACGAGGGCTAAAACATTTACTTTAATTCTACGTTTCATGTGAGAAAAGTAAACTCAGCTCGCCAATTTATTTATGGTATACAATTTAAACTGCTCGTTGCTTTAAGCTTCTCTATTTTGAAAAACTGTTTAAAACAAAGTTTTAATCTATCAGTTTAACCCTAGATTTACGGCAGCTGAATCTGGTGTATTTAAATATATTAAAAGTATCTTGAAAAAAGCTGGATCAAGCGGCAAAAAATACGATCAGTTAAGTAACTTGTTTATTATAAAGTACTTCTAAAATATCAGCGGTATTCGTTCTCTACAAATGAGAGAAATATTTTCAAAAATGTAAGAACCCGTCAACTTGACGGTTGCCGTAAATATAATGTTAATGAGCATCACCAATTTAGGGCTAACGAGGGCAAAATTATTTACTCAAGAAAAGTAAACTCAGCTCGCCAATTTATTTATGGTACACAATTCAAACTGCTCATTGCTTTAAGCCACTCTAACTCTATTATTCTTTAACACTGTTAAGCTTAAAAATAGCAAACTCTCCGCACATCGTGCACGATGATCGATTCGTCGTTTCAAGAAGAAGAAAATATATTACACGTAATACGAAGTTCGACCGATGTAATTCAAAATCTTGGACACTCGTTCAGTCGGATTACCGTCGAGTAACTTTAATTGCATCGCGGAAGGATCTCGTTGTAGAGTAGGACAGAGAGAGACATAGGAGAGATGGCTCTCATTCAGTTTTTTAACGTCAGAAACGACCCCTGAAGCCAGCCAATCGCAAATCCAATCATCGAGCATCGGATATCGTTCCTTTTCGAGGCAATACCTACAAAAGTGCTCGCCTGAGAAATTCCAGGCTGATCAAAGGACCTCCCCGAGCGCTTCCGAACTCTCGACGTCCTGTCGAGCAACGAGAAATAAAAGAGGAAAACCAAAGAGGAAGAAGAACGTAGAAGAAGACACAGAAAAGAGAGAGAGAGAAGGAGTACCGATTGCTTAATCACTTTTTGAAGCCCCGCCGGCTTTTATTACTCGTTCGTATAACTTTAACCCGGTGTACGTAGCCTGGCATCGTCGAGTAATTAAAACTTACTGCCAGCAGGAAGCACCTTTATGCACAATGACTCTCGTGCAAACACGCCTTTTGTACGTTAATTCCATTTTTCTTTCCATTCTCGTCCTACGAAGATAACGAGAGGGAGGATAATTCCCCTTTTACTGAGATAATCGCTAAGAATTCTATCTTGAGAATCGCGCGCAATTCTACCATTTAAACGTCTTCCCTTTTAATCGGCAATTTCAATCGGTGGATCGTAAAAGCGCGAACTTTCGTGCTCGCTGTAATTCCAGGCCCTTTTACGTACACAAATGCCAGGAGAAATGCGAGACTTATTAACGCGAGTATATATCCACGTCGAAATCTTCCAAAGAAAAAGAAACTAACTGGGGACCTCTCTCGACCTCTTGAAATATTTAGCGTTTCTCGATTCGCGATAAATAAATCGACTCTTCTATTTTTCTACTGCCGCTTGAACCTGTGAATCGCGTCACGGCAATAGAGGTTTTGCTCCCTTTTCTCGCCCTTTTCTTGCCCTTTCTTGCTCACCGTTTCAGTCTTCACGATCGTAAATATTCTACTCTCTCGTGGTATTCTTTTTTCGCGAGTGTCTCACGTCCACCCGCGAGGGATTTTTTTTTTATTTCTTTTTTCCTCTATCCCCCGCAGGCTCTTTTGTACATCGCGAAAAGAAACCCCGTGGAGCTTCTGAGTCCAGTTAACGTATCGTCCTCGATTATGCGATCCGAAGGGAGCCGTTGGACAACTGCGATGGAATTTCTTCGAAATCGTACCGTGGAATTTCTCCTCTTCCACGTAGGGAGATGAAGTTTTTGAGATTTTAAGGTGTTTCAAGTTTCTTCTCTGACGTTTGTACGGTCATTTTGAATTTCTCTTTGCGCGGATTTCCAAATTGGGATGATTTATTGCACATGATTTTCTGAATTAAGGGGATTCGAGGAGGGTAGGAAAATATTCCATGTGAAATTGATTCGACTGATTTTTTTTTTTATTTCATCGACGCACCGCAATCTCATCTACCCTCGCGCGCTTTTTATTACTTTCCTATTTGCCGCCCTCTCTTTGTGCATCGAATAAAAAACGTATATCCCGCTGTTCAGCTTGGACGTATCGTCCTCGATTATATTTCAGCGGAATGAAGTTGCAGAGCTACGTTCGACGTAATTCCACGTGGAATTCATTTCCTGTAATTTTTCATCTCCCTTTCCTCTCAGTTCGTTGAAAAAAATACAGTCTCTGTGATGTTCCATCTTTTTATATTACGATATATAAAATAAGTAACCCTTTTGATACTATTGGTGACTGTAATCACACTCTACCTTACACTTATTGGGTACTGGCGGTGACTATAGTCAGAATTTACTAATTATAGTTAGAATTTCATCCAAAGAATTAATTAACACGTTGAAAGACTCTGCTTTTTGCCAGTTTCATCATTTCTACTGACCTATACTTACAGTTAGATAGATATTCGACAGACCTTTATCTTTTTAACACTGATATTGAAATATTCTAAAATATTAAAAATACTCTAAAATAGTACAATTTGAAAACATAAAATTTAATTGAATTCAATAGCGGTGACTTCTATGGCAGTCAACGTGTTAGCAGATCATATTTTAAATTTGGATATTATTTAAATGCCACAAGTTTTTATTTTCATGTATTATATGTATTCCAACTTCACGGAAAATTAATTACTTATGTTATGTTACTAGTGATTAAAAAATATCGGTCCGGACCGAGATTATTTCCTACCGTGTTAGCACACTCGAGGAAATCAGTCCGTAGCGAAATGATTAAGTTCTGGGCAAATTAAAAATCGTGCAAAATTGAAAGAAACACAATGAAATTTCCGAAATTACGTTCCTTTTTTGCCATTGCACCGGATGACCGAACAAATTTCTACATTCCCGCACGCTCCTTGCGGTTCGACCCTCCAAAAGCGATTCGACGAAGTGGCATTTCGTTGCGGTTAATTGTGGTCACCAACGTCATGTTCCGATATGGGGAAAAAAAACCATGTCCCCCATCGATGTTCCATTAAAACGATTGCGCCCGCTACCATCCACCGATCTAATTTCGTTAAAACCATCATGGTGAGAGTATCCGGCATTAATCTCACCGCTCTAACTGCATTTCGACTTTTCCCCAAATCCATCGAAATAAAAGACTCGCTCCTATCATCCCAAAGAAACTCATTATTTTCTCTCAACACCTTCAAATTTCCCAGTCCAATTTAATACACAATTCTCCAAATAAATGTATCCGCAAGGATGAAAAAATCCAAAGAAAAGTCTACAAAGAAGATACCAAAACTTGGCGGAAGTTCATTCGAGAGATCTAACCTTCGTCCATCGACAGATGCTGCGTGTAAATTAAAGAAGTAAGTAATTTCCAAGCGAGAAAGTAATTAAGACAGGTGTCACATTCGAAGAAATAATTTTCGCGTAGTCTTCGAGAGACGTCGGAAGTCGTAGAGGAAAAAGGAAAAGTCTAACGTAGAAAAGATTATTTATCAGAACTCTCAGAGATGTCACCGACTTCCGTGTTACTCCGAAGACGGCTCGTTAACCGGTCGTCAACGTCAAACGTGTAAACGTCTCGGAAGCTTCGCGTTTATTTATCGATACCATTTTGCAACGACACCCGGCCGATTTTCCGCGAAGATGGCCACATGGTTGCCAGCCGTTGTGCGAACGTTTGCGTAACACCGTTGCATTCCTCCGGTTCGACGTCCGTGAAGAGACGATTCCTGCAATCGAATCGTTCGTGCAATTCGATCACAGATATAGTTCGATGATTCTTGTGAAACCATCAGGATGATACGTTTTCTTGGCATTTTCGTTGATGCAATTTGTCGCGAATTATCCTCAAAGGGATGAGTTCGATTTGCACGAGAGTCTTGCGGTAATAAATGCTTGGTCATGGGATCGATGGTAGTTTTGCGAAAATTGCACGGGTTTGAGCAAGAAATGGGATTCTTTCGAGGTATTCGCGGGAGAAAAAAACTAAGGTTTCGAAGAGTTCGACCGATGGTTTGAGGGAGAAGGGGAGTTCTGGCGAAATTCTCTCGCAATCTCCGATCGCCTCTGGTGTACCAAAAAATACTGCCGTACACTTCGGAAGTTTCTATGGTCTCGAAGGGAGATCGAAGAAAAAGGAACGATTCACAGGGAATGAGACTTTCTTTTCGGGACCGAGATTGGAATTTACCTGGCAGATGGTTCACAAGTAAGCAAGATCATCTATTTTTCAAATGTTAATATTTCTAGGGAAAAGTACTTTATATCAGACACATTCTCCATAAAATAATTATTCAGAAAATAATAATAATAGCTAAAAATAGTGGTCGAATTTACTTGGATAAATTTGAGTTAATTCTGGTTCAATTAAAATTCGCTCCAAAATGGAGAAATGTCCTAGACTTGCAAAATTCATAGAAATCCTAATAAGAAATAAAATTAAAGGTAACTCAGTGAGAAACAAACTTCATTTTAACATTCCATCCAAATTATCTACCTGTCACTATCGAAACGATAAACTTAAAGTCTCTGGGAAGAAAATTTCAATTCAAGGGAGAAAATAGAAAAATATCGGACATATTCTCGTTAAAAGAATTATTCAGGAAATAATAACAACTAAAACAGTGTTCCAATTTACTTAGCTAAATTTCAGTTAATCTAGTTCAATTAAAATGCACTCCAAATTGAAAAACTTTCCTACACTTACAACTTTTCTACACAAAATTCATACAGATATTAATAAGAAATAAAATTAAAGATAACTCAGTAAGGAGTAAACTTCACCTCAACATTCCATCCAAATTACCTATCTTTCGCTATCAAAATAATAAACTTAAAGTCTCTGGGAAGAAAATTTAGAATCAAGGGAGAAAATAGAAAAATATCGGACAAATTCTCGCTAAAAGAATTATTCAGGAAATAATAACAACTAAAACAGTGTCTCAATTTACTTACCTAAATTTCAGTTAATCTAGTTCAATTAAAATGCACTCCAAATTGAAAAACTTTCCTACACAAAATTCATACAGATATTAACCCTTTTTGTGCCGGACAACGATATATCGTCGTTAGCAATACTCCTGCCAGCAGGCACAGTGAGATTATTATTTAGTTTTTTTTATACGATATCAGTAATTTTATGATAGATAATTGAATGACAATTTATGCTCTCTATTGCATGTTCTATATGAAACTATAGCCGAATAATAATTCTTTTTATTCGCATCTACATTTGTCATTAATTCAATCAATTTTTCCGGTCGGCAGTAAAAGCGTTAATAAGAAATAAAATTAAAGATAACTCAGTAAGAAGTAAACTTCACCTCAACATTCCATCCAAGTTGCCTACCTATCGCTGCTACAAAACACCATACGAGTATTCTGCCTTTTACAACGAAGCTTTTCCACTTATCACAATGTCCCCTATTTTCCACCCTCCTCGAGACACATTATCTCTAAACACTCATCGTCCTTCCACCGAAGAACACGAGAGAGAAAAGCCGCGTTGGAATTGCAGATTAGAGAGGACAGCTGGTACGGAAGAATATGCGCGTCAAGTGTCGGCTTTATTGGAAGAGACAGTAGAACCGGCGAATTTCAGGGTAAACACCATGCCGAACGAGGATTCTATTCCCGATGGGAGACACAATCCCTCAGGATTTCCTCTATGGTACAAGGAGCCTTATAAGATGTCGTTAGTACTCTCCAACGAATTACGTCGCTCGTTTGAGATCCTGTTACTTCACCCTGTTACCTATGGGATTCCAAGGACTTTCAGGAAATGGGATAAAACCAGGCGATTCTAATAGGATTCTCGGACGTTAATGGAAAAAATGGCGATGGAACTTAATGGGGAATGATTTTTAATAATTGATTTTTAGGAACAGGTCGGAGGAGATTCGAAAGCTGCTGAAGGAAAAAGAAAATTCGAAGTGTGCCAAGGAGATCTTCGAGGAGGAATCATCGAACGATGACGAAGAGGAACCGGAAGTCGAGGATGATGGAGAAGAATCGGAGGAAGAGTCGAGGAGAAAGGAGTCTCGTCGAGATTTTGAGAAAGAGTCGACGGAATCTAGTCGATCGACGACTTCTACCGATATTTAGGAGGAATTATGGGAAATTTTTAGGAAAAATGTGATTTTCTAATTGTCTTTGTGATTCGTTGAGAAATTGCCACTTGTTCGCGTGAAATCGGAGGGAAAAATACATTGAATCGATGTGAATTTCCTGTGTTGTTTCATAGCAATTAGCACGCACGAGGTAGCAGTTTCGAGAGGATAACGATGTTAATTCGATTCATGGGTTCCGTGGCTTTAATTGCAGGTGTGGAAGTTAATGAAGTATCCTAGAATTTAATGGAGGTTGCAGAGTATTGAGAGGATCGAGATCACAAAACGAAACGAATCTGGAAATAAAGTTAGTGAGCTAATTGGAAGCCCGACTGATAGATTCTCTCTGTAGTCTATCATTAGATGTTAACAGCTCGTTACGCGTCTGAGTTTCAATTCGTTAATTAATTTAAGAAGCTTAGGGATAGAGAGATTCTCGTAAGTAAGCAGAAACAGGAAACATTTCCGTGTGCCCTGTTTCCGGCTTCTTTTTCATCCCACTGATCACTCTTAACGCAGTCTACCTGCAATTAGCGATACAAGTTAACGAACCACTTTCCTCATCGATGCTTCCGCCTTTTTTTCTATCCTACCATCTCGTTTTCCAACGATTAAGTAATATTCGTTATTAAATAATTCAATTTGATCGTATTTCTCTCACCATAATACGTGAGACTTGACAAAAAGAGAGAAGATATCAATTAAATAGTAAAACACTCTCCGTTTTTCTTTCGAATTAAACTACTTCTCTTCTTAATCAAGTAATCCTAATTAGTCATCAATGCTCATTAATCCTCAAGACTTTATCGTATTTCTTTACGTTACGTCAAGCTTAACACAAAAATGTTGGAAAAATGAAAAAAAAATATCTACAACCCTCGCGAATTTGCAAGCGTGTGAGTTCGATAACGAGCGACTCGATTTAACTCGTTACTTTGGAAATTCGAATTGGAGGAGTTTTCTTTCTATTGACGAAAACAGTGCTCGTTCGTGTACAATGGACGAAGTAACTCGAATGCGGTTTCTCGTTTAGGAAAAGAGGGTGGCATTATCGAAGGTGGAGTGTCCGCATTGTTTTCGGTTCAGTGGCAATGCAAGAGGGCGCAGGATAGGGTCGGCTCTTATCGATTATTCCGTCTACCACCCCGTAGACACTCTTCATGGGACTTTAACGAAACCGAAAATTAGATTTTTCTACCCTAAGAATGTTATGAAAAGACTCAGAGTCGAGATGATAAATTTCGAGTATCTGGGAAGAATATTTCGATTCAAGGAAGTAGGAAAATTTCTAGAAAAATGTGGAAATTAATGATTACGGATGAAACGGAAATACGAAGAAGTACATTCTATATACACTGATTTATTTCATCATGAAACTATACAGAATGGTCCACACCGAATCGGAGCTCATCTAAATAACTTAATCGACCATCGAGACCATTGACTTCTGGAAATATATATATCTATGTGTGTGTGTGTATATATATATATATATATATTTTTGTTATTTATATTTATACCTGACGCACCGGATAAACTCATACCAGTCAAAAAAGAAAAGAAAAGAGGGGATCTCTGCTCACGGCAAATACTACGCGCAAGGATATAAAACTTTATTCACAGTTTTCGGCGAGTCCGAAAGAACGATATAACGTTCGTCCATCGTTAATGCAAACTGGTGTGAATGGCAGTTAAAAAACTCGATAGAAGGAAACCGTATTTCCTTCCCTTTGGAATCTGTTGCCCTTCATAGCTCCGATCTCGAAGAACCCCGTTGACTTTGGTTGGTCGTCCTTTGCGAAAAGGACCGTCAGCAACTAGTTCTAACGAGAGAGAAAAAATTGCACCACTGTCGACAATTCGCGAGGAGAGCCTCTATATCTCTCCTCCTCTCGTTCTTGGGCGACGATCGATGCCCGATTTTCAGGCACAATTGACGTTATCCAAGTACGGTTAAATATATTGTGCATTCGTGATATTGCATAGTGCACCCTCCCATGTATACCGTCATAGAAAAGTGGCGGTACATCGTCTGTCTAACTCCGGAGCGCGAATCAACTAGCTCCCGTCCGACTGATACTTTCGAGGCCTTCCCTAGGTTTTCTTCCATGAGTAATACATTTCCAGAGGTCGATTTACCCGCCAGAATTTGTCATTTACTTGTCTCAACGTTTGCGAACCACTTAGAACGACCAATTGACCTGGAGATGGGGCTATATAGATACAGAAATTGAGTAGCCTGTCTGACTCGGACAATTCCGTGTCTAAGTCCAACGTTAGTCTCATGGCAAGATATTTGCTTAGATGATCCACTGTAAAAGAAGATATTGTTTATCCTAGAATATTCACTCTTACCTATCTCCCACTTTCTCATCGATCTACCTGTTGCATTTGCCGTCGTTTTAATGTATCTGATGCTGTTCTCTTTTAGTGCCTTTATCAAGGAATTATCACCGGCCATTTCTGTAGGATGGGGCTTAAAAACGAGCTCGATTTCGTTAAGCATCAGAGGTTCGCTTGGACCTTCACCCTCGGTGTCTACCATCGAATCACCCCCGCCTGTTTCTGCCTCGGCACTCGACGAATCGTTCTCAGAGTTTTGAAGACTCTTTTGTCGTTTTGGAGGCTTTGGAATCTGATTCGCGGGATTTGGCGAGGGTGTAGTAGAATTCCTGGACGTCGTGCCTAGAGACACACGGTGTAAGATATCACCGAAGGTTGGAGATACTTGGAAATTGTGCTTCTACGACAGAATATATTACCAGAAACGGCGGGACTGCTCGCGGGTTGCGAGACATTGTTGGAATTTTGAGAATTTCCTCCGCTGCTGTTGTTCAAGGTTGCACTTTGAGAGGAATCGCTTTGATTTGCCACGCTAGCTGGATTTGGAGTTGTCGGGGCACTAGCATTGGGAGTACTGTTATAAGACGCTGCGTTTCCAGTGTTCTCAGTCTCATTGGCGTTCTTTCTAGAACGCTGCGGACGATTCTGACTTTGCAACTTAATACCCTCCGTAATGGAATTGACTAATGCCGCTTGAGAATGAGATTTATTGAGCTGTGCCAAAACCCTTTCCTGATGCGCTTCGTATTCGTCCCTGCTAGGGTATATCTTTGAGATCAATAAATCGAAATTAGGATCTGGCCTGAGAGATCTCTTTGAAACCAATTTTTTCCTGCACGTTGGACATTCCTAAAAGTGTCATCCAAATGTCTATACAATCTTGACGTTCCCTAGTATCAAAATCTTCCAACTGCGATCGCAGACCAACAAATATTCTTCTAAGTAGCAAATAATTATATAAAAACGACTCACACCTCTATCGAATAATGCACCTTCTAACTTTCAACGTACAATGTAAATAAACAAAAACGACGCAATAAAATTCCATCTACGACGTATCTTGAAAAGCCCGCCAAATCGACGACAAGTACGATGGAAATATCGCACAAATGTGATTGAGCTCATTCTCTACAATTTACCAGTCTTCGATCGCAGCAATTACTACCAACGCACCGACTGTTTACGTCTATGCTTACGACAATGCGACGTACACAAATCGAAAAAAGAAAAACACCGTCCTGAATGGACGACGCACTTGGATGTTTACCTCGCTGGTAAACGTGAAAAAAAATAGTGTGGAAATTTCTACGTAACGTGGACGAAGCAAGGACGAATCGGTGCGCGTAAAAGTTAACAAGTTCTCACCTTATTGCCACTTCGGAGTGCCGTAATGATACAATCGGAGCAAAAACGGTGAAGGCACTCCTTCGTGGTCATCGTCTTTTTAAGCATATCCAGACAAATTGGACACATGAGTTCACTGTGCAAACTTCGTGGACTGACCGCGATCTCGGTGTTATCGGTGATAGCATCCTGAGGAGTGCGATGTAGCTCGTAAAGCGATAATTCCCAAGTTTTGTTGAGACCGACCTGTTCCGCGGACGCCATGTTGGCCACATACAAGCCGTCAGCTGAACGATAGGAACAAACACAACTGTCGGACGTGGCGTACAGACATCTCGCGGATGGAGGGAACAACTTTTAATATCGAACGATCGATAAAGAACTTTTGCGGGGAAAAATTTGAAATGTTGGTCCATCGATTAAAACATTTTTTGAATTTAGAATATCTGCAATTGTTGCGGGGAAGGTCGAGAAATAAAATAATGAAAACAGGGGAAAGCTGACGTAACGAAGAGACTGGTTTTCCAAATTGAAATCTACCAATGAACAATAAATAAACGATAGACTATAATACTTATTGCATTTGTAATTAAAAGAAACGAAATATTGAAAATCTATCGGAGAAATTGCTGAAAATCGTAAGTATCAGCAGGTTTAAAAATAAGATGCAAAAATTTTCAAAGACAACGTCTTTGAAGGATGAGGAAGATTTTTCGCAGCGCAAATTTGCTTTCGCGTGCTTACTTTAATAACCGAGAAACAACGAAGCAAAACAATTAAAAATTTCTTTGCAAGATCGATAAAATAGGTCGCTTTAATTAAACGGCGGGCACCTTCAAAGGCTCTTAATGAGTTGCGATATGCTCATAAACTATCCACCACCGACACGCGGATTCTCAACTCTCTTGCAACACAATGCCTTTCAAAGCCCATCATCTCATATCTTTCTACACTTCAGTGATACAACACCGACAAATTTCACAAAGAAAACAAGAAATTCTTCATATTTCAAAGTATTTACCGTAATCACCAACATAAGCCAGAAACCTAATAAAAATTCCTTCTCCATTAACTCCTCGTCCTACGTTTATGACTGAATACAGAATAATTCAGAATTAATTAGCTAAATTAAAAATTCGCCACTAATTTCTGACATAGGGTACAACTTAACGCAATATCAATAGCGTAAAACTATTTTAACACTTTATTGACCGGTAGCCTATTAATAGGCTTTTCATGCCCAACGCTTTTGGAGTTTTAACTAATTAATCAGTTACCATAGCGATTAATAAATTATTGTTTATCATTGCGGTTAACTGTGCCAAGGATTCTGGGACGAGAATTTATAATTTTCGAAGAGATATCGGTATCAAGAAAGTATTTACGGCCAGTGACCGGTCAGAAGTGAGTAGGATGTAAAAAAATACCGGTCGATAAAGTGTTAACTGCCGTGGGGGTCACCGGTGACCGGCGCAATTGAATTCAATGAAATTTTATGTCATTTTGAAATTGCAATATTTATGAATTTTCAGGCATTCTATATATTTAAATATTGGTGTTTAAAAGATACAGGTCTGCCGAATACCTATCTATCTGTATCTTCAAAGTTTCTGTTTTATAAAGATGTGAATTTAATAGAAAAAATTTCGCTTCAGTAGAAACAGTGAAACTAGCGAAATACGGTTGGCGTTCAACGTGTTAAATATCTCTAAAAAAAATGACGTACTAAAAACTGCCAAATATCCTATTCCATTTATCTTATCACGAATGCAACACATTATTGCATTGTTAACCCATTTGCATCATATGACAAATTCAAGTATATACATATCTCTACTATCAACTTTCTTTATATTAAATCTAAGTCTAACAGTATTTCAAAAAGTGATATTGTACTTTAATCGACGAATCTTGTATAAATAATTTGGACTGGTTGCATGGTTGCCATTCACTCACAATGTGAATGCATAAAAGCATTTCGATAATAGCAACCAGAAAAAGTGCGCGCTTATATGCGCTTGTGATGCAAATGGGTTAAGGGGTTGAAAAAAATTCTTCAAAGGGCTCCAAACTCGAATCAATGGTTTTCACATGCCAAACGTTATCTTGTAGCAAGTAAAACTGGAAGTCCTCTTAAAATCATCGAACGAGTAATGAGTGGCGAGTGAGAGGTTCTCGCGAGAAGCGAAAATCGGGATACGCGTAGGCAAAGTACATACACCGCCGGCATAAATAATGTAACGGTATATAAATACGATCTTAGACGGGCGTAGGCTCGGCCTTTCCCGCGGATACGGCGATGTACGTCCACCATAGGAGAAAATCGAGATGAGCTCGTGAACCGATCTAACCCGATGGTAAACTAGACCGCCGAGACCCGCGCCTTTTTTAGCGACCCTAACTGTAGGCAACCATAATTGCCCTCGACTCTAAGTACAGGGGAAACGTGTTTTATCACCCACTTCCTAACGAGGGGAACCTGAACTCTGGCAGTTTTCGATTTTTTTTTTCATCCTTCGACGAAGAGAATATCAGATTTGAAAAGGTCAAAATCTACGGGGTGAAGAAATAGGGTGAGTTTTGGTAGAATTTTTCTGAGAGAAACTTCATCGAAGATAATTAATAAATAGTTCATTTAGTTTCTGTTGCTATTTATGTAATATTTTATTGGATTTGTAACTGGGAGTACAAGTATATCCGAGTTCGGAGTACGGTCGAGATTCCTCTGAGGCATTACAGTTAATGCGTCTTCATTAACGTCACCGAACGGACGTATGGATGATAAATTATAAATGATCATTAACATATTTAATTTTCCTGATTTTATGCAACGAACGTTACCAGCTTAACGAGTCTCGATAAACGTTAAAGATTTATAGGTCAGCGGACGACCGATACGAGGTGACACCTTGTTCCACTTAACTACGATCTTGCTCCGTCCACTTTTTAAGTCCTTTTAGTTAGCCGCCTAAGGCATAAACAGCCGCTCCTTCCTTCGATGAGAAGAAGGTAATTTTGCCGGCCATTGGAAAAACGACAAACTGACAAATCATCGCTTTACAAAGTACAGAATTTTTAGCCCTCTTCCGTTGTCTGCACAGAAACTGATAACTTGACAAATAAATCCGATATATTTGTACATTTTTTTTACAATGTGACACAACCTTTGTAGCCCTATTTTCACTTCATTTTATTTTCTAACGATTTAATATTTAACAATAATATCTAATAATATGCTAAAAATATCCGTCAGTACCTATAGCTATCGCTATCATTTTAAAAAATGAATAACCAATGATAGAAAATATTGGAAAATCAATTTCATCTATCTCACTGCAAAATTGGCAAAATAATTTGGACCGCAAGTGGTTAAAATGTCTGTAGTTCACAGTAAAAATTCCTCAGAGTGCAAAAGGCTAATATTAAATCCACGGAAGCCATTTCGATCGATGTGTCTCTATCTTTTTACAATTATCTTGAATATTTATAGATAAACAGAGAAGAAAAAGCTTGGTATTGCTACATTGACATGCTTTCCGCAAGACAATCTCTCGAACGAGAAAGAGTCTTACGTAATTCTCAACCACGGTCCCTTCTTGCGCTACCCGCAGAGCTATCACGATGCAAAACCACGGTCGCACGAGTATTACAGGTATTATGCGCACTTTGTGCCTCCTTTTTGCTCCTCTACTTTTCTCACGGAATTGTGTCTTTATTTCGCCCGACGATCTTACCAGCACGATATCCAAGTACACGCATCGAATGCGTTGTTCACCGTTTCTTGTAATTTTCATACGACGTCCCTTTCGCAAGGGTTATTTGAACATTTATTAAATCGATGAAATAATACACCATGTTCTCTCTTCTCCACGTAATCTTAAAGGTTCTTCTCTGTAAATGTTAAATTGTACGCGGCAAAGGAAAGACGATCGACGTTTTACGACGGTGAAGTTCCCCGAGAGGAGTTCGCCGAGATGATTCGAGGGAATTAAGAGTTCTTTAACGGTTCGAGAGCAAACGGTTAAATCCGCGGCAGTATGCTTCAACGATTTCCTCGCTCTACGACGAATCTTGTTTTTCTATTGAGTTTCTCTCCGCATCTCCCTACCCTTCTGTACCTCTTTCTCCGATAATTATGATTTCTTTCACTACTTCCTTGTTCCCGACATTGCACAAGCATCCGGAAGGAGCGGTGTTCTTGCCGGTTGATACATGGTTACAAGTATCCGTTCGGCCCAGGTCAAGCGTGAATCTGACCCACTGGAATTGCCGTAGTTGGATTCACCGTAACCCGAGGATTATCCAGCAGCTACGTTTTAACGTTTTCCGGTCACCACGAACAACCGAGGGCCGAGGATTATTTGACTTTACGAAAGGTCAGTGCCTCGCGTGAAAGGACGATTACGCTTTCATTCACGACTCCATTACGTAAAGGTTACTCCTTCGACGTAGAAAATTCAATCGAGTGGAAAGTCCCGTAAGAGTTTTCTCCGTTTAGCCGTGAAGAGATATTTGGGGACGGCTGGGTCGGAGATGTTGGCCTTTTCGGCTGGATAGACTAATGGGGGTAGTTTTGGGAAATTTTGTCGGGAGAGAGAAATTTTGGAACTCTTTGAGGGAACATAGAAAATAAAATAATCTAGGTGGCAACGACATTTTTTTTAATTGACGTGTCGCAAAGAGTTAGGGAATAATCGGTGGCTAAGTTGGACTAGGTCGGGGAAGTTGCGTTTTGAAATTATGACGAATGGATTAGGAAAGAGAAATTTTCTATGGAAGTAGAAGATTTTAGATTGGTTTTGGAGATTCTAATATTTAAAATATTCTAATTTTTGTTACAATGACAGAACCTGTGCTCCATTTGGACATTGTGATTTCTGAAATGTTCTAATTTTTATTGCAATGACAGAACCCGTTTTCTTTTTGGAAATTTTGATTTCTGAAATATTCTAATTTTCATTACAATTATAGAATCTGTGCTACATTTGGAAATTCTGATTTCTGAAATGTTCTAATTTTTATTGCACTGACAGAACTTATTTTCCAATTGGAAATTTTGATTTCTGAGATGTTCTAATTTTTATTGCAATGACAGAACCTGTTTTCTATTTGGAAATTTTGATTTCTGAAATATTCTAATTTTCATTACAATTGTAGAACTTGTGCTCCATTTGGAAATTCTGATTTCTGAAAAGTTCTAATTTTTATTGCAATGACAGAACCTGTTTTCTATTTGGAAATTTTGATTTCTGAAATATTTTAATTTTTATTACCATTGTAGAATCTGTGCTCCATTTAGAAATTCCGATTTCTGAAATATTCTAATTTTCTTTACAATGATAGAAGCTATGCTTCATCTGGAAATTCTGATTTCTGAAATATTCTAGTTTCTAATAAAACGGCAGAATCTCGGCTCAATTGAAGATTCAGATGTTCGAGATATGATTTTAAATCGTAGCAAATCTATCGCGAAAGAGAAATTTTCCACGATAACGACAAGACACTTAGTTGTCTCTGAACATTCCGATATTTCAAATATCCCTGGTAATGAGAAATCACAGAGCCGTGTCGCGTCGTTAAACGTTCACCAGCATGAAAGATTTATCGATAATCATTATACACGTGGAATCGTCGAAAGCAAAGTTTCCACAATTATCACCGTCAGTTTATTTTTACTCCCATAATCGTGCACCGAAGAATTCTCTCGATCGCGATAAAGTACTCGCGTTTTCTCGATACAACTTCAACGATGAAAATTAACGAAGCATGGCGCGCTTCAAGAGGCATTTAATTTCCTGCTAAGCGATATCACTTTCCATTAAAAATCGATACCCATGGTGGAAAGTACTTTCGTTCATCGAAAGGATTCGTTACGTAAGGGACGCTCCGATCACAATGCAATTGCAGTTGTTGGAGAGATCTCACCGGAACGCCGCGAAATGTGATAATTGTTATGAAAGCAGAGAGCAACTCATTAGCATATTCTTCGCGCCACTTCCTTGTTCCCGACGATGCACAGACACCCGGAAGCAAACACCGTTTCTTATTACGGATTGATACACCGTGCCGATTCACATTTCTTAATTCTACCCCAATACTTTTATCGAAACAATCTTCAGAATTGTATCAGACAAGTGGCGAAAGATTAATGTGAAATTATTCCACTTAATTATAGCGTTATTTAAAATCCACCCGAAGAGAACGATAAATGAACTGAAATTCTAATAACACAGTCGATTTAAACAATTTTTCTTCTGCAACATATAGAAGGAGAAAGTATGAGAGTTCTGCGGCAATGAACCGACGATTGCTACAGCAATCTAGGTGGAAAAATCATTTCTATTGGAAGGGATAACTATCTATTTTATAAATGATAAATATCCTGTAATTTCAAATACGTTGAAGTTCTTCGAGGTATAGGTTTGTGAGGAACATAAAGAGCTAAGATCCAAAGGAAGACACACCGCAAGATCCTGGCACGACCTTGACCTCCGATTTGTCGGAGACAGGAGATGCAAAATACAGCGGTAAATTCTGAAAGCTGACGGTTCCATTGGAAGATTTGCATGGGCCATTAACATCTATTTGCAACTTGGGTCAGGCTTCTAACCCATCGTCGATTTTCGCGGACTTCCGCCATAGAATATCGCAAAATCTACAATAGTAAATTTATCTGCGACAATTGAACGAAAGCGTGAAAATAGGCGGAGAAACTTTGAGGAAGTTCTGAAGAAAATAACTGCTAGAACATCGAGGATTCTCTGTTTTGTTGAGCTAAGTTGAAGGAGACTTACGGTATTTTACGAATTAACGAAGGCAAATCGCGAACGAGAGGGCAACGAAGGATTTAACGAGGTAGGATAATCCAGGGATTCGTTGGAGGGAGTCTAATTTTTCTCTTAATTTGCTTCGTTGATTAAGAAGGTCTTGGCGCGCTCTCGGTTCTTTCGTCGCGGACCCATTTTCAGCGATGAAAAGCGCGCTTCTCAAACCTCGACCGCACCGGTACTTGATTACCTTTCATTACGAAATCACGGCAAAACGAGCGAACTGAATCCTAACGGACTCGTCGGCGATGAAAGAAGGAAAGTATCGGTCGTATGAGCTAACAAACATATATGTATTCTAAGCTCTTAATATCTTCACCAACGACAAAATAATCATCGCATTATGCACCATCTCGAATAATTCAACGTACCTCCTCTAGAATGCAAATTACATTCGCCAAGGAGACGGTAAGATTGCGTGACCCGTCTTATGCCATCTTATTAACGTTCGAAAGAGGTTTTACGGAGACGAAGGCTTGTCTGGAATTTCACCTTTTACCTCCCTGACGAAGCCACTTTCAGAGGGCACGTCCCTCGAGAAAACTCATCGCTGGATCGACTTTGCGGTTGCGAAATAGAGCCTTTACGTCGACAACCAGGAAAATCTCTCTGGCTCAAACCTCTATCAACGTACTCCATCCTACTAACATCCCTTATCGGAGCAATCGAACAAAAAAACCTACAATTTCTATCTTCTTCGGTTCAAATCTTAATTTTCACGCTATCCAAGAAATTAGCTACTCTCAAGACTCCTCCAGAGTATTCTCATCAACGTTCTACTCCTCAAACGCGATTTAACCCTTTGCGGACTAGCGACGCATATATGCGGTCTGAGAAAAAATGTAGTTATAGTCTATCGCCGTATGTATACACGATTCAAATTGAAAAATTGAAATAAAACCGGTCAGATATGATTAAAAGTGGAGTAATTTATAATTCATATACATTAACAGCCCAAATTTCTGATAAAAAGGTGGTTTTGGAACGCCGAATAAACGATTATCTGTCAATATTCAAAAATGTCCCCGTCCGCAAAGGGTTAAAGCCTCTCTACCTTCAACGGTCAAGCTCCTGAGACTTCTTTCACCTCACAACCCTAATGAAAATCAACAATACAACCTCTGTCAAAGTACTGCCTCCTACAAACAACCCTTACCAAAGCCACTGATCAAAGAAACCTACAACTTTAACCCCTTGCACTATTTCCACGAGTCTGACTCGTCATGAAAATTTTAGGCCAAACTTGAATATCACGAGTCTGACTCGTGGTATTAATCTCGGGCAAAGTATTCATATCTCGAATAAGATCGTATGTCCCCGTGCAGGATTATTAAATTTAGACTTTGATTCAAATTCATTTGAGTTTCACAGAAGTTCCATCGCGTGAAGTCAATATTAGCACGGTAATCTTTGTCAGTCATAAGATATCTTATATCGGGCGTTCGGTTTAGGCATAGATTCTTGCGAGTTTACCGATAGTGCAAGAGGTTAATCTCCTTCACCTGAAATCTCAATTTCTAAGTCATCCAAAAAATCACTTACTCCAAAGACTGCTCCGGACTATCCTCAACAAAGTTCCACTCCTCCCGCGCTATTCAAAGTCTCTCTACCTTCAACATTCAAGAGAACTCCACCTTTCAACCCTAGCGAAAATCAACTATACAACCTCTATCAAAGTGCTGCCTCCTAAAAACATCCCCTATCAGAACCATCAACCAAACAAACCTACAACTCCATTCTCCTTCACGTCAAATTTCAATTTCTACCTCGATCAAGAACTCACCTACTCCAAAGGCTCCTCCAGACTATCCTCATCAACGTTTCCCTCCTCAGACGCTATTCAAAGCCTCTTTACCTTCAACACCGAGGATCCTGAGACCTCTTTCCCATCATCATACCTGAAGCCAGGGAATTTGGCCGATCGTGGAACACGCGACGAACCTGACCCACTGAAGTCATTCCCCGATCTCGTCTCCCCAGGTATGCGAGAGGCGCGAGCCACGATATCTCGACGCGACGTAGGTCGGGGCTCTCTCGAACTCGTCCATGGTGCGAGAGGCGAGCGAGAGGCGATACGCTCGCACGTGCACCTCGGGGCATTCACGGGTTGGCAGTGGTTGGCAGTGGTTGGCATCGGTTGGCAGCGTTAGCAGTCGGCTCTCGAAACCCGCCCGGTGAATGCCTCCGAAGCCTCTCGCACGCGCCTTTTTACCTGCATCTCTGTCCCTCTCTTTTTAACTCTTTCACTCTGGATGCACCAGAGAGTGTACTTCAACGAGGAACAACTTCGAGCTGGCTCCTATCGATTATCCGGCTTCGACATTCGAGAGGATACCTACGTTCCCGGAAATCATAGATGGAGAGACAGTTTGAGCAGAGAAGGTAGGTTCTTCGAGGAAAGTGAAACGTCGTGCTTCAAGAACATTATTCTCGGGGGACATCGGTGATCGATTTGATCGAGAAGATCGTCTCGAAGAGTGTTGAAAGGATGGAGAAGAATTGTGTGGCTTAATTTACGTGATTAACTGTAGTAGTGAGTTGTGAATGATTTTTTTTTTTGGAGCGTAATATGAAATTTGTGTTAGGAAGTACCTGAAGGGAGTAGAGAATTTGATGTTTGCGTAAACGAGAAACTAGTTGGACATCCATGCAGTTAATTGTGGTCTTTCGACCTCTGTGGTTTACGTTGATACTGTTGGTAAATAGCGGAAACTTGGAGTTTCGAAATAGAACGGACAGTTTGTAGATTCCTGTGGATTGGATGTTTGTAAAGTCACAGACGATCCGTGGAATTAATTGAAGTCTGTGCAGTTCGACGGAAGGACCAATTACCGTGGATTCTATCCGTGTACCTTGGCGACCTTAATAATCAAAGTGCGGGAAAGAGTTGGAAATGGAACGTTTGAAAAGTTCATACAGGCGCGCACATCGCGAACAATGATTCCGCGAAAGGGTGCGCGAAAAAGTAGTCAGCCTCTCGAGACGGAGGAAAAATACACGAAGAGGCCGGTTTCACGCGCAATAACGGTTTCAACAATTTTTCACGTGTCAGTGGATCAGTGGGTTTTCCGCGCCTAATGCGCCATTCTTTCTTCAACAGCGTGCATTTATTACATGCCTCTCTATTCCTCGATCATTTATTCCTATGATCTTTTCTCTCCTCATTAAATTTCTCATAAAAAATCTACCTTGAACCTAAATTACTTTTGCCCTAGCATTCTACAAATTCCCTCAACGACAAAATTCCGTAAGCTCCAATCTTAAAGTTACTTTCTCGCAAATCTGCATCTTAATTTCTCAAAGTGTAAAAACACAAGGTGAAAAAAAACAGGCGGTAAAAAGTGGATGTTATTTTGAGACAAAACGATTACATCAGCTTCCTAAGGCAAAGAAACGCGACAGGATGCTGGAGCATTTCGAAGGACTCTCATCCTCCGAAGCGCGCCAAGAAGCGTGGGAATTCTCGGACGTGAAAGACACGACGACGTTAATGACGCGAGTGCATCGTCGCGGAAGGATGCAACGGAAAGACATTGATGGTCCTCACGTCCCTGGAATCATCGATTCGAGGAAGACGAAATAAGAGAAATCAAGGATTACGTGGGAATTATCGGAAGAGTATCTCAATTTAGCATCGTACGAAGAGAACGCGTGAGATTGCCCTTCGCCAGGAGAAATATATCGTGTAACTCCCTTCCATGCAAGTACGAGGAACCGAACGATTAAGATCGCCGGCTCGTATCTCCGCTTAATGGGACTGAAAGGAAAGATCTACGGGAGAGTATGGGAGGATACAGTGAGAGAGGATGCTGAGGAAAAATTCCTAAGAACAATTTATAGGCGTGCATCCTGCGATATCTTAATAAAGTCCGGCTGTAAAGCCACGCTTTAATCCTCGAGGAAGAACCGAGTCGACGGTCTTAGCGAATGCTACTTTCGAGTCGTTGCCTCGAGTAATTACGCAAGTATAAACACAATCGCGGGCTCGAGGACAATGCTAATGGAATATTACACCGAGGAACATAGCATGTAGTACCTACGAGTAACGTGAACGATTGGAATCTACGTTATTTTCTTTCAATTCGAAAGACCGTGGAATAGAGACAAATTGTGTTTACAAAATCGTGGAGATAGTTGTAGCAGTGAATGTTTATACTTGGTGAATTGGAGCATCGAGGGATACAGTGTAAGAGGCTGATGTTTTGAATGTAGAAACCGTGGCGGTGGATAGAGAGATTGTTTATACATGGTGTGCACGGAATATGCCATAGAAGTCTTTGAATATTCGCAATTAAGATTATTCTCGATAGGATCTCGAGCAGAGTTCAATATCACCGGGTACTTTCGACCCGCTGCGTTCGAGCGATCGCAGTGAATCAGAACGAAAAAGAAACACACGTATGTGCCCCTTTCTCGATAGAATGTTTTTGCTTTAATACGCCACTTGTTCGAGTTTGTATCGAAGGTCAGAGTTTTACTCGTGAAATTTGTAATTACAGGTCGTACGACCTTTGAATTCTGATAAGTATCGTCGCACGTTTATACCGGGCGTGTTTCTGTGTATAAAGTTAATGGTGAAACAAAGTAAATTGTGAAGTTTCTTTGCTGGTGAGAGACGAGAAATGGAATTTGTGAGATCGTAGAAAAGAGTGAATAAAAAGGAGTTTAAAATGGGGAATGCTAGATCGCAGCCTTGTCGACGGGATAAGCGACTGTATCTGTTTTATTTAATTCATCGTACGTGGAGTATTGTCGCGGAACATCGAAAAGATCACGATCGACAGGATGATACCGACAGGGATACCGATCTATCGTCGAGATGCAGCGGGTGCAATGGATGCGACTATCGGCAAGACAGTCTCGTGTTGGACAGGTAATGCAGTTTTGTCTTGAGTCGGTTAGGCAGAAATGTGTGCTGTCGGTTGAGTAAATGGCGGGAAGGAACGCGGGAACGCGGTGTTTGAATGTTTTAACTCTTTGAGGCATGGCGGGATTAATTCTTTGCGGACTACCGACGTATATATAGGACCTGAGAAAAAATTCAATTAGAATCTATTATCGCATGTATGCGCGATTGAGATTTAAAAATTGAAATACAGCCGTTGGGATATGATTGCACAAATAGTAATTTATAATTTATACATATTAGTATTCTAACTTTTTACTTGAACAGCGATTTTGAATCATCAAATAAATGATTGTTTTTCAATACTCAAAAATGTTTACGTCCGCAAAGGGTTAAATGTGTTCCACCTTAAAAAATTATATTATTTTACAACATTATTCAATTAAGAAAAGAAATATCTGTGCAACATGGCTTATTTTACTTTGTGAATTCCTGTGCCTCAAAGAGATAAATAAGATGCATGATGTTTTGATAAAGATGCCTGTAAAATTGTCAGGAAGAAAGCATGGTACACAATATAATATACATAGCAATATATATATATACAGGATATGAGATAGGTATCTGAAATAATGATAAACTATTGTACTTTTTGTACAATGCATTGTTGTATGGTAAAGTTTGTATTTGTGCTTAAATAACTAGGTTTCTTCATTTCCTCTTCTTTCTCTGGATCGTTGGCTATTCATACTAATTAGATATTGCAATGTAATTAGAAACAAGATTTTCAAAATACTATAAAGTTTCTATCCTTTAAGTGAAATGTACTTAAATCATGGAAATTACAGTTATTATTTGCTAATCTGCTACGTTAAAGAGTTCTGAAAAGGTGGAGAGAACATTTGACAAAAATAAAACAAAATTTTGAAAGTTAAAGTGGAAATTTTTCTAATATATGTATGCCAATGACTCCTCTACGAAGTCATTTTATGTCTTTTCTTGTTTCTCATTATTATTTAATGATATTACTTTTCGATTATTGTATTATCATTAATAATTAGAATGCAAAAATATTGTAAAACTTCGTAGCTACGTTCCTACGTATTTAATTGTAACAAGAGGGAGCAACTGACTCCCCTGATATATTGGAAAAATGGACTCGTCCATTCGTCAAATTTGCATTCAATCTCTAAATCCGATTTAACTGTCATTAAATCATGCATATAACGTTCATCATCTACAAAAGCTGCGTCAAGACGTTCTAACAACGTTAAAAGTACATTTAACGAAGATATATCAAAGCTTTCAATGTAAAAATGAAAATTTTTCGAAAACGACACCGTAACCTTTGCAAGCGTATCGAACGAAATATTGAACGTGAATTGACGCTATTCAAAATCAGCAAAATCATCGAATTCTACGATTCTTCGACTAGAATCTTTCTCAAATTGTGTAAAACGTCTTTGAATCGAGCTCAGAAAAGATACAATTGTTAGTACTCACGAAAAGTTGATGTCGTGGACTCTGCAAGCTCGGGTTTATAGACTTTGCAAGCTCAGGGTCGTCGACTCTGCAAGCTCGAATTCGTGAACTCTGGAAACTCGATGTCGATGAGTCGATGGACAGGATTTTCGCACCTTCGTGGACTGCAACTTCGAAAAACAATGAACGTCGACTTCTTCTTGCAAAAGAACGATGAAATGGAACAAACTTGGCGGTTAAACTGCACCTTCAAACGTATTCACCATCGGTACTGTCACGAACGACGCGCTACGACTTACTTCGACGCCACCGACCGTGGATGTGAGCCCCGGTCACTCTCTCTTGCGAGAAACTCTCGGACGCATGCGCCGCCTAGCGGCGAAAATTGGAACTAACTCCGTGCTGCCGCGGGTACAGCAAACGAAAATTAGCAAATACGATTTATATTTTTTTTTATTTCAATTAAAGCACAACTATAAAACTCATGATACTGTTTGCAATGATAATACCTGCTTGTATCGACAAATAAATGATAATATATCCATTAAACTGTATCTATAAATAAAAAAATACGATATATTTCTGTCTCCAATTGTGGTATTAAATTTGCAACGTTGGAATATTTTACTTATTCTTATTATATCTAAACAATCGTGTGGGGCGAATTGTAATTAGAAAATGGGTAAATGCAAGTATTTTGTAAAGAAATACAAGTAAATATTAATGCAAACAGCTATGAACGTGTTAAAATATTTGAAAATGAAGTTTTGCCACCTGTTACTTAGATAGTTCTACGTTTAGTTTATAAGCATGCGGGAAGAAAACGGTCGATTATCGACTAAGAATCGTTTGAATTATCCCCGTTGCCCCTCTACGAGTGACGCATCGGAGGATAAACTGAAACTCGGCTTACATTACGAGCAGGTGAAGGCGCCGGTGTCAGTAAACCTCCGGTCGCCACGAAGAGCGGATCGTGTCGAACGACTTTCATTCCCTCCGCGTAGTTTCGATACTCGAAAATCGTGGCGGTTCGAACGATAAATTCAAAAATGAAAAACACTTTGCTCGTGCGAATTCGTGAATGAATATCGATACAAGTGTCAGTTGGAGAATGAATCGCGTCGGTTGAGCAGGAAGGTGTGACTCGGAGTGCAATCAGGTAACGAGTCTCTTCACGTTGTTCTTTTTCAACTTTTTTCACTCGTCGCGTTTAATTACATTAACCTGTTATCTATCTGATGACTTATCGCAATGTGATATTACAATAAAAGACAGGGCAAAAGGATATTGCAAACCCGTGAGAATAAACACAGAATATCCGGTTTTCTTTAACAACTTCTTCATTCAAAATAGAAAATTATCTTCTCTATATTTTATACGTTTTATTAAACATAGAAAACTTCCCTTTCTTCCGGCAAATAAATTTACTCTCAATTTCTTCAGTTTATTTAAATATATAATTACCAATTGGCAAAATCATAACAAACGAAAGAATATTTACAGAGTTATTTAACAAAAGATATTTATACCTCTTTTGAACTTTCCTCGAGGATCATAATAGATCGCATTTAAACTTCCTCGGCGAGTTCCTTTTAAGGAGACGGTAGCTCCGAGTTTCTCCCCTTCGAGATCCTTGCTGCATTTTTTTGCGAGGAAGAAAAGATCAGCAATTTCATTCACACAGCAGCGAGCCCTGAAAGAAACACCATGACGAATGAATGGATAACATTCACGTGCCAATGGTTATTTTGCGATAATAAAAGCGCGCGTGCGTGCATGCAAACAAAACCATGAGGATGCGTTGCTTTCGTTGCAATTACCGCAATTACAGTCGATCTTGATGATTTTTAATGGAAAATTCAGTCGTAGCAAATTTTCACGCATACGATTGCACCGGCTTTATTATTCCTATGGTTTGTTGCATATGCAAGTGCACTCTGCGGCACATATAACTCCATTGTTCTTGCAATGAAAATCCTCACGGCGAGGAGTTCGAAAAACGAGCCGTGGAATCGGGGATTGTTGTTATTATTATTATCATTGTTCCATGGCCGGTTCGTGGTGAATAATAATTATGAAACATTCCGTGAGACGAAGTGCAGTGAAACGTCGCGAATGAACTGCGCGAAATGCAATTTCAAGGCGCGAATACCTTTTTTTCTAACATAATCTGTTAATACGTTTTTTCTTGCAATTATTCTAATGATTTCGTAAGAAATGAGAGTTCAATGAGGTTGAGTCATTTTATAGAATGCAAAGTAATCGTATAAGCGAGTATGGAGGAAGGCTTTGTGGAGATTTTCTTTCTTATTATTTCTACCTGAGAATAATTAATCATAGGGTGAAACTTTGGAATCGTTTAAACGTCGATTCGTGTCAGGGCCATTTTCTCCATTAGACTATTTATGCAACAGCTGAGAACAAGTCTACCCACATAACATTTCAACGTGCACGTTCATTTCTATGGACCATCATCCAAAGATGGAAGATCGTCAAAAACATCTGACATTCCATCCATTGAAAACCTGACTTTCTTCGTTCGCTGAGACCATTCGAACGAATAGAAATCTTCGTTCTGCGTGGGAAGCTCGGGCTCCGAAACCCATTGTCACTTTAATAAAGCCATGGTATCTTTGCCATGTGAGGTTCTTGTCACACGTCGTAATTCGAAAATCGCCTTGAACTCTATGGCCTTGGACGATTCTACTCTCCTCTCAAAATTATTCTGTCCACTGTTCTCAACTCAATTTTGTTCGTGGCCCAACTCTGTTCGTGGCTCAACTCTGTCCATGGCTCAAATCTGTCCATGGCTCAAATCTGTCCATGGCTCAAATTTGTCCATGGCTCAAATCTATCCATGGCTCAAATTTGTCCATACCTCAAATCTGTCCATGGCTCAAATCTATCCATAGCTCAAATCTGTCCAGGACTTAACTCTGTTCATAGCTTAAATCTATCCATGGCTCAAATCTGGTCATGGCTCAAATCTAACCATACCTCAAATCTGTCCAGGACTTAACTCTGTTCATAGCTTAAATCTATCCATGGCTCAACTCTGTTCATGGTTCAAATCTATCCATAGCTCAAATCTGTCCATGGCTGAAATCTATCCATAGCTCAAATCTGTCCATGGCTCAAATCTGTCCATAGCTCAAATCTGTTAATGACTCAAATCTATCCATAGCTCAAATCTGTCCAGAACTCAACTCTGTTCATAGCTCAAATCTGTCCAGGACTCAACTCTGTTCATAGCTCAAATCTATCCATGGCTCAAATCTATCCACAGCTCAAATCTGTCCATGGCTCAACTCTGTTCATGGTTCAACTCTGTCCATGGCTCAACTGACTCTCTCAAAAATTCCACCCTCGATACTCTTTCTCACAGTATGCATTCTTCTTCCTCCCAGCATGCATTCTCTATTGCACTCATTCATTTTCTCCTCATCCACCAAAGATCACCAGACCAAAGACTTACGATTCAGCCAGGCCTGGCATTTGTCACTTTCCAGATCACACATTTTAAACATCCACTCTCGCTTACACAAAATGCATCTCCACTCATTAATTATAAGCCATTTCCTAACTCCCAAAATTCTACACATGTAACATATTTAATTATGAGAATATTCCAAGCATACGTTGCAAATTATTTCTTTTTACTTAGCTCCTTGAAATTCTTCGGATACCTTTCTATCCAGTCGGATAAAAAAAGAAAAACATTGACGTTCCTCCCGCAGAGGCTATCACCCATGAATGTTAAGCAGTGCCGGAGCGATTATGGTATTCTTTGATATTTAATTAACCAGTGGGCACCTCCGCCTTGCAGGAATGGTAATTAGAAGAGAACACGGAAAAGCGTTCGTATGAGTAACGGTGCTACAATTTCGCGCTCGCAGATTTTCCTCCCCGATAGAACGATTTTATTTACCCACTGGCACACGCACCGGTTTTGCGTGAATGCACTTGGCCACTTTTTCTTCCTCGATGCGAAGTGCATAATCCGTTTCTCAGGACACGAGCAGACCGCTTCAAAGGCGACTCGTTAAACGTAACTTGTAACTCCATACCAATTTACGTTGTACGAGACCTTCCGAGCAATTTAATGTCCTCGATGCCGATAAACCGTTTCTGAGGCCGTGGCAATCTGTGGAATTGCGGAGAAAGATTTCGTAAGGCAGAAAGGTTTTCGAAGGGAAACGATCGACCGTCACACGTTCCCCGTAAGTGCGTTTGCTCGTTCATTTTAAGCTTCGTTGCTCGTGCTTGTTTTTCTGTTTAGAATTTTAAATGAATTCTGAACTAAACAATTTGCCGGAGGCGATGACCATTGGAATTCTGGTCCGCTCTTTCGTAGGAGCCGAATCTTAGTAGCATAAGAACGGGTCTGACTGGTAAAAGTGGAGATAGGTTTTTTGTTTTCAAGTTTTTTTCGGTTCACGTGTTATGGTTGCTTCGACAACGATCTCCTTTGTTTTGCTTACGAATTATCGAGGATATATCTTAAACAATAATATAGAAAAAGTTTCTCGAAGGTAATGAGGATTAATTCAAAGTCAAACACCCTGGTTTCCAGTTTGAGACAGTAGATCTTTATTTACCGCAGTTCTGTCGTTTTATTTCCATTGGTATTTTGCAGTTTTGAATTCTATGGTCATTTTGAATAGGCTCCACTGTTTTAGATTGCCTTCCAGCCATTACAGTTACGATGTATCAAGTGAAAAAAAATGTATCAGAGGTGAAATAGAAAATTCAATGCTTCACCTCTTTGCACCATAGCATTTACCAAATATTAAAGTACTTAATTATTTAATTCCAAAGTACTTATAATTATTACATCAAATAATATGTGAAAATGCTGACATTATCTTTGGATAACATTATGTAAGCTACAGTGAGAATATCCGTCCATCATAAATAAGTGTCGCCACATTAGACGGGAAGATAGAAATTCCAGAGTCTCTCGCTAACGAACGTATATTAATTGGCCTCTCAATGTTACTCATAATTAAGATTCATTGATTAAACGCCCAGAGACAAGACTTCGAGATTACGAAGACTTTGAAAAAATCATCACGTGAGATCGTCCAAGAGGAACTGTACTTCGGTAAAGATACGATATTTCAAGTTCAACGAATAAACGATCAAGAGGCACGAATTATATCATTTTTGCGATTCTTCGGCTTGCAAAAATATTCAGAAGACTGAGAATATCCTAACCGGTAGGAAATATAATCGGGATGATTAAACGGTGCCCATTAGAGAGGAACGACCGTGAAAAATAGTCCTCCATTAAAGGCAATCGAGATCCACGAACGTAAATTATTGCGTGGAAGTTAATGAAGGACGTCAGTCACGCTCCTAATAATCCAAATACGAAATAACGACAGGGGCAACGAACAGCTTCCCTCAGCAGATTCATACTTTGATTAAAATCAGTTAACATGTTAAAAGCCACCGGTATTTCGCTACTTTTGTCATTTCTACTGAAGTGAAATTTTTTCTACTAAATTGACATCTTTGTAATGCAGAAACTTTAACACTAAATCTATGGCAGACGTCAAATTGAAGGGATCCTACTTTTTTTTTAAATTTCTGTTCGATGGAGAAGTAGTATAGTAAATATTTCACGTATCTTTTATACTATGTAAATTATTTAACTGATAATTAGACTGCGGATTTTTATGCATTTATGACAAATTAAATACGGCTAAAATATACAAAAAGAACATAATATAAAAATATATCTAAAATATCCAAAGTATGGTATTTATTGTAATATTTATTAAGTGCAATAAATCCCTAGATAGGTTTTCCTGTCTCACCTGCATTTGTGAAACTCGAAATTTGCATAAACATCCGCAGTCTACTGATAATATTTTTTACCACTTGATATAACTTTTTGCAAGTAACTTATTTAACCTCTTACCGTACAATAACGAGTGACACTCGTGATGCGATAAATTGATAGATTTTTGCAAAATCAAATTGAAAATATCAGCGAGCTGTAATATGATAAAATTATTTCTATAATATTAATATCGCGTTAAATCATACGACATATTCGGAATTACTGGCCAATTTTTATGTTAACAATTTAATTCTGAATCATTGCGGAGACAGTCAGAAAAGAAATAGAACATCAAGGGATTAACACATTCGCGACCGGCAATTTTTTTCCGTTTCTAATGCTGAGTACCGGCGAAAATAATGAAATTATTAAGAATAGCCGTCATCAAAAGCGCCTAATGTTGTCGAATTCAAAAATAGAAATTGCAGGACGTGAATTCACGTCAGCGACAACCAGGTATAGGATTTAAAATGACGTGAATTCACGTCCGCGGTCGCGAATGTGTTAATATATTTAAATCTACTAGATTTAGCGGCCATAAATCTAGTGTCAAAGATACAAATAGACAGATATTCGGCAGACCTTCATCTTTGTTAACGCAAACATTTAAATATGCAGCATGTCCTAAAAATTCATAAATATTGCAATTTAAAAGGTACATGAAATTTCATTGAATTCAATGTCGCCAGTCACCGGTGACCTCCATGGCAGTCAACGAATTAACGGTACGTCTGGATTTGTCGTTGATAAACAGATCCATAAAACTTTCTCAATTGAAGTAAATAATAAGTAACACATCATGTAAAATTCCAATCGACTTTGCGTCTCTTTAAATTAAAGATTCACATCGACGTCCGCCCTAAAACTGTCTCAATCTCCTCAAACTCGAGCAAGGAGCTCGAGTTAGCAATTATCCGATAGCAGGAAAGTAGTTCAGGGTTATGTTGGAATGAAATGTTTCTACTGGTTTAATCGTTCGGCACTTAACGAGCCGAGGAGATATTATTTCGCCTATCGTCCACTTTTCCGTGACCAGTAATCCAGCAGACCGTGACGATTTGATCATCGAGTCCGGTTAAAATGTAACGTAATAGAGGATCGTCGTGAAATCGATCGTTTTCATCGCCGTTGCGGGAACATGGAATTTGTTCGAATAAAAATTAGAAAATGTCCAACAACTTTATCCAGACCGTGACTGATTAGCGAAGGACTCCACGGCACGCGACAGTTCTTGCCTTGTTTGCGTGCACCGAAGGAATTTCACCGAGTAGCTCTTCTTCGAGGAAAGTTAACGAGCCACTCCTTATTCGTTTTTAATTGTACTACAATGATTTCCTTCGTTTCGTCCCGAAAAGTTCACGTTATTTTAAAACACGTCTCTCCTACAACATATTTCCACGAGCTTTAAAGAAAAAAAAAAGAATCTAATACCACAACGTGAGATTTAATTCTATGAGATTGCTAATTTCGTGCTTATCTCATCTACCATCTTAATTGGCAAGGATATCAAACAAAACTTCAAACAGATTCCTATAACTGCGCTCTTCCAGTCGTTGATATAGAGTAAAGTTAATTATACGACATCGAGGACTATGTTTTTAATAGAATTCTAATGTGGTATACTTCTCGAGCTTTGTTACGATTCGATGGGATCCCGTGAACGCGAAGATTCACTGTGGATAGAACGTTGAAAAGGAGACACGGAGTGTAACAGCAAATTAGCTGATTGGCTTTAAGAAATGTGAGAAACATTGCGATTCGTTTGCGTTAACTTTCCTACGGGATTATAATACAGTGGTATCATCGTCGTCATCGCCCTCGTCGTTACCATCATCATCATCATCACCATCGTTCGTTAATTACTGGCGTCCAATTATAAAGTGTATTTTTACATTTTTCCTATCTCTCTCTCTCTCTCTCTCTCTCTCCTCTCTGCGTCACGCTTCTTTTCAATTCCGTTCACCGTTACCGTTTCGCCCAAGTTCACGCTCGCGTGTGTGCAGTCATTTAATAAATGCACTCGCGATTATTCATTTCCGCGTTTTATCGTCGCCAATATTAACCAAGCTGCCAGGCAGGTATGTACGCGAACAAATTAATTAGAAGAAAGTCCGTGACTGACTTTCACGGGACGACCATCCAGGAAGCTTGCCATGTCGCCGAAATAATTTAATAGAACGACTTATGGGATTTTAATAACGATGTTATTAAACTCTCTGCGAGAATTATTGAAGAGAAATTGTCCAGTTGTTAATTAAACGTCGTTTCGATTTTTACTCTCCTTTCGTGAGAAATATGATTGAAGAAGTCTTGGTAAGGTGGATCGAAACGAACCATTCGTGTTTTGCTTGATTTAAAACAATATTCCAGTTGGTTCGAACAGGTTCGTTTTTGCACCGGTATTTATCGGTTTATCTACTAGTTTCCGGAAGCACCGGTGAAGGATTCTCAAGACAAAACGCAAAAAGGAGAACGTTTTCGCTGTAACTGAGCAAACTGCCTGCGAACGGACCATTAAATCGACCCGTGAACGATCCTCAGCTGGCAATGAGATAACGATTCGTTCACCTTAATCTACCGTCTCTGATTATCTTCTTGTGTTATTGCACAATAATAGCGAATTCACTGTTCCGCTACCAAGATACGCTTTGTAGCGAGCTTTGTTCTACTAGTCGTTTTGCTTTCAATTAAATCATTACAATTTTAACACTTTGTCTAACTTCACCTTTTAAAAGACACTCGAACAATTAACCAATTAAAAACTTCAAGGAGAATTCCTAAACGACAGAAGACCTTGAAAAAAGGTCGCAGAAAAATTCCTCCATTGCGGAGGAACTCTACGACTTTCAAGAGTTAAATTATGCCACTGTGCTCCTTATAATTCTTAAAGTAATAATTAGTAATTGCTTTCAATTAAATCTTTACAATTTAAATACTTTGTCTAATTTCACCTTTTAAAAGACACTCAAGCAATTAACCAATTAAATACTTCAAGGATTCCTAAACGACAGAGGATTTTGAAGAAAGGTCACAGAAAGATTCCTCCACTGCAGAGGAACTCTGCGACTTTTAAGAGTTAAATTATGACACTTTGCTCCCTGTAATTATTAAAACAATAATTACTAATTATTTTCAATTAAATCTTTACAATTTAAACACTTTGTTTTAAAAGACACTCAAGCTTACTTACTTAATTACCCAATTACAAACATCAAGGATTCCTAAACGACAGAGAACCTTAAAAAAAAGGTCACAGAAAACTTCCTCCATTACTGGAGAAGTCTCTGACTTTCAACAGTTAAGTTATGGTACTTTGCTCCTTGCAATTATTAAAATAATAATTACTAACGATGACTTTGAAGTACAGAAGCCCAGATGCACCACCTATTAACTCAAACTCGTCAGAGTCCATGGAGAATTAATGGCCTACCGGTAAACACAGCGTTAGAAATCCAACGCGAAGAAGATGTCAAAATTACCGCAAGGTCAAAGGTTCCATCCTCTCGCCTAGTATCTCGACTAGAAGACGGCTAACACCATAAATCACATGGTACCACCTCCGGATGACCAGGGACCAGCGTGTCGTCGCCTGCTGGCCCATGTAAACGCGTCACGTGGGTGTAAACACGTGTAACGATGCAACGGGGCCCGTGGTCCCGCATAGGGAATCAGGCCCCGGTTGAATTTCCGCCGTTCGTACGTGAATTTCTACGAACGTTCGTGCACCACTGGCATTCGCGCATTCCATCCCCGTTACACACGCGGCGACTCGACATTCCACCGAGTTGGAGTTCCTAAAGCGTTGTTCACAGCCCTGCTGGTATTCCCCCGGCAAACCTGGTACTCGCGTTCCTTTGTCTGTGCTGGAGAACAAAGATACGACTCCTCGATACCGCCGGAAATGCCGGTTTGTACGCAAAATCGCTTCCTTCTGCGCCAAAGAAGCTCTCACGCGCCATTGTGTTCCGATCGCACGAGAGACGCGTGTTCTGTCGATACTTTTCACTCATTATGTTTGATTTGGGAAATTTTGCAAGATTTTAAGGAAAGGATTTAATGAGGAGGGAGACTTGACCTGGGACCAGCTAATTGACACGTTGAATGTGATGGGGGTTAGAGGTTATCGGTGCTGTTGAGGTCAACGTTTCATGTGACCTTTAAACCCCCTGACTCACGACTTTTTTTTGGGAGTGCGTGAGGTGTGAGAATTAATTGGTGAAGTAAGAATTTAACGATGGTTTCTGATACGTTATGTAATTTAATGTATTGTTATTAACACTAGAACGACCAAGCAAGTCAAAATGACTTATTCACAATTTTTTCCAATAAAAAAGTCCTAGACTAGAAATTCTAAGCTGATCTTATAAAACACAAATTTCCGAATCGATCATATTTTCCACCTCTCGATTCCTCTTTTTTCAAAGTACTTACTTATTTAATATATTTGAATGTCATAGATTTAACGCCGGTCGTTCTCGTGTTAATATATTTAATAAAGCAAATTGTACGTTATGTGCGTTCCGCTAAAACTCAGAAATGAGTCCAGGTACGATCAAGGGAGTTATATGGTGTGGTAGCCCTCTATCTACCGTCCATGAAGAAGGTTCTCGTTTTTACCTAAAGGGCGCGATTTTGAAGATAGAAGGGCTGGAAATTTCGCCCTCTAGAAATTCCTAGAACAGTCCAGAACACTCGAGAGTATTCGAGAGCATTAGACGACATTACAGATTGTGGAATGTTCGGTAACATCCCAGATTATTGTGGAACATTATATTATATTCCTTTTATAAATATACCTCTTAATTTTAAAGTTTCTCCTTTTATTCAAACAACCACACAATCTCATATCAACTCCCTGAGCGAAGCCGGGTACCTCAGCTAGTATGGAACTAATTTAAACACGTTCTGGCCCACAAACCTCCTCGTTACAATGATTTTCAATATAACTAACTGTTTTTTTTCTTCATCGAGTATTTTGATTTGAACGTGGGAATAAAACTACATTCCATTCATCTTCTTCCCTCCAGCCCTCTTTCTGATATCCCAACAGTAAAAGTCAGTTTAAAACCACCCTACATTGATTCATGCGCAATCCGATCGAAGACATGGAATTATCTGAAAGCCAAGCTTACGGTTGAGCCATAAAAAAAAATCCTCGCGTTTAATTTCGTTCGTCACGACTCCAGCGAGTCGTTCCGGGTCGAAGCAGAAGTTCTCCAGCGCGGCACCACGCCGCGGAAATGTACGTTTATCGCGCAAAACGGCACGAATCGAAGCACATAACGGTGCAGAACGCGTTGCAGCTATGGAAGGCATGTTATATCCAGCTGTAAATTAGATTTCTCTTGGAAGCATCGAACGTCACTCTGGATATTCGTATCGCTCACCTGTTCCTTCTTTTTTTGGGCCCTTTTCTTCCCTCTACGTACCGCGACGACAGAGAGGGGCCCTGTTGCACGTGTGCTCGTGGAAAAGATACAGTTATGCGCTTTACTCGCTAGTAGAGAGAGAAAGAAAGAGAGAAAGAGTAGGAAAGGGGTATCTGGCCAGACGGTGGATCCGTTTTATAACTAGAGATTCATAACGGCACACGATCTCACAATGGACACTGCTCTTGCAATGCCACGACAGACCAAATGGCTTTGCCAGCTCGAATCAATGTGTTTCACGAACCGCTAGATACTGGAACCGTTGTATCAACAACGTTAGACTCGATACAACCTGACAGAACAAAGATTTCCAACATTTCCCTCCTCTATATCCTTCTCGAACGTTTATCCAAGTATCGTGAGACGAGGACGATCTGGAATTTACGACGAGACGAAATTCCAAGGATGAGAAACCAAATGAGACGCCGGAGAGGACGAATCTCAAGATCGTTTTGTCTTTATGGTGTTGTATCTTGGCGAAGATGTTGCTGTAAATTTCGACGGATCGTTCAAAGCCGATGTGTGCAGAATCCAATGGAAATATCACTTAGGTTATCGCGAAACGCGAGACCATATCGAGACCGGTTTTCCAGAAAACGGATAAGAAATAAATGTTGGGATATCTGAGGGGAATAGTGGAAAGAATTTGCATTGAATACATAGTAGCCGGTGAACGTTGTTGCGGCGTGTATAAAGCGAGTAATCACGGTAATTAGGGAAACGCATACGAGTACGATTAATTACGAGAGAGCGAGTAGACAGGGTGTATAACCGATATTCTTCGTTTGGTTGCGTAACGGAACGGGATAATCATAGAAAGATAATAGTAATTAGTACTACCGTGCTATTATCGGCTAAACACCTTGGTAATGGTGGAAGAGGCTCGTTCGAACGATGAAAGACGTAGAATCGTTAAGATTCACTGACGATGTTTGCTGTGGCAAAATAAGTCATACCGATTGCAAAAACACCGTGGAGAATAACTCGAAGAAATTGTGGTATTTTCATCGACGATATGAAATTACATGCCCCGTTGAAGTAGAGAGGATTATTAGCGCGTTTATGGTTAATGTTCGAAGATCAATGAAATTTTCATCCTTTTACCTTCGAACGAGAAATTACAGTTTCCACGTTCGATACGGTCGCGGAATTTATGGCCTTCCATGGACGATGAATCGTAGAAACGACCATGAACATGGTACATTCTATAGGATTGAAAAATTCCAGAAGAACTTCCCCTCCAGAATCTTCCAGTCGCTTTGTCGATATTCTGCGCCAGTGACGAGACATCCGGGGTAGTTGGGGGAGGAAAAATTCATTTTCAATGTGCGAAAAACGAAATACTTCCGTTAGAAATAATTGTAAAACCTAATCGATACATTGAAACGCTAGAAAGCGATCGTTTCGCAAGTCTTAATGATTCTTGCTGACTTTAATCGTCGATATTGTTCGAAGAAAAAGAAATGGCAACATTTTCCGCCTACGATTCGAGTGAAAATCATTTCGGCCCCTGAGATAGAAAGTTCGAGCGTGCAAAAACGCATCGAGGAATGGGCGTATCTCATTTCTCCTGCTTGAGCATTAACGACTTCAATTTCCTGCAGGCACACGCAAAGCATCCTTTTGACTCGAGAATCCTTTTTTTTCCAAAGAAGATCACGATATATTCGCTCGAAGAAAACGAAGGAAAAATCCTTCCGCGTTTTCTCAAAGTTTTTTTTCCCCTCTTGCTTTCCCCGTGCTCGTTTTCATCCCGGTGACACTCTTTTGCAAAGATTTCACTCCTCATTGTTCATATTATTTGTCAAATTTGCCATACTACGTGGAATTTAGTTGAAATTTCTTCTAGATTCTTCGTGAAACAGATTTATTAGATTTGTCCAGTGAAGAAAGCGAAATTGATACGATAGACGAGAGCGATAAAATGAAATTCAACGCTGGCAACAACTGGTTAGGCTGAACGTGTGTCGCAAATAGGCCACACCCTTGATTGGACTGCTTTTATCGCGAATGTCTATATTGTTTCTTCGTTCCTCGTAACTATTTAGCACGCCATTTGTTTCCGTAGATTATAGTAATTAAAAGAAATCAGAATTTAGATACGTCCACAATTTGGACGTGCGAGGATCGACTCGATTCCTCGTTCTCCAAGCGAGAAGGTCATTGAACCCACAGTTTTGGCGCGCTTAGGCTTAATAACTGTATAAATTATATAATCAGGTATTAATTTGCATATAAATGTGCCGAACTCTTGAAACTTGATTAACGAATTAACAGTACCTTGTGCGGATCGCACGGAGGCTTTCTTCGCATACGTAATTTGTTATTTAACACTTTGACTGTCATGCCAATAGCCTGTGATCGATGCTGAGTGCTTGGATTAAATTATATTTAATCAACGATGTCAAAAATCTTGTTCTCTCTATTAAATCTGTCCGTCATAAAAATGACGGTGCAATAAGCGTGCTAAATGACAGAACGGAATTTCAAAGGCAGTGTAATAAATAACATCATGTTGTATTAATCTTATTACGCTCATCCGTAGAATTCTACGACCCAAATAACTTTCTTCAAATGAATTAAATTACACCGGGATAGAAGCATCTTCCATAATCGTGGAAGAAGAAAGCTTAAATAGAATCACCAGAAACTGCTCGTCCCTGCGTTCTTGAGGAGAAAAACGTAGGACTTTCAGAGCAGATACTGCAATTACGATTCCTGTCAATTCCACCTCGTAGAGTAATAAAGATACGTCCGAACATAATGAGACTTCGTTCTTCGACAATTCAAGAACCCGTCAGTCGTATATTTAAGCGGCATGAAAACCTGACAGAAATTGCCTCGAATATTTAAAGAGAAATCTCCAACTAGTTTCGCGCCTTCCTATTTTCCGTGGAGATTTGACGAACTTCTGCCAACTGAATCATTCGCCATGACGTTAGAAATTGCTAGTACAAACGTATGAAGTTTGTCGTTACACCTCGTTACTTTTACTCAAAGGGGAAAAGTCGATCGTCCAGGATGCACGACTTTCTTTCGATTTGCAAAGGAAGTCGAACGTTATCCTGAACGTGATCTTCGTCCTCAATGTTTACAATTCTTCAACTATGTGTTTACGGCAGTCATCTTGAGTTGCACGAGAGAACATTTATGTGTCGATATTCAAATAATCTCGATAGTTGCTCGCTCGAGCGAACCAAATCCAACAAGATGAGCGACGAGATATCCAATCTTATATTTATTATCCTTCTCCACTTGCCCCTAATACTAGTTGGCGGTAGCATCTTCTACTTTGATTCCTTCTTTTTTCTTTCATTCCTCTACTTCTTTACTCCTACCACTTTGCTTTGATTACATTTTTTATCCTCGTGTTTTCCCACCGAGCGAGAAATTCAAGATGTTTTACACCGGACTACAGGATTTTTTGCCTCTCTCCAATCAAATGAATCAACATGTTTCTGAAGCAGATGTTAATCTTACTAATTGGACGATTTTACTATTCTTCTTTTAAGTGCGAGTACACGTTTTGTTTTTAATTAACACTCTGTAGGACGAACTTTTGGGGTATTTGAAGATCAGATGCACGGTAGCACATTTGAAAATAATAAAAATATCATTTTAAATGGTGAATTGAATTTGACTTTGAAGCATCGAATTGCAAAGTGTTTCATGATTTTTAAACTTCTATGGTTCGAATTTCTCGTGGTATCCGAAGATCAGTTTGACGATAGCACATTAGAAAGTAATAAAATTATAATTTTAAACAGTGAATTCAAATTTGATTTTGAAGCATCGAATTGCAAAGAGTTTCATGATTTTTAAACTTCTATAGTCCGAATTTTTCGTGGTATTCCAAGATCAGTTTGACGGTAGCGTAATTAGAAAATGATAATAACACTAGTTTAAATATTGGATTCACTTTGAATTTTAAATATAGGATTGTAGAGAATTTCACGATTTTCGCAAGCTAAATTATAATATTTGGCTAGACTAAAATTTTAACTTTGAAAAATAGAAGTTTAGACGTGTCTTCCGTTACCTCAAAGTCACACAGACCCATAGAGGGTGAAGAAATAAATTATAATATTTGGAAAAAAGTTATAAAATTCATTATCATGGAGAAAAATTAAAAATTACAAGGATTAGAGAGTTAAATATAATAAAGAGTTAACAGAGGGTTAAATACGACATCTAAGGGTTAAAGTAAGAGTACCAGAAAAAAGCTTTAACACTTTGAGGCACAGTGGTTAAATGTGTCCCACCTCGTTGATGCGCACAGATTCATGGACTCG
This sequence comes from Cerceris rybyensis, assembly GCA_910591515.1. NCBI lineage: Eukaryota > Metazoa > Arthropoda > Insecta > Hymenoptera > Crabronidae > Cerceris > Cerceris rybyensis. The sequence goes on along the minus strand of OU342801.1, from coordinate 2,865,969 downwards.
AAAATTTATATTATTTTACAACTTTGTCAATAAAAGTAAACCAATTAAAAAAACTAAAGAAATGTCTGTGCAACATGGATCATTTTACTTTTTGAATTCCTGTGCTTCAAAAAGTTAACATATAATTCTAACATTGTTTTGTGCCGAATGGAATTTTCTTTGGGGCAAAAACAATGTTGAATTTTGTAGATCAGTGTAATCAATATGTAGGCGAGATCCTGCTGCGTGCTCGTTCTGAATCCTCTTCGTCTCGGAGCTCCTTCTAGAACAGGGTCACCATGAGCTTTTTTCCTCTTCGTTCTGTCATGCATGACGAGATAGAGAAGCACAGCCGGTAAATAATGTAAGATTATAATCCTCCTGTTAAGTCAACGAATATTTCATCGTTTTACTCGAACACTCATTCTCCTTCTCAACTCGAAAGCACATTTTTTGCGCTACATGGGCATCGATTTACGATCAACATATTTTTACCTTTCTGCCCCGATTGCCACCGATCGTTATACCCAGAATCGCCCACCTTCTCAACGTGGAGATCGTTAGCTGAGGGAACTCTTTTTAGAAAACGTTCGAAATCGAGAATTCTCGGTAGAAATCCGTTAGTGGTCTTTCACGTTTCAAGTAGATTGCAAATTACCATGACCGTGATTGAAATGTCACTGGAATGGGAGTTTCTCCCGGCTGGTCGTCATACAGCATCGTCATGGGTTGCAATGGGAATAAAGACAGGTTGTCGTTTTTAATGGAAAATGAAAATTAGACGGAAAACAAGTACTAAACTCAACCAGTCGAACGATAAGATTGTAGCAACGATAAATTACTTATAAGCTAGACTTATGGCAGCCGACAAATTAACAAGTTTATATTTTTAAAAAATTTTTTTCCAAATTGATAGAGAAGCGGTATAATAAAAACTTTACGTGTATGTTAGAATACTCAAATTTTTTTATTGATCGTATTTTGTAGCGGTTAATTCATTTTTATTTGACATATTTAAATGTACCTTAGCGGTCATAGATCTGGTGTTAATGATAACAAAGTAGGCTAGAACTATCAATTAATGAAACAAAGTTGAAACGTTGATGATTTATGTCAGGTTCTTTCCAAATGAAAATCTCAGCAAGTCCAAGGCAGAACTAGAAGAACAATTAGATCCGAAAAATACTAAAAAGGAAGAAGAAAAAGAACAGAATGCGGTAGCACGATTCAGCGATCGAAACGTGGAGATACAAAGTGTAGAAAAAGTTTGAACAATTACCACGATTGTAGAGTACACACCGGCAAGCCTCTACGATCGTAATAATGTTGCAATCGCAAAAAGTACACGGGTTAATCGTAAATTACCCTCTCGTGCCGTGTAGAATAGTCACGAGGGTAATTATCATTCAGGAAAGATCACAGCGTTTACTTTCCTCCGTACCATTTTCGGTATCTGAAACAAATACGCTTCTGGTCTTTGCTAGTAGTTTCAGTAATTGCCCTAATCATCGCGCATACCGTATACCTTCACGTTTCTCATCGAAACGTTAACAATGTTTGCTCCATTCCATTCAAATTCCACGTGACTTTCGAAAAAAAAAGATTCATCGAAAGACATTTACTCAATGTTCCATTCATCCTTTAGAATAATTAAAAACGAATTTCAGTAAGATCTACCAACTAGAATTCAAACGAGCTTAGAGATATCTCACCATCGTTTCCCATTGCAATCAAGAGAGTCGTAGTTGCATTCAACCGCGTTAATTAATCGTCGGTAAGACTCTCGCGAAAATGTTCGTGGAAAGAAGTTACGTAAGGAATTACGGTTCGAGTTCGCGACAAAGGACTACTGCCCTAAGACAAATATCTTAACGAGTTTTTACGTGGCAACCGAGGGAATGCGAATTGACTTCTTTCGCGCTAGCTGGAAGATCAAGTATGGAAGATCAACTGCACTTCCGGGCGTCGGTTAGCATTCCAGTGGAGCGGAGAACTCGGAGGTATAGTGGAAAAATCTCACCGTACCCTCGTGTATTCCGCTAATGGTCGTCAAGATCGACGATCCAGGGTCTCGATCGACGAAGGGTTTCAAGGAGATCGAAAGGGGATAGCTGCATCCGAGTCCTGGCGCCTCTCGTCATCCTGCCAAGATAACAAATTTTTCCACCGTATCGAGAAGACGGAAGCATCGATACTCCTGACAATTAGAGGAGGATGTTTTTCTTCGATGAAATTTGCGGGAAAAATTGTCAATTTCTTCTTTCAATCTCGATAGCAAAGGTTGACCCTTTCGAAGAATTCATATACGAAGAGCGTATATATGCGCCCTCGAAAAGTGGGCGCACCGGTACGAAGAGCTTATTATAAAAAATAAGTTATATGATTATAAATTTGTATATTTTAGAAAATAAAATGATATTACTAAATATAATAAATTTCATTGTAAAATTTAGAGAACGAGAAACAACTTGCTATTACTTCGTAGCTTTCTGTGCCTCAGTGTCGACTAGTCTGTTATGCGTTCCGTACTCTCTTAGATCGAACCAGTGGAATTTCGCTGGTTCGCCAGTGGAAACTCATTTGTTTACCAATGACACTCACTGGTTCCGCCAGTGATCTCGGCGTCAAAATTCACTGGTTTACCAGTGAATCTCACTCGTCAGCATATTCAAAAATAAAACACAGCGCAGGGAACTGCGGCAGCGGACGCAAATTTCACTGGTTCGCCAGTGAGATTTGTATTCACTGGTTGAACCAGTGAAATCTCACTGACTCGATCTAAGAGAGTACACAGCGATCATATTTTGTCACAGGTTAAGGGGAAAAGGTTAAGGGGAAGTTTTGATGATTGTAGGATTGAAATTCAATTGTTAGAATTTATGGAGGGAAAAAGGAGAGCAATTGGGAGAAAGATACTTAATTGAAGATTCTTTGGAGAGAATGTAAAGGTTCGAAAAAATTGATGGAACGAAGATAAATAGTGGTTTGAAGATCGAATCGCGATCGATCGCGAGCTTATCCTATCATAAAGACAAACTCGCAATGTGGCTCACGGAACGGCAGAAATTCCATGCTCCCGCATATCCCACTAATGGCTTGCTCGAAGATCAACGGCGCAGCATCGTCGATCGCCGGTTTTTTTTTCGCAATGAGAACCCTGCGGCAAGGCAGGAGGACAGGGAACGAGTCATGGCGCCTCCTCGAGCATTGCATTACCTATTCACGGGCGGAACGTGCGTTCTCGTATGGTGCACGCGCCTATCCTTCGATGTACACTGCTCTGCAGCTATGGTGTCCTTTCCTGTCTGCCCTATGCTCGATCGTTTCCTTTTTATCTAACTGCTATTGTTTTTTTTTGCGACTGCTGCGCTACATTTTCTTGAAATAAAAGGGTACCAAAATGTCATATTCCAGAAACAAACGCTGACTTCCTTCGATTTTAGTTCCTGCGGCTTAGAAACTATAATGCTACTACTACGAATCTTCTGGACCGGGTTCTCCAATCCCTTATTGTTGTTATTGTTACTGTGATAACTTGGATAAAAAACACAGAACAATAATAACTCTGTTCTATTTAATTGCTAGATAAAGCTTAATGACAAGTATAAAAGTCTAGAATTCGGCTACTAGCCTAGAAATTGTAGATAATGGCGGGAAAATTAAAACGGTTTTAGCCCGTGGAATTTACTCGAGTAACCACTATGGCCCTAAGGTTGGAAAGTATAGAGACTTCTAGTCTAGACTATTAATTTAGTCATTAATTTCCCACAAACCGATTCTGAGGAGTATTTTACATCCCAAGCTACCTAAAGTACCTAAAACTTCACCACAAGTGTTCCAATCTTTGGGATAATTTCACCTTCCCACAATTTGGGCCCAGCCATAAATTCTCGCTCATCATCCTTCCCTTCGCAAATAATTACATCATCATCTGCCTCCAATAATGACACGCATTGCCCACAAAACGGGATAGGTATACAGAAAAAGTGCAATCACCTCGCAAGACAGGCAAGTGGCTCCAAAATTACCCCATTTATCGATCTTCCCCAACTCTCTTTCTCCCTCTTATCTCGAAAGTTCATTTTTTGCTCCACTTCGGTATCGATCTACGATCAATTGATTTTTACCTTTCTGCTCCGATTGCCCGGCGATTCTCCACCCGGAAAGAAGCTTCTATCAGAACTGTTATCAGAGTGGAATCAGAACTTCCCCTCAAAGACACCGTACCTGCGGAGCCTTGTAGATGGAAGCCCACATAGGCGAAGCGTGCAAAAGTGCGTACGTATGCGCGACTAACCGCTTGCGCTTGGGTCAATGCCTCGGCTGTCCTCCTCGAGTATCTACCTACTCCACGGCTACCTTCTCCACCGTGTTATGTTCGTACTGCGCTCACGATTGCGGATCTGACGAGCACGCGTTTCCAACAACGCTCCATATGCACGCACCTCTGACGTTTCCGCGAGCGGTCGTCTTTGACACGCGAGGAAGATTCCTACGGGCCAGATGTCTATCGCTAATTCGCTTCCTCGATTTCAACGAGGATTGCCTCGTGCCGACTCGTACAAACTGTTTTAAAATTGTTGTTTATTTGTCAGGAAAGTGGGTGGGTGGTTAGGTGTTCATTTTATGAAATTGTTAAACATTTAACACTAGAACTACCGAACCAGTCAAAATGACTGGTACACAGTTTTTTCCAAAAATTCTTTAAGTCTACAGAATAGTCATGGAATAAATATTCTCCGTTAATTTAGAAAAACATAAATCACCGTATCCATTTTCTCTTCGGTCTCTTGATTTCTCTGTTTTCAAAGTACTTATTGAACATATTGAAATTTAATAGATTTAACGCCGGTAGTTGTAGTGTTAACCCTTTCACAGTGAGGTAAAATTACGAATTGTGGTCCCGAGAAATATTTATTTTTTTTTTGGAGAAAACACGTGGGCATTCAAAGTAAACTACGTCTCCTTCTTCGGTTAGAATTTTAGAAAATAGAGGAAGCGAAGAATCTAGTCATAAACTTAGATAAAATGGGATAACCGTTTGGTACTTGACGCTCCGACCGTGATTGTCAAGGAATACACTGTCAATGGGTTAAGGTAGAGGTTGAACATTGTGAGGTGTTTCAACACATTAAGCTCTGAACAATAAGTAGGTAAAAAAAATATTTCATACCTTTGAAGTGGGGCAGATCGTCTTAAGAAGTTGCGTCTCACGATGCATAGAGTACAGTTGAGTTTTAGAGAAGCTGTTAGACGCACAACCTTTTTTTAGACACCCTTAGATACCTTAGATTATTTAGTTATTCAGTATTTTATTTTCTACTTTATTTTCTATTTATTAATATTATATCCTTAGTGTTTTGTATATTCCTTATTCCTTTTTTAATTTTATCCACGCCAACGACTCTAACACCTTCATAATTCTTCATACCGCGCTAAAGTCTCTAAGGACGATTATCTTTTGATCTGCGAGTTATAGGAATGTGGATATAAAGAAACAAAAAATCCCACATTATCGCGGGGTGGGAGGAAAAATAGGAGGCTTTGACCTTGGCCGCAGTAATTGGGAGCCTCTGGTTCCATGGTCCGGTGAACTGGGAATTAATGAGTTAACGCAATAATTGCGTTAATTTCTGAGAAGATATTTCAATTATACATTCTTACAATGAATTAAGCGATCGAGGTAAAGCTGAGTTTAGGAGTAAATTCAAAATTTGGATTGTGACGCGAGAAAGTGAGAAATCGTGCAAGTTGGATGCTATTGCTCCTCTTGGATCGATTATACTCAGAAAGTCGGCTATTGAAAAGCAATCTCTATCAGCGGTATTATAATACTTTAACGTCATTATCACTGATGGCCATACTTAAAGTTAAATTACCCGAATCGATGAGATTGAAGGTAACCCCATAAGAGGTCACGGTGAGTTCTCGAAGATCGTCGGCGTGTTTACGACGAAGGAGTAGCGATTGCTTCTTCTTCAGACCGATCCTCGTAGACGATCTCATGGCCCAGCTTCGTGACTGTTCATCGATCCTATTATTACCACGACTAACCCACAAAACGAAGGACCCCCTGTCCTCGTGATCCCTCCCGTAAAGTGGAGTCGTTGCATTACGCTGCATCGGACCGTGAAACGTCAAGAAAGAGTTTCGTCCAGACGAGATTATCTAAATAACAGGTTACCGGGTGCTAGATACGATCGTACGTGCCGCGACTTCCAATCGTTCGCCGACTAATGCAACGTTGATCCTTCGAGATCCGTCAAAAATGACCCACTTTTCGAACCTCCACGAGTTCGCACTTCTACGTGAATATCCTTCAAATATTTTCTAACTTCAAAGGATAGCGCAAGAAATCAATTTAAATCGATCCTTCGTTCTGCGATTTCTACTTTGACCGTGTGCGCAAGAACTATGAATTAATGCCTTGAATTCAAATCAACCTATGATTTTTAATACTCTATTTTACAGATCCTCAAATTCAAATCACTCTGCGATTTTTAAGACTCTATTTTACAGATCCTCAAATTCAAATCACCCTGCAATTTTTAAGACTCTATTTTACAGATTCTCAAATTAAAATCACCCTGCGATTTTTAATACCCTATCTTACAGATCCTTAAATTGAAATCACTCTGCGATTTTTAATACCCTATCTTACAGATCCTTAAATTGAAATCACCCTGCGATTTTGAATACTCTATTTTACAGATCCTCAAATTCAAATCACCCTGTGATTTTTAATACTCTGTGTTATAAATCCTTAAATTCAAATCACCCTGCGATTTTGAATACTCTATTTTGTAAATCCTTAAATTCAAATCAACCTGTGATTTTTAATACCCTATTTTATAAATCCTTAAATTGAAACCACCCTGCGATTTTGACTACCCTATTTTACAGATCCTCAAATTTAAATCGCCCTGCGATTTTTAAGACTCTATTTTGCAGGTCCTCAAATTCAAATCGTCTTGCGATTTTGAATACTCCATTTTACAGATCCTTAAATTGAAATCACCCTGCGATTTTGAATACTCTATTTTACAGATCCTTAAATTCAAATAACCCTGTGATTTTTGACACTCTATTTTAGTAATTTCGTGACCGTGAGATATTTATAATTCAGTAGTTTATGAGAAGTTAATCCGTTTGAAACGCGACACGTTATTGTAGGGCAAACGGTTAATTCTCGATCGGATATCCTTCATTAACCGACAAGTTTCTATGATCAAATATATTTCCGCTCAACGAGACGACAGTTTATCGATATACGAGAGCAATTAATTAATAAAATCGTAACAGTGAACCCTCGATACTAATTGGGACGATTTAAGAACGGCGAACGATTAGGTCACCAGTCGAGCAACCAGTTATACCAGAGATAAGATTATAATTGCTTCGCCAATTCTATCGATATAAATTCATAAGATTATATTGTCGATGATTAGAAACAAATCCTCCTATCCTACACGATCTAGCGGAATCGAATTTTAGGCCATACTAACACACTGTTAACGATGAAAATAAAATAACCGAGCAATCCTCATCGTCTCCGTTGCGGCGGAACGAAACGAACGAGCCGAGGTACCGTTCGAAAATTCCACGCAGGAAATTCCCCGGAGTCGTTCCACCAACTGGACGACCATCGAGCTACGCAACTCTAATTAAGTTTCTCCGATGATCTCGACGACGAAAGGACGAAAGAAGCAACAAGAACACGAAGAGACTACCATCCTTCGATTCTTTTTATCTCGACTCCATCCCCACCAAGATCTACGACCTTTTTTCCCCTCAATCTCGAAATCGATCTTAAAATTGATCTCTGACGATTTACTTTGTCTTTTTCCAGCGAGTCGGACATGGCGCCAAACGCGGAGGAAGAACTACTTGTTGTGAAACCATGGGGCCCACAACCGGAAAAGGTAAAGGTACTTGAAACTAAGTATTTCTTCCAATTCTTAATTGTTCCAGTAATTACGACAGTGATCAACGTACCATATTCCAAGCTTGAAGATATTTAAACTATTATTCCACGATTACCTCAGAGTTCCACTAATAAAGCAACTTTAATGAATACAATTTTTCAAGGTTTCTTGCACATCACTTTTATGATCACTGGAATAATTATTTATTTTCTATAGCTTTTATATGAGCAAGAAGATGGAAAAAGAAACTGTAGATATCACCTTCGGCGACAGTTTGAAATCGCGGCAAAAAGGTCATCGAACGCGTTCAAATGGCAGGAGCAGGATGCTTCCGATTAGCATATCTCTCAAGATTCCGTCACTATTCCCTCACAGGGTGTACAAGTAGGCGTGCATGTCAAACTCTTCCTTTTCTCCCTGAACTATCGTGAGAACTTAAGGCAAGTCCGCAATCGATGGTCAAACAAGAGAAGAAAAGAAAAAAAGAGTGTCTCGTGTTAAGGGAAGAAGATTATAGCGTGGCGCGCATCACGAGCGGCTAGAATCGACGTCGTTCTCTCGTCCTCCGGTTGGACATTCGCGAAAATTGTTGGCATTACGTATGCATTGAGCTTTCAGGTTGCCTCTGTACCTTCGAACGTTCGCAATAATAATAAATTGCCCGTGAACGCGAGATCCTAATAAGAGAAGTGAGAATGGGACGATAGTGGGACATCGCGAATATAAATGGTACCATTCGTTTCGCGAACAGTTTCATAAGCACACCATGGCTGACTCGTCTGATTAATTATGTACGTTTGCCACCATAAACACCATGGTATTTGGAATCCTATCGTAAATCCATGGAGTATTTATATTGTCAACCATACGATTATTAAAGTTCTGCCATTCGAATCAACGGAACAATAATTCATTTTACATTTAAGACGAGATATTACACGTATTAATATCACGGACCAGCATCATTAGCGCGAATCTACGTCGCGTGCATCGAATTCTTCGGCTGGTAATTCGCTCCACCGCCATTTGTATGCGTCGTGATCCCGCGAGTTACTATAATTATTCACAACTAATATGATTAATCGGTAGAACACTCTTGGACCGAGACCTATTAACGAAACTGATCCTCATCGAACTCTTCGTGCATGCAGGTGGTTATTTTCACCATTCCTTTTTCTTCCTTGCCACGTGAAAGTCGAGACTTTTACCGAGATTCACCGCGATCTCGTTCGTCCTTGGAAAAAAAAATTGAAATTCTCTGGATCGGTTAGATCGTCCGAGACGCTGCGAGAATCGTTATTATTGGAAAGTTTTCCATTAATACGTGATGATTCGAGAGAGAAATTAAAATTGACGTGTCGATTAAGAAGTCCGCGAAAGCGTAACGTTCACCACATTCTCGGTATTTTCTCGAAAGTCGCAATTTTACTCGCATGAAATTTTCACGAGGTGTACGAACAAGCCGGAACTATTAAAGTTCTTTCTAAGTTGCGCAACAACGGCCATATTCATTAACATAATCTCGTAATAGTAATACAATTACTAAAGATTACGAGGAGATCCATGGAACTAACGACTTCCTGCCGCAAAGATACCGTTTCGTGGGTCGTCGCCGAGAGGAAAAAGAAGCGAAAAACGATTAATCTACGGCCCGTCTGTTCACTCGATCATAATAGACATTCGACGATTTGTACATCGTTGGTATCCCTCGGATAATTCTTCAGGGTAGCTCTAATTACTCCTATCTTTGTCCTTATCGATGCACGAACCGAAGAAAGAGAGAGGAAGTTCGATATTCATCAAACTCTGACGGACAATCGTGTTGGGCGATCCTGCCAATAAACGAGAGAATGATCGATAGCGCTTGTAAGACCCCTTTGGCTCTTTTGCGATTTGAAAACTCATCTATCTCGAAGAGTTACAAGTTTCTCCTCTCCCTTTTGTACACGTGAAATTCTCGAAATTGTGCTTGAGGAGAGTTTCATTAAAAAAAAGAAGTCTATTGCGGTTTGGATAAAAGGGAACGCGGGACCGCAAAGTAGAAACTTCGATGACCGCGGATTCTTCGTTCTCTCGCCTTTTATTGCGAAAATGACCGCGAAAACTAGAACTAACCGCGCCATCTGAGAAATAATGTCGCCAGTGTGGCCTATTACGGTCGATCGTATGTCGTATTTAATTAACCCATGTTATTTACGAGAGTCTAGTCGGGAATGCAATTTCGAGTGAAAACTGACGTCAAAGATTTGCATATATATCGAAGAAATAATTGAAATTGATCCTGACTATTGCATGAAACGTAGTAAGGGAGAGCGGGGCTAAAAGTTCCGATTTTTAGTTAACTTCAAAATTTGTTAAAATAATTGCTTTTAGTATTCATACGATGCGATCGAAATCAACTTACATATGTAACTTTGATATTAACACTAAACCTACCAAGTCGGTCAAAATGACCGGTTTCCAATTTATTCTAAAAATTCTCTAAATTAATAGGAGAGTCATGAAGCAAAAATTCCACTTCTATCTTATAAAACGTAAATTAGTTAATTAATCATCGTTTCACCTCTTGACTCCTCTTTTCCCAAAGTACTTATTCGGTGTTTTTAAATACGAGTAGATATAAAGCCGGTAGTTTTAGTGTTAAGACAGTTATTTGGATCATTTTTTGAGAGATTCTTTTATTATTAATTTTTTAATACCTAAAGTCGGAAAGTAACAACTTACCCCGACTTGGGGCAAGTTGTTAACAAGCCGGGATAAGTTGTTACCATATCTGTTAAAGCTATTATTTGTGAAATAAAAAACAATAGATGATTAAACCAAGCCTGTTTATTTAAGTACTACTCAACAATATCGTACGAATCATTCGTGAGATAGACCACAAATACCAAATGCGAAAATATTTTCTTACGTGGACCAGCGAGGCACGTGCTGTCATTCCGTTGTTCCGGGTCCCATTCGTTTGTTTAAAATGGCTATTGTCGGTGCAATGTGACGTTCCATTTCTTTACGAATTTACACAATATTCTTATCTCTTCTCCTCGTGGAGTTATTTCAATCGGAATAACTTACCTCGATAACTTTAGCCCCGCTCTTCCCTACTCTTATCGTACGACTGTTCTCGAGTACGTTTGCAATTATCTTTTTCATACCGTACTAATTGCGCTTTCTAAGATACATTGGTAACTGAAGAGGCAGAAATCAATGAAAACCAGTGGCAACGGATTACCAATACATTCCATCGATCTTCTTTTCAACGAGGAATCAATCCTCGTGGCAGGATCGGCTCTACCGTAACCCATAGACCGCAAGGAAAGACGATAATCACTATAATCCTACCGATTTATGGTCGGAAGCGCCGTGAAATTAACTTCAACCTTCCTCCCACCATTATTCTTGAATATTTCATAGTCGAACGATAATGCAAGTTTCACGGTAAAATGATTTTTTCAAACGCAACAGTTTTTCTTTTATTTTTGCTATGAAATCTTTTCATTTCTCGTTTCAATGGGTTTCCGATCCTTGAAGCGATGAAATCAATCATGAAGTGGGAGTGTATATGGGTTTCTTGTGGGAAGAATATCTTTAAGATTCGATTCCATTTGTAGGAACGACTGAGACCACCCACGTACAACGCCGAGGACTACGCGATCGCTCTGAGGCGATGGGGAAGACGACCATTAGGAGCTGTTCAGGATTCGCAAGGTACTCTCCCCTCGACGACCAGTTCGAGTTCCGGTTATGCTTCCGGAAGCGGAGAGATGACCTTGAGACAATTCACCTCGGTCAGCGAGCTCCTGAATAAGCTCAGAGCCGATCTCAGGCTAGCATTTCCAAGGTAAATTTATGAACATTTATCAAAATTCAGAAGCTTTTTTAGCTAGACGACCATTCGGATTATTGTTGCTCCGAATTTGTTCTTTATAGTAACAAAATCTCTGAAGTCTACTTCCAAGTTTAACACTAGAACTACCATGCAAGTCAAAATGACTGATTCACATTTCTTTGTAAAAATTCCCCAAGTTTATCGAACAGTTTTAAAGTAGACATTTTAAGTTTACCTTATAAAACACAGATTAACGAACCGATCATCTTTTCCACCTCTTGATTCCTCTGTTTCAAAATATTTATTTAATACATTCAAGTGTAAGAGTTAGACTTCGGATTTGTATGCATTTATGACTGAATAGGGCTAAAATTGACAAAAAGAATATGAACATGTATCTAAAATATCCAAAGTAAGGTATTCGTTGTAATATTTATCGAGTGCAACATATCCCTAAATAGATTCTCATGCCTTAGTTGCATTTGTTGAACTTGAAATTTGCATAAAGATCCGGAGTCTAGTAATAGTTAACGCCGGTAGTTCTAGTGTTAACACTTTACCGACCGGAAGCCTATTAATAGGCTTTTCGGACCCAACGCCTTTGAACTTTTAACTAATTAATTGGTTGCCACACCAATTAATAAATTATCATTTATCATCGCGGTTACCTCTGTTAAGGACTCAGTGACGAGAATTTGTAATTTTCGTTTAGATGTCTGTATCAAGGAAGTATTTGTGACCAAGTGATCGGTCAGAAGGGGGTAGGATGTTAAAAAAATACCGGTCGGTAAAGTGTTAAGATATTACAGGATAATAAAAGAGACATTAGCGCAACGTTTCTAGAATTCTGTTAGAACGAGGAAGTAGAATTGAAAAGATTTCTGATTGATTCGCGAGAGGGAAAAATAATTGTAAACAGGGAAGCCATTGATGGCAGGATGCGCGACGAAGAGGACGAGGATAATTTCGCGACTCGTTTGACGAAGGTAGCGAGGAAAACGCGTGCATCCATGAGACTGATGTTCACTCGTTGTCTCGTAAAAAGTAGAAACGGGATCTGATATCGCGATGAAAAAAGCAAGAGACTTCCTTGGCTTCCATTAAATAAGGAAGCAGTTACGCCTTCGCTGTTACGCGAACCGGAAGCATCGTGGGGTATCTTGGGGTATCGTGGGTTCGGTGGCCGGTCGAGGCTTCTTCGTGGAAGTTGATACGCTTCTACCACGAAACAGTGAAAAAAAGGGAGAACACAGATCCCTCCTAACAATTAAACTTGCTACATCAAATAGAAATCGATGCAATTACAACAGGACTCCATAAAATATTTTCCGAGACAAATTAAAATGTTTCCATGCCCTGAATTAAACATAGTTTAATACCTCGATCCCATTAACACTAGATTTACCAGCGTGAAATCTATTATATTTAAATATGTTAAATATGTACCTTAAAGCAAGGAAAATTAAGACGTGAAAAGGATGATAGATTCGGTACTTTATATTTTATACGATGGACAAAGAATATTTATTCTACGTCTCTCTCATAAATCCGTAGAATTTTTGGAAAAAATTGTGTACCAGTCATTTTGACTGGCTTGGTAAATCTAGTGTTAAAAAAGAATACAAGACTTCCTAGGTAAAAACCGAAGATAATTTTACCTTTTCCAAGTATCATTAGCTCGTCATACACCTCGCTGTCCAATGTACCTGCCATCTTTGCGAAGGCACGTCAATTTTCATCGATTATCCAACTATCTGCGCTATCTCCGATAACCCTAATCACGATGAAAGTCTCTGATAGACAGTCGATGATAGATTCATCCAAGAGAAAGTAAGATATTTCCATAAGCCATGTTATCTCCCTTGAAATATCCCCTCGTCACGAATCGGTCAGAAAACACGCCCGATCGGATAACAGGCTCCAATCGAGACGACGTATTCGCTCAACGTACTCACCTTATCATTACGATCAATTTTGAAAATAAATCGACGTCGTAGGAAGTCACACCGAACGGCGAGAAAATCGAGGAAACTGTGACTAAACGTTCTAATAAGATGACGAGAAACGACACAATTTATCGAACCGGGAACGACCACGAGGATGCGCGATTCTCGATGGTCAAGAGATCGATTTGCAGACGATACGAGCCGGGTTGTACAGTTATCCGTAATATCGGTATTCGGTTATCCGAGGCCGCTACTTACGGGTTATCTGGTCGTAAAGTATAAGGAGGTTCCTCGCATTATAACTCATCTATGTGGGACATCCTCGTCTGCCATATGCTCGTTGGAGGATATAGAGAAGTCGATCCTCCTTGCCTTGGGAGGTAGCCGGTGTGTCGTGAGACGGTGACGTGGCCACGAAAGAGTTTCGACATTAAGCATCATCCTTAATCATCGACTCGGATAACGGATCCTGCGAACCGTCTACCGTGCAGCCCGTGATCGCTCATCCTTGGTCTTTAGAACCGTTTAGAATCTTAGGCCGGTAGCTGTTAGAACAGCTAGAATATATATAACGTGGAAGTGCTTCAATTTTCTAACACCTGCGGGTGATTCTTTTACAAATTATGTGATTAAATTGTAAGCAATCGAACACAAAGTTCTGCTCTTCCGGTGAGAAGTATGTCTGAATGGTTTCTTGAGTTTATTTCATTTTTGTTTCTGTTTTCTATCTTATCATTTTTATTCTGTTGATGACGTTGGGAAAACGGAAATTTCCTTTGCCGTCGTCCTTTTAACGAGCACCATGATTCGTTATTTACGAGATGTTCTACTTGCTACGTGTCTCGCTGATTGGACGGGGTTAATAAAAGTAACGAAATGTCGGCAATTGGAGTAGAATTATTGCTAGGCGTACGAAGAACGTGGAGAGAAGGGAAATGGCAATTGTAACTCGATTACTATGCTCAATTAGTTGTGTGTCTAACGGTCTCGTGATTACGAGCGTTCTGAATGAATATGAATGCACTAGCCTCGAGCGAAACGAAAGATGCATCGTCGATCTTTCGACCTGTAGCATGAGCCATTGACACTGGGAAAAAATCTATCCTCTCGTGTCTGATCTTTCATCATCCACCGGACTAACGGGTTGGGTTATTTTCAGCTCAATAGAATCGATTTCGAATATTCTCCGTATGGAAGTGTCCTTATTCTTTTCTTCTACTTTGATATGGAGCATGAAGAGCTTAGAAATCGTGTTGCGGAATTATTTTACAAGGAGGTTACATCGACTAATAATTTCGAGGAAGGAGATGATGTCTTCTGACACGGAAAGATCGTATCGAAGAGGCATCAATTACGGAACGTACAGTTATACGAATTTTTTTATCCTCCAGACTAAAGTTCGCGTTCGAATTTAGAGCCAATGTTTTTCAACGTACCCTGTATATTTACATTTATGCGCGTCGATTAACTGTAAACGATTAAGGCACATATTTTCGTTATTTCTAGTTTTTTTTTCTTCGATTATTCTCATTTTTTTCTGATCTCTTCGCGGATCGTTTCGTATAACCGTGAAAGGTGTTAACGTTCGGAGAAGGAAATTTATAGAGTCCCGACTAATCGGAACTCGGTTTAGGATGGCATTTTTACGAGGAACGAGAAACTCGCGCTTATATTATCGAGGCGACGAGGCTCGTAAAAACGCATAAAAAGTAACTGTAAATACTTTTTTAATTCGTGCTCTCTTCCTGCTCGATTAGTATCAAGGAGTTTGGTGTGCCCATCGTTAATTCCACCCGGAAAGCATAAACACGTACACACGACCGTTTGTTCTAATTATTCACGGATAATTGAGTGCGAATCCTGGGTGCATCGCGTGGCATGTAACGTGTCAAAAATATGAGAAAGTGAAAGGACTTCATGCGAGGACAAGGAACACATTTTAAGAACATCGTGGCTTACACTTTCATTCGACACGGAACTCTGTAATTATACTGTGCGTTAATAACCCTGCTCTACGAAATTCTACTGCCTTTTTTTACGAAGAACAACAGCAGCGACTTTTTTGTACTTTATGGTGCGAAACGCGAACATGAAAATTATACTTCATCAGTAAATTTAAAATTACCAGTTTTGAAACAATAATCTGGTATTAGTAACCAGGAGCGATTGAAAGTAGACACATTCGAGATTAAAACGACATAAAGATCATCCTTCTGCGACCTCTAGAAGCCGAGATACGTAAATTCAAAGTGAACCCTGCACCGCTCCCCTCGCCGTCAAAATCGAGAGGCCCCCGGATGGGACACCATCGGCTTTAAAGTTAAATATCTCGCTCATTTCTGGGCCGATCTTGATGAACCTTTTTTCTACGGCTTCCTAAGGGTTCTGGCTTTCATACTAAGCTAACAAATTAATCCTACAACGACTCGTTTTTTTCGGAGAGCTCCGAGACTGAAAAAAAAGCCTCCCACATCGGAACTAAGAAAGATCGAAAAATGTACGGATCACCACGTTAAACTACACTCTTTTGCGGTTAAAATGGCGTAACGAACATCCTCCTTCGACTTCTAGAAGCCGAGATACGTAAATTCAAAGTGAACCCTGCACCGCTCCCCTCGCCGTCAAAATCGAGAGGCCCCCGGATGGGACACCATCGGCTTTAAAGTTAAATATCTCGCTCATTTCTGGGCCGATCTTGATGAACCTTTTTTCTACGGCTTCCTAAGGGTTCTGGCTTTCATACTACGCTAACAAATTAATCCTACAACGACTCGTTTTTTTCGGAGAGCTCCGAGACTGAAAAAAAAGCCTCCCACATCGGAACTAAGAAAGATCGAAAAATGTACGGATCACCACGTTAAACTACACTCTTTTGCGGTTAAAATGGCGTAACGAACATCCTCCTTCGACTTCTAGAAGCCGAGATACGTAAATTCAAAGTGAACCCTGCACCGCTCCCCTCGCCGTCAAAATCGAGAGGCCCCCGGATGGGACACCATCGGCTTTAAAGTTAAATATCTCGCTCATTTCTGGGCCGATCTTGATGAACCTTTTTTCTACGGCTTCCTAAGGGTTCTGGCTTTCATACTACGCTAACAAATTAATCCTACAACGACTCGTTTTTTTCGGAGAGCTCCGAGACTGAAAAAAAAGCCTCCCACATCGGAACTAAGAAAGATCGAAAAATGTACGGATCACCACGTTAAACTACACTCTTTTGCGGTTACAATGGCGTAACGAACATCCTCCTTCGACTTCTAGAAGCCGAGATACGTAAATTCAAAGTGAACCCTGCACCGCTCCCCTCGCCGTCAAAATCGAGAGGCCCCCGGATGGGACACCATCGGCTTTAAAGTTAAATATCTCGCTCATTTCTGGGCCGATCTTGATGAACCTTTTTTCTACGGCTTCCTAAGGGTTCTGGCTTTCATACTACGCTAACAAATTAATCCTACAACGACTCGTTTTTTTCGGAGAGCTCCGAGACTGAAAAAAAAGCCTCCCACATCGGAACTAAGAAAGATCGAAAAATGTACGGATCACCACGTTAAACTACACTCTTTTGCGGTTAAAATGGCGTAACGAACATCCTCCTTCGACTTCTAGAAGCCGAGATACGTAAATTCAAAGTAAACCCTGCACCGCTCCCCTCGCCGTCAAAATCGAGCGGCCCCCGGATGGGACACCATCGGCTTTAAAGTTAAATATCTCGCTCATTTCTGGGCCGATCTTGATGAACCTTTTTTCTACGGCTTCCTAAGGGTTCTGGCTTTCATACTAAGCTAACAAATTAATCCTACAACGACTTGTTTTTTTCGGAGAGCTCCGAGACTGAAAAAAAAGCCTCCCACATCGGAACTAAGAAAGATCGAAAAATGTACGGATCACCACGTTAAACTACACTCTTTTGCGGTTAAAATGGCGTAACGAACATCCTCCTTCGACTTCTAGAAGCCGAGATACGTAAATTCAAAGTAAACCCTGCACCGCTCCCCTCGCCGTCAAAATCGAGCGGCCCCCGGATGGGACACCATCGGCTTTAAAGTTAAATATCTCGCTCATTTCTGGGCCGATCTTGATGAACCTTTTTTCTACGGCTTCCTAAGGGTTCTGGCTTTCATACTAAGCTAACAAATTAATCCTACAACGACTCGTTTTTTTCGGAGAGCTCCGAGACTGAAAAAAAAGCCTCCCACATCGGAACTAAGAAAGATCGAAAAATGTACGGATCACCACGTTAAACTACACTCTTTTGCGGTTACAATGGCGTAACGAACATCCTCCTTCGACTTCTAGAAGCCGAGATACGTAAATTCAAAGTAAACCCTGCACCGCTCCCCTCGCCGTCAAAATCGAGCGGCCCCCGGATGGGACACCATCGGCTTTAAAGTTAAATATCTCGCTCATTTCTGGGCCGATCTTGATGAACCTTTTTTCTACGGCTTCCTAAGGGTTCTGGCTTTCATACTAAGCTAACAAATTAATCCTACAACGACTCGTTTTTTTCGGAGAGCTCCGAGACTGAAAAAAAAGCCTCCCACATCGGAACTAAGAAAGATCGAAAAATGTACGGATCACCACGTTAAACTACACTCTTTTGCGGTTAAAATGGCGTAACGAACATCCTCCTTCGACTTCTAGAAGCCGAGATACGTAAATTCAAAGTAAACCCTGCACCGCTCCCCTCGCCGTCAAAATCGAGCGGCCCCCGGATGGGACACCATCGGCTTTAAAGTTAAATATCTCGCTCATTTCTGGGCCGATCTTGATGAACCTTTTTTCTACGGCTTCCTAAGGGTTCTGGCTTTCATACTAAGCTAACAAATTAATCCTACAACGACTCGTTTTTTTCGGAGAGCTCCGAGACTGAAAAAAAAGCCTCCCACATCGGAACTAAGAAAGATCGAAAAATGTACGGATCACCACGTTAAACTACACTCTTTTGCGGTTAAAATGGCGTAACGAACATCCTCCTTCGACTTCTAGAAGCCGAGATACGTAAATTCAAAGTAAACCCTGCACCGCTCCCCTCGCCGTCAAAATCGAGCGGCCCCCGGATGGGACACCATCGGCTTTAAAGTTAAATATCTCGCTCATTTCTGGGCCGATCTTGATGAACCTTTTTTCTACGGCTTCCTAAGGGTTCTGGCTTTCATACTAAGCTAACAAATTAATCCTACAACGACTTGTTTTTTTCGGAGAGCTCCGAGACTGAAAAAAAAGCCTCCCACATCGGAACTAAGAAAGATCGAAAAATGTACGGATCACCACGTTAAACTACACTCTTTTGCGGTTAAAATGGCGTAACGAACATCCTCCTTCGACTTCTAGAAGCCGAGATACGTAAATTCAAAGTAAACCCTGCACCGCTCCCCTCGCCGTCAAAATCGAGCGGCCCCCGGATGGGACACCATCGGCTTTAAAGTTAAATATCTCGCTCATTTCTGGGCCGATCTTGATGAACCTTTTTTCTACGGCTTCCTAAGGGTTCTGGCTTTCATACTAAGCTAACAAATTAATCCTACAACGACTCGTTTTTTTCGGAGAGCTCCGAGACTGAAAAAAAAGCCTCCCACATCGGAACTAAGAAAGATCGAAAAATGTACGGATCACCACGTTAAACTACACTCTTTTGCGGTTACAATGGCGTAACGAACATCCTCCTTCGACTTCTAGAAGCCGAGATACGTAAATTCAAAGTAAACCCTGCACCGCTCCCCTCGCCGTCAAAATCGAGCGGCCCCCGGATGGGACACCATCGGCTTTAAAGTTAAATATCTCGCTCATTTCTGGGCCGATCTTGATGAACCTTTTTTCTACGGCTTCCTAAGGGTTCTGGCTTTCATACTAAGCTAACAAATTAATCCTACAACGACTCGTTTTTTTCGGAGAGCTCCGAGACTGAAAAAAAAGCCTCCCACATCGGAACTAAGAAAGATCGAAAAATGTACGGATCACCACGTTAAACTACACTCTTTTGCGGTTAAAATGGCGTAACGAACATCCTCCTTCGACTTCTAGAAGCCGAGATACGTAAATTCAAAGTAAACCCTGCACCGCTCCCCTCGCCGTCAAAATCGAGCGGCCCCCGGATGGGACACCATCGGCTTTAAAGTTAAATATCTCGCTCATTTCTGGGCCGATCTTGATGAACCTTTTTTCTACGGCTTCCTAAGGGTTCTGGCTTTCATACTAAGCTAACAAATTAATCCTACAACGACTCGTTTTTTTCGGAGAGCTCCGAGACTGAAAAAAAAGCCTCCCACATCGGAACTAAGAAAGATCGAAAAATGTACGGATCACCACGTTAAACTACACTCTTTTGCGGTTAAAATGGCGTAACGAACATCCTCCTTCGACTTCTAGAAGCCGAGATACGTAAATTCAAAGTAAACCCTGCACCGCTCCCCTCGCCGTCAAAATCGAGCGGCCCCCGGATGGGACACCATCGGCTTTAAAGTTAAATATCTCGCTCATTTCTGGGCCGATCTTGATGAACCTTTTTTCTACGGCTTCCTAAGGGTTCTGGCTTTCATACTAAGCTAACAAATTAATCCTACAACGACTCGTTTTTTTCGGAGAGCTCCGAGACTGAAAAAAAAGCCTCCCACATCGGAACTAAGAAAGATCGAAAAATGTACGGATCACCACGTTAAACTACACTCTTTTGCGGTTAAAATGGCGTAACGAACATCCTCCTTCGACTTCTAGAAGCCGAGATACGTAAATTCAAAGTAAACCCTGCACCGCTCCCCTCGCCGTCAAAATCGAGCGGCCCCCGGATGGGACACCATCGGCTTTAAAGTTAAATATCTCGCTCATTTCTGGGCCGATCTTGATGAACCTTTTTTCTACGGCTTCCTAAGGGTTCTGGCTTTCATACTAAGCTAACAAATTAATCCTACAACGACTCGTTTTTTTCGGAGAGCTCCGAGACTGAAAAAAAAGCCTCCCACATCGGAACTAAGAAAGATCGAAAAATGTACGGATCACCACGTTAAACTACACTCTTTTGCGGTTAAAATGGCGTAACGAACATCCTCCTTCGACTTCTAGAAGCCGAGATACGTAAATTCAAAGTGAACCCTGCACCGCTCCCCTCGCCGTCAAAATCGAGAGGCCACCGGATGGGACACCATCGGCTTTAAAGTTAAATATCTCGCTCATTTCTGGGCCGATCTTGATGAACCTTTTTTCTACGGCTTCCTAAGGGTTCTGGCTTTCATACTAAGCTAACAAATTAATCCTACAACGACTTGTTTTTTTCGGAGAGCTCCGAGACTGAAAAAAAAGCCTCCCACATCGGAACTAAGAAAGATCGAAAAATGTACGGATCACCACGTTAAACTACACTCTTTTGCGGTTAAAATGGCGTAACGAACATCCTCCTTCGACTTCTAGAAGCCGAGATACGTAAATTCAAAGTAAACCCTGCACCGCTCCCCTCGCCGTCAAAATCGAGCGGCCCCCGGATGGGACACCATCGGCTTTAAAGTTAAATATCTCGCTCATTTCTGGGCCGATCTTGATGAACCTTTTTTCTACGGCTTCCTAAGGGTTCTGGCTTTCATACTAAGCTAACAAATTAATCCTACAACGACTCGTTTTTTTCGGAGAGCTCCGAGACTGAAAAAAAAGCCTCCCACATCGGAACTAAGAAAGATCGAAAAATGTACGGATCACCACGTTAAACTACACTCTTTTGCGGTTACAATGGCGTAACGAACATCCTCCTTCGACTTCTAGAAGCCGAGATACGTAAATTCAAAGTAAACCCTGCACCGCTCCCCTCGCCGTCAAAATCGAGCGGCCCCCGGATGGGACACCATCGGCTTTAAAGTTAAATATCTCGCTCATTTCTGGGCCGATCTTGATGAACCTTTTTTCTTCGGCTTCCTAAGGGTTCTGGCTTTCATACTAAGCTAACAAATTAATCCTACAACGACTCGTTTTTTTCGGAGAGCTCCGAGACTGAAAAAAAAGCCTCCCACATCGGAACTAAGAAAGATCGAAAAATGTACGGATCACCACGTTAAACTACACTCTTTTGCGGTTAAAATGGCGTAACGAACATCCTCCTTCGACTTCTAGAAGCCGAGATACGTAAATTCAAAGTAAACCCTGCACCGCTCCCCTCGCCGTCAAAATCGAGCGGCCCCCGGATGGGACACCATCGGCTTTAAAGTTAAATATCTCGCTCATTTCTGGGCCGATCTTGATGAACCTTTTTTCTACGGCTTCCTAAGGGTTCTGGCTTTCATACTAAGCTAACAAATTAATCCTACAACGACTCGTTTTTTTCGGAGAGCTCCGAGACTGAAAAAAAAGCCTCCCACATCGGAACTAAGAAAGATCGAAAAATGTACGGATCACCACGTTAAACTACACTCTTTTGCGGTTACAATGGCGTAACGAACATCCTCCTTCGACTTCTAGAAGCCGAGATACGTAAATTCAAAGTAAACCCTGCACCGCTCCCCTCGCCGTCAAAATCGAGCGGCCCCCGGATGGGACACCATCGGCTTTAAAGTTAAATATCTCGCTCATTTCTGGGCCGATCTTGATGAACCTTTTTTCTTCGGCTTCCTAAGGGTTCTGGCTTTCATACTAAGCTAACAAATTAATCCTACAACGACTCGTTTTTTTCGGAGAGCTCCGAGACTGAAAAAAAAGCCTCCCACATCGGAACTAAGAAAGATCGAAAAATGTACGGATCACCACGTTAAACTACACTCTTTTGCGGTTAAAATGGCGTAACGAACATCCTCCTTCGACTTCTAGAAGCCGAGATACGTAAATTCAAAGTAAACCCTGCACCGCTCCCCTCGCCGTCAAAATCGAGCGGCCCCCGGATGGGACACCATCGGCTTTAAAGTTAAATATCTCGCTCATTTCTGGGCCGATCTTGATGAACCTTTTTTCTACGGCTTCCTAAGGGTTCTGGCTTTCATACTAAGCTAACAAATTAATCCTACAACGACTCGTTTTTTTCGGAGAGCTCCGAGACTGAAAAAAAAGCCTCCCACATCGGAACTAAGAAAGATCGAAAAATGTACGGATCACCACGTTAAACTACACTCTTTTGCGGTTACAATGGCGTAACGAACATCCTCCTTCGACTTCTAGAAGCCGAGATACGTAAATTCAAAGTAAACCCTGCACCGCTCCCCTCGCCGTCAAAATCGAGCGGCCCCCGGATGGGACACCATCGGCTTTAAAGTTAAATATCTCGCTCATTTCTGGGCCGATCTTGATGAACCTTTTTTCTACGGCTTCCTAAGGGTTCTGGCTTTCATACTAAGCTAACAAATTAATCCTACAACGACTCGTTTTTTTCGGAGAGCTCCGAGACTGAAAAAAAAGCCTCCCACATCGGAACTAAGAAAGATCGAAAAATGTACGGATCACCACGTTAAACTACACTCTTTTGCGGTTAAAATGGCGTAACGAACATCCTCCTTCGACTTCTAGAAGCCGAGATACGTAAATTCAAAGTAAACCCTGCACCGCTCCCCTCGCCGTCAAAATCGAGCGGCCCCCGGATGGGACACCATCGGCTTTAAAGTTAAATATCTCGCTCATTTCTGGGCCGATCTTGATGAACCTTTTTTCTACGGCTTCCTAAGGGTTCTGGCTTTCATACTAAGCTAACAAATTAATCCTACAACGACTCGTTTTTTTCGGAGAGCTCCGAGACTGAAAAAAAAGCCTCCCACATCGGAACTAAGAAAGATCGAAAAATGTACGGATCACCACGTTAAACTACACTCTTTTGCGGTTACAATGGCGTAACGAACATCCTCCTTCGACTTCTAGAAGCCGAGATACGTAAATTCAAAGTAAACCCTGCACCGCTCCCCTCGCCGTCAAAATCGAGCGGCCCCCGGATGGGACACCATCGGCTTTAAAGTTAAATATCTCGCTCATTTCTGGGCCGATCTTGATGAACCTTTTTTCTACGGCTTCCTAAGGGTTCTGGCTTTCATACTAAGCTAACAAATTAATCCTACAACGACTCGTTTTTTTCGGAGAGCTCCGAGACTGAAAAAAAAGCCTCCCACATCGGAACTAAGAAAGACCGAAAAATGTACGGATCACCACGTTAAACTACACTCTTTTGCGGTTAAAACGGCGTAACGAACATCCTCCTACGACCTCGAGAAGCCGAGATACGTAAATTCAAAGTGAACCCTCCACCGCTCCCCTCATCGCTCTAAACCATGTCCCAAAAATTGGACACCACGGGCTTTAAAATTAAATATCTCGCTCAATTTTGGACTGATTTTGATTCAAGTTATTTTGCCGCGTCCCCTGAAGTCTTAGCTACCGTCATATCGCGGAAAAAAAATATTAATTCTTTTTCTTTGTAAAATTATGTAACTCCTACTCAAAGTTATCTTGCTAATAAAAATAAAAAGTTATAGGAGAAATAAGGAGCAGAGGTATAGTACAATATACCCTACGTATATTCGGTCTCTTTTGAGTCATCCTCCACTTTGCATATTAAAAGTCGCGTTCTCCACGAAACTGCAGTCGTCGCTATCCTACGCGCAGTTGTCGAGTCTCTTGTGTCGGTAGGATTGCAAATGAAGTATAAATAACGCGTTACTCTTTAAGGCGACGACCGAAAGTAACGCGCTCGAAAGAGAAATGCCGAAAGGAAAGAACGGTCATTACGTCCTTTCGTTTTCTGCTGCGACCTCTCCGTGTGCCGTGTTGCGTCTTGAATTTTAGGGTGTGCCCACACGCCGGGCAATAAGGAACGTTTGATATTCATGGTGCGTCTGCCACGGGCATTCTTACGTGTATGCATGCACCTCCGTAGCTGCATAATGCGGGGTGTAATATAATGCACCCATTGCCGGGCGAAGCCTCGCGTGACGTCGCCGGAGAAAACGTGTTTTTCGATAACGCAGCCGTTCTCCTTGAAACACATACTTCTTTGTCCCCTGTCGCGCGATAAAGGATATCTCAATATTATCTCAAACTTCTCAAACCGAAATAACCCACTCCATTATTCCACGTTATTTTATTCCCGGTAAATCCAGATGGCAATTCCTCCGCTAAAAATATTTTACCTTCTCCTCTTCCTTAACTCCCCTACGATCTTCAAATAAACCTCTCCTTTCATCCTTTGAAAACTCTTGCGACCATAAATCTCTCTCTCTCTTTCTTCGTCTGAAATTTTTCAACAACGAGAAACATTTAAGTTGCAAAAATCCGATATCGCAGCTCATAAATTCTCCACGGCGACATCCAAACGGCATTAACGAATGCCATTTCGAAGTACGAGCAGGGTGGTCCATCGTTTCAACGTCGACGTTTCCGATCCTTTCGTTTTCTTCGGTTAAAACGAAAGGAGACACCGTGGATTTTTAAAGGCGTGCCGAACAAAGGCTATCCGTGGTATTCGTGGCGTGAATCGTAATACGCCGGTGTATTTTGTACGCGTATCCACGCGATACCTCACGCGGTATGCATAATGCGCCGAGAAACATAATGCAGCTATTGTTAAAGAAGGAAGAAAGCCTCTTCTTCTTCTCTCGCCCCTGCCACTAGCTTAAACACGCGACGAGTATATAACCGTCGACGTAGAAGACGTTTAATACTCATTTGCATACATTCGAGAAGCATACGGCGCTTATATACGGTGTTTAATCGCTGAAGGATCAAATTATCCAAAAATATCCTACTCTTTTTATTCTCAGATTAAAAATAAGTCAACGTGTCTACTTAAAATACAAAATCATTTTTACCAGTAAGACCACATTTGGCAAAAGACATTTAATAAGATCAAAAAATCCATAAACCGATTTAACTTTTGAAGTTAATCCTTGCTCGAACGTAAATCGCTTCGAGGAGATTAATACAGCTTTGTCTGCCTGACTTATCACGAGATAAGGGATAATGCGTGCATTAAGTAGAACGAATTAACTTGAGTTATGTCCTTGAGCTATTAAATACAGTTAAATATTCTACGCCTAGATTCACTCTACTATTTTTTAAGAAATGGGTATTCTTTCTTCGAGTTCTACACAAAATCAAATCTCGGCGGTGACCTCGCGAACGATAATGATAAAACGAACGTTCCAATCAGCGAAATTCTTTAATAATTTTGTACTTTTACAATCTTAAATTTATCCTTCCAACGCATTTTCTTCTTTCTTCCATCCTCTTCGTCGTGTCACGTGCATCCAGGTAACGGAACGTTGCACAACCTCACCGTCTCCATAAATGGTACCAGGGACGTTCCTCTCCCCGATGTGCATCCTACGTGCAAAATTTGACAATGCAAGCAATCCCGTTTCCTGGGTCCTCTTAAAAAGGCCTCCATCTTTCCTCACGTCCCTAAAATGTATGAACCGGCTCGCAAAAGAAGTCGTCTTGTCGGAAGAAGCGAAACATCGACGCATGAACCCATCGTCCTGGTGATTTCAACGCGCGGATAGAAAACGACGGAGTGAAAATGTAGAACAGTCATAGTTTTAGCACGCAGCGAACAAAACGCTTCTTGGAAAGTGACAAGAACTTTCCTCCTACGATTCTCACGTTCTTGGACCCTCTTTGAATCCTCTCAAAGTCCAAAGAGTCAATGGACTCCTCGTTGCGCGTCGTTAAACGCGTTTCAGCTAGTCACCTTGAGGAAAACAGATGCATCTTGCATCGAGAAACTGTCGTTTACTTATTGCAACGACTTTAGACTGACCTGAGGCGACAAAATGCAACTGAATTCCCGGTGTCCTTCCACGTTTGCCATAGACTCGTCAACGTTTGACAGGTATAATGTCCGTTTCCTTTTGCCGGTAGCCAGTTTTACCTTAAGGCCATCGGATATGCACAAGTTCAGAGTGGCCGTAAAGGGAAACTGTCGTCGAGCTCGTCTTGTTTGAACGTTCGGCGAATCCGATATCCAGTAAAACGATATCTCCTCGTGTACACGAGACGAATGAAAGTCGAGCGTGAAATATCAGCAATGTCACTCGGCAGTGAAGCTTTTCATTAAAAGCATTCATTTCGTCCAGCATTCCATCGTTGGAAGTTCCATCGGTGAATTTCGTGGTTTGATAAAACGTTGGAATTACTTTAATGAAGAGAATTACCGGATGATTTATTGCGAACTACTCCTTCACGAGTTCCCTCGCGTTTATGCATCGATAACGACGTTTCAACGACTTCGAAGCGTGTAATTTAATCAGAGCTGGGTAGTCGGTGCTTTTTCTCGGCATTTATTTCATTAATAATCGTCCACCGCTCCGGAGACGTCATTCTCATAATCGTTTCGTTGACATGCGCTCAAAAAACGGCTCGTTCGCTCACGAAACCGGATCGATTTTTTGTTACCTATGGGGTTCCATAATTATATAATTATAGGCTATCCCATCGGTGCTTCCAACCATGTTGTTATTGTGTACATCCTACTCAATGTTATCCATCCTACCGTTACATTTATTAGCACGTTCGTATAGCTTGAAAACTAGAAGTTTTTTCAACTCAGGAAGACTTTCCTGATGAAAGCGAACACTTCGTCGAATGATCTTCTCATCGACTCGTACAGTTTTATATTAAAAACAGCATCAATTAAATTAAAGCATAGTTTTTCATTGTACGACGTTTTTTTTCAGCTTCGTTCAAGAATTCGCTTCTCCACCCGCCGATGGAATTACTTTGTTGCTGGAGACTCTTCGAGGCGTTCAACTTGCTCAATGTTCTCCACCGACTTCCGGTCACACGGGACCAAGGGTTGGTACCAGAAGGGCGGCTCTGGATGAATTGGGGTGCGTCGAATGTCTGGCAGCTTGCGCAGAAAGATGCACCGATGCACCAAGACTCCTGGTGCAAGCTCAACCGGGTCTTCTTGCTCTGGCGGTTTGTCTAACCAGTAGCTTGAACCGGTCTCGAGTTCTGGCTCTTCAGGTAACAATTGTTATTTCTTCTACCTGTTTTGTTTCCTTTTTTTTTAATCAAATGGTATTTTTATTTGGGAGTTTGCTTAGATGGATTGGGAACCATTGAAGTTAGGATACATTAAGGCTAGGACTAACGAAGTTATATCTAAATTTATTATATAGATAATTTGGAGAAAGAGAGAGGAAGAGGTGAAAAGGCTGATTAATTAATTAACTTGTCGTATTTTTCGGACTCTAAGAGGCGGCTTTTTACAAAGAAAAATGCTCTCAGATTTTGGGTGCGTCAAATGATACGAAGGTAACATTAAAATATTTTTTAATGAGCCATCTCTAAATTTGAGTTACTCCTTATAGCCCGAAAAAGTTATCTCAAGACAATTGCAAATTTCAATTGCGTCTATAGTCCGAAAAATACGGTAGCTTTTATAAAGTAGACATCGAACACATACTGCAGAGTTTTTCTATCAATTTGAATGATTTTGAAAAAAGATTGATAACCGGTCACTTTGATCGACTTGGTAATTTTCGTGTTGAATAACAAATTAGCTACAGTATTTCAAATGAAACAGAATTTGATCTAGAGCCTTTTGACTAGGACGTCGAGTCTTTAAGTCCGCATTGTTCATTCGTAAGAGTTTAATCTACCCCATCAGTGTTTCGTAGCTGAAACTATATCGCGATGTACCGATATTCAAAAAGGATCTCCAGGAAGTCCATTCGTACAAGACAGAATCTAGGTATCCATGAATCACGACGAAATTCACGTTGCATAGAACGATAAAGATAAAAATCTAGGTGAATGTTTTGGCGCGAGTCGTTGGCAAAGTGGCACGACTCGACACTCTTCAAGGCAGGAAGCGTAATTTTCGCCTTGCCTCGAGAAAGGCATTCCAGTCGGCGTTATCGTGATACTCCTTTGGCTACTTCAACGCAAGATCACGATTACGGAGTCGCGAAGCACGTCGTAAAGTTTCATCCAGAACTTAATTAGTCAACGAAAGAAGACCCCGCCGAAACGAGGAGGAATTCTTGAAAAAAAACACTGAATAGCGGGACCAAGCGATCGTCAGAAAAGATTTTTCCTTCTCGTTGTCCTTGCTTTCTTATTTCTCTGTCCATTGAGTAGTCGTAAAGTTAACTCGACCCAGCGATAATAAAATGAGACGGAGTGAAGCGGGTGGTGGAGAGAAAAGAAGAGAGAAATAGGGCACCGTTATTTTGGAGAGCACCCATGGACGGAAACCAGTTTTTATCACCTATCCAAACGTTATTCGGCTGACTTCTCATTTGCAAACACTTCCATACACATGCACGTCGCAGTTGGCTAGTTTTTGCTTCCTGCTTGCCCGAGGAAGTGCACCTTGCGAGCGAGTATCGCGGCTTCGATCAGATGTTGACTAACCGAGCTGGATAATTACTTCCACGGCACGTGATCAACGAAGAGTATATACCTCTCGTGAGGATACAATGAGAGCAAAGGAGAGTAAAGAGATCGCAATCTCATTCTTAGGTAGAAGCACGTAGAAATCGTTGACGAGCTTTGGATGTCGGGCAATCGACGTTGTTTTGATGGTTTGGGGAATAATTGAATTAAAAGGAATTTAATATTAGCTTTTGGTCTAAAAAATATGCCATACTTGCGACCAGTTGTACCGTTATGCTGTCGAGCATCGAAGTCTTTTAATTCGTAAGGTTCCTTGGACCTTGTTCGCGTTGGAGTTCAGTTAAATCCTTAACACTAGATTTACGGAGCTAATTTGGCTCTTTCAAAATTTGATTACTATATATATATATATATATATATAATATTGTTACGAGTCGACCGCGCACGCCTTGTCCATTCGGACATAATGAAATGGAACACAATTAAAAAGCGATAACTTTTATTGAAGAGAACATGTCCGTCTAGCAGGACTATCGACCGTAGAATCACTACTCTTTATTTTAACAAACAATTGACATGTCTCGTTACCCAGTAACATTGAATCTACTGGGTGCTTCGTAACAATATATTGGTTGGTTAATTTTTGAATAATAAATCTTTCATTTAAATTGGCTTGGAACTATTTTCTGTGCAGAAAACTTCAGTTTTCTTGTATAAGTCAAACTGGCACACTTTAGAAAAATAGGTCTATCAACATCCGTAAATCTAGTGTTAATTAAGAAATGTATTTCTTTTGAATTTTATAGATTTAATGTCTATGGTTTATGTTGCTATTTATATTTGTCCTTGGATCCTCGCTAATTCGGAATTGAAGTTGATGTAGCTTTTAATTTGATACAACTTTTGAATTTGTATTTGATATAGCTTTTAATTTTTTTCTATTTCAGTTGTTGACAAAAGTCTGCCTTACACCCGGAGGACACGCGGCAGTTTCAGAAGCTGTTTCGACTTTGAGACTAAAGTATGGAGAAGGTGGAAGATTCAGATTCCTTGCTGGAGCACTCCTGGCTCCCAGAGCAGCGATTGCCCTGAGAGTCGCAGGAGTTTCCTTTTTAAACGCGTTTTTAAAGTCTGCTCCGCGAACGCAAACCAGATTATACATTCAGGTAATTAATCTAATAAACCGCCCCTTGACTGTGGCATTCTCTCAAAAATCTATCAATATATACGAAGTGCCTGAGCCCAATTGCCAAAGTTGTCTTCTACGTAATTAACCCTCTATAGTCCGAATTTCTCGTGGTATCCAAAGACCAGTTTGATAGCATAATTAGAAAATGATAAAAATACTATTTTAAATAATAGATCCAACTTGATTTTTAAACATTGAATTATAAAGAAATTCATAATATTCATGAGACAAATTATAATATTTGGCAAAGTTAAAAATTTAACTTTGAGGAATAAAAGTTCAGATGTGTCTTGCGTTATCTCAAAGTCACACGGGCCCATCGAGGGTTAAGAAATAAATTATAATATTTGGCAAATTTAAAAACTTAACTTTGACGAATAAAAGTTCAGTCGTATCTTGCGTTACCTCAAAGTTACAGGGGCCCATAGAGGGAAGAAAAATTCATTTTCTTCCACGACTGAGCAAAGTATCGCTTCGTATAAATTGACTCAGCAAATAAACCACAGTCAAGGGGTCCGCAACAAAAGAATTCCACTTACTTGGTGTCCATCACTCTTCTATCCATTAGGCTGAAGCCTGCGAAGCTGGATTGGAGCCGCAGGTCCTTCAGGAATGGCTGAAAGAATTGGATGGTCGTGAAGAGGATACTCTGAACGATCTATTGCATAAAGAGGTTCAAAAGTGGACACACAACTGCGTCGATGTGGACGCCCTGCAGAGAAGAGTCGTACGTGCCGAGGAAACTTGTAGAATCCTCAGCAAGAAAGTTTCCAGCCTACAAACTCAGTTGCAGAAGTGCCAACTGGAGAAATTAAACAGCTACAATTTAGAAGAGAAAACAACTGCAACAGTTCTAAGTACAACCAAGTCACCAAAAGTCTCTTCAAATGCTGAGGACGAAGGTATCAGTTCATCCGAAAGATCGAGCAGTCCAGAGAACACGAAACAGAGTCGAACTCATCAAAAGAGTATCACCGGACAGGATAACGATCAAGAAACAACGATAGACGATGTGATCGAGGAATTAAGGATAATTGTAAAGGACGCTGAAGAGGAATTCACCGACAAGAATCAGGAAAATCGTCCAAAGGATCAAGTAGACAAAGGGATTTCCTACGGTGAATCCAAGAAGAATCTTTACAGAACGAATTCAAAGATCTCTTTACACAATTCTGAGAGTTATCTCTACGACAAAGTATCAAAGAGAGATCATCAAGCTGATTCGAAGACATCCAAGTCTAACGCTGGTTCTAACGTTTCTCAGAGTGTGATTAAAGGAGAACAAGTGACGTATTTTGGCAACGATCGAGATTACAGCACGGATTCGAGTGTCACGAGGAGATTAAGCTCGGATGGATCTCGAAAGATCTCAAAGTCTTCGATGGAAGGCAGCGTGAAGATCATGGTCAAAGGTCCGGACGTTGAGGAAGCTATCGTACCTACGATTCTCCATCCTCAACCTCCTCGAAGAACACCTCCCTGCCTATCGACAATTATGGCGGCAAGACGCTGTGACTTCGTCGATCAGGAAGAAGCTCTCTTCAACTCTCACGACGAGGAGATCGAGGAGGAGACACTAGGCGATGGAAGTGATTCTCTTTTAAGCGCCTCTCGATTGAAGTACAATGGAAAGAATCAAATCTACGACGGACAAATTGGAGGTACTACGATCGAACATTTTCAAAAACATGCCAGAAAAGATCCCAGTGCTATGAACGACATCGACGACAAGTCTAGAAAGAGTATGGAGGATCTTGGACGATCCAACGAGAGGGAGATCAATGGGAAGAAGACGATCAGGAATTATGAAAGTCCGAAGAATAAATCGACAGAGGTAAGATCATTGAATGGACAAACAGAAACGGAAACGAGAAGCTTCGAGATAACCTCGAGATCGCAAGATCGTCAGACGTCTGCTCATAGATCTAAGTACAGAAGCGAGGTAGAAAAGAGGAAGCTTCTTCGTCGATCTACCAGTCACGATTACCTCGAATCGAGTGCCTCGAGTCCTCGTTCAAGGAGATCCAGTCGTAGTCGGGTGGAATGTCGCATCAGGAAATTCGAGAGTTTAAATTCCTTCGACGAGCATCGAAGTCTTCAGAGCTACGGGAGACCAGGTAGCTCGGAGAACCTTAACAAGCAGTTCTTTGGGGAGGACAATTCAAGGTCGAGAATGCGAAGATCAGAGTCGTTTCATCATGTTTCTCATTTGGCAAGGAAGGATCAGTGTTCGTCGAGAGGAGGAAGCGACAGTGGATTGTTCTATGTTACTGATTTCAACCTGGATCCTCTTGTAACTCGAAGACCAAGGTCAATTGAGGCACCAAAGTCACCAAGTTTGTTGACAAAGTCATTGGATAGGATCGACGAAGGCCTCGATTCAATGGTTGATATTGTTATCACGGAGGAGAAGAATCAGTGGAATGGAAACAATAGGTATCAATCAAAAGCTAAGAAGTTACATGGTGATAGACAATTGGTTCGTTCCAAGTCCAGTAGATTGGAAGAGACTAAAAGCTCTAGCCAATTTGACACTAAGGGGAGAAAGGACGAAAAGGGCAAACATCTTAAGAATGATGAATTCTACTCGGGTAATGTTAATAATAAACAGTTGAGAAGCGACGAGCTGTATGAGGAACAGAGGAATCGTGAGTGGAACTATCAGAATGAATTAAACTCTTCAAGAAAGATGAGCGAAGATTTTGATTGTTCTCCTATGATTATGACAAAGCATGGGGTCAGGCATAACTCTTTTTGTCAGAATGAGAACATTGGAAACAAGTTTTCAAGCAGGTCTAACGATTCTGGAATCTTTGCTGGGAGAACTTATGATACTTTTGGTCTTGGAAAGAACAGATTCAATGCTGGGAAATACTCGGGTAATCAGCAGGTCAAGGATACTCCTACTGGACGAAGAAACACGACATCCTTTATTATTGGAAAACGTGGGAAAGTTACGGATGTTGTTTCTGGACTTTATTGATGATTGTAATATGTTTCTTGGGATATTTATGGAGAAGATGGGAGGACTGTATTTTTTGGAATTGTATTTGTTTCTTGTGGCGATGATTGTAAAGGGTTTTTGTTGTACTTTATTGTAAACTTATCAGGCATTCGTGTGGGAAGAGAAGTCGAGGTGGAAAAAGAAGTATATCCAGTAAGAATCTAGTATTTGTAGCAATTAAATGTAATGTAAACTGTTTATGTGCAATACTTTCAAGTATTATTGAGAAAGTTAAGGGAGTAATTTATGTTGTAATTAATAAGGATGTACTTTCAGTGAATACGTGAACCTTTTTGTCAGAGAATTAACTATTCGGTGATGGAGAGACGTATACGTTTGACAAATTGTGCAATATTTTCTCCAATATATGCGATTACATACTTGTAATTATATAAAATCGAAACCAAGACTGTAATTTATGATTGTCTAATTAGTAGTGTAAATAGAGTTTCAGGGAGACGTAAGATAGTATGAAAAATGGATGGAAAATTGTTGATCGTTGTAAGCATTCTGATGTAATTTGACTGTTTGCCCGTATTTAAATGTGTAATTTCATAATTTATTACATACAATACACTTAAACTGGAGAGATGTAATTATTCTCCAAATATAATAAAATTGTTGCTCAGAAAATGGCAATTGATTCATTGGACAATTTGTAACTTCGTGCATTCAAGGGAATTTAATGTAAAGATGAAGGAATACTTTGTTTATCTTAGATATTGAATATAAAAATGTGTTATTTAATTGTGACGAATGTAAAGAGTAATTAAATGCATGTTTCGTAGTTTATTAGTAGACATACATACAGGCAACATATTATACCCAATACTTAAGATAACAAAACTTTTAAGAATAACCAAATAACAATGTAGAAAGACTTAATTCCCAAACAAATCTCCGTAATGAATTGTTACTAATAATCAATTAATTTTTCATCAAATCTTTGATATTTTCGAACGCATTCGAACGAAGTTCGGTGTGCCCATATTCTCAGCATCGCGAAGCTCGAGATTACGGCGATTTATTCATTAATCATTAAGTAATTAACTAGTTCCTTATGTAATAATAAATATTGTCAATTTATTTACTTACATATCACGAAATACTGAAGTACACAAAGAGATTTCTACAAAAATACGGAGGTTTCACGTCCCGGCTTCAAACTACTGCTAACACTGCGGTCAATATCGATACTAGGAAGAGAGCAAAGATGGCGATCATCGATATATCGAGATTCTCGATCGATAGCTTTCAAGATCACGTGATTCTTGAAATTTCAAAATGTCGTTGGTACTAAGCTTTGTCGTTTAACTGGCCGTTGCGTGTAATAAAGTTGTTGTAACTTCGCTCAATTCTTGGCAAGAAGTGCGTCCGTTTCTGTGTACAATTTCCGGATTGTGCGGCACCAAAGGTTCGTATGATTTATCACGAGTTATTTCCAAAAGTTGCAAAGACGTTTTGCCTGAAAACGAAGAAGACACTTGTTCAACTATCGTTCTTTTCTTGGTAAAAAGCCATTTTGCAAGACATCCCATTACCTCTGATCGTTGATAACAAGTACGAAAGTTCTTCTTCGGTTGAAATATATTGAAACTCTTCGCCGCATGCACCCTTTAACACGGTAACGACGTCTAGCCTCGGATTATAAAAATATAATCCTTGCTTTCGATTATTGAACTCGTTTATCAACGTTGCTATTCCCTGTTTTAAGCATTGACGTATCAGTAAGCTAACTTTTTATTAGAAAATTCTAGGAAGTTTTGAAACTTCGTAGGGAAGTCATGTAGTACATATTTTAGTTTTACTTTGTAGAAACTAAATTGAAAATAGTTATTTAGTATATTTCAATGTAAAGACTTACTTTAGCAGCAGTAAAATCAGTCCCTAAAACGTATCTACAATCCACAACAACCGGTAGCTGACTAGAACCTTCTTTTACCCCAGCATTTCCAACAGATTTTTTAATAAAATCTATAGCAGGGAAGTAAAGGCTATTGCCTGGTGTAACCAGAAGATATTCCGTTCCTGAATTAGTCTAAAAATGTATTTATATAAGTAAACAATAGTCCTTAGGGATCACTTATTTAAAAATGAAAAAATCCAGATAACTCACGGTATGTTTGTCGACGTTTATCGTAGGACGCGCAGAAGGATATAATAAAAATATAATATTTGTACCAACTCCCAATAATATCCCATATTCTACCCCAATAATAAGACAAAATAGGAATGTAACAAACATTGGAATTAAGTCTTTTTTGCTCGATTTCCACATAAGTTTTACAACTTCGTATTCAATCATGTATATTACGGCACAGATAATAACGGCCGATAGAGATGCTGAAACAAGTAGAGAGAATATTATTAGTTTAGTACGTTCACAAGAAAGTAGAGTACAAAGAATTATACCTTTAGGAATGAAGAAGAAGTAAGGTGTAAGAAAGCTAAGAGCCATTAATACTAGTATGCCCGTGTAGAGACCACCCATTGGTGTCTTTACACCACTAGCATGATTCACTGCGGATCTACTGAATGATCCTGTAACTGGCATTGCACTCGCGCAAGAACCGAGAACGTTACAAATACCAAGTGTAATTAGTTCTTGCGTAGCATCTACTTTAGCACCATTCGCAAAAGCTTTTGCAATGGCTACATTTCCAAGTACACCGATAATGGGTACTAGCACTATAGACATACCCAGGTCAGAACACATTTGCGTGAAACTTAAAGTTTGATTATTAATTTGTGTAGAGAATGGCGGTAAATGAAACTCTGGTAGACCTAATCTCACCGGTCCGGTCAGAACAAAAGGGGAGCTTGCATCGCTGGCGGTAAGTTTATAAGCGATAACTGAACAAACAATAACAATAATAGCATTTCTGGCTGTTGAGAGTAGCCATATTACTCTAGAAACTATCCTTTGGTAATTATTTGTTTTCTTTTCGGATGAAAAGAACTTAATATCTTTCATTTTCTGAAACAAAGAGAACACATTTAGTCATTGCACTTGATAACATGAATGATTTCATTAATTCCGGTCTCATATACTTTACCCTGAATAACAATAAGACAATGATACAAGTGACGCTCATGCCTGCATCCCATGGACTTGTATTGCCAATATTTTGTAAAACTTTCAATATTGTATCTAAGAAGCCTCTAGAAGAAATTTTTAATCCTAACAGTCCTTTAAGTTGAGAAACTACAATAATAACAGACGTAGCGGATGTAAAACCCACAGTCACTGGTACCGATATAAAATCTATAAGTACACCTGGAAAGTAATTTAGCATGAAATCAAGAAAATTATTCCAATTGTGTTATCAGATGCATTGACAAATGCATTTTCCATTACCTAAACGCAAGCAAGCCATTAACAATTGCAAGCATCCGCACAAAAATGCAAGAAGTATAGCATAATCGGAATTTCTACTTTGAACATGTTCATGAGTCATTAATGCCATAAGTGCTGTTGGACCTATTGTAATATCTTTGCATGATCCAAATATTACATACACTATAGCTCCCATAAATGCAGAATAGAGGCCATACTGTAAAAATAGAAATTGTAGAGTTTTAAAAACTTTGAGTATTCGCAAAATTGATTAGCGTTTTTCATAAACAATGACATTAGTGTTATCTGAATGATTACTGTAAAATTATTTCATACCTGTGGTTCTAAACCGGCTAAAGTTGCGTAAGCAAGACCTTGCGGCATTACCGTAAGTCCCACCGTAATACCGGCGATAAGATCATTTAAAAACTTTTCGGAATTATACTTTGGTAACCATCCTAAAATCGGTATCCTCTTTTTGATGTATTTACCGAATTGATCTCCTTTAGATTTTATTTTCCGATGATCTATTTCGATCGCCATTTTATATCACGTACCTTTGAAAAAATTACAAGAATAATATTCAAATAAATCATTTTTAATCATTGCAATGCATTAATTATTAAAGATAAAAGCATTAACTTCTATAGTTTATAGAAAACTAAATTTCACGTTTCTACTTTAAGCCAGATTAATAAAAAACAAATCATTTTAAACGATCGGATAACGCGGTATTTCGTTTTGAATTAAATTCAAGTCTTTTTCTTTTAAATAAGCATCAAAATAAATTATTAAATGTTTTGAAAATCGGAAATTAAAGTCTTACCACTGGAATATGTGAAATATTTTAGCTGTGAAAGTTTTTACTTTCACCGAATCGCGAACAACTCGACGCTCTTGACGAGTTTTTGCTTTATTTTTTATTAAAGATTTGTAAGATATCATGAGAGAATAGATTTCTGTAAACTTATCGTGAATACAAATCGCGACGAAAACAACTGGAAGAAACCAGGTGTCTTTCAGGTTCTTATATACTCGAGAAAGAACGGAAACTTA
The DNA here is from genome assembly GCA_910591515.1 of Cerceris rybyensis. Lineage (NCBI taxonomy): Eukaryota > Metazoa > Arthropoda > Insecta > Hymenoptera > Crabronidae > Cerceris > Cerceris rybyensis. Next base: position 2,828,416 of record OU342801.1, on the reverse strand, counting down.
TATTGGTCGAGGAGAAAAGTCGGCTTTAGCCTTCATACTTTTTATATACACTTCCAACAATGTAAATTGTTTCCAATACGAAACGTTTACCAAGTGTCCTAAAAAGCTCTCACTTAAAACAATTTAAATATTTCCTGTAACTCTAGAAACTCACACCTACAATTATGTTAACAATTTACCAAAAAAAGCAACAATCCTCGAAGAATATAAAATTCTCATTAAACGAGTTCCATTCCTTCCGAAATTCCTAAAGACAATCGAAACAAAATGATAGAAAGAGGGATCATTAAGAAAATATAAATTTCTTGAAAAACAAAACAATGCAAGACACTTATTGATTAGAATTTTATTTATCAAATATCTGCATAAAATAGATAGGTACATGTATCATATTTCTTATCACTTGCATCCCAAAAAGAGGCATAGCTTGAAACTCTGCATTCCTAAACAATTGCACGATTTGATTGCTTCAATTTCACCAACGTTTAAAGGTTAAACAGAAGACGTTTTTTATAACTTCACGAATCATTGAACAGTCGGTTTGTAATATCGTATATTTCGTAATATCCTTCGGCAGCTGTTTATCTCTACAGTTTCTATTAAAGGGCCATATCTACTTGACCCTTTTAATCAACATCCATATCGTGCAGTCGCTGTTCAAAATTAATCCAACATTCACACGTATACTCATTAGAATTTTTATTTTCAAATTAACATATCAATTAAAATCCACAGACGTCAAAAGTCATAACTGCATAATTTCAGACATACGTGATTAATAAATGCAGTTCCTTAATCAGATATACACGTATACAAAAACAATAATATTTACACCTACCGTTAGTTCTTATCAGTAGCATTATTTGCACACTTGATTTATTGACATTGAGATCACTTTTCCAACCATTGCTTGTTTTATCATAGGTGTAATTAAGTTTTAACTGTACACTACGATTTTCATGACAAGACTGATACAGAAAACTGTAAATTGCAACCTGTTATATTCGCCCGATGCAGTCAGTTTATGAATCGACATTTTGTTTTACAGAAAATATATGCAGGAGTATGCAGTTCTCGTGTTTCTCAGCAGAGGCATTGCATTTTCGTCGTATCTTCAATTACCGACGATTCAGTCGGTAATTTAGCATAAAATAGTTCGATTAGTTGAATTATCGAGCTGCACCAATGAACTTTTGATACCCCAAAATGTCCTGAAGAGGGAGGAGGATCCATTTGAACGTGTAGTAAAGGATAATAATTCTAAGATAGGAAATTTCACGTAATACATATCTAATTAGCGAAATGTCAGGGAAATCTAACATTTCATTGAGTATATAATAACAAGAGTTAATAGAAGCTAAGACTCTCGAGTCTCGTTAGAAAGAGTTTTTCTTTCGTTCGCATTTGCGCATCCTCTTACTTGTCAGTGTTATGGCGTCCTTTGCAGTGCAGTAACGTTCTTCCGGATTTTCTTTCACCGAATGGAAGAAATATTCCTCTAGCCAAACAGATTCTGGTTTAACGTTTTGACTGCTCTCTGAAAATTGAACGGAACGGTAATTGAATAACATATCACGGTATTAAATATTTATAAAGTTACTGTGTTAGTCACGATAAGAGTATCGTGCTACGCCGGCGTCAATTGCGTTGTAAAATATATTTACTTGGATTTTTCCTCTTTATTATTACATTAATTAAGAACCCTTAACGAGCACGATCTCACCGTGTCGAAGAGATAGACTATTAAGGACAATACTTTTTAGTAGTTACTTTGTATTTTTGTCCTTTTATAATTTACGTTTTAGTGAAATAATTCCAATATTTTCCTTAGTATGAGTTCCATAGCATAATTATTTTTTGTGATGGTAAAGGTCATTGGTTTCATTATGGTTTCTTACGTTGAATATCAACCATATCTTGGGTGACGTTATGCGTGTATGAAATATATCTTGATAGAATATAGAATGTGAAATTAAAGTAGGCAAAATTTGTGATAGGTACAATGGATTCCAGCGATAAAAATTTAGAAAAGTCATGCAATGTAGAGCAGATGAGTATAATTGGCAAGATACATAATATGCAATGGTTGAAAAGTAATTCTCAGTCATCAGTCCAGTACGTTTCCATTGGTTTGGTTTTTCTCTTTATTTCTGTTTAAATTTTGTTTATTCTTTCTTTGGTATTACTCCTTTTATCAGTTGTTTGAGTGACAGAGGTATCGATAAAATATTACCTTAAAAATTATCCAAGGAGAACAATTTGCTTATCTTAAAATTTTCCACAACTTGAGAATCTCTGAAATAGTTGGATAGTATGATTTCTATACAGTCTGTAATTATTTCTATCCATTTTTGTATTGTAGCACAAAAGCAATTACAGATGAGAAAGAGGCAAAGAGTAATGTAAATGAGATTGAAATAGATGAGGGAACAGAAGGAAGTTCCAAAGTACTTCCAGTTAATTTGGTTTCAAACGATTCTGAGTCGGAATATTCCAAAGATCAGTCAAAATTAGATTCAGATGAAAGTAATTCCAATATACGACGAAATATTGAAACAGTCTTAAATATTGTTGGACGTGTGAAAAAAGATATGGAGACCATTTGGAACAAAGATGTTAATGTAGCCAGTACATTGTTTCCAAATTCTCAGTCTTTGGTGATACAGAAACTCGACGAGGAAGAGATGATGAGTATGGCTTTAGCTGAGAGCATTGTCACGGCTCAGTTAGAACATTTTAGATTTAATGGAGATGAAAAGAATAAATCAGGCACGCCACATAATGAATCGGATGATGATTGGTAGGTAGCTGATTAGAAATTAGAAATTATTATAGGTTTTCAGTATTACTTATATTTATATTGTTTACACTATTAGGAGCACTGTTTGTCATAATCTCCCTGATTTACCAAAATCAGAGGATAATGTAGGTAATGAAGTAAGTTCAAAGCAATGCCATGACAACAATAATAATAATGCAAAGTCTAAGACTCAATCTTCGTCAGAGGTAAAGAAAGGTATGCAAAAGACAGGCATGAAATTTAGCATGAAAAAGTCAAATGACCAAAAAGCTAAAAAAGTAACAGGTGAGAATTATATTATTGAAATTGATTCTCTGTCTAATAAATCATGGATCGCATCAAAGGATTCTTTCTATACTTCCAGGCAATACTTTAAAAGAGTCTTGCACCTCATCAAAACAGGGTTCCAAAAATGATTTTTTTAATTTAAGTAGCGACGATAATAAAGCTTCGATTACCGCTACCGATACAAAAAGATCGGGCGTAGCCATAACGTCTAAATTTAACGATAAATATGGTAGATACGAAGGGTACAATAACAGGCAGCTGTTTACAGGGAAGGGTGTAAGAATGAAAGAGCAACAATTTTTGAGACAACAATTTTCTATGTTTAATGAAACTAGTAATAAAAGTAAGCCTTCTTCCGATGATTTCGAGGAGAATGCAAAAGCGGCTAATATAAAATTAAAATCGCCGAGAGCCGAGTCAAGCAAAAAGTATAATGAAATTGACGATACAAGGAAGTGTCAAAAAGCTCAAGTAATGCGTGCTCAGTCTTACAATGCTCAGTACAATAGAAATAAGCCGTTAATAAAGACTCAACCGAGGTATTCAAAAGTGGTTACAAAAGCTGAACAAGAAAATCCTCACAATCAGCAGACGTCTACTTATAATAGTAACATTTACAATCCGACGTCGGATAGCGAATCGCGAAAAAGATGCGAAAACGATCCGAATAAAACGGACAGGCAATTTTGCGACGTCAAGTATGGCCAAAGTACGTCGGAGAAGATGTTAAAAAGCTCTGATTATACTTCAGAGTATACCGGAAATGATAGTAATAATATAAAGTCAATGGGATCTGTACAACACAAAGTATCTCCTCATAATCATAGCGCGAAAAGCAACGCTGATAAAAATAAAGATGACCAAGGATACGCGCAGAGATTTAAAAAAGACTCTAACGTGTTTAGGCGTTCTTCGGATTATTCGGAGCTTAAACATTTAAATGCAAAAGCGAAAGTTGATGACCATAAGAAAAATGTCGATAATAATTCTACAAAAGATTATAAAGTAAGTCGCATGTGTTCTACAGATGTCAAATTACGCTCACAGCCCGAAAACACAAGAGCACCTGTCAATTCAACGAAACTAGTTACGGGTGCTAATAAAACATACAAGACTGATGCATCAAGTACTATTAACGATGTTCAACATGAAAAGTTACCGAATTCTTGTTCAAACGAAAGTACCAAAGTTTCTACGACTTCTATAAACGCACCTGTTCGTGTGCAACAAGAACCACAGACTTTGCAAGCTTCTTATAAGGAAACCGAAGTACAATCCATTGTAAAGACTGAACAAGAGAATAATAATAGTATTAGCAATAATAAAGCAAGTACTAGTAATACAGAGATGAAGTCAGTGAAATTCTCCGACAACATTCAAGAGATCAACGTCTCGGATCGTTCTGTAATTTCGTATTCCAATAATTCATCGCAATCCAGCAAATCATCGATGAATTCCTTCTATCATGATCTCCAAAATACCGCTCAATCGATCACCAGCCAGACGGAGAATCATCAGCATATGCAAAACAAAAATTACTACGACAATACTGCTCAGTATCACGATTCATCGTCTCCGAATGTTCAAAGTGCGGATAGAAATTTGCATTTCCTAGACACGATGCAACACAAGACAGAACAAAATCTACATGCATCCTCTCAAAGTGCAACACAGCAAACTACTCCAAATTCAACGGAGAATGTCTTGCATTATCAGAACATGCCTGGGATATATTTAAATCAATATAGCAACGTACAAACTGTGCCAAGGAAGACATCAGATGGAACGAACGTATCTCAGAACCAACCGATTCAAACTACCCCTACGTACAATACCGACAATCAAAACTTACTGCAAAACGATCCCTCTAACGTTCTCATGCACGGTAGTCATACACCCATTTTACCACCCCCTGGCTTTCACAATCACTTAAACTCTCCTCACAATCAATGGAATATACCTCTACCAGACATGCTTTATTTTGGCAACATGATGAGTCCAGCGCATCCTTTGAACATGCAAATTCAAAACTCACGTCATCTGTGTGGCACAGACTACAGCAGCCTTCAACAACCTGGCTACCTGCAGCATCCATTGTTCTACATGCCGCCGTTCTGCATGCAAAATTGGAATCCATTGTTACAATATCCAGCTCCATTGTTTCAAAATCCTCAGTACACAAACTGTGCTACTTATCCTAATCAACTGATGCCAACTAGCAATCTTGCCGATTCTCTCAATTGTTCCGTACCAACCAGCGCTCCGAACAATCCTTACAAACATTTTCAACAGATTCAACAATTAGATGGCAATGCCACTAATTACTCCACACCAATGAAGTTTGATAATTACATGGGTAACGTGCAGAACTACAAGCCAAACAGTATGAGGATGAAGGACATGGATATGAGAACTAGTCAGTATAGAGCACCTGTGCCAAATGAATACCAAAACTGCCCTCAAGAAGGTCAACCGATGACATCGTATTCTTATCCAACCATGCTGGATTCCATTGCGCGAAACGGTCAGTCGAATATGCAGATGCAAATGAGTCAAAAGTATCACGGATCTCGTCTCGTTGGTACCGCGAATTATCCTAGAATGACGGAAACAAGTTCGTCCTATCTGTCCGGACAGGATTCAAGTAGGAAGGACGACTCGTTGAAGAACGACACGGAATGCATACCACCTATGGTGTCACCCCGTGAATGCATGTATCATGGCGTTAATTATTCACGTAAGACCAACAACATACGAAATTCTAGCATGAATTCCGAGATGAAACCTATGGGGTACATGCATTCCGGGAATTCCCAGCACTGTGTTCCTCAGTTTCATAAAACCACGAATTATCAGGTATCACCACGAGACCTGAATACCAGGGTAAACGTAGAACGTGGTACGCGTAAAAGCGTGGAACAGTAAGGATCAGGATTGATGGTAAATTTACCGTAATTTCCTCTCACACTTTTTAGATAGTTCACTCTCGTCGTACGAACGTTCGTTGCACGCTACCCTTTTACGACTTTTCACACCTATTTGTATCGTTATCTCTTTATATGTATATGTATATGTATATGGATATGTATATCGTAAGTTCAGTTTTTTCAATCATCTCAACGTATACATTCTATGTATGTCATATATTGTATGTCCATATCTTGCATTTCAATTAGACAGGATTTTCCAAGTTTGTGATGGCTTTAAACGCAAAACGGATTTAATCATACTGCCATTATTGGAAATATTTAACAAGATAAATAGCTCGTCTCGTTTCCTATTGTAGCGGTGTGAAAGTAGGTAAATCTATTTTTTCCTGGATTCTTCGAGAAAAGTGAAAAGAAAATGCCAAAAAAAAAAGAGAAATACGTAAGTAAGAAGTAGAAGTGAGAAAAAGAAAACAAATTTATATCCTTGGTACTAGAGATCGGTGTTACTCGTTGGATTCTATGTACTTTAAAGCAATGGGAAAAAGAGAAATGGGAGAGACACGTTGCGCGAATGATTTTGCGACTTTTTTCGCGTTTATAATGAAGCATAATGCGCGACGTTTATGTGCTTATTCTTGAGAATGCATTTTTTCAGTTCCTACGGATTGAAAGTATTATAATGATTAACTTTAAGTTTGTTATATGAGAGAATTCCTTCTTTTTTTTTCCTTTTTATGATAACAAAATGAATGAGAGAGAGAGAGAGGGGTTGTGCGATAAAATCCAATGATTATTTACTATTTAAGAAGTTGTGATTTGACTTTTGTATTATTAAGATGTATACACATATGTACACACATAGACACGTACACATGTTTAAAAACAGGGATGAAAAGACCATTAGACATTAATTTTTCCAATGGCTTTATTCTCAAATTGATAGTTATTCTTTACGTTCGTTGAATTTATCATTTTCTCGTGAAATGCCAAGTATTATATACAACGGTATACGTTTGGACGTTACGTTTTATTTTTGTTTAAATATTATTACTTATATTGTTAAGAAATATCATATAGTTTATTTTTCGAGGACTTACAAGTTTTTACAAAGTAAAACGAAAACTTGTCATACGAGGTGATTTTTTTATGTATATCTATATATATTGTATTATATATATATATACGTAAACTATAATCCCTCAACATATTCTGATATACATTTACATCGACAGTATTATTATTTAATTTGTAATACGAAGAACAATGCACGTGTCAATCGAAACAAAAAAAAATCTCCTACCTCCAAGATATCATGAATTTTTTTTTTCGAGGTACAAAATAAAAGTAATTTTCTTACTGGCTGATTCGTAGCTATTTACGAGTGAAGAGAAACAAAAGAGATTATAAAAAAAAAAAAAATTCTTATGCGACATTTCACATTTATATATATATATACACAGACACACAGACAGACACGTCATAAATATGTTATAATATTCATTACGATTTTATACGATATCGTTAAAAACTATATATTATATCTTAATTTTCGACAAATAATCTTACAAAAAAAAGAGCACTAAGAAAAACCAAAAAAAAAAATGATAAAAATTTGTAGGAATTGATTTTCCCCCCGTTTATAGATATATCTTCGAATTCTTCATATTTTCAATTCTATATGAATAGTTAATTAGTCGTCGAAAAGCTTCAAAGTTTCGTACTCGCGGGCTCGTCTCGGATATTCGTAGTTTTACCATTCGATAGATCGTTTATCTCTATGCTAGTTTCTTCAACTCGTTTGCTCGAATGAAATTCCTTTAGAGTTGCGACGAGCTCGCTGTCCGATTTTGCAACCACCATCCTTTCCTCCGAGAGGGATTGCACACTTCGCAGGACATCCTCGGAGGGTCCTAGCATTATAAATCGATGATTCTTTTCCTTCAAATCCTTTATCACTGAATTGAGACCCTATAAAAGCGTCGTTAAATGTTAACTCGAATCGCATAACAAAGATGTACCTTCAAATTTACCTTGGACTTTCATCCTTGGCAGAATTCTCTGCTTATATTCTGTCTACTTTAATTTTTTCGACACAATATACACCGAGAAAGGAATTTCGATGTTAGAAAGTTAAAGAGGACAAATATTTTCTTGTATCCGGTGATATCTCTTTGGAGGGATGAAATTAGAAGTGAAAGTCCAGGGTGAATTTGATAATTGATAAACTTGATGTACTTGTGCCGCAGTGAAATCAATTCTATCGATGTGCTTGCAATCTAAGACGACAATTTTCGGATTCTTGAAGGTTCTCAATAACTTTTGACGGTCCTTTGCCAAATTCTCCAGCAAGTATATCCTAAGATAATCCACAGCTGGAAAGAGAAGTCCAGCGCTTGGACGTACAAGGATATGGCTGGATGTAGGGGTCTGAAAGAGAGCGAGAGAGATGGTTATTTTTAAAATTAGAAATACCTAAATACACAGTCTCTTCGTGAATCGTTGTTATGTACTTACATTTCTGTATTCGATATATATTGTCGGCCTGGCGTTAAAATAAATTAATATAGCCAGATCAATTACCACCCCTATTAAGATTCCTAGCTCGACTCCAGCGAACAAGCATGCCAAAAACGTCACGAAAGTCGGAATGAGGTCTCTTTCTGAAATTAATAATTGTTTCTTTCCATTAGAAGTTCTATTTTACATTACATAATGCGGCAGAAATCATTGATCCTTTTTTATTTCAATAAATGTATACTCAACCGTGGTATACTGCAAAAAAAAATCATAGAATCTTTGGACATTAACAAGTTGAATGCCACCGATGTTTCCCTTGTTTCATTTCTACTGAAGTGAAACTTTTTTTATGAAAATCACATATTCATAAAACAGAAATTTTAAGGACACTGATTGATCGGTGTTTAGCAGATCTTCATCTTCTTAACGCCAAAATTTAAATAATCAATCTATTATATAAAGCTCAAATACCACTGACTGACTGACTGACTGACTCATTCATCCACTCATCACGAAATCTCAAAAACCACAGAACGGATTACAACGAAATTTGGAACATACTCTTGCCTTGGGTCGTAGGTGCTCACTAAGAAAGGGTTTTGAAAAATTCGAAATTTTAAGGTTTTTTTTTAGTTCCGATTAAACCGTAGCGAAGCACGGGAGCTTTCAGCTAGTATGTTAGAAAATTCATAAATATTGCAATTTAAACGTAACATAAAATTTCATTCAATTCAATAGCGCCGGTTACCGGTGACTCCCATGGCACTGAACCTGTTAATTATACTTACTGCTGCATCTCCAAATCGGTCGAATGATTTTCACCTCAATCATGAATATTACTGCACTAATTATGACAGAGCTTAAAGTCGCCTTTGGGATGTAATAAAAATAGGGGGTGAGTAAGCTTAGAGCAAGAATGACTAGAACACCTGCAAAAGGAGCATTCGTTGAAATTTCATCGAAAGATTCATGAACTTTTTATTGAATTCTAATCTTCCTTTACCTGTGTATATACCGCCAAAAGGCGTTCGCACACCGGATGCATTATTTACGGCACTTCTCGAAAAGGAACCCGTAACCGGCATCGACTGGAAAAACGAGCCGGCTACGTTGCACAGACCCAAAGTTAACATTTCTTGCGTGGCATCGAGTGTCTGTCCTCTTGCTTGAAATTGTACAAATAATTTGCAAGTAAGATTTGATTAAACATTCCAATAAAACAGGTATCAAAGAAAGAAAACAATAATGAGCCTACAGAAAGCTTTTGCGATCGCGACGTTCCCAATTATTGAGATCACTGGTACCACCAAGATTCCGGTACCCAGAGTTTTGCACATATCGATGAAACTTTCCGTCTGATTGCCAATATTTCTGGAAAATGGAGGTGGTGCAATATCCGGTAAACCTCCATCGATGTGTCCTGTAAGGATAAACGGTGCACCTTCGCGAGTTTCATAAATGTACGAAGTCACCGCGCACAGAATTACCACCAGGGCGTTTCTCCCTGTTCCCAGGAACCATAAGAATTTCCTCAGCGTTTCGTTCGACGTTTTTGCATCTTTTAATTTCTATAGAAAAATGAAAAAAGAAGATTCAATCTCTGGAAACAATATTCCATGAGGATTTGTACTTGTAACGTTTGAAGATCAAGTGATATTGTCTCGTATGACCTTGAAGATGTGGAGCCTTCGAGTTACTCTTTTATTATACGCTTTAAATATTCCAAACGCGTGCAATACATTCAAAGAAACAAAGTTTCGCTGATGTTGTCTTACCTTCAAGGTCAGTAGCGTTACGATGCAACAGCAAGACAAGATCAGGTCAGGGATTCTCGTCGAGCCAATATTGTTCACCAGTTCGCGCCAAATTTCGATGAAACTTTCCCCATGGATTTTCAAACCTAGCAAGCCTTTTATTTGACTGCAAGCAATTATTAAACTGGCTGCTGACGTGAACCCGGAAACTACTGGGATCGAGACGAATTCTACTAAAAATCCTAGCCGAAGGACACCGAGGAGTATCGTGACGCATCCTGATAAAAAACAGAGGAGGATTGCGTATTCTGGTATCCCCCTGAAAAATTCACATGTACAGCGATGACATAACGCGGATTATTAATTATACAACGAACCAAAACAGAAATTATTCAAGAATCACCTAAAAGTGCAATTCTTAGATGAGGTTTCTATAGTTACAATACAAAATTACAAAAATCAAGCAACAAATTCTTCTTTCTGAACTTCATAATCACTGTTTTGCACGCACTAAATGACCCTTTGTCAAGAGAATGTCATCTCAGGATCAAGAGCCTCTTAGAATTGCATTTGAAAGGCACAAGAAACCTTTTGAATTTCTTTTCAATCCTTACACCCGGCAGTAGGCAATTGAGAGCAATTCTGTCTTGATTGCACGGCGAAATTTTGATTATTCTCCCGATTACCATCAGCACGGATACGGGAGCTTAGAATATAAATCGTAGATGATATCGCGTATCATCGATCTACCGATAAATATCGATACTTCAAGGAATTCTTACCTTGCATAAGTATATGTCAGGAGTGATATGAGGGCAGTTGGACCGATATTGACCTCTCGACAAGTTCCAAATATGATATACACGAAACTTCCGATAAATGCACTGTAAAGTCCGTATTGAGGTGTCAGGCCAGCAAGACTTGCATAAGCTATCGCCTGAAATTCAATTCCCGGGCAAGTAGAATCGGCTCTCCTTTGATCAGACAATTTCGGCGCATCCGAGCGCCCTCGGAGCGAGCATCTTTATTTATTTCGAATAACTTGATATCAGTGGAATAAATTGAAAATGATAATTTTTTAATATCCTCGAATATATGACTGATGAATAGAAAATAATAATACTAGGATTTCCACGCTATCTGTGCGATAATAAATTAGTGCAACTTGGAAAGTACCTGAGGTATCAAGGTCAGTCCGACTGTCAGACCAGCAACGAGGTCACCAAACGCATCGTTTCCTCTGTACAGTGGTAGCCATCTCAAAATGGGTATTCTGTTCTTAATTAATTTCCCGAAATTAATTCCAGTCATGTTCGCCCTCACCGTGTCTCGATACGTGTTTGCGCGATTTTCTTTCGATATTTCAATTCACCGTTGTCCTCTCAGTTCATCGTCGAAATTTAGCGTCCTGAAACTAATCGTTTCTACCTTTGATTTGTTGATAATTTCTTTTCAATTGTTACATTATTCGTTCTGGAATCCCCGACGGCTTAATTATCGTTCAATTCACCGGCGCCTTGTTAAAAGATAATTATTCCTTCGCGAATATCAACGCGTCGTTCGGTCGTAGGAAAAAGAACACGAGAAAAGCGTCAGATCTTTCCAGGAACAATTAGCAGATCTCAACTAGTGGCTTTTACGAGGCGCGAAATCAATCGATCGTCGTTGAATTGTTGAATGTTACCAGCGTAATTAAACCAATTGTTTCGTCGCAGCTAATGAACCTCTACAACGAGCGCTTTGCACGTTACAACAGAAATCGTATACTTCACACAATTTTTCCCTTATATTTCCACGCGGAAGAATATAGAATTCCTAACGTGCAAAATGTACTCTCACGTTCTCCACTCGACCTTAGACCGTTCAAAACTCAACAAAAATATTCTCCGTTCTACGAACGAAAAAGCTAACTGTAATATCGATGGCAAAAAAAAAGAAAAAAAATCCATGTCTTACCTTTTCGAGGCTTGATACCGTATTTATCATTTTACATGATCGAATAACGGATTCCACAGTTAAGAGGCAAAAATTCATCGGTTTCACCGCACTGACCACTTTAAACATATTAGCCAGTATCCTCGTTTTCCCTTTTATCCAACTTCCCTGCGAGATTCATTTAGAATTCTTTTATGTTTGTCCGATCGACAATGATCTGTTTGGTCGTAAAATTGATTTCTTCGATCTTTATGATCGTTTGAAGAGTAACCGGCGTGGAGAAGCCGATCGTACGACAGTCGAGGAAGCTCTCTTAAGGAGAACCTTGTCGATTGATGTGTCCGCTGGTACCTGCTCGACACACTGATTAAATCTACAGCTGTTTCACACGTGTCCAAGTCTCCCTCCACTTCTGGCGAACCTGAACGATACGACGTCGTCCAGGATGCGAACGCATGCGTCTACGACGAAATGACCGTTGGGTTCGGCAAACGTAGATTATTATCAATTCAATTGGCAAATTGCCGGTTTTTTATGGGGACGCATCCGGCTACGAAAAATGGTCCTACCTTGGAGCGGAACGAGTCGGTGTTCTAGGTGGAAAGAGTCATCCCGAGTCGAAAAGTCCAGCCTAAAAAGAAACTTCAAATCCTAGATTCTTTTGATCTCTCATTTGCCGCTTAATTATGTATACCATTTTGAACCTCAAAATCTTCAACTAGCGTGTCTACGCGCCTCAAAGTCCTGTAAATATGATTTTTAGGAGTTATCTGGACTGATCACGGAAAATTTTTATTCCAATTTAATCTGACATCCCCTAAAAATATTTCAGAAGTTCCAAGTCTGACAACTCATATTCTACAAATAGGGCTTTCAGGAGCAAGTTGGAATTAAATTATCATTTTAGTCCGTATAAATTCTAAATCTCCTAAACCAAATTAATTTTTAGTATATCGAGAATTTTTTTGGACCTCGATCATTCCACTCCAATTCCAATCCAATTCTAAAGCTCCTCATTATAGAATGCTGAGGATTATTTTGGGCTGTATGAAGCCTAAATTGCTCCTAAACTAGGTAAAAATGGCAAAAAGTAACAAGTGTAGGGCGATTGTGGAATTAAAATTTGCATTCTTTTATATGTAACATATTTTTCCATATTCAGCCTAAATATCCTAAGTTATTTGGTAATTTAGGAGGATTTTGGGCTGAAATTTTCGACTCGGGTAGCTATAGAAGTTTCACTACTTTTATGAAGGAATTAAAAGTGTCTTAATTTGTTTTATTTGTTATATGTTTTCAAGGTGACTTGAAGGTTGGTTCTATCTTTTATGTGAAAATGATCATTCTATGAAAGGTACCTCAGAGAATGGTACCGTGGTACCATGGTACTTGGCGGTAGCAGGAAAAGTAGAGTTGTTTTTCTCCGAAATTCGTGGAAAATGGGCTGAAATAATAATTATCGAGAAGCTACTGCTTTCAGGAGGGTATATCAGTCAATGTTTAATTACAATTTAACGATGACAATTAAGTGTCTATATCTTCAGGTGTAGATGACGTTTTAATTGGAGTCGGCTAATGCGTGTGTTACTCAGAATACAAACTAGTTTAGACAACTACGTTTAAACAATTGCTATGCCTTATAAATTCACATCGTCGATGACAGCTTAGATAAAAACTTTCCTGCTAAATACAGTCTTCTAGTTTATCCTCGTTCTTGGTTCACTCTATTCACTTCATATTCTCGTTATTCAAGATATTTTTGTGCTCAGTATACTTTAAAATACTTCGTATTTAACATACTTCCAATGTACTTACGTAGCACCTGAAACGCTCGTTAATCGCAAGGTCCTACGTAATTGTTACGATAAATAACGCACGTCGAAGTGATTTGTTAAACAAGCCATACTTACATTTTGTATATTTTACTAGAAGTAGAACCAGAAATGAAAGGAGAGGTGAATCGAATGAAAGTAGTTGATGGAAATTATATGACATCATTGGAAAATCTAAGATCGATGTCTTCCTGGTTTATGGAATTAGATATTTTAATATTTCATGATTTACGTACGTGTACATTGTTATATTATTTGTTTGTAATGTAATTGTACGTACACGTGTATATTTGGGATTTACGAAATTTTATTTACGTCGTCGCAAGGCGCAACAGGAAATTAAAAAAAGTTTAGTTCCTGAATGGTATCCAACCAAGGTCGAAGTCACGTGCGGACGTGTGTACCAGTTACGTAAGAGTAGTTTACTCTTTGCAATAATTCGTCTCGATGTCTTTAAGGTAGTTCTAGGCACTTATCATTTTTCGATAGATTTCCTTAAAATTTTGAAAATATATTCTTCATGATATTTTATAATTATAACGGAAATCTCAACGAGTTCGTCCACACGGTTTATGAATAAATCGTGTTTAAAAATAACATATTTAACATGGGCCTTATGGAAAACAATTTTTGCTGAGTCCGTAAAATCTTTTTTTATTTTTCTAATGGAAAAACGAGTCGATGGATTCTAATAAAAAAGTAGCAATATATTATTTTATGCTGTTGGAATATTATTGAATTTTTTCATAATTTTTTACTTCATAGTTATAGAGAAAGATGTTTTTTAATGTCTAAAGAGTGAATGAAATGACTTATGTGAAGTTAGCCCCTCCATTAATTCTTACGCAATTTTTTTCATTTCTAATGAAAAAAGAAACTTTTAGTTCTGAATCCAGCTAGAACTACCTTAAGTGATATTAACATCATAGAGATATGTAAACTCCTTTTTTCTACAGAATTTGACAATCCATTTTTCCACATTGCAATTTTCTAATAATGAATTATGTAGAACTTGAGAACTCTCTCAATTACAATTTGACAATGATGAATGATAATTAGAGGAGCAGGCAAAAATTATCTGTATTCCTCGAGAAGGTTTTATCAGTTATTTATATTGAAAGTGAACATACAATTGTGCCCATTTCGCCGATAATAATGTTACTGTTATTGTCAGATACGATGCGCGACATTGATAATACATTTTCGTCGAATCTTTCGACAGATTTTCATTAATAACAGTCCCGCAGAAATATTAACAAAGATAATGGACATCGAATCGTACAAATTGTTAGAAAAATTCGCAAATTAACGTGGAACCTTGAAATCTCGAGGCTTTATCTTTTTACTTTCGATTCTCGGCTCGCTAATTTCCCTTCGCGGGTCTCGTTCGATTTAGCTTTTTCTCATCATCGATATTTGTTCGTCGTGCGAGGCCGCAATGTATTTTCTCGCGTTTTATTTGCAAATGTAATCACGAGAGTACCGAAAATATGTCTTTGCCCAAATCTGGCCGCATTGGAGAGAAATTCAAGGAGATTGTGATAACCCGAGACAGACGTGAGATCATCTTCTCGATTTGAGCTATTCTTGAGTCAATGACACAAGAAACTTCTTCACGAGATGTGTAACTTTCTTTATTTAATTTTCTAAATACTTCTTTGTCATACTTTACACGTATAATTGTAATATAAGTGTATTTGTTACGTCAATTGCTGAGCGGATTTCGCCCATTTCTATTTACGTTGCTGTGACATCTTTTACTATTAAAATTCCATCTTTGTAAAGTAGTTCGACGAACAATAATTACTATTATTAGTCGTAAATCATCTCAAAGGAGGATTACAGTGCGCGAATACGCGAGAAGGAAAATTCTTTGAAGTTCAATCAACGCAGTTCGTCGAAGTATTCGCAACGCACGATTGCGGATTACTGGTTTAGTTTGAAACAAAATTAAAAAAGAAAGGCAGCTCCTTTAATCGCCTCGAACGAGAGCGATCCTTCGTCTCTTCAATCGAGGTCGATTTCTTCTTTTACATTAAAACTCATTCAAGCGGCAGAGGAAAAAAGAAGCTAAGCTGTTTATTTTTAGCCATAGTGTTGCAAAATTGCCGATTGATCGATCAATTTAATATTTATTGATTATCAGCTGCACAATTGGTCCTGATACTTGACAAATATTGTATCAATTGAATTAACTTTTTGAAATATATCCAGCGCGGGAAATAGGAGCGTTAAAAATTACTTTTTCTACTTTCGTTTCTTTTGCCACGTTGAAATTGAATTTGTTATAGTTTATTACCGATTTAACAGTGTGCAAAAGTTAAGACACTCTTCGAAAGATGGCAGTGACTGTGTCATTTGAGTCGAAGGTGAGCACATCGGCAGAGAAGGATTGTAATTTCTGCTTGGTAGATAATTTCTACCTCATACCTACAGGTATTACCATTTACCTGTCCCCTAGCCAAGAATTAATGTCCATAATTCGTTCTTTTATTCATACCTTCCTCAACGAGCATTCCAAGTTGATATTTTATTGAAAACAGTCAACAAACGACGCTTCATAATTTCCAATAAATTGAAGAAAACACCGAATTATCTAAGAAAAAATATTTGTTCATCGTCGAAGAAAAATAAGAAAGAACAAGTTGCAAATCTACTCAGGTGTATTTCCATTCATTAATTCACCGAGTATAATAATTCTTTTTTTAACGTTCGAGCCGCTCACGTAGGCATATTAAAAGATTTCTCAAGAGAATCGCATTATGTATTCCGCGTTATCGCTGCCCCATACAAATTACCGTATAATTATCCCCCAATTATGTTATGCCTCTTCTAACTCTGCCTCGTCTTCTATCTCAGCGTTTCCCAAACCTTCTTCCACCGTTCTCCCTTTACCAGTATCTTAAAAAAAATTCAAATTAAGAATATCCGTAGCGGCAGAATCGGCAGTAGTCAAAAGAAATATCGTTTCCGGTGACGTGTGTTATTTAAACACGAAAATTGTCATTACTGTTCGTCAAAATATTAAGGAAAGGTCCTGCTTTGTTTTCACACGTCGACGTCTCGTTAAAAAATAAGTGTTTGGGAAACTCTGTTCTAATGGATGAGCAGACAGCGTTTCTTCTTGCCGACGAGATAATCGTCTTCGCCGCGGTACCGGAAGTAACCTTTTACTACGTACAATCGAACAATCGTGTCTGCAAAAAATTACGTAAAATCGACCAAGTTGCGTGACGAGCATTAGACGAGGAAAAAAAAAAGAAGGGGAGAGAGGAAACGAAGTTACCCTTATAATGAATCATCTTCCGTAGTGAGTGGTATTATCGAAGAGGTCTTCTCCTTTTTTTTCTGTTTCTTCTCTATCCTCCCGCTCTTTTTTTTTCGACTCGTTAGACCAGGTCACTTCCTGCGGTCGTTGAGAATTCTCGGATTCTCAGGTTTTAGCTCGTAAATAAGCTTCTTCACGGATTGATTTAGATGCCCACGGGTTCGTTAATCTCTCGTTGTAATAAAAAAGGAAATATCAGGGCAAAGAACTTGTTTCGTTCAATCGAGTCGTAAGATCTGCCTTCTCATTCGATTATCGCGGCGACTCAGAGGTCGATTACATTTTCAACGATTGCAAAATCGATGTAAAAGTCATCGATTCGAGTGCCGTACGACAATTCTACGTAGAAAATACCCCGTATCTTATCATAAATCGTCGTTTCATGTACTCATCGTCAAGACTGCTCTTGTAGTTGAGTTATAAACAAACAGATCTAACGATCGGGTAACTCCTCATCTCGGCTTGTTTGTCGGAAGTCCAATTAATCGATTTTATATGCTTAAACGCAACGTAAACACATTTCTCGGTCGAAATTAATTGACAAGTGGAAGGTGTACAATTGAAAGACAATTATCCGCCATTAAGAAGTCGGAAAAGATCTACACTTTGCCAGGTATTCTTTCTTGACGATATTTCATGGAATATTCCTCCACAATCTTCTTCATTTTCCTCTACTCCTCAGAAAATCGAAGATTTTCGACAAATCAACCCTCTCGATCGGGTCATTTTTTCCCCCAAGGGATTTTTCAAGTGCAAGGTCGTTCGTATGCAAAGAATCGAGTCTCCCTTTCTGGTCACAACGGAATTTCAAATATTCGTAACGGAACAGCCGGTTGTTGAGATGAGGCTTCAAAAGTACGACGAGTCTTCCTCGGAGGCGCCCAACCGCCGAAAAGTCCATGCAGAAGAGAAGAAAAAAAAGAAAGGCGAGAGGCGCACTCGAATTTTTTATCAACTCCAGATCGTCGTCCGTGAACCCTGGACTTCCTGCTTCTTCTCGTAAACACGAAACCTGCCGCGGAGCAAGTCGAATTCCAGGCCCTTTATCCTCCTTTGCCTTTTCTTCGGCATCTCTCGTATTTGCATCTCGCCTCGGAAGTCCACTTAACACCGTTTCGTTCTTCGTACACCTACTTCTTTCCTTTCGACGAAATTCCTTCAATTTCGGACGTTCACCTTTAACCCTTTGGATCTTGATACTTTATGACTTATTAATTGCAAACTATTATACATCTTACATATCTCTTCAACGATTCTAATCGTCCTTTTCACCTAGGACTTAAAATACCAATGGTGCTTTAAAGTACAGAATCTATGAAGTATAAACTATTGGAAAATTCTCAGTATTTAAGTCGATAAAATTAATGGTTAATTTCACCGTCACCGATCTCCGTTATCACGATTTCCTCTTTAATTAATTCCTCGCTTTACTACAACCAGTCCGACTGCTCTTTCAAGGAGAGTCTATCGTGGTTGAGTCATTCATTATGGTAAAATTTCTTCTGCTTAATTTAGAGCAAATATAAGTCGACTGAAAATTATTTGAATTGTATTGCATTGATTTTATCAGTGTTGAGCATGTACAATATTGTACAAGTTCCAAATTGATTTCCCTTTCTACGCCGATCGCGTGACTCGATATTACAAGGCAAGGGGTTAATTCATCGTGGAACACCTCGAGGAAGGTGGCTAAAGATCGCCAAGGAATACCACGATGACTCGAACGATACATCAACGAAGCTGTGTTCGAGGGACCTGCGAGCATGGTCAATTTCTGCACGAACACGAGGCGACAGAATTAATCGGCGAGCGAGCAAAGTGATTCCGGGGGGTCGCGAACGTTATGGGAATCCAACGGGACAACGTTTAGTCGCGGCTTTACACCAGGCTCGATTATTTCCCGAGCGACAGAAGTCGCCGATCTTCTCGCATTGGAACGAGTTTTACTTGGTTAACGACCGCGATCTTGCCGCAAATAAATTCCAGCTGCCCACGTAAGATACTATATTTATTGACCGGTCGCGGGAGTTCCGAAGAACGAAAAGCGAGGATCAAGTTCAAGTTCGAGAGATCGGATGAATATTAGAAGATCGAGGCTCGCTATTGTGGGCCAAGGTCTTCGACACGGAAATTTACATTTGTTGGGATCGGTATGAAGTGTTACATCTTCGGTATTCTCTATGTGGCACATGGTTAGTCGAAATTTGACTGGCGCCGATAGTTTCTCATGGTTTTAACGAGCCTGACAGTTTTAATGGACGTAGAAATTGATGGTTCATTGCGATCTAGGATAATGTATGGTATTAATTGGTTGTAGGGCATATCTTAGAGATCTACGGTGATTAATGCTAATAGGAATTGCTGTAAGATAAGGTAAAAGAACAGGAAGGATTGGTGTGAAAAAATAAAATACTGTAGCCACCGCAACTTTTGGTGGAATGAATATTTACAGTGATTTTGATGTACTCTGTGGAGTTGAACATAAATAAGATAAATATATTTATTTATGAACCTCCATTGACAAAGTAGGACTTGGAGAAAAAGTTAATCTACCCTAAGTTGTTAAGCTTACGACCCCACAAGCCGAGGGGAGCAAATTCAAAGTAAAGCCTGTACCGTCCCCTTGGGTGGCTTGAACCCTCGTCGAGGATGTCCAAAAATTGGATACCATCGGCTTTAAACTTAAATATCTCGCTTATTTCTGGCCCGATCGTGACGAACCTTTTTTCTACGGCTTCCTAAGGGTTCTGGCTTCCATACTACGCTAACAAATTAATCTTGCAACGATTCCTTTTTTTCGGAGAGCTCCGAGACTGAAAGAAAAGCCTCTCACGGCGAAACGAAAAAAGATCGAAAAATGTACACATTAACACGTTAAAATACACTCTTTTGCGATTAAAACGGCGTAAGGAACATCCTCCTACGACTTCTAGAAGCCGAGATACGTAAATTCAAAGTGAACCCTGCACCGCTCCCCTCGCAGTCAAAATCGAGTGGCCCCCAGATAGGACACCATCGGCTTAAAAGTTAAATATCTCGCTCATTTCTGGGCCGATCTTGGTGAACCTTTTTTCTATGGCTTCCTAAGGGTTCTGGCTTTCATACTACGCTAACAAATTAATCCTACAACAATTCGTTTTTTTCGGAGAGCTCCGAGACTGAAAGAAAAGCCTCTCACGGCGAAACGAAAAAAGATCGAAAAATGTACACATTAACACGTTAAACTACACTCTTTTGTGATTAAAACGGCGTAACGAACATCCTCCTACGACCCCTAGAAGCCGAGATACGTAAATTCAAAGTGAACCCTGCACCGCTCCCCTCGGCCGAAAGTTGAATAATCAGTTTTCGTTTGGTAAAAACGTGTGAGAAAAGGTGCAAACACAATTAATCTTTCTTTCAATGACAATTCT
Source organism: Cerceris rybyensis (assembly GCA_910591515.1). NCBI lineage: Eukaryota > Metazoa > Arthropoda > Insecta > Hymenoptera > Crabronidae > Cerceris > Cerceris rybyensis. The sequence continues at coordinate 2,807,619 of OU342801.1, read as the reverse complement.
TTCAATGATAGAGTTTCGAAATGCAAAAGTTGTTGAATTATCCGAATACTTTGACGGAATGCAAAACTTCCGCGATTGATACCGGTTTGACGGGAGTCGTAATGATAGGAACTTGTAGTATGTTAGAAAATAATTAAGTGTCACTATCTTATCAGAGTGATATTTTATTCGTTTAATTGAAATATCGGATGAGATAACGGGTATAGGAGCAACTCCAACGGTTCGTTCAGGATACGATCGTAAAATCCTTGCTGCGATCGAGATGACGCGAATGCAAGACCGGCTGAATTTCCTTATTGAACCTTGAATACTCTGACCCAGTGCGATCCTTGCTGGAATCAAGGAGGGACGATCGAGCAGGATGCAATTTTTCACCCAAGTTAACTGCCATTCCAGCCGTACTTTGCCGTACGATTCGTACAATCCTCTTCCCACGCCGATTTTAAAAATCTCGTTCGACTTCTGCGGACAGAAATTTACATCAAAATAGAGTTTACAACTTATTTAATCCACCTATACAAAATTAAAATTACCACTTTAAATTACAAGACACAAGCTTACATAATAAAGGTCGGTGTAAATGTTTTATTACTCTTTCAGAAAAAAAACCATAACGTACACTATCTCTGAGAGAACATCCGAATATTTAATATATATTTTTTAAAGGAAACATATAATTTCAGAGTAAATATCAAGATGCACGAAATACAGCTGAGTGTTATGTCTTATAATTCCAAATTTCAGTCCTTCAAAGTCTCGATCTATCCCTTGAAACAGAAGAAATACAAACCATGCCAACCGTTGCAACTGTAGAGCACAGTTTCGCGAATGGAATCCCAAAGTAACGTTACAACTCGCAGGGGAATCCCCGAGAGGGTAATACTCACTGTTAATTTGCACACCATCGAGTATTTCTTTATTGCCACCTTACAGAATCGCGTTATCCCGCCTCGCTTTTAGCAATATATTTTTCTCAAATAAATCCCTCGTTCGTTTGCATTAACACCGTCATATTCGCAAGTGTAAATTCTTCCAGTCATTTAAAAATTTACGAAGAAAAAAAGCACACGGGAATATACGTGACACGGTCTACGATCGAACCTACGATACGTTTTTCTCGTTTGATTATTTTTATCTGACATCTCTAACAACCGAGGTCTGTTTTACACGCGAGCATTTAAAATGAAAAATTGAGGTGCTACGGAAACGCGAGAGGTAACATTCCGTAACAAGATCTCTGTCTGCTTCGAATGATTTGTGAATTCACGAAAGACACTTAATCGCGGAATCGACGATATCTCGAATAGAACGTCGTGTTTTTTTGTACCGTTAGCATTTCCAACGCGAGGTGCGGTGACATCCTCGAAGATTTACCGAACGACTTTCATGAGTTGTTTGTATCGATGTTAAATACCCGATAGAAGAACGTACAGGCATGTATAATGAAGTTGTAGATGTAGGAGATTACATCTAAGTGTCTGTAAGATTAGCTCCTCTTATCCGTATATCGAGAAGATCAAAATACGGTAGCAATCAGTAGTTTCGTTATACGCTAATTTGTTCTTTATTTATCGACGTCCTTTATGCAGCGTTCGCCAATTGGAAATCCGCGAAAATGGTGAACGGAAGTAGTATAAGAGCGTTCGGGGCAGACATAGAGAATATAGTAAGACATTTGCCCTGGAACTACTCGCATTATATGCATTATATTTTAATATACCGAAGGAGTGCTCTGGACAAAGAGAAATCAAGGGGTGAAGAAGATAATCAATTAACCCTCTATGGGCCGAATTTTCTGTGATATCTGAAGATTAGTTACACGATAACACATTAGTAAATAATAAAATTACTATTCTAAAAAATAAATTTCATTTAATTTTTGGAACGTTGGATTGTAAAGAACTCCATGGTTTTGAAGCCCTAACTTGTAATATTTGAGAAAGTTAAAAAATCGATTTTGAAAAATAAAAGCTTAGATCTGTTTTGTGTTACTTCAAAGTTACAAGGGCTTACAGAGGGTTAAGTAATTTAGGTTTTATAAAATGGAAGGGAAATATTTACTACCCTTTAAAGGGGAATTTAAAAAAAAATGGGAACCGGTTATTTTGATGCCTCTGGCAACTTCAGTGTTAATATTTTACTGTAGATTTTCGAAAATACTCAAGTCAAAAAACTTAGTGGGTCGTGATATCATAAAATTTATATCATACCGTTAGTTTTATTTTAAAGTACAAATCACTGGTGAATTTCTATTTTAACAATTCAGTGTTCGACTGTGGCTTTTCGCAGCCACGAAATCGTAGAGCGATAGATAAAAAATTGAAAACCGTGTTCAATGTTCGAACAATACCGTTAACCATAATTTCGACCAGGTTTGGATCTTAGAGTGTCAGAAAGATAACAAGGATTATTATTTAACGCCTTACATGAAGAAGAAAGAACTGTTATTCGACTACGCAGAGAAAGAAACCCGTAATTAGTAATACGTCCATTAAAACGCAACAGTTCCCTATTAATCATACTGTCCAATCAAACACCGTCGATCAATTACTCCGCGAAGTCTACAACGTCTCCTTTTTTCTGGCAAGTCGAACGAACACCGGTATTTCAACGGAGAAGATCAAAACTCGATGCTCGACGTTTCGTTCTCCATAAACGAATAATCGGCTTACAAGTGTCTTCCTGACGTCATTCATGGGGTATCCGAATACATCGGGCCCCGATTGGAAATGTTAATTCATCATGACGCGCTTAATCGTGGATAACGATCCGGAATTGCAAATTACCGAACTTTCTTTCGTTCCTTTTCTTTGGCTTTAACTGTTACAATCATTTCATCTGGGTCTGGGTCAGGCTTGAGTTAGATCTGGGATCATATATAAGTGTTTTATATATTTATTTATGGAATTCTAGGGTTCAATGAACCCTAGAGGGAAGGTGATCAACATGCTAGGATAACGACGTCGCTATGGGGTTTTAGTGGGTGAGAATCTCACCCTATCCATCGTGGGTGTCTTATGCAAGACTTCCCCATGTAAAAAAAAGATCTCCAACCTCTGGGTGGAGTCTAAGGTCGTTAGTTCGCCATGGTTCCAACGCGGTAGCAGAAAAGAAAACAACCCCCATTTTATAAGGCCTTCTCGTGCAAAAAGACGATCCTTTTTTTAGCATTCTATTCTTCTCTTCCAGCTGCGAATTTCCGTGTTTTTCTTACTCGTTCCAATAACAAAAAATGCAAATATGTTGTTGTAAACTTCGGTGTTAGCGGAAGTTGCTGCTGGTCGCTCGAAAGTCGAAAGTTTAAATTCGAAAATGCGCGAGTGCATGATGCTCGGACATGCAAATATCGTTGTCCAAAGTTTGCAAAAGTTCCGTTAGTCTTTGTTGAGGCCCTTGAAAGATGCAGCGGACGTTACATGTTGCAACGTCATCGAAAGAATCCTCGTGTCTTCATTGAGGCATTCACGATGACGTGCAAGTGTACCGATCGTGAGAAATTAAAAAGGAAGATCGCAAAAGAAAATTCGAGGCAGCTGAAAAAATATATCTTTCAAAATATTGCAAGATAAAAAAGGAAGTATATTGAGTTATTTATGAAAGACTTGCGATATCGATACAATCTGATCTTTCCCTCTCTACATCAGATTAAATTTTGAAAATCGCAGCATCGAGACAAATCGATCGACTTCCTATCAAAAAGAAAAAATATTTAATCATCGAGACCTATAAACAAAGCTTACGATTAAATCATTGAAAAAATGGGCAAAATAATAACAAACGTCAGAGAAATCATTGATTATTCGTCAGCGATTGATCGACACCTCGACGATCTTGTATTCTCACGTTCATTATGCTAATCAGATGTATCGGAACGTCGATGTTTATGATCGGAAGGTTTCATAGCTCTGTAGGTTTTCATCGTCGATTATTGAGAATATCGTCCTCGAACGATGTGCCGTTGGACGACACGCACTTAAAGAAAGATAAAGAACCGAGGGTACGGCACCTACGGAATCCGAAATATGTATGCAAAACGGTCATTCGCGATACGTCATATCGATTAATCTCAATTCCATCCGTGAAATACCAACGAGTATTCCCTCCTCTCCCTAATCGATGATTTCGGTCACGGAATCCAGTTTTCTTTTGGGTCAAGGATAAACCCGCGAACAATACGTGCTTCACGTATATTCCGTACGATTTTGATCGCTCGAAAAATCGATCACACTTTTTCCAAAGAATGCAAACCGTCTTTAGAAAAATTAATTTGTAAAATTTTAATTGTCTCTTCATTTCTATTAAAATGAATCTTATTTTCTAACGACAATATTTGTGTAGAAATTTCAAAGGTAGAAATAATTAAACGTACAGAAGTAATTAATTGATATTATACTCTGTGTTTGAATATCAAATGAGCAAGAAATTTCATTTAATTCAGCAACTTCGATCGACGATGATTCTCGACCCTTCACGCGTTAATTGCACAGCTTGTTGCGGCCAGTATTTGCTGCAATTACCGCAGAGGAACGTGTCAAATTTCAATTTTCTCGCTGTACATTTTTTGAAATATACCTTCGCGTTAAATATAAAAGACGCGCAATCGTCTGAGGCGAATCCACGGAGGTACAGAATGACGTTTGATAGGCGCAAATACATCCGATGGAATTTTATAGACCGTTAATGATTCTCGCACGAGGCAATGATTCAGTCGTCCTTGATAAGCCGTGGATCAAAGCCACATCGGACGAACAAAGAATATCAGAGAAAAAGACGGAAGGAGAGGAAGAAAACGAAATATTATGATGAAGATCTAACGGTGCTGCGAGTTTTAAACCTCCGCGGATATAAACCTTCAATACCGAACTCGTAAACAGATCGTTAAACGCACAACCGAGCACTATCTTCTTTCTGTTGATTTGAAAAGAATTTTCAAAGAATCTTCAAACATATGTAGATTGAGAAAAAAAAACTTACCATTAAAGGAATTTTATGTCGATGAAAATCGTGAAATTTCGCGAGTAATTTCCTAAGCGAAAAAAACTCCGAGGAATTCAACGCGTCAAGGAATTTTCAGGGGGTTTAAATTCCAATAATGCTCAAGATAATTCGAGGCCTCTTCACTTTGGGAAAAATTCTCATGGGAATGGTGTTTGCGAGGACCTTGATGCCGCTGGTCAAGACCCAACTCACCATAAGTCACCTTTACAAGACTTTTCCTAAATTGTCATTAAAAATATCATGATCTCTGGTGTTCGAAATCGACCTAAAATTCTTGGTCCAACTGAAAGTGACCAGTCACGGGCGAAATAAAGAACAACAACGAAAAAGCAGCGCAGGAAAAAAGGTACGATAAAGGGAACACCGATCGTAAAAGCCTGCACGGACGTTCTCCTTCTGTCGGTCGAAAAAAAGGCCCTATACGATGCTTTATTTATCGTCCCAATATTTTTCTTCCTCCTGCAGTGTTCTGTAACGAGTTCTCCCCTCGATAAATATGTCCAAATTTTTTACGCTCAATCTGTCGCTCCATCGGGACGAAAGATCGGGAATTTCGAGGTGGAAATAATCGCCACGCTATGAATGAACGTTTCAACGATATTCGGCAAAAGGCTGGCGCAAGACGGGGATGAAAATACGTAGCTACTATTCCGTTGAACCAAAAATGCCGAGAATGTTGAATGAATCTTTCACGAAGGACGGCTCAGATGTACGCGGAATAAATGAATAAAAGACACGTACCGCTCGAGGAATCGATCAGTGACACTTTTACCGGCTCTTCTTGTCGATAGTTGAACCAAGGCAACGATGTCGGCTTCCTTTCTTTTTCTTGCCTTTTCTTCGGGACCCGTTAGAAGCCACGAAATGTAGATTTGTTGGGAACACGTCATTCGGCATTGTTTCCACGGAGGTTAAAACGATCTTTGTTCTCCAGAAATTTAAGTTTTCATCCCCTTTAATTATCAACCCCAGTTGACTTTGAGTATCTTCATTTCCATTATTTAAAATATAATATTCGTGCTTAAAATTCAGCCTAAAATAATCACAAATTGGAAATAATTGTTTTCAAGATATAGAATATTAATTAAATGTTTTCTTTAGGGATGAAAATAAGTCAAGGATCGTTTTAGTGAGCTCTTTGACCACCATCGAGCAGGTTTATCGTGTCAATCGTATTCTCGAACCTTTTAACAAAGTTCCAGTGTGCAGAGGAACCGTTATTCGATGATGCAAAACGCATTTTTTTCGAATGGACATCCGGTGCAACAACGTAAGGACAGAGACGACGATTTACATAAGTCGTTCTCCTTTCGGCTGGGTGGAAATGCCATCAACTGCAAACGTGTAGAAGACTCATCAAGAATTCGAATAATGACCGCAATATTTATTCTTCTTCGAATGACATCTATCTTCAACAAATGACCTTTGAACTGTATCACTAAATGCATTTACTTCAATTATCCTAAAAGTAATTTAATCTTAGAAAATTCCTGAAGTGTTTAAAAATTGTATCCCACGGTGGATTTTTTGCACGATATTTCACCTCGTTTTTACTTGCCTCTTTGCACACCCTTTCAGCCCACGGAATTCCAGCGCGCTAGACGTATTCTCTTATCGGGCTTCGTGGGCTGCTCGCCTAATTAAAAGTTATGGTAATTGTCCTCTGAAAAGGAAGTTAATGCTCATGCAGAATCTAGATTAACGTACCGTGAGACTTCAAAACCTTTTGCTCCTATTCTTCAAGAAACGTTTGACCTTTGAGAGAATTCATTTTCACTTCTACATTAAAATTCAAATCAGCAAATTATCATTCATCGATTACATTTATCAGATGTTTCATCCTATCGTTTTACGACAAAGTGGGATATATAATATTGGAGGGAAGGAAAAAGTTTCAACTAAATTAACCAATTCTGGTATACCGATTTCAAGTAATTACAACGTCTCGAGAGAGGACGATGTTCCATGAAAGTGACGAAAGGAAAAAGTCGATGATTTCCCCTCGAAACTATCAACGATTACCGTTTCGCTATCGAAGCCACGTCGACCTCGGTCTCAACGGCTGGCTGACTCTCGATTTCCTCTTCTTCCGAGCCATTAATCGCCTCTAACTCGAAGAACCGACGTCGTGGATGTGCGAAAAAGATTTTCGCTCGATGCTCCCGCATTCCTCTCTCTCTCCCATCGAATTCAAGGACGATTCACCTCCTGCGTGACGAGACTTTATCTTTTTTTTCGTAAATTTGATCTCAGCTTCTTTCCACCCCCTTTAATACCCCTGACTGCCGATCTCTATCTCTCTAAGTAGCGGTAAACCAGTCGAACCTGACACGCGACACCTCACGCGATGCTCGTCGATGAGTTAGATCTTCTTTTCTTACGTTTTTACATTTTTTACACTTTAACTCATATGGCTGTTTCGCCTCGGACCCATCGTTTTAGGTTGCTTCCGAACCATGCAGGTTATCGTGTATTAACACTGGAAGGCAACTGGTTGTCAATTTCTGAGAAATATTCTACAACTTTGTAACTTGTTCTGCTTCATTTTCCTATTAATACATTATATGCGGGTGTTTTGTAACGCTTCATTAAGACTCAAGAGGAAAACTTGTTGAAAAATTTGTACGGATTTGATTTTTACAAAAAATTAATATAAGCTGGAAACTGCTTTCTCTCTAAATTCGAAAATGTACTTAACTTTTCAAGTCTAAGTAATTACTGCCACGGATCGCCTTTTTTAAACTGTCTATGCACAGTCCAAAAAACGTATTTTTACGTGGCCTGCATAAAATGTGTTAATATCTTGCCCAATGGAAGGAATTGTATCGTTCTATTTTCCTGCACCCATAATTCTCTTTTTTAACACATTTATTAGTTACATTTATGGTCCGAATTTTTTGTGGTATCAGTTTTGCGCAAATGAGAAAATGATAAAAATGCAATTTTAGATAACAGATTAAACCTGATTTTTAAACATTGAATAGTAAAGAATATCATAATTTTCACAAGCTAAATTATAATACTTGACGATGTTAAAAATTTAACTTTGAACCATAGAAGCTTGGACGTGTCTTGGGTTACTTCAAAGTCACAGGGGCCCATAGAGGGTCAAGAAAAAAAGTTTTAGAGGTGAACCAATCCTTACGATTTTTTGCAGGTGGAAGAATTGAATATTAAATTACTGGAATACTTACTTGGTATTTCTTCTACACTTTGTAATTTATTGTAAAAGCAACATGAAAATAATGGAACCCTTGTTTTCGAAAGGGTTATAAGATTTTTGCCACCGTGTAGATGATGCTGGGAGACCTCTTCTCCCGAAAATCTACACCCGTTTGTCCAGCCGTGTTCCTCGGCCTTATAACGCCCGAATGCTTCCTAACATTTGCATATCGCATCGAGTCATTAAGGTGGCAAATTAGAGAGCCGGAGGATCGAGAGAATTATTAGTGATTTCTGGTTGATTCATTGCTTCCAAGTACTCGATGAATTCCATGGACGTAGACCTAGTGAGTTATCGATATCCCTCCAATGGGGGATTGTCTTCCAGGTTTTATTTTTCCCTCGAGAAATAGAAGACTCTTCGAGCGATATGCAATCCGTGGAAGGTTTAAGTTTTAAGTCTTAAAACGATGGAGAAAAAAAAGGGAGGAGATGGAGTTGACGCGAATTTAAGAGCAATCCGTTACGGGGCGAGATTCTCGTAAAAACGTCAGGGTTTATAAAGTTGGAATTAAGGGAGCGATTGTTCCTTAACGACGCGTCGTGAGGGCATATATCTTGCGGAAAGGAGGCAACGATTTCGCCTTCGTGCGTGTTATTAATTTTTACACCGTGTACTTTTTGCGGCCCGGCCTAATTCGAGAAAATTGATAAACCCTCCGCTCCTCTGCTCTGAACGATCTCCCACCCTTTCTTTCCCTACCACACCGTCCCTTTGGGATGAATAATCTACCGTAATGAATTCGAAGCCTGCACAACCGGCACTTAGATCCTTCCGAGGAGGTCCTCCTCCTTTTTACGTCTTACCATGAAATACTTTTTCCCCTTCGTGGATTTTAGTTACACTCTGCGATGATAACACCTTTTACGCCCTGCAAACCCTACATTCTGAACTCCATGGGATTCTTTTTCTGCCAGATTTTTTTTTTCATTTAATATAGTAAAAAGAATAGAATGAAATTTTATAGAATTGAGATAAATAAATATAGTAAACTCTCGTATGACGAAGTGCAAAGTAGATTGGAAAATTAAAAAAAAATTGGCGTCTAGTCATTATGACTTGATATGCTCTGGAAGAAGTCACTGCAAAATGAAATATTATTTTCCACCAAAGACCTACACCTTCGAAAATCCACGGTTTCCGTCAGACGTAGGTTAATTACGTCGGTTGTACTTGCGTACGTGCGATGGAACCTGAATTACGGGGTCTCTGAACGCAAAAACTCGTGCGTCGGAGGTGCACGAAGGAATGAGAAGATAAAAGAAAGGAAAGAAGTGCAAAGAGATGCAAAGAGGCGGTGGTTATTTATAGGTTGCGCCCGGTTTCGAAGCCTTCCAACCGAGCCTCCTCTCTTTCTCGTCCCCGCTATCTGCGATCGAGCCATGGAAAAAAAAAAAGAATTGAAAGAAACGACCGACACACGGGGGGACTCACGAATGATCTTTATTACTCTTCGTCATTACCGGTTCGATGCACCACGGTGAAGTCGTAACAGGTGCTCTTCGACCACTTTCTCACCTGGCGCCTCTATCGAGAAAGAAAGCTTCCCTTGCCACTGCATTTTCGACATTTTTCCCTCGACGAACCACGTAACAACGACCACAGAAAGCAATTAACAAGAATATCATTATTCACGATTCAAACCAAGGTGAATGAATTCCTCCAATTGTACACCTCGATCCGCAAATATTTCAATGGAAAGATATTCAATTCCGTTGCAAAGGGACTTGGATCGAGATCGAAAACGTTATGGAAAGTCACGAGAATGGAACCCATAGAAAAGTGTGACTGGAAGGGTTGCAAATCTCGGTGAAGGATAGTCACCTGCCTCTATGGGAGGAGGGTACATCCACGGTGAACGGACTGGTCCCGTGAAAAATCAACGAGACAGGAGAATCGAGTTAGTCCCTCGAGGTGGAATAATTCATGGATCGGTGTGCAGAAGAGCTCGCTCGAAGAGCCACTTCCGCGCTTTATTCCGTTGCTCGTTAATTCTATAACTTTTCCGTGGGACGAATCGTCCCTTTTCCCTCGGGAATCCACGATGGAACGTACGCCATAATCGCCTGGGTGGTAGGAGCCACCAGAAATTTTTCCCTTCGGCTTCGTTTATGGTTAGAGCACCTTGAGATACGGTCTATTGTACTCTCTTTTCTTTCGGAGCGTATATTCACCGTGTATGCACGGTGATATACCGTGTCTCTGTCTGCCCATTGCCGGCGCATTCTACTGCCTTCCACGTTTCTTCCATCGTTGCGCTTCGATATTTAGATAAGACTCTTTTTATCCCCTTTTTACCCCTTCGACAGGAATACCGATGGGGAAGGATGGCACTTTTGTTTGTAAGTTTTTCAATTTTGCTCCTCCTTAACTCTTTCACATTTAAATGAAATTTATTGAATAAGGAGGTATCATTTATTTCTCGATGGAATGCTGGAAAATTAAAATTATTGAAAGTATTTCTGCGATTTATTCCATCGTTGCGCTTCGATATTTAGCTAAGGCTCTTTTTATCCCTTTTTACCCTTCGACGGGAATACCGATGGGGAAGGTTGGTCCTCTGGTTTGTAAGTTTTTCAGTTTTACTCGAACTTAAGCCTTCCACATTTAAATGATATTTATTGAGTAAGAATAAGGTATTTATTTCTGGGTGGAATGCTAGAATATTATAATTAATGAAGGATTGCTACGATTTCTTTCATTGTTTCGCTTAGATATTTAGATAAGACTCTTTTTATCCCTTTTTCACCCTTCGACGGGAATACCGATGGGGAAGGTTGGTCCTCTGGTTTGTAAGTTTTTCAGTTTTACTCGATCTTAAACCTTACACATTTAAATGATATTTATTGAGTGAGAATAAGGTATTTATTTCTGGGTAGAATGCTAAAATATAATTAATGAAAGTATTGCTACGATTTCTTTCATTGTTTCGCTTAGATATTTAGATAAGACTTTTTTTATCTCCTTTTCACCCTTCGACAGGAATACCGATGGTACTTTGGTTTGTAAGATTTTCAATTTCGCTCGTCCTTAAACCTTCCACATTTAAGTGAAATTTATTGAGCAATAATAAAGTATTTATTTCTAGGTGGAAAGATTAGAAAATTGAAGTTGATAAAAGTATTGCTGCGATTTCTCTTTAACGAATATCTCCTAAATGTTCCAGTGGCCATCGTGTAAATATTCATTTTACATCTCGCTCTCAAGTAATATTTAATAGATTTTACAAACGTTTAAAATTCCTGAGAATCGTAGAATATTATCGGCGCTAAAATTCAACATCCTATCTTTACACCCATCCCAGAATTTATACTTCCACCTACCACGAGTTATCGCACCGTTAGGACTCAACGTTTTCTCTTATCGTTTCTACATCGTGAATCCTCGCGAGAGGAAAACTTAACACGATCCCTCAGCTCGTCGAAAATCCAGTGAATACGTGAAAGAACTCAACTCTCTCTTACTCGACAGATTCGATGCTTTTGCTTCTCTCTACATCCCCAACCCATTGTCCATGGCTATTCTTCGATGTCGGTGAGAAGAAAAGGAAAAGAATTCCCCTGAAATTCTCACGGGGCCCTTCGTTATTCTGGAATTCGCGCGAGCACGCAAGAATAATTGCCCGATAATTGCTGATAATCGATGGCCCTTGACCCTGTCGAAGGGTCTATTTTTTTTTATCCGTTCCTTGAACCTTTTTTTTCGGCCAATGAGAACATTCTTCTTCTTGTTTTTCACGCAACATCGAGGCGATTTTCGCCTAGTAATTTTTCTCACCTGAGTCTTCTCGGTTCGACGAACCTCCGGCGCAGGATCGCTGACCTTCCTCGAGGTCTGTAATTTGGGTAACAATTAAGCATAGAACAAGAGAACACTTATCCTCGTAAGCGAATCGAGGCGGCTTGAAAGGTGCTTCGACCGACGAGTCTCTCTGGTTATTTATTTTGGCTTTGTTTTACCCGACGTGATGCGAAAGTCCCTTTTTCCTTTCAAAGAACTTGCTTCGTAAAAAAACTAGAAATATAACGGATGCATTTTGTTTTAGAAAATCGTAACGGTGACTTTTAAATTTCGTCAAAAGATCGACATTTACGATGGACATTACTTAGCTGGGTTTTTCGTCGTAAATCTCCGACGGGCAAACCGATACGTGTTAATTTATATCCCGTCGGACAATTGTTGCCCGAGCAGCGAGACGAAAATTGACGATAACGGTGCAAATAAAATGTTTTTAACCCAAGGATGCCTGTACTTTAAAACATCACTTTAATCTTCATAGAAATATTCTATTTTCCTCTGAATCTTTTCATCGTTCATGCTATTATTAGATTTCTTTTTAACAACCCTTATTTATTATAATTACATCGTTATTTATTATTCATCGAGGTTGTATGCTCCGCGATCATAATCGTAATTATATCAGAACTTTGAGAAAAGCCTCTCGTTGCAGATCGGCAAATATAAACGGTGAGGGGAGGAACTCAGACGTATTAATTGCTTTCTCCCTCTCGGACCAAACGAGAGGTCTCAATTCGTGGCAATAAACGTAACAGCATGCATGTACGCGCAACGAAACCAGTTCCATTGCAACTTCTTCGTACGAAATTTAATAAATAAACAACACGCTTTCATCGATACTTTATTATTCTTTGCCAGGCCGAAGAACTTGCACGGAAGATCCATCTGGAATTATGTTATTTCATGGTTTCATCGTTGAAATTTACGCTTGGACGTTTTCGTCTTCGTTTTATCATCGGCATTTCTCTGCCGGCGATTTTACGGCATGTCAGGAAGGATCGACTTTAAAATGAAGAATCGAAAAATTCGTATAGTTACGTTTCGACGTATACCGTTAGCGTTATGGCGGACGATTGGAAGTATCTTAAAATATGCCGATACACGGAACGTCTCGTGCAAGAAGATGCCACCGCCTTCGTGGAGGCAATCGCAAAGTTAACGTTTCTACGACGATAACTGTTTCTTCGTCTTCGTTAGAGCCGATAGGAAATGTTAATGAGCGGGGAAAGGACGGAGGAGAAATTCTTTCACGACTTTCTGGATAACGATAACAATGGCCCCGGTAAATTTCCATAGGGAGAATATATATTCATGTGATTATTGCTCAATAATTTTTACTTTGGTTCTTTTTCAAATTTTATACCTCTCGTGTGAAGAAGAAAACTATCAGGATACCCTCAAAATACATTGGATTCAGTAAAACCTCCCTCATTGAAAACTAAGGGTCGTTCTCCCCAAGAATCTCGATTCGATCTCCACCCTTGATACCAAATCTCGGTCTACTCGGATTACCCTCTCACACCCTCTATCAAATAAAAACCCGCCAAAATCAATCCTCTCGATTCTTCCTCAACCTCTCCAACCTGATTCTTTTTCAAAACTCACATCCTCTTAGACCTCAAATCTTCATGAATCCAATTCTACCATTCAGTTTCAACAAACCAGATTATTTTTCCTCATCTACCACTGAAGAAAAGCTTCTCCCTTCTCCCTTCATCCACCGTTCTAAATTGTTCCTCCCCCTAAATCCACCGGTAAGATTACTCAAAGTAGAAGTATTTTTTGAGGGAAAAAAAGAAGAAAAAGAAATTTTTTTAGCCAAAGAATGAGAAAATTTGCAGTGTTGGGATTGGCCCGATGTAATGTGTAACAGCATCGTAGCGTGTAACGATCGGGACACGGTTTGTGCCCCCTTCCACCTGGACGAAGCCGCGATTCCTTGTCGTGTGTAAGCCAGCACGCATACCTACGCACATGCAGGGGGTACCGAGTTACTTAGGCAGAGGTTGAACACACGCAGACACGCGGAGGCCAATTGGAGAGCCAAGTCTTGGCCAAGTCTTTATAAGTAGGAGCCATCCGCGTCCTCAGGACTTACTCCCTCTCGAGAACGTGGCACGATCGGCAACCGATTTCCAGAATAGTTCCTGAAAACTCGTCGGGCAGAGGCTGCTACGTACTCTTGTCACTCTCGAGGACCTCTCGGCTACTGGAGGAACACCTACGATTCAAGGATTCAACATTAACAATTGAAGATTTGAGGATCGATTATCGAGGATCTGGAAGAGATAGGATTTGCCACGAGATGAGGAGGATCTAATTTATTTATTAGGATTTTTCATTTTTAACGACAGGTGAGTGAACTTTTCAGTTTGAGTTCAATGTTTTTTTTTTTGCTGTGTGGGAAATTCGATGGATAAAGTTTTGGAAATAGGAATCCTGTGGAAGTTGTGATCGTTTGTGATTTTTTTTACGGGATGTTGTGTCTTCTTGACAGTGAAGGTGTTCATTTCTGATTGACACAATTTTTTTTTAGGAATTATAGAGTCTTTAGAATTTTTTTTTATAATGATTGCAAGGAATAGTTGTAAAGGGAGATTGGTAGATTCGAAATTTTTCCTGCATGTTTTGACTTTCCATTGACATTCGGAGAGAATGGACCGTTAACGAGATTCCATAGAAAATAGATTAGCATAAATTTGAGAGGTGAACTCGATGTGGGCAGAAGATTTAGGAAGATCTCTCGTGAAACGATCTTTGTTGACTCTATAATTATAGCACGTTAGATAACTTAAAGCAGTCCGAGGATTTCCAGTCGATGATCGGCAATCGGTTCGCGTTGAGTCATCTGGACGATCGGTAATTCCTTCGCGTGTCATAATAATCGTGTAACACTGACGTCAAATTTTAATATGATTAGTAGAATACGGTGCACGTCTTCGGGGAGTCCTTGTGCATGCGATGGATCATCGCGATTATTTATTTTGATACTCGCCAACGATCGTGTCTTTATCAATGGGTGAATAATTGCAATCATTTATCTCTCTCATTCAATTTTTCGAAAGAAAGTTTAGAACAAACCTAAGTCACTAACCTTTCAACCTATTAGAGCTATCAGTGTTGTCCTTATGCCTAATACTCCTTTTAACCAGTTAGCTGTGTTTGACGAGTATACTCGTCATGCGTCAAAGCTACCACTGGTTATTTAAATTGTAATTTTGACAAAAACTAAAATATATTCGTAAATTGCAAGATGTTTGGAATATTTTGAGGCCATATCAAAAGAAAACGAATAACTAAAGGGTACAAATAATTTGAAATAGATTTATGCTCATCTCTCAACTTTCCTGACCCAAAATTCAAAAGAATCTTCACCACAGTTAACTGGTTAAAAAAATAGCATACAAATTCAAAGTCACCCCAATTAAAATTAGTTTAGATAATTTAGAAGTTTCGAAAATAGAAAATAAAATATCAATTTTAAAATAGAAAATATTCTTAACACTAAACGTACCGACAGTTTTTCTTTCAGGCAAATTCCCGTTGAAAAGAGGTCAATTGATCACTCTGTTGTAGTTTTAGTGTTAAATTTGATCAAATTATCCGTGTTATTTTTTTCTATGCGTTATCGTTACTTTAATTAAATGAATGGTAAAAATTCACGACAACTCCGGCCGCAAAAACGGCACGTTTTTTCGAAGGCGCGAAGATCCTCCGTCACGTAACTGTTTCACCGGGTTACAAAGTCGATTTACAAAAGTTACAACGTGTCGCCGTTGGACGTGTGCCGTCCGAAAAATCCCAACTCGATTACAGATTCTCGTCGCATCGGTTCCCCAAAAGTGCGAGCTGTATTTGGCCGAACATTCCGCATTGCCGATCCTTCCCGATCGATCGTTGGTTCGATCTTGGCATTGAATCGATCGTACAAGCGATGCGGGCACTCGTCCTCGACATTGTATCGTCACGATCATTGGTTTCGGTAGTTGTTGGTCCATAAATGGGCCGGTTTTTGAGGCCGCGCGAAAGTATTTTTGTAGATGGGATATGCGAATCTGTCAAGTATCCTGTGGAATACTAATTAATAGGAAGAATTTGTTTTGTTTCTTTTCATTCTGTGATTCTATTCGTAGAACTTGGTTTTTGGAGGGAAAATAGAAATAATTTTAGATAGAGATTTGTTGGATTGCTTAAATTGGGCCAGTCTGATGTTCGGAGAGAAATTAGAAGTAATTTTAGGTAGAAAGAGATTTGTCGATCATTAGGAAATTAATGCTAGAAGTACTGTCGTTAAGTTTATCACTAGACTCCGGATGTTTATGCAAATTTCAAATTCAACGAATGCAGTTAAGACAAGAGAACCTATTTAGGGATTTGTAGCACTCGATAAATGTTACAACGAATACTATACTTTGGATATTTCGGATATATTTTTATATTATGTTCGTTTTGTGTATTTTAGCCGTATTCATTTTGTCATAAATGCATAAACATCCGGAGTCTATTTATCACATTTTAATAAATTAAGTAAGTACTTTGAAAAAGAAGGAACCGAGTGGTGGAAAGGGTAATCAATTCCGTGATTTGTATCTTTTGGACGTAGAATTTTTTTCTACGGCTCTTCTATGAACTTGGAGAATTTTTGGAAAAAATTGTATACCAGTCATTTTGACTGGTTTAATAGCTCTAGTGTCAATAACTGAAACCTTCCTAATTAGGACCTGACCCTAATTTGGATCAGTCTGATTATCTAAAAGAGGAGGGGATTAATTGAACACAGGTTTAGAGAATGGTAGGAAATTATAAATTAAAAATCACGATTCCTTCCACAAGGATGCAGAGTAGTCGTTCAAGATGCGGGGAACGATGGATAAAATGAAATTCAAAGTGGAATAAACATTAGTAATTCCTGTAATGCGTTAAAATGTATCGTGCGAAAGGCGCGGATGCGCCGGGAACTTTTTCAATCCTTTTAACGAGCGGTTCTTCCCGCGGTGAAGACAAAAAGAGAGAGAATCTTCGAAGGACATTCCATTCGTTCATCGCGCTCGATCTGCACGAACTTTTTCTAACGAGGACTGACAGAGTTATTTTATTCTCGAAGGCAAAATATCAATTACAAATTGTCCACACGATCTTTCATGTATCTTAACGAACTCCCAGTACTTTAAAGAACAAAGAAAATCGAGAAAAAAACTTAGTTTACCTCACAATAAAAATTATTCAATACTCTCCAAGTAATTTCTTCATTATTAATGAGACATTAGCGAGTTTAATCAAAGTACAACCTTGGACAAAGTACCAACCAGTTGCAATAAACGTTAATAATTTTCCACAAAAAAGAGAAAAGAAGTTTCAATCTGACTCACGGTATTACTCAATGACATTTTTCTACAACAAAGAAATCTCGCTTTTACAATAATCATTCAGATTAAAAAATTCTTCTACAATTCTCTGGACTGCTTTTTGCACAAAATTCTATGACATAATTACAAACAATTTTCCCTGCCCTTCGTTCATCATTTTCTCCACTCGTATCCTCATCGAAGGTCTAAAAAACTCTCTCAACCGGACATACAGTAGCGAATAATTGTCGATAGAAACTACGTACGATAGTGTCGACAAAAACGAAGTCTCTAATCGCTAATCGCAAAGCTCCGCTAAAGGAAATTCAATTTCCTTCCGGCGGAGTATGCCCTTCCTCCCCTCGTAAATAATCGGGCCCTCGATCCGAAGGATTTATAGCAGTCAGTCCCCGTTATTAATAGCGCCAAACAAGGCCCACTGCGCTCTCCACTGCAATCTCCATTGATTCCCTTGGCCATAATTACGCTCTATTTACGTCGACGTTAATTCTCCGCTGGCTTTCTCATTTTCTCGCAAAACTCCAAGGGAACACGTGAGATACGAACGAGAGGGCCAACGGAGGGGAATGGACCTTGGAGCCCTCTGAAACCGAGCCCACATGCGATGTATGATAAATCCAGAGTTAACGCTGGATACGCGAATGTGGTCGCGAATGAGGGAGAGATAATGAAAAAACGGAGAAGATCGTTGAGCCGAGAAACGAAGGGGGAGGATGAGGTGCAATTTACAAGTATCCCTTTAATTGCACGCCCGACAAGGATACACGAGTATCCTCGAGGAAACACGAGGAGGATCCTCGTACCTGCCAATCCTGGAAAAATTCTCATCTGTGAACTCTGAGAAATCTTATTCTGCAATCCTGTGAAAAAATTGTTTTTTCGGTGCTGAATTATCCTTTTGGTAAAATTATTATTTTAATTGCTGAACAGGATTTCATAGGGGATGTTTGAACTCATTAACACCAGAACTACTAGCGTTAAATCTATTGTATTTCAATATATTAACACTAGAACTACCAAACCAGTCAAAATGACTGGTACAGAATTTTTTCAAAAAATTCTACAAGTTTATATAAGAGTCATAGAATAAATATTCTACGTCTATATCAATAAACATAAATCACCCAATCAATCAAATCTTCCGCCGCTTGACTCCCCCTTTTTCAAAGTACTTATTTAATTTATTAAAATATGTTAGATTTGTGGTCGGTAGTTCTAGTGTTAAATAAGTACTTTGGAAATGGTGAAATCAAGTGGTGGAAAAGATAATCTGTGTTTTATAAGATCAAATTAAAATGTCTAGTCTATGACTGTCCTATTAACTTGGAGAACATTTAGAAAAAATTGGGGACCAGTCATTTTGACTTGCTTCGTAATTCTAGTGTTAAAAAGAGTAATATTTTTGTTTAAATCTTATCGAGAATTTGCGTGAAAATTCACTTGATATTTCTTCTGCCCGCTTCTTGTATTTCCACTGAACAAACAGCAAAGTTGGTGAGGGATATTTTAGGGGATGATTCGAAGGTACCTTTCACTGATACAGGGTGAATGTGCAGACTCGATTCGGCAATTTCTACGCCAATGTGCATCGACGCGAATATAAAAGGAAGGGGAATTGTGGAATCGGTGGGAGAAGAGACGACCTTGCGACTTTCAACGGCAAGGTTGCACTTATTGCAGTACACATGCCGTCGTAACAATCCAGGTTCACTGCACCTGGTTGCATCGGGTGCGGTTGAGCGGAGCTAACGTCTGCTATCTTATTTCCCTCGTCCTTTCCATCCCTGCAGCTTTGGTTACTTATTTTTTCCGCCAAAACCTGCAATTCTGATGGAATTTTTATCCGAGAACCTGGTTCAGCTTCCCCTGCAATTTTTAACCTTGGATGAAACTGTTGGATGCTGTGCTGTTGCATTAATTTACGAGATTATGGATGATCAAGTATTCTACTTGTTTGAACCTGAAACAATTAAACTGAGATCACGTTTTAAAGATTTTGTTGCTTGATCATTAGTGACAGAAATAATTCTAAAATGAAGAATCCTCTTCTTTAACCCTTTGCACTCCTATGTCGAGCTACACTCGACACAGCTTTTTTTGTGACACTTAATGTTTCATATACTAATTATCGACTTTTCGAAATCAACAATAATTTTGCATTTTAACAGGAATACACCGCAGTATCTACAATTGTTCCTAGTATTAAATAAAAACGAATAATCAACAGTAGACAATTTTCCGAGATTATATTTCCTTATCTGACAAAAAGTTAATAAAATAATTCGGAGCGCAAAGAGTTAAAAGGTTCACATTTTTATCTCAGACCTGAAGCACCTTGAGCAACTCGAACAACAAGTATAAACGATTTTCACGGTTGGGATTTTATCCCATGAAGTTTTATAGTTTCACAGAAGAGCAACCTGACCGGCTGTCATTTTATTTGTCCTACGTAGAGATCGAGAACAGGTTCGATTAAACTGACCATCCTGAGATCCTTCAAGGACGCGTCTGGTTCTCGTATTTCATACCGATGAGAATCGGGAAATTAGAAAGATGAGTATCATCGATCTCCTTAATTCAATCTCCTCGTAAAATCTCATCGTGACGAAGCTCGCGTGTGACGTTCCTGGGATTTTTTTCTCTCGTCCTTCGCAATTATCATCACCTGTCGGCTAGCTAATTAAATAAAGAAGAAGTAATAATACACCGTAATCGCCTCGAGTGGGACCACTTTGATATCTTCGTTTCTACGTGCATCATTCGCGAGAACGATGATACGGCTAACTGTAAATTCCGATTTCCTGAATCGCGCACCGTGCGATTCCGCGGACAATTGATTTTAATTCGAGGCCACACGCCACGAGCGTACAGTTAGTTGGTTTTCTTCTTTTTTTTTCACCGACATTTTTACCCGAGGAAATTATTTCTTCTTTGTTTTCCAGATGGAAAATGAGTCTTTGTAATTTTCTATGTTTAAGTTTCATTCATCTAGCCGACGATTGATTACATTTCTTCTATCATTTCCTATAAATTTCATGAATCGAATTGATGATCAGTTTTTCAACTGGTTTGCTCTCTCGGGACGATGATCGTAAAGTAATGACGTCAGCTTTCGATGAAACTTGTCGGAGGTCATCGAACCACCTTTACGATGATAAATATCAAGACAGTTAACGCTAATTGACTCGTCGAGACGAATTTCTTTCTTCCTCGTGATTCTTGAGGCGAGGATTCTTCAAATCATGGTCTACGAGAGAGAGGAAAACCTACAATTATTTATAATTTTGCGATCGTTTCACTTTTCCTGGGAATCATCCCTCGACGAGGTCCGAGGAAGAAGTTCTTGCCTGATTGCACCTTTGAAAACATTATGCGAGGTCGGCTTTAAGTGGTGACTTGTCCTTGGTTGAAAATTACTGAGCATTTGTATCTTTTTCTGGAGTTAAAACTCTCTGTTTCGTTTTACCGCACAAGTTTGACTTGGCAATTTTACACGATGAGAATTAACTGCATCCCTCTGCTCTTTGAACCATTTAAATCACTGATAGTCAAACGTTTTTAAAAGTGGACTAGAAATAAAAGAAGATATGTTGACTTGTCAGTACAAGCCATTGAATATCTTAATTTCTATAGAAAATTGTGCGATTGAAATTTTCCTCGACGGTGCAACGACTCCAAAAAAGAAGATTGTTGTACGCTGTCCTTGAAGCGTTTCACCGTACCTTCGGATTTTCTCGTTCCTCGAGGAGTCAGGTGGTAAACTCGTCCGAATCGGTTTATAAATAAATCCCGCAGCTTCTTAATGATCCGTCGTTCCAAACCATGATCTTCTCTCGTGTTTTCTTCGCCTCCCTTTTACGCTCGTTCGTTAAATATTTGCGATAGTTCGAAGCTCGACGGACTTTGAGAAACGATCGTAAACTTTCGATTACGGAGAAGATAAATCGCCGTCTCGATTTGATTAGGATAATCGAAACCACGATTGACGGATGAACGATGAAACTTCCTATAGATATTGCATTTCATTTCCGATAAAAGATATTTATTGTAATTGAATTATTTTCTTTAATTATTAAATGAATGATTGGATTATGATATGACTATGATTCAATTGAATTGAATTATAATAAAGTCGAAGGATTAAAGATGTAAAGTGGTTGCACTGTAGAGAAAAATCTGGAGCAACATTGATTCCAGGCTGTTTGCGATGCGATTCGCGAAACGTATCTCCCTGGTTGTCGTTCTTTTTTCTTCGCGCGATCGCAAGAGAATCGAGAACATCGTCCATATGGGATAACGACAATTTGTATTCACGAAACGGTCCCCGTGTGAACGGGGCCTGAACCTTAGCGGCAGTAAATGTTTCATTCAACGAGGAAAGGTGCTTCACCCAAATCGCACGGGGCCATTTCGTTACGATCGACCGCAACGGTGATCTCTGTCCTCTCATAAATATATTCCTCTTTCTTCGATTTGATTTACTCTCTTTGAAAAAGTAAATTCTAATTTTCAACATCACAGAAACAGATTTGCAAACGTTCTCAAAGAATCCAAATCACAACCAATAAATAAGAGATAAGGGTTGCGATACAACAACATGCCGAAGGTATCTCCGCAAAATCAAATATCGACAAAATTCAATACACTTTCGAAAATAATTTTCACCTATCACAAACAGGTGTGCAAAAATTCTCAAAAAATTTAGCAAATCACGATCGACAAGTCAGCGATAAGAGTCGTGATTTCGCGCCACGCTGGAGGTCTCCCTCCAAAATCAAATACCGGCAGCAAACAGAAAAGAATCTTCGATCATCGAGTCGATATACGTTTCAAGTAACTTGACACTTTATCTATCGATAAAAAGAATAACAGATTATCGTAACAAAAATCCCGATAGATATAATCTCCCTCTTCTCAAAGTGGATCGAGTCCAATGTCACGATCACGGACACTGGCATTGACTTTATTCCACTGTTATATCACCTTGGATATCTCTTTCTATCTCTTTTTCTCTCTGCCGGACTCCGAACTCGAGAAATCCGCATTCCCGCGTTATGTCACCGCTCGTGCAATCCTCTTTTCACTGGAGAACAGAGAGAAAGGATCTCTCGGTCTGTCGCGCACGAGCCCGCATGCATATTCGTGCTGTCTCCTTTCTCTGTTCGAGTTCCATGGGTATCCATGAGTATCCATGGGTTCTTTGGGATTTATTGTTCTTCCTTTCGACGACTATAACAGCGCGCGTAGGTCGTGAACGGTGCAATTCGTTACGGGGTTGCGCAGCATCGCTTCTGCCATATCGTCGATGGTATTTATGGCAGTAGATCGGGTGCATCTCGATGCATCCGTTGGCGGAGGATTGCACATTGGCGGAGTTCTTGCTGGGGTGAAACGAATGCCTCGTGCATGTCGCGAGAATTTCGCGAACCTCGTCGGAAATTGCGTCTGCGAGTGCAGCGAGTGGAAGGAACTTTGGAGCGAGATGGACGATGCATTCTGAACGTTTTGGGGGTTGATATTTTAGATTTGATGTTTAACCCTTTTACTGCCGGACAACGATATATCGTCGTTAGGAATAGTGCTAACACTGGATATCGAAGGGCTAATATTCACTTTCCAATATGATATCAGTAATATTAGGAAAAATAATTGTAAATACACAGTTTATGCTCTATATTGCGTGTTTTATCTGAATTATCGTCAAACGAAAATTCTTTTTATTCGCAATTACATTTGTATTAATTCCATCAATTTTTTCGCTCGGCACTAAAAGGGTTAAGGAGCCATGGAATTAAATATTTTCTGAACGTCTTGTTTTTAGGGTCACTGGTTGATTGAAAAAAGAAAATGTAGTAATTTGTGATACAAATTGAATTCACAGCTCGAAGAAATGTTGGAAACTACCCTTATTTTCAGTTTCTAGTTATTGAGACGGAAAGTGCATAAATTCGGGGGTAGACGTTGATTTATTTCAAATTCGAGAAATCCACGAAACTCCGCCTATGTTCCCTGCGGCGAACGTTTACGTTTTCTTGCTGTACGGGTGCAGATTGCGAATCAAGGTGGAGAATGAGGGTGGAGGGTATCCCGGTCGGACCTTTTCACCTTCCTTTTCCCTGTTTCATCTCGATAAACCCCGGGAATTGTGAACTCGCGGTCGACCCTCGTGCACGATACGATCTCAGGATGAAGAGTGAGATAAACGAACGAAATGATACCCCCTGACGCAGGTACGACGGGTGTGTCAAGCCTCTTCCCCGAGGAATCGTCAAAGAAAAATCGACTCTTGGATGTCCTACTGAATTATTCTCTTTTGCGGGATAACGACATTTGCTCTGACACTGCTACACTTCCGGTATCTTAAGAGACAACAATATTACCTATTCAGGAAGCTACGTGTTTTAAGTTTAATCCGACTGGATGAAGTTATTTTTTTCCACGTGGAATGACAGTACTTTTACCAACAATTGCCGAATCATCATTATGATCCGAATTTACGGATTAACAAAAGAGTCAATTCACTGCCAACATGTCGAAAATTAATGGCCGTGGGTGGAGCGTAACTGTACAAGCTGATAAAGTCGACTATTTATGCAAATCGTCATTCCGGCACGTGGCAATAATTCCAGTGAGTCGTCGAACGTGCAATGTACGAAAAATCTGGGTCACGAATTGATTCGATTGGTAAAGAGATGCCTGATCGAAGGTGGAATCGACGTTTGATCCTGAACGATCGACGATGCGCGAATTATTCCGATCGGTAAGGTCAGGAGGGCTTACAGTTAGAATCCTTCGGTTGCCAATGAAGGAGGAGGTTGGATGAGGGCCAACCAGGACGTAGGTGTAACTGTTCGGATACTTATCTTCGGCTGTCGGTGAGAAATTCTCAACTGAGGAAATCCACGCCCCCTGTTCCACAAAACGATGCCGATTACGTCATGTATTATTCCGTTAAGGCGCAAGGAACATCAGGAGGCTCGCCCTGCTTCGAATTTAGAGTCTTTCGTTTTTGTATCTCATCTTAATCTTCTCGTTTGTACTTCTGATTCAACAACTATGATTATTTTAGATTACAGTGTAGGATTTTAAATGGACGTGGTACCACAGAAGGAAATCTCATTCTTGGCTAGGTTCTTTGTTGAAATTAATATTTTTTTAAACAGATTTGAGTCTAAGGTTTAAACTTTATTCTCTTCTTCTTTCAGACGAGTCAGATTCGAAACATGCGGAGATATCTGCGAACACTGAGCGTCTTTGCAACGCTGCTATTGGCGAAGATTGCGGATGCCGGTAAGGACTTACTGATTGTTGCAATTACAAAGTGTTTACGTAATTAAGACAGCGTTGAATCTTCATCTTCTCATATCGTGCTTGCAATGAGAATAGTTAGTTGATATTTTATTACGATACAAAGAGAAGAGGCCGTTTCGGTGGCATTGCCAATTACAGCTTCGTTGATGGTACGTGATCCGCGTCCCGATCTCGGTGAGCATCGCTAATATTTTTACCTCTCTTCGTCGTTGATCGGTGTTGTTGTTGTTGCTGTCAAACTGGTTTCACGCGAGACAAACAGCCTTGAGTGTATCGAGGGAAGTTTTACCGGCGAAAAACACGTCAGGCTCAGCATGCATCGTGGAATGGTTACTTGCAAGAGAACGTTTCTTGCGTCGGGTACCTTGGCAAAAATAAGACTATGTTTCCTGTCCAGTCGAATAATAAAACGGCACGGCTATGTCGATAAATGATCCTGCTCTTGCGAATGAACGTAGTCGACGTTAAAAGTGTAATAGAGCGAAATATATATCTTGGATTATCGTGAAAGACTTTTTTTTATTTTCTTTTTTATGTATCTTAGTTGATTAGAAGACAGTCTACGTGAACGTAATTTATTTTTGTTAACGAGAATAATAAATTAGAATAATAACTTAGAGAATGATAAACTACGGTCAGTTAGGGCGAGAAATCTGCAAGTATTATTCTTAGTTTATTGATCAAAGGCGGAGGATTTATTCGACGGAAGGGATAAGCAGAAAATTTATAATACTTGCAGATTACTATGATAACGTCCAAAGACAATACAGGCAGGAAAACAGTGGATTCGTTTGCAAAGAGGAGGGTTATCATCCCGATCCTCGCGACTGTATGGTATACTACAGATGCGTCGACTGGGGCAACGGAAGTCCTCTGACTACTTTTAAATTCAAATGCGGCGACGGCACGGTATTCTCGAAGGAGAAGGGTGACATTTGTACTCATCCAGCTGACAGCGGACGTGCCGAGTGTATGGGATCGGAAAATGAGATCGATTCGGGTTTGCACGATCAGCCGCAACCACCTTCTACGGTTTGGACTACCACGACAACGCGGAGAACCGAACCAACGATAACGTCAACGGTTGCGGCACGACCCACGACTACTACTCGCGTTCCAAGTACAACGAGAAGACCGCAAACGACTTATCAGACGAGTGCAAATCCACCCTCGACAACGACGACGGCTAGACCACCCGTAACGAGCGGAGAAACCGAGAATTTGAACGGTCAAGGTGATCGGTGCACTCAAGAAGGATTTCTGTCTGATAAAAATGATTGTAGAAAATTCTATAGATGCGTAGACAGTGGTTCAGGAATGTTTACCAAGTATGAATTTACATGTGGGGTTGGAACAGTTTGGGATCCGGAGATTCAAGGGTGTAATCATGCATGGGCAGTGAATCGAGAGGATTGTAGGAAAGGAGTAGACAGTGGAAGCACCGGTGGGGCTGATAATAGTGGACAATGGAATGGAGATAACGATGGACAATGGAATGGAGATACAGGAGATAACGACGGACAATGGAACGGCGATACGGGAGATAATGGCGGACAATGGGACGGCGATGTCGGTAGTCCCGGACAACCTGGCCAACCCGGAGATCCCAATGGCCAGCCAGGACAACCTGGAGATCCAAATGGTCAACCTGGACAGCCTGGAGATCCTAATGGTCAACCGGGACAACCTGGTCAACCTGGAGACCCCAACGGACAACCTGGAACCCCTGGTCAACCTGGTACCGGAGGAACTCCGGGAACACCTGGATCACCTGGTTCACCTGGTTCACCTGGTTCACCCGGTTCACCTGGATCACCTGGATCACCTGGATCACCTGGATCACCTGGTTCACCTGGATCACCTGGATCACCTGGATCACCTGGATCACCTGGATCACCTGGATCACCAGGTACACCTGGAACACCCGGAACTCCTGGCACTTCAGGTACAACCGGAACACCCGGTACTCCTGGCACTCCAGGTACACCTGGAACACCCGGTACGCCGGGCACACCTGGCACTCCTGGCACTCCCGGCACCCCTGGCACTCCCGGCACACCCGGAACTCCTGGTAGCCCTGGAACTCCAGGATATCCAGGCACCCCTGGAACTCCCGGCACACCGGGTACACCTGGAACGCCTGGTACCCCCGAAAATCCTGGCACTCCCGGAACCCCTGGCACGCCTGGAACTCCCGGTAGCCCCGGAACTCCGGGCACCCCAGGCACCCCGGGCACTCCTGGCACTCCTGGCTCTCCTGGCACTCCTGGCACTCCTGGAACCCCTGGCAGGCCTGGTACACCCGGTACCCCTGGCTCTCCAGGCACCCCTAGCACTCCTGGCACCCCTGGCACCCCTGACACTCCTGGCTCCCCTGGCACTCCTGGCTCCCCTGGAACTCCTGGCAGCCCTAGCACTCCTGGCTCCCCTGGCTCCCCTGGAACTCCTGGCACTCCTGGCTCTCCTGGCACTCCTGGCACCCCTAGCACTCCTGGCTCCCCTGGCTCCCCTGGAACTCCTGGCACTCCTGGCTCTCCTGGCACTCCTGGCACGCCTGGTACACCCGGTACCCCCGGCTCTCCAGGCACCCCTAGCACTCCTGGCACTCCTGGCTCCCCTGGAACTCCTGGCACTCCTGGCACGCCTGGTACACCCGGTACCCCCGGCTCTCCAGGCACCCCTAGCACCCCTGGCACGCCTGGCACTCCTGGCTCCTCTGGAACTCCTGGCACTCCTGGCACTCCTAGCACCCCTGGCACTCCTGGCTCCCCTGGAACTCCTGGCACTCCCGGCACTCCTGGCACTCCTGGCACTCCCGGTACCCCTGGAACTCCTGGCACACCAGGCACCCCTGGCACTCCTGGCACTCCTGGCACGTCAGGCACTCCTGGCACCCCTGGAACCCCTGGCACTCCTGGCACCCCTGGCACCCCTGGCACCCCTGGCACGCCTGGTACACCTGGTACCCCTGGCACTGTTAGTCCTGGTTCATCTTCAGGTACATTCATAGCCTTGAATATGTGAAGTACTTACGACCTTCAGAATTTTATAGGGAACGCTGTGATTCCAGAATCGCCAGTCGCACCATCACCAGGTACCCCAGGAACTTGTACGGAAGAAGGCTTCTTCCCCGATCCTAACAACTGCCGGAAATTTTACCGGTGCATCGGTGAAGGTTCCAAGTTTATAAAATACGAGTTCCAATGTGGAACAGGAACGGCCTGGGATTCGACCATTCAAAGTTGCAATCACGAATATGCAGTTCCAA
Source organism: Cerceris rybyensis (assembly GCA_910591515.1). NCBI lineage: Eukaryota > Metazoa > Arthropoda > Insecta > Hymenoptera > Crabronidae > Cerceris > Cerceris rybyensis. Next base: position 2,779,655 of record OU342801.1, on the reverse strand, counting down.
GTTGCAGCGGAAACTCCGGTGCACCTAATCCCACCCCGGCTGATGAACCTGACGATTCGATGAACGAAATCGACGACACTACCGATCAACCAACTGTGTCGCAAACTTCAACGAGTAGACCATCGTACCCTCCATCAACCGGTACTTCATCCCCTACCACTTCTGCACCTCCAACAACTGTCACAATTGCAACAACTACCAATAGCCCGCAAACGACAAGCGATACCACCGAATCCGTGTCTTATCTCCCTCCCACTAGCAGCACTCCATCGAATGTTCAAAGTACCACCACCGAAACTACTCAATCCGTTTCCTATCTACCTCCTGTCAGCACTACCCCATCAAACGTTCAAAGTACAACCACCGAGACTACCCAATCCGTGTCCTACCTTCCTCCAGAAAGCAGTACAAGTCAAGGTACAACTACAGAATCTACAACTCGGCAAACAACTTCTCTCCAACCAAGTTCAACGACCTCTTCTCAAGCCTCTTCGACGACCTCGTCCTCCGGTACATCTGGCTGCACGGAGGAAGGTTTCTTCGCAAATCCAAATGATTGCAGGAAATTCTACCGCTGCGTTAACGAGCAAACCGGTTTACGAAAATACGATTTCACGTGTGGTCCAGGAACAGCTTGGGACCAAGCTCTTCAGACTTGCAATCACATCAACCAAGTGACTTCCTGTGCAACGGAAACAAATGAAGTAGATAGTGGACCAGGAGATACACCAGTGCCTGACCTTGAACCTCCTGCAACCAGTTCAACACCTATGGCTACTCAAAGTTCTCAGGCAACTACTCCAGGTCAATCCACGATGAAACCGGAAGAGAGCAAGACTGATAAACCTTCGACAACTACAGAGGGATCAGATGCTGATGAAAAACCAACTTCCCCGAAGCCTGAACAGATACAGGAGCCAGAGACTTCAAGTACTGAGAGTTCCTCTACGGAATCTTCCTCGCAATCGAGCTCTTCGACTTCGGAATCGAGTTCTTCGACTTCAGAGTCGAGTTCTTCGACTTCAGAATCTTCTAGCACCGAGTCATCATCATCCACGGAACCCAGCGTGCCAGACTGTTCTACGAAGAAACCCAACAACACCATAGTCTGCAACGAAGAGGGCTTCTACCCTCACCCAACGAAATGCGACAAATTCTATCGTTGCGTGGATAATGGAAACGGTTTCAACGTCTATCACTTCGACTGTCCACCAGGCACAATATTCGATCCTAGTATCAGTGTATGCAATTATCCAGAATCGGTTTATCCAGCGAGAGACTGCACGTCATCCTCGACCGAACCAAGCAGCACTTCGAGCTATGAACCGACAGAATCTACGACGCAGTCGGAACAAACATCGTCAACCGGAAGCAGCGAGGAGTCAACTACTGAAATGGTAACGGAAAGTACCTCTTCCACGGAACAGGAAGCGACTTCTTCAACGGAAGAGACGACAACTTCGATGTCGTCCAGCACCGAGACTTCAGGAACAACCGAGAGTACGACAGAAACACCGGAGAGCTCTGAAGCAACGACAGAAGAAAGTAGCACTCAAACCAGTTCAGAACAAACTACAGAGGCAACTACTGAGAGTAGCACTCAAACAAGTACAGAACAGACCACCGAAGCAACTACTGAGAGTAGCACTCAAACTACTGAACAGAGTACGGAAGGAACAACAGAAAGCAGCACACAAACAACTTCGGAGCAAAGTACAGAAGCAACAACAGAAAGCAGCACTCAAACAACTTCGGAACAAAGTACAGAATCAACTACAGAAAGTTCCACTCAAACAACTTCCGAACAAAGTACAGAAGCAACCACGGAAAGTAGTACCGAGACCAGTTCTGAACAGACAACCGAGTCTACCGAAGAAACTCCAAGTTCCACAGGAACCACCGAATCTGAGATGTCTACAACCGAGTCTTCTCAATCGACCACAGACTCTGAACAATCAACGACCGACTCTCAGGAACAATCGACGACTGAGTCTCAAGAATCAACAACAGAATCATCAGTCTCTTCTACGGAGAGTTCAGTGACTCCCTGTCCAATTGGAAACTTAACTGACGAGCAAATAGTATTGGTTTGTCCAACTGGATTCCGAAGGCATCCTAAATATTGTAATCTGTTCTATCAATGTACCAATGAGGGTAACATGGAGATAAAGGTCCTCGTTTTGGGCTGCCCAGAGGGTACCATTTTCGACGAGAAGAAAATACAATGTCTACCCGAAGGTGAGAGTAGTCAGGCCTGCATGGGGGCAAGAGCCAGTGGTAGATTTTATAGAAGATTGGAAGAAAGCAACGCGTCTCCTGTAAGTATAAAGGTCAAGTGACCTTCCTATCAACTTGTTGAACTACTATTATAAATATTCAATTTTGTTGCAGGTCAAAGTATCATCTAACAGACTCTGCCCTGCGGAAGGACACTACCCTTACAGACAGGGATGCAGCAACGCGTTCTACAAATGCAGAAGGGATATAGAAAATAACTTGCAAGGGTATCTTTACAAGTGTCCTGAAAATTTCGTTTACTGGTCGGTTTCTAGAAGATGCGAGCGTGCAACGCGTTTACCTATGTGCACGCACTTAGCGTATAGAAATAAAAACGATTATTGGGATAGGTGGCAGATACCGGTGGAAGACCATAATCTCTCTGCTAGAATGTTGCGTTTCTCTTGAGTCAATCAAAGCACTGCCTTTAGCTCACAATTATTCCATAAGTTCGAAAGGACAGTGTCAAATCTCAGGTCGATTATGGTTTTCTTATCTCTCCGATTCGAAGATAGGTATATAAGTCAATGAAACCCTTATTTGGTGTCCTATTTCTGAGAATATTCTTTTAAATCACAGCTCAATAGAGAGGAAATGAAATGGGAAGGTTGTAAGATTAGCTGAGAAATAGAAGTTGTCTTTTTGTATCAGCATGTACGGACACCAGTTAAGGGTTGAAATAGAAGAGGTAGAAAATTACTGCAACATGGCTGTAGAAGATCTCGATGATGTTTGAATTGATCTTCAACAGTCATCTTGTCGTTAAGCCATTGCTAAGTAACGTGGATTTAGTTAGTCGTAGGTAGTTTAGACATTAAGTGATCATCCAATTAAAATTATCAACGAACGCAGTTAGAACTTTCCTACGATTTTTACCGGTGTCATTGTAAAAGTCATGGGAACGATCAAGTATTGCTAGCGTTGTGGGTTTGGTTGCGGGACTTGTATGCAATATTAAGCAACGTTTATCATGTATTTATTAAGTTTAATACTTTCATCGACTTATTCGTACATTTGACCCTTTGAACAGCCTGTTTTACATGTTGTAATACGGGTAATACAAAATTTAAATTGTTGGAGGTGGCTCAATGAGATGGAAGATAGGAAAAATATTTGTCTTCATTAATCACAGGGTTAATACATACGAATGCTGTACATATTTTCACTCTGGTAGCTCTAATTATTAATTCAAAAGTAAGCCATGTCTGTAATGCATTTTTTCATCATTTAGAATAGTCTTAGAATAGTGAATGTATAATTAACGAATGCTCGCAAACATCGCGCGAATTTGTGTAAGATCTCCCTACGAACTGATATTCATAAACAGTAAGATCTATGATAAATTAAAGTTATCGAAGACTTTGCTGTTCATTGTGTTCCATTTTATATAAAAGTAAAAGAGAATAAATGTGGAAAAATCAAATAGAATTGTGTTAACACTAAAACTACCGGCTTTATATTAATTATATTTAAACAAAACGAGTAAGTACTTTGGAAAAAGATCAATTAAGGGGTGAGCATTAAAGTGGAATTATTATTTCATGGGTTCTTTTATTAATATGGGAAATTTCTGAAAAAAATTCAAAAGACTTTGTAGTTTTAGTGTTAATTATAATTGGCCAAGGAAAAAATAAATAGAGAAAGAAAAAGAAAGGAAATTATCATCCGCCAACACGCCTTTTTTAATAATTTTTAAATGAACCGCCTATTGTATATAATATATCAAATTTAAAACACAACTGTGTTAAGGCTTTATCTAGTTATCGAAAAATATTTTAAATTCATGATTGTAGGAGATAAATCGCGAATTTATTAAATATAAAACGCTGTAAAATTTATTCCATTCAAAAATTCCCTTGAGCCATAAACTATGGAAACGCTGAAGAGAGTGGAAACTCGATGTTTTCGAGGGGTTCTAGAGCCATCTATTGGAATGCATTTCCCAAAACCTGGGAAACTTTATTTAGAGTTTTCTCGGCTTCTACGGGTGCTAGAAAGATGATCTTTTTCTTGTTTAACGCAGTTTTTCACGCCCTTTCAAATGGTATATGTCACAAAGTTGCAGGCCTCTTAGAAAAAAATCTTGTTTTCAAGAAATAGTTACGTACTCAAAGCGAACAAACGAATAGACATTGAATATTTTCCATGGGCGGGACAATATTTTAGACGCGCAGAAATACGTAGAAATAAACCGCATCTAAATCGGTTAAGAAATAAATGAGATATTAATGATTAAATATATGTCTGTCATTGAGAGATTATTTCCCGCCAGAGAAATTTCCGAAAATTTACAAAAACTAGAGGGCGCTGAAAGCAGTGGCGCGAGTACCTCTTAAAACCATCGAGTTTCCACTCGTTCTGCAATCGCATAGTTTATGGCTCAAGGGCATTTTTAAATGGTATAAATTTTACAGCTTTTTTAATTTAATAAATACTTTATTTACCACTTGAATTTACACAACTATGCATTTCTAAGACTCCAAATTATTTATTTAATTATTGCAGTCTTCTGCGACTTTGGCACTGATTGCTGCATAAGACGTACAGTTCGTGGGCCCGTTGTAATTGGTATGATGAAAATCTTTGAAGTTCTATCTGAAGCAGACAAAATATATGCTTAATTCCAGTGCGAATTTTAATTTTCAATAACAATTGCAGGATTAAATGTTTGAAGTGCCTGCTGCCGCCTACCGTTTGGCGCAAAAATAATTTTCTCATCGAACTCCTATCTGACTTCACCCTGATCAGAGATATAGCTGGACAGCCAGTGGGAGGAGAATTGTCAAACCGAAATAAAAATTTCTCAATATTATCAAGTGCTGCAAAATATTTAAAAGCATATCAGTAAGCTTGAGAAAACAATCGTAATTACCAGATAATTAGATTTTACGTGACAGAATGTTTGGTGCTTCTTTTCATTTTGATAAATTATTGGGTAGGTTAACTAGCATTAGTCATGGGAACAAAATGTCCGCGTACTCTCCAGCAACTATCATTTTATAATTATTAATTGCAGATCGAGCAACAAGTCATTTACAACTCGAGCCTGATCTGGAGGTGGTTATGCAAATTTGCGATTTAATACGACAAAGTGATGTACAGTGAGTCTCTACTGTCATCCAGCTATTTTACATCTTTGTTTTTTTGTAATTACAGAAGGAAGAAAATGATATTTTATATTTAATTTACATGCACAATTTCGCTTGACTTCCCGTAATTTCGTTCTGATGTATGAGTTCCTTTTTGCGTTGTTTTTTGCATACACTTCCAATTTTATGCTTGTACTTTACAAATAATCTTTTATTGTTCATGATGTTAAACTTTACTATGTTTTGCATGTACATAGACCAAAAACGGTGCTTGCAGCTATAAAGAAGAAAACAGCTAACTCTAACCCACACGTAGCTTTATTTGCCCTGCAGGTGAGATACAACAAGTTCATTTAACTTAAGATACCTTTGCCTTTGAAAATGGTTTTTTCTATTTTAGAAATATCTTTTTAATACAGGTATTGGAATCTTGTGTTAAAAACTGTGGTAGCTTGATCCACAATGAAATTGGTACTAAGCAGTATATGGAACAACTGAAAGAGCTGGTAAAGACTTCACCACACGAAAACGTTAGGTTGAAAACTTTGGAGTTGATTCAGACCTGGGCTTATGCATTTCGTAATAATCCAAAGTACAGAGCTGTTCAAGTATGCTTAATGATTTTAACATGATTCAAATGATTTTTATATTACTATCACATTTCTAATAAAAATATTTTTAGGATACATTGAATATTATGAAAACTGAGGGATACAAATTTCCTGCATTAAAAGAAAGCGACGCAATGTTTAGCGCGGATACCGCTCCTGAATGGCAAGATGGGAATGTCTGCCACCGTTGTCGTGTGGTATTTAATCTGGTTCAACGAAAGCATCATTGCAGAGCCTGTGGTCAAGTATTTTGTAGTCAGTGCTCAAGCAAAGTATCTATCTTGCCGAAATTCGGTATTGAAAAGGAAGTTCGCGTTTGTGAAGCATGTTATGAGCAAGTTAATAAGTAAGTATGGAGTTTCATAATTGTTGTAGCATTGTTCTAATCTCGGATATTCTTTTTGCAGGCCGTCCACGGCACAGACCAAAGAGACGGATCTACCGGCGGAATATCTCAATAGCTCCCTAGCTCAGCAACAACAAGTACCCCCGAGAAAAACATCGGCCGAGCTTCGAGAGGAGGAAGAATTAAATTTAGCTATAGCTCTAAGCCAGAGCGAGGCGGAACAGAAAGAAAAAGAGAAAAAACGGGCGACAAGCGCTTTGAAATCAAATACAAATACTATTTCCAGAGCTACGTATTCTCCTCCACCTTCACCCGTTAGTATTTGTACACATATAAATAAAATATTGATGTATATAGTCTATCAAAAGCACGTGAACCGTCTAAAACACAGTTAAACATTTAAAATGTAGGGTCCTAGTCCATCGAGATTACAAGAGGATGACGAAATCGACCCTGATCTCGCAAAGTACATGAATCGCAAATATTGGGAGCAACGACAAAGTGCAATAGAAGAGCACGCCTCCAGGGTAGATGTTACTAGTCCATCGGCTCCTAACATAAGCAGTCCGATGCCACAGAAAATTGTGATTGCAAAGCAACAAAACGGAGAAGTGGATAATCAAATGGAAGACTTTGTCAACGCTCTGCGTTCGCAAGTTGAAATTTTTGTGAACAGAATGAAGAGTAACTCATCGAGAGGAAGATCGATTTCAAACGATAGTTCCGTACAAACATTATTTTTGAACATTACGGCGATGCATTCGAGGTTGCTGAGATATATACAGGAACAGGATGATAGTAGAGTATATTACGAAGGTCTTCAGGATAAATTGACACAGATGAAGGATGCTAGAGCTGCGCTGGATGCTTTACGAGAGGAGCATAGAGAAAAACTGCGAAGATTAGCAGAGGAAGCAGAGAGACAACGGCAAATGCTGATGGCACAGAAATTAGCCATCATGAGAAAGAAGAAGCAAGAGTATCTTCAATATCAGCGACAACTGGCATTACAGAAAATCCAGGAACAGGAGAGGGAAATGCAAATGAGACAGGAACAACAGAAGCAGCAATATATAATGGGTAATTTTTAGCGTTCTCTATTATTCTTTGTCCTTATCTATTATTTACCACTGAAAAAACAACTCCAAAAACATATAAACGATTTTTCTCAGGTGGCTATCAAGCTGTATCAGGATTTATCGGACCTTCTCAAGGTTCACCTGTTCGTCACGTTCAGTATCAAAATCCCAGCCCGAATTACAATCCTATGCCTCCGACCAATCAAGGAGTTTACATCTATGGGCAACCATCCATGAAACAATATCCCATGCAGGGTTATATGCCCCCGATGAATTCCTTACCGTCACACATGATGGGCCCAATGCCCAATCAGGACCAGCAATCGAATGATCCCTCGGTACAAGGACACGAAACCATGGGCAGAGTTTCAGTTTCTGGTCCTGGAATGGTGAGTGTTTCCCGATATTTAGTATTCTTCCTTTTTTTAGCCATAGGGCCGTTTTATTTTAAACATTATCCCCTGTTTCTCTCCAAGATGTCCCAAATGACAAATCCCATACCACAACTTCAACAGGCAAGCGGACATCAGATGGTACCACCTCCACAGCAAGGTCCTCCAGGTCATTTGCCACAAACTCAACCATCAGGAGGACACATGCCGCAACAGGGAGGTCCTCCACAGATCAACCAGCAAGGACCACCGAATCAAATGGTACCTCAAGTACCTCAGGGTCACATGGGACCTCCAACAGCTCAGATTGGACCTAGAGCACATGGTCCAGGGCAAGTCGTTAATCTGCCTCCTCTCATGGGTCCTCAGCAATCTTCGACTTTACCTGGTCGTCCTCAAGGACCTCCGATGCAACCTCATGTTTCAAACGCTCCCATTTCGTCCCATGGAGGTGGTACCATTCAAGTACCTTCAGGTACTGGAACTGGAGGATTACCAACGCCGAATCAAGCGATGCAGGGTCCTCAAGGAACAGGTTTGCCAGCGATGCCGATCATCAATCAGATTCCAGCATCCCAAGGTCAGCAGATGCAATTTCAACCACCTTCATTGCCAGTTGCATCGAACGAGCCTGCACAAGTGAAAGAGGGTACGAAACCTGAAACGGCGGAATTAATATCTTTCGATTAGACACATCTACGTGAATTAAAATTGATCGATGTGTGCAGTGAATATAAGGTAATCAATTTCATTTTAATTGTGAATTTAATTATCAACTTGAGATCGTGATCGATGTGATCCTTTGAATATTACTTATAGAATTTAAATGATTTACATATTGACAGAGAGTAAACTTTTATAAATATTGATTTGATAGGTGTTTTGAAAATTTTCTATATACACGTTAGGTTTATCGTACATTATTTTTTCTTTCCTTTTTTTTCGTAAAACAATGGGATTCTTAATTAGTGTTCGTTTAAATTAGAATTATTTTACGAGATAGGAGTACGTTACGAATGGTATATATATGTACGTGTTTTGAAGCTACTCACATGTAACAGTAAATACAATAATTATCGAGATAAAAGGGAATGGGTTAAATTGAAAATAAATTATCGTTCAATTGATTCTTCATAATCACAATTTATGTGTATCCTTTAAATTATAGAAACTTCATTATTAACAGCAATATATACATAACAAATAGAATCATTTGAAGAGCAAAGTGATAAAACATTCGGTATCGGTATCGAATAAAATATACATACATGAAATCCGTTATAGATAATGTCTAATACAAATGAAAATTCAACTATATCGATATTTCACCATTGTCCACGCGTTAATCGTAAGAACAGAGTTTTATTTATGAAATGAAGAATCACTACATAAATTCATGTTTCACAGGTCATTGCGTAAAACTTTCAGTTTATCCCGGTTAAAAAGTTTATTCAGCTCCAACGAAAAGTTGCATTTATACGTCCGCATTTCCATGCTAAATTTCCTAATAAACCAAAGAAGATAGAATTTCGAAATTGAAACTATTAAATCCATCGAATATATTCTCGCGATCAAACTGTTTCCACTTGTCCTTTCCTACGCGGTTTAACTTCTAACGGACAGGTAAACGATGTTTCCTCAGAATGTTTTCTCATCACATTCGATGATTCTCCATTTGACGAACAACTTGACGCTTCACCGCCTTTTTTTTCCTGACACTGATGCGACACACTCGATCCATTCGTTGTTAAAGATGCTTTTCGTAAACGCATATCCTCCAAAGGAATTTCCTCGCTTCTCGGCCTCGGCATTTTTGGAGAATTATCTCGTGGCCGTAAGCCGTTTTCGTGACTTTTTTCAATAGTATTACCATCCACTCGTCGACTCGATGAAGATGATACACCGATAACAGGTCTAACACAATTTTCACGTCGCATTTGAGCCGCAAATCCAGGAACTTTGTTTACTGTAAACATTGGCCGCGGTTGGCCTCTCTGGCTTTGCCCGCGACCCATGATACCTGGAAATGTATCGGGAGTGGAGGGAATTTAGTTCGTCGTATTATCATTTCCTACGTTCATCTATCAGTCGTGTCCTGACCGCTCTAATATCAACACGGTACTCACGTTCGTGTCGTAATCCACGTAGAGCGTAATTCGGTGGCGTCGAGGAGTGCGGCATGCTTGTTGGGATATCTAACAATCTTGCTATTTGATTCATTTTCTTTTGTCGTGCTTTTATCCTCCCTTTTGTTAGCCTACAATGTGAAACAGTAGCTTGTATTTGCGTGTAATTATAAACGAAGGGAATGACGCTGGAATGCGAAGTTACCTTTGCTTCGCGGCCATACATCTGATGTGATCCTCGAAGATAAACTTAGCTGACAACAATGGAATACGATTTCCTGTACTGCTGTTTAAAGGTTTGTAAATTGTTAGATGTAAGCAACGTGAATCGTCCTTATCACCGGCTACTTCGATGTCTTGTAAAAATCCCACTAATTTTGCGACTCCCCAACCGAGTTTGCTCGGGTCTGGTTCGACGAGAATTAATTGCACTACGTCGATTACTAAGAAACGTCGGATTTTCTGTCCATCTTTCCACACGACTGTGCATGCAATCATATCGCTGTTGTCTGGTTTAAGAGATTTGAATGTATTAGAATATTTGAAATAATATGAACAATGTTTTGTAGTACAGTGGACTCTCGTATAACGCCTTCATCCATATCATGTATCAAGTACGTGTTATACGAGAGTACACTGCATAAGAAAGGAGCAAGTTTTACTTAGATCAAGAACGTTGTTGACTTGTACACAGTTAGCTGGGTTCGTCAGAGGTAATTGCGTCTCGACTTCCATGTTCAAAGTTAACGATAGCTCCCTTAATAGAAAAAAGACTCGTATTGCTCGTCGTGCTCTTTCCACCTGTGCAATCATTAATTTTCCTTTCTGTTAGTACATTTTAAAATATAACTTATTACTTTCTGTACTTACTTCTCCACATGGTAATCTTTTGCTGAATTCAATACCAGTCATGGGAGTACCGGTTGGTGGTAGTAAGATATTACTGTCCATCATTAACCATTCGACGTTTAATGGTCGTTTTTGTATCTCACTGTATTCATCCTCAAACATATCCAAGAATATATCCTCGCTCTAAAATTAGATCCTTTTTTCATTAGCATATTCTGGAATATTCACATTCTAACAACGTACCTTGTAAAAATTTTTTAACATCGACGTGCTTTGTTCCTTTGCTGCTTCGATTGTTGCTATATGCGGCTCTTTTAATATATTTTGTCCTTCTGATACTATTAGTTGCGATAACAATTTGACAGTCAGTTCCAATGTAACGAGCCTCACTTTAGCATCTGTTGAAAATATTAATTGTTTAAAAGTGCAAAGAGGATCGTACTTCGCAAATGTTGAAATTAAACTTACTCGTCTGACAACTTAAAGTTATAATATGAATCAGTCTATCTACCAATATTTCATTGTATAAATTTTTCGTCGTGGAATTTTCCGAAGATGATAAAATTACATCCAGTGTTTTACGATTTATGCCCTGAAAGATTACGTATTAAAAAATGCTCAATTCCTTTCAATTCCTCCTTAATTACCTGATTGTTGGCTAGAGCATAGAGTAGACATAATCCAAATAATGCAGCATAATCATTTTCCGTACAAAAGAGGGAATTTAAGATAGCTTCTAGGAATGGTTTACTCGATAACGATTCTGCCACGTTATTTTGCCCTTGATGTGGTGCCAACGGACTTTCCAATGCCAATCGTTGCTCCTTCTCTTCATCGGTTACGTTTAAATGTTTAAGTTCTTCTATATCTTCACTTGGAATGCTTACATCTAATTTCTCCGGAGTCATTAGAACAGGTGTACTCGCGATTGAAGTACTTTCATACGATGTGCTCGGGTTATTTATCTCTGGTACTTCCTCAGCTTCTGTTTCAGTATTACTTCTACTTTTATCGAAGTTATTTTCATCCTCGCAAAGATCCGACACCGTTAGGGTTTCGCTTAGATTTTCAAGAGACTTTTCTAAGCTTTCCTTCGGCGGCGAAAAAGCTATCGGTTTGTTCGAAATTATATCACCGTATATCTCGAGAACGTTGCTTGCACCGGTTTGAATTGTATCTAAATCCGACATCAACATAACTGCTGCTAAAGTATGTACAAGAGGTCCATGGGAGACTATTAGAAAGACTTGCGACAGTAGAAAAAGTGATACTACGATGCTCACGTGTTTTCTCTCGTCCTGTTAACAAAGTAATTTTTATAGTACGAAATAATCAGTGATTTATTAATAATAGACGTACCTGATTTTGGCACAAAAGACTCTTCTGTTTCATGAGCGAGTAGACGTACAGTGGTACTAGTAATTTGTGTAATAAATGTTCTGATAAAACTTTATTTAAGTCGGATATATTTAAACAAAGAATATCATTTAAATAATGTAAGTGATCTAAGTGTTCTGCTACTAGATCGGCCAGTCTGTTTTGACTTTGATGACTGAAACAGATATTCTTTTTTAGTTTACTCTTTAGTCCTTGAAATTTCTTTTTTTTTTTTTGTGAATATTTGTACTCACTCTGCATCATTTCTGACACACGTGTCTAACTCTATAATGTGATTACCAATGAACCATACTAAGTTACTAAAGTAAGGTGCAGCTGTGCGGTCTCTTATAAATGCCAGCATTGATGCATCTTCAACCCGATAGACATTCAGAGTTAAAGTCCGTACAGCTATACGAACCATACCCTCTGAATGATTGAAAAACTTAATTGCCTCCGTGTACAGTGGAAAGTCATTGGTATGCTGATAAAAATATTTAATTAAAAGATATTCTTTTCTGTATGTACATTGTATATGATTCCAATGAGTATGAAAGAACGCTTTGATTAAATTAAGAATTTAGTACAGACAAACACAGTACAATAAATCAAATATGCACATTTAAAGCCCACAATATTAGGAAAAGATGTAGATACAGCAGCAATAATTAAAATTAATTGAACATGAATTTAAAAAAAGATGAAAGAATAGACACAAAGGATTATCACGTGTACCTCGTTTACCTCGTTATAGAAGAAATGAATGGTGTGTGCATTTAACTTCAAACTTAATGTCTTTAAGAAACTGATATAATATGCCATCACCTCCTCATCGCTGAAGTCAAATTTGTGCACTATTATACTATTCACGTGATTGTTACTGAGCAAATAATCTGAAAGAAATACATATCAAATTATATTCTTGCCCAAAATTCAGCAGGTATAACCTCAAAATCGTGTACAGAAACTTACACAATGATGTTTCATTTCGTATATTTTCAAACAGAATGTTAAGAGTCTGCAGTAACTGAACACATACATAGCTTCCACACTTTTGTTTCATGATCCGCAAAAAGAATGAAAGCATATTCTTCTCCAGAAAAAAACTGCAACATATACAATCATTTAGAATCTTATATTTGTAACACAACTATATCTAAGATAGTTCATACTTACTCAAATACACTACTGTCATTTTGGTCACCCCATATTAAAATTTCAGCTATAGAGCGTAGAGTTTCAACCAGCAAACCCCTATTGTTCTCAGACACAGTCTGATTTTTGGACAGGACATTGTAGAGATACCTAAGCAAGAGAAGAAGGGACTTAGAAAATTTTCACTTAATTTTTTAAGACTTTGTACCTACTTTAAATGTTCCAAGGAGTGAGGATTTTTGGGTTTCCAAAGTCCTCCTCCAAACCAGCTGCGACTTCGAAACATTTTTTAGTATCAGTATTGCAGCTGGGTGGTGCCTCAAAGTGTCCTCATCTTGTTCTTTCTTTTTTTCCTTAATGAAAGGGCAATTTCCCCCCGATTTTTGTATGTCAAGGGAATTAAAAGAACTTGTCTTTCAGCTCTATGCTCATTGAAACATTCGTGAGCTTCGGTACGATCGTTAAAATCGCAATAAACTTCGTCATAATGTTCAGGTTAGCCTTGTCGCCTCCGTGTAATTCATTCTTATCTTTTTTTTTCTAATTCATAATTTCTATGGATTTAGCAAAGCACTTTCTATCTTTTTCACACATTTTCCAACTTACGTCGTGTCGTTGGTCGAATATTTCTCGTTTACGTACATAAAATTTTGCACGACGCAAAACGATGCCTAGCTTCCATTACATGAGCGGACTATGAACAGTCAATGTCAGGTTAGTTTATTGTCAAATTTTGTCATTGTTGAAAGTTGAACTTTCGATACACCTGTAGATTATAACGGAAATGTGTTTATTTATAAATACATGGAATTCTAACGAGATCATATAACGGTCAATGATCGTAAACTTAACGTATACGAAGTTTCGCACTACCACGTGAATCAATGATTGCAATGCCGAGTTGACAAACTAAAGCGCACATTTAAACCTTTGTAATAAAAAATTAACAGTGAATCACTGACAATAATGAGGGTATTAGAGTTGTATAGTGGTATTGGTGGAATGCATTATGCGCTTCAAGGTGAGATAACAAGAATCGTAGGTGGTACTTTACTATTTTAATTGAGCCAGCTTAACCTATATTTTACAATGAGTTGTTTAGAATTATATGAATCTTTGTAAACTATATTTATAAGTAGGTGTAAATAAAGTTAAATTTGTCAATATATACATTCTTTCAGAGAGTGGTGTGAAGGGTGATGTTATTGCTGCAATTGATATCAATAACATTGCTAATGACGTATATAGGAATAATTTCCCAGATGTTTTCCTAATGAACAGAAACATTCAGTCAGTCTCTATTCAGGAGATAAATGATTTGGATGTAGACACTATTCTTATGAGTCCACCGTGTCAACCATTTACAAGGGTAGGGCTTCAAAAAGATACATTAGATAATAGATCTTCCTCTTTGTTCCATATCCTTGACCTTATTCCACAAATGACAACATTGAAATACATATTAGTGGAGAATGTAAAAGGTTTCGAAAAGTCTGATACCAGAAATGCATTAATAAAATGTATTTCTGATTGTGGATTTAATTACAAAGAGTTAATCTTAAGTCCATGCCAATTTGGTATCCCAAATAGTAGACACAGATATTATCTTCTTGCAAAAAAGAAGGATATTCAATTTTGCTTTGACAATTGTGAATTAGAATTTAATCTGTCAGATAATGTCTCCATACTTTTGCCACAAAGTAAGCATAGCTTGTTGGCAGAAGAATGTGGGACAGATAATTTGAAAACAGGCAAGAAGTGTTATACTCTTGTTAATGTGTTAGAAAAGGTTGAAGTTTCGCAGTATCTGATTCCAAAAAAGTTATTGCACAAAAGAGCTTGGGTATTGGATATAAGGACAGCTCAATGTAATGGTTCTTGTTGCTTCACCAAAGCTTATGGTCATTATGTTGAAGGGACAGGGTCAGTATATTGTCCTTATTCAGAAGAAACTGTTAAAGAAAAATATATAGAAGCAAATAAATATGAAAAGCATTCTGTAGAAGCTTTAGAGGTCTTGCAGGAATTATTATTGAGATACTTCACACCAAGAGAGGTTGCTAGATTAATGTGTTTCCCTGAACATTTTGTATTCCCAAACCATATAACGTGTAAGCAAAAATATAGGTTATTAGGTAATTCAATCAATGTACATGTAGTAAGCAGGTTGATATTTTTATTACATTGTGAAAGGAAAGTTACATAAGATTGCATATATATAAATATATTTTACATATATCTTATAAAACATAAGTTTATTTTTTTTTATGTCCTGGTTACGTGGTAAAATATATATAATTTTGTTAAGTATTATCATTATTATATTTTTTTTTAAATTAAAACATGCAAGCAAAAGAGACATGGCACAAAGAAAAACATTTTAGCACAAATGCTATCTAAGTGCAAAGCGATTACTTAATTTTGCTACTGATGTATGTGCAGTCTTGTATATTGTCTGATGTTTTTCTATTGTACACTAGCAACTTCACATTTGTTCCTTGCAAATTCAATAGCATAGTTAGGTCAGGATACACCCAACTTCTTGATTCTCCATCCAGTGTTGGAAAATTATCACTTTTATGTAGGATTACTTAGAATCCATAAATTTCATACTTCTCTCGATGCAATTCCTAGCATCCGTTAAAAATCTTACATAGTTTCTAACTCAGGTGGAATGTGAATCTTTTTCTCAGACGCAAATTTCTTCAGTGCTTGATACTTAGAATGCCAGGATTCTATTTCCTCTCTCATACGATTATTGTCTTCCTGCATCGCTTCCATGTCACGATACTCCTGAGTTTTCTCAGATTCCAATTCATCTTTCTGTTCTATGCGTTTTATGCGACAGCTAGCAGCATATCCTCTATTTTTTAAAGTTCGTCTACGTTGTTTCATGCGTACAATTTCTTCTCTGGATAAACCACGTAGTTTGAGTTGCCTGTTAAGATCTCTGACCGATATGGTTACGAGTTCGTCATCGCTGATATCCAAACACGGGCCAGGTGATAACGGATCCTAAATAACAAGAGAAATATATATAATTCATCTATAATATTAATTTAAATATTAATAACAATCTCCATGACCTTGAAATCATGTTAATTCAAGTCAGAAATTCATCTGTCAGATCCCGATAGTAGGTGACGCCCTAGCATACGTAAAGATAGTAACGTACCATTTTTATAGACCGTTTTCCATCCATGGACATTTTCGAGGATGGAATTTTTCAGGTTCCAACGTCGAGTAGCCACCGATGCCTTGATTTTCCTCTGTGTTTTACGCTTTCCGAATAAATTTGCTTAGTCATTGTAGAATCTCGTACGGACCAACGCCATTCGTTTCATGTAGGTGCCTTCCTAAAAACATCGACTGTACTTTCCTTTGTGATTTACATTTATTACTTGCGAGTTTATCCATTGTTTCAAATTTTGAGCATATTAGACAATTAAGTTGAATTACGTTAATTTTAACTAATAATTTATGAGGATATAAAAAATTGGTTCTATAGATTTCGAAGGTACCTATGTGGTACTAGTGGATACCTAACCAAAACAACTAGCCTATGGTTGTCATCATTTTCATTTTATGTTTTTTGTATTTTACGGTGCAAATCTGGTTTAGATTTAAAAAATACAGCTGAAATTCTGTAAAAGGGGGTCTCTATTAAACTCCCTTATTTTAATAACTTAAGATATTTCGAATTCTTAGCCGATAGATTCAAGTATTCCCTACAAAAAATAATTTTCGATATGTTTATGAAAAAAACAGATTTAAAGTGTACTCTAATGAAACATAAACTTAAAGTTATCTCCAAATTAAGAATTAATTAACATAGTGACTATATATATTCCATATATCATTTGCTTTCAAATTACAACATTTGAAATTACCGCCGCACGATTAAAGATCGAAACGGCGACATCTCCGATCGATATATCGATGTAGGTTTGAGAGTCGCCATCTTTACTTTTCAACTTGGCGTCACTTTGTTCGAAGCTGTTTGTAGCTCCTCATTTTCCGACTTTAATTAGTGAAAAAGTGTATTGTTTTAATGTACAATTGCAAAAACTTGTTAATTATCGAGCATAGAAGCAGTGTGCATGAAGGCCAACGTGGGGAATGCCAGTATATCCTGAAATATCATTTCAAAGGTGCGTCCATATACACGCATAGCCAAACGATTAGCCAAAATTTCAAATTCAATTATATAGCATTTAAGTAATCAAATTTACTAAATTTTAATACATAAAGTAGCGCATAAACCATTTTCCGTCGACATTATCGGCGATGTCTATCGATCTTAATGAAAATTTCGAAAATATCTCATTCCGATAATCGCTTCTATATACCTGCGTGTTAATACATATTTCAATTGCAATTACGATACAAAATGGCGGACAATTCGTATTTGTAACGTTAAACGCACGTTATTTCTAGACACGTTATACCACGAGATTCCTATACGCAGAATAACACGATCGATTACATTAATATTTCCCGAAACGAATGAAAATATTTGCAGACTCTCGGCAACGAGAGAGAAGACTCTCAGTGTCGCAATAATATTGATCAACTTGTTTTTCCGTTTCAGATCTCAGCAGGAGCTATTATCTTTCAATGGTAACCCAATAGCCGAGGAAATGGCAGGGATGAAGAGAGATTGCACGGCGTGGAGGAGGAGAAAGGAGAAATTCGACGTTTGCAAAATTAATACGATCGAGGTTAGTGGAGAATTCTATTATTTTATCTGGCATATGAAATACTCTATGAAAATAAAGAAACAAGTAATCGATTTTTTATTTCTACATCGGTTATTTCAAATAGAACGTGGAGTTATTAATTAAATTTTAACTTTATAAAATTAATACGAGGAATATGTTTTATGTATTTTCCCCAATTTGTTATTTACATTAGCGCAAAATTATTTCCGTTAAAACAATATTTTTACAGAGTATTTCAGGTAGAATATAACCAGTTTATTTATATACCGACTATTTACAACAGAACGTACGGTTATTCGCACACGTATAAAACGTATTTTTAACCATGTCACTTCAAGTATAATTATTGTATCGTTATATCGTGTTTCCTCAACGGTAGATGTTCACGATTATTATTTTAGAATAATAACAGAAAGAAATGGTAGCACATTTTTAACACTAAATTTAGATACTTAATACTTACTGTCGAACAAGAGAAATGAAGAGGTAGAAAAGATAATTAATTAATTTAGGATTTATAATATAGAAGAAGAATATTAATTTCACAGCTACCCTACCGACTTAAATAATTTTTAGAATAAATTAGCGATCGGTATTTCGATCAGCTTGGTAGGTTTAGTATTAAGACACCAAGGACAATATAATAATTAATCGTAATCTTCCTACCTCCGTCATCCAGATATTTAAAATGCTGCATTTACAAAAAATTTTTCTCGTTAATTACATAGATTTAAACCACACCGTGCAAAAAGAATTAGTAATTAAAGTTAGTAACTCTAGTAGTATTCTGAATAGTACTTTTACCTCGCGCTTTCCCTTCACGGAAAAGAAACATCGATATTTATTGATCGTTCGTTGCATCGAAAGCTATTCCTCGAAGTCGAGCAATCTTCCACGAAGCTCTCATAAACATAATTGCATTGTGATTTATTAAGGACTTATCAGTGGGGGGTAAAAGTTTCGGCGGAAATTAGGAGAAAAGTGCGAGGAGCAGGGGAGTCACGTTTGCGGCTAAGAACTTTCCGAAGCAAATTATCGCTCGTACGAAGAATTGCTTCTGCGGTATTATTATCGGAAAATTGCCCTCCCAGCGGGATAGAGGATCGATATGAGAGTTCTTAACGCACGAGAGGGAACTGGTACATCGTCTGGCAAACTAGGCTGGATTGAATTTCTCCTCGGTCGCGGTTTCCTTCTTGTCTGTCGACCATAGACTCTTACAGTTCCTAAAAAAAAATCTTTCTTTGCTATTGTGCCGTTAGTTTCTCGACTCTTTTAGCTTGAAATTAGTCGGAAAATTCCAGTTAATAGGACAAATCGATACGCTTATCGCAATTATAATTACGCGCATCGCGAAGGTTTCCGTGGATACCGTTGGAATTACTCTATTTAACGTTTCAGTCAGTTCTCTTCAGCAATTTGAAATAATTCGGTTGTCTGCGTTGCTCCGTCAAATTTTAACAAGTAGCGGGTTACTTAATAAACGAAATAATTGGAATAAAGCATAGAAAGTCACCCACATTTTTATTACTGTATTCCGCCTATCGCAATTGCCTCGCAACGAGATTTGCCCGGATAGTTTTGGAATTGTGCCATTTTACAACCTCTTCAGCAATTTTATAACGAACAAAATATCATTTTAAATAATAAAACGAGCAATTAGGATAAAGTATAGAAAGTCTCTCGAATATTCATCGTTAAAACGCGATAGTACGAGGTGTCGCAATGCGGAGAATCCAGTGTCCAGGTGTTTCGGTTCTCCAGGATGTCCGATCTCGGCTTGATTGATTCGCGAGAATCGTGAATTGGTTCGTCTACCGTGGTTAGGGGATGAGACAGAGGGTGAAAGATTCTCTTGCGAGACTTTTTGGGAAAACAGCCAAAGTAATATCCTGTAGGTCGCGACGGATCGCGGAGAGAAGGTATAGCAGATCGAAGGAGAATTGCATTTCTCAGATCAATCTCTCCCTCTTGGGACTACGTTTTCTTGATATTAACAGAAATATTTTCATTTTTCTCCGTTTTATTTTGTATTTTTTCACCTTCAAGCTACTATGGTTAAGTCCGTTTTTGTCGATGTTCCTAGAAATATTTAAATCAGTTGATACAAGGTTAAATTGCAACTATTGACACTGGTGCAATTTTCGTTGTAAGAGCTCGTTCAATGTTGATTACCTTCAACTTTTCACAGAATAGTTCGCTGAAACTGTTGGTCGTTATCGAACTCACGGAATAGTCTGACCCGATACGGTCTTATTCTACTGAATGCTCGTAGGTGCGCCAAAAACTTTCGTTCTCTTTTTTGTATCTTTTTCTATTAACTGCTACGGTTACTTTGTCTAGAAACTATAGCTCTAGGTGGGCGTAGAGCCATCAAAGTATCCATAAATATTGTATATGAGCAATTTTGAGTACAGGGTCACTAATTACACGTTGTAGCTGGTAAATGTATAAGCACAATATGCCTTCGTGATCGAAACTTTCATGGTTTTATCGTCTTTTTATTCTCCAACGTAACGAGAACGTCTGCTGCGAAGAATTGGACGATAAATAATTGAAACTGGCGTCGAAATTATTCGCGATCGAAGGAGATAAGCGGGGTTGTTGTGCGATCGGTATCTAAATTAATATCGTCGGGGGTGAATTCGCGCAGCGTGTACGCCGTTGAATGAAGTTCATTAGCGAGCACGAAATATTTCCAGACGTATCTTGATTTTCGTGGCACTCGGTAACCAGGAAAGCTTTAATCTTTCAATTTCTCCTACCACTCTGACGTTTCTTATACAGTTTTAAATATCTGGTTTCATTGGCGCCAATTTATTTTCCACGGTCGTTATGATGTTTGATATTTCGTTTTATGGTTTGTTCAGTGATTTTTTTTAGTGTTTCGTGTGTCTAAGCAATTTCCTTCCTTAGTGAAATCTCAACCGACGACTTAACACGTTCGCGAGAATCCTGTTGAATCTTGCAATTTGCCTTCGAATTGGCACACGCCGTCGAACTTTGCCGATGCAAATGGCCCAACTAGGAAACTCTCCAACTTCGAAGATTCCATTGACTTTGCGAATTCGATTAGTCATACTCAAAATTCGAGACTCCCGCGAAATTAATGTTCACACTTTCCCGACAGTACTCAGTTTCCTCCTCGCGAATACCCTCGAGCACGTCGAAAACTGAGGCAGACTCTTTTGCCTTTGCGAAATTCGCAAGAATTTACTGAGCCGAGGATAAAGTCAAAGATGTACAATTATGATAGAGTTTCAAACGAAAAAACTTTGTTCCGAAAGTAAGAAAGTTGCCCACGCTTTAGACAATAGAACGTTCTCATTGTAGTCTTCGCGAATTTCCACCGAAAATCGCCAGATATAGTTTCACTTTTGCGAAATTTGCAAAAGTTTATCGAGTTGAGAATAAAGTCGGAGGCGTAGAATTGTCAAGGTGGTCAAAACGTTAACATAGCTCCAAAACTAAAAGACATTGTCCACGCTCCAAACGATAGACCGCCCTTAATTTGCTTTTTGCGATATTCCACCGAAAATCGCCGGACACAGTTTCGCTTTCGCAAAATTCGCGAAAGTTTACCGATCTGAGGATACAGTTAAGGGTGTAGGGTTGTCAAGGTGTTAAAAACAATCACTTAGCACCTAAATCATGAAAGGTTTCTAACGATACAGACGATAGACCACCCTTAATTTCCACTTTGCGAATTTCCACCGAAAATCACCGAACACAGTTTCGCTTTTTCAAATTTCGCGAAAGTTTACCGCATCAAGAATAAACTTGAAGGTGTAGGATTGTCAAGGTGTTCAAAACTATCATTTAGCTCTCAAACAAAGAAAGATTTCCCACGCTCCAGACGATAGACCACCCTTAATTTCCTCTTTGCGAATATCCACCGAAAATCACCGGACACAGTTTCGCTCTCGAAATTTGCAAAAGTTTACCGATCTGAGGGTAAAGTCGAGGGTGTAGAATTGACACGGTGGACATCGGTGGTAGGTTTGGCCACGTCGTTTGGGCGTTCTCGGTCGTCCTCGGCGTTGTTCGGCGTCGCGCCGACGTCCCGTCGCGACGCAGCCGACAGTTGGTGGTCGGACGTCGCGACGCGCGCTTCGCAAAACGCGCGGCCCCGCGAGACGCCCTTGATTCGCGACACGCGACAACCTTCTTTCCGTCCTTTGATTATCAACATTATCAAGGACATCGATCGATCGATCACCTTACAACAAAAAGAAAATCAATTTTTTCCTCCCATCTTTCGTCATACTTTTTCATCCCTCGGTGAACGAACTTCCGGAAGGATAATCAACGTGGAAGAATCTTGATCATCGAGGGAGAAGCGCGAAAAATGCAAAACAACTGGCGAACATCGTGTGGACGACACTGATGGTCTGTATCAAAGTGATCGGTGTGTAAAAGTCACGGTGTAACTGCCCTAGGGGGTGGAGCGTTCGCGAATAGGGGCGCAACGGCCGTTCCGGGAGGGTGGAGAGCCGCTGGAAAAACAAGGGCGGAAGATTCACTTGATAGTGCTTCCTCCTTGATAGAACTAAGATCGTGTTTCTTTCTTTTTTCTTCTCCAAGAACGGGATTTGTGTCTTCAACCTCTGTTTGTTCAACGAACCGAGAGACTAGTTAAAAGAAATCCGAGGAAGAGTGTTCCATTAGTGGTACTTTCAGAGAAAACACGTTGGCTGTTTTCTCGATGAATGGTTAATTCGATGATTTCTTTTTTGCGTCACTCGATCAACTTTCTTTGGGTTTGTACATGTTTGTTCATACGGGGGGTGCTTGTTTGTCACTTTTGCGGACGGACGTCGATTCGTGCGGGTGTCTGTTAAAATAGATGTTCCTGTCGGTTTGACGTTCATTCAACGGAATGCTCTTTGGTATATCGAAGGTTTCTTTTATCGAATTTTCGCGAATATTCTTTCGATTATTCTATCGATGGTCCCTCCTGCAATTTTGTAGATGCGAAAGAAATTCGAATTTTAACTCTTTGAGGCACGGGAATTCAGAAAATAATGTGACCCATGTTGCACAGATATATCTGGCTTATATTTATTAATTAAATTAGACACTAATATCAATTTTCGAAGTGGGACAGAAAATGTCCCACTATGTATCTTCACGCACCAAAGAGGTGGGACACTTTTAATCCCGCCGTGCCTCAAGGAGTTAATGCAATAGGAATTGAAATTATTTGATGTAAACTTGGAAATTCTTTAACCTGGCGCGAAACTTTGACTTGGTAAGTGTGCAATGGGTGCATGACATATTGTGCAACTGCACCTTTCAAAGTCCTCGCCCTGTAGTCATTGTCTCGTCTGTCCAAGTCGTCTCGATCTACTTGCGCTAACTTCATCTCACCTTCTGTTCCTCGTGGATCGGTAGCAGAGAATTATTAAAGTTGTTACCAATTTATCTCAATCGAAAGACTGTTCCTTCCTAGTCTCGTTCGTTCTTTGGCCTATTTAGTTACCCTGAAAAAGTTTGAGGAGAGACGATTATATGAATAATTCAAAAGTGACGCGACTCATGCTCGTCGTTTGTCTTGCGAGTGGTAAAAAATGACGAAGTAAGAACTCTCGATTATCATCGCACACAGTAAATCAGGATGACAAGGAAGATCCTCGAAGGTCTGATTTTTCCGTCTTCCTTCTAACTTTTGCCATTCGTCAACTGCACCCTTCTTCCTCAACTCGTTGCATTTTTGCAAGCTTGGAATCGTTTCTGAGGAAATTCCTGCAAGTCTTTCGAGATGATTGAGACGTTTCTCCTTGGTCTTTGTAAAAATAATTTTAACGACTCTTGCCAAAGGAAGCTTCACTTTTTTCCAACATCTTTGTCTCCGTAGTTCGACGAATTTCGTTAATCCTTGAAACGTTTCGTCTTTGAGACGAGCACTCGAGTCTTCTCGTTGAAACTCTGAAAGACACAATTTTCGTCGAGACATTTTTAAGCGGAAAATGGACTGACAAACCCAGCTTGGTTTATTTTTAAATAATAGAAACGCTATTTTGAAAGGAACTTCGTCGATGTCTCTTCCAAAGGAGAAGACCATCTCTAAAATCGAAAGTGAAAATAGAGGGACGTCTTTCAAGGAAAAAGGAAACCCAAAGAAATTTCTCGTTTACAATTTTAACGATATTTTTTCACTCCCTCTGGTAATTTCTTTTGCTTGATTCTTTCCTCCTTGTTCCTTCTTTACTTTCTCGTATCTGCTTATTCGTTGGCCTCTTTATGGTGGGATTTCGAGAGGGCTTCGAGTGCCTTTCTGCCGCGGGAATTCAGCAATCTACGGACGCACGAAGAAAAGGTGGGGTGAGTCGTGTCTTAGCCGTGAAATTCGACGGGCATTCGGTCCAACTTTTTCAGTCCTCGCCACTGCGATAATCCGCGAAAGGTCGATTTTATTGCCATCGATATCGAATCGTATCCGTGTCGATTTAATGGAGTCTCCGAGATTGGAAACCCTCCTCGTTTCTTTCCTCCTTCGCGGCATAATCGGGCAATATTTTTTACGCGGGATATTAACACCAGATTTAAGGGCGTTAAATTTATTATACTTGAATACATTTAATATAAATCTGTTATACGTGAGTACTTTGAAAAAAGAGGGTTGAACAGGCGAAAAAGATGATTAATTAGGTAATTTATGTTTTATAGCATAAGAATTTGACGGATTTTTCGAAATGTTTTGTGTTCCTCTTTAACGTTGGCACGAAACGAAACGAGTAGTCGATACACTTGTTCCTCGCAGGATGACTTTACGTTAAAGTTTGAGGAAAAATAACTTGAGACTTTTTACAAAGTTTCACAATTTTCTCCGTGATTTCACGTAATTTCGGCAAATCACGCCAACTTCGAGGTTACAGAGTTACATACCGTTATATCATGAAATACCATGTAGAATCAAGGATATTCGAAGTTT
Source organism: Cerceris rybyensis (assembly GCA_910591515.1). NCBI lineage: Eukaryota > Metazoa > Arthropoda > Insecta > Hymenoptera > Crabronidae > Cerceris > Cerceris rybyensis. Next base: position 2,754,699 of record OU342801.1, on the reverse strand, counting down.
GTTGCAAAATTACTAAACGTTTCGAATACGAGGGGTTTTCGATTTCTGGTCTCCTTGAAATCAATCGCCAAGTGCACGCGAATCGTTCGCATTATTTTCCATGCTAAAAATACGATAGCTGGACGAACTAGGCAACATCCTAAAATTAGCATCCACACCGTAAATTGCTCGTATTATTTTTGCACCTTCGCGAATGATTAATGAAACATTCCTATAACGTTCCGCTTCCTTCTGGACGCCCTCCGGTGAATTCTGAAAAATTGGATACCTCGAGAATGATAAGGTTTCCGAATTACCATCGTGATGAATTGCGTAGACTTAATGCAACATTATTAATGAACTTTCCAACGTCCAGATATTCCGTTAATAACCGACACTATTAAAGCCATTCTTCTCTCGCGATGCGTCCCATAAATATTCAAAAATGATCGATCCGCTCATAGTTAACCCCCCATAGTTCAAATTTTGTGTGCTATCTGAAGATAAGTTGCACGATGGCACATTAAAAAATGATAAAAAAGCAATTTTAACACGTTCACTACCATGGGGGTCACTGATGACCGCTGCTATTTAATTATATGTAATTCATGTAACTTTGAAATTGCAATATTTATGAATTTTTGGACACAGTGAATATCTCAATATTGGCTTTAAAAATCTGGCATTACATCTTTAAAGTTTCTGCTCTACAAAGATGTGAATTTAATAGAAAAAGTTGCACTTCAGTAGAAATAATGAAAATAGTTAAATACTGGTGGCGTTCAACGTGTTAAATAACGGATTTCACTTGATTTTTAAACATTGAACTTTAAAGAATACCATGATTTTTTACAATTGAATTATAATATTGGGTAAAGTTAAAAAAATTTATCTTGAGGAGCAGAAACTCAGAGGTTTCTTGTGTGACAAAATTTACAGAGGGTTAAACGACCTAGAAAAAACCTCAAGGACCACCTAAACGTTTGCTAAAAATCGATGTTACCTTTGTAATATCGACCTTCACCGCGATTTCCAAGTGAATTACGAGAAACGGAAAAAACCTTCGTTTTTTCCATGGCAAGAAGGTGAGATAGGTTGAGAAATTCCGAAGATAAATTTAATCGCTTTCGACTATTATCTCCATGAATTATCACGATGGTAATGGAAATTTCGATCTTCTAGTGGAATTATCAAATTACCAGGTTTAAATGGCATCTTCTCACGATCGAGAAACTTACGTGTCATCCTAATAGCGGCCCTAATTGATTTTCTTCCTGTCGCCTATGATAACAGGGTAAATACCCTCGACCGCGTATCGAGGAATATCAAAGGTCGTCTTTTCCTCCTTGTATTCCCTTCGTTTCTCCTTACTCCTTCATTCTTTTCTCCTTGTTCCTCTTTGTCTCTTCGTGCTCGTAAAAATCTGGGAATTCCTCGGTGAACCTTGCAGGAGCAAGGGTCGTTCTTTTATGGAGAGGGAAAAAAAAGTTTCCGCTGTATTTCCTGAACGAGGAGGAAAACAGATATTGGTGGAAGTCGATGGATGGAAGGAGAATACTGTCGAGACGAGGTATATTAATGGTACTTGGAAAAAGGGAAGGGTTTTGCAGTATTTGCTTCCTGTAAATTAGCTACTTCGAGGAAAAATTGATTTCGTGAGATATGGTAGTACTTAAATCCTGGTAATTTAAATGCATAGGTTTGAAATTGAATTGAAATCAATGTTTAATCGTTAATTAATATATTATTATTAATTAGGTACTTAGTAGTTAGGCCTTACTTAAACCTTAGCAATTAGGAATATTAATAACATTGTAGGTTGTAGAAAAAGTTCTCGTAAAAATTAAAGCTGGAAGATACGGAAATGTTTGAAAGAGACGGAAAAATTGTTCTCACGTTTAATTATTTCATCATCGTTTAAAGTGGATAGTTAATTGAGATTTTAATTATTCCATTTCGTTGCTCATTCTAAAAGATTTTCAGTCGTATTTGCAACGTGAAAGGTTCTTCGTTTTCTTTCGAATTGAGTTACTTCTTCAAATATAAATGCTTTCGTCATTATTACCCGTTGGATTAATGTATCTTTGAAAACCATCCATCGACTTCTCGAAAAAAAAACTGGATAGGTCTCAAATCGAAAGGCTGTCTCTCGACGTAAAATCGAATTATTTACTCGGTGCTGCAATCGAAACGAAGAAAAAGTGTTTCCACGGCGGAAATAATCCTCGTTCGACGAAAAGCCGGGATCGTCGATCAGCTGAAATTTATCGCATTGCCAAGACTCTGCACTTTTCTCGAGAACGATCGAGCAACTTTCGATTCACGTCATCGAGAGGGCCTTTCTTCTTCGAGAAAAAAAAAGACATCGACTATACTTCTCCTACAATTTTCTCCCTCTAATTGCAAGTTCGAACGTAGATGCAATTCGACGTGAAAATCGTTGGTTCACGAATTTCGTGAAGAGAATTATTTATAAAATCCCAATCAGCGTTTTCGAACGGAAAAAAAGCGAAAAGATAGCGACGAATTCTTAAAAGACGGAGAAAAGATGGAACTTTTGAGAAAAACTAGCAATGCACAGATTGAAGATCGTGAAAAACATTTATTTTCTGAATTTACAGCAATTCCAAGTTTACTAAAAAAAATTCCAACTAACCAACCATAGTTAGAATCGTCATTTCCACAGTCTCCCTTCCAGAGTGAGGGAATTCCTTTCGAAATCGTCCAATTCCATCGGTTTCATTCCCCGGAAATTCGTACTTTTCTCGTAGGAAAATAGCGGGAAACCGTTGAGTTGCATGCGCGAGAAAACGTCGGATTATGGTTTGCAATTTCATTGCGGATAAACTCGAAATATCCTGTAATGGTTGCATTCGCGGTAGTATCGTTTCTTTAGAGACTATCGTCCGATTTCGCTTCTTTTTCTTCGTTCTAAGAACCATCGAAGTTTCTCTTCGTTTATAACGCTTTGGGACGCGTTAACGTGCTTTCGCGAGAACGAATCCCAAGTAGCAACATCTGCACTGATACGATAATACCTTTCTCAAGGAATAACCTTTAAATAACGTTTGTTATACGCTCAGACTACGAAATTTATTCCCAGGCAATTTTCCCTCTCTTCGAATTTACGTCTGACTTTATTTTCGCCGCTTCAACCTCGACTTTATGGTTGCAATTTTGTCGGTGGTAGTTTTAACCCCATGGCTGTTGCATTCCCTTCCGATTCGACTGCTAAACGTGCTAGAATGTTCCACAAGGATATTTAGGATATTCAGCTTTCGAAGGAAATATTATCTTGGCAAAATGAAACGACTGAGAACGATTGGAATTCTGCGATGGGTGATATAAAAAAAAATTCGCGATGTCAGAGGTCGCGTGGAATCGTTGAAGTTTTGATTAGAGATTTCCTTTCGATCGAACTTCGAGGGTGAATTGGCTCTTCTTTTACCGAGAAAAAAGAGAAATTCTTGTTAACCAAGTCCGATTTGCAATGTTTGATCCTCCGACGGAGTACGGATTGCGAAATCTTCTTTTTACCTTATGGTGTCCTTTTAAAAGGAATTTCAACGTGTGGAAAATCTTATAAGATATTCTAATTAAAGAAAAAACCAAAGAGCTTACTCTTTATATAAGTAGAAAGAAATTCATCCCACTACTCGTCGAATTTTAATTACTATCTCTGCAGGAAGCAGGAATAATTAATTACAAAACATATTTACGTATTCGAGGAATATTTGAAATGGAAAAACGTCTCGATGCATTGGATGAGTTTCTTTAAATTAATGAAACAGACTTGTATCGTTGCAGATTTATTTTTTCTTTCTTTTTGATGAGAAAAAAGGGATGTTTCTAATGGTAGACTCGTTGTAATTTTGATTCGCGGAATTTTAATGGCCCGTCGAGCCAACGGAGGAGAGACGAAACGCGGAAAGTGGAATTACTGAGATTACTTTAACGTTGGCGTGTGTGCACATACGAGAGTGCACATGTGCAAGATGAATTCGACGAATGAAGCTGCACTAACAGCTGTGCGAAACGGGAAACACGGTCGACATAGGAGAGAGAAAGGAGGGAGAGTTCATTCGTCTCGCGGAGAGGAAGTTTATGCGATGAATTTTCGATGTAATAACCCCATGGTGTAATGCTGGGCAAATACTCTGTTATCCACTTTCGTGCAAGTTTTCGCTCAGACAAAGATCCGCGAGAAAAGGGTGAATTGTACTTGAAATATTGTGAATTAATTATTAGCTGTACTTTGGAAGAACTCGTTGAACTTAAGTTAACTGTATTAATTTCATAGTTTTTGGAAAACTTCAAAATTTTCCACTCCCTTTGCCGCATTCAGAATTTCACTCGTTATTTTAGAGCAACTTTGAATAACTACTTGGCGTTAGTAATTATTTTATTATTAATTCAGAATTTTCTATCGAGAGAGAACCACACTGAAGTTATTATTCCGCGCATCTCTTTCAATATTTTACCAGATAATTCAAAATACTTTTTGCTGCGTATCGAATCCCATACCACGGATAAAGGGTGTTTCAAAAAATGCAAATATCCTAGGCGCCACGAAATTTCGCGTTCGTTTAAATGCAGAACATCAAACGCAACGGGTTGGTGTATTCCAGAGTTCCGGCAACTTTTGATCTTTTCACGATGAACCGTATCCCATGAATTTATTTACAAAAATTCCGATAATACATCGAACGACTCACCCTTTGGTCCCTTTTACAATTTCTCTTCGTTCGAACACCGTTCAAGATACTCGAATAGCTGTAAATCCTCGAGTTACCATGCAAACGACGTCGTTTTCGTTTACTGCACCTATGCTCCTTTAATGGGAAGAATGAGAAATTCTGTTTACCCATTTCCATCCGGGCCAGCAATTGTTTCAGGCCGTTTCGCGGTACCATAAAGAAGGAGGCTTGATTTATGTACGTCTCTTCCACCTGGAACCTTTATACCATCCTAGCGACTGTATTATTGCAACGAGTGAACATTTATTAAAGTAAAGTTACGAGGGTTGTTGCCGAAGGAACGAGGTACCAAGGAGGTCGAAAAGTTAAAGTTTATTAAGCGCGCGAAAATTGAATAGAATAGCGCGATGAAGGGTTGAGGGTGGATTTATCGCGGTTGGATATGCTTTATGGGAAATCATCTTATTCTCTCGTCTCGAACGTCCTCTATTCATCGACCTCGGGTCATCGAGATATATCGCTTCCATTATCGACTCCGCATTATAGAGACAAAGCGTATACGCGTCCTTCCTCGAGGTACCTTAACCGCTTAATAATTAATTGCATCCACCCCTCTAAGGCCGGTTCGGATTAAAGAGTTCTCGTTAACGACTTGCTCCTGGAAAATTTCTACTTGAAAGTACAGTAACCTCTGTCAATTTGTAATCTGACCATATTTAGCAACTTTTTTATAACATTTGGTTTCTTCTCAATTCGCAGTCATCGAATCTCACTGTTACGGGTTCATTTGAATTTTAAAAATTGTGCCTCGAAGAATTTTACACTGTGGTGCCTCTATTAAGTGTCCTCGACGGACCTCCGGTTTTTTTAGAAAAAAAATTTGTGCGTGGACTTTGCAACTCCATCAGGCTCTACGTTTTATGACTCTTTAATACTTACAGTCAAATTTCATCTCCATTTTAATTGAAGGATGAAACAGAATACTTTTAGTTTCTTATTTTGTTGGTGAATCATTTGGCGCATTCTTTGTGGTGAAAACGAGCAGATTTTTGGCGAACAAGTCGACATTTATCAAGGTTGACGGAATGTTGTATCGAATAAGGAATCGACTCTTCGTCTGGCCTCGTCTTGGCAGGGTGGATTCCGTTAATTTCCACGGAGGTCTTCGATATGGATATCGGTGAAACAGTTGTCCCGAATAGTTTCTACGAACCGCAGTGTTGGAGAACAGGGCGCAATCCCCCGCAGAAGCATGGGATAGCATGCGAAATTCTCGGAATGATTTGTCGCCGATTGAGTATTCTCCGCTCGTCCCGTTGATAACGATTACCCGACCCATCAGGAAATTCGTCTGCCAATGTGCAAAGCGATTTTCTCCATGGTTTTATAGAAATTAGCCGAAACATGATATCTCTCTTATTAGCAACATTGGAAGGTAATTAAATGAACAACGAATTAAGAACTTTAGCTCATTTATTTTTCTTTGGAATATATAAAAAAAAACTGTAGTTTTACATTAAACTTTTGGAGGATATTTCAACATTTTTCTTCTTGAAATCTTCTAATCAATATGTTAAACAATAAATTTTAATAAGTTCCCAAATGTGACGGAAATTTGAACTCTGACCCATTAATTGGAAGTCCGGCATTTAACTTGGCACAGCCGCCTACCCTTCGTAGTTATCTCGCTCTTTTTTTTTCTATTTGTCTCATAATTTGTAACAGCTTCGTGACTCTCTAGCAGAATGCAGGCACGAATCTAGCGATCGATTCTCGTGTCGTTTTTAAAAAAACGTCGTTTGGTAGTAGCTCGATTTAACCCACGTCCGTTCCCAAGGGATGATGGTGACGTCGCGTCTCGTTAATCATGGAGGATATTCGACGCCGCAAGGAATAACGAGAGATCTTGAGTAATTTCCACGATCCGACGGAATCCGCGGTTGCCAGCTGACGATCGATTCTCAGATCCAAATTTCGCGGTTTTCTCCTTCCACTTGACACGGATTTATCTTCTCCTCAAATTCCGCTATATAGTCTTCTAAAATCTGGTCTCAACTTCAAGTGTCTTAATTATTTGTGTACAGTGTAGATTAACTGCCCAGTAATTCGATAACTATTCAATTCTTTAATCCATTCGTGTCGGTGCATTTTTTTTAACACTAAACGTACTAAGGCGGTCATATGATCGCTTCGCAATTTTTTAAAAAAACTACCTAAATTAATAGGGGAACCGTGAAGTAAAAATTCTACTTCTACCATATAAAGCCTAAATGAGTTAATTAACTAATCCTTTCACTTCTTGATTTATCTTTTTTCGAAGTGCTTGTTCAATAAATTTAAATTTTAGTAGATATAACGTTGGTAGTTTTAGTGTTAAGACTATCCAGAGATGCCGAAAATATTTTAAAATATTTTTTTCCAATTTTTTTCAAATTGATAGAGAAGTAGCACAGTAAATATTTCACATATGTTTTTTTCACTTGTACAATCCATCTCGAATTGGTTAAACGACTAGATTTTCTAATTTTTAAAAATAATCTTTAAATTATTCACTCAAATAATTTTTCTAATCACATCCTGTTGGTACGCAGTTTCTTTTTCCAATTCTTCCCGCGATATTTAATCAAGTGAAAGCCTTCCTTTTTTATCTCAACCCAAAGTATTAATTCAGCAAGCAATTAAAACACGGCGCAGCAAAGAAATGCAAATGTTTGTTTACTAAAGCGCGAGCATTCCGGCATGCTTTGACGATCGTTCTTTACGGTCCAACAGTGTTCTTCTCCTTCGACGCTAATTGTTTATTCGCCAAACGGCTTGGAAGATCCGTATTGTCGCCGTGGTCTGCAAATCCTCGTAAATCAGATTCTGTTTACAACGTCGGCTCGTCCTTAATCCTCGTCCTGCGACTCGAATATCAGAGGCGAGACGTACGTCTAGTCCTGACAAATGTCTCGCGAAATTTCTTCGACCTCTTCTTCTCCTCTAGAATTGTCTATTCATCGACGATTCCCTGAGAAAATGGCAATTAAATCACTGCTCTTTTTTTTTCTTTTTGTGACGAGGCACTTTTTATTCACCCCCTTTTCGTTCACGCTGGTATATTCGCTGCGAAACGGTGGCGAGAAGTCGGAAGATTTTTATCCGTATTTATGGGACTATCTGAGGGTGCGGAGAATGAAAGTGAGACGATTTTCGTGGATATTGAGAAACTTCGAAGCATTTTTCCACGTTTATGCAAACCTCGAAAACGTCGCGACGATGGGAAATATGATCGACGTCGATTTCATTTAATCTTCTTCACGCTGGATTATTAAACACCATAAATTTATTTCGCCGAGGAGAAACAGAGGTTGGATTAAAATCGTTTAATTTACCGAGCATGGAATTCACGCGGAATCCCTCTCGCAAATGTGGAAAAATGGCAATTCTTTGGACAGTTGGAAGGGTTGGATCAACTCTCGGTATTCGTTGGGAAATAATTCCACTGAAACGTCGCAATATTTCTTTCCTGGGAATTATCCCGTCTGGCTGGACTGTCTTTCATTTTTTTTTCATTTCGCGAGTGACTCGTTTACAGAACTTTAACTTCCGCTCTTTCCACTAATTTCCCGCTTTTTCCTTCGTGCCGGTTTTTCGAAGGAATTCCAACTCGACCTATATTCCGTGGCAAATTGTATTCTCAACGAAGATACTCCCGTTGAAATGTCGACGTTTTTAAATTGGGAATTGCAAGTTCAAAGAGGGTTTAAAGTATTGCCGATAAGTTAATGTCCCCCATGGAATACCTTGGAATACGAGGACCTCGCGATAAACCCTTAAAACACATAGAAATAGTCGCTTAGGAGAATCGATTGATCGGAAAAATATACCACTGTCGTGGAAAATGTGAAGGAAATATTCTGATATCATTTCCTTCGCTCGAGTTTGCATATAATCGAGGAAAAAAATGATAGAGAAACAGAGGCATCGATTAAGGCGGATATAAAAAGGGAGGAGGAATTGCAGAGTATATTTTTAAAGCTCGAACACGAACGGAATAAAAAGTCGCAACGTCGAAATGGAACTTGACTCGGAGAAACACGATGCTGTTTTTTCAAAAGCGAATTTTATGCAAACCTGTTTTCGCACCCTCGGTACGCCCATGTTCGTTCTGCAACTTCCCTTTATGCGAGAGAATTTTTCGTAAAATTCTAAACTCACTACTCCACCTTCTTCTCCAACGGTGTTTCTCATTTTTCTCTCTCCACTGTTATTACTATTTTGCAAATATTATCATGGATTCACGGCACACGGAAGGAATAAAAAAATTTACGTAGAACTTTATCGTACCTTTTGTTGTCCGTCCATTGTATCAAGACTACCGCGATAATTTCTCGTGCAATTTTTATGCATTATTCCTGAGAGTTTCTTACTTTTCATTCCACTTTTGAAATAACTCTATCTACCTCTTTTGTTTCGATCCCTTTCGTCGATCAAAGGTATCGCTCTCCAGGAGATATTTCTCGTTTTCAACCGCTTATTTCCGCCATTTCGTTTTTGAAATTTCCAAAACCATTGTCCTAAAGTAAACGTCTATACAGAGTGTTCACTTTGGGAATTTCAAAATGAAATGGTGGAAATAAGCGGTTGAAAACGTGAGGGTTTAATTGGCTATTAAAGAATATTCGCTTAACGTGAATGAGTTGAATGAATCCATGGATTTCTCCTTTTCTTAGGGAAACATCCGGTTGGTTGAGTTTTCGGTGCTTTCGCTTTCTCGGAATTGAGATCTATTAGCAAGTACCTTTCTACGTTCAGTCCTCTTTGCGGTGCTCGTCTTTACGATGACAGAAATTGCATTCCAGTCAGGGTCTGCAAAAGCTCAATGCATTCCCATGGCTCGGTGGGGGACGTGTGTTCCATCTAAAAGCACTTTCCTTTCGCTTCGAGAAGCTCGCAAAAATGTTTGAGTCAACGGATCCCATCCTCTTGGCGGTGGTTTAAATTCCGTCAGAGGAGGGATGTTTTCCGTGAATTCCCTTTTTTTATCCCTAAAAATGTATGGAAAACTCTCAGTTAGAAAATCTGCATAATTTCTAGTGATCAACTGTAGCTAATATTAATCTCTAATTATTAATTAGGTTTGCAATTACTAATATATTCCTAGTAGATGTTAATTTAGATATTATTTAGTAGTTTAATAATTTAGATATTTATTTACGGCAATTTCTGATAATTTGAAACTTCAATTTCCAATATTTCAAGGCCCGATAGAAAAGGGACTTTTCAACGTTTATATGCTTCAAGTTCAATGTCGAAAAATTGAGTTTCATGATAACGCAGTGTCTCAAAATTCACGTAGTTAAAAATAAGTACGTGAGTCATATAAATTTGCGAATTCTGGAAATCGAGGTAGCTCTTTTGTGCCGAACAAAATCGAATCGCGAGGTATTGAAAGTTAGAGGCTCTTATTAGAGACGCGGGAAAGGGAGGAGTTTAGATCGATCAGAAGGAAATTCAGGTGTAAAAGTTTTACCGGCTAATTAGTACGAGCAGCGTAAACCATGACCTTTTCAATTGTGTGCCCTCGGAATAGGTGTGGTGCCTATTGATCTCGGAAGCGACGTAAACCCCGACGATGCACGTCCTTCTTGCAACAGTTGCATTCACTTGGGATCACTTCTCGGTAATGAATGCACTTTGCTCCATCGGTTTTCAGCCATAAAAAAAGAAAGTTCTTATCACAGAGTCGTGAAAAGTTTGGTACGTCGTTTATCGACGGTAAAAATTTGTCAGTCTTGCACGAATGAATGATCTCGCGAAGTGGAGGTGACTTTGTCAATCAATCTTCATTACGTCCTTTTCTATTGGAAGTAAGGATGATTATGAAGTATTGTGCATTATTTTAGAAACTTCTTTGATTTGATTTTGTAAAAGGATGGACATCTGTGTTGGAGTTAAAAGTAGAATCGACATCTTCGTCGAAATAGAATTACAGGTCGTGTTTGTAATTACATCCACGAGAAATAAATTATCGTTATCTCCCGTATTTCCTACGGTAAAAAGTAGATAAATGAAGTTTCACGGTTGTTCTGAGTTTAATAAGTTTCTCGAAAAGTCTTTCGCCATAATGAAGAAATTGCAGTAACGATAATTATACCGTTCTGAGATGTAATTAATTCGGATTTCAATTTGCCCACTCTATTTAATGCAATTAATGCCGATTGAAATCTCCCTCGATCGAGATGACATATATAAAAATGTACACATTTTTTACAATTCCAATATTCTCATCTATCAGACTTTGTCGAAAGCACAGAGTATCGTCGTTTCTATAAATATTGCTCGGAGGTTTTTCTTGAAACTGAAATTTCATGGAGTACAATAGTTAGAATAACGCGTGGTAGGAATAAAAGCTGGAATTAAATGTGAGATCTTGAGATTCACGATTGCAATTGAACGAGGGAAGGGGACGAAGGAAACGTACGGGTGACATGGAGGTTTCAGAGTAGGCGAGACGATTACATAACTACCAGCTGGAAGGGAAATTATGCTACATTACCATTTTCATGGTAGAACCGCAATATGAGCGAATTCATGGGAACTTCTTCGAGCCACTGAAAACACGAAGTCACATCGAACATCTTCAAATGTTCAAATTCAAAAGATAAAGAGACACACAGAGATGAAAGATAACTGGTCGATGTTTAATTAACACTTTCGACACTAACGACGACTACAGTTAGATTTCTAATTGTTAATTCTCCACGAACAATTTGGAAATCGTTGGAAAATGAAGTATTCTTGTTTGTCATTCCTCTTGATTAATTATACAGTGTACGTGTAATTATCAGAGGTATTAATTAAAGTATATTATCCAGAGATTCCCGGGTTTCGTGCCGATTTTACGAAATACCCGGGAAACGAGGCGATACGAGCGACACACCCTGAAATTTGATTAGGACGGTGTAATTAACGAAGATAGAGGCGTATGGGTTCCATTGGAAAATCTCTTCGTGCGTTCGATTAATTGTATTTCGCGTAGAATTGTTGAACCTATGAAAACGTTCCATTCGTTATTAATGTTGCCGCACAAAAGCACGAAGAGGCATTGTGCGAATGATGAGCCATAGATTGATATTTGTACGGGACAATAACCGTGATGTGACAGTTAGAAAAAAAGGTCAACTTTTAATCATTTAAACGCTGAAATTTTCTCAACCGACGTGAGATTACGGTAGAAGGATGGAAATTACGTATGGGAGCTCTTAGCTATGACCTAAAGTAAACCTTGGTGGTTTGGTGTACGTTAATGCGAGGTGGAAAGAGGGAAAGAGGAAAAGGGAGAGGTAGGAATAAGAGGTGGGGAATGAGGGAAGGAGTAAACTACTACAAAGTGTACCCTACTCCTACTTCACATCCGATGTTGAAACTTACTTGCAATTTGCCTCGGTTTCAATGAAGTTTCGATCGCGAGCTGATTTCCGAGTACTTCTGAACCTCCCTTAACGAAGATCGCGTATATGTCTCTATTATTTACAGGGATGTCATGGTTTTTTGCACGAAGAACAAAAATAATACCGATAACTGTCCATCCTGTCGGGATTTAATTAGTTTATTAATCGTAACTCACAGTGAAGTTCTGGAAAAAGTATCATTTCCTGTGCGGATAATTGACATTTATGGGGATAAATTTGGGCGGAAGTTTGAAATATTTGTATCCTCTGTCATTCCACTCGGACTGGTAGAAATCTTCTGATACAATCCGTGTAATCCTTCCAATTTTATCCATCTACTCGATCATCGCTTGATTCGGACAGAGATGCATTTGAAGTACAGTGACGTAATTCGACGAAAGTCTATTTGGCAGGGCGAAAAGCAAACTAGTGCCTTGCCATTCTGACTTATTTATTCGGCCTGGCTTCGACACTCGCGTTTGACATACGATTCGTGGGAATATTTATTTTATTTTCACCCTGTTCGTCCCAGGAGCCATCCTATTTCCCTCGTCGACGGAATCAATTCTCAATAAGGCTATCTTATTTACAAATATCCAAGATCATTTCTCAGATCAACGATAAAAATTTAATCAGAATGATACATTAAAGAAAATGGGAATCGCGGCAACATCTTTTCTTCTCCAAGTCTCTTTCTCCCTTGGACGAAATTTCTTATAAATCAGAGAGTTTTATTTACAAAAAATATCTGACAAGGAGAATGCAGGGCCTTCGGGTCACCGATTTTATTGAAATTTTATATACTTGTAAAGTAAGTCGTTCTGTTTAAAAATATACCCTATTATAGGGACAGAAGGTTAATAGTTTTTAAGATATTTATAATTAAAGTTTCATTTTTAGTATAAAAATATAATAGTTAATTAAAGTTTTAGATATAAACTAGATATTTAAAAAATGTTAAGAAAATATTCTGAAGATATAAAAAAAATATTTAAAAAATATTCAGAAAATATTCAGGGAATATTCATAGAATATTCAGGGGATATTCAGGAGATATCAAATAAATATTCATAGAATATTCGGGGGATGTTCAGGAGATATCAAATAAATATTCATAGAATATTCAGGGGATATTCAGGAGATATCAAATAAATATTCATAGAATATTCGGGGGATATTCAGGAGATATCAAATAAATATTCATAGAATATTCGGGGGATATTCAGGAGATATCAAATAAATATTCATAGAATATTCAGGGGATATTCAGGAGATATCAAATAAATATTCATAGAATATTCGGGGGATATTCAGGAGATATCAAATAAATATTCATAGAACATTCGGGGGATATTCAGGAGATATCAAATAAATATTCATAGAATATTCAGGGGATATTCAGGAGATATCAAATAAATATTCATAGAATATTCAGGGGAGATTCGGGGGATATAAAATAGATATCCATAGAATGTCCAGGGGATATAACTCAAATATCACCTAAATTTCACCCAAATTTCACTCAAATATCACCTAAATATCACCCAAATTTCACTCAAATATCACCTAAATATCACCCAAATTTCACTCAAATATCACCTAAATATCACCTAAATTTCATCTGAATTTCACCTATATTTCATCTGAATTTCACCTAAATTTCACCTAAATTTCATCTGAATTTCACCTATATTTCAGCTGATTTTCACCTAAATTTCAGCTGAATTTCACCTATATTTCATCTGAATTTCACCTATATTTCAGCTGATTTTCACCTATATTTCAGCTGAATTTCACCTATATTTCATCTGATTTTCACCTAAATTTCATCTGAATTTCACCTATATTTCATCTGAATTTCACCTAAATTTCATCTGAATTTCACCTATATTTCAGCTGATTTTCACCTATATTTCAGCTGATTTTCACCTATATTTCAGCTGATTTTCACCTAAATTTCATCTGAATTTCACCTAAATTTCATCTGAATTTCACCTATATTTCAGCTGATTTTCACCTATATTTCAGATGATTTTCACCTATATTTCAGCTGATTTTCACCTAAATTTCAGCTGATTTTCACCTAAATTTCAGCTGATTTTCACCTATATTTCAGCTGATTTTCACCTAAATTTCAGCTGAATTTCACCTATATTTCAGCTGAATTTCACCTATATTTCAGCTGATTTTCACCTATATTTCAGCTGATTTTCACCTATATTTCAGCTGATTTTCACCTAAATTTCAGCTGATTTTCACCTATATTTCAGCTGATTTTCACCTAAATTTCATCTGAATTTCACCTATATTTCAGCTGAATTTCACCTAAATTTCAGCTGATTTTCACCTAAATTTCAGCTGAATTTCACCTATATTTCAGCTGAATTTCACCTAAATTTCAGCTGATTTTCACCTATATTTCAGCTGATTTTCACCTAAATTTCATCTGAATTTCACCTATATTTCAGCTGAATTTCACCTAAATTTCAGCTGAATTTCACCTATATTTCATCTGAATTTCACCTATATTTCAGCTGATTTTCACCTATATTTCAGCTGATTTTCACCTAAATTTCATCTGATTTTCACCTATATTTCAGCTGATTTTCACCTAAATTTCAGCTGAATTTCACCTATATTTCAGCTGATTTTCACCTAAATTTCAGCTGAATTTCACCTAAATTTCACCTGATTTTCAGCTGATTTTCACCTAAATTTCAGCTGATTTTCACCTATATTTCAGCTGATTTTCACCTAAATTTCAGCTGAATTTCACCTATATTTCATCTGAATTTCACCTATATTTCAGCTGATTTTCACCTAAATTTCAGCTGATTTTCACCTAAATTTCATCTGAATTTCACCTATATTTCAGCTGATTTTCACCTATATTTCAGCTGATTTTCACCTAAATTTCAGCTGATTTTCACCTATATTTCAGCTGATTTTCACCTAAATTTCAGCTGAATTTCACCTATATTTCAGCTGAATTTCACCTATATTTCAGCTGAATTTCACCTAAATTTCAGCTGATTTTCACCTAAATTTCATCTGAATTTCACCTAAATTTCAGCTGATTTTCACCTAAATTTCAGCTGAATTTCACCTATATTTCAGCTGATTTTCACCTAAATTTCAGCTGAATTTCACCTAAATTTCACCTGATTTTCAGCTGATTTTCACCTATATTTCAGCTGAATTTCACCTAAATTTCACCTGATTTTCAGCTGATTTTCACCTATATTTCAGCTGAATTTCACCTATATTTCAGCTGATTTTCACCTATATTTCAGCTGATTTTCACCTATATTTCAGCTGAATTTCACCTATATTTCATCTGAATTTCACCTATATTTCAGCTGATTTTCACCTAAATTTCAGCTGAATTTCACCTATATTTCATCTGAATTTCACCTATATTTCAGCTGATTTTCACCTATATTTCAGCTGATTTTCACCTAAATTTCAGCTGAATTTCACCTACATTTCAGGTGATTTTCACCTATATTTCAGCTGAATTTCACCTATATTTCAGCTGATTTTCACCTAAATTTCAGCTGAATTTCACCTATATTTCAGCTGATTTTCACCTAAATTTCATCTGATTTTCACCTAAATTTCATCTGAATTTCACCTATATTTCAGCTGATTTTCACCTAAATTTCAGCTGATTTTCACCTATATTTCAGCTGATTTTCACCTAAATTTCATCTGAATTTCACCTATATTTCATCTGATTTTCACCTAAATTTCAGCTGAATTTCACCTATATTTCAGCTGATTTTCACCTATATTTCAGCTGATTTTCACCTAAATTTCAGCTGAATTTCACCGATATTTCATCTGAATTTCACCTATATTTCAGCTGATTTTCACCTATATTTCAGCTGATTTTCACCTAAATTTCAGCTGATTTTCACCTATATTTCAGCTGATTTTCACCTAAATTTCAGCTGAATTTCACCTATATTTCATCTGAATTTCACCTAAATATCACCCAAATTTCACTCAAATATCAAATAGATATCCATAGAATATCCAGGGAACGTTCAGGGGATATCAAATAGATATCCATAGAATATCCAGGGAATGTTCGGGGGATATCAAATAGATATCCATAGAATGTCCAGGGAATGTTCGGGGGATATCAAATAGATATCCATAGAATGTCCAGGGAATGTTCGGGGGATATCAAATAGATATCCATAGAATATCCAGAGAATGTTCGGGGGATATCAAATAGATATCCATAGAATATCCAGGGAATGTTCGGGGGATATCAAATAGATATCCATAGAATGTCCAGGGAATGTTCGGGGGATATCAAATAGATATCCATAGAATATCCAGGGAACGTTCGGGGGATATCAAATAGATATCCATAGAATGTCCAGGGAACGTTCGGGGGATATCAAATAGATATCCATAGAATGTCCAGGGAACGTTCGGGGGATATCAAATAGATATCCATAGAATGTCCAGGGAATGTTCGGGGGATATCAAATAAATATTCATAGAACATTCGGGGGATATTCAGGAGATATCAAATAAATATTCATAGAATATTCAGGGGATATTCAGGAGATATCAAATAAATATTCATAGAACATTCGGGGGATATTCAGGAGATATCAAATAAATATTCATAGAATATTCAGGGGATATTCAGGAGATATCAAATAAATATTCATAGAATATTCAGGGGATATTCAGGAGATATCAAATAAATATTCATAGAATATTCGGGGAATGTTCGGGGGATATCAAATAGATATCCATAGAATGTCCAGGGAATGTTCGGGGGATATCAAATAGATATCCATAGAATATCCAGGGAACGTTCGGGGGATATCAAATAGATATCCATAGAATGTCCAGGGAACGTTCGGGGGATATCAAATAGATATCCATAGAATGTCCAGGGAATGTTCGGGGGATATCAAATAAATATTCATAGAACATTCGGGGGATATTCAGGAGATATCAAATAAATATTCATAGAATATTCAGGGGATATTCAGGAGATATCAAATAAATATTCATAGAACATTCGGGGGATATTCAGGAGATATCAAATAAATATTCATAGAATATTCAGGGGATATTCAGGAGATATCAAATAAATATTCATAGAACATTCGGGGGATATTCAGGAGATATCAAATAAATATTCATAGAATATTCAGGGGATATTCAGGAGATATCAAATAAATATTCATAGAATATTCGGGGGATATTCAGGAGATATCAAATAAATATTCATAGAACATTCGGGGGATATTCAGGAGATATCAAATAAATATTCATAGAATATTCAGGGGATATTCAGGAGATATCAAATAAATATTCATAGAACATTCGGGGGATATTCAGGAGATATCAAATAAATATTCATAGAATATTCAGGGGATATTCAGGAGATATCAAATAAATATTCATAGAATATTCGGGGGATATTCAGGAGATATCAAATAAATATTCATAGAATATTCAGGGGATATTCAGGAGATTTCAAATAAATATTCATAGAACATTCGGGGGATATTCAGGAGATATCAAATAAATATTCATAGAATATTCAGGGGATATTCAGGAGATATCAAATAAGTATTCATAGAACATTCGGGGGATATTCAGGAGATATCAAATAAATATTCATAGAATATTCAGGGGATATTCAGGAGATATCAAATAAATATTCATAGAATATTCAGGGGATATTCGGTGGATATCAAATAAATTTTCATAGAATATTCAGGGGATATTCAGGAGATATCAAATAAATATTCATAGAATATTCAGGTGATATTCAGGAGATATCAAATAAATATTCATAGAATATTCGGGGGATATTCAGGAGATATCAAATAGATATCCATAGAATATCCAGGGGAGATTCGGGGGATATCAAATAAATATTCATAGAATATTCGGGGGATATTCAGGGAAGATTCAGAGAATATTCAGGGGATATAAAATAAATATTCATAGAATATTTAGGGAATATTCAGGGAATATTCAGGAGATATAAAATTAATATTAAAAAAATGTTAAGAAAATATTCAGGAGATATTGTGGCACGGTAGATATTGGTACTGCATTCAACAGTTTTTGATAAGAATGCCAATGAAACTCTAATTACAAATATCTTAAAAACTATTGACCGTCTGCCCCTATAATAGAGGGTATATTTTTAATAAGAACGACTTACTCTATGAGTATGTAAAATTTCAATAAAATCGGTGACCCGAAGGCCTTGCGGTCTCCTTGTGAGATTATTTCTTGAATCAACGATGCAAGTTTAATCGTAACACTGTATTAAAAAAAAGAAACGTCACAATATTGGCGTAAGAAAACCTGAAGAACAAATAGTAGCTCTCGTTTGCCAAGTCTGACCAAGTAGGACTAATTCTACTGGTAGGATCGAGCTACGGTAACGTGCAGTTGGAGAAAATTGATTTCAACCGGAAAGCCATAGCCAAGTTGCTGGACAACGAGAAGGTTGACAGTTCTGACTGCGACAGCTGATTGAAATAAATTCCGTCGAAGTTGACGTTCAAATAAAAAATAACGAGCTCCGAATTTCATGATGGGAGAAGTCTCCAAGGGATATTTGCCCAACGAAGTTTCGTCGCTTTTTTTCCTACGACTTTCCAGTTATTGAACACAGATTGCGTAGATTTGATTCGAAGACTAAAGTCTGAAGATTGAGGTGAATAAAAAAATTGATCGTTTATTTTTTACGTTAAAGTAGGAATTTATTTGATGGTAGAAACGATTGTTCTTTGGAGGCGAACTTGTTAGAATTATAATTAAGTAGACGTTGAAATTAATGTTGATTACAGTGGAATTATTCTGCTTTGCGAAGTTGGATGGTGGAATTCCCAATTTTTTTTCTTTCGCTGAGTTTTTTGCAATTGGAGATTACTCCAAGGAAAGTATCACGTGGGAATTTATTTCGTTAATTCCTCGCCATCGATCCTGCGAAGGATCGACCTCGTTTTCTATCGGATTCTCTTGTTTTGCCAACGAAGATCGACGACTGAGGAGAAATCGAAATCAAATCAAACAAACGGTGTCGAACGGAGAAAAAAATGCATTTAATTTGTCCGTCGAAAAATACATCGCGTAGAAACGAGAGCAAGGATAACGAGAAGTTACACGATCCTTTTTTACGAATCCTATAGGAGCGCGTATTATGGCGGGAAAATGCTTGCTTTGCAACTTGCAAGTATTTTGTAATTGCTTCCATCCAGATTTAAATTATGAGCGTAAATAATTCACCTCTGGAAAAGAGATTTTGATAAAGATATAAGTAATCCGAATTACATGCAAGTTTACAAAATTTTCCACTCCTTTTCTTGCAGAACTTTAAATCCTTTGCAATATTCGAGACGGAAGAAATTCGGATTAACTCGAGAGACGGAGAATTTCTATCGGTTTCTCGTTAAAACTTTCCATCTCTCGCAGTTCAAAAATATAACTTGAAATGCATCCTCTGCGAAGGAAAAAAAAAGATACAAAATTCTTATCCCTCTCCTTTCGAAGCAACACTTTATTTGCTCTTCTCAAAGTGTCAAACTTGTAGCCAAGTTAAAAAAAGAAATGATGAAGAACAAAATAAAAAATAGAGATCCTTATAGTACCCATGAATTTCTTTATTCGTCGCTCCTTCAAACGCAATTTCAACGTAAGGGTCGTGAATACTTTTCTTATCAAAGATGTCCCTTTTACTATCATTCCCGACGATTACGTCGGAGTTAGGGTTCTCGTTCGTACATCGTGTTCCTGTATCTTTATTCCTTCGTATCGAAACGCCATCGAGGCGAGGTATCTCCGGTGTCATCGACACAAAAGGTCGTCGTATAGACAAAGATTGATATCGAAGCTGGTCTCGTCTCTTCTCTATCGAGTGTCGAGCGCTTTTTCCGTGAGAGGGACAGATGCTATCCGGGTCACGCGATGTATTTTTCATTCGCACAATAAACATTTTTATTCCGAGCTGCCGTTGTGTTACTTAGCTCCCGGAATCGATACTTGCTCTTCTTGCGTTTCGTTCGTTTTTCTCTTCTGCCAGATTCTTCTCGAATGCAATACAGAATAGAGTACATTAGGGTAAGATATTTTTTTTCAAAGAGATTTGAATATATTTTAAAATATTAAGAACTTGTGGTATAGATAAATATTTATGTTGTAAATTAGAGGAGGGTTGTCCTTTTAAGAAAATGAAACCTCGTTAGCTTCGTCCTGACTATAAATAGGACTATTCAGAAATAAAATAAGCTCGATCGTGTTGTCCCTTCGTGAGGTATTACGTAATCGTGATGTAGCCAGTAAGTTCGAAATATCTAGAAATAGCTCGACTTCTGTTTCCACCCTATGGGAAAATTAATTTTCCACTTAGCGTGCCAGGATCGATCGCCAGTCTGGACGATGTTTTGACGGAAGATTCTCTTCATGTTTCGTTAATTCCTCAGTAGAATTATCCTCGTAGGACTTTCCCAATATGTTTTCTCTTCTCTTCTTTACTCTCTTGATTAAAAACTTGCCTGTTATTTGCGGAATTAACGTGAATTTTACACGAACGAATTACAAGAATTACAGAAAAAAATTCTGTCCATTATCTTTGGCTAAATTATTGTAAATCTTTCTACATTTACTTTGAGAATTTATATAACTTTCCATGGACCTTTATAGCATCGAAATGTAAGAGGAAAATCCATGGTCACACTCTTTCTCTCGGTTTTATTATATCGATCTAAATATTTGCCAGGTACAAAGACGTTTGAATAGAATTTGTAGAGGAAAACGTTTTATCTCGAAAGACGTGCGAAACGTAGGAAAAGTACAGAAGAATCTCGTTCGACTTTGGAAAGCTGAAAATAAATCGAATAAAATTAAACCACACGAACACCGATTGAATTAGACGATCGAAGGTAACGTCGCTGTCAGATGTAAAGACGGATTAGAATCGATTCTGTCCTCGTCGTTTCGATGTTCATCCTTCTGGACATCCACGACATCCACAACATCCTTGACATCCTCGACATCCGGCATTGTCGCATCGAGATCGAAGAATCTCTGCGTTCTCCGTTAATGGAATTAACCTGGTACCAGTCGGCGTGCTAATTCCATCAAATAGACGTATTACCGAGTCGATCAACGAGAATTCGACGAAGAAGATCGATAGGTACAATACAAGATCGAACTTTGAACCGCAGAATTATTTGAAACAATGGAGGATACTGAGATTATACGAATTCTGGCGGGAAAACCGTAATAATGCGGTCGAGGGTTGATCGTGAGGTGTACAGATTAACGCAAATCGATGCAAAATCTCTTGTTTGATTAATAACCTAGTATTATAGGATTAATTTGAACCTTTCAGAGCCTAAGGAGTTTACGCAAAGATAACATTAAAAGTAAGAAAAATTTTGAGGTGAAATTCAAGTGTTTTATCGCGTAACGACTTTTGTCAAGTTTGACAGAGTAATTTTGTGGATAATTAAAAATTGTATTAGGTAACTTTGTAATAGTTTTTTTGGTCGATGTTTAGAGAATTATTCATGAAAATTACATTGCATTAATGATCAGGAAATTAATGGGAAAATTGGTGGTTGACGCGAAGGGAGAATTAAAGGGCCGTGAAATTCGAGGCGCACGAGAGAGGCTACTTTGTTAAACTCGCGATTCCCGATAATCCTTGCCTCTGATGTTGCTGACAGTGTATTTCGTTACACGGTAAATCTCCGTTAATTAGCGGACCTATCGATAAAGCATCGAGGAACAACTACCTACGGGCAAAATTCTATAGCTGTTTCCTTTCGACGTTTAATCGGAGAGCGACGTTTGTTTCGAAAGAGAGATCGATATTTGACGATGAATTTAATTGGAAATTCTAGTGATATTGATTTCTTTGGTAGAGAAATAAAATATTTGAATTTGATTTCGTGGTAACACGTGTTTTGTATACATAGATGGAAAAATTCGCGAGATATTCCGGTCGATTTGAATGAACGAAATGAAAATTTCGATGTATGTGAGAGAACCGAGGGTATTCATTTCAAGAGCGAATTTTTCTTTGCGCAGAAATTACAAAGGGACGACCCTCGGGCAATTTTAAAAACACAAAGATATAATAAAGAGGTGGAACGACAAAAAGAACCTAATCTGAAATTGCGAATGAACCTAGTTTTTATCGAGGAGACAAAGGAATCGAACTTTTCAATGAAATAATGAAAAGTATACATATATTTTGGAACATAATGGATAATTGAATTAAACTTCATTTGCGATTTAAAACCGTAATATTATCGTTTGTTCTTTCATCGTTTTCATCAATTGTGGTTCGAGCGTTATCGACAAACTTTCCTGAAATTCTCTCACCGACTTTTCGCCAACTGTCGATGGCTATTTTTATGGTGTGGACGATTCTTTCTGGCGAAAGAAAGAACTCCCTAATTTCCAAAGTTTCTTTCCACTCTCCTGTGCTTCTTTCTCGGGGACTTTTATTCAGGAATAATCATTACTCGCACTGACATTCTGACTGCATTTCAAAAAGCAGAATTAGAAGTAGATAATAATAAAAAAAACACTGTCCTGAAAAATGATCCTGTTCGAGTGTGAAATAAAATAACAAATATATTCTATGTGTAATAAAAATAGGGTCCTCTTGATTACAGGTGTTGGGAGGACTAGGACGCAGGATGTCGAGCGGCGACAAGGCTTCACCGGGCCTGACCATCGATCGCGCCGCGTTTCTGCTTCTGAGGGTGAAGAAGGCCTTCAGGAAAAAGAAGCAACAGCGAAAGGAGAAGAGGCAAGTGCTCCCTTTGCTTCTCTTCGTTTATTTTTCACTGTTCGACGGCTTCTAGCGGTTAATAAAACGAGTAGTGAGAAAGAGAGAGGAGAAAGAGCTGTCCTCGAAATAAAAGCTTCAGTTCCGCAAGCTCGCGGTAATTTCCGCCTGCAGGAATTTCGATCGGTTTAAATATGACGCCGCAAAAGATCCTTTTAGCGTCTTCTTTTTATTTTTTTGCAAGATTTATTTTATATTTTACAGGTACGATAATTTTTCTTATCTCTAGACTCTACTTCCTTCATTTTACAAAGGGAAACTCATTCGTCCTAACCGTCTTAAAAATTGAACACCGGCGGCTTAAAAATTAAATGTCTCACTTGTTTTTGCTCCGATCGTGATGAGACCTTTTTCTACGTCTTCCTAAGAGTTCTAACTTTCAAACTATGCTAATAAAATCATCCAACAACTAGTAGTTTTCTACGGAGAGACTCTAGAAGGAAAGAAATGTCTCCCATACGTAAACAAGTCAAGATCGAAAAATATACATAACAGCACGTTAAAGTACACTCTTTCGCGATTAAAATGAGCTAAAGAACGTCTTCCTACGACCTCCAGAAGCCGAGGGACGTTAATTCAAAGTGAACCCTGCACCGTCCCCCTGTTCCCCCAGAGCCCTCGCCAAGGGGCCACCCAAAAATCGGACACCATCGGCTTTAAAATTAAATATCTCGCTTGTTCGTGGACCGATCGTAATGAAACTTTTTTCTACGTGTTCCTGAGACTTCTGGCTTTCAAACTACGTCAATAAAATCATCCAACAACTAGTAGTTTTCTACGGAGAGACTCTCGAAGGAAAGAAATGTCTCCCATACGTAAACAAGTCAAGATCGAAAAATATACATAACAGCACGTTAAAGTACACTCTTTCGCGATTAAAATGAGCTAAAGAACGTCTTCCTACGACCTCCAGAAGCCGAGGGACGTTAATTCAAAGTGAACCCTGCACCGTCCCCCTGTTCCCCCAGAGCCCTCGCCGAGGGGCCTCCCAAAAATCGGACACCATCGGCTTTAAAATTAAATATCTCGCTTGTTCGTGGACCGATCGTAATGAAACTTTTTTCTACGTGTTCCTGAGACGTCTGGCTTTCAAACTACGTCAATAAAATCATCCAACAACTAATAGTTTTCTACGGAGAGACTCTCGAAGGAAAGAAATGTCTCCCATACGTAAACAAGTCAAGATCGAAAAATATACATAACAGCACGTTAAAGTACACTCTTTCGCGATTAAAATGAGCTAAAGAACGTCTTCCTACGACCTCCAGAAGCCGAGGGACGTTAATTCAAAGTGAACCCTGCACCGTCCCCCTGTTCCCCCAGAGCCCTCGCCGAGGGGCCTCCCAAAAATCGGACACCATCGGCTTTAAAATTAAATATCTCGCTTGTTCGTGGACCGATCGTAATGAAACTTTTTTCTACGTGTTCATGAGACTTCTGGCTTTCAAACTACGTCAATAAAATCATCCAACAACTAGTAGTTTTCTACGGAGAGACTCTAGAAGGAAAGAAATGTCTCCCATACGTAAACAAGTCAAGATCGAAAAATATACATAACAGCACGTTAAAGTACACTCTTTCGCGATTAAAATGAGCTAAAGAACGTCTTCCTACGACCTCCAGAAGCCGAGGGACGTTAATTCAAAGTGAACCCTGCACCGTCCCCCTGTTCCCCCAGAGCCCTCGCCGAGGGGCCTCCCAAAAATCGGACACCATCGGCTTTAAAATTAAATATCTCGCTTGTTCGTGGACCGATCGTAATGAAACTTTTTTCTACGTGTTCCTGAGACTTCTGGCTTTCAAACTACGTCAATAAAATCATCCAACAACTAGTAGTTTTCTACGGAGAGACTCTCGAAGGAAAGAAATGTCTCCCATACGTAAACAAGTCAAGATCGAAAAATATACATAACAGCACGTTAAAGTACACTCTTTCGCGATTAAAATGAGCTAAAGAACGTCTTCCTACGACCTCCAGAAGCCGAGGGACGTTAATTCAAAGTGAACCCTGCACCGTCCCCCTGTTCCCCCAGAGCCCTCGCCGAGGGGCCTCCCAAAAATCGGACACCATCGGCTTTAAAATTAAATATCTCGCTTGTTCGTGGACCGATCGTAATGAAACTTTTTTCTACGTGTTCCTGAGACTTCTGGCTTTCAAACTACGTCAATAAAATCATCCAACAACTAGTAGTTTTCTACGGAGAGACTCTAGAAGGAAAGAAATGTCTCCCATACGTAAACAAGTCAAGATCGAAAAATATACATAACAGCACGTTAAAGTACACTCTTTCGCGATTAAAATGAGCTAAAGAACGTCTTCCTACGACCTCCAGAAGCCGCGGGACGTTAATTCAAAGTGAACCCTGCACCGTCCCCCTGTTAGCCCAGACCACTGGCCCGTCGCAAATCGGAGCAAGACACTTAGCAAGTGTCTTCTTATTTTTGTTGAATGATACGTCGAAGAATGGAGATAGTGTTTGACATTTATAGAATAAACTATAGGATTTTTTTATCTTTTTAATTATATTATGATCTGATAGAGGAAAGAACTTGCAAAATGAAAATGGAATGGGGAGAAAAGTGAGGTGGAAAGAAAGGCAGAGCTGCTTTCTTGAAAATTAAGCGCCGACGAGATTGAATGCACGAAGCGAGGCGGAAGCAACTTTTGTTTGAAATTTCCTACTTTCTATGACGTGTGGGAGGAGCTGAGAAAATTGAGCGCGACACATTTTCCTGGGAATCCTATGCACTGAAACGCGAAATGATACGCCGCGATCTTGGCGAGTCTGGCGGAATCGTGGGGCTGCGAAAACTGGAGACGTTGTCTCGAAATAATTAACAATCCAGCGGCAAGATGGCACAAATAACTTTCCTACTCCTATATCTCAAATTAATAAAATAATTCAGCGATAATAATATCCATCTTGGAAACTAGAGTAACGTAATTTCATTAAGGTGAGCTTGAAAATGTTACTGCAAATCTTCAGACGTTTTAACGCAAGTAGGAAAAATATCAGCTACCTATAGAAATTACAGGAATAATTAATGAAAGCACTCGAATTGAGATAAATGGAATTTTCAAGGGAATTAAAATCATTTAATATCAGGACGATATTTCATCGTATCAATTTCTAATGAAATTTGCAAACCGATCGTTCCTCGAACCCGACAGAGTCGAAGTAGCAATTCGCGTTATTACGTGAATTTTATTAAATTAGCGAACAACACCGCTAGTCAAAGTGTTCGACATTTTCTGTTTGGCGGAGATATTAATAATTCCTCTGCCGACTATCGTGAATATT